>BSYR01000051.1:19478750-20951875 GCA_030270665.1 Hibiscus trionum
GGCAGCTTCAATACATAAATTAGAGATCCAGATGGGAGAGCTTGCGAATGCACTCAACAATCGTCCACAAGGAGCTTTTCCAAGTGACACTGAAGATGCTCGAAACAAAAGTAATGAACATTGTAAGGTCGTAACCCTTCGAAGTGGTAAACATTGTGAGGCAGAAACGGCTGCCAAGTTGGAAAACCAATGCCAGCAGTGGAGCCTATGGAATTAGAGAAGGAAAAAGCCAAAGCAGATGATGCCAGTGACCATGCTAGCTCCAGTACTCAATATGATACCAGTTCCAGTGCCAACGATGGAGTTCACAAGGATGACAAGAAGACGGAGGTAAGAAAGCAAATTGATGCCAAAGTGGATGCAAGCACTACCTCGGCAAAGCCGATAGTGCCAGCATATGTGTATCCACCACCACCATTTCCTGCCAGACTCCAAAAGCACAAGCAGGACCGGCAAGTTAAGCGCTTCTTGGAAATGCTTAAGCAATTGCAAATTAATATTCCATTAGTAGAAGCCCTTGAAAAAATGCCTAACTATGTAAAATTCTTGAAAGACATTTTGTCAAAAAAGAGGAAGTTGGGAGAATTTGAAACTGTTCCTCTCACACAAGAATGCAGTGCCATGATCTTGAATCGATTGCCACCAAATCTTAAAGATCTAGGGAATTTTACTATTCCTTGTACAATTAGCAATAAATTCATGGGTAAGGCATTGTGTGATTTAGGAGCCAACATCAATTTAATGTCATTATCTGTTTTTAGGAAGCTTGGCATATAAGCGAGACATACCACGGTGACACTCTAATTGGCAGACCGATCCTATGCACATCCAAAGGGTAAGATTGAGGATGTACTGGTAAAGGTAGACAAATTTATATTTCCATCTGATTTTGTCATCTTAGATTATGGAGCTGATACTAATGTGCCAATTATTTTGGGTAGGCCATTCCTTGCCACGGGTAGGGCGCTTATTGATGTTAATAAAGGGGAACTAACCATTCCTTGTCATTCCTTTAACGTGTTTCATGCTTTGAAATATGCAGATGAATCCGATGAATGTCAAGCTGAGGAGATGATAGAGGCTGTTTATACTCTGGACATGGCACAGTTGTGCTAGGATGCAAAATTTGATGCAGTATGCTTGATGGCATAGTCGAACTGTTTGAAGAACATGAGGAAACAACCCTGGAGACTGAAGATGTGAGTTACTTTGAGCCGTTCCAATTGATTGGTAGAGAAATAAAGAAACCAAAACCATCAATCGAGGAACCACCAGAGTTGGAACTTAAGCCACTTGGAGTATGCCTATCTAGGTGAGCACTCAAATCTACCGGTGATTATTGCCACTGATCTCACTAATGATAAGGAGGTAAGATTGCTGGAAATATTAAAAACCTATAAGCAAATGTTGGGATGGACCTTGGCAGATATACGAGGGATAAGCCCAACCATTTGCATGTACAAGATTATTTTGGAGGAATATAATGGCAAGACTATTGAAGGCCAAAGGAGGCTGAACATGAGTATGAAAGAGGTTGTAAAAAAAGATATTGTTGAATGGCTTGATGCCGGAATAATATATCCCATATCCGATAGATCTTGGGTTAGCCCGATATAGTGCGTGCCAAAGAAGGGTGGCATGACTATTGTTTAGAATAGCAAGGATGAGTTGATTCCCTCCAGAGCAGTTACAGGATGTAGAGTGTGCATGGATTATAGGAGGCTGAATAAGGTCATGAGGAAGGATCACTTCCCTTTGCCTTTCATCGATAAGATGTTAGGTAAACTGGCAGGTAAAGCTTTCTATTTCTTTTTATATGATTATTCAGGTTATAATCAGATTGCAATAGACCCCGATGACCAAGAGAAGACCACATTCACCTATCCATATGGAACATTTGCTTTCAGAAGAATGCTATTCGGTTTGTGCAATGCACAGACAATGTTTCAACGTTGTATGTTGTCCATTTTTTCTTATCTGATTGAGCACAACATGGAAGTATTTATGGATGACTTCTCAGTGTTTGGTAGCACATTTGAGGAATGCATCCTATGTTTGGAGCAAGTTCTTCGGAGATGCATTGAGACTAATCTAGTATTGAACTGGAAAAAATGCCTCTACATGGTGAAGAAGGGCATTATTCTCGGGAAAAGAGTGACCAAGAATGGACTAGAGGTTGATCCCTCAAAAGTGGAAGTAATCAAGCAATTACCACCCCCATGAGTGTTAAAGGTTTAAGAAGTTTTTAAGGTCATGCCGAATTTTATCTGCGATTTATTAAGGACTTTTCTAAAATTTCTAAACCTTCATGCTTGTTATTAGAAAAGGATGTCGCTTTTGCATTTGATGATTCTTGTTTGAAAGCGTTTAAGGTCCTTAAGGAGAAGCTGGTTAATGCCCCTATAGTCGTGGCACCAGACTGGAATGAGCCTTTCGAGCTCATGTGTTATGCCAGTGACTATACCATTGGAGCAGTACTTGGACAACGATGTGGCAGAGTTTTTTATGCCATAAATTATGCCAGTACGACACTTAATGAAGCACAACTTAATTACACAACAACTGAGAAATAATTTCTTACAGTTGTATTTGCTTTTGATAAATTTCGATCTTATTTGATAGGTAAGAAAGTTGTTGTTTTTACAGATCACTCAGCATTGAAGTACCTCTTGGAAAAGAAGGATGCCAAGCCGAGATTGATCCGATGGACGCACCTACTTCAAGAATTTGACCTCGAGATCCGAGATAAGAAGGACAATGAAAACTTAGTAGATGACCACTTATCCCGATTAGAGCGTCACTTAGAGGATGGTAAGACTAATGCTATCAGAGATGAGTTCCCAGACAAGTATTTACTCGCGGCCAACGCCACACCATTGTATGTCGACATAGTCAATTATCTGGTAAGTAAGATCATGCCAGTAGATTTGGGGTACAATGCCAAGAAACTGTTTTTACGCTATGTTTGGTAGTATTATTAGGATGAGCCATTTCTAATTAAGCAATGTGCCGATCAAGTGATCCACCATTGTGTTCTAGAAGATGAGCTACATGCTATTTTGCAAGCATGCCATGTCGCACCATATGGAGGACACTTTGCTGGACTAAAAACTGTTGCCCAGGTGCTACAGTCAGGTTTTTATTGGCCCACGCTGTATAAGGATTCTCATGACTTCACCAAGGCATGTGATCCATGCCAACAGACTAGAAATATATATGGCAGACATCAACTTACGCTCCGGAACATCATGTCGGTGGACTTGTTCGATGTTTGGGGATAGACTTTATGGGACCATTTCCCCGATCCTTTGTCAATATATATATCCTAGTGGCAGTTGACTATGTTTCCAAATGGGTAGAGGCTATAGCCTTGCCAACAAATGATGCCAAGGTCGTTGCCAAATTTTTTCACAAACATATGTTTACACGTTTGGTGCTCCTCGAGTGATCATTCATGATGAGGGCACCCATTATAAATGCAATCTAATCTCTAAAGCTTTGTGCAGGTATAGAATACAACAAAGGATAATCACGGCCTATGATCCACAGACAAATGGGCAAGGCGAGATTTCTAACAAGTAAATCAAGAATATTCTAGAAAAGACTATGAATCCTTTGAGGAAGGATTGGTCTTGGAGGTTAGATGAGGCTTTGTGGGCTTATAGGATCGCCTTCGAAACTCCGTTGGGCACTTCTCCTTTTAAGCTTGTATATGGTAAGCCATGCAACTTGTCGGTAGAGATCGAGCACAAGGCTTACTACGCAATTAAGACATTTGATATGGAATGGGCAGCCGCGGGAGAAAAACGAATGTTTGACCTAAATGAAATGGAAGAATTTAGGGCACATGCTTATGAGAATGCTAAGTTATATAAAGAAAGAACCAAGTGATGGGATGATAAGAGGATTTTTCCATGAAACTTCGAGGTAGGTCAACAAGTCCTTTTGTTTAACTCATGCCTAAAATTGTTTCCAGGAAAGCTCAAGTCAAGATGGTCAGGCCTTTACGAGGTTGTGAAACCCTATGCCCACGGAGCGGTGGACATTAAGGACATAAAAACTGGTGATACTTTCAAGGTGAATGGGCAACGCCTGAAGCGTTATTGGGATGGAGAACAGAGTACTGCCAAGGAGGTCATCCCCTTGGCAGAACTACCATGATGCCACCGAGTTGGTATTTTCTTGTAAATAGTAGGATTATAATTTTTCTTTTCAGTTTTTTTATTATTTTATTTGTTATTTTTTCCTTTCTTTTTCTTTTCTGTGTTGAAGGATTTTTGTTTGAAGTGCATGTAAATTTTTGTACCAGGAAGTATGCCTTTGCAAAGACATATATTGGCAGGATAAGAGATTGGGTGCAGTGCCATGCCGAGAGCAATGCCAGTATAAAGCTTGGCATGCAGCGTGAGTAACTTTGGGGAAAAGAAATTACCCTTGCTAGAATGGAGGTTTCCCACCTACAGTTTTCCGATGACCTCCTAATTTTCTTTGGAGCCTCATGCCGAGAAATAAAGAATGTTAAAAGAGTTTTAAGGGTGTTTGAACTGGCCTCTGGTTTAAAACTAAATATCAGAAAGAGCAAAATTTTGGGTGTGAATGTCAATAATACTGAAATAGCTTCATGGGCTAGCAATGTGGGTTGCTCGGTGGATCACTTTCCTACTAAGTATCTCGGCATGCCTTTAGGGGCTAAGCGCAATTCAAGCTCTCTTTGGGATCCGGTAGTTAGCAACATTGAAAGGAAATTATAAGGTTGGATGCCTAAATTCTTGTCGTTTGGGGGAAGGCTCACTCTACTCAAGTCAACCTTGTCAAGCATCCCGGTCTACTACATGTCACTATTCAGAATGCCTAAAGAGGTATCAAACCGAATTAATAGTTTGTTAGCAAAATTCCTGTGGTGGGGGGGGGGTCTTCGAATGCCTCCAAAATTAAGTGGGTGAAATGGGACAAGGTGTGTGAACCAAAGTATCGTGGGGGTCTTTGTGTTACAAATTTAGATACCATGAACCGAGCATTACTTGGGAAGTGGGTTTGGCGATTTGGTAATGAGCCAAATGGTCTATGGAAGAAGGTAATATCCTGAAAAATCCCTACGAATGGTGCTAGAGTTTTACCAGTTGAATCAGCTCCAAGACTCTCATCTTGGATTTGGAATGGCATCCTTTCATCCTATTTGAAAAATGATAGGATTAGAATCACTTTAAGGGATCATCTTCGATTACAAGTGGGGGATGGCAAATCAATCCAATTTTGGCATGACTTATGGCTCGGTAACAACACGTTAAAATCAGAATTCCCTCGCCTTTATGCTTTATCTACTTATAAAAGTGGGACCATTGAGAAGTTTGGGCATAAAATCAACAGGTGTTGGGTTTGGAACATACCTTTAAGAAGGCATCTCTTCGAACGGGAAATCCCCTTGTTAAATAATCTCATGTCAAAGCTTAATGGTTTCCAATCAAGTGGAATTGATCACGACTGGGTATTATGGTCGGGTACGAGTGCAGGGTCCTTTTCCGTAAAGTCACTGAAATCTCTTCTTCTGGGAACAGAGCCGAAGAACAATTTCTGGGATAATTGTGTTTGGTTGGGGTTGGCTCCGCCTAAAGTTGAACTATTTCTATGGTTAGTGGTGCTGGGTCGAGTGCTGGTTAGGAGCGAACTCATTAAAAGAGGGGTTAACTCAATAGTAAATGTGCAATGCCCTCTATGCTGTGGAGAAGTGGAAACTATCTCTCATCTGTTTTTTTCTTGTTCTGTTAGTTGGAAAATCTGGAATTCTTTTCTTGCTAGGGCTGGTATTTCGACAGCTTTACCAATGGATGGTCCCTCTTTCTTAGAAGCCTGGAGCTCCCTCGGCCCTTCTACCCATAGCAAGGTATGGTCTCTCATACCTCTCGCCATCATTTGGTCGATATGGTTGTTTCAAAATGAGATTGTGTTTAAAGGGAAGAAATCAGACCAGCTGCAAATTCAATTGATAGTAAGTTTTCGATTAGCATTTTGGGTAAGAGGGAGTTTTGGAAACTGCAAGATCCCGTTTGAATCGCTAATATCAGATCCTATATTAGCAACTAATTCAAGCCTCATTCCTCCTCACTCGAACTGAGCTACTGTTTGGACTCATCCGCCACCGGGCTGGATCAAACTCATTGTAGATGGCTCTCTAATGGATAGGGGATCCAAGGGGAGGGTGGGGGGTATCCTAAGAGATGAGCATAGTACAGTTTTATTACAGTTTTCAGAAGAATGTGAACCTTGTCCCCCTGCTGTCATCGAATTTGAAGCTGTTAAAGGGGGTGTCAACCTAGTAGTACAGTCGAAATGGGCAGCTATGTCTCGAGTGGTTATCGAGAGTGACTGTAAAGAAGTAATTGATTGGCTAACTCTAAAATCGGCTCCTCCATCATTGATCCACAATAGGGTCTTGGGTTTAGTTCAGTTACTTAGGGATAGAAGCTTCATGGTAAGGTGGATTCCTAGAAAGTGTAACACATTTGCTGATAAACTCGCTCGTCTAGGAGTTGGGTAAGTTTTGTACTGGTATCGCTTTTCTGGTATGGGGAGAATGGTGTTTCCTCCCTTTATTTCGTTTGGATTGATGTATCAAGCATATTATCTACTTTGTACTGGTTCATTCATGGTAATAAAATTATTTAGAGGCACTCTTTTCCCCCTACCTAGGATTAGAGGGGTTTTTAACGAGGCCTTTTTACTTCTAAAAAAAAGAGTGCACCAATGTGTACCAATTGCTGAAGGACTTTAAAACACTCCTCTACCTTAGAAGAATCATTAACTTGGGGCTTCGTGGTATGATCCCTCTTAGTTCTCAAGCCAACATCACTTAAGGTATGAGTGTAATAGGATAGTAAGTGATATAGTCTGGACTAACGTGGGTATTCGTGGCATGCTCCCTCTTATATCTCCTGCCAAACAGTGCATGACAATACCCTAATTTAATGCTAGAAATGAAAAATATATATACCTTTGGCAAGAAAAAAAAAATAATAATAATAATAATAATAATAATTGAGTTTTGGGAGTAAAATTGGCTATGAGGGTGAAAGGATATTTGATGCATATTTCCCGCACTTCATGCACTCTTCATGATCTTAGACTAGATTTATATTGCTGCTTGAAACCCCCTTAGCCCGGTCTAGACGTTAGACCCGAACCAAGGTGATTACATGGGGAAAACCGAAGCCAACTCATTAAAGCCGACTCCGATTGACGACCCTTTTTTCTTTTTGTCTTTTCTAGATTTAAAATAAGTCCTATGTGATCATCAAAGAGCATAGGAAGAAACGACACATCGATCGGGATTCGTTACGGGTTTAATTGCACAATTTAAGCTTTTAGGGACCAAAATGCAATTTCTGCAAATTACCAGGGATTTTCAGATTTTAAGGTGACCATTATCCAATTAATCACATTTCATGCTTCTCTGCCAATTTTCATGTCAAACGGATCATCCAAACTCATTCAATTGCATACACAACATTCAGGGACTAAAATGCAACGTTTCAAAACATCTTCAGCTGAGGTTTAACCAACTTAACGACCAACGTATCGATACGCCTAAGGAGGGTATCGATACGCCCTCGATGGTCAAGCTTCCCAGACTTGCGTCACCAGACCGTATCGATACTCTGAGGTACCGTATCGGTACACCCTCGTCCAATGACTATAGAGGGTATCGATACGACCCCGTGTATCGGTACGCCCCTCCCAAAACAAGGAGACCTTATTGATATGCTCGGAGGTGTATTGATACAGTGCAGTCTGCAAATGCCAAATATGCAAATTTGAACCTCAATGACCAAACCAAACCACACCAACATATAGTTAAACTTATTTATACACCAATATGCATCAACTTCAACATATTTGCATAAAAAACTAGTCGCATTGCAAGCATTTAGCACACCAACTCATATATCATATGCAACTAGAATGAACATGCTTTAACCATAAGCCATAGCAAAACTAAAATGCAAAATGAGGATCCAAAAACCACATAATGGCTATATACATGTCTCAAACCATAAACAAAACTTGTTCTAGGTAATCAACCTCATCACACATCAAAATAAAAGATTTCCCCCATTGCCCTTATTATCTATAGCTAGAATTCTAAAACATACTTTCCAAGTGGAGATCTTCTTAAATCCCTTGCTTCTTGCTGTCCCAAATTCAACTATCTGCATTGATGGACAAAAATGAGCGTAAGCACGAAATACTTAGTGAGGAATGCTCAAAACCAAAACACCATCAATGCAACTAAACCATAAAACACCCTTTACTTGAAATCACATTTCTAAAAATTAACATATTGTTTCAAAACTTCATTTGTAAACATCATTGCCTCAAATCATGCATCGCTCAACATATAAAACAAAAATTAAAACCCAAATGCAACATGTATCTCAATCTTAAACATCATCCTTGTAATTACTTCCATTTAAACCTTCTCATGCATAACCGCTATGTGCAAAGTTTAAACCATCTTTCTTGGAAACCATTTCTACATCATGCTTTTTCTTCCTCATGCTTGATAATCATTTCAAAGCAATTCTCATCTTGAAAACCACATGTACCATCTATCTATCTCATGCATTCAACCAAAACAATTATCATGGCAAGGCCACACAAGCTTGATGCACAAAAGCATTTCACAAATCTCATTAGCTCATAAGCATTTCTCATTGCATAAAATCATTTCAAAAAATTGGTACATGTAAAACACATTTCTTTCTCATATATTGGCATTTTCATATTCTACTTTACACGAAAATGCGGATAGCTTGACTGGGATCTCGCCACCGGACTCTACTTTCTATGAAGCTTGGATATTCCACCAAGTCCAACCCGGTGGTATCTCCATCACCAGACTCTATCTTTTTATAAAGCTTGGGTATTTCACCAAGTCCTACTCTGATGGAATTTACAACATCGATTTCTCATGGCGATAACATTTGTTGCCATAAAGCTTGGGTCTTTCACCAAGTCCTATCCGATGGAATCTACAACATCGGTCTCTCATGGTGATACCATTCAATGCCATTAAGCTTGGATATTTCACCAAGTCCTATCCGATGGAATGCACATCATGGGCCTCTCTCTTTGGAACGAATCCAATGAGCACGTACAAATTTTATTGTTTAGAGCGCACTTTATATCCTATTGGTTGACAAATTATATCCGGTAATCTTCTCATCATTTATGCCAATATATCTTAAGAAAATCATTAACACATCTACTGTTTTCAAAGCATGCAACATCATCAAGGCCAAAATGTTAAATCATGCCTTTAAAACATAAGTTAACACCACATACCCTCAAGGATCATTAGTTTCATGCTTCCTTCACCAAACCAAGTTTGATAACCAACTCTCATGCTTAAAAATCATGCTCAAACAACAAATCAAACCACATTGCCAAACCAAGCACATCAAAGCCAATTTTAATATTTTCAAAACAATAATAGCACAAACTGAGAGAGAAATCTACTTCACTTACATCCGAACTTAAACCGGTGTTTCAAGCCTAGATTTCAGTTCCCAAACCTCTTTTCAAAATCATTCCAAAGCTGGAAAACACGTTCTCACTCACCGGTACGCAACACTACGCTAGTCGACGAGCAAACCAAGCGTTCGAAGCCTCCAACGCTACCTCGATTGCTTCCTGATTACTCTCCTATGTTTTTAGCACATAAGAGCAGAGGATTAATGCATCACCATGCATTAAAATCACCAGCCACTCAATCCAACCCGCTGCTCTACTCAAAACTAGCATTTCGGCTATCCGAAATAACCGAAAACACCCCCAAATATTCACCAAACAAAGCCCGGCCAAGATCTATCAATTCTAACCTTTTCTAAACATCAATTAACATCAAAAATCAACACAAACACGACCTTATACCTCCAACAACAACAAATCATCAAAAAACCTCAAAAACCACAAATCTAACATCTTAAACTAGGAACCCAAACCTATTCGGGATTTATTTGTTAAAACCTTATTCTCAACATCAAATAACATCCAAAATATGTTAAAAATCAACCTCAACTCAGAGCTGAACATAGAAATACGAAAATCACCAAGATCTCATCAAGAATCTTGAATTTAACAACCTTTTGTTGTTTATAACATTAAAACAACTAAAAAATCATTAACAAAGGATTGATAACTTAGGAATTTTAGTAAAGAACTGATCATTAGAGGAGAAGAACGAAGCTTACCTCTAATGGTTGATCTCTCCTTAATTTGGGCAATTTTTCTTGAAAAACCAAAGCAAAATCAAAAGGATTATATGATACAAAGATAGGATATCCTTTGGAAGATGAAATCTCAGCAAACAAGATAAAAATCAGAGGAGAGAAGAGTGTTTGGCTGATTGGAAGTTGAGAGAAAATGAAAAGAGAAAACTATCGTGAAATTAGTTATGAAAAGTCAACTTTCATTTTCCTTTTTAATTCTCTTTTATTTCTTTAATTAAATCATTATTTAAAGCTCCCAAATTAAAGAGAAATCTGATGAAAACAAATGGTAAAATTAGCTCCTTAATGATTCAAAGTTAAAATCCTTTACAAAACAGTCACTAGTCAACTTTTGCAAAAATTGCATTTTGGTCACTACACCAAAATGTAATATTTCCCAAACTCATTTTGTAAAATTGTTTTTACCATAAATATTTACATACTAAATAATGATTTTTAGACAGTTTTCCATGTTTTTAAAACATCCCGAACTAGGTTTCCCCTAAACCAACCTCAAGGATTCGAATCGTTCCCGACTGGCCCGATCCAACGTCTAAAACATCTAGGCCCAAATCCAGGACGTTACACTGCTCTTGAATTATTACCTGTTCGACATTACTGCACTAAGATAACTGAGGATAGACTTATGCCAAATTTTAATTGCCAGCATCAGTTGACATGCCAGCCAAAACTTTGTCGAGGTATAATTTTCATCATTTTTATTTTTAATTTTTCATTACTTGAGGACAACAAATGAGCTAGGTGTGGGAGAGTGTTGATGCTCCAAAAGTACTTAATTTTATGCCTATTTCACATTCTCTTTCTTGTATTTTAAGTGCATTTAGCTACATTTAGGTTTTAAAACCATGTATTGCATAAAGAGTTAGGATTTGGTGTTATGCCAGTGTGAAGGGGTTGTTTTTAGCACCTTTTTGCAGGTTGGCATAGCTGATGGCACAGCAGCTAGCAGAGCAGGAGCAGGAGACGACACCAAATAGGATGTCGAGTTGACGTTGGCGTAGAAGGACCTTTAATGACAAGCAACATTCGGCAAAGAAGAACATTTGATGCTAGGCTAAGAATATGTTGACATAGAAAAAATAAGATCAGATCAGGCTGCGAGAAAAAAGGGATCATATCAATCTGCGAGAAAATAGGGGACGAGCAGTGCCAAGCACGGTTGGGAGTACCATGACAAGCTGTGATGCTAGAGGAACATTGGCACGATGACGTCAGCCCTAACCTGATTAGCCTTAGGATTCAAACGTCGGATAAGATGATCACCTACCTTATCCCTGCACGTTCAAATTCAAATTCAAGATATTCCTAGGCGATCTATGAAGTCCTATTTAATCCCAATAAAAGAAAAAACAAAAAGGGACTTTGAGAATTGAGGAGAGTGATCGGAGGTAAGGAGCAACAGTCGAGAGCCTGGCCGTGAAGAGCTGCATCAACAGACCCTCTTCTAGCCCATCCTCTTTGTTGTTATTTTTTTCTTAGTTTTAATGAGGATGGATGTTGAAAACGATTATGGTTTTTTTTGGTTGATACCCTCACCATGAACTGATTTTATAGTTGGTGAGGGGTGTTTGCGTTTGAATGTTGTTTTTAATGTTTAGCTTTTAATAAATCAACACTGCCTTGGAATTGTTTTTCCTATCTGGCATGTTCTCCATTTTTAAGTGCGTTGCCACGCGACAACTGGCACATTTGGCTTATTGCAACTCAACATCGTAACTGACTTGGGTGGCAACGATCGATTGCTAGATACTAAGGAGAGATGCTTCGAAAGAAGATGTTCAAGTAGATGGACTTACTTCGAGAGTGAAATCTACTCATTTGGAGTAAAGATTGGAATTTAATCGAATTGATTTATGAAAAAACATGCACTATAGACACATAAGGGTTTTCCATAATTGATTTAGGGCAATGCCATCGACAGAGGCATTGCTACTTTTGAATCTGCTCGGCAAACAATGCCAAGACAAGATTTATTAAAGGCTGACATGGCACAAATAGCGTGAAAACTAGGCACTCATTGCCAACGCTCGTCATTTTCTAAGACACTTTCCTTGCCTACAACTTTATTTTATTTCATTTCTTTTCTTGTCAGACACTTCAAAATCACTTCCAATCAAAATAATATTTTCACAAAGCAAGTACTTGGCTAAGCAATTAAACCCTTGAATGCAATCCCTGTGGGATCGACACTCAGCTTAACCGTTGTATCAGTTTTAGACCGTGTATACTTGCACGCAATAGATTTTCTTGGCACTATTTTCAAACACTTTTCCAATATCTTTTACGCCCTATTGCCAGCAAATAATCATTCACGTCGAGAGTCTACACTGCAAAAATGCATTTTGGGGATTCGAATCCCAACTCAAACTTATCCAATTACTTACAACATCTTAGACTTACTTCTAAAAACCATATCACCACTAAACATATACTTTCAATTAACTACATGCCATAAACAAACACAAATTACCTTCAAATAAGGAATCTAGAGGCATGCTCCCTAACAATATGAATCTATATCCAAAAATTCACCAATTGGCCAAGACCTCAAACAAAGACTATAAATCAATTAAAACTAGAAGCATATGAAAATATGAACACATAGAATCATTGAAACCATCCTACTATTATTTCAGCCATTCTAGATCATAACCATCAAATATACAAGGCATTAAAATAATACCAACATCATAGTCATTAAATATAACCATCATCAAACATAATACAAAATCAATCGAGTTATCGTGTCTTATATAAAACAATCTATCCCAATATGTAACACACATTGCCTTATTACAAATAATGATAACACCATAAATATACTCTTAATTTTGCTTGTCTTGAGATACTTCCTTGCCTTGAACATCAACCCCGCACTTGCTTAATTCACTGCATTGACGGAAGAAAGGAGAGCATAAGCATATAATGCCTAATGAATGCGCTCAAAAAAGATAAAACGTTAATGTATTTTTGAAATCAAAATCGATATTAGAAACTCATATTAAAGCAAGTAAAACTTGCCATTTCCAAAGCATTTAAAAAATACATGATTATTTGAGAATATACTTCATGCTTTCATAACAATCTTTTCATTCTAAAGACATCAAAGTAAAACAAGCTTGATCAAATCATAAGCATCATATCTTCCGGTATAAACCATGCTTTCATTGTAAAGTAAGATATGAGTGTAAAGCCAACGCAATTTTCTTACTTCTTTTGAAAACATAACATGCATAACAACCATAAGCAAAATAGCTTTCCACTTTGATTCACATATATTGGCAATTAGTGTGACTCTCAATAAATCATTGTTCCTTTATAAAACCATATCAGATACTCGGATTTCTCGGTAGACTCACCTCTACCAAACCATACCTTGACACGAATAGGCTCACCTCTATCCTACTACAAGGTACACCATCAACTTCGGTAGCCTAGTTAAATCGCTTACCACAAGTGACAATCCATCAGCCCGAGCAACCTAGTTACACCGCTTCCTCAAGGGTCATGGTGCGATCGATTTAACATATTATAGTGCACTTTAAACCCTATGACATGCCAACTATATCCAATGCTTTTCTTTGCTTGTCACATAGCCAATATGCATCTTTTATACATTTACTTACTGTTTTTCCTTGTGTACTTGAAAACCATTTTCCATATGCAAAACACATTGCCCAAGGCAACAACACATTCCACTTAGGAACCATTTTTCAATGCACTTAAACATCCTCATATTAGATAATTTATTGCATATCTTTAAATTGATGCATAAAACATTAAGTAAATCAATCCATGCTTTTAAACCAAAACATGCAAAATAAGTCTCATATCAATCCAATATTCAAAGGCGGAAATAAGAAAAACTTACTTCCGAGCTTAGCTAAGCTTGCTAGGCTTTAACTAAACTCCCAAAGTCATAATTCAAACCTCTTTATAGTACCAAAACACATTTGCACTCACCAAATCGTTACCATCTCGATACCAACACCTCGATGCGTAATCGAAAATCGTTCGAACACTTGCCATCTTCAACAAGACAATGCAAAGGTCAATATAAATTCGACCACATCAATTTAACCACTTTATTAAAATACCCCATGCACAATTTCCATACGAATAACCACCACCGAATCAAAAAAATTTCATTTATTTAATTACTACCGAAACAGGGTAGTACCGCACTGCCATCTACCGACTAAACCACTCCATAACGATATTGCCATTGAAACTCAAATCCCCTTTTAATTCCTTTTCTTCAACCAGTATACACAAGAAAATGGAATAGCAGCTCCCTGCTCACTCCCTTCACTCCCCTGCTACGCAACCATATTTCCCTATCAAAATTTTCTTTTCTTTTATTATTATTAACTCCACCAGCCACACACATAAATCACGCGGCACAACACTGAATGGGCAGCAACTACAATGCAACTTACACTACTGCTTGTCCTTCGATTCTTTCTTTCTTTTTTCTAGCTTAATAACATCCTTACAAGCATAACAGTGAACATATATGATCCCTAATATGTGACCAAATAATTAAATCAGTCACTCAACCAATCACTCTATTCAAGAACCTAAATCTAAATTTAACTAATTCAACTAAATTCTGAAATAATTTTATAGAATTAATGTTAAATATCATCATACCTATAAAATTAAATTTCCAAACAATTAAAACATCTTGATTTTATCTATCAAATCACAATTAGAGGTGAGCAAAACTCGACTCGACTCGAAAAAATCGAATAACTCGACTCGACTCGAGGCAAAAATACTCGACTCGACTCGAAATTTCATAAACTCGAATAACTCGAAAAAATTTCAAATAAAGTTTGAGTTGTAAAATGGAAGTTCGAATAACTCGAATAACTCGAAATTTTTAGTAATTAGTAGATTTATTTTTAAGTTCGAGACGAGTTCCTCTATTTTTTATGATATATACATAATGATATATAAAAATATGAAGAAATATTGTCACATGTGAAAAAATATATATGTGCATATCTTATATGATTAGAGAAAGGAGTTTTAATTGGAATCAAACCCTACTATAACATGATAAATAATTACAGTTAAATTTTTGTAAGAACTCGAAAACTCGACTCGACTAGAATTTCTTAAACTCGAATCGAAAAAATTTCAAATAAAGTTTGAGTTGTAAAATATGACTCGTCAACTCGAATAACTCGATTTTTTTTACTCAACTCAACTCGACTCGATCGAACGCTCACCCCTAATCACAATTACTGCTTAATCATCCAAAAATCAAATAAATCAAATTAAATTTGTTTTAATTCCTAAACTCTAATAAAAATGACAGATAATCAATTAAAAATAATTAGAGAGCCTTTAAGAATCAAAAGCTTACCCAATTGATAGGAAAAATGGAAGTTGGAAACATCATCCACCATTGGAACGTGATTACCGAGAAGAATGGGTGAAGACTACTAGCTTTTGCTGGATTGTTGATTAGAAATCATTTAGGATATAAAAGAGATGAAAATCAAGAAGGTAAATCAATGTTTTCTAAATTTTGCTTGGAAAATTCAAGAGAGAAAATGAGAGAAAATGTTAAATATGTTTTTCTCATCTTTGCGAAAATAATAATTGTCATCTTCTTTTGTTAAAAATGAGAGAGAAAAGATATATTAATAATTGGTTTAATAATCCCAATAAAACATCACTTTAATTCTTTTTTACAATATTGTCATCACTAACATTTTACAACTATTGCAAATTAGTCACTTTTTTAATTTAATATCAAATCGACCATTTAAGAATTACTCAAAACTAAATTTCATCCTTTAATAAACTCATTAAATATAGTTTCAAAAATATTTGCCACGATAATTTCATCGGAAACCAATTTAATCAACCCAATCTATTTTCTAGAATTAATTAATCAGCTAAAGCCTAACCCAAAATTCTAACCTGATTCTGATAATTCACCTAAATCTTCTAGCTCGTTTTCTGGGTTGTTATAGTTGGTTCGGGGATGTAGAAGTGTCTGGGGGAGGGGCTCCGGGCTTCGTGATGCTTGGAGCATGGCACAAAGATGGGACTTGGTGGTTCACCCATTAGGGGAAGGGCAGAGAGTCACAACAGTTTTTCAAAAGCATTTGGCGGAGGTGCAACACCAGTCCCCCCTTAGTCGAATGAGTGTCATAAAGTGGCACGAATTGAGGCTTGAGATGAAGAGTCGTGCTTGCTGAAGTTGCGTTAATTGCCTCTCTTTATGGGGGCCGCTTTCTAAGAAAATAGGTTGTCATTAGGTCTTCCAAATCATTGCCCCAAGTGTGTTATAAATTGTGGGTAGAGTGGGATCCCATTTCCACTTATCTGCTACTGATTATATAGGTAGAAGACTTTTCTCAAATTTTCCTCTTTGTCGACCATAATACCTGGAAGTGCAAAGGCTTTTGCGAGGAGGGTGGTGGCAAACATGGCCATTATTGTGGCCAGACCCGAGGTCATGTATGAGGCGAAGAGGTTGTTGGAATGTCACGGGTTACTATGGTCGAACTTTGAGTTTGACTTTGAGGTTTCGACGGGCATGCTCTGCCTTAGTGACCACGGGGATGAAGAGGATGTGGCTATGGAATGGTGTTTCTTGCTTCTGTATTTATTTGAGGCTGAGTTGCATTTGCCTCTACATTCATTTGTCTGCAATTTGCTGGCCGACTATGGCGTGGCTCCGAGGCAGCTGATGGGGTATCTTGGTGGCTCATCCTTGGTTATCTTCTTAAACGTACGAAGGAGATGTGGAAGCCATTAGTGAAGGTTCTAAAGAGGTTATTTACCTTTAGCCCGATTCTTTAGAATAGTCGGGGGGTTGTTGAGTTTCACAAAGCGACGTGGAAATATAGACTTTATTGTCTATCTGATTGAGGGGTGGAGCGGCTTCGATAATTTAGTGCTAGACTGTTCCAAGTATATTAAGGTGGTGTGGAGGCAGGGTGAGGGCCTTGGCTTTCCTCTAAGTTGGAGGGAGCCTGGGGAGGACATCTGGGTGTCAATTCATGTATTGTCGAAGGCTGATAAGAGGCAGTTTGTTGTTTTGAGGAAACGGCGATGTATTAATGTAGGAAGGGATATCACCCTTCGGCTTGTTTTTGAGGAGTGCCTCCGGGGGCATATTCCTAATGGTTATAGAGCTTCGCGGCTAAGGGAGGTCTATTTCCCTTCTCCTGGTATTTAACGAGTAAAGTTGTGTGGCCCAACTATGGGGAAGAAGAATTGGCCCGAGTGCTTGTTGGTGCTGAACCAGGGGGAGGAGAGTGGTTCAGGAACTATGGGTGTTGTCCGTAAAGGAAGTGGTCATCGGTTCTGGCATTCTATGGGATAAAAAATTACAGGCTAGGGTCAGTTGGCTCAGTCTCGGATGTACCACACAAGAGAGGGGAACACTTGTGCGGATTAGTTCAATTCTTGGTGTTAGCTATCACTGATGATGGATATCGGAGACAAGGGGGTCTCTGAGAGGCGCTCCTTTGGTGTGGTGGTTCCAAGGGGTGCTAAGTCTGATGTGGTCTAGGAGGTGTTCCCAAAGGTGAACCTATCAAGTCGTTATCTGATCGGTGAAATAACATCACACGATTTGTGCAAGCATACAAGGTCAATACAAGTATAATAGATAGATGCAAATATATCGGATATCCATCCCATGAGGACGGCTGTTTGGACGTCTACCAATGTTAGTGCAATAAGTAAGAAAAAAAATGTAAATGCGATAGGTAATGTCGAAGTAATGAAAGATAAATGATATAGGTAATGTGGAAGCAATATAAGATAAATGATATAGGCAATGTCGAAGCAATTTACTGAAATTAAAACAGAAATAATATTATGATGGCAGTGGGGTTCCCTCAGTGATTCATCAACATACTAAAAATGTTAGCAAGAGACAAAAGAAAGATGATTGTCGATTCAATAAAGCACATGAATATCTTACCAATCTCAAATTCTACCTTTAATCAAAGAATTATATGAGCCCACTTACCATACCGTCCAGTAATGGCTAAATAGGTAAATACAAGAACAATTGAGTCAACTTCCGTTGTACTTCCCATGCAAATTTCATTGTCGTGATTGTTAACATGAACTATCACTGCACGTTCCAGTGAAAGTGGCTGCAGTAAACACTTCCATGCATAAAAACATTCAAACCAAAAGATCAAAATATAGAGAAAAAGCTTAATAAGGTTAAAATTCAGTCAACATTTATAAAGTAATAACATACAAAATGAAATTAGACCATAATCATCAATGTTTAAACAAAAGAAACATTAAGGACCTAATGGGAAAGTTGTTCCAAGCTAACTCAATTGCTCCGTGATGCTTCCTCTTGCCTCGCACTCGTCGTGGCTACTTAATTTTGCATTGGATTCAGCTCAGTTTCCCCATGGAAGCTTTAAGCCACCATAACCATTAAGAGAAAGCTCCAAAACCAAGGAAAAAGATGATAAGATATGAGCCTCCCCTCTTTTATGGTAAGAACATATGTTTATATATCTTTATCACTTTCCAATTAGGTGTTTACATGTGTCCTTCATAGAGATAGGGTAGTTGTACTAATGGACAACTCATAATTTTTTGATCTTATCCTAACAGTTGTCAATGCGACGATAATGATTAATTCATTGCGCCGACATAATGTCTGGACAAAAGTTGTTGTAACTAACTGTCGGCTCATTGTCCTTTGATCTTATCTTCTCGCCAGCATCATTTGATCTTATCTTTTTTACAGTTGTCAATGCGGCGATAGTCCTGGATGCAATCTAAACAACACTTATGCAGCAAAATCAGTATTGTAGTGACATTCCAATGCGCAGACAGTCTTGGCTGCAGTTCTGGAAGAACTCATGTAGCGACATTAGCAGCAAAAATGTGATAAATTCAAGGATAATTCAAGAAAGAACAATCGAGTTAAGAAAATACAAAGATAAAAATGCTAAAATGTATGAAAATGCTAACTAAATAGGGACAAATTAACCAGTAAATAAGGTGAAAACCCATGCTCTTTAGAGTACCATCACACCCCCCAAATTTAAGTTTTTTGCTTGTCCTTAAGCAAAATAAAAACACAGCAAGGTTGGGCACCAATTGATGAACATTCTAGCTACTTGAATTATCTAAACTATCAATGAATCAATTACATCTATATGATAGAAGATTGCATCGACATCTCAAGAATATGAATGAATGAACTTGCAATTAATCAAAGCTAGCATCATGCCTTACATCTCAAATTCCTTTAACCTAAACAACCTTTGTTTCATTATACTATATAAGCATATAATATTTATTTTCTTTCTTTTCTTCTTTTTTAAGCAACGAGGGATATCAAAGAATGAATGCACCCTAAGATCCTGAGAAGTAAGATTTTGTGCAACGAACCCCCAGGGAGTACTTCATTACTTTGACACACACTCATGCAGTGAAAGCCTTTGGCCAGATTCATTTTTGTAACACATGCACTGGAGTGTTCCCCCTTAAGATACTTTCATATTACACCCACATTGGAGTGACCTTTATTTAGACATAATATGATCTATACACATATATAATAGCAGCTGAACTAGCCAGATTCATCTAAGATCTAAGAGATGATCTTAGACATCAATTACTCAAGCAAGAAAATTCATTCATAAACAGAATTTTAATACAACATTCCATCACATATGTCCAACCAATTCATTGACAAGTGTTCCTTTAGTTGATGTTGGGGACGTTGCGACGGTGGATCCAAATGTGTCGAAATAGCGGGGGCTGCAGAGACAATCAAGCACGGGGGATGCTGTCTTTGGTACTAGGAAAAAGAGATCACCCTTGCTTGAGGTTTCGGCAGATAGATGCAACCCGGTAAAAAGGATTAGATCAGGTGGAGAGGCACCCGAACCCTTGGCGGAGGTGCCAAGGGAGATGCTTATTCCCTTGATTTCGTATGTCGTTGAGGGGCAGCCAATACTGAGTTCTAAGGGTGCGGAAGCTTGAGGTCCTTTACTGCCTATCTCAGGTACGTGCGAGTGATGATGTTCTGCATTTTATTTATTTACGGCATAATAACCCTCGCGTTGTTTGTTACAAGGGTTCCTGTAGTATCGGGCTTAGGGGCTGGGAAAGGTAATGTAGCTCCCTCTTCGAATCTTCATTGGGTCTGTCGTGCAAAAGCTACTCTGCCACCCGTTGAAGTGCGTTCGTGTAACACCCTGAAAACCGGTCTAGTCAGAATTGGATTTAGATGATCGAAGTATTGATATTAAAATATTGAAATATCGAATCCTTGATATAGATTATGTTGTTAAAGGACCATAATTCAACCAAGTCCTTAGTTAAAATTGCTTTGAAAATGCTTTACATAATGTTTTTGAGCTAGGCGTTTTGATACACTCAGACCCGTATCGAAACGGCCTAGGTGAGGCATTTCGAAACGAGTATAGGGCGTTCTAATACTGTCATAACTGTATTAACTAACTTTTTGACTTTTGTATGACCGTTTCGATACGGTTTCATTCGTTTCGAAACGGGTCCCCTATTTCGAATATGTTTGAAGGTTAAAATTAAAAGGAAATGTTGAGATAATGTTTCACCTATTTCTTTGCCACCTTCCACGTGATTTTGGTAAGAAAAAGATGACTAAAGGTCATTTATATGTATAGTTTTGAAAAATGATAAAGAAAAGATAGAAAATATTATTAAATAGCTTACCCTTGGATAAGGGAAACATTCCCATGGCCATAAGGGAGGTGGGAAATGATTAAGCTTGAGAAATGAATTAAAGAAAGCTTTCACCTTTGTCTTTCTTCACTGAGACCAATTCTTCACCTTTTGTTTTGAGAGAATAAGCTCACACCTCCATGGTCTTCAACCTCAAGCACCCAAGTATACACCTCTCTATTTGATCCTCATAAGTTTAAGTTCCTCTTGTTTTAAGAACATCAATCCATAGCTATCAATCGGATAAGTGAAAGCTCTAAGTTAATCATCGATTCTCTGGATTACTAGATGATCAATTTCAAGCTTTAAGATAAGCTTTGTCTAATAGCTAATGGCTTTTCAAGCATCAATATTGTCATATTGATTCTAATAATCCCTTATTGCTCTTCCTAGTTCAAGAAGTGGAAAAGATTAATCCATCGCCTCTATCAAAAGCTAGGGATAACAACATCGCCATCCGAGAGCCTTAGAAGCTTCAGATTATCGAGGTGAGTGTAGTCGGAGTCTCGAGAGTGGCTAGGTGCCATCTCGAATCATTGTTTATTAATTTACTTACCATTGATTTTAAGGGATTTACATGAAGCATTATTGTAAGCCATGTTGGTAAGTTTCAGTGAGTATAGCATCGAATTATTGTCTGTAACATTGTCATTATAGTCATTGAAATCATTGAAGTATGTTCATATAGAATCATTGATTATTGAGTATTAAATGAAGCATTAGATTACCGATTTATGAATTATTGTCATTGGACATCATGTTGAATCATTGCTATTATTATTGATATTGTACTATTGAACTATTGATTATTGGACATTCGATTTGAAGTATTGGATACAATTGACATGCCATAGAATTCATGAGCTCAGTGTACGGGTGGACTACGGTCCTAGGGCTACAATCTATATTGATTTGGCAAGGCAGAGGGATGTATTGTGTATTGGTCTTATTGGCGATGTCGGCGGGTTGACCATTCATTGATTAGTGTGGAGGTCGAATTCGTGTATTATACACTTAATTAATCTAAGGGAACTATTGGTTAATGATATTTATTTGCTATGAAATCATGATATTGCCATTGATGACATGATACTATGTTTTTACTATGAATAAGGAGCATGTCATGTTTATTGCATAATTAATATGATGATTATCATTAAAGCATGTTATATGGCATCCATGTTCATCCATTGTATTTGTGACTACCTCACTAGCCAAAGTATGCCTAATGCATTCCATTGCATCCATTTCAGGTTAATCAAGTTTTGGGATCGAGATCGGAGGAGTTGAAGCATTGCACAAGTCATAATCAAGCTCTAAGCAATGTATATTGACCCTTTGAAACTCCTCGTTGGTGCCAGTGTCTATGTATAAGTCTATTTAGTCTCTTTTGATATGCCTATGTTATGGTTAAGTGGTATAAGAGTGATAAGTATAAGACAAGTTTTTTATCTAGTGAGAAATGGCCTTAAATGCATGTTTTGATACTAAAGGTAAAAACCGAGTAAATGGATTCATATGGCTTTAAAATTTGAAGTACAAGTAGAATTTATGGTTATAATAATGTGTGTAAAGTTTCACTACTTTTGGACACCGTTTGATTAGTTAAAATGAATAAAAACCATCAATAATTTGTCATTACAAGTTAGGCCGTATCGAAACGGGTGATGGCGTTTTGATACGGGTAAGCATAATTTAACCTGAGAAAACAGGGCGTATCGAAATGGATTAGGGCCTTACCGAAACATTTTACCTCTAGAACCCATCGTTTCGTTACGGGTTCATAACGTATCGAAACTAGTCAAAGTCAAAGAGAGTTAACCCGTACCGATACGGGGATTACCTGTATCGATACGATATGAAGAGAAAAGTCAACAAGGTTAACCATCGTCCACCCCTATCGAAACAGCCTTGAGAGTTTCAATACAGGGTTAGTTAAAATGGTTATAAAGCTTAAACTGAAGGTCTGCATTGTTTACAGTTTAGTCACTGAGTTTAGGATGATTAAATTGGATGAGTAAACGACCATCGTTTTGCATGAAAATTTACATAACTACTAATCTTTTATTGAATTTCACTGTGGTGTAATCTTTTGCATTAAAGGACCAATAATTTAGCATATTTACAAAATAGTCCCTAAAACTTGTAATACCTACGAAATAGTCCTCATTTGATAATTATTGTTTTCTATTGAATGAATTGGACTAAGATGTATATTCGATAATCTTTTATCGGTAAAATATCGTTAAGACTTGAAATTAGAATGAAATTTTATCGCACCGATCTCCGCATCGTTCACCGGTAACACGCTTCGACCCGGTTCTCGACCAGTCCGGGAAGGGGGTGTTACATTTGTGGTATCAAAGGTAGTGTTTAGTCGGTTATGGACTAAACCTATGCTTGTATGTATTGTATATTGTGTTACTTTGCCACCTAGGAGTTATTCTATTGAGTATTGTGACTTGTCAACTAATCTGATCTCTTTGTAATATAGATATGTCTCAAACTAACAAAGCTCGTGATAACGAGCTTGCTACTGGCTCCTCGACTCATGGCGAGGGGTTACGAGGAGGAAATCCTCTGAATCTTTTGAATCCACAGAACCCTCCCGTTCAGAGTGTGGAGCCTGAAGCACCTACGGCTCAGGCAGAGTGTTATCGGAACATGGCTGACATGTTCTAGCAATTCATGAATGTGATGAGAGCTAACTAGGTTGTGCAACCTACGCCACCCGTTGTTCGACCTTCTCGAGCTCCTATTGATAAGTTATCTCAATACCGAGCCTACAACTTTGCTGGTCAGGATGCTGACAATCCTGAAATTGTCGAGTATTGGTTAGACAATACCTTAAGAATCTTGAATAAGCAATTACAGTGTTCTGATGAACATAAGCTTGAATGCGCCCTTCCGTTGCTTGTTGATGAAGCCCTACAGTGGTGGGAGACTACTATCCTTACTGTCTTTAAGGATATCGTGAATTGGGAATTCTTCCTTTAAGAATTTCGTAAGAAGTACATAAGCGAATTTTATCTTGCTGAGAGGCGAAGCATCTTCCTTCATCTTAAACAAGATGGACGACCGATCGAACAATACATCTACGACTTTTGCAAGTACTGTAGATATGGCACTGAATTTATCAAGAAGGAGGAAGAAAAGTGTCGGATGTTTATTGCTAGACTTAACGATGAATTACATCCTATGTCACAACATTGTGCATCACTGATTTCCAAGACCTTGTGAACAGAGTTAAAGCTACGGAAGGAGCACAAAAAAATCAGAGGACTAGTGGGTCCAATAAGTTTGAAAAGAGAAATCAAGATGAGTCTCATTTCTCTGAATCATTAAAGAAAGGGAAGCATTATGACTCGGAGTAGAATGTGTATTCACAACCTTCCTAGTTCGAGTATTTTGCTAAACCTCAAGTTGTAGCTCATTCTCGTTCAGGTGTCAATCCCATTGAGAGCGTTGTTGGCTCTAGACAAGAGACAAGAATTTCCATGTGAAATTTCTGTCAACATCGACACGAAGGATAAAGCAGTAAGAAATCCGGTGCTTGTTTCTTTTGCGGAGAGTTGGATCACCTCATTCGAGAATGCTCGGAGAACCCTAACAAGCATGCTTCTGTATCGACTAATCCATCCCATGCTCGATCCTTTCGAGGCAAGGGATCAAGGCAAGGATCCTTCGAAAAATCTGGAGGTTCATCTAAAGCATCGTACCGACCTGAATCAAAAGCTTCTGCAAAGATGTATCATATAAGAGGCAATGAACAAGTGGATGATCACGACATAATTCCAGGTAAAAATTCGAGGATGAATTTTTCTTAAGGGGGGGAGAGTTGTAACACCCCAAAAACCTGCCTAGTAGGAATTGGATTCCGATGATCGGGGTATTGATATTAAAATATTGAAATATCAAATCCTTGTTATAGATTATGTTGTTAAATGACCCTAATTGAACCAAGTCCTTAGTTAATATTGCTTTGAAAATGCTTAAATTAATGTTTTTGAGCTAGGCGTTTTGATACACTCAGACCCGTATCGAAACGGCCTAGGTGAGGCATTTTGAAATGAGTATAGGGCGTTCCGATACGGTCATAACTGTATTAACTAACTTTTGGACTTTTGTATGACTGTTTCGATAAGGTTTCATTCGTTTCGAAACGTGTCCACTGTTTCGAATATGTTTGAAGGTTTAAAATTAAAAGAAAATGATGTGATAATGTTTCACCTATTTCTTGGCCACCCTCCACGTGATATTGGTCATAAAAGATGACTAGAGGTCATCTATATGTTTAGTTTTGAAAAGGGATAAAGAAAAGATAGAAAATATTATTAAATAGCTTACCCTTGGATGAGGGAAACCTTCCCATTGGCCATAAGGGAGGTGGGAAATGATTAAGCTTGAGTAATGAATTAAAGAAAGCTTTCACCTTTGTCTTGCTTCACCGAGACCAGTTCTTCACCTTTTGTTTTGAGAGAATAAGCTCACACCTCCATTGTCTTCAACCTCAAGCACCCAAGCATACACCTCTCTATTTGATCCTCTTAAATTTAAGTTCCTCTTGTTTTAAGAACATCAATCCATAGCTATCGATCGGGTAAGTGAAAGCCCTATGTTAATCATCGATTCTCATGATTACTAGATGATCAATTTCAAGCTTTAAGATAAGATTTGTCTAATAGCTAATGGCTATTCAAGCATCGATATTGTCATATTGATTCTAATAATCCCTTATTGATCTTCCTAGTTCAAGAAGTGAAAAAGATTAATCCATCGCCTCCATTGAAAGTTAGGGATAAGGGTATCGCCATCCGAGAGCCTTAGAAGCTTTGGATTATCGAGGTGAGTGTAGTCGGAGACTCGAGAATGGCTAGGTGCCATGTCGAATCATTGTTTGTTGATTACTAACCATTGATTTTAAGGGATTTACATGAAGCATTATTGTAAGCCATGTTGGTAAGTTTTGGTGAGTATAGCATCGAATTATCGTCCGTAACATTGTTATTGTAGTCATTGAAGCATGTTCATATAAAATCATTGATTATTGAGTATTAAAGGAAGCATTGGAATATCGATTTATGAATTATTGTCATTGGACATCATGTTGAATCATTGTTATTATTATTGATATTGTCTTATTGAACTATTGATTATTGGACCTTGGATTAAGTCTCTTTTGATATGCCTGTGTTATGGTTAAGTGGTATAAGAGTGATACGTATAAGACAAGTCTTTTATCTATTGAGAAATTGCCTTAAATGCATGTTTTGATACTAAAGGTAAAAACTGGGTAAATGGATTCATATGGCTTTAAAATTTGACGTACAAGTAGAATTTATGGTTATAATATTGTGTGTAAAGTTTCACTACTTTTGGACACCGTTTGATTAGTTAAAATAAATAAAAACCAACAAGAATTTGTCATTACATGTCAGGCCGTATTGAAACGGGTGATGGCGTTTCGATACTGGTAAGCATAATTTAACCTGAGAAAACATGGCATACCGAAACGGATTAGGGCCGTGCCGAAACATTTTACCTCTGGAACCCATCGTTTCGATACGAGTTCATAGCGTATCAAAACTAGTCAAAGTCAAAGAGAGTTAACCCGTACCGATACGGGGCTTACATGTATCGATACGATATGAAGAGAAAAGTCAACAAGGTTAACCATCGTCCACACGTATCGAAACAGCCTTGAGCGTTTCAATACAGGGTTAGTGAAAGTAGTTATAAAGCTTAAATCGAAGGTCTGCATTGTTTACAGTTTAGCCACTAAGTTTAGGATGATTAAATTGGATGAGTAAACGACCATCGTTTTGCATGAAAATTTACAGACCTGCTAGTGTTTTATTGAATTTCCATGTGGTGTATTTTTTTTTGCCTTAAAGGACCTATAATTTAGCAGATTTACAAAATAGTCCCTAAAAGTTGTAATACCTACGAAATAGTCCTTAGTGGATAATTATTGTTTTCTATTGAATTAATTGGACTAAGATGTATATCCGGTAATGTTTTATTGGTATAATATCGTTAAGACTTCAAATTGGAATGAAATTTTACCTCACGGATCACCGCATCGCTCACCGGTAACATGCTCCGACCCGGTTCTCGACCAGGCCGGGAAGGGGGTGTTACAGTTTGACCTCGGGTAGGATTTAGGGTTTGTTTCGTGAGGTTTGTGAGGAGATATTTTTTGCTTTTTCCGATAATAGAGTTGCCTCGCTGAACCAAGAAGTGGCGAATTCAAGGCGGGAATTGGGTAGACTCGTGACATCTTGAGACGGGTCAATATGATGGCCACTGCCCTGCGGGAGAAATTCTTGCTTGCTTAGAAATCTGCTCACGGACTAAAAGAGCTGGCTATTAGAGTTGTCGCGAAGGTGAGGGAGAAAACATATGAGATTGCTCGAATACGAGGTGAAAATGAAGCTTTAGAAGAGAGGATCCGGTAGTTGGAGAGGGAGGTCAGCGAGAAAGAAGTTGCGAGACTAGACGCGGAGGGGCGCTTGGAGGAGTTTGAAAACTTCGTGTACCTGTCTGAACACGTGTTTGCGCGTGTGATGTACTATAAATGATACGTAAATATGGTGCAAGTATACACGTCGAACAAGTAATACAGTAATAAGTGACTATCGTCTCCATAGGGATTGGAGGTGTTTCGAGGTAAGTTTAAGCACAGAAGTATCACGAAATGTAAATAGAGAATGCTATGGTAAATCAAGACATAGTGATAAATGTTGTAGCAAATCAGAATAAAGATATTAATGTTGTAGCAAATAGAGATAAAAGATAGCGTGTTGAAATCAGTAGACTTAACAGGTCCTCTTACGTATGCGAAACTGACTTGAGAATAACTGGCTGGGTCGCCTGGTTAACCTATGTCTTATCTCTCAACTAGGGTTTACCTCTCTGGCTTACTCTATGCTCATCAGCATTTACTCAAGGTGCTCCTTAACTATCTCTAGCAAGGAGACTGGAGTAGGAAATGCTACAACAATACCTCTTATCGTAAACTCTATCACTCCCCCTACCCATAAAGTTCTATCCTTCTTAGCCGTTGAAACCCAACACTTATCTCTAAGGTGGATTAGAGTTGTGCCTCTCAGCATCCAACTCCATTGTCTATGCAGGTTAAAGAAAGCTCTCTCGACCACTAACCTCAACTCACACCTAAGGAAATGCCAACTCTCGAAGGCTCTTAAACCCTAAGCATTTAACAACATTGACAAAGCATTGATAGAATCAAGAGATAAATAAACATTCATAAAAGAAACTAAAACATAGTTCATTCAAACAGCCCAAGCCACCTAAAATCAGTTCATGGCTAGGCAAATATCATCTGAAGTATCTTCGTTCATACAACCCATTTTCTAGATATAAAAGAAATGCTAAAGAAACAGAAAGGGAAGAAGAAACTCCCGATCTGTGATGGACTGCAACGCCGCGAACCGCCCTAGGCTTGCTGCCTCTCTCAAGGTCAGCAAGATCAAACCCTTGGAGCTTCAACAATGGAGGACAACAAGTTGTGGAAGAAGAAAAGAAAAGAGCCGCCTTGGCTTTCTCTCCCTAGCCTGTTTTCACCTTTTCAAACTCTTCCTTTAATGAGGGTCTCATGTCCTTTATATAGTGGGGGCTCCTAGGGTTTTGTGCCCTAATATCCTTTGACATCCAGGGAATATTCCCTATGCATTTGGGGTACAATCAGACAAAAGGGGGCTCGCACATGTTGGCTAACCGTGTGTGCGTGTTACTTTGTCCTTTTCTGCGCCCAGAATTGTTGTCCAATTTGCTATAACATTTTCCTTCCTTGCCCTACTTCACATAAGCTTCAACATGCACAACACCACACCAGCACATACCCTTCAAGCAACATCTAGTCTCATGAAATTAAGCCAAACCACCAACAAGTAAACATATATGCAACTATATGCTCTAAATGCACCTACATGCTATGAGATGACCTCGAGAACAAACAAATACTTAAGCAAAAAGTTGTAAAATGTAAGCATTTTGGCAAGTCATCACACACCAAACTTAAGCTATGGCTTGTCCTCAAGTAATGAATAGAGAGAAACAAAGAAAATGATGTGGCAAAAATTTAGCTCAAGGTAGATGCTATGGAAAATTTTCAACCCCCAGAAAAGGAAGGCTTCAATACTTAAGACATAATTGAGATTTTAAGAATGATTTCCTAGGGTGAGATCTTGTGTTAGTGTGTGCGTTATTGCATACAATTTAGGCTTAACAGAGCTAGAAAAATTTCTTAATAGAACTCAAGTTCATCATAGTGTTTGAACTATTTTAGCACAACATTTTACTCCCACAAGTGAACTGTTTTTTAAGAAGGGTGTCAGCTCATCACAACTACCATCCCTCACTCTAGATGAGCAGGGAGCAAACCTCTCATCCCTGAGCTAGTAGGTAGAGTCATCCCATGACAACTTTCATTCACTCATTTGATGTTGCTGCCATTTATTTATGTTTGAATTCCAGGCAGTGCAACACATAGTAGAGTGTCCCTCTAAAATATGCCATAGCATTTATTCACATTTTGATATATTCTATTAAGCACATGGGAGATTAACTAAGCCTTTTTTGCTTCATTTTTTCTTTATATAAGCTCATTTCAATTCAATTTCACAAGGATAAGCATAAGTTCTAAAAAAAATTCTCTAACACTCTCAAACCTAAAGAGCATACAATCGTCTATCAAAACAAAGATTAAGCATCAAACCCTAGAATTAATTATACCAATCTCAATAGTCATACATGTCAATATATAGCCACAAAAAAATTGTTCATCATCAGGTATCATTAATTTATTCATACAACTATCATAGAGCTAAACAAAATGCCATATCATAATTTTTGTTTCTACATATTAATGAAATGCAAATGATTAACTAAAGGGCACTAACACCCTCAAACATAAAGAGTGCAGTGTCCTCAATGCAACAAAATAAAATGACATGAAACTAAACTAAATGCAATGCAAGATGAAGAAGTACCTTACTTCTTGGTGGTGGCGGTCTTCGTGGCTTTGTGCTTGACGTTGGAGGACTTGAATGAGGCGATAAGAGGGTCAACCTCGTCTTGCTCCGATGGAGGGGTCTGTTATGGCTCGGTTGGGGTTCCTTGGTTGGTGGAACTTGTGTCGGATTCATTTCCCTCGGCTGGTGTACTCCAAACTCTACCAGCAGTGTGCTTGCTCCTAGTTCTTGTAGATGGGGTCGTGCTTGGAGTTTGTGCAGGTGATTGCGCTGGCATAGAATGTGTGGGCTCGTCATCCTCTAATCCAACTGTCACGGGGATGACAGGCTCAACAGACGGCTCCTTTGTTGGGGCAGCTTTGGTAGGTTTTGTTTTTCTCTTTCTCTTTTTGGGTAGTGGGCTTGTTGTAGCATATGTGTCCTGAATCTGTGAGGAAGGCTGGGTCTGAGTAGGGCTCTTGTTGGGGACTGGTGTCTTCTAGGTAGTTGGAGGAGGTTCCTTCGCGTGCGCCTTTAGAGATTCCAGAAAGGCTGGGAAGTCTATGCTCATATATGGTAGGATTTCCTTGAAATAGTCTTTCATAACATCATCTCTCTCCTTAACATACCCATAGAAAACAATCTAGTCTTCACGCATCTTGTCCATATCCTCACAGAGACGATTGGTAGAGGCAACCAATGCAGCAATTCTTGCTGCAGCAAATGTTTTCACTCCCCCAATCAGTGTCTCTGCCGGAGCATCTTCATCGAATCCTTTGATATAAGTGACCATTTTAGGTGTGATAGGACCTTTCCCTGAGTTCTTCGCATCAGCAATGGGGTCTTTGAATACTTCTTTCTCTCAACAGAGGGCCGTGAGGAGGTTGGGAAATATGAGCGAACTAGTTTTCCTCTTCAAAGATGCATATACCTCATCCACAATAATTTTCCCCGCGTCAATGGACCGGCCATTGAGAATATAATGAAAGAGGAGGAGCCTTGGAATATTCACCGTTTTCGTGTGAGAAGTTGGCATGAGCCTATTCTTGACAAAGTGGATCCAAAGTTTTTCCTCTGGCTTGAGTCGTGCATGATCCACTACATTGTTTAATGCTGTCAAGTTGGTGCCTTCAAAGCACAGGTCGTCCAACACTTCTTTCATAGTTTGTGGGTCGGCATTCTCAGCAAAAAGTGTGTAGTAGACCTATGAATTTTTCAAGCCAAAGAACTTGTTGATCTTGGCTGTAGTGAACTTGATTTGATCTCCACACACGTACACATCGGATTATGTAGGACTGGTAAGATGGGCATAGAACTCTTGACAATGGGTATGCAAAAGTTGTCAGGGTGAGAAATGAAGGTAGCCCAATTGTGGTTTGCGACGACATCCAAGACATCCATATCGAACCCTTGTTCCCCTTTAGTTGGGATCTTGAAGCCTTGTTCTGGTAGCAGTTTTCGGTCTTGCAGACTTTGGAATCGCTCCTTGGCCTTGTCGTCTAAGAACTTCTTTATGAGCATGGGCTTGAGTTGGCTGCTGCCAGATGCACCTTCTACTCGCTTGCAACGCACCATCGTTAGGCAAAAAGACAGTTAAGATTCGGAGGTATGGGAGAAAAGGTTTGATTAGGGTTTTTGAGTTTTTGAGCGGGTTGGAGAAGATGAAGTGGGAGGGTCTTTTGGTTTTCTTTGTGTTGATGTGATGAGAGGGGGAGTTAGTGGGAATTGATGATGAGGGTGATGGGAGTTAATGGGAGGTAACTGACATGAATTGAAAAAGAGAGAGTTTTAGGGGGTTTGGGCGGCGTGTGCGTAAGGTAAGGACAAAGGGGTATTAAATGAAAAGGTGAAAAGTAAGAAAGAGAAAATACCTAGGCAATAATTGTTAGGGTTTTGTTTAAATGAAAAGGTAAAGGGTTTAATTAATTCCCCCTCTTTTTGCCCTTTTTGAGTCGTCTTCCTCTCATGTTGGAAAAGCTTAATTGCTCACTCCTTATATCCTTATAAAAACAAAAGCCTGATACGCCGTTGCACCTTGACCTGCCACCTACGTACCTAGGGTGCTCAGATGCAAACAAACAAACCTGACATTAAGGCACAATGGAACAAAAGGGCAAATTGAATTAAAAACCTAGAGTACGAAATAAAAATAAAGATTAAACTACGTTATTTATGAACATAAAAACATAATAATGCTGTAGCAAAATAGAAAAGAGAAGGATATGGTTCAAATGCTTAAGCATCATGGAGGATGAAGGATGACTTATCGTGCAGGACTGGGGTTCCATTGTACAGCTTCAGACACTGTCTATTGTGTTGAGTGTGTAAAAGTTCTATATTTTACCCCTTATTTAACCCGTATTTCTGCTGCATTCAAGCATAATTCATTGCATTTAGGTAAAGTTTCACATATACATCACATTTAGATAAAATGGCACAGCTGCTACTGATTTTTGCTATTTTTGCAGGTAGCTGCTGTGGCAGACTCAGGACAGTGATGGAGCCGAGCTGGAACACAAGACTGGAGTCAAGAAGGAAGATGCTACCGTGGCAGCCACGACGACAGTAATGATGAAAGGGAAAAGTGAAGTGGAGCTCGACAGATAGAGGAGTTTAAGCTGGTCTGTCGTGGAACACTCCAATATTTTTCTGAGCCCTAGGGCTAAGGGTTGATTTTGTAAAGTAGTTGCAAGGATTGTACTGTTTTTCGGAATTTTCTGTTTAATAAAATAAACTTCAAGTTTGCTTATTCTGGTTTTCAACATCTTACAAGAGTATCGGGAGAGCATTGTGAGATTATCTATTTACTTAATATCGGGAGAGTTAAGTACACGAAAGGAATAAGTGCGGGTTCTCCAGTTTATGGTTGAACTATCTCGGACCTAGGGATAGGACGAGGTTAAGTGGCTAAGAAAGAATTCAACAACATCGGTGTTCATCCTTCGATTCACGCCAGGAGGTATCATCCAAGACGTGTTCTGTAACACCCCAATTTTAGGCTTAGAAGTTTTGGGTTTGAACCGGACCGGTCGGATTTTCGGTTCGAATATAAAAGGTGGTTTTAGGGAAAGCCTAGTTCAGGATACATTAAAAATATGGAAAAATATCTAAAAATCCTCTTTTAATATATATAAGAGGGTGGTGAAATCAATTTTACAAAATGAGGTTTGGAAATATGACATTTCGAGGTAGTGACTAAAATGTACTTTTTGAAAAGTTCGTGACTGTTTTAAAAGGATTGAAACTTTGAATCTTTAAGGAGCTAATTTACCCAAGGGAGGATTTCTCCAGATTTTTCTTGATTTTTAAAGACCCATTTAGTGTTTAATTAATAAAAAGAAAAGAGGGAAAAGTGATATTTTAGTTTCATAACTAACTTTTACCAAAATTTTCCTATTTTATTTTCTCTCAAAATTCCCTCAGCCAAACACATTTCCACAGCAACTTTCCTTTTGATTTTCACACCTAAAGAAGAGTTTTCAATCCCCAAATGATTCCTAATCATTTCTACATCAAATCCTCACCATTTGCTTAATGAATTTTCAAGGATTTTGGTTCTAAACAATGAGAAATCCACATTTAGAGGTATGAACGTCCTTCTCCTCTAAATACTCAGTTCTTTACTGAAATTCCCAAGTTCTCAATCCTTAAATTGAGTTTTATTAAAGGTTTTAATGTTGTGATCTTGATTTTGGCTTGAAATTCAAGATTTGGATTTAATTTTGAAGAAATTCGTATTGGATGACTGGGATCTGTTTTGAGATGTCTTTTTGATGTATTTTGGATGTCTAAATGATGTGTAATTGAGGTTTAATCAATGCAATCCCGAATAGGTTGATTTTCCTAAGTTTTTACTTGTGAAAATGGTGGGTTTTGGGGTGATTTTGGTGTTCTGTTAATGTTGGAGGTATAAGGACGAGTTTGGGATCATTTTGGATGTTAATTGATGTTTAAAAATGGTTAGAAGTGATGGATCTTGGCTGGTTTAAGTTTTGGAAGAGTTTGGAGGTGATTTCGGTTGTGTTTGGTAGCCGAAATGTCGGATTTGTGTAGAGCAGCGAGTTGAGTTGTGTTGCTGGTGTTTTTAATGCATGATGATGCATTAATCCTCTGTTGTTATGTGTTTAAAATAAGGGAGAATGATCCGGAAGCAATAGATGTAGCGTTGGAGGTTTCGGATGCTTGAAATGCTTGTCGGCTAGCTTAGTTTTGTGTATCAGTGAGTGAAGTTGGGTTTTCAGTTTTGAAACCAATGTTTGAAGGTTATGGGAGTTTAGTTTAAGTCTAAGCAACTTAACTAAGCTGAAGAGTAAGTTTTCGAAAAAAACTCTTTCTCTTGAATGAACCATGAGATGGTTGGATGCATACATTTAATTTGCAAGTTTAAATTCTGTTTTAAAGCATGTTTTAGCATGGTTTAATGCTGGTTTTGAAAGTCATGTGTTGAAGGATGCTCAAGGTAAGAGATCCTTGGTTTTGTACTTTGGAATTGTAGAATTGATGCATAGTGTTGCATGTTATTTAATGGCTTTGTTTAATGCTTTAAAACAGTGAATTGATGATGGTAATTGATGGTATTGGCAAGTGATGTAAGTGGTTGTTGGTTACTTTAATCGGATATAGTTAGCCGACTATAGGATTGGGTGCACCGTGAATTGAGTCGCCTTGGATGTCGAGGGGTTGTAATGGTACCGTAAACTCCATCCAAGTATCCTAGCGATTGAGAGAGTTGGTGTCACCACGATGGAGGATGGCTCTCGTGGGTGGGCTTTGTTAAGTGCCACCACGATGGAGGATGGCTCTCGTGGGTGAACCTTGTTAAATGTCACCACGATGGAGGATGGCTCTCGTGGGTGGACTTTGTTAAGCGTCACAACGGTGGAGGGTTGCTCCCGTGTGTGAGCTTGGTTAAGGTGATTACAATGGTTGTGGTAGCTTCCATGTGTAAGCCTTGTGATGTGTCCCGGCTCTCGCTAGTGAGTTATACAACTTCCGATGAGTGATGTTGAGGGGCTGTGATTGTACTGTTAAACTCCATCACGGGTGTTGAGGGGTTGTGATTGTACCGGTAAACTCCACCTTGTGTTGTTCGGTTGTGTGTATGAAGCGTGTGGGACAACGCTTGTAATCCGCGTATCCGATTGTGTCTTGTGTTGTGATGGTTGAGATTTATCACTTGGAAGCCAATATAATGTTCTTGAATGTAATGAAGCATGAGATGCTTGAAATGATGCAAGGTTGTATGAGAAGTGTGTAACGTTCTAAGAATGCATGTATTACTTGTTAAGCTTGAACAAGTGTTTATCTTCTATTGAGAATGGTGCATATGTGCATAGAATCTCTTTAGTGCATTGAAGTCTTGTGAGGACTTGTTTTGAAAGGCATGTAGTGCAATGTTGTTTTTGGTAGTTCATGTGTTTTGCATTTGTTGAATGCATGTGATAGTTAGAAGGAACCAATGGCTTTCGAAAGGTTTTTCTTTGGAATGGCCATCAAGCATATGGAAAGTATGTTGTGAAGTGGAAGTTTTTTCCATGGAATTTGAGTTTAACCTTGCATGTGGTGTTTATGCTTGGAAAGGTTTAAATAATGGTTTTTGCAAGAATGTGTTTTGGGGTAAATTGTTTAGCTTTTCTAAGCTAAAGGTTGGTTTTCATGTTGAGCAAGGCATGGTGGTTTAAAGCATGTTGTTTCAAAAGAGGTTTTTCAACCAATGCTTTGGTTTATTGATTTACATCTACTTTTAGAGAGGGTTTTATGATTCGCTGCATTGATGGTGTTTTTGGTTTTGAGCATTCCTTACTAAGCATTATGTGCTTACGCTCCTTTTTGTCCATCAATGCAGATAATTGAAGTTGGGACAGCAAGAAGCAAGGGATTCAAGGAGTGCTCCACTTGAGAAGTATGTCTCGGTTAATAGCTATAGATAATAAAGGCAATGGGGGGAGAGTATTTTATATTGATGTGTAATGAGATTGTGTATGTTGGACAAGTCTGGTTTATGATTTGAACTATGTGGTTTAACGCTTGCAACGTTTGAATCTTCTCCTTCATAAGTTGTTATGCTATACTTCTTGTTTTAAAAGCATGATTAAGTGTTGGATGTGTTGAAAGAGTTGGTGCACCTAGGGGTTGTTTTGTATCTAGATTTTAATGCAATTTGGTAGTTATGATGCTTGGCATGTTGTTGATTTGTTGAGGATTGATTTAGAGTGTGTTTGATGGTGATTAGATGTGTTAAAACATGCTTATCTGCTGTTTCTGGGCATGGTGTTTCGAAACAGGGGCATGTTTTGGCCTGGGTGTTTCGAAACGGGTAGAGGTGTTTCGAAACACTTTGGCTACTGCCAAGCCGTGTTTCTGAACGGTCTATACCCGTTTCGAAACACTTGACCGTTGGGCACTGATTTGAATGGTTTTGAGGTTTGCAAGCTTTACATTTTAGTCCTGATTTTTGTATGTGCAATTGATTGAGTTTGAGATGTCCGTTTGAGATGAAATTTGGCAGAGAGGCATGAAACATGACTAATTTCATAATGGTAACTTAAAAATTGGTAAAGTCCTCTTAATTTCCAGATTTTACATTTTGGTCCCTAAATTCGTATGTTGTGCAATTGAGTCCCTAATTGTTTTCCGATTGCTGTGATTTTTGAGTATGCTTATCTCAAGAGTATGACTAGGATTAATGTGCATCTAGACAAGTTTAAAAATAAAAAAGGGTCGTTAATCAAGGTTGACTTTCGGGTTGACTTTGGTTTTCCCCGTGTAATCTTCGTAGTTCGGGTCAATCGTCTAGGCCGGGCTATGTTAGACGCCATCAAGCATAAACATGAGTACCAGCTCAAAAAGATCTATGATATTTTTAAGTAGGTTCACATCAACATACCGTTGTTAGACGCCATCAAGCAGATGCTCAGTTATGAGAAATTTCTCAAGGATGCTATGTCGAAAAGATCCAGACTTGGAGAATTCGAAACTGTAAAAATGACAGAGGGATGCATGACTATTCTGCATCGGCATCCACCCCAGAAAAAGAAGGATCCTGGGAGCTTCATCATACCGTGCATAATTTGTGACAAATTCGTGGGTAAGACACTTTATGATCTAGGCCCTAGTGTTATTTTAATGCCAAAATCTGTATTTCAGAAATTAGGTATTGGACGAGAACGGAGGTAACCCCCTTAGCCCGGCCTAGATGGTTGACCCGAACTACGAAGATTACACGGGAAAACCAAAGTCAACCCGAAAGTCAACCTTGATTAACGACCCTTTTTTTCTTTTTAATCTTGTCTAGATGCACGTTAACCCTAAATGAGCACTCATGAACATATATGCGTAAGAACAACGATCGGATTTCAGAGAGGGACTCGATTACACAATATACAAATATTAGGGACCAAAACGTAAATTTTGTAACTTAGAAGATCATAACTGATTTTTAAGTTACCAATATTAAATTAGTCATATTACATGCTTCCCTGTCAAATTTCACCTTAATTGGACATCTCGAACTCATACAATTGCAATTACAACTTTCGGGACTAAAACGTAAAGCTTTCAAACTTCAACACCATTCAAATCAATGCCCAACGGTCACCTGTTTTGAAACGGCTTTGACCGTTCCGAAACACGGGTACGTTCCGAGATTGGTTCCGAAATAGGGCCTTCCAGTAGCCAAATCGTTTCGGAACAACTTCCAGCCATTCCGAAACACGAAGGCCATTACAGGCCCCCGTTTCGAAACGCCAGTGCCTGTTCCGATACGGTTTGCCCAGAAGCTGCAGATTTTGCTGGTTTTACATACATAAATCCTCTCAAACACATCCTAATGACTTCATAATCATGCCAACAAGTCATCATACATATATAGAGCATGATTGTACCACCTAAACACATTCATAGCATCAAACATGGGATTTCACATATCTATAGGCATGCTTCTTATTATCCAAAACCAAGCAATCAACCAATCTCCAAAACAAGCATTAAAAGGCCACTTACAAAATCAAACCATCAAAAACAACATGCCACAACCTAGGGAGTTCAACACATCTCCCAAAACACAAACTTAGGTTCCCATTGCCAAATTACCAAAACTAATAGTGTATGAAAACATCACCATACATGAGCTTGGTTTCCCTTGGACACTCTAGCCTCCTTTTCGCCCTTAAACACTTCAATTATCTGCATTATTGGTACGAGAGAGAGAGAGCGTAAGCACAATTGCTTAGTGAGGCATGCTCTAAAGAAAACAACACAATAATGCATTTTAGAAAACGCTTTCAACAAAGCTTTTAAAAACAAACTCATCTCTTTTCATGCAACCTTGCATACTTTACAAGCATCTCATGCTTCATTACATTCAACTCAACATATTGGCTTTCAAGTGATAATTCATAACCTTGATAATTCATAACCTTTTGCAACACAAAACACAATCGGATACGCGGATTACAAGCGTTGTCCCATACGCTTCATACACACTACCGAACAACATAAAGTGGAGTTTATAGGTACAATCACAACCCCTCAATGTAACCCCCTTAACCCGGCCCAGACGGTTGAACCGAATTAAGAAGTTTACACGGGGAAAACCAAAGTCAACCCGAAAGTCAACATTGATTAACGACCCTTTTTTTTCTTTTTAAACTTGTCTAGATGCTCATTAACCCTAGGTGTGTTCACAACAACGTCATACCCAAAGATCATAACCATCAGAGAACATTCAGGGACCCAATTGCACAAATTACAACTTTAGGGACCAAACTGTAAATTCTGGGAATTACAGGGACTTAACCCAATTAAAAGTTACCAATATGAAATTAGTCAGGTTTCATGCTTCACTGCCAAATTTCAGCTCAAACGGACATCCAGAACTCATACAATTGCAAAAACATGTTTTAGGACCTAAACGCAAACATTTCAAAACACATAACCGCCAATGTCAGCCCCCAACGGTCAGGTGTTCCGAAACAGGGAGAGCCTGTTTCGAAACGCGGGGCCGTTCCGCAACGTGTTCCGAAACGGGGACTGGCAGTAGCATATCCGTTTCGGAACGGTTCCTCCCGTTTCGAAATGCCCTGGCCATAACAGGCCCCTGTTCCGAAACGGTAGCGATCGTTCCGAAACGACCTGCCCAGATTGCAGCAACCTTGCTGGTTAAACACAACATTGACCCACCAAACATGCTCCAGAAGCAACCAAATCACACTAGCAAGCCATTCAACATATAAGAAACATAAATGCATCAAAACTAGATTCATGATCACCCCTAGGTGCACCAACACATTTAACACATTCAAAGCTCAATCATGCTTTTAAACAAAGAGCATAACATAGCAACTTAAGCTCAAGATGATTCAAACATTACAACATTAATCCTCATGATTCAAAAACATAAACCATACATGTCCAACATACACAATCTCATGAATCATCAACATAGAGATTCTTTCCCCCATTGCCTTTATTATCTATAGCTATTAACCGAGACATACATCTCAAATGGAGTCCTCCTTGAATCCCTTGCTTCTCGCTGTCCAAACTTCAAATATCTGCATTGATGGACAAAAAGGAGCGTAAGCACATAATGCTTAGTGAGGAATGCTCAAAACCAAAACACCATCAATGCAGCGAATCATAAAACCACTTTTAAAAGCAACTCGATTTCTTAAACCAAAGCCTTTGTAACCCCCTTAACCCGGCCTAGACGGTTGACCCGAATTAAGAAGATTAAACGGGGAAAACCAAAGTCAACCCGAAAGTCAACCTTGATTAACGACCCTTTTTTTTAAAAACTTGTCTATATGCACATTAACCCTAGTTGTGATCATACAAACAACATACTCAAAGAACATAAACATCAGAGATCAAACAGGGACCCAATTGAACAAATTACAACTTTAGGGACCAATTTGTAAATTCTGATAATTATAAGGACTTAACCCAAATTAAAGTTACCAACTTGAAATTAATCATGTTTCATGCATCTCTGTCAAATTTCAGCTCAAACGGACATCCCAAACTCATACAATTGCACAAACAAGTTTCGGGACCAAAAAACAAACATTTTGAAACATATAACTGCCAATGTCAGCCCCCAACAGTCAGATGTTCCGAAACAGGGAGAACATGTTTCGAAACGCGGGGCCGTTCCGCAACGCGTACCGAAACGAGGGCTGGCAGTGGCCTTTCCGTTTCGGAACGGTGTCTCTCGTTTCGGACGCCTGGGTTGCTACAAGGCACCCATTCCGAAACGGTGGCTACTGTTCCGATACGGCCTGCCCAGATTGCAGAAAATTTCTTGCTTAAACACACAATTGACCAACCAAACATGCTCCAAATGCAACCAAACTTTACCAGCAACTCATACAACATACAGGAGACATATTTGCATCATCCAATTATCATTATATCATCATATATGAAAAGCCCCAAATCTAAAGGCATGCTTCCTACTCAATCAAACCATTCATGCACTAAAACCTCCAAACCAACACATAATGGCCAATTACATGTACCAACATTAACAACAACATAAATCCAAAATAGGGAGTCCAAAACATCTCCCAAAACAACAACATAGGTCCCCCCATTGCCAAAAACCAATAGCTAAAGCTGTTTAAGAAAACCTTCCCATACATGAGCTTATCTTCCACTTGATTGCTTGCCTTCCTTGCTGCCCTTAATGCACCTTAATGTTCTGCATTATTGGTTCAAGAAAAGAGAGAGAGCGTAAGCAAAAGCTTAGTGAGGAATGCTCAATAAAAACCATTCAATAATGCATTTATAAAACACTTTACAAGTCATACTTCAAAATACATTTAGACATGCTCACAAGCAATCTTAACCAAGCATCTCATGCTTCATATCATAACATGTCATATTGGCCACAAGTGATAGTTACCATCTTTTAACAAGATCAACATAAGACTCACACATGGACTTTTAAACACCATTGTGATCTTATCCCCATGGACTTTTAAACACCATGGCCCATGGACTTTTAAACACCATGGCAAGGACCACACAAGGACTTTTAAACACCTTTGTGTCCTTAACAAGTTTCACCTCAAGGACTTTTAAACACCTTGACCGCAAGGACTTTTAAACACCTTGGCCCATGGACTTTTAAACACCATGACATGAATCACCCCAAGGACTTTTAAACACCTTGGCCCCAAGGACTTTTAAACACCTTGGAAAGGACCACACAAGGACTTTTAAACACCTTTGTGTCCGTAACAAGAACCATCCAAGGACTTTTAAACACCTTGATGTTCTTAAGTAAACAAGGCTCACTCAAGGACTTTTAACCACCTTAGTGACCTTAACCTTTTCAAAACATCACTTGCCAATATACCTCATTTATCATCAATAATCCACTGTTTTAAAGCATTTAACCAAGCCATAAACATCATGCATCTTTAAGCATTAAACCACATTTAAACAATGTTCAAAAGCAAGGAACTCTAACCTTGAGCTTCCTTAAACACATGGCTTATAATCTCAGCAAACAAACATGCTAGATATGCTTTAAAAACAGAATTTAAACATGCAACAAACACATTGCACCCAACCATCACATGGTTCCTCATCAAGAGAGTTTTTCCGAAAACTTACTCTTGAGCTTAGCAAAGTTGTTTAGACTTAGACTAAGCTCCCAAACCTCCAAAACATTGGTTTCAAAGCCGAAAACCAAAATCCACTCACCGATTCCGTTTCGCTTCTTGCCGAAACACCAAATCAAGCTCCCGGATCACCACCACTTGGATCCAAAGATGACTCCCCTGTTTTAACACATCAAAACAGTAGATTAATGCATCATCATGCATTAATAGCTTCAATGAAAGCACCTAAACAAGCTGCTCTCATCCACACTCTATTTTCGGCCACCAAACACAACCGAAAATGCATCCAAACAACTCCTCAACAAAGCCCAGCCATAACCCATCAAAACTAAGCATCTTTAAACATCATTCAACATCTAAAAAGGACCTAACAACATCCTTATACCTCCAGCAACAACAGATCCACAAGATCACCCAAAAACAACCAAGAATCACAAGCTAAACTTAGGAAATTCAACCTATCCGGGATTGCATTAGTTGAAACTCAATTTCCAATCAATTTAACATTCATTTATCATCATTTATACACCTCAAATCACTGCTTTAACAGATCCAACGAAAATTCATCAGAAATCATCAAATCTTGAATTTTAAGCCAAGATCCATTACACAACTTTAAAACCACTTATAAATCATCAATTAAGGATTGAAAACTTGGGAATTTAAGTAAAGAACTTGAAGTTCAGAGGAGAAGGACGTTCTTACCTCCAAACTTGAGTTTCTCCTCTTTTAGAACCCAAAAAGCTTGAAGAATCAAATGGCAATTGGTGAGGTTTTGTTGATGAGATGATTAGCAACCAAAAGAGGATTGAAAAGAGAGATTTAAGTGACAAAATCAGAAGGAAAATCTCTGGAGAAAGATGTTTGGTTTGAGAGAAAATGAGAGAAAAGGAAAATGAGATTTTAGGAAAATTAGTTAGAAAATAACTTCCCTCCACTTTTCCTTTTGTTTAAAATCAGAATTAAAACATTAAATATCTTAGAAAAATCTGGAGAAACTCCCTTTGGGTAAATAGCTCCTTAAAGATTCAAAGTTTCAATCCTTTCTAAAACAGTCACGCAGTTTTCAAAAATTACATTTTGGTCACTAGCCAAAATGTCACCCTTCCAAACCTCATTTTGTAAAATTGATTTCACACTTCACTTATATATATTAAAAGAGGATTTTAGAACATTTTTCCATATTTTTAATGCAACCCGAACTAGGTTTTCCTAATTTCACATTTTTAAATTCGAACAGCACTTTGACCGAACCGGTCAACGCCCAAAACTTCTAAGCCCAAAACCGGGGCGTTACAACTCCCCCCCCCTTAAGAAATTTCGTCCTCGAAATTTACCTGAAGGAAAGAGATAAGGAAACTGCTTCAACATGTCATCCTTTCGCTCCCACGTGGCTTCCTCAACACCGCGATGCTTCCACAGCACCTTCACCAACTCAATGGTCTTGCCACGAAGAACCTTGCTATCCGAATCCAGAATCCTCACCGGTTCCTCACCATAGGTCAAATCCGGATTCAATTCCACCTCTTCCACAGGCATCACATGCGAAGGATCAGATCTATACTTCCGGAGCATAGAAACATGAAACACATCATGAATCTTCTCCAACTCTTGAGGTAACCTCAACCTGTACGCAACAGGACCCACACGCTCAACCACCTCGTATGGTCCAATGTACCTAGGGCTCAACTTACCCTTCCGGCCAAACCTCATCACCTTCTTCCAAGGCGAAACCTTCAGAAACACACGGTCACCCACCGCATACTCAATCTCCTTACGCTTCAAATCCGCGTAAGACTTCTGCCGATCAGAAGCTGCCTTCAAACGCTCACAAATGAGCTTCACCTTCTCGGTGGTTCCCTTCAACAAAGCCGGCATCGAAACCAACTTCTGACCCGTTTCAGCCCAACAAAGAGGAGTCCTACACTTCCTTCCGTACAAAGCCTCATAAGGTGCCATTTGAATACTTGCCTGATAACTATTGTTATAAGCAAACTCAACCAAAGGCAAATGCTTCTCCCAAGAGCCCTGAAACTCAATCACGCAGCACCTCAACATATCCTCCAAAATGTGGATAACACACTCAGACTGACCATCCGACTGAGGATGATAGGATGTACTGAAATTCAACCTCGTACCCAGAGCTTGATGCAAACACTGCCAGAACCGCGATGTGAACCTCGGATCCCTATCCGACACAATCGACTTAGGCACACCATGCAGCCGCACAATCTCAGCAATGTACAGCTCCGCAAGCTTATCCAAAGAAAACGTAGTATGCACAGGCAAGAAATGCGCACACTTCGTCAGGCGATCCACAATCACCCACACCGAATTCTTCTTCGATGGTGACAAAGGTAAACCAGATACAAAATCCATGGTAACCCTTTCCCACTTCCACTCAGGGATTCTCAACGGTTGCAACAACCCTGAAGGAAACTGATGCTCAGCCTTAACTCGCTGACACACCATACACTTGCTGACAAACTCCGCAACATCTTTCTTTAAACCCACCCAATAGTACTCATCACGAAGATCTCGATACATCTTAGTACTACCAGGGTGCATAGCAAAAGGACTACTATGACCTTCAGTCAGAATAGCATGCCTCAACTCAGCATCATTGGGCACTACTATCCGACTCCCAAAACACAACACTCCATCATCATTAAAGCAGAAATCCGAAGGTCTACCCTCCGCGATATCCTGTACATGAGACACCAAGGAATCATCCAGCAACTGCTTTTCCTTGATCAACTGAACCAAAGATGGTTTCACTTGCAACTCAGCCACAAGACCACCATCGCGCGAAATACTCAAACTGGCAAACATAGCCCTCAGCTCAACAGCTACCTTCCTACTCAAGGCATCCGCTACAACATTAGCCTTCCCAGGGTGATACTCAATCGTCAAATCATAATCCTTGAGCAACTCCACCAAACGTCGCTGCCTGAGATTCAACTCCTTCTGAGACATCAGATACTTCAAACTCTTGTGATCCGTGTACACAGTACACTTCTCACCATACAGGTAATGTCTCCAGATCTTCAAAGCAAAAACCACTGCAGCCAACTCAATGTCATGCGTAGGATAATTGCGCTCATGCACCTTCAACTGCCGCGATGCATAAGCTACCACCTTACCCTCTTGCATCAACACACATCCCAAACCAACATAGGACGCATCACTATACACCACAAACTCTTTCCCTGATTCAGGTTGAACCAAGATAGGAGCTTGCGTCAATGCCGCCTTAAGCCTCTCAAAAGCCTGCTGTCTCGCCTCCGTCCACTCATACTTAATATCCTTCTGCAACAACTTTGTCAAAGGTGCAGCAATCTTAGAAAACCCATCCACAAACCTTCGGTAGTATCCCGCCAAACCAAGGAAACTACGAACCTCGTGAACAGACTTAGGAACCTTCCAATTCATCACCGCCTCAATCTTCTGAGGATCAACACGAATCCCCTTGGCAGAAACCACATGCCCAAGAAACACCACCTCCTTAAGCCAGAACTCACACTTGCTCAGCTTAGCGTAAAGCTGATTCTCCAACAAAGCTTGCAAAACAATCCTCAAATGCTCTTCATGCTCCTCCTCAGTACACGAGTACACGAGGATATCATCAATGAACACCACAACAAACTTGTCCAGGTATTCATGAAACACACGATTCATCATGTCCATGAAAGCAGCAGGAGCATTTGTCAAACCAAACGGCATCACAAGGAACTCATAATGCTCATACCTTGTCCTGAAAGCTGTCTTAGGCACATCCACATCCTTCACCTTCAACTGGTAATACCCTGACCTCAAGTCAATCTTAGAGAACACAGCAGCTCCCCGAAATTGATCAAAGAGATCATCAATTCTCGGCAAAGGATACCGATTCTTGATAGTCAACTTGTTCAGCTGACGGTAATCAATGCACATCCTCATAGTGCCATCCTTCTTCTTCACGAACAAGACCGGTGCACCCCAAGGCGACACACTCGGCCGAATGAAACCACGCTCAAGCAACTCTTGCAACTGCGTCTTCAGCTCTTTCAACTCCTTAGGTGCCATTCTATAGGGAGTAATGGACACAGAAGTTGTATTCTCATACAGCTCAATTCCAAACTCCACCTCGCGATTAGGAGGTAAACCAGGAAACTCCTCAGGAAACACACCAGGAAACTCCTTCACAACCTTGATATCTCGCACACGCAACTCCTTAGAGCTAGGATTCATCACAAAAGCTAGGTAAGCTTCACAGCCTTGCCTCAGCATCCGGCTTGCCTCCAACGTAGACACCACATTGGCAAGAAACTTCACATTCTCACCAACCACAACAACTTCATAATCATCTGCAAGCTTCAGCGAAACTCGCTTATTTTCACAATCCACCACAGCACGATGCTCAGCAAGCCAATCCATACCAAGGATTACATCAAAACCATAGAAAGGTAACTCCATAAGGTCAACATGAAAAAAATGATCTTGAACAACCAAAGGACACCTTCTATACAGCTTTCAAGTCACAACAGTCTCACCAAAAGAACTAGTGACACGCATACCAACATCCAAAGACTCAACAGGCAAACCAAGCAATTCAGCATGCTCACGCAATATGTAAGAGTGCGTAGATCCAGAATCAATCAAGGAAAGTAATGACAAGGATTGCAGAGTAAAAGTACCTGCGATCACATCCGCGTCATTCCTCCCTTCACGCTGAGCAAACGCTCTAGCCTGTCCACCACCCTCCGGCTGTACAGCTACAACATGAGCTACACCTCGGCCACCTTCCTCTCTCCGCTGAAAATTACCACGGCCGCGCCCACGACCTCTCTGTGCTGCTGCAACAACAGGAGCACGAACTTGGCCACCAGCCAACATAGGACAATCACGCCTCAAATGATCCGTAGATCCACAGTTCCAGCAACCATTACCAGCTACCGCAACAGGAGCTTGCACCTCCCTCACAGCACGAGGACAATCACGTTTCATGTGACCATGCGAACCACATATCCAACAAGCACTAGCATCAGCTCTAGCGTTGCCTCCCCGAGCAGGTGCTCCACCACCTCGCTTAGCCGAGGACTGATACTTTTGATCACGTCCCCTCTTGTTCCGTCCACCACCGGAACTATATTCAGCTGCCCGCTTACCAGCACTTGCTCCAGCACCTCTAGCAGATAAACCCAAGTTCATCTCAATATCCTTGGCTCGGCCCACCAACACATCAAAATCATCATACTCGGTAGCCAGCACATACATCTTCACATCCGTCATTAAACCATAACGGAACCTTTCACACATCGCTCGCTCATCCGGGACAAGCTCAGGTGCATATTGACTGAGTCGAACAAACTGTACTTCATACTCAGCCACCGTCATGCTCCCTTGGGTAAGAGACATGAACTCACGCTTCTTTTCATCCAGGTACCTCACACCAAGATACCTACTCTTGAACACATTCTGAAAGAATGTCCAAGTCACATAAGCTTCTGCCATCCCAGCAATAGTGGTTGTCCACCACGTATATGCATCCTTCTGCAGCAAGGACACAACACAGCCAAGCTTCTGCACATCAGTGCAACTCATCTGTCCCAAGATTCTCTTGGTACTCTCTAACCAAGCCTCAGAACCTTCAGCAGACATACCCCTGAACTCAGTCCCTCCTAGACTGTGCAACCGCTCCAAAGGTAGTCTAACTCCAGCATCTTCCTGATGCCCAGCTCCACGAGCTCCAGCTACCGCTGCTTGAAAAGCACCAGCTATAGCTTGAATTAACACCGTCATGTCAGGAACAGCTTGCCCCTGACCAGCCTCAGGTCCAGCAGCCTCAGCACCAGCTGCAGCTCCAGCTTCTTCAGCCCCAGCACCACCACCACCAGGTGGAGGAGGTAAAACCGCACTCTCAACATTCTCTTCGTTTTCATTCTCATTCTGATCCGTAGCTCGCACATTACTCCTCAACTCTCTACGAGGTGCCATACTCTAACTATGCAATCACAATGCAAATAAACAAAGTCAGGCCCAGCAAGGTAAGCAATCCAAGTACTCAAGCTCATTTCCAATTAAAATCAACATCAATTCATTAGCTTTGATTTGGCAATGGGTACCCACAACATGCTTCGTCACAGCATACATCTCAATTGCAACATACATGCAACTCACCCAACATGCTTTCACCCAACAAGCATACAAAGCATACATACTTGTCTAGATGCACATTAACGCTAGTTGTGATCATACAAACAACATACTCAAAGAACATAAACATCAGAGATCAAACAGGGACCCAATTGAACAAATTACAACTTTAGGGACCAATTTGTAAATTCTGATAATTATAAGGACTTAACCCAAATTAAAGTTACCAACTTGAAATTAATCATGTTTCACGCATCTCTGTCAAATTTCAGCTCAAACGGACATCCCAAACTCATACAATTGCACAAACAAGTTTCGGGACCAAAAAGCAAACATTTTGAAACATATAACTGCCAATGTTAGCCCCCAACGGTCAGATGTTTCGAAACAGGGAGAGCCTGTTTCGAAACGCGGGGTCGTTCCGCAACGCGTACCGAAACGAGGGCTAGCAGTGGCCTTTCCGTTTCGGAATGGTGTCTCCCGTTTTGGACGCCTGGGTTGCTACAAGGCACCCGTTCCGAAACGATGGCTACTGTTCCGATACGGCCTGCCCAGATTGCAGAAAATTTCTTGCTTAAACACACAATTGACCAACCAAACATGCTCCAAATGCAACCAAACTTTACCAGCAACTCATACAACATACATGAGACATATTTGCATCATCCAATTATCATTATATCATCATATATGAAAAGCCCCAAATCTAAAGGCATGCTTCCTACTCAATCAAACCATTCATGCACTAAAACCTCCAAACCAACACATAATGACCAATTACATGTACCAACATTAACAACAACATAAATCCAAAATAGGGAGTCCAAAACATCTCCCAAAACAACAACATAGGTCCCCCCATTGCCAAAAACCAATAGCTAAAGGTGTTTAAGAAAACCTTCCCATACATGAGCTTATCTTCCACTTGATTGCTTGCCTTCCTTGCTGCCCTTAATGCACCTTAATGTTCTGCATTATTGGTTTAAGAAAAGAGAGAGAGCATAAGCAAAAGCTTAGTGAGGAATGCTCAATAAAAACCATTCAATAATGCATTTATAAAACACTTTACAAGTCATACTTCAAAATACATTTAGACATGCTCACAAGCAATCTTAACCAAGCATCTCATGCTTCATATCATAACATGTCATATTGGCCACAAGTGATAGTTACCATCTTTTAACAAGATCAACATAAGACTCACACATGGACTTTTAAACACCATTGTGATCTTATCCCCATGGACTTTTAAACACCATGGCCCATGGACTTTTAAACACCATGGCAAGGACCACACAAGGACTTTTAAACACCTTTGTGTCCTTAACAAGTTTCACCTCAAGGACTTTTAAACACCTTGACCCCAAGGACTTTTAAACACCTTGGCCCATGGACTTTTAAACACCATGACATGAATCACCCCAAGGACTTTTAAACACCTTGGCCCCAAGGACTTTTAAACACCTTGGAAAGGACCACACAAGGACTTTTAAACACCTTTGTGTCCGTAACAAGAACCATCCAAGGACTTTTAAACACCTTGATGTTCTTAAGTAAACAAGGCTCACTCAAGGACTTTTAACCACCTTAGTGACCTTAACCTTTTCAAAACATCACTTGCCAATATACCTCATTTATCATCAATAATCCACTGTTTTAAAGCATTTAACCAAGCCATAAACATCATGCATCTTTAAGCATTAAACCACATTTAAACAATGTTCAAAAGCAAGGAGCTCTAACCTTGAGCTTCCTTAAACACATGGCTTATAATCTCAGCAAACAAACATGCTAGATATGCTTTAAAAACAGAATTTAAACATGCAACAAACACATTGCACCCAACCATCACATGGTTCCTCATCAAGAGAGTTTTTCCGAAAACTTACTCTTGAGCTTAGCAAAGTTGTTTAGACTTAGACTAAGCTCCCAAACCTCCAAAACATTGGTTTCAAAGCTGAAAACCAAAATTCACTCACCGATTCCGTTTAACTTCTTACCGAAACACCAAATCAAGCTCCCGGATCACCACCACTTGGATCCAAAGATGACTCCCCTGTTTTAACACATCAAAACAGTAGATTAATGCATCATCATGCATTAATAGCTTCAATGAAAGCACCTAAACTCGCTGCTCTCATCCACACTCCATTTTCGGCCACCAAACACAACCGAAAATGCATCCAAACAACTCCTCAACAAAGCCCAGCCATAACCCATCAAAACTAAGCATCCTTAAACATCATTCAACATCTAAAAAGGACCTAACAACATCCTTATACCTCCAGCAACAACAGATCCACAATATCACCCAAAAACAACCAAGAATCACAAGCTAAACTTAGGAAATTCAACCTATCCGGGATTGCATTAGTTGAAACTCAATTTCCAATCAATTTAACATTCATTTATCATCATTTATACACCTCAAATCACTGCTTTAACAGATCCAACGAAAATTCATCAAAAATCATCAAATCTTGCATTTTAAGCCAAGATCCATTACACAACTTTAAAACCACTTATAAATCATCATTTAAGGATTGAAAACTTGAGAATTTCAGTAAAGAACTTGAAGTTCAGAGGAGAAGGACGTTCTTACCTCCAAACTTGAGTTTCTCCTCTTTTAGAACCCAAAAAGCTTGAAGAATCAAATGGCAATTGGTGAGGTTTTGTTGATGAGATGATTAGCAACCAAAAGAGGATTGAAAAGAGAGATTTAAGTGACAAAATCAGAAGGAAAATCTCTGGAGAAAGATGTTTGGTTTGAGAGAAAATGAGAGAAAAGGAAAATGAGATTTTAGGAAAATTAGTTAGAAAATAACTTCCCTCCACTTTTCCTTTTGTTTAAAATCAGAATTAAAACATTAAATATCTTAGAAAAATCTGGAGAAACTCCGTTTGGGTAAATAGCTCCTTAAAGATTCAAAGTTTCAATCCTTTCTAAAACAGTCACGCAGTTTTCAAAAATTACATTTTGGTCACTAGCCAAAATGTCACCCTTCCAAACCTCATTTTGTAAAATTGATTTCACAGTTCACTTATATATATTAAAAGAGGATTTTAGAACATTTTTCCATATTTTTAATGCAAGCCGAACTAGGTTTTCCTAATTTCACCTTTTTAAATTCGAACAACACTTTGATCGAACCGGTCAACGCCCAAAACTTCTAAGCCCAAGACCGGGGCGTTACAGCCTTGTTTGAAAACCCCTTTTCAACAACATGCTTAAAACCATGCATTGCTCAATCATGAAAACCAATCCTTAGCTTAGAAAGCTAAGCAAGCCTTTTCAATACATAAACTTGCAAATCCATCAATTTAACCATTCCATGCATAAACATCAAATGCAAAGTTAAATTCAAAACCTTGGAAACCACTTCCACTTCACATCATACCTTCCTTATACTTGATTATCTTTTCAAGCAAGAAGCCTTTTAAAACCTTTTAATCATTCAATCCAACACATGCATTAAATAGATGCACAAATGAACCACATCATCAACATTTACATCATATGCCTTTAAAAACAAGTCTTAGCAAGACTTCAATGCACTAAAGAGATCTCATGCACACATGCACCATCCTCAATAGATAATCAACACTTGTTCAAACTAACAAGTACACATGCATTCATAATACATTAAGCAAAACTCATGCAACCATGCATCAATTCAAGCATCTCATGCTTCATTATATTCAAGAACATTATATTGGCTTCCAAGTGATCAACCAAATCCACTTTTCAACTCAACATTCAATCGGATACGCGGATCACAAGCGTTGTCCCCACGCTTCATACACCCTACCAATCCAAGGTCCCCAAATGGACTTTTAAACACCATTTGACCTTACCATTCACAAGGTTCCCATGTATGGACTTTTAAACACCATACAACCTTAACTTTCACAAGGTTCCCATGTATGGACTTTTAAACACCATACAACCTTAACTTTCACAAGGTTCCCATGTATGGACTTTTAACCACCATACAACCTTAACTTTCACAAGGTTCCCATGTATGGACTTTTAAACACCATACAACCTTAACTTTCACAAGGTTCCCATGTATGGACTTTTAAACACCATACAACCTTAACTTTCACAAGGTTCCCATGTATGGACTTTTAACCACCATACAACCTTAACTTTCACAAGGTTCCCATGTATGGACTTTTAAACACCATACAACCTTAACTTTCACAAGGTTCCCATGTATGGACTTTTAACCACCATACAACCTTAACATGCACAAGGTTCCTATATATGGACTTTTAAACACCATATAACCTTAGCATCACCGATTGGTAGTTGTATAACATCACTAACGAGATCCAGGACACCCTATACAAGATCCACACATGGACTTTACACCACCATTGTGATCTTAACAAGCACAAGGTCCACCAATGGAATTCTAACCACCATTATTACCTTTGCTTACCCAAGGTCCTCGAATGGGATTCCAATCACCATTATAACCTTAACCATCTCGTTAGGATACTTGGATGGAGTTTACCGGTTCACACTTAACCACTCCACATCCAAGGCGACTTTATTCACGGTGCACCCAATCCTATATCCGGCTAACTATATCCGTTCAAAGAACCAAGAACCACTTACATCACTTGCCAATATAACCATCTTACCACATTAATCCTTTAATTCACATGCATAACCGTAATGCAAAATTCATCATTTACCATCATCAATTCACTGTTTTTAAAGCATTACACAAAGCCATTAAACAACATGCAACACCATGCATCAAAACCACAATTTCCATGTACAAAACCAAGGATCTCTTACCTTGAGCATCCTTCACATATGGCTTTCAAAACCAGCATTAAACCATGCTAAAACATGCTTCCAAACAGAATTTAAAACATGCAAATCATATGCATTGCAACCATCAATCACAATTGCTTAAAAAGCCAATTCACAACACAAACCAAGAGCGAAAATCCATTTACTTACTCTTGAGCTTAGCAAAGTTGTTTAGACTTAAACTAAGCTCCCAAACCTTCAAACCCTGGTTTAAAAGCTGAAAACCCAACTTCACTCACCGATACACAAAACAAGGCTAGCCAACAAGCCTTCCAAGCATCCGAAACCTTCCACACCACCTCAAATGCTCTCGGATCTTCCTCCCCTGTTTCAAGCACATAACAACAGAAGATTAATGCATTATTATGCATTAAAAACACCAGCAACACAACTAAACTCGCTGCTCATCACAAATCCAACATTTCGGCTACCAAACACAACCGAAATCACCACCAAACACTTCCGAAACTTAACCCAGCCAAGATCCATCACTTCTAACCATTTTTAAACATCAATTAACATCCAAAATGATCACAATCACGTCCTTATACCTCCAGCTATAACAGATCATCAAAAACACCCCAAAAACAACCAAAAACATCAAGCAAAACTTAGGAAATTCAACCTATTCGGGATTGCATTGATAAAACCTCAATTCCTTATCAATTTAACATTCATTTAACATCAATTTGACACCTCAAAGCACTGCCCAAATAGATCTCACGAAATTTCACCAAAAATCACCAAATCTTGCATTTTAAAGCCAAAAATCAAGATTACCATTGTAAAACCTTTAATAAATCATAATTCAAGGATTGAGAACTTGGGAATTTCAGTAAAGAACTGAGAGTTTAGAGGAGAAGGACGTTCTTACCTCCAAACTTGAGTTTCTCCCTTTTTGGAACCAAAATCTTGAAAATTCCACTTAGCAAATGGTGAGGTTTTGTTGAAGAAATGATTAGAGATCAAAAGAGAATTGAAAAGAGATGTTTAGGTGACAAAATCAGAAGAAAATCTCTGGAGAAAAGATGTTTGGGTTGAGAGAAAATGAGGGAAAAGAAAATAGAAGATTGAGAGAAAAGTTAGTTAGAAAATGACAAAATATCTTCCCTCCACTTTTTCTTTATTTAAAAACCATTTAATAAACCTTTAATATTTTAGAAAAATCTGGAGAAACTCCATTGGGTAAATAGCTCCTTAAAGATTCAAAGTTTCAATCCTTCCTAAAACAGTCACGCAACTTTCAAAAATTACATTTTGGTCACTAGCCAAAATGTCACCCTTCCCAACCTCATTTTGTAAAATTGATTTCACAGTTCACTTATATATATTAAAAGAGGATTTTAGGACATTTTTCCATATTTTTAATGCAACCCGAACTAGGCTTTCCTAATTTCACCTTTATATTTGAACCACAACCCGACCGGTCCGGTCCAAACCCAAAACTTCCAAGCCCAAAACCGGGGCGTTACACTCAACACCCGTGATGGAGTTTAACGGTACAATCACAACCCCTCAACATCACTCATTGGTAGTTGTATAATTCCACTAACGAGTGCCAGGGACACATAACACAAGATCCACACACGGACTTTTAACCACCATTGTGATCTTACCTCACTCGTTAGGGTACTTGGATGGAGTTTACAGTAGAATCACAACCCCTCAACATCCAAGGCGACTTTATTCGCGGTGCACCCAATCCTATAGCCGTCTAACTATATCCGATTCAAGTACTTTAAAACCAATTCATCACTTGCCAATATACAACAAATACCATCATCAATTTACTGTTTAAAGCATTAAACAAAGCCATTAATCACCTTGCATCACCATGCATCATTACCAATTTAACAACATGTCAAAACAAGGATCTCTTACCTTGAGCATCCTTCAATACATGGCTTTCAAAACCAGCATTAACCATGCTAAAACATGCTTTCAAAACAGAATTTAAACATGCAAATTATAACCAATGCATCAAGCTACTTCATAGCACATCCGAGGGAGTTTTTTCCGAAAACTTACTCTTGAGCTTAGCTAAGTTGTTTAGACTTAAACTAAGCTCCCAAAACCTCCAATTAATCGTTTCAAAGCTGAAAACCCAACTCCACTCACCGATTACGTTTCGCACGCTTGTCGAAACGCCAATCAAGCCTCTGGATCAACTCCAATAGTGTCCGAAGATGCTTCCCCTGTTATAAACACATCAAAGCAGAGGATTAATGCATCATCATGCATTGAAATCTTCAGCCAACACACCTAAACTCGCTGATCTACCCAAAACCAACATTTCGGCTGCCAAACACAACCGAAAACACCTCCAAACTCTTTCACAACTTAACCTAGCCAAGATCCATCACTTCTAACCATTTCTAAGCATCAATCAACATCCAAAATACACCTTAACTCGTCCTTATAGCTCTAGCTATAACAAAACACCAAAAACACCTCAAAAACTACCATTTTCATAAGCAAAAACTTAGGAAATACAACATATTCCGGATTGCATTGATAAAAACTCATTTCCACATCATTAGACATCCAAAATAAATTAAAGATTCATCACAAAACAGAGCCCAAACAATCTCAACGAAATTCTTCAAGATTTCTTCCAAATCTTGAGTTTTAAGCCAAAATCAAGTTTCTAACATTAAAACCATTTACAAAACTTAAATTAAGGATTGACAACTTGGGAATTTCAGTAAAGAACTGAGTATTTAGAGGAGAAGAACAATCTTACCTCTAAATGATGATTTCTCCTTGATTTGAGCCAATTTCCTTGAAAATCCAATGAGGAAATCAAAAGGATTTGATGCAAGATTGATTAGGAATTAATTGATGATTGAAATCTCATCAATTGAAGTGAAGATCAATGCAAAAGTTGCTGGAGAAATAATGTTTGGATGATGGAATTTTGAGAGAAAAAGGAATAAGAAAAATTTAGAAAAAAGTAGTTATGAAATTCCAAAAAGTAGTTTCCCTTTTCATTTAATTAATTAAAACATTAATTAATTCACCCAAATTAAGGAAAAATCCGGAGAAATCATTTTTAGGTATATTAGCTCCTTAAATATTCAAAGTTTCAAAATTACAAAACAGTCACCACTAAACTTTTCAAAAATCGCATTTTAGTCACTACACCAAAATGTAGTATTTCCAAAGCTTATTTTGAAAAATTGATTTCAACACTCTCTTATATATATTAAAAGAGAATTTTTAGATATTTTTCCATATTTTTAAAGCATCCCGAATTAGGCTTTCCCTAAAACCTCCTTTTATATTCGAATCGAGAATCAGACCGGTCCGGCTCAGACCCTAAACTTCTAAGCCCAAAATTGGGGTGTTACAACTCTCCCCCCTTAAGAAATTTCGTCCTCGAAATTTACCTGGAGGAAAGAGGAAAGGAAACTGCTTTTTCAAGTCATCCTTCATTTCCCACGTGGCTTCCTCAACACCACGATGCTTCCACAACACCTTAACCAATTCAATGGTCTTGCCTCGAAGAAATTTACTGTCTGAATCCAGAATTTCAACCGGCTCCTCATCATAGGTCAAGTCTGGATTCAACTCCACTTCCTCCACATGCATAACATGCGAAGGATCCGATCTATACCTCCGAAGCATAGAGACATGAAACACATCATGTATCTTTTCCAACTCTTACGGTAACCTCAGCTTGTACGCAACAGGACCCACACGTTCAATCACCTCGTATGGTCCAATGTACCTAGGGCTCAACTTACCCTTCCGGCCAAACCTCATCACCTTCTTCCAAGGCAAAACCTTCAAGAACACACGGTCACCTACCGCAAACTCAATCTCCTTACGCTTCAAATCCGCGTAAGACTTCTGTCGATCAGAAGCTGCCTTCAATCGCCCACAAATGAGCTTCACCTTTTCGGTGGTTCCTTTCAACAAAGCCGGCATTGAAACCAACTTCTGACCTGTTTCAGCCCAGCAAAGAGGAGTTCTGCACTTCCTCCCGTACAAAGCTTCATAAGGTGCCATTTGAATACTTGCCTGGTAGCTATTGTTATAACCTTGAAACTCAATCACACAGCACCTCAACATATCTTCCAGCACTTGGATAACACGCTAAGACTGTCCATCCGACTGTGGATGATAAGAAGTACTGAAATTCAACCGTGTACCCAAAGCTTGATGCAAACACTCCCAAAAACGCGATGTAAACCTCGGATCCCTATCTGATACTATAGACTTTGGCAAACCATGCAGTCGCACAATCTCAGCAATGTACAACTCTGCGAGCTTGTCCAAGGTATACGTGGTATGCACAGGTAAGAAATGCACACACTTCGTAAGGCGATCCACAATCACCCACACCGAATTGTTCTTCGATGGCGACAAAGGCAAACCAGACACAAAGTCCATGGTAATCCTTTCCCACTTCCACTCAGGAATCCTCAACGGTTGCAACAACCCTGAAGGAAACTGATGCTCAGCTTTAACCCGCTGACAAACCATGCACTTACTCACGTACTCCGCAACATCCCTCTTCAAACCCACCCAATAGTACTCATCCTTAAGATCACGATACATCTTTGTACTACCAGGGTGCATAGCAAAAGGACTGCTATGAGCCTCAGTCAGAATAATACGCCTCAACTCTGCATCATTCAGCACTACTACCCGACTACCAAAACATAGAACCCCATCATCATTAAAACAGAAATCTGATGGTCTATCTTCCGCAATATCCTGAACATGTGGCACCAAAGAATCATCCAACAACTACTTATCCTATATCAACTGAACCAAAGATGGTTTCACTTGCAATTCAGTCACAAGACCCCATCTCGCGAAATACTCAAGCTGGCAAATGTAGCCCTTAACTCCACTGCCACCTTCCTACTCAAGGCATCCGCTACAACATTAGCTTTTCTCATATGGTACTCGATCGTCAGATCGTAATCTTTAAGCAAATCCACCCAACGTCGTTGCCTAAGATTCAACTCCTTCTGAGATATCAGATACTTCAAACTTTTGTGATCCGTGTACACAATACACTTCTCACCATACAAGTAATGTCTCCAAATCTTCAAAGCAAAAACCACCGCAGCTAACTCAATATCATGCGTAGGATAATTGTGCTCATGCACCTTCAACTCGCGCGATGCATAAGCCACCACCTTACCCTCTTGCATCAACACACACCCCAAACCAACATAGGATGCGTCGCTATACACCTCAAACTCTTTCCCTGATTCAGGTTGAACCAAGATAGGAGCTTGCGTCAAAGCTGCCTTAAGCTTCTCAAAAGCTTGTTGTCTTGCCTCTGTCCACTCATACTTGACAATCCTTTTGCAACAACTTCATTAAAGGTGCAGCAATCTTTGAGAATCCATCCACAAACCTCCGATAGTATCATGCCAACCCAAGGAAACTACGGACTTCATGAACCGACTTAGGAGGCTTCCAATTCATCACCGCCTCAATCTTCTAAGGATCAACACGAATCCCCTCAGCAGAAACCACATGACCAAGGAAAACAACTTCCTAAGCCAGAATTCGCACTTGCTCAGCTTAGCATAAAGCTTATTCTCCAACAGTGCCTGTAACACAATCCGCAAATGCCCCTCATGCTCCTCTTCAATACGAGAGTACACAAGGATATCATCGATGAACACCACAACAAACTTGTCCAAGTATTCATGGAACACTCTATTCATCATGTCCATAAAAGCTGCAGGAGCATTCGTCAAGCCAAACGGCATCACAAGGAACTCATAATGCCCATACCTCGTTCTAAAGGTTGTTTTTGGCACATCCACATCCTTCACCTTAAGCTAATAATAACCTTACCTTAAGTCAATCTTAGAGAACACAACCGCTCCCCGAAACTGATAAAAAAGATCATCAATCCTCGGTAAAGGGTACCGATTCTTGATAGTCAACTTGTTCAGCTGACGATAATCGATGCACATTCTCATAGTGCTATCCTTCTTCTTCCCAAACAGGACCGGTGCACCCCATGGTGACACACTCGGCCGAATGAAACCACTATCAAGCAACTCCTGAAGTTGCGTCTTCATCTCTTTCAACTTCTTAGGTGTCATTCGGTAAGGAGTAATGGACACTGGAGTTGCGTTTTCATACAACTCAATTCCAAACTCCACCTCTCGACTAGGAGGTAATCCAGGTAACTCCTCCGGAAACACTCCAGGAAACTCTCGCACAGTCCGGTTATCTTGAACTCGCAACTCCTTAGAGCTAGGATTCATGATAAAGGCCAGGTAAGCTTCACAACCTTGCCTCAGCATTCGGCTTGCTTCCAACGAAGACACCATATTGGTAAGAAACTTTACATTCTCACCAACCACCACTACTTCGTAATCATCCGTAAGTTTCAACGAAACTCGCTTGTTCTCAAAATCCACTACAGCTCGATGTTCAACAAGCCAATCCATACCAAGGATTACATCGAAACCATAGAATGGCAATTCCATGAGATCAACAAGAAAAACATGGTTCTGCACTTTCAAGGGACATCTTCTATACAACCTCCGTGTCACAACGGTCTCACCAAAGGAACTAGTTACACGCATACCAACATCCAAAGACTCAATAGGTAAACCAAGCAATTGCGCATGTTCACGCAATATGTATGGGTGTGTAGATCCAGAATCAATCAAGGAAAGTAATGACAAGGATTGCAAAGTAAAGGTAACTGTGATCACATCCGTATCATTCCTTCCCTCACGCTGAGCATACACTCGAGCCTGGCCACCACCCTCAGGCTGAACAGCCACCACATGCGCCACATTCCTCCCACCATCATCTATGCACTGGAAGTTACCACGGCCACGACCACGACCTCTCTGTGGTGCAACTACCCTAGGAGCACGTCCCTGACCACCACCGGCCAACAAAGGACACTCTCTCTTCATGTGGTCTGCCGAACCACAATTCCAGCATGAATTACCGGTCACTGCTACAGGAGCCTGAACCTCCCTCGCTGCTCGAGGACAATCTCGCCTCATATGGCCACGAGATCCACACGTCCATCACGTGTTCTGATCAGCTCTCATCATGTCTCCCTGAACAGGCGCACCATGTCCTCCACCACCACGCCTAGCAGAAGACTGATACCTCTTATCACGTCCTCTCTTGTTCCGTCCACCACCGAAACTATAATCAGCAGCTCTTTTGCCCGAGCTAGAACTAACGCCTCTGGAAGACAAACCCAAGTTCTGCTCAATGTCCTTCGCTCTACTCACCAGCACATCAAAATCCGTATACTCAGATGCAAGCATGAAAGTCTTCACGTCCGTCACCAAACCATAACGGAAACGTTCACACCTCTCCCGCTCATCAGGGATTAGCTCAGGTGCGTACTGGCTAAGGCGAACAAACTGGATCTCATACTCAACCATTGTCATGCTTCCTTGCACAAGAGACATGAATTCTCTTTTCTTCTCATCTAGGTATCGCACACCTAGATACTTTCGCTTGAACGCGTTCAAGAAGAACGTCCAAGTCACATCATTGTCCTCCATTCTAGAAATAGTGGTCGTCCACCACATATACGCATCATCATGCAGCAGCGACACCACACAACCCAACTTCTGCGCATTACTGCAATTCATTTGCCCCAAAATCCTCTTGGTGCTTTCCAACCAAGATTCAGATCCTTCAGGAGATAAACCTCTGAACTCAGTCCCTCCCAGACTGCGAAGACGTTCCAAAGGTAATCTCACGTTAGCATCACCCTGATGCGCAGCTCCGTGAGCTCCAACTACTGCTACCTAAAAGGCTCTCGCAATAGCCTGAATCAGCACAGTCATGTCAGGAGCAGCTTGCCCCTGTACAACTTCAGGTCCAGCGACCCCAGCACCAGCACCAACACCAGCATTTTCACCCCCAGCACCATCACCGCCGGGTGGTCCACCACCAGGGGAGGAGGTAAATCCACAACATTCTCAGCATTTTCCTCGTTTTCATTCTGAGCCATAGCTCTCGTATTCATCCTCATCTCTCTATGAGGCCCCATTTATAAAAACAATGCATTGACACAAATGCAATAAACATAATTAGGCTCAACAAGGTAAGTAATCCAAGTACTCAAGATCATTTTCCAAAAACAATTCCTTTCATTAGTGTTGATATGGCAATGGGTTCCCCTAACATGCTTCAACATAGCATAGCATCACAATTGCAACCATACATCACAGTTCATAAAACATTCCTTCACTTAAAAGGTCCATCATACAAAAACACATACATCACCCACATAAAAATTCCCAATTACACGAGAACTAAGCTCTGATACCACCAAATGTAACCCCCTTAGCCCGGCCTAGACGGTTGACCCGAACTACGAAGATTACACGGGGAAAACCAAAGTCAACCCGAAAGTCAACCTTGATTAACAACCCTTTTTTTCTTTTTAATCTTGTCTAGACGCACGTTAACCCTAAATGAGCACTCATGAACATATATGCGTAAGCACATCGATCGGATTTCAGAGAGGGACTCGATTGCACAATATACAAATATTAGGGACCAAAACGTAAATTCTGTAACTTAGAAGATCATAACTGATTTTTAAGTTACCAATATTAAATTAGTCATATTATATGCTTCCCTGTCAAATTTCACCTTAATTGGACATCTCGAACTCATACAATTGCAATTACAACTTTCGGGACAAAAACGTAAAGCTTGCAAACTTCAACACCATTCAAATCAATACCCAACGGTCACCTGTTTCGGAACGGCTTTGACCGTTCCGAAACACGGGTTCGTTCCGAGCCTGGTTCCGAAACAGGGCCTTCCAGTAGCCAAATCGTTTCGGAACAGCTTCCAGCTATTCCGAAACACGAAAGCTATTACAGGCCCCCGTTTCGAAATGCCAGTGCCTGTTCCAATATGGTTTGCCCAAAAGCTGCAGATTTTGCTGGTTTTTCATACATAAATCCACCCAAACAAATCCTAATGACTTCATAATCATGCCAACAAGTCATCATACATATATAGAGCATGATTGTACCACCTAAACACATTCATAGCATCAAACATGAGATTTCACATATCTATAGGCATGCTTCATATTATCCAAAACCAAGCAATCAACCAATCTCCAAAACAAGCATTAAAAGGCCACTTACAAAATCAAACCATCAAAAACAACATGCCACAACCTAGGGAGTTCAACACATCTCCCAAAACACAAACTTAGGTTCCCATTGCCAAATTACCAAAACTAATAGTGTAAGCACCATACATGAGCTTAGTGAGAGAGAGAGAGAGAGCGTAAGCACAATTGCTTAGTGAGGCATGCTCTAAAGAAAACAACACAATAATGCATTTTAGAAAACGCTTTCAACAAAGCTTTTAAACACAAACTCATCTCTTTTCATGCAGCCTTGCATACTTTACAAGCATCTCATGCTTCATTACATTCAACTCAACATATTGGCTTTCAAGTGATAATTCATAACCTTTTGCAACACAAAACACAATCGGATACGCGGATTACAAGCGTTGTCCCATACGCTTCATACACACTACCGAACAACATAAGGTGAAGTTTATCGGTACAATCACAACCCCTCAACACCCGTGATGGAGTTTAACGGTACAATCACAACCCCTCCACATCACTCATCGGTAGTTGTATAATTCCAGTAACGAGTGCAAGGGACACATAACACAAGATCCACACACAGACTTTTAACCACCGTTGTGATCTTACCTCACTCGTTAGGGTACTTGGATGGAGTTTACGGTACAATCACAATCCCTCAACATCCAAGGCGACTTTATTCACGGTGCACCCAATCCTATAGCCGTCTAACTATATCCGATTCAAGTACTTTAAAACCAATTCATCACTTGCCAATATACAACAAATATCATCATCAATTCACTGTTTTAAAGCATTAAACAAAGCCATTAATCACCATGCATCACAATGCATCATTTCCAATTTAACAACATGTCAAAACAAGGATCTCTTACCTTGAGCATGCTTCAACACATGGCTTTCAAAACCAGCATTAACCATGCTAAAATATGCTTTCAAAATAGAATTTAAACATGCAAATTATAACAGCACATCCGAGGGAGTTTTTTTCCGAAAACTTACTCTTGAGCTTAGCTAAGTTGTTTAGACTTAAACTAAGCTCCCAAAACCTCCAATTAATCGTTTCAAAGCTGAAAACCCAACTCCACTCACCGATTACGTTTCGCACGCTTGCCCAAATGCCAATCAAGCCTCCGGATCAACTCCAATAGTGTCCGAAGATGCTTCCCCTATTTTAAACACATCAAAGCAGAGGATTAATGAATCATCATGCATTGAAATCTTCAGCCAACACACCTAAACTCGCTGATCAACCCAAAACCAACATTTCGGCTACCAAACACAAACGAAAACACCTCCAAACTCTTTCAAAACTTAACCCATCCAAGATCCATCACTTCTAACCATTTCTAAGCATCAATCAACATCCAAAATACACCTTAACTCATCCTTATACCTCCAGCTATAATAGAACACCAAAAACACCTAAAAAACCACCATTTTTATAAGCAAAAACTTAGGAAATACAATCTATTCGGGATTGCATTGATAAAACCTCATTTCCACATCATTAGACATCCAAAATACATTAAAGAATCGTCACAAAACAGAGCCCAAACAATCTCAACGAAATTCTTCAAGATTTCTTCCAAATCTTGAGTTTTATGCCAAAATCAAGTTTCTAACATTAAAACCATTTACAAAACTTAAATTAAGGATTGACAACTTGGGAATTTTAGTAAAGAACTAAGTATTTAGAGGAGAAGAACAATCTTACCTCTAAATGGTGATTTCTCCCTGATTTGAGCCAATTTCCTTGAAAATCCAATGAGGAAATCAAAAGGATTTGATGCAAGATTGATTAGGAATTAATTGATGATTGAAATCTCATCTATTGAAGTGAAGATCAATGCAAAAGTTGCTGGAGAAATAGTGTTTGGATGAGGGAATTTTGAGAGAAAAAGAAATAAGAAAAATTTAGAAAAAGGTAGTTATGAAATTCCAAAAAGTAGTTTCCCTTTTCATTTAATTAATTAAAACATTAATTAATTCACCCAAATTAAGGAAAAATCTGGAGAAATCATTTTTAGTTATATTAGCTCCTTAAAGATTCAAAGTTTCAATCCTTACAAAACAGTCACCACTAAACTTTTCAAAAATCGCATTTTAGTCACTACACCAAAATGTAGTATTTCCAAACCTTATTTTGCAAAATTGATTTTACCACTCTCTTATATATATTAAAAGAGAATTTTTAGATATTTTCCCATATTTTTAAAGCATCCCGAACTAGGCTTTCCCTAAAACCTCCTTTATATTCGAACCGAGAATCAGACCGGTCCGGCTCAGACCCTAAACTTCTAAGCCCAAAATTGGGGTGTTACAACGACCTACGACGGTCATGTTGCAGCTGGTAGACCACTCTTACGTACAACCATAAGCGAAGATCGAAGATATTCTGGTAAGAGTGGATAAGTTCATTTTTCCTGCTGACTTTCTTGTTTTAGACTGTGAAGCATATGAGAATGCACCAATCATCCTGGGGCGACCCTTCCTAGCCACATGCAGAACACTGATTGATTTGGAAAAGGGAGAACTTACAATGAGAGTAAATGATCAAGAGATCAAGCTCAATGTTCTCCAGGAAATTAAACATGCTGATGCAGAAGAAGAATGCAAGGTCATCACTGAAGTAATCCTTGACCAACCCTGCATCAGGTCGAGCTGCCATGACATTAAATTTGGTCACTGCCATAGCAGTTATCTGGAAGACTGTCACGGTAGCAACGACGACAGCAACTCCTCTGATTCAGACACATCTGACATTGAAGGTCATGAGGAGGTAAACTGGATAGGAAATCGTCCATGTAAGTTATTCGAGCCCCTAAACTATACCTTGAATGAATAAATAATCCAAAAGCCTTCAACTGTAGAACCACATGTTTTAGACCTTAAGCCCCTGCCAGGGCAGCTTAAATATGTTTTTCTTGGTTTAAATGATACGTTGCCCGTAATCATCTCTTCCAAGTTAATGCAGAAACAGGAACATCAGCTAATAGGGATGCTGCAGCAGTACAAAAAGGCTATTGGATGGACGATAGCTGATATCCAAGGCATCATTCCGGCCCTATGTATGCATAAAATTCTCCTAGAGGATGATCATAAGCCGACCATTGATGCTCAGAGATGTTTAAACGACGCTATGTGAGAAGTGGTGAGAAAAGAGATCATCAAATGGCTCGATGCTGGAATAATTTATGCAATCTCGGATAGTAAGTGGGTGAGCCCGGTGCAGCGTGTCCCTAAAAAGGGAGGAATAATCGTTGTGACCAATGAAGAGAACGAACTAATCCCAACCAGGACTGTGACCGGTTGGAGGGTTTGTATGGATTACCGAAAGCTTAACAAAGCTACCCGGAAAGACCATTTTCCCATACCTTTTATTGATCAAATGCTTGATAGATTAGTCGGGAGACCTTATTATTGTTTTCTTGATGGTTACTCAAGTTATAACCAGATAGCTATTGCACCGAAGGATCAAGAGAAAACGACTTTCACTTGCCCATATGGCACTTACGCTTTTCGGAGAATGCCATTTGGCCTATGCAATGCACCAGCAACCTTCCAAAGGTGTATGATGGCGATATTCTCTAACATGGTGGAGGACTTCCTGGAAATATTCATGGACGATTTTTCCATCTTTGGAGACAGTTTTGAAGGCATTTTAGGCAACCTGTAGAAGGTGCTCGAAAGATGCGATAAAGCGAACTTGGTCTTAAACTGTGAAAAATGTCACTTCATGGTGGATGAAGGGATAGTCCTAGGCCACAAGGTAAGCTGCCGCGGCATAGAGGTCGACAGAGCAAAGATAGAAGTGATTGAAAAGCTGCCGCCACCCACCACAGTCAAAGGAATTCAGAGTTTCTTAGGGCATGCTGGGTTTTATCGAAGGTTTATTGCAAATTTTTCGAAGATTACCAAGCCTTTATGCCATCTACTGGAACAGAATCGTCCCTTTGACTTCAATACTGAATGTACTAAGGCATTCAGAATCCTGAAAGAAAAGCTTGTAACAGCCCTGATTGTACAACCACCATACTGGAGTTTGCCATTTGAAATTATGTGTGATGCCAGTGACTACGATGTAGGGGCAGCACTTGGGCAGAGGAAGGACAAGCTGTTCCACGTAATTTATTACGCCAGCAAAACACTAAACGATGCCCAAGTAAATTACACCACAACAGAAAAGGAACTGTTAGCAGTGGTGTTCTCGATTGAGAATTTCCGTTCGTACATACTTGGGACGAAGGTGGTGGTCCACACAGACCACTCAGCACTAAAGTATTTGTTCGCTAAAAAAGATGCAAAACCTAGACTGATACGTTGGATTCTGCTACTATAAGAGTTCGACATTGAAATCAAGGATAAAAAGGGGACAGAGAACCAAGTTGCAGACCACTTGTCAAGATTAGAGATGGGAAAAAGTCTACCGACAGACAAGACTCACATACTGGAGACTTTCCCTGACGAGCAGTTGTTTGCCGCCACAAGCACTACCGCGACAGCCATGGCGGCAGGTAAGTTTTCTGAACTTCTTTGGTACGCTGATTTTGTTAATTACATAGTTAGCGGAATACTACCTCCTGAACTTAATTATCAAGCAAGGAAGAGGTTCCAAAATGATACAAAACATTATTATTGGGACGAACCTATTCTTTTCAAACTTTGTGCAGATCAAATTATTAGGAGGTGTATACCACAGGATGAGCAGGAAGCTGTGCTTCACCACTGTCATGCTTCCCAATATGGAGGACACTTAGGTGGAAACAAGACCGCTGCCAAGGTTTTGCAATCTGGTTTTTATTGGCCCTCACCGTTCAAGGATGCCCAAGCATTCTACAAAGGTTGTGATAAGTGCCAACGGACTGGGAACATCTCAAGAAGACATGAGATGCCACTGCAAAACATCTTAGAAGTCGAAATCTTCAATGTATGGGGAATCGATTTCATGGGACCATTCCCAGCATCTTGTGGGAACCTCTACATCCTATTGGCAGTGGATTATGTATCCAAGTGGGTTGAAACGGTTGCCATACAAAAAAATGATGCCAAGACTGTTCAGAGATTTCTGCACAAAAACATTTTCTCCAGGTTTGGCATACCTAAAGCGATCATCAGCGATGAAGGGAGACATTTCGACAATAGGGTAATCGCTGCTGCCTTAAGAAAATACGGCGTAAAGAACCGGATTGCAACATCATATCACCCTCAAACCAATGGACAGGCCGAAATATCCAACAAGGAAGTAAAGGACATTCTTGAGGAGATGGTTAAATCTACTCGAAATGACTGCTCTTTACACCTCAATGATGCACTATGGGCCTATATAACAGCATTCAAGACACCATTGGGAATGTCACCCTACAGGCTTATATATGGGAAAGCATGCCATTTACATGTCGAGATAGAGCATAGAGCTTACTGGGCTATCAAGGCAGTAAACATGGACTTAGATAAGGCAGGACAAAAGATGCTACTCGACTTGAATGAAATTGAAGAAATTCGAGCAATGGCCTATGACAACGCAAGAATTTACAAGGACAAAACCAAGAGGTGGAATGACAAGAAATTGCTGCCACGTCAGTTCTGCCAAGGGCAGCTTGTGTTGTTTAACTCTAGGTTGAAACTTTTCCCAGGAAAGCTTAAATCTAGATGGTCCGGCCCATTCCAAGTTGTGCAGGTTTTTCCCCATGGTGCCATCACGATCAAATCCTTAAAAGACGAGCACCAATTCAAAGTCAACGTACAAAGAATAAAGCATTATCAAGGGACTAAAGCCCCATGGATTCAGGAAATGGTTACTTTAGGAGATGCCCCTCAAGGCATCCCTGATTTAACTTAATTTTATTTTTTCTATTTTATTTTTCTTTTATTTAATTATTAGGAATTAAGAATTATTTTATTTTTAGGAACTAAAGTTTTATTTTAATTATTTTTAGGAAATAAGGGAAACAAGGAGAGGAGAAGAAATGAAACAACCCACCATCCCAATATCAGCCCAAAAAGACCAAAGGATGAGTCTATCGTCACAGCCTGACAACAGTTGTCGCGACAGATGTGGAAAATACAACCTGTCACCACGTTGTCGTGACAGACACGCAAACACGTAACAGACGCGCAACAGACACAGAAACACATGACAGATGCTTCAGAACCGCGTAATAGCTGGCCCCATTATTCGCACCTGGCGTTACAGCTCCAACGAGCAGAAAACCATTCATCTATATAAACCCCATTTACTATTCATTTTTCACATCACTTTTACTCTCTCAACTTGCTTTCTCTCTAGATCTCAAATTTATTTTTATCTTCAACAGCCTTGCAACTATGAATACCAGACAGATTCGTAGAAGTGTTGCCTCCAGCTCTGCTGCAGTAGTCAACATACCCAGCCATAGTGCCATCCCAAACCTCTTAGCCTCCACCGACTCAGCCGGCAGATATTACCGCTCCTTCCAGAAGAGGGAGATGTGGGAAGAACGAGGGTTTCTTTACACCAAACGCACGGAAGACCACGGGCTCGAACCTTTCATTGCACGAAAAATCAAGGCCCTCAAATGGCAGATGTTTGCTGCCCAGCCAGAAGAGATGAACGTCACGTTGGTCCGGGAATTTTATGCTTTTGTCGACAGCAAGGATACCAAGACCGTGACAGTGCGTGGTAAAGAACTTACATTCGAGCCTGCCTACATCAACACCCTCTATGGCCTCTATATCAGCAAGAAGGAGAACGAGCACAAGAGATTCGTCAACAGTCTGTCGCCGGTAGACTATGATACTGTGATGGCAGAGGTAACGTAGGAGGGGATAGAATGGAACACTGACCCCAAGCATCGGTGGACGGTGAATGAACTCAACTCACTCCTGAGGCGAAATTATGGAACCACTTCGTTAAGAAGAGAATCATGCCTTCCTTCCATAACAGCACAGTCGACTGACCCAGTTTAGCACTTGTCCATTCAATTCTTAATGAAAGACCTATAAATGTCGGCAAATACATAAGGGAGGGGGTTTTGGAATGTGCTCTCCGACCGTCAGGACCTCTTGTCTTCCCGTACCTCATCACCGAAATCTGTCGACGCCACAACGTCCCAGAAATTGCCGAAGACTTCAAAAGTCTGAGGGAAAGGATGGACGAAGCGTAACATTTTCAGCCTCATGGAGCTGAAAGCAGCCACACCACTCTCCTTCTTCAACCCATTTGCCACAGTAGAGGACCCGGCAGACCCCAGTCAGCCAGAACCTACCGTAGTAGAGCAGTAGCAGCCAACAGCAAAAACCCCTCCAGCAGATGCCTCCACTCATATTCTGGCCACACTAAAAAAGATGGAGGAACAACAACTTGGTCTGATGAGTTTCGTCAGAGACTTCACGGCAGCCACGGTTCATTTTATTCACAATAATTTAAATTTTGCAAATGTACAATTTCCTACCTTCCCAGAGAAATATTTTCCTGCCCCTACACCTACACCTACTCCCACTCCTGCTGCCACACCAAAAACACCATCTGCTGCATCTACTCCAACTCCGGCCGCGACAGCTAAAGGCGGCAGCCACACTGCCACTACTTCGGCCAGAGGTGAGAAAAGAAAGGAGCTGTTGCCAGAACTCGACGACGACTACTTCGCAGGGTTCTCCTCTTCATCTGTCTGGCAGGACTCTGATGGGGAGCCCTCTGTTGCTAGAAACCTTTCAAAGGAGTTCACTCCTATGAAAAGGTAGAAGCCCAACCAAACTGGTGAAGGACCATCCAGCCAGGGTAGGTCTGCCCGCAGCAGTAGCAGCAAAAGCTCCGAAGATGAGGTGCAAGTGCTGGAAAAGCTACCCCAGATCTCACCCACTCGTATCCAGCCGCCAAGGGAAGCCATGAAGAAAACTGCCTCTGCCTCTCCTAGCACTCTGCCGGCACCCACAATGAAGGTCACTGCCTGCCGGCAGTTACAGATTAGCAGCAGTAGTAGCGATGACAGCTCCTCTAATTAAGTTTCTACCTTATTTTTGTTGTCCTGCTGTTTTATTATTATTGTGATGTATTTTGTTCTTTCTTTTTCATCCATGTCATCATGCATTGAGGGCAATGCAACCCTCGAGTTTGGGGGTGACATCCCTCCAGTAATGAAGTGTCTTTTAGGTTTTAAAATTGTGTCTAAGTGTTAATTGTTATTTAAGTATATTTTGCATAAAAAATCAATTGGCTTAAGTCTTTGAACTAAACTTACCTGCCGTAACAGACTCTGTCGTGGCAGTGCCTTTAGGATTTTTTTAGGAACAATTTAGAGCCTTACTATAGTTCTGATCATTAAACACTTTTTGTGACTCTTATGTTGTCTAGACTTCTACTGGTAAACTAGAATAGGAAAAGCTTAAACACTTGAGTTGCCCCTAGAGGTGCCTAACACTGGCTCTAGGAAAAGAAGTTAAGAAAATTTAGACTCAATACACCTAGAGGTGCCCAAAACCAGCTCTAGGAAGTTAGCTAGAGGTGCCCAAAAACAGGCTCTAGTCAAACTTAAAATAAGAAAAGAAAACTGAGTCTAAGAAAAACTAAAGGAGCCTAAGAATTGCCTCCAAGAAAATGAATGTTGGCATAAAAATTCAAGTGAGTGGCTTAGCTATTCTAGTAAACTAAAAGAGTCTAGGCACATATTTGTTCACAGAGCATGCACACATTAGACGAGGCCTATAGCATGGTTCCGAATAAATCCATAAATGTTCGACAAGGTGTTGTTCGTGATAGGGTATGTGTGGTAGGTAATGAAAGGTTCATTGAATTAAGCCAAACAAAAAAATATTTATTTATTTTAGTTAGGTCATAATTTCTTGAGGGCAAGCAAGAACTTGAGTTTGGGGTGTGTTGAGTGTGTAAAAGTTCTATATTTTACCCCTTATTTAACTCATATTTCTGCTGCATTCAACCATAATTCACTGCATTTAGGTAAAGTTTCACATATACATCACATTTAGATAAAATGACACAGTTGCTACTGATTTTGGCTATTTTTGCAGGTAGCTACTGTGGCAGACTCAGGACAGTGACGGAGCAGAGCTGGAACACAGAACTGGAGTCGAGAAGGAAGATGCTGTCGTGGCCACTGCCGTGGCAGCCATGACGACAGTAATGGTGAAAGGGAAAAGTGAAGTGGAGCTCGACAGATAGAGGAATTTAAGCCGGTCTGTCGTGGAACACTCCTATATTTTTCTGAGCCCTATATCAGAATGAAGGCCAAGCCCAAAGTTCAAGGAAGAAACCCAAAGCAAGAAAATAGGACGAATTAAAGGCATCTACTCAGAAGATTTAATCTTAATTAGAGTTGTACTTTAGTTTGAACTTGTATTCTTACCTTATTAGAAAACTTGAACCCAAGGCCTATATAAAGGAATGTAATTCGACCTAGGGAAGGATATCTCTTCTCTAGCAGTCTTCCCCAGAACCCTTGTCGTTTCCCCCCTTCTCATTATGTTCTAAACTTCCCCTAGGGCTAAGGGTTGATTCTGTAAAGTAGTTGCAAGGATTGTACTATTTTTAGGAATTTTCTGTTCAATAAAATAAACTTCAAGTTTGCTTATTCTAGTTTTCAACATCTTACAAGAGTATCAGGATAGCATTGTGAGATTATCTATTTACTTAATATCGGGAGAGTTAAGTATATGAAAGGAATAAGTGCAGGTTCTCTAGTTTATGGTTGAACTATCTCGGACCTAGGGATAGGACGAGGTTAAGTGGCTAAGAAAGAATTCAACAACATCGGTATTAATCTTTCGATTCACGCCGGGAGGTATCATCCAAGACGTGTTCATCGACAGTACTTGGACCTAGGGATAGGACATGTCACAGCAGGGGTTCTTGCCAAGCTTGAAGAACAAAGTTGTGTGATCGCTACCACGACGACAACAGACTGCTGCCGCGACAGGGACGACGACAGAACAAGAATTTCTCAAAAGTGCAACTCCTGCACTATCGAGCAAATCAATACTGGCCTATTTCTTTACCATGAACCTTTTAATCTTTTATATTCATTATTCTCCAAGATTATTTCCCAACAATTTAAACTCTATTCTTTCTCTCTTGTGCATCAATCCAAGGATTTCTACTCCAAGAAGGAGTAAGTACTAGTTCTCCAGTTTATGGTTGAACTATCTCGGACCTAGGGATAGGACGAGGTTAAGCGGCTAAAGAAGAATTCATAAACATTAGTGTTCATACTTCGATTCACGCCGGGCGGTATCATCCAAGACGTGTTGGCCGACAAGCTTGGATTTAGGGATAGGACAAGTCAATCCATGGGTTCTTGCCGAACTTGAAGAAACTGAGTTGCTTATCGCTGCCACGACAGTAACAGACCGCTGCCACGACAGGTGCTGCCGTGACATGAGCCAGACACAGAACGGAAGTCCTTGAACAGTGCAATACCTGCACTACTGAGCAATTCAATTCCTGCCTATTTTATATTTCTGATTTATCTTTTTACTTGATTATTTTCGTGACAATCTTAATCAATTTATTAAATCTTGTTCTTTTCTTTGTGCAGATAGTTAAAGGATAGAAGTATTCTAGTCCCTGTGGAGACGATATCCGATACTCCAGTATCACTTTACTACTTGCGTCGTGTACACTTGCACTATTTGCGATAGCCTTATTTACACGCAACACATTGACCTTGAATATCATGTCATCATCAAGCTTTTTAATGTCCACTGCACCATGAGTATAGACCTTGTGAACTAGGAAAGGACCTAATCATCGTGACTTCAGTTTGCCTGGAAATAGCTTCAGTCCGGAGTTATAAAGGAGCACTTGTTACCCTTCTGAGAAATGTCACGGCAAAAGATGTTTGTCATGCCACTTCTTTGTTTTCTTCTTGTATAGGTGTGCATTATCATAGGCTTGCAATCTGAATTTTTTCATTTCATTCAGCTCTTAAGGCGTTCTTTCTCCAGCCAGTTGTGCATCCATGTTAAGCTTCTTAATGGCCCAATAGGCCTTGTGCTTGAGTTCCACGGGTAGATGACAAGCTTTCCCATAAACTAGTTTGAATGGTGACATTCCCAAAGGTGTCTTGTAGGCTCTTCAGTACGCCTAAAGAGCTTCATCAAGCTTAGGAGACCAATATTTCCTTTTTGGGTTGACCACTTTTTCAAGAATCTGCTTGATTTCTCTATTCGAGACTTCAGCTTGACCATTAGTCTGAGGATGATATGTTGTAGCAATCCTATGCCTCACACCATACCTCTGTAATGCTCTAGCAATCAACTTGTTGTCAAAGTGGGTTACTTCATCACTGATAATTGCTCTTGGTGCCCCAAATCTTGTAAAGATATTCTTGTGAAGGAACTTCATGATGGTCTTGGAGTCATTCCTTGGAGTAGCCACTGCTTCAACCCATTTGGATAGGTAGTCCACAGCCAAAAGAATATACAAGCCTCCATAAGATGAGGGAAATGGTCCTATGAAGTCCATTCCCCATAAATAAAAAAGTTTAACCTCCAAGATTTCTTGCAATGGAATTTCACGCCTCCTAGAAATGTTACCCGTCCTTTGGCAACATTCACATGATTGAAAAAATGCGTACGCATCCTTGGAGAGAGTGGGCCAATAGAATCCCGATTGATGGACCTTTGCAGCAGTCCTAGCTCCTCCAAAATGTTCTCCACAAGGAGATGAATGACAATGGAAAAGTATCTCCTTGTGCTCTTCTTCGGGGACACACCTTCTAATGATCTGGTCAGTGCCTTAATTGAACAAATATGATTCATCCCAAAAGTAGGATCTCGCGTCATGCCTGAATTTTCTTTGTCCATGTGTATTCAAATCAGGAGGCAAAATACCACTAACGAGAAAGTTAACAATATCAGCATACCATGGAATTGCTACAACATATAGTATTTTCTCATCAAGGAATTCCTCCTTAATTTCCATTTCATCTTGTTTTTCTTTATTATTTTCTAGCCTAGAAAGATGGTCGGCTACTTGGTTTTCACACCCTTTTAAACCCCTAACTTCCAAATCAAATTCTTGCAAGAGTAATATCCACCTAATAAGTCTAGGTTTAGCATCCTTTTTGGTAACTAAGTATTTAATAGCCGAGTGATCGGTGTGAACAATAACTTTAGTGCTTATTAGATATGACCTAAACTTATCAAAGGCAAATACAACATCAAACAATTCTTTTTCAGTTGTGGTGTAATTACTTTGTGCATCATTCAATGTGCGATTAGCATAATAAATAACATGAAAAAGTTTACCTCAGCGTTGTCCAAGAGCTGCTCTTATTGCGTAGTCACTTGCATCACACATCAACTCAAAAGGCGAGCTCCAATTAGGTGGAACAACAATAGGTGCTGAGGTAAGTTTCTCCTTCAGTTCTTCGAAAGCGCTGAGGTTATTTTTATCGAATATAAAGGGCTGATTTTGCTGTAGCAAATTACACAGTGGCTTGGAGATCTTGAAGAAGTCCTTGATGAACCTTCTATAGAAGCCAGCATGGTCCAATAAACTCCTGATGCTCTTCACATTGGTGGAAGGAGGCAGCTTCTCAATTACCTCAATCTTTGCTCTATCCACCTCAATACCATTCTTCGATATTTTGTGACCCAAAATCGTTCCTTCGGTCACCATAAAATGACATTTTTCCCAATTGAGCACCAGATCATCTTCTTCACATCGCTTTAGCACCTTGGCCAAATTTCCCATGCATGAGTCAAAATCTTCCCCATAGACTGAAAAATCATCCATGAAGACTTCCAAAAATTCCTCGACCATATTTGAGAAAATAGCCAGCATACACAACTGAAAAGTTTCTGGGGCATTGCAGAGTCCAAAGGGCATTCTTCTAAAAGCATAGGTCCCATACGGACATGTGAATGTCATATTTTCTTGGTCCTCAGGTGCTATAGTAATCTGATTGTACCCTGAGTATCTGTCAAGGAAACAATAGAATGCTTAGCCCGCCAATCTATCTAGCATCTGATCGATGAATGGGAGAGTGAAATGGTCCTTCTTGGTCGCTTTGTTGAGCTTCCTATAGTCCATGCAAATCCTCCATCCCGTTACAGTCCTTGTTGGAAATAATTCATTCTCATCATTACTCACCACAGTGATGCCTCCCTTCTTAGGCACATATTGGACTGGACTAACCCATGAGCTGTTTGATATGGGGTAGACTACACCAGAGTCATGCTGTTGATTATCTCCTTCATCACCACCTTCTTCATGATGGGGTTGAGCCTTCTTTGTGGTTAAATAAAATTGTTGTGACAATCATCAAGCAAAATTTTGTGCATGCAAATAGTAGGGCTAATCCCCTTTAAGTCAGCCATAGTCCAACCTAAAGCTCTTTTATGTTGCGATAGCATATTTATTAAACTAGCTTCTTGCTTAGGTGTAAGACTTGACGAGATTATCACATACAAAGTTTCATTACTACCCAAATAAGCATATTTAAGATGAGATGGCAAGGGCTTTAACTCTAATGTTGGAGCATGATCAAGTGAAGGTTTAGGAGGAATAAATTCTGAAAAATCAAGAGGTCCAAAGTGCGTACTTGGTTTGGCTTCGAGCAGGCTCGATTGCTCCTCCTCTTCTGATAATTCCTCGAATTCCTCATACTCGATCTCGTAGTCCTCCTCATTGACTTCATCTTGGATCTGCTCATATCTTGTAGTCCTCCTCATTGACTTCATCTAAGAAATTGGTGCAGCAAAAGTCTACAGTCTCCCTTTTTGTTGTAGCATATATGTACTGACACTCTTCATATTCGTCCACATATTTGAGAATGTTGAAGACATTGATTGTCACCTCTTGATCAGCCACCCTCATAGTAAACTCACATTTTTCACAGTCTATCAAAATTCTATCGGTTGCTAGAAATGGCTGCCCCAAAATAATGGGTGCGTTATCATCTGCCTCACAATCAAGAATGAGGAAGCCGACTAGAAAGATGAACTTGTCCACCTTCACCACTACATCTTCCATCTTTCCCTCCGGGAGTACATGAGATCAGTCGGCCAATTGCAAGATAACCGTAGATGGCCTTACATCTCTTATGCCGAGCTTCATGAAGACTAAATTTGGCATGAGATTTACACTAGATCCAAGGTCACACAAGGCTTTTCCCACATAGTTATCACCTATTGAACACGATATAATAAAGTTGCCTCGATCCTGTCTCTTAGGAGGCAATTTGCTCCACACATAATAACATTCACTTGTTGTAGCAACTATCGCATACCGCTCAACCTTTCTTTTCTTGGAGACGGTGTCCTTGAGAAACTTAGCATAAGCGGGTATCTGATCAATGGCTTCTAAGAACGGGACCTTAATATGCAGCTGGACCAGAACATCCACGGATTTCCTGAATTGGAGATTTACATTTTGTTTCTTCAATCGTTGAGGGAAGGGAGGTGGGGGTCTAACTTCTTCCTCTATCGATGCAGGTTTCTCTTTTGTTGTAGCATCTGCCCTATCATCAATAGTTTCATTCACTAAATCCTCGTCCTTCTCCTTCTCACAGGATGTTTCAGCTTGCAATTTTGGTTCCTCTTGCACTTCCTTAGGTACAAAGTCTTCTTTCTTGTTCCCATCAAACTTATCTTCAGTGTTAAGTTGGGTACCAGTCCTCAATGTGAGAGCACTGCATTGCTCTTTGACATGCTTCTTAGTGACTTCGGTATCACTAGGAAGATTTCCTTGGGGCCGCACATGTAATGCTTGAGCAATTTGACCCACTTGTGTTTCCAACGATCGCAAGGATAAACTGTGACTTTGCAGCAAAGATCCTTGATTTTTAATGGTCAAGGAGTGATCTTGAAGCAATGTATTAGTAGATGCCATAAATTCCTTAGTGGATGTCATGAAATCCTCGAGTGTAGCTTACAACAATTTTTTATTGGATGAAGATGCAAAACCCTTGTTGTTTTGCCACATTATATTTTATTGTGATCCATGTGATTCTCCTAGATTCTGTTGATTTTCATTCACATAGCTGCTATTCCCTTGATTTCCCCAAGAGAGATTAGGATGCTAACGCCATCTAGCATTATAGGTGTTCGAGTAGGGATTGTTATTCCAATTGGAATTCCCTACATAGTTAGCAGATTTTTGGTTGTCTGGGCACTCGCTCAAGTGGTTGTTTCCATTGCAACGAAGGCAAGTTGATGCCACTCTTACTTCCTTCACCTCATTAGGCTTTTGGAGATTCTTTAGCATGGTCGTGATGGGGAAATTCATAATCGTTGTTGGCTATTCTATCAAGGATGTCAAAGGCTTCCTCGGGTGACTTGTCTAGCAATTTCCCATTTGCTGAGGCATCTAGCATCATTCTGGTGGGAGCATTAACACCATTATAGAACATAACCACTTGTGTCCAATCATGAAAACTGTGATTAGTGCACTTGCGCAATAATCCCTTAAATTTGTCCCAACACTCATACATTGATTTGTCATCAGACTGGCGAAAGGATGCGATGTCATTCCTCAACTGAGTGTTCCTATTTGGTGGATATACCACAGCAAAAAGCTCTTGCACAAATCTGTCTATGTTTCCAATGATCTGACTGGCACACCACTCAACCATTCTCGTGCTCGGTCACACAGAGAATAAGGAAAGAGTTTGAGTTTCAACACATCCTCATGAACGCCTTGTTGACGGAAAGAGTCACACACTTCTAAGAAAGCACAAATGTGATGTCTAACATCTTCATGAGGAGAGCCTCCAAACTGACCAATTGAGTTCAACATGTTGAACATTACAGTTTAAGCTCAAAGTGTGCTGCCTGATTTTCGGGAGCAACAATTCCTGGATTAAGATCATCCAAGACAGGATTTAGGTGATCTCTAATAGCGTTGGGTCTTGCTGGAGCATTTTGACCTTGGTCTCCAATTACTGCAGCAAGTTCCCTTTGATGCTGAGCTCCGTTCATGATTCTAATTGCTTCTTGTATTCGTCTCCACTGACAAAATAGATGTTCAATTTCAGGAATGTAAGGTAGTATAGGCTCTCGATGTCTTCTTCGGCGCATGCAATAGCACAATACATAAAAAGACAAACAAAAACAAAGTTAAGAAAATATATACAAAGCAAAATAAACTAGTGCAAAGACTAAACCTAAAACAACCAATTGCCAATCCCCGGCAACAGCGTCAAAAACTTGTTTGCGCGTGTGATGTACTATAAATGATACGAAAATATGGTTCTAGTATACACATCGAAAAAGTAATACAGCGATAAGTGAGTATCGTCACCACAGGGATTGGAGGTGTTTCGAGGTAAGTTTAAGCACACAAGTGTCACGGAATGTAAATAGTGAATGATGTGGTAAATCAAAACATAGTGATAAATGTTGTAGCAAATCAGAACAGAGATATAAATGTTGTAGCAAATAGAGATAAAAGATACCGTGTTGAAATCAGTAGACTTAACAAGTCCTCTTACGAATGCGAAACTCACTTGGGAATGACTGGCTGGGTTACCTGGTTAACCTATGTCTTAGCTCTCACTAGGGTTTACCTCTCTGGCTTACTCTATGCTCGACAGGATTTACTCAAGGTGCTCCTTAACTATCTCTAGCAAGGAGACTATGAGTAGGAAATGCTACAACAATACCTCTTAGTGTAAACTCTATCACTCCCCCTACCCATAAAGTTCTATCCTTCTTAGCCGTTGAAAAACCCAACACTTATCTCTAAGGTGGATTAGAGTTGTGCCTCTGAGCATCCAACTCCATTTTCTATGCAGGTTATAGAAAGCTCTCTCGACCACTAACCTCAACTCACACCTAAGAAAAGGCCAACTCTCGAAGGCTCTTACAACCCTAGGCATTTAACAACATAAACAAAGCATAGATAGAAGCAAGGGATAAATAAACATTCCTAAAAGAAACTAAAACATAGTTCATCCAAACAGCCCAAGCCACCTAAAATCAGTTCATGGTTGGGCAAATATCATCCGAAGTATCTTCGTTCATACAACCCATTTTCCAAATATAAAAGAAATGCTAAAGCAATAAAAAGGGAAGAAGAAACTCCCAATCTGCGATGGACTGCAACGCCACGAACCGCCCTAGGCTTGTCACCTCTCTCAAGGTCAACAAGATCAAACCCTTGGAGCTTCAGCGATGGAAGACACCAAGTGGAGGAAGAAGAAAAGAAAAGAGCCGCCTTGGCTTTCTCTCCCTAACCTTTTTGTCACCTTTTCACGCTCTTCCTTTAATGAGGGTCTCATGTCCTTTATATAGTGGGGGCTCCTAGAGTTTTGTGCCCTAATATTCTTTGACGTCCAGGGAATATTCCTTATGCATGTGAGGCACAATTAGACAAAAGGGGGCTCGCACATGTGGGCTATCAGCGTGTGTGCGTTACTTTGTCCTTTTCTGCGCCAGAATTGTTGTCCAATTTGCTATAGCATTTTCCTTCCTTACCCTGCTTCACATCAGCTTCAACCTGCACAACACCACACCAATACATACCCTTCAAGAAGCATCTAGTCTCATGAAATTAAGCCAAACCACCAACAAGTAAAGATATATGCAAATATATGCTTTAAATGCACCTACATGATATGAGATGACCTCGAGAACAAACAAATACTTAAGCAAAAAGGTGTTAAATATAAGCTTTTTGGCAAGTCATCAACACACCATAGTATGTGCGATCTAGGTGGCTACGGGACCATTGAACTTAAACAATCCGAGTCTCTATTGTTTCTGGGATTTTGTAAAAGCTGAGGCGATTTTTTATGTTTATAATCCCTCGGGTGAGTCTTGGAAGGGTGCCCGTTCTAGGTTATAACCTTTTCGTGTATATGGAGGAGATCGGGTATTCTTCGGTTCTGGTAGGTGAGGCTCCAGATCCTGGGTTGGCGGGTAACGCAGAGAATGAGTGAAAGTTTTAGGTTTTTAGGACCATTAACCCATTAAGGGTGGGGTTTCTATTTTGTAATTTTGTAGCATTTTGCGATATTAATAAATTTTTACTCCGGTCGTACGCATTTGGTGACTTGTCTTCTAGGTGCATTTTAAGTTGTCTGGTTTGTAGTTTTATGTGTTCATCTTCCCCTTCAAGGAGGGAGGAATCATAAACATTACAGGCGAAGCTCATCTCTAGGCTCTTAAAGAAACATAAACATTATGGGCGGAGCTCATCTCGACGCCCTTAAAAAAATACAAACATTATGGGTGAAGCTCACATCGACTCCCTTGGAGAATTTAGTCGTAATATAGAGTGAAGCTTAACACGTACTCTTGGAGAAATTAATATGTGTTGGGTAAAAACAACATGTGTCTTTGTAGACTCAAGCGTCACGGAGGTATTCGTCTAGAAGTACCCATATATTTGTAGAGATCTGATAACTTGCCAAAATACTTATATTTTACACCTTCTTACTTAGATATTTGTTTGTTCTCAAGGTCATTTCATAGCATATAGGTGCATTTAGAGCATATAGTTGCATACATCTTTGCTTATTGGTGGTTTGGCATAACTTCACAAGATTAGATGCTGCTTGAAGGGTATGTGCTAGTGTTGTGATGTGCAGGTTGAAGCAGGTGTGAAGTTGGACAAGGAAGAAAAATGCTGCAGCAATTTGTACAATAATTCTGGGCGGAGAAAAGGACAAAGTAACACGCACATCCTAAAACCCACATGTGCGAGCCCCCTTTTTGTCTGATTGTGCCCCACATGCATAGGGAATATTCCCAGGACTTCAAAGAATATTAGGGCACAAAACCCTAGGAGACCCCACTATATAAAGTACATGAGACCCTCCTTAAAAAGAGATCACGAAAAAAGTGACAAAAGGCTAGGGAGAGAAAGCAAAGGCAGCTCTTTTCCTTTCTTCTTCTTTCTCTACTTGGTGTCCTCCATCGTTTATGTAACACCCCGGTTTTGGGCCTAGGTGTTTTGCAAGTCGGGTTGGGCCGGTGGAACCGGTGTCGGTTGTTCGAATCGTTAAAAGATGGTTTAGGGAAATTTGGGTTCGGGATGGGATAAAATTCCTGAAATCCTCTAAAATTATATTTAAGAGGTTGGTTAAATCAATTTTACAAAACGAGTTTTTGAAAGTATACATTTTGGGCAGTGACCAAAATGTAAGATTTAAAAGTTGGGAAAGTGTGTTTTTCAAGAAGAGTCAAAATCTTAGAATCTTTAGGGAGCTATTTGGCAATTAGGCCTTTTCTCTAATTTGGCATGTGTTATAAATGTTTTATTAAAAACTAAAAAGGCTTTTAATTGATTCAATTAGAAAGGTAGTTAATCGGTTAACAAAAATGTTGACTATCTTTTAATTTCTCTTTTTCACTTCAGTCAAACACTCTCCATTTTCTCTCAAAGTTCTAGATTTTCTTCACTCTCAAACTCTCTCTTGATTTCCAACTTTTCCTTGCTGATTTCTCCCATTTTCCTTCAAGATCTTTCAAGCTAATCTTGCCAAATTAGAGGAGAAGCAAGGATTGGAGGTAAATTTTGTGCTAACCCTCTAATCTAGGTTCTTTAATGAAATTCCAAAGACATTTGGCTCTTTATTAATGTTTTTTATTGAGGTTTTGTTGTTAGTTTGATAAAATATTGAAATCTTGATAGAAAAGTGATTTAAAATGTGATTTTCGGAGTTTGGTTGATTTGGCTTGTTTGAGATGATTTCTAAATGTGTTTTGAAAGGGTTTTGATGTTGGAATAGAGTCTTAATCACAGAGATCCCGAAATCCTTGAGATCCTTGGTTTTTGAAGTGTTTTTGGTTGAGTTTTTGGGGTGTAAAGTGGAATCCGAGTTGCTGGAGGTATAAGGATGGTTTTAGGTTGTTTTTTGATGTTGATTATGCCTAAAATGTTTTGGATGTGTTGGGTAATGGCTGGGCTGAGGTTAGAGGTCAATCGATTGAGTTTTCGGTTGTTTTGGATGGGTGTTTTGATGCTTTAGAGAAGGGATGCGGGTTTCCTTTTGAGTGCTGATGTTTTGGATGCATTTTAATGCATTGAATCTATGTTTTAATGTGTGAAAATAGGGGATAGTGTTCCAGAAGCGAACGAGTGATTGGGGGGGCTTCAGACGTGTGATTTGTGCGTCGATTAGTGTGGTTTTGCAAGTCGGTGAGTGGAACTTGGTTTTCCAGAGTGGGAACGTTTTAGGAAAGGCTTTGGGAACTTAGTAAGAGCTTGAAATTCTTTACTAAGTTCGAAAGTAAGTAAAGTGAATTTCACTCCCGGATTGTGCTAGTTTGAGCCTTTGGTTGCACTTGACTTTGAATGCGTTTACCTACTATTTTAAAGCATGATTTGAGTATGTAAAATGTGTTTGATGATGCCATGTGGTTTAAGGATGCACTAGGTAAGTGATCCTTGTATGCATGTGTTGATGCATGTGTTTTGATGTATGGTTTAATGCTTGAGTTTTGGCTATCATGGATGCTTTGTAAAAACAGTTAGGTGTGCATGAAATGTGGATTATATTTGCAAATGATGTTTAATAAAGTGTTTTGTAAATGAAATCGGATATAGTTAGCCGGCTATAAGATTGAGGGTAGCTCCCGGGTGTGAATCTTGTGTGTGTCTCGTCTCTCATTAGTGGGTTATACAACTACCGATGAGTGGTGTTGAGGGGTTGTGATTGTACCGAATACTCCACCACGGGTGTCACAATGGTGGAGGGTTGCTCCCGTGTGTGATCCTTGAGATGCAGGTAGGGTGTATGAAGGGTTTGGGACAACCATTGGTAATCCATGTATCTGATATGTTTTTGAGAAATGAGATTGTTGTTAATCACTTGAAAGCCAATATAACGGTTTATACTGTTATGGAAATGTCGTTGATGCATATTGTGAAAAATGCATGTTGTAGGGCATGTAGGTGTTCCCTTTTTGTGAGAGCGCAAGTGCACACTATTGCCAAGTTATATTATAAAAGATGTCGAATCCCACGAGGATTGGACAGCTTGTCTCGTTTCGTAATCCCTTTAAAAGGTAAAATAAAAGCACAAGTGAATGATTGGTAGAGATGAAAAGTAAATGAAAACACAAGTAATAAAGGAGAGAAATAGGTTGATAGAGCAGGCAGGGTTATGCTGCTTCTTAGTGTGAGAACTGTGTTGTAAAAGGTATGAGTTATTTTGTGCTGCCACGATATGCTGACTCGACAGGTATGGCGGGCGGCAGGCTATGACCCTGTCACGCGGCCGCAGCGGGTCACTGCCACTGCAGGAGTGTACTGTCTCGGCAGGTGGAATGGACAGAAGTCATGGCGGCAAGTCTTGTAGATACTCCAAGTTCGACAGGATAGTCGACAATGATCCCTCCGATTTCTAGGTTAGGATGCTCGAGAGCTAACGTGATGTAGGAAATACCTAGCAATCTCAGCATCAACCTAACACAAGCTAGTCAACTCGATTGGTAATCCCTTTTAGCCGTTGAAACTTGTGGACTGGTGTAGAACCAAGTTAGTCACACCTTAGCATGTTGTGACTGTACTTAACCCTTTCGTGAGCCTTGCACTTTCGTGCCCGACAAATGGATTCTCTCAACTGACTGGTGTAGAATAATTGAAAGAATGAAGAACAGTGGATTAAGCAAACTTGGACTATTTTATTGAAAAAATAACTCAAAACCTAAAACAACTGTTTCACAACTAGTTTACAACATAACCCTAACCCAAGTAGAGTTTAGAACATGGTGGCGCCAGAGAACACTAGAAAAGTCTATAGATAACCTAGGATGATTTGAACTAGGAGTACAATGGGTATTTATAGAATATGGACTAGGTTAAGTCCTCCTTAAAGTAGAAGTCCTCGAAAGTATCTTTACATCATTAATATGACATTAAATTCTAACTTCTTTGCTTGGAATATGGACTTTATCCCGTTTGCCTTAGCCTGCAAGTAATCTTGAGATTTTTGCTTCAGCAGCCCTTGCCGCTGCTACAGACGTCGTAAAATCAAATGGATGCATGTGATAGATTCAAGTTTTTTAGCTCTTCAGATCGCACTCCGGTTCTTCCAACATCCATAGTCAGCTGCTGTGGGCAGCAAGGTCGGCGACAACTCTACTCGGCAGGTACTCGGCAGCAATTGTCTTCTGCTGGAACTTCTTTAGTACAACTCCTAGGTATGTTTCCTCAGCCTTGTGCCCTCAGCTCATTGGTTGCCTCTTTCAGTAGTTAGTACCTACATACAATAATACACTAAAACAGTATCTCTTGTTGACCAAATAAATGATAATTCATAAAAGCAAGGCAGAACCACGAAATACTGTAAAATGCTATGCATGCACCTACTTATGCCTAAAATGTGCTTAAAAACAGTAACAATAAGAGTTGGAATGTGCATCAAATATAGGACTTATGGACACTTTACACACACTCAAACACGAACTATTGCTTTTCCTCAAGCAATGCAACCTAAAATACTTGCTCTAATAATAGTAAGAAAGAAAAACTTGTTTTTAACCTGATTTTCTGCCTCAAGGCCGTGGCACCTATATCAAATTACTGAAAGGAAATAAACCAAAAAATAACCCAGAATTTAAATTTCTTATGCCTGTGTGGTGTGTGCATATCTGTAAACAAACTGAATACACAAAATAAATAATTAAACAAAGATGTTGCTATGATGTAAAGGTTGCTGCCGAGGCAGCACAGTTTAAGCACAATAATTTTAATCATGGCAGTGAGGGCTTCAGCTTATCACAACTACTCTTCCAGGTCTGACGTTGAGATAGGAGCAAACTACAAAACCCCGAAGCCTTGGAGTAGAGTCATTCCGCGAAGGCTTTCATTCACTCATGCTAATTTGTCAGTCACTTCAAGGCTTTCAGATTCATGGACTTTGATAGCAGCGGAGTGTCCTCGCACATGATTCTTCCAAGAGCCTGTTGCGGGCACCTCTAGGGTAAACACAATTGTTCCTTCTTTTCGATTCTGTTGGCGTGGCAGTACTTGCATTTTTCTGTTTCTTTTGCCTGCCTCGGCGGCTACCTGTAATCATCGTTAGAATTTTGCAAAGAATTCTAAAAACAAACAGGCAATGTTTATCAAATATTCTAACACATTCAGCAAGTAACAGAGATGCTTAACATTTTCAGGCATAAAGTAAAATTTTCTAAGTCATATTTCATACTTTTTCCCAAGATTAAGTTCAAATTTTATTAGGTGCGAAAATAAATTAGTCGGCTATCCTATCATAGGCACAAGTCATAACAAACTTTTCTTTTCTGATTATTACTAAGGCAAGTACAATGCAACCTAAATGCTACTAAAGATGCCTAAAAACTTGATGTGAGAGCTACCCCCCCCCAAACTCGAGATGGGCATTGCCCTCAATGCACAAAACATATAAAATACAAAATACAAGAAAAATACAAGTTAAAGATAAAAATAAACGAAAATAAAAATAAAAGAAAGGAAAAGAAAATAAACTAAAAGTTTGCTGAGGGGTGGGATGAGGTTGGATTCTTGTCAGTTGAGGAGGAGGAAGAAGTGTGGATGACGAAGCGGCGGTCGGCAGATGCCTTGGCGGCTGTTCTAGTAGGTGAGATTTTTGCTTTCCGCGGCGGCTGGACTCTCTTTGTCGTATGTTGTGGCTCTTCTTGTGGTTTGGTGGGAGAAGCGTTTGGAGATGCATTGCTCTCTTCTGACTCCGTCTCGAAGTCCACAGGTTCTTCGGCTATTATGTGCCTCTTTCTCTTCCTGGTCCCTTCCTCCGTGGGTGCTGCTGGAGGAATGAATGCCATTGGGATGGCTACTGTTGCTGCCACCACTGTTGTTTTTGGCTCCAACACTGGCTCGATCTCCTCTGATGATGAGGTGTCCGCCATTGTGTTTGCTGTGCAGATAGGGGAGAAATTCTGCTGGTGCCTCTCAGGGGAGTCTGCCACTGTGTTGGATGGGGTGGCGGCTGAGTAGGTCGGAGAATGTATAGGAGAGGGCACATGACGGTCAGTCTGGTGTGCAGCGGAGGCTGGTGGAGCTCTTTGTGCATGGGCTGTTGCTACTAGCTCCTTTGGGTATGGCGGCATGGTGGGCACATCACCGGGAAATTTCTGCAGAAAATAGGTAACAAGGGCTTATTGGACCTCCCCCACATAGTTCATGAAGGCCAACTGCTGCTGTTCGGTGCGCTTTGTGCTGTTTAGAAGGGTGTGTAGCAGTGGGATGACTTCTTTGTCTGGGGCAGCGTCAGTACTGCTGGGGGCTGCTGGGATTTCAGGATGTGTGGCTGAAGGCTGGCTGGGCGTTGCTGGCTCTTTCTCCGCATCTGCATCATCTGAATGCAGAACTTTTTGGTCTAACCCTCTTTTGCAGTTGTAAGCTCATCTATGGGTTCTGTCGGGACACCGAAGTTGGTGCAAAGACCTGTGATGAGGGACGAGAAGTACAACATGCCTTTCTTCTTCTTGAAGCAGCTGTGGATTTCTGTGTAGATAATTTCCCTTACATTTATCGACCGATTCATCAGTATACTGTGAATTAAAGCGAGGCGCGGCCGATCAATGGTTGAGTTGTGGGATGTGAGCAGCAGAAGCCTTTTTACCAAGGTGTTCCATAGCATGGCTTCTGGCAGCAGGTGGCGGTGCTGAACTGATCCCACATGTTTGCCTCCCTGTCATAGCGTGTTGGGCTTCCATAGTTTGGCCTTGATTTCCTCATAGTTGGCAGCCGTCAGTGACTACCTCCACTCCTCGTGAGGGTTGTCGTCCATATCAAGGTCGTAGTACCTGTTGATGACAGCATCATTTAGTTTGACCGGCTCCCTGCAGACGTAGACAAATGGCTTCTCCGAGCAGGACTGATGGGAGTAAAATTCCCTGACTATAGAGATGTTCGCTATCTTTGGTTGCTTGGCGAATATCTCTTATCCTTTGTAGTGGATGGTGCGAAACAAGCCAGGCTCTAAACCACGGTCTCCCGTTTGTCGCGTGTAGTGAAAGCCTTGTTCCTCCCATACTGCCTACTTAGAGAACTTATTTATGTATCTTTCCTCGTCCTCCTTGTAGCAAAATCTTTTAAAGTTTGGTTTTTGGGTTGATGTTGATGCCATGTGAACGGTTGTGTATAACTGAAACTAGAAACAAAAATTAATGTGATGGAAAGGGAAACAAAAGAAGATAGCAAGAAGGTGGAAGTAAAGTAAAATGAAATGAGTGAGTGGGGTATATATAGGAGCCACCAGGAGGTGCCGGGGCGGCATTAAATGCCCAACGGTCCGATTTTCTTGTGCACGTTACAGATTTTTCTGCCCATTATTTTTGGAGCTATTGATGGCCAACTAGCTGTTATGCGTTGCCGCGCTGGCTACTGTCTCGGCATGATTGTGGGCGGGCTTCTTACTGGGCCTCCTTCATGATCCTGCTCTTTTATTCTTAAACCTAAAATAAAAATAATTGAATAATTTCTGAAAAATAAAATTCTGAAAATAATCTAATCCTAGAAAATAAATTCTAATCATAATGCATAAAAATAAAAAATTAAGTAATAAAATAGAAATTATGTTATGTTGGGAGTGCATTTGGGTGCATCTCCCAGACATAACCACTTCTTGAGGTGGTTTGACTTTTTCCTCCCTCCCAGGGGGTCCTTCTGTTCTTTCAGATGTTGTGTTACGGAGTCCTTAAGTATGCCCTTGGGCCTGTTGCGGCAGCTGCTGCCCTGGCTTGTTTCCACATTGATCTTGGCAGCTCTCGCATCCGAGATTTCTTTTCCTTCTTCTGAGGGTTGTAACACGTTCATCTTTATGGTCTGGTCCTCTAACCTCATTGTCAGCTCCAGAGTTCCACATCTATAAGGGTTCTGCATGTGGCCAAGAAGGGTCGCCCAAGAATTATAGGGGCTTTCTCGTCGGCATCACAATCCAAGATGAGGAAGTCGGCGGGGAGAATTAGGTTTCCCACCTTTACCAAGATGTCTTCGATTTTTCCCTCCGGTTGTCCAAATGAGTGGTCAGCGAGTTTAAGCATGACGGAGGTGGGTTTGGCAGGCCCAATACCTAATTTATCGAAGACGACCTTTGGCATCAGGTTGATGCTGGCTCCCAAGTCACACAAGGCTGTAATCTCGTGTTTGTTGCCTAGCCTGCATGGGATAACGAAGCTGCCCGAATCTGTCAGCTTAGGCGGCAACTTGTTATGCAGCATAGCCATGCACTCTTTAGTGACAGCGACTGTCTCGAATTCCCCTATCCTCTTCTTCTTATAAACCATGTCTCTGAGATGCTTGGAGTAGTTTGGCATGCTTTGTATGGCTTTTATCAGAGGTATATTAATATGCACCTATTTCAGAATATCTAGGAATTTTCTGAGCTGATGCTCCTGTGTTTGTTGCTTGAGATTTTGGGGGAATGGTGCTGGCAGACGGATGTCCTCTATGTGATCCTTGCTTGGGGGCTTAGTTCGGGGAGGATCATCCCTTTTAGGGCCGCTTTCATGTTTTGCTACTAGGGCGGCTTGTGTTGTTGCGGGGGCGGCTAGTGTTGGTGCTGCTGGGGCAGGTTTGTTTATTTGGTCAGTTTGCACTTCTGGCAGTTCTACCATCCTGGGCTCATCTAACAGCTTCCCACTTCTTGTTGATATAGCCTTGCAATACTCATAGGTGGGTTTGGCTACTTGCGGGCTGCTAGATGATGCACCCATAATCCGGCTGTTGTAGATTTCAGTGAACTACCCAAATTGGGTCTCCAGGTCCTTTATGACAGCCTCCTGGTTGTTCATCTTCATCTCTCTCCTGTCCATAAAAGACTAAGTTTTTTCAATAAATTTGTTTGTATGAACAATAAATTCACCAGTTTGTTTCATAAAAGTTTGCAGAGTTGCTTCTAGAGAACTATTGTGCTGTGACGGCTGAGTTTGCTGTCGGGACTGGTTCTGCTGGTATCCTCCCTGTAGCTGTTGTGGGTTTGCAGCTGTCTTCGAGTTGCTCCAGGAGAAGTTAGGATGGTTCCTCCAGCCATGATTATAGGTGTTCTGGGCAGGCCTGCTACTCCTCTCGTATCCTCCCACATAGTTTGTAGATGCAGTGCAAGAAGATGAATCGTGGTTGCCCCCACATTCGCCATAGAATGGCTAAACAACTTTTACTTCATGGACCTTCCCATGAGATTGCACAATCTTCATCACCAGCTCCGTCAGAGTGTCGAGGCGGGCGTTTACGGAATCTCAGGCTTCTACCTCATTTGCAGTGGCTGGCCGCCTTATGCCGTCTCGGCGGGCAGTAAGGTACTTGTAATCATTTTTAGTTGCTATGTTCAGCAGCCACAGTGCTTCCTCTGGTGGTCTATCTAGGATGATCCTGTTGACCGAGGAATCTATCATCATCCGAGTTGGGTAGTTAACCCCGTTATAGAATATAGATACTTGAGTCCAAGCCGGTAGACCATGTAGCGGACAGTTATTCAGCATCTGTTGGTACAGCTCCCATGCCTCCTACATTGGCTCGTCATCTGTCGCAATCGCCTTTTTACGGGAGGCTTCAACTATTTTAGAAAACACTTTTTAAAAATCAACGGAGTCGCCACCAATCTTTTTTGAAAAAAGTGTGATTGGATCACTTTTAAAAATAGGGTTATTTTAATAAAACATTTTTGGTTTTAATAAAGGGTTAACTACTGGAATGGTCACTTATGTTTTCCCCCAGTACATAGTTGGTCACCGATTTTCAAAAACGACCAGTAAGGTCACTTACGTTTTCGGGGTGTAAATTTTGGTCATTCAGACGTTTGTTGTCGTTAACTTTAACGAGAGACTATTCTGAAAGAAGGATAAATTACCTAAATAGTCCATAAACTATTACTTCAATCATATTTTGACCACCGAAATAAAAATAATTTGTATAATTACACATTTAATCCTCCATATTTACATTTTTTTATTTCTTCTCCCCCCACCATCTTCCATATTTTTTCTTCATTTAACTCAATCCCCAATTTTCTATTATATAAATCCTCAGTTCACATGTCAAAATTGGAATTATCGTTCTTTTCACCGTTTAACCAAATAAAAAAAATTATTTTTTCACTTCTTTCTCTTTTAATCTCTCTATTTGTTTTTATATATCCCATCAATGTGTGAACCAAACTACATATATCATGCCATAACAGTATCGTAATATCGAGTCGAGAGATAAAGGATTCGATATTTTTAAATATGATCTTAAATTTTAGTCTTACGAATAGAAAATACAATACTAAACTCGAAAACTGCTAACACAATTGAAATTCGAATAGAATTACGAATTCGAATTTTATTCCAACTGATTCATACAATCATCATGATACAATTAAGTTTTGAATTTGAATCAGACTTTTGATACCTTTAACTCTCTCTTCTTAACAATCTACAGCGGGCCAAAAAGGTCAAAAACAATTAAAAAAGGAAGAAGTTTTCAAATCAGGTAAAAATTGAAGCTTGTGGTGATGGGGATTTTATCTATGTGCTGTGATCAAAGTCTTGATGAACCGTAAGCCATCAAACCTGGGTGCGAATTTCTCGATCAAGGTTGATTTTTTGGTTGCAAAATTTTCTTGCCATTTCTCCTTTTGCAAAAATATTAAAAAAAAACAAGTTTAATCGTCAATCTTCGATTCGAAAATTGATAAATTAAAAGGAAAGAAGAAGAAGAATAGTTTAATCTCGTAAGAACTAAAACTAAAATCACCATGTAAAAATTATATTTGAAGATTTCATGAGACATGGAAAGATAGAAAATCAGATTGCTCAAACGTTCAAATCTAAATCACGCCAAGAAAATTGTGAACGAAATTGAAAACATGGGTACTCAGTCATTATTTTCTTGGCGATCAAACATGGCAAAACTCGAGGGATAATTTTTTCATTTTCAGAAAAAAGAAGAGAAACCCAATTTTTTATATCTAAAACAAAGAGTAAAGTAAAACGATATTTACCTCGCTAGAAAACTGAAAATTAGAGTTGCAAGTAAGAGGGGAAGAAAATGACGACGACGAAGAAGAGGCGGAGACGAGAGCGGCAGAGACTGAGGCGGCAACCATGGAAGCGGCAAAGAGGCCTGATATCTTCATGGTTGAGGATAAGCAAACTGGTTCAAACTGCCAACTCCGAAACCAGTGGCCAGTCTTGCTGTCACCCCTTTGCATACACTTTCGATTGAGATTAAAAGAGAAAGTGGAAAACTAATTTTTTTTTGGTTAAACGGTGAAAAGAAAGATAAATCTAATTTTGATATGTGAATTGAGGATTAATATAGTAGAAAATTAGGGATTGAGTTAGATGAAGAAAAATATGGAAGATGGTGGAGGGGAGAAGAAATAAAAAATGTAAATATGGAGGATTAAATGTGTAATTATACAAATTATTTTTATTTCGGTGGTCAAAATAGGATTGAAGTAATAGTTTAAGGACTATTTAGGTAATTTATCCTTCTTTCAAATCAGTCTCCCATTAAAGTTAACGACAACAAACGTCTAAGTGACCAAAAATTTACACCCCGAAAACGTAAGTGACCTTACTGGTCATTTTTGAAAATCGATGACCAACTCTTTACTGGAGGAAAACATAAGTGACCATTCCAGTAGTTAACCCTTTAATAAAACAACGTTTTTGTCTGTGAAAATCAAGAAACATGTTTGGGGGTCGGTTACGCGTGGGGAAGGGTTAGCACCCCACGACGCCCAAAATTGGTACCTAATTGGTTTTAAAATCATTTTCAAAACTGGAATTTGCAAGTTCAAAAAAGTTCGACTTTACTTGTCCGTTTAATGAATATTAGTCTATTTTAGCGGCCTTATCGCCCGGGAGATGAACTTTAATCACCGCCAACATTTATGGCGCTAACCCGTCATTCCCGTTTGATACGACACCGCATTAAATTATGTTTTCACTTTTTAAGCAACAAAGAAATTTAAGTGCGTTGAGCATTTTAATCAATTCTAGGTTCGATTATTAAAAGCCCTAAAAAACGTCTAAGTCTTTTATTCCTATGTTAAGGTTTAAGCATGTTTAAGTGTATTTTTTTAATGAAAAACATTTTTCAACAAAACAAAGTCTCTATCTAAGCTTTAGTCCCTAATCCTAAGTTTTCACTTATTTCTAAAACAAGCAAGCAAACTTTTATTATTTTGATTTTTACCCTTTCTATCATTCCTTTTAAAAGCATTTATTTCCTTTTATTTCTTTTTATTATTTTCTAAGCTAAACCACTTTTTTACATCATTTTACTTTTTCATTTTTATATTTTTACCTTTTCCATTTTTTATGTTTTCTCCTTAAAAGATTTTTATTCCTTTTAAACTTATTTTTATTTTTTATATTTTTAAGTTTTAAAACAACCCATTTCTAAAATAAAATTTATTTTTCTAAAAACTCTTTTTAAATTTTTTTCCCTTTTCAAAGATTTTTTTTTATCCTAGCCCCTAACTTTATTTAAAGTCCTTTTTATTTTTCTTTAAAAAACTTATTTCTTTTTCCTTTTTTCTTTAAAAAAAACTTCTTTATTTTTTCTTTTTAAAATCATTTTTTACCCATCTACTATTTAAAACTAAATTTCACAAAAAATCTCTTTTTTATTTTCTAAAATTAAACCCTTTATTATGTAACCTCACATTATTACTTTTTCCTAATTAAATCTCTAAATTCAAGTTCTTTTTAATTAATCTCATTTATTCATTTTTATTCATGTATTAACAAAGATCCAAAACACCTTTTAAATTAAATCCAACATTTCTAAAGATCAAAATCACTTTAACAACATTTTTAGAATCATGCAAAAAGTTTAAGATCAAACTAGAAATTTTAACGAAATTTTAAAAAAAGGTTACCGAAATCGCGAACAATTTTCCAACCACGTGAAAGCAACCTAAAAACACAAACAACACAAACAAAACACCAAAATTCAACCGAGAACAACAATAAAATCAACATAAAAATCAATGAAAGGATAAAAAATTTACCAAGAAATCGACGAATGATGAACTCGAACTAAAGCTTCTTGAAATGCTTCGAACCACCTCCCGAAAATTTCTCCAAACACGAATTTCTCCTCCGAAAATTTCTAGCCAACTCAAGAAAAAATTAGAGAATTTTTTGGACTTTTCTTGAACCCCTTTTAGTGTTTTTTCTCTCAAATTTGGTGTGTAGAACAAGTGGGTGAAGAGGGGTTTTATACTTAATTTTGAGCTTCAAAATCAAGCTAAATCTCGAATTCAATCCCTAAATTGGAGCCTAATTCAGTTGGACGGAGATCGGTGGCCGACAGCTCGCGGCAAGGGTTTGGAGAGCCCAACCTCGCGCGCGTGACGCGCGGGCTGGCTCTCCCCCTTTTATTATTTATTTACTGTTTTTTTTAATTTCTTTTCCTTTTTAACTGTTTTTGACTTTTTTGTTGCTATTTTTTTTCTTTTTTCACACTTAATTATTACTCTATTTATTTATTAAACACCATAATTAATATTTTTTTTTCCTTTTCTTCTCTTTTTTCTTTTCTTTTTTACTTTTTACTTTAATAAATGGGTTTCAACCTAAAATGGGCTTTATTAAGAAGTGGACTTTTTGAAAATGGGTTTTTTTTTAAATATAAAAGAATGGGCTTTAAAAATGATATTTTTTATTTTTTATTTTTCATTCTTTTTCCATTTTTTTCTTTTAAAAAAAGTTATGGTGAAAATTTAGTGACAACATCGCCCCCTTGTATAAAGGTTGTGATCTCGTTCCGCGACCTATCAATGACATTGGACGGGCTGAAACGGTCTAGAAAGTCTTTGCAGAGTTCCATCCATGTGCTAAAAGATTCGGTTGGCTGGTTATTCAACCATTGTTTCGCTCTATCCCTCAGTGAATAGGGAAATAGCCTCAGCCGTAGTACGTCCTGGTGAACCCCATGTATTTTGAATTCTCGGTATATGTCCAGGAATCCTCGTAAATGCTGTTGAGCATCTTCTGTGGCAGTCCCTCCGAAGTGCCCTAGTGTATTTATCATGTTGAACATGACGGGTTTTAGCTCGAAATGGTCTGCCCTTATGTCTGGTTCTCTCACGATTGGTTCGAACCTTTGGAAGTCATGTTCCAGGTAATCTCTAGTTGTTCGAACCTGGGGCGGCCTGGGCGGATCAGGGGGGTCCTGACTTTGTTGCTCTTATGGTCCTCTGGGAGGCAAGTCGTGCTGGCCGCCCCTGTCGTGTATGGCATTTTTCGGTGGGTCCTCGTTTACCATGGTTTCTTCCTTTGCTTTGCCCTTATCTCCTTTGTTCTTTAGAATTTCCCTGAGCTCCCTTTTAATCCTTCCTCGTTTTGCGCTCGAGATCGTCATAAATGATAAGGTTTGCCTTAGGGTTGGCCCAGGTCATGCACTTGCAAAGGACACGGTAAATTTTTTCGATTAAAAATAAAAATAAAATAAAAAGTAAATAAAAGGTGTAGAAATTCGAAAACGAAATTCGCTGTTACTAATCCCCAGCAACGACGCCAAAAACTTGTAGGGCGTGTAGGTGTTCCCTTTTTGTTAGAGCGCAAGTGCACACTCCTCCCAAGTTATAGTATAAAAGATGTCGAATCCCACGAGGATTGGACAGCTTGTCTTGTTTCGTAATCCCTGCACAAGGTAAAATAAAAGCACAAGTGAATGGTTGGTTGAGATTAAAAGTAAATGAAAACACAAGTAATAAAAGAGAGAAACATGTTGATAGAGCATGCAGGGTTATGCTTCTTCTTAGTGTGAGAACTGGGTTGTGAAAGGTATGAGTTATTTTGTGCTACCACGATATGCTGCCTCGGCGGGTATGGCGGGCGGCAAGCTACAACCCTTTCACACGGCCGCAGCGGGTCACTGCCACTGCAGGAGTGTACTGTCTCGGCAGGTGGAATGGAGAGATGTCCTGGTGGCAAGTCTGGCAGATACTCCAAGTCCGGCAGGATAGTCGACAGTGCTCCCTCCTATTTCTAGGTTAGGATGCTCGAGAGCTAATGTGATGTAGGCAATACCTAGTAATCTCAACGTCAACCTAACACAGGCTAGTCAACTTGGTTGGTAATCCCTTTTAACCGCTGAAACTTGTGGACTGGTGTAGAACCAAGTTAGTCACGCCTCAGCACGTTGTGACCGTACTTAACCCTTTCGTGAGCCTTGCACTTTCGTGCCCAACAAATGGATTCTCTCAACTGACTGGTGTATAATAATTGAAAGAATGAAGAACAATGGCATAAGCAAACTTGGAATTTTTTATTGAAAAAAATAACTAAAAACCTAAAACAACCGTTTCACAACTAGTTTACAACATAACCCTAACCCAAGTAGAGTTTAGAACATGGTGGCGGCAGAGAACACTAGAAAAGTCTATAGAAAAACTAGGATGATTTGAACTAGGAGTACAATGGGTATTTATAGACTATGGACTAGGTTAAGTCCTCCTTAAAGTAGAAGTCCTCGAAAGTAGCTTTCCATCTTTAATATGACATTAAATTCTGACTTCTTTGCGTGGAATATGGACTTTATCACGTTTGCCTTAGCCCGCAAGTAATCTTGAGATTTTTGCTTCGGCAGCACTGGCCGCTGCTACAGACGTCAAAAAGTCAAATGGAAGTCGTCGATAGATTCAAGGTTTTTAGATCTTCAGATCGCACTCCGGTTCTTCCAATTTCCATAGTCAGCTACCGTGGGCAGCAAGGTCAGGGGCAACTCTACTCTGCAGGTACTCGACAACAACTGTCTTCTGTTGGAACTATTTCAGTACAGCTTCTAGGTATGCTTCCTCAGCCTTGTGCCCTCAGCTCCCTGGTTCCCTCTTTCAACAGTTAGTACTTACATTCAAGAATACACTAAAACAATATCTCTTGTTCACCAAATAAATGATAATTCATAAAAGCAAGGAAGAACCACAAAATACTGTAAAAATGCTATGCATGCACCTACTTATGCCTAAAATGTGCTTAAAACACTAATAATAAGAGTTGGAATGTACATGAAATATAGGACTTATGGGCACTTTACACTTGTTTTACCATAAGCTTAGCATAATGGTGTTTATGTTTGGGAAGGCTTGATGGTTGTGAAGCAATGGTTTAATTGCTGGAAATTATGTGATTTATGTTGCATGGTGTTTAGCATGTCGATTTTAATGTTAAAGTGCATGGTTATTCAAAGGAGGCATGACGGTTTTGAAAAGAGTGAAAATGGTTTTGTGCATTGATGATGAATTTGGTTTTGAGAAATCCTCACTAAGCTTGTATGCTAATGCTCTCTTTGTTCACCAATGCAGCCAATTTAAGCTTTGGAGGCAGCACTTGCAAGGGATCGGTGGAAGACTTTAATTGAAGGTAAGTTTTGGTTTTGGACTAGTGTAATAAAGGCGATGGGGGAGTCCTATGCTATGAATGTTGGTTGTTTGGTATCTTTTTGGTTTGATGCAAGTTTGGTATGCATATTTGGGTGTGTCAATGGCTTTAAAGTGTTGGTAAATGCTTGGATTTGTGAATTGGACATTTGGTGCTTGTTTCTCCTAGGAAGCATGCCTTTAGTCTCTTTACGATTGTTTATGATGCTACGATGATGTCTTTGCTTTGTAAGCTTAGTGATTGATGTATATTTGTGATGAAACCATGTTTGGGCATATGTCGGGATGGTTTCGGATGATTTAGATCGAGTTAAATTAGCATTTTAAAGTATTGTAGGCCTAGGTGTTTCGAAACACCCTTGCATGTTTCAAAACGGGGGCTTAAAATTGCCTTGGTGTTTCGAAACGGTGAGGCCTGTTTCGAAACATTTTGCCTCTGTGAAACCTTGTTCTGAAACGAGTCTTAGAGGGTTTCGAAATGAACTCGCGTATCAAAATAGTAAGCTATGTTTTGAAACGACCATTTTGATACGGGGCTCACCGTTCCATAACGGTTGGTAATTAATATAGTTCCTGGAATACTCTGAGTTCCTGTTTCATTCCATTTTGGTTTCTGTTGTTGATATATGTATTTAAATGAGTTCTGCTGGTCATTTTGAGCTGAGATATCGCAAAAAAGTTTGTAATGAATTTAATTAAGGGTTGGTAATCCGAATTTGGTAATAACCTTTGTGATTTGTCGAATTTATGAAATGGTCCTTCAACCATTAATTGAGTTCAATCATTGAGCGTTTGTGTGACGTTGTTTTATCCGATGCCTGTGTATACAATAAGAACCTAATTTGCATCTAGACAAGATAAACCGAAAAAAATTAGGGTCGTTTATTGAGGTAAACCTTCCTTGTTTACTTCAATATTCCCCATGTGATCCGTTCGGTTTGGTCTATCGGCCAGGCCGGGTGTGTCAACGGCAGCAACATCAAATGAGTGAATGAAAGTTGTCACAAGATGACTCTACCTACTAGCTCAGGGATGAGAGGTATGCTCCATGCTCATCTAGAGTGAGGGATGGTAGGTGTGATGAGCTGACACCCCTTTAAAAAAACAGTTCACTTATGGGAGTAAATTTTTGTGCTAAAATAGTTCAAACACTAGGATGAACTTGAGTTCTATTAAAAAATCTTTATGGCTCTGTTAAGCCTAAGTTGCATGTAATCATGCACACACTAACAAAAGGATCTTACCTTATGGAATCATTCTTAAAATCTCAAATATGTCTTAAGTATTAAAGTCTTCCTTTTCTAAGGGCTGAAATTTTGCCATAACATCTACCTTGAGCTAAATTTTTGCCACGACATTTTCTCTATTTCTCTCTATCCATTGCTTGAACACAAGCAATAGCTTAAGTTTGGTGGTGTGATAACTTGCCAAAGTACTTATATTTTACACCTTCTTACTTAGATATTTGTTTGTTCTCAAGGTCATTTCATAGCATATAGGTGCATTTAGAGCATATAGTTGCATACATCTTTGCTTGTTGGTGGTTTGGCATAACTTCACAAGATTAGATGCTGCTTGAAGGGTATGTGATGGTGTTGTGATGTGCAGGTTGAAGCAGGTGTGAATCTGGACAAGGAAAAAATGTTGCAGCAATTTGGACAACAATTTTGGGCGTAGAAAACGACAAAGTAATGTGCACATCCTAAAAGCCTACATGTGCAAGCCCCCTTTTTGTCTGATTGTGCCCCACATACATAAGGAATATTCCCAGGACTTCAAAGAATATTAGGGCACAGAACCCTAGGAGCCTCCACTATATAAAAGACATGAGACCCTAATTAAAGGGAGAGCGCGAAAAAAGTGACAAAAGGCTAGGGAGAGAAAGGAAAGGCAGTTTGTTGAAGCTTGAAGGGTTTGACCTTGCTGACCTTGAGAGAGGCAGCAAGCCTAGGGCGGTTTGTGGCACTGCAGTCCATCGCGGATCAGGAGTTTCTTCTTCTCTTTTTGTTGCTTTAGCATTTTCTTTTATATCTCGGAAATAGGTTGTACAAACAAAGATACTTTGGATGTTTATTGCCCGGCCATGAACTGATTTTAGGTGGCTTGGGCTGTTTGGATGATCTATGTTTTAGTTTCTTTAATGCATGCTTATTTATCTCTTGCTTTTATCTATGATTTGTCTATGTTGTTAAATGCGTAGGGTTGTAAGAGCCTTCGAGAGTTAGCCTTTCCTTAGGTCTGAGTTGAAGTTAGTGGTCGAGAGAGCTATTTTTTACCTTCATAGACAATGGAGTTGGCTGCTGAGAGGCACAACTCTAATCCACCTTAGAGATAAGTAATGGGTTTCAACGACTAAAAAGGATAGAACTTTATGGGTAGGGGAGTGTTAGAGTTTACACTGAGAGGTATTGTTGTAGTATTTCCTACTCCCAGTTTCCTTCCTAGAGATAGTTGAGGAGCAACCTTAGTAAATCTTGACGAGCATAGAGTAAGATAGAGAGGTAAGCCCTAGTTGAGAGCTAAGGCATAGGTTAACCAGACAACCCAGCCAGTCATTCCCAAGTGAGTTTCGCATACGTAAGAGGACCTGTTAAGTCTACTGATTTTAACACGCTACTTTTAACTTTATTTGCTACAACATTTATCCCTCTGTTCTGATTTGCTACAACATTCTCTATTTTCATTTTGTGACTTGTGTGCTTAAACTCAACTCGAAACACCTCCAATCCCTATGGAGACGAAACTCACTTATCACTGTATTACTTGTTCGACGTGTATACTTGAACCATATTTGTGTATCATTTATAGTACACCACACGCGCAAACAAGATCGTATATGTAAACGCCTCCCTTAGGAGGTGATTGTTTGTTTGTAGGTTCCAAATATTCTGTCGGCATAGAAGATAAGCTTCTCCATTCTTGTAGCATCTCGATGCTTTGGGCATCGATGGGACGGAGGCATCTCCCTTTTAAGAGAGCTCCCTTTTAAGAGATCTCCCTTTTAAGGCATCTCATACCCATGGAGAGGCCATCACGTATGGGGTTGAGGCATCTCACATTCTTGTATAATCGATCTCTATGGAGTTGAGCTTTTCTCAACACTCTTGTAGTAACGAGCGTTGTGGGCAGAGGCATCTCCTTTTATGCTCTTAGAGGGTTTCTCCTGAGAAGCACTGAGACATCCTATTAGGGCAACCGTGTGATTGTATCTTTGTGTGTCTTTCTTGGCATGAAACACAGGCTTCTCCATTTTTGTGGAATCGCAATGTGTTTGGTTGCTGGTGAAACGGAGGCATCTCCCTTAGAAGGAGGTTCATGCCCATGGAAAAATTATCATATGCGGGTTGAGGCATCTCACGCTGTTGTAGAATCGAACACTAAAGAGTGAAGCTCTCCTCAACACTCTTGTAGCATCGAGCGTATGGGTGGAGGCATATCCTTTTATGCTCTAGGAGGGTTTCTCCTCATAAGTGTAGAGGTATTTTTTTCAGTAGCACTTGTTTATTTGTAGAAACAACATATTTAGATATCTCCCTTAGGAGGCAGTCGCTCTTTAGTGCAGTCTGCATGCTTCTGTTAACATGGGATATGGGCCTCTTCGTCCTTGTAGAATCGTAATGCCCTGAGCGTTGATGGGACATGGATATTCTCTATCTTTATAGAATTAGTCGAGAGTTGGGGTCCGATTATGATCCTTGGAGAGGAAGGCGAGGTTACGGTGATAGAGAAAATTTGTGTACAAAGTTCAACACAACACACAGAGAAAATTTTCTACCATATTTTCTCTATGATTTTCAAAAGTATTTTCGGTGATAGAGGAAGGCAAGGTTGCGGTTTGCTAATCACTACATATTGCAATTATGTTCATCACGTTGTTGTATCATAAGAGATAAACGTCCAACGTTTCTCAAGCACCATAGAAACGGACAAATTTGTCTTAAGGAAACTATGATTTTACAGGCCTAAACGAATCTGTTCAATTGATTTCTTGTTTATGTGGGAAAGTTGTACACAAAGTTATTGTACCTTCGAGGATTGTGGCAACTATATCTTCAATCATAAACAGATTGTAATCGAGGAGCTGCTTTTCCTTGTTAAGATGCGATCCTTTTATTGGATTAAATCCTCCGCGCAAGGCAGCGACATAACCGAAGCTGCTTGGTGGGAGTGGCCGTTGCAGTGTGTGCCGTCGGGTACAGTGAAACCTAGAGTTGGAATCCGTTGGTGTCCACCGATAGAAGGTGCACTAAAGTTTAATGTGGATGGCGTGGCGAGGGGGAAACCGGGGCTGGCGAGATGCGGGGGTGTGTTGCGGGATGAAAGGGGTGTTGTGCTGGCAGTTTTTTCGGGACCGTTGGGTTGTATGGACTCAAATGAAGCTGAGGTTTGGGCTATATTTCATGCGGTTCGATTTCTGGCCGAGACAAGGTGGAGGGCGGATTGGTCGTTCATAATTGAATCCGACTCGCGGATTGCATTATCATGGGTGCTGCACAAGGAGAAGCGACCTTGGCGATATGGGGGGCTGTTTCGGGAGATAGATTATGCTTGCTTGCAGCTACGTTGTGTTTGCTTTCACCACGCTTTTCGTGAGGCGAATTCTTTCGCTGATGCTCTCGCTAAAGGGGGTGTGGATAGAGTGTCTTGGTTTCATGCTGTTGCGGATCATGGTATGGCATCGTAATGGGGTATTTTTGTCCGTTTTCATTGAGGATTGGTTTTTACCTTCCATGATGCACTCTTTTTCCTCCAATTTAGGATAGGGAGGTTTTTTAAGGAGGCATATGGGAGGTTGTATGATTTTTTACACGATGAATAAAATCATACGATTATTGATAAAAAAATAAATGCATTTGCAGCAAAGATTCAAGGTGGCACTTTCGCCCATTCCAGTTACTACGAAATCAACTTTAAGGTAATCCAAATAATCAAAACTTCAGTGGGCAATTTGATGGAATATATTGTATGCTGCATATCTACAAGTAATAAATGGTTCATACATCATATCTCTCATGTTCTTGTATTTGAGAATATATCTATCATGTGTGCTATAGTTTCAATTTTCTTTTTGTTATTTGATTTTTACTTATGGTATACTTTATCTATTTTATATACGTTCAATAATAAAGTTGTTATTTTATTTTATTGTTTCTTGGATTAACGATTTGTCTAACAATCTTAAGACAAAACCATTTTTAAGTTTTAATCCAAGATGAACATATTATTGTTCCAAGATAGTGGCCCATACCCCAATAAGGTTTAACGTTGTTTTTTACTCTTTCCAAGAATTTTGGCCACAAAATTAACATTGTTAATTTTGATAAGATTTCGTCCATATTGAATTTCATACATATTTCAATATTTTTATTATATGCAATAATATTATTTGTGTTTTTTTGAAAAACTGTGGGTTTTTTGTACTAATAATTTCCTCTGAGAAATTTTGAGATGAACAAGATACTCTGACGAAATCTTGAACTGTTTGAAAAACTAAGATCTCGTAAATGAGTTGATGTGATCCTGGTTGCGGAATAACCGAAATTACGATTGCCCGATCGTGAGCGCAATAAGTATTTGAATGTTTTTTTGTGGTGGCAAGTTAGTTGTCGTGGCAACTGGGGTTGTGAAGTTTGTCGTGGCAATTTAGTTGCCGTGACAACTGGAGTTATGAAGTTTGTCGTGGAAAATTAGTTGATGTGACAACTGGGTTTAAGATAAGAATGGATAGTGTTAAAAATTATGTTAGAAGGAAATATCGATATAGAAGATAATGGTAGTGATGAAAAATGAAGATTGTTTGGTTTCGAAACGAAGGAAGAACCAACACTATATGAAAGTGAAGACTTGAACCTTATAATATTCAAAATCCAAGGATGGATCGAGACCCACTAGTTATATAACAACTAGGAACCTATGATATTAAAAGATGGAAATAGAATTGACGCCTCAATGAGAAATTCCTTGATAAGTCAGATAAGTTCAATGAAGAACAAAGAGATAAGCTCTCACACAAAAGTGTATTTCTAAAATCAAAGTTGTATATCCTTTTAAAATGGAAATGTATGCCTATTTATAGGTGCATAGTGGCTGAATTGAATAGACAAACAAAGGATTAAAGACAAATTATTTAGGGGTTAAAAGCTCATAAAGCCATCGGTTATTCCCTCTCCAAGTAGCAACCGAAAGGTTGATGTGGATGAAGATGAATGTGGACATTATTTGGAATGGATGTAGACACTCATGTCGTCCAAGTGAGAAGAACCTCTTGATCTGCCAAGCTTGTTCAAGTTGTCATTCATCCTCCTTTAAATGTGATAAAGAATGTTTTAAGTGATTGTCTCCCTTGTTATCAAAACCAATCAGATTCAAGAAGGCTTAAAGTAGAAATTAAGTGGCGTTTAAGCGACTCTTTAAGTGGTGTATTTAAGAGCTCTTGAATGCCTTGTAACCTTGCTGAAACTGACAGCCTTCAAGTGTTGTAAAGGCTCTCTTGAATTTCTAGAATAAGCATCTTATGATTATCCCCGTATTGAATTTCAACCTTGCACTGTCTTTAATAATCTGATAATATCTTAAGCTTCCGATATCGGATCGATGTGATTCAAAATGTGTTGGAAAGCTACGAAATAGGAGAATAAGTTTCAAGAAGACACCAAAACCCAAATCATGTTGGATCCTATTGAAAAATGGCGAATAAGTTGACTAAATGTAGGAGACTCCTTGAATTCCTTCTTTAAGTGTTGTTTTAATTCATGCCTCGAATTCCTAAAGGAAACTGATGAGCTTTGATGTGTCTTCAAGTGGTGGTAAATGATTTGTCATCCTTGAAGAAGATGACCAACCATTTATCCAAATGAATTCCCTAACCAAAACACATTAAACAACAATTAGATAACAACTTGTTTATTAAAGATGAAAGTAAATGCTGAACTGATTTAAATGAGCCCGTTAAATTAAAGGAACTAGTTACATTGAATGAACTAGTTTAATTAAGTAACCAACACACCAAATAAACTTACATAAATAAACTAATATGCCTTAAATGAACTAACATGCATAAATTAAACTAACAACTTAAATAAACTGTTAAGTATGGCTTATATATTATAAAAGGATAGATGTTGGCCACTTTAACTAGAATTACAATTGTTCTAATCCTTCAAGGAGTAGTATTCCATATCCTAGTTAGAATATGACTTGGATGTAGGGGTCTATATAAAGAGGCTTACCCCCACCTCATTAGGCACTTCATCAATTGTTCTTTAGGCTTTACAGAGCGAGAGCATCTGTCCATCAAAGGAATACTTGAGTTTTTGGTGGGCTCGGATTAAGTGGGTTGGGAGTGCGGGGGCGAAGCCCCCGTGGTACGGTACGAGGTATCTTTGTAATTGTACCGGGTCTATAAATAGATGTGTTATTTGTAACCTAAGGTTCATTGATTGAATAAAAGAAAACAACCGCTCTTTACTCCCTGAGGACGTAAGCACACTGTTGAACCTCGTTAAATCTCTTGTGTTCTTGCTTGTTTGATTTTCTTTTTCGTTTGTCGTGTGCACAACAACTGGTATCAAGAGCCTGGTTGCGATGGCTATGTCCGATGCAAAATTCGAAGTGGTCAAGTTCAATGGTAAAGGTAACTTCAGATTGTGGCAGATGAGGGTAAAGGATCTGTTAGTGTAAAAAGATATTTTAAAGGCTTTACAATCTACAAAACTATCGTCGATGGAGGACGGCGATTGGGAAGAACTACAGCAACAAGCGACTAGAACCATACGGTTATGTTTGGCATATAAGATTATGTATCACGTTATGGATCTAACGTCTCCAGGAGAGATATGGAGCAAGTTGGAAAGTCAATTTATGTCCAAGTCTCTGACAAATAAATTGTATCTAAAGCAGAAGTTGTATGTGCTGAAGATGCAAGAAGGTCAGGATTTGGCGCAGCACGTGAAGATCTTCAATCAAATAATCACCGACTTAAATCAACTTGATGTGAAGATTGAAGATGAAAACAAAGCAATGATTATGTTGTGTTCGTTGCCTTCTTCTTATGAACACATGGTGACTACTCTTACATATGGGAAAGAAACAATCAAAGTTGAAGAGATTACTACAGCCTTGTTGTCCTACAACCAGCGAAGGAAGGAAGTCAAAGAAGGAGGGTTCTGGAAGACGGAATTCTAGATCAAAGTCTAGAGGCAAGAAGACATTTCGTTGCTACAAGTGCAATGAGCCAGGACATATGAAGCGAGACTGTCCAAAGTGGAAAAGGAGTCGGATGATAAACATGATGCATCATCCAAAACTGTAAATGTGGTGCAGAATGAAAATTTGGATTGTAGTGATGGTGATATGCTTTATATTTCAACAACTAAGTTCACGGATGCTTGGATTCTTGATTCAAGATGCTCTTATCATATAACACCTAACATGGAGTTGTTTTCTACCTATATGTCTATTAATTCTGGTTCTGTCTATTTAGGTGTTGATAGATGTTGCAATATTGTCGGTATTGGTGAAGTCAGAATTAAGATGTATTATGGTACTGTTAGAACATTATGTGATGTTAGGCATATACCGGATTTGAAAAAGAATCTAATTTCTTTGGGCACTTTGCATAAGAATGGTTTAATTCCTAAAGTCGATGAGGATAGAGAAACCATTAGGATTGTTAAAGGTGAATTGACTTTGATGAAAGGAAAGATAACTGCAGGAAATATCTATAAATTGTTAGGGAGTACAATTGTAGGTGGAGCTCATTTTGTTGAGTTATATGATGATAATACAAAACTGTGGCATATGCGTCTTTGTCATCTTAGTGAATGTGGAATGGTTGAATTGCATAAAAGAAATTTGTTGCATGGTGTCAAAAGTTGCAAGCTCGATTTTTGTGAATTTTGTGTTTTTGGTAAACAGACTAAAGTCAGTTTCACGACTGGAAAGCACAAAACTGAAGGGATTCTTGATTATGGGCATTCTATTGTATGGGGGCCTAGCAGAGAATCATCATTGGGTGGATCAGTGTATTATGTTACATTTATTGACAATTTTTCTAAGAAAGTTTGGGTGTATTTCTTGAAACATAAATCTGATGTCTTTTCCAAACTCAAGGTGTTGAAAGCTGAGGTGGAGAACCAAACGGGTAGAAAGATCAAGTATTATGGTCTGAAAATGGCACAAAATACACAGATTCGTAGTTTCTGAAGTTATGTGAGGAGCATGGGATTCAGAGATATGTTTCAGTGCGAAAGATGCCACACCAAAATAGTGTTGCTGAAAGGATGAACATGTCATTAGTTGAGCGGGCTCGGTGCTTGAAACTGAATGCAGGGCTCCCTAAAAACTTCTGGGCAGAGGCTATGAGTATGGCATGTTATCTCATCAACAGGTCACCACGGGCATCTTTGGGTGGAAAAGTTGTAGAAGAGGTATGGACAGACAATGTAGTTGATTTTTTAAACTTACGGATTTTTGGTTGTCCTGCTTAAGTGCATGTACCTGGTGATGAGAGATCAAAACTTGATGGAAAATCGAAGAAGTGCATCATTCTGGGCTACAAGAAAGGTGTCAAAGGATACAAGTTTTGGGATCCAGTTGCACGGAAAATAATGATTAGTAGAGATGCAATTTTTGACGAGCAATTCATGTTGCAGCAGAACCGAGACAAGGTGCTGGTGGATTTCGAACAGTATCCAAGAGCAGTTGAGAAAGAAGTAACAGCTGAGAAAGGTGAAAGTTCAAATTCAACTTCTGGTGACTCTAATACAGTTCCATTGTAGAATTATAATTTATCCAGAGATAGAGAGAGAAACACTAATGTAAAGGCTCCATGCAGATTAGGTTTTGAAGATATGGTGTCTTTTGCACTTCCCATTAGTAGTGAAGATCGAAATACTTCTCAAGGGGCTATCTCTAGTCCGGAGAAAAGCAAATGGATGGCTGCAATGGTTGTGAAGATGAAATCTCTACAGAAAAACCATACGTGGGAGCTAGCTAGGCTTCTTGAGGGAAAGAAGGCTATTGGCTGCAAATGGGTGTATAAAAGGAAACCAACAGTATTAGAAAAAGAGGGGGAAAATTTTTAGGCTCGATTGGTAGCGAAGGGTTTTTCACATCAAAAATGAGTTGATTATGATGAAAGCGTGTCTCTTGTGGTTAGACATACTTCAATCAGGGCAGTTCTTGCACTTGTAGCTAGTTCGGATTTGCATTTAGAGCAGATGGATGTTAAAACTACTTATTTGCATGGTGATCTAGAGGAGAAGATTTATATGCAGCAGCCAGAAGGGTTCATTCAATCTGGAGATGAACACTTGGTATGCAAGTTAAAGAAATCCATGTACGGGTTGAAGTAGTCTCCATTACAATGGTACAAGCGATTCGACTCCTACATGACTCAGATTGGCTACAAGTGATACTTAGGAGCTGCAAAGAAAATTCTTCGAATGGAGATTCACAGAGATAGAGGCTCAAGGAAACTGTGGTTATCTCAGCATGGCTATGTTGAGAAAGTGTTAGACAGGTTTGGGATGAGCAAAGCAAAGCCCGTGAGCACTCCATTGGCAAATCACTTTAAGCTTTCTACAGAACAGTGCCCGAAGACAGACAAGGAAATTGAAGAGATGGCAAAGGTCCCTTATGCCAGTAATGTCGGCTACTTGATGTATGCGATGGTATGTACTCGTCCTAATTTAGCTCATGTTGTTGGTCGAGTCTGTAAATACATGTATAAACCAGGAAAATCACATTGGGAAGCAGTCAAGTGGATTTTCAGGTATTTAAAGGGTACTGTGGGACATGAAATTCTTTTCGGCAGTCAGCGACATGATCCTTTGATTGTTGGATATGTGGATTCAGACTATGCAGGTGATTTTGATGGTAGAAGGTCTACAACTAGGTATGTTTTCACCCTTGGTGGAGGGCCTATATGTTGGAAGTCAAATGTTCAGTCAGTTGTGGCATTATCAACAACTGAAGCTGAGTACATGGCAGTAGCTGAAGCTGCAAAAAAAGCCTTATGGCTTATCGAGCTAGTGAAGGAATTGGGTATTCGGCAAGGTGGAGTTCAGTTGCATTGTGATAGCCAAAGTGCTATTCATTTGGCTAAGAATCAGTTGTACATGCTAGAACTAAACATATTGATGTGAGGTTTCACTAGATTAGAGAGTTGATTGCATCTTCTGAGATATTGTTACAAAAGGTGCATACTGCAGACAATCTAGCTGATATGTTGACCAAGCCTGTTACAACATACAAGTTCAAGCATTGTTTGGACTTGTTGAATGTTTGCAAATGCTATTGAAGCATGGTAGCCCAACCCACTTTGATGTGTGAGAGACTCTAGATTTATCTCTTAAGGGGCATGATATTCGCCAAGGTGGAGATTTCTTAAGTATGGCTCATATATTGTAAAAGGACAGATGTTGGCTACTTTAACTAGGACTACAACTTTTCTAATCCTTCAGGGAGTAGTATTCCTTATCCTAGTTAGAATAGGACTTGGATGTAGGGAGCTATATGAAGAGGCTTACCCCCACCTCATTAGACACTTCATCAATTGTTCTTTAGGCTTTGCGGAGCGAGAGCATCTGTCCATCAAAGGAGTACTCGAGCTTTTAGTGGGCATGGATTAAGTGGGTTGGGAGTCGCCCCCGCGGTACAGGTACGAGGTATCTTTGTAATTGTATCAGGTCTATAAATAGATGTGTTATTTGTCACCTAAGGACCATTGATTGAATAAAAGAAAACAACCGCTCTTTGCTCCCCGAGGACGTAAGCATAATGTTGAACCTCGTTAAATCTCTTGTGTTCTTGCTTGTTTGATTTTCTTTTTCGTTTGTTGTGTGCACAACATAAACCAACATGCTTAAATGTTTTAAACAAGCATAAATGAATCAGATTGTTTAATGAACACTAAGCCTTATTTATTTATACACACATGCTGAAATTAAATATATTAAAAAACACTTAGAGAAACTCATGCAAATTCATGAACAAGTAAGATGTTGCATTGTTTAATCAAAACTGGTGTTTCCTCTTTCAAGTTCAAGCCTTGACTAGACATATTTCCCATGGCTTCCTGGAATTTCTTGGCCTTAACACGAGTCATAGGTCCACTAGGAAATTCCTCCGGGTCCTTGCTGGTCGTGATCACATCATAAGTTGTTTCGAGATTTATTTCTTGTTGTTTGGACGACATGAAAAATTTTATCTTTTCGTTGGCCAAGAACTCCTCAAACGACAAAATTACTCGCACCACACATGAGTTCTAAAGTTATATACCAATCGGGAGGGATGACTACATGTGTCGTGGCAAGTCGTTCCTTTAGGTCTTCGAATGTCTTGATGCATGATTCATAGAAATCAAAGGCTCTATTTTGTTCAAGCAAATTACAAACAGGTTTATAAATTTTGGAAAACTCTTTAATAAATCTTCTATAAAAACCTGCATCTCCAAGGGAGCTTCGAATCCCTTTTATTGAATTTGGTGGCGTCAATTTCTCAATTACTTCCACCTTGGCTTTGTCCACTTTGATTCCCTTGGATGAGATTTTGTGGCCAAGAACCATGCCTTCATTTACCATGAAATGATATTTCTCTCAATTTAAAACAAAACTGGTTTTTTAATAGCGTGCTAGCACTTTTGCCAAGGCAATTATCAATGTTTTCTCCAAATACCAAAAAATCGTCCATAAAAATTTCCAGGAAATCCTCCATAATGTCTAAAAAATTACCATCATACACCTCTAAAAAGTTGTTGGAGCATTGCACAACCCAAATGACATTCTTCTGAAGGCATATGTGCCAAAGGGACACATGAAGGTGGCCTTCTCTTTATCCCCAAGTGCAATGGCAATCTGGTTGTAACCTAAATAACCATACAAAAACAATAATAAGGTTTCCCTACAAGACGATCAAGAATTGGTCAATAAAAGGTAGTGGACAAAGATCTTCCCTAGTGGCTTTATTCAATTTACGATAATCCATACATACTCTCCAACCGGTGACAGTTCTTGTTGGTATGAACTCATTATTTTCATTGCATACCAGTGTCATACCTCATTTCTTTGGTACACGTTCTACTGATATTACCCAGGAACTATCAGAGATCAAGTATATGATACCAGCATCGAGCCACTTGATTATTTCCTCCATCACAACCTGCTTCATGGCTGGATTGAGTCTTCTTTGTGATTATATCGAATTGTTATGGTAATCCTCTAGTAGATGGTTAGGCTAATTCCCTTCAAATCTACAATTTCCAAACTAATTGCCTTCTTATGATGCACCAAGATATAGATCATCTTCTTTTTTTGTCCAGGCTGCAACTAAGAAGAAATTATCATGGGCAAGGTGTTGGAACCATTATTAAAGAAATTGATGGTGTTGAAGGGCACTGCTTTGCCCCAACTATCTGGTGGGGCTGTATCAAACTGTTAGTAATAATATGGCTACATTTGGGTTTCTAAATCATGATGGTGCTGAATGGCACCACTTTGGAGGGATAATGTTTGTTCAAAAACAATTTATGCATGTCTATCATTTTGACAAGGTGGTGGAGGATCATACCCTTGTTTTCCTCTTGGATGAGGGAAATAATGCTCTGGTAGTTGAGAAGGTCAAGGAAGTAGGTGTTTTTAACAAGCATTTTGCAGTTTTCGATCGTGTGTTGGAAGATGTTAGAATGATGGGGTTGCTCAATGAGAGCTTTGAAGAAGATTGTGGGATGGCTCCTTGTAGCTATAACGATCTTTCACGAGAGAAGAGTGTTGACCTAGCGAATATCACTAAGCATGAAGGTTACGTCGTTGCCTCTCAAGCTTATGATGGGGAGACTAGGCAGTCGATCCAGTTACCAAAACTTCAAGATCATTAACTTAAGAAGAAGTATGAATCACTTTTTGATCTCCATGATGATTCCTTAACCATTAAGGAGATGAAAACAAGGGATAGAGCCTTAAAAAATGCAAAAATTGTCGAAAAGTGAACTCTTCTAAGGAAATTTCTAGATACTTTCCCACAGATTTTGACATTCCCAAGAAGAAATTATCACTCAATCAGCTAGAAAAGTGCTTAAGTTTGTAAAAAGCCTCGAAGTTCATATTATTGGGAATGAATAGGGTGTTGTGGAAGAATTGGTAAATTTGGAGGTTCAAAACCAAAACTAGTCATTGGATAGCATAATGGTTCATTTAGTTTGTTTTGAGTATGGGAAGGGCAAGTAACTTTCATTTGGTTTAAAGCTTGAGGTATCTAATGGAGAGTATGCATCAATGTAAGGACGTTGGTATGTTTTGGGTTGATTGTATGGGGTTTTCGTTTAGGGAGTTGAGTGATGTGGCTTCTGTAGAAGGGTTGTGTTCCCGCATATATGTGTATGATTTTTGGTCTTGAGCTATTATTCTATAGTCGGGGGTCTTGTAAGCTCATGTTTTTCGTGTGGGTAAAGAAAATTAAATTCACAGAACACCACCGCCACCAATAACAGGCACACAAGTTGAAACACCAGTAGAAAATGAATCAAAGTTGGATGCTAATGAAATAGAAGAAGAAGGTGAAATAGAAGTAAAAGCATATGCGAGGCAAAAGAATGAGTTGAAAATGATGTGGAAATAGGTGTAGACAAAATATAAACAATATTTGTGGAATTAGAAACATATGGAGAAAGAGCTACAAAAATCATTTTTGGAAACTGATGCAGACATCAGTACTACACCTAAGAGAGACCCGATAGAAGCTCCTCAAGGCCCAATCACTCGGGAAAGGGCTAAACATTTCAAGGACACTCTCACAATGTTAATCAAGCGAGTTTGGGATGTTGAGTTTCAAAAGGGTGTTGGACTTGAAGGCAATGGGTGTGAAGAGCCATGCAAGCCATGCACTTTGTTGCATTTAGTTTAATTTTACACATCGTTGTTTGTTTAATTTTTTGACACATTGTTATTTTTTGTGTGCCTAGTTTTCTCTTTAAGTTTCCAGCATTTTATTTAGTGAGCCATACAGTTTGTTTTATATGTTTTAAAACCATATTTTATAATTTAATTTCAGCATTTATATGTTACAGATTAATGTGTTTAATTGACCATATAGGTGTAAAAGTGACACACTAACTTTGAGCTTGGAGGGAAAACATTGTCCAAAGTCATTTGGAGAGGATTGGGACACCAAGATATGGAAGAAGGAAAGCCAAGAGACATCTCTATTTGACTCTTCAATGGATGGCAATAATAAGGAGCATGATCCAAAAATGCCTTTTCATATGATGGTCATTCATATCAATGAAAGAGGATGCATTGGGGGCAGATTCATCACCAAAAACGTCACTCATATTGTTTGTCATTTTCGAGCAGGATCCAAGCATAACTGGGTTGTGAAGTCTTCATGAAACTTAATCTCCCATCTCTTAGGTTTCCAACGTATTTTGAATCGCATCAATCCGATATCGAGATCTCGAGATATGTATAACACCCCTAAAACTAGGCTAGGAGTTTTAAAAGTGATCGCATGTTTTGAAAGTTCATCCTTGGATACTTGTAGGACTCAATTTAAGTTAATTGAATAAGCTAGCTAAGGGAATTGGAAGAAAAAATAGCTATATGAGCTAAAGATAAATTGTTGAATGGATAAAGTGATCATTTTATAAGGTTTGTAAAGGAGTGATTATGGATATTAGGGAGTTAATTAAGTAATATAAGATAAATTGTAAGGTGGAATAAGTAGCTTTGAAGGACCAAAATGAAACAAGTGAGAAACTCACAATTTGCATGGGTAATTTTACCATAATTAATGAGTAGAAGATATGTGTGAGCAAAGGAAGAGTGCTCTTGCCACTTGTGTAAAATAAAGAAAGAATTAAGGGAAAAGGGAGTTAACCGATCAACTTGGGGAGGGGGAGAGAGGAAAGCAATTCACACTATCTTCTCTTCACCGAACTAGCACCATGGTTGGGGGAGCTTGGAATTCAAGCTTGGGAAGTCAATCTCTTATCTATTTAGCTTGCATGATTGAGCTATCCTTAAGGTAATATTATGCTCACTTCTTTGATTAGATAGGTTATGAGAAATTGAATGAAAATTTTATACTGGAAATTTAAGTTCTTTGACGGTGTTAGAATTGTGTTCATGAATTTAAGGAAGAGGTTAAGTACAGGGGTGAAAGCATTCTGGAATCTAGAAATATTCTTGCTCAAATTGAGAATGAATTGTTGATGATTATGATTGAGTTAGAACATTTAAATTAGTTGAAAACAATGGATATGCAATCTGCCCAGAAAATCTATGTTCTGGAAGTAAGTTTAGAAATTCATAGAAAATCTAATATGCTGAGTTAGAGGATGAATTTTATATGTGTATAATCATGTGTGAGTCTAGTTTTGTCTCCAATAAACTTTGATTGATTTCGAGTTCTGAATAAAAAGTTGTGAATTTTTAAGTGAATGTAGGACAGAAAATCTGGAAGCAGATTCTGCTCTGGGCAGTTTCGAGTTAAGAATTCTCATAATTTTTGTAATTGTTAAACTATGAGGCTTGTACCGTTAAAACCGTAGTTGAATCTAGTTTGTAAGGATATAAAGAACTTTAAATTCCAGCGTATGTTCTGTTCTGGAGAGATAATTCTTTAATGATAGCTCAAACTGCTAAAGGTTGAAAACAAGGACTTAACTTGAAACAAGGACTCATGTGAAGCAAGTATCGATATGAGGAAGCTTGGATGTAATTAGTGGATCGGGATATCCCATAAATTCGGGATATAAGGTGAGTGTAACTATACCTTTGTGTGAAAATGATGTTGTATTAAACATCATTTAAATGAATGCCTAAAACCAAAAATGCAATTTTGGTTTAAAACATGTGGTAATTAAAGAATAAAATATGACAAAGAGAAAGATAAGTAACTAATGTATGTATGAAGTGTGAAATGTTATGTAAAGCAATTGAAAACTCGATATGAGGGTGAACTAAGCTGATTGTTATTTGATAGCTTAAAGCAATCAGCTAATGGTTTGCAATGAATTGGTGATAGACATTTAAAGTACTAGTAATTGTAACAGGATAAGTTCTAATTGAACTAAATCAGCTTATCACTTAATATGCTTGTTAATGGTACACCAATGGCAAAAACAGGTAAGCCACTTGTATGGATCTTTGGTTGATGATAAAGTGAAGTATGGTATGATTTCTTGCTACATGAATGCTAGTAATTTCTTTGTGTGAATGTATTGTGTTAATCAGTTAATGGTATTCTGATCAAGGTTGAAATGTTATGAAGATAATGGTATAAAAGATGTTATACAAGGTGTAATGACATCGATTGATGGAAATGATATGCATATTATGTGTGAATGCTATGTAATTACTATGCATAATGGTTGAATTGTATGATAGTGATGTTAACTTGGCATGATGATAAACAAGGTTAAATAAAAAAGTTGTGTTAGCATACCTAGTTATGCAATGATAAGATAAACATTAAGTAAAATGAAATCGTACGATGGCATATTTGGATATGCATTAAATTGAAATGTGAAATGAAAATGAAAATGAAAGTGAAAGTGAAAGTGAAAGAAAAGGGCCTAAAGCTCAAATATTAATTGCAACCAATGCTTGCAAATGTTTATGAAGTGAAATGAAAAGATATGAAACTATATATAAATCCTTGGATTTGAGTCAACTTAGAACATAATTGGCATGCCACAGGGTCCATTGAGCTCTTGTGTAGGAGGGACTACGGTCCAAGACAATTGAGGTCCTTATTTGGCGACAGTAGGAAGTAGGTGTTGTGAAAGGTCATTGGAGACAATATGAGGGTTGATCATATTGTTAAGTGTTTATTGAAGACAATAGGTTGGGGATTCGAGTGTCTGAATGTTGTCTAAGTCCAAGGAAACTAATTGAAATGATAATGATAAGATTATAAAGAACTTATAAGTGAACATGAATGATGCTTGTCTATGAATATGTGTATGCTTCCACATTGTATGCAAATGACATTGATGTGAGTAACATAATGAAGTGAATGGTATTGATTATGATCTTAAAAGAGATGAAAATGATTGTTATGTTTAATCTCTGAAGTGAATATGAAAGATTGTTTGATATGTTTATTGATATGAAACAACCTATAGTAATGATAAGGATTTAGTGAATAATTTAAGGAAATGATGGAATTAACTAATGAACTTATGGAATAAATGTACAATAAGTTGTAAACAGTGTAATATAACTGGTAATACTCCCTGAGAAATAAAACAATAGAATGGTTATAAGGAATCAATGTTTTGAAAACTTAGAGATTGATAATGTTTAACCTTTGTTTGTTGATATAATAATCTTTGATCTTATGTAAGATATGCTTGTGGTATCATTGGAGGCTAAGTAAATTAAATAACATTTTAGGTCAATGTAACGTGATTATGTAAAGTGTCCATAAGTTCTATATTTTGTGCACATTACATCTCATATTATTATTGTTTTTTAGTACATTTTAAGCATAATTAGGATCATGCATTGCATTTTACAGTATTCTTTACTTTGCCATGCTTCTTATCGATTATCTTTTATTTGGTAAAGAAAAGGTACCGTTTTAGTTTAGTTTTAGTTTTAGGTACTAGAGGCTGGTAGAAGGAGATAGGAGCTGAGGACATGATGTTGAGGCAGCAAACCAAGGAGATGTACTGATGTAGTTCCAGATAGAGACAATAGCTGCCGAGTAGCTGCTGCCGCCATACCTACCGCACAGGGCAGCAAGCTAAGGAATTGGAGAACTAGAGTGCGATCTGTAGAGCAGAAAATCTTGATTCTAACGAGGCCATCCACTCTACTTTCCAATAACTGTAGCAGCGGGCAGAGCCACCGAAGGAGGAGAACGAGATTACTTGCAAAGCAAGGAAACGTGAAGAAGTCCACATTCAACTCAATGAAGTCAGAATTAGCGGTTGCATTTAATGCAAAAGCTACTTTGAAGACTTCTACTCTAAGGAGAACTTGACCTAGCTAATGCCTATATATACTCAATGTATTTTTACTTAAAGACAGCTTAGGTTTTCCCTTAGGCATAGTTTAGGTTTTCTTACCGCCATTATGTTCTAAATTCTCTTTGGGTTTGGGATATGTTGTAAACTAGTGTGAGAACGGTTGTTTAGGATTTTAAGTTTGTTTTTGCGATAAAACATCAAGGTTTGCTTATTCCATGTTCTTCATAGTTTTCAATTAAGGCAAAAGATTAGTTTACTACTATCCATTTATTCGGTATCGAGAGAGTCGAACTCACGAAAGGAGTAAGTACGGTATTCACCTTAATCATGTGTTGATTAATCCAGCTTAGATATAGGTTAGGGTTTAAGGCGGCTAAACGAAAACGAACCAAACATTGATGTCTTTGCATGATTCACGTTGCGACTGGTATTATATACAGTGGGCATCAACAGCATTTTGACTTAGACATAAGCATGATCACTTTCGAAGTGTTCTGCCGAGCCTTGAAGTACTACCGAGTTTGCCGCCGAGACACACGTTCATTCCACTATCGAGGCAGTGAGAGCGTCTCAGCAGCTAACCTGCCATCTCTCGCCGAGGCAGCGAAGTCTGGCAGCGCAAAGCAACTTATCCTATTCAACGTAGTTTCACACTACGCAGCAGCATAACCCGCCCCATTCCATCAATTTGATCTCTTCTCTTTTATTTACTTGTGTTTTATTTACCTTTCTTCTTAAACAATTTAACTTATTTGTGCATTTAATTTTCCCTTGTGTAGGAATTACGATTCGAGTTAAGCTGTCCAATCCCTGTGGGAGACGATATCTCTTATACTATAACTTGAAAGGAGTGTGCACTTGTGCTCATATTTAGAGAACACCTAAACGCTCTACAAGTTTTTGGCGTCGTTTCCAGGGATTGGTAACAACGAAATTCGTATTTATATTTTGCACTTTTATTTTTATTTGCATTTAAATTTTTTTTAGTTTTTACTATTATCTTTATTTGAAAAAACAAAAAACAGGAAAAAAGAATTTTACAATTTTCTTTGCTAGTGCCTGACCAGAGCAAACCCAAAAGGCGAAATCGTTTACTTTGACGATATCGAACGAAGAGCAAGAGAACTCAAAAAGGTAATCATAACATCCCTCGGGAAAGCTAAGGATCAGGGAAAATAGAGGAAACCATGAACGACCTAGACGACAACCCTGCCATCGATACTCGTATCGGCAGGGATGGGCAGCAAGACTCGCCGCCCAGAGAACAACAGCAAGTTCCACCTAGGCAGCAACCCCCAATTCCGCCCAGACAGCCACAATATGTTTGAACCACCAGAGATTACTTGGAGCATGACTTTAGAGGGTTCGATCCTATGGTGACAGAACCTGAGATTGAGGCAGATCACTTTGAGCTGAAGCTCGTAATGTTCAACATGATCAACACTTTAGGGCAATTCGGAGGGACTGCCACAGAAGATGCTCAGTAGCACATAAGAGGATTCCTGGACATATGTAGAGCATTCAAAATACACGGAGTCCATCAAGATGTGCTAAAGTTGAGGTTATTTCCCTATTCACTGAGGGATAGGGCAAAGCAGTGGTTGAACAACCAGCCAGCAAGGTCATTCAACACATGGACAGAGCTGTGCAAGGACTTTTAGGTTCGTTTCAGCCCATCTAACATCACAGACAGATTGAGAAACGAGATCACAGCTTTCAGACAAGGGGATAACGAGCCAATGTATGAAGCGTGGGAACGGTACCAACTGATGCTTAATAACTGCCCGCTTCATGGTTTCCCGGCCTGGACACATGTGTCAATGTTTTAGAACGGGGTGAACTACCCAACTCGAATGATGATCGATGCCTCAGCTAACAGAATCATTCTCAACATACCACCAGAGGAGGCACTGCGGATCCTAAACCAAGCCGCCAAAAATGACTATAAGCACCCAATAGCCCGCCGAGGTGGCATTAGGCGACCAAGAGCTGTGAACGAAGTGGAAGCCTCAGAATCTGTCAATGCCCGCCTCGACAAACTGACAGAGCTGGTTATGAACATGGTAAAGCCCACTGGAAAAGTCTTTGAGGCCAAGGCTGTGGAACCATTCTGTAGTGAGTGTGGGGGCAACCATGATTCCTCTGAATGTACTGCATCTGCCAAATTCATGGGAGGATACGAGAGGAACAACAGGCCATCCACGAACACATACAACCCATGATGGAGAAATCACCAAAACTTCGTCTGGAGCAATCCTAAAACTGCTACAAATCCACAACAACAATAGGGAGGTTACTAGCAGAACCAGTCCAGACAGCAAGCTCAACAACCACAAAACAATTCACTAGAAGAAACTTTACAAACTTTTATGTCTAATACTAATGAAATTATTGTTCGTACTAATAAGTTTATTGATAAAACTAAGTCATTTATGGACAAAACGTAGATGAGGATGAACAACCAGGAAGCTACGATAAAGAACCTGGAGACCCAGTTTGGGCAATTCACGGAGATCTTTAGCCGCAGGACAATGGGTGAAGCATCCAGCAGTACAGAGGCAATAGCTAAACCCACATATGAGCAGTGCAAAGCCATATCAACCAGAAGTGGGATATAGTTGGATGAGCCTAGAGTGGAAAAGCCAGCTGAGGAACATCCAGCACAAAAGGAACTACCTGCCCCGGCAGATGAGCCTGACAGCATCTATGAGGCAGATGATCCTCCACGGATCAAGTTCCCATGCAAGGAGCATATTGAGGACATCCGCCTGCTGGCACCTTTCCCCCAGAGACTTAAGCAACAGAAGTAGAAGCACCAGTTCAGAAATTCCTGGATATTCTGAAGTAGGTGCACATAAAAATCTCTCTCATCGAAGCCATCCAGAATATGCCCAACTATGCAAAATACCTATGAGACATAGTTTCTAAGAGGAAGAGAATTGGGGAGTTCGAAACAGTTGTTGTGACAGATGAGTGCATAGCTATGCTGCACAATAAGTTGTCGCCTAAGAAAACATATCCGGGCAGCTTCATCATACCATGCAAAATCGGCAGCAACCATGCAACAAAAGACCTGTGCGACTTAGGAGCCAGCATCAACCTGATGCGCAAGGCAGTCTTCAACAAGCTAGGAATTGGGCAAGCCAAACACACCTTCATTATGCTGAAACTTGATGATCACTCATTCGTACAACTGAAGGGTAAAATCGAAGCATCTTGGTTCATGTGGGCATCCTTATTTTTCCAGCAAACTTCCTCATCTTAGACTGCGAGGCTGATGAAAACGCTCCTATCATCCTTGGGCGACCATTTTTGGCCACATGCAGAACGTTAATAGATGTGGAGCATAGGGAGATGATCATGAGGGTAGACAATCAGAGCATCAAGCTAAATGTGTTACAACCCTCAGAAAAGTAAAATGAAGGATGCCTAGAAGCTCAGGTCTCCAAAATTAGCACTCAGACAGGTCAAGACAGCAGCTGTCATGGCAGACCTAAGGGCATGCTGAAGGACCCAACAGCATACCACCTTTCAGAAAATGAGGACACCTAGGAGGGAAAGACAAGAAACACCACCTCAGGAAGTGGTTATGTCTGGGAGATGCACCCAAATGCACTCCCAACATAACTTAATTAATTTCATTTTATTTCCTTTATTTTTATGTTTTAGGAATAGAATTCAATTTATTGCAATTTATTTTCCTTAGGATTAGATTTTAAATTAGTTAAATTTATTTTTCACATTTCTATTTTTTCAGAATTTATTTTTAGTATTTAATTATCTTTATTTCTCTTTCAGGCTTTAGGAATAAAAGAGTCGGATCAAGAAGAAGGCCCAAAAAGGAGCCCGCCCACCATCCTGCCAAGACAGCCAAGGGCAGCCCAGTGTAGAAACCGTGTAACGGCTAGTTGCCCGCTAACGGCTAGCTGCCAACGGCTACAAAAGTAACAGGTATAAATCGCGTAACGTGCGCGAGACAACTTGCCCTTTGGACATTTAATGCCGCCACGACACCTCTCGGCAACCTCTATTTAAACCTCACTCATCTCATTCATTCACTCTACTTTCCACCTCCTTGTTATCTTATTCTTGAATCCACTGCTCTCTTTCTAATTATCGACTTCTTAAGTTTTAGTTACATCTAAATCCTCGCACACATGGTATCAACATCAGCACCCAAGCCCACCTTCCAACGTTTTTGCTCCAAGACAGATTAAAAGAGATATAAAACTTAGTTTGCCAAGCAGACCATTTGGGAGGAACAAGGTTCCATTACACAAAGCAAACAGGGGATCTAGGCCTTGAGCCCGCCTTATTCGAAACCATCCACAACAAGGTATGGGAAATATTTGCACGACAACCGAAGATGGCAAACATGACATTGGTCAGAGAGTTCTATGCCCATCAGCCCCGACCAGAGATGACATTTGACTATGTCCGAGGGGAGCCTGTCAAGCTCAACGCCGCCATGATCAACAGCTTCTACGGCCTAGAGATGGAAGAAAACCCTCACGAGGAATGGAGGCAGTCACTGACGGCTGCCGACTACGACAGACTAAAGGTCAAGCTGTGCGAGACCAACACGCCATGGTTGGCAGGAAAGCATGGAGGCTCCGTCCAACGCCATTGACTGCTGGCCGAGCCCATACTTTGGAACACTTTCATCAAAAGTCGTCTGCTACCCACCTCCTGCAACTCAATCGTAGACCAACCGCGCCTCGCACTCATCCACATCATCATGGTTAACCGGCCGATCAAAGTTGGGGAGATCATTTGCATGGAGATCCACAATTGTTTCCGCAAGAAAAAGGGCAGGATGTACTTCCTGTCTCTCATCACCGGCATATATGCCAACTTTAACGTCCCCTCCGACCCAGAAGATGAGATGACAACTGCCAAGGAGGGTTGGACCAGGAAAGTCCGCCTGCAGATGATGCAGGCCCAGGAGACAAAGCCCATCACCCCCAGCCAGCCCTTCGCTGCCCAGCCAGCCACACCAGCCGCCCCCGATAGTACTGAAGATGCCCCGAACAATGAATTCATCACGTTGCTGCGCACTCTCATCAACAGCAACAAACGGATCGAGTAGCAGCAGTTTACATTCATAAAGTATGTGGGGGAGGTCCAAAAGGCTTTTGTGGCCTATCTCTTTTAGAAGTTTCCTGATGACGGTCCCACTCTGCCAACTTTCCCAAAAAATCTAGCCACTGATGCTGCACCCCGCAAAGGAACACCATCAGAAGCATATGACGCCACGCTGTCTTCCACTGCTAGCTGCCCTCTCCGACGCACTACCCATTTTACTCCGCCTCCTCTGGTTCTAACACACTGGCAGACTCCCTAGAGAGGCATCAGCAACACCTTTCCCCCGCCTACACAGCGGCAACAGTGGCCAACACCTCCTCATCCGATGAGGTCGAGCAGTAGCTGACAGCAACAACAGCCGTAGTAGTAGAAGTAGCAGCCCCAATGGCGATAGACTCTTCGGCAGCACCAACGGAGGAAGCATCAAGGAAGAGGAAGTATCACATCATCTCTGCCGAGTCAGAGGACGAGGAATCTGAATCCGAGACAGAAGAAATGAAAGCCCCTCCTGAAGAGCCTCGTGAAAAACCCCGCCCCTCCCAAGAGAGTCCAGCCGCCACGGACAGCAAAGGTATTACCTGCCAAGTCTGCTGCCCGGACATCTGTCGATCGCCGCCTAGTAATCTAATCATCCTCTTCCTCCTCTGCAGCCAGGACCCAAGCCTCCTCTCAGCCATCAGCCAACTTTTAGAGTTCTCTTTCTTTCTTTATTTCTTTTCTTCTCTTTATTTTATTTTTCTGTTTTTTTCTTAATTGTATTTATTTTCTGTTTTTATTTTGTATTTTATTTTGTGCATTGAGGGCAATGCTCATCTTGAGTTTAGGGGGTTAGCACTCATCATATTGAGGCATAACTAGTGCATATTATGTTGCATTATGTACTTGCCTTAAAAAATTAATCGAAAAAAAAATTGTTAGAACTTGTGTCTATGATAGGATATCCGACTTTAATTTTTCGCACCAAGTTAAAAAGAACATAATTTTGGGGAAAAGCATGAAGTAAACTTAGGAATTTTCTATAATTTCCAAAAATAAAAAGACTATTGTTACTTGCTGAATTTGTTTGAGTTTCTGATAAACAGTCCCTGCTTGAATTATTTGTAAAATTCTAACATGGTTGCAAGAAGCTGACGCGGCAGGCAATAGACAGGAAAAACAAAAGCACTGCTAAGGCAGGAAAAGAAATTTTATGCTATCTTTCCCTAGAGGTGTCTGAAACAGGCTCTAGGAAGAATCATGTGCAATGAAACTCCGCTGCTATCAAAGTCCATGAATCTAAAAATCTTGAAGTGACGGACAAATTAGCTTGAGTGAATGAAAGTCTTCACGGGATGACACTACCTAATATATTCGGGGTTTTGTAGTTTGCTCCTATCTTAATTTCAGACCTAGAAGAGTAGTTGTGAAAAGCTGAAGCCCTTATTGCCATGATTATTAACTGTGCTTAATTATGCTGCCTCGACAGCAACCTTATATATCATGACAACATCTCTGTTTACTTAGAATATTCTTCAGATTCAGCCTCTACACAATTCTGCACACACTTCAGTGGCATTATAGTTTAATTCTGAGGTAAATCATGTTATTCGCCTCTCAATAATCTAATGACAGGTGCCACGGCCTTGAGGTGTTAAATCAAGTTTAAAACATAATTTTTTTCTTTTTGATTAGTTTAAAGGGCAAGTATGTTTAGGTTGCATTGCTTGAGGACAAGCAATAGTTAGAGTTTGGGGGTGTGTAAAGTGTCCATAAGTTCTATATTTTGTGCACATTCCATCTCATATTATTATTGTTTTTGAGTACATTTTTGGCATAATTAGGATCATGCATTGCATTTTACAATATTCTTTACTTTTCCATGCTTCTTATCGATTATCTTTTATTTGGTAAAGAAAAGGTATTGTTTAGTTTAGTTTTAGTTTCATGTACTAGAGGCTGGTAGAAGGAGAGAGAAGCTGAGGACATGAAGCTGAGGCAGCAAACAAAAGAGCTTTACTGATGCAGTTCTAGACAGAGACAGCAGCTGCCGAGTAGCTGCCGCCTCCATACCTGCCGCCCAAGGTAGCAAGCCGAGGAATTGGAGAACTGGAGTGCGATCTGTAGAGAAAAAATCATGATTCTAACGAGGCCATCCACACTATTTTCTGATAATTGTAGCAGAGGGCAGAGCCGCCAAAGGAGGAGAACGAGATTACTTGTGGAGCAAGGCAATGTGAAGAAGTCCACATTCAACTCAAAGAAGTCAGAATTAAAGGTTGCATTTAATGCAAAAGCTACTTTGAAGACTTCTACTCCAAGGAGGACTTGACCTAGCTCATGCCTATATATACTCAATGTATTTTTACTTAAAGACAACTTAGGTTTTCCTTAGGCATAGTTTAGGTTTTCTTGCCGCCATTATGTTCTAAATTCTCTTTGGGTTTGGGTAATGTTGTAAACTTCAAGGTTTTGTAACGCCCCGGTTTTGGGCTCAGAAGTTTTGGGCGTTGACCGGTTCGGTCAAAGTGCTGATCGAATATATAAGAGTGAATTTAGGAAAGCCTAGTTCGGGTTGCATTAAAAATATGGAAAAATGTCCTAAAATCATCTTTTAATATAATTAAGTGAACTGTGAAATCAATTTTGGAAAATGAGGTTCGTAAGGTTGACATTTTGGCTAGTGACCAAAATGTAATTTTTGAAAGTTCGGTGACAGTTTTATAAAGGATTGAAACTTTGAATCTTTAAGGAGCTAATATTCCAAAAAGAATTTCTCCAGATTTTTCTAAGATATTTTAAGGCTTTATTCTGATTTTAAAGTTTATGAAATGTGGAGGGAAATCATTTTATCATTTTATAACTAACTTTTCTATTTTCTCTCAATTTTCCTTTTCTCTCATTTTCTCTCAACCCAAACACATTATCCAGATTTTCTTCTTTGATTTTGTCAATCTAAATCACTCATTTCAACTCTCATTTGATTCCTAATCATCTCATCAACAAAACCTCTCAATTTGCAAGTTGTTTCATCAAGCTTTTTGGCTCTAAAAAGGAGAAACTCAAGTTTGGAGGTAAGAACATCCTTCTCCTCTGAACTTCAAGTTCTTTATTGAAATTCCCAAGTTCTCAATCCTTGATTTATGATTTGTTAAAGGCTTTTCAATTGAAATCTTGATTTTGGCTAAAATGCAAGATTTGGTGATTTTGGTGGAATTTTCGTAGGATCTGTTTAAGCAGGGTTTTGAAGTGTCAAAATGATGTTAAATGAATGCTAAATTGATTAGAAGTTGAGGTTTAATTAATGCAATCCCGGATAGGTTGAATTTCCTAAGTTTTGCTTGAGTTTTTGGTTGTTTTTGGAGTGTTTTGGTGATCTGTTATACCTGGAGGTATAAGGACGTGTTTGTGATTATTTTGGATGTTAATTGATGTTTAAAAGTGGTTAGAAGTGATGGATCTTGGCTGGGTTAAGTTTTGGAAGTGTTTGGAGGTGATTTCGGTTGTGTTTGGTAGCCGAATTGTTGGATTTGTGATGAGCAGCGAGTTGTGTTGTGTTGCCGGTGTTTTTAATGCATAATGATGCATTGATCTTCTGTTGTTGTGTGCTTGAAACAGGGGAGTTTGATCCGTGAGCTTTAGAGGTGTTGCGGAAGGTTTCGGATGCTTGGAAGGCTTGTTGGCTAGCCTTGTTTCGGTTATCGGTGAGTGAAGTTGGGTTTTCAGCTTTTAAACCAAGGTTTGAAGGTTTTTGGGAGCTTAGTGTAAGTCTAAACAACTTTGCTAAGCTCAAGAGTAAGTGAATGGATTTTCGCTCTTGAATTATGATTGTGAAATTGACTTTTAAGCAATTGTGGTTGATGATTGAAATGCATATGTTTTGCATGGTTTAAATCTGTTTTGAAAGCATATTTTAGCATGGTTTAATGCTGGTTTTGAAAGCCATATATGAAGGATGCTCAAGGTAAGAGATCCTTGGTTTTATACATTGAAAATGTGGTTTTGATGCATGGTGTTGCATGTTGTTCAATGGCTTTGTTTAATGCTTTAAAACAGTGAATTAATGTTGGTAAATGATGGTTTTTGCATTATGGTTATGCATGTGAAACATTGGACTAATGTGGTAAGGTGGTTATATTGGCAAGTGATGTAAGTGGTTCTTGGTTCTTTGATCGAATATAGTTAGCCGGCTATAGGATTGGGTGCACCGTGAATTAAGTCGCCTTGGAGGTGGAGTGGTCAAGAGTGGACCGGTAAACTCCCTTCAAGTATCCTAACGAGATGGTTGAGGTCATAATGAAGGTGTTGCCCATTCGAGGACCTTGGTTGAGCAAAGGTTATATGGTGTTTAAAAGTCCATATGTGGGAACCTTGTGCTTGTTGAGATCACAATGGCGGTGTTAAGTCCATGTGTGGATCTTGTGTAGGGTGTCCCGGATCTCGTTAGTGATGTTATACAACTACCAATCGGTGAATGCAAAGGTTGTATGGTGTTTGAACGTCCATACATGGGAACCTTGTGCATGTCAAGGTTGTATGGTGTTTGAAAGTCCATACATGGGAACCTTGGGGAAAAGTTGAGGTTGTATGGTGTTTGAAAGTCCATACATGGGAACCTCGGGAAAGCTAAGGTTGTATGGTGTTTAAAAGTCCATACATGGGAACCTTAGGATGTTGAGGTCAAATGGTGTTTAAAAGTCCATTTGGGAGACCTTGGATTGGTAGGGTGTATGGAGCGTAGGGACAACGCTCGGAATCCGCGTATCCGATTGGGTGTTGAGTTGAAAAGTGAATGTGGTTGATCACTTGAAGGCCAATATGATGTTCTTGATTGTGATGAAGCATGGGATGCTTGAAATGATGCATAATTGCATGTGAAGCATGAGATGGTTGAAAAGATGCATGGTTGCATGGAAAAGTGTATAATGCTTGTGAATGCATGTTTACTTGTTAAGTTGAACAAGTGTTGATTATCATTTGGAAAATGATGCATGTGAGCATGAGATATCTTTAGTGCATTGGAGTCTTGTTAAGACTTGTTTTTAAAGGCATGTGATGATGATGTTGTGGTTCATATATGTTGCCTTTGGTTTAATGCATGTGTTGGTTGGTTTGTGAAATGGTTTTAAAAGATTCTTGCTTGAATTGGCTTTCAAGTTTAAGAAAAGTATGTTGTGAAACGGGAGTGTTTTCCAAGGTTTTGTTTTAGCTTGCATATGGTGTTTATGCATGGTTTGGCTAAGTGGATGATTTTGTAAGTTGTGCTTTGAAAAGGTTTTCTTAGCATGCTAAGCTAAGGGTTGGTTTTCATGTATGTGCAATGCATGGTTTTGAGCTTGTTGTTGAAAAGGGGTTTTCAAACATGGCTTTGGTAAACAAATCGAGTTTGTTTTAAAAGTGATTTATGACCCGCTGCATTGATGGTGTTTTGGTTTTGAGCATACCTCACTAAGCATTATGTGCTTACGCTCCTTTTTGTCCGTCAATGCAGATTCTTGAAGTTTGGACAGCAAGGAGCAAGGGATTCAAGGTGGACTCCACTTGAGATGTATGTCTCGGTGAATAGTTATAGTTAATAAAGGCAATGGGGTAGAATCTCTCGGGTGTTTGTGTATGTGTTCGTTTATGTTTGGACAAGGATGTTTTTATGTTGATGATGTTGTTGGATCATGTTTCGGTTTTAATGAGATTGATTTGGAAGGTTTGTGCCTAAATGGTTGCTTGTGTAGGAAGTATGCCTTTAGAATTGGGGCTTTTCATGTATGGTGTTATATTGATGAATTGTTGATGCAAGTATGTCCCATTTATGTTGAGTTGCATGTTGGTAAAGTTTGGAGGCTTTATGAGTATGATTGGATGGCCAATTATGTGTTTGGGTGAGCAAAATGCAGCAATCTGGGCAAGGCGTTTCGGAACAGTTGACACCGTTTCGGAACGGGTGCCCTGCGTAAACCCAGGCGTCCGAAACGGGTGCCACCGTTCCGGAACGGGTTGGCTACTGCCAGTCCCCCGTTGCGGTACGCGTTGCGGAACGGCCCCGTGTTTCGAAACGGGCTCTGCCTGTTTCGGAACGGGTGACCGTTGGGGACTGACATGGGCGGTTAAATGTTTCAGAATGTTTGCATTTTGGTCCTGAAACTTGTTTGTGCAATTGTATGAGTTTGGGTTGTCCGTTTGAGCTGAAATTTGGCAGAGAAGCATGAAACATGATTAATTTTAAGTTGGTAACTTAAAATCTGGTTAAGTCCTTAAGGTTTTCAGAATTTACAATTTGGTCCCTTAAGTTGTAAATTGTTCAATTGGGTCCCTGTTTGATCTCTGATGTTTGTGGTCTTTGAGTATGATGTTTGTGTGATCACATCTAGGGTTAATGAGCATCTAGACAAGATTAAAAAGGAAAAAAAAGGTCGTTAATCATGGTTGACTTTCGGGTTGACTTTGGTTTTCCCCGTGTAATCTTCTTAATTCGGGTCAACCGTCTAGGCCGGGTTAAGGGGGTTACATTTGGTGGTATCAGAGCTGAGTTGCGAATGCTTGGGGAAAACGATAAGTTGTTGTGATGTGTGTTGATGTTTACCTTGTTGTGTGGATGAAAGTTGGTTGAATGTTGGTTGAAACACGTGTTTCTGGGCATGATGCTGATGTTTCTGAGCAAATTGTTGATGTTTCTGATCAAGTTGCTGATGTTTTCGAGCATGCTTCGTGTTTATGAATCATTGTTGAATTAATGTGGATATGTGCTGATGTTGTGAGCTGGTGTTATGCTTGATGATTGTGTAATGAGTATGTTATGTTGATAATATGCTGATGCAAATGGATGTTGTTGGATGTAAGCATGATCGAGTATGTTGATTGATATGCTTGATGTTGTGATATCCATGTTGTGTTGACTGTTATGTCATGTAAAGGGGAGGATTCGGGATACCCATTGCCTTATTAATATAACTATTGTGTTATTTTGGAGTTGGAGTTTGAATCCTTGCTTAATGCTGGTCTAACTGGTTTGTTTGTTTGTTGTTGTTAGTAGTATGGCTAAGTCGATGAAAGAATGGCAGTTGGGTGAGATGGTTGCTACCTTGGGGCAGGTTGTTAAGGCGTGGAATTCACCCTTTGGTAGAGGTGTTTTGTCTCAGCTTTCTGTGCCTGGGGTTGAGGTGATAAGGCAAGGGAAAGAAGCTGGTTCTGTGGTGAAGAGTTCATCATCTGATGTTCAGGAGGTGTTGGGAACATCTCAGGCTGTGGTAAAGGTAAAGTCAGTGGATGTGCTGGCTGTGGGATGTGTGGGTTTGCCGAAGCAGCGTTTGCTTGATTTGGGTGCTGTGGAATATCATGGTTCTACACCGGAGATGTTTGAGGCCTGGTTGGCTAGTGTGGTTCTGATCTTGGATCAGGAAGGCTGTGATCTTGCTTGTAAGCTGGGGAGTGTTGTTTCTTTGATGTTGGAGGATGCCTGTGTCTGGTGGACATCTGTGGCTGTGGCGTCACATATTCCTGATATTGATTGGGATTTCTTTGTATCTGCCTTTTATGAAAGGTATCTTGGAGGGAAGTTTCCAAGGGTTGAGCAATGTGACGGTGGTGTTGTTGTAGAGCAAGTGTTGCTTGGGCAAGGAGTGGAAGTTCAGCCACCGGTGTGTGACCGTTGTGAAAGGCGCCATGTTGGAGGTTGTTGGGGCGCGGGTGCTTGCTGGAACTGTGGTTCCAAAGTGCATGTTAAGCGTGATTGTCCTCTTGGAGTGAAGTCAGCTTTGGTGTTAGCCAAAGGGTCTCAGAAAGGTCGTGGGCACGGCCGAGGCAAGGTTCAGAAGTGGCAGAAAGAGCAGAAAGTTGTGAAGAGTGTGGGAAAGGAGAATTGCTGGAAATGTGGGTCTGCTGGACACATGAGACGTGATTGTTTGATGTTGGCTCGGAACAGCCAAGGTCCCTTACCGCAAGGAGTTGGTGGTGACCCTGGTGTGTTAGCTGGTGCTGCAGTGGTGCGGCAGGAGGATGATGGTTCCGCGAGGAAGAGAGTTCGTCTGATGAAGCTTCAGGGTGGTGTTGTGCTTTCAGGTAACCTTGTTTAGTAATCTTTGCTCTAGTTACCTTAGTTTGGTTTCTGTTGGTTTTCCTTGCGTGGTAAGTTTAGTCTTGTTGCTAGTTGTTGGGGTAATAGTTGTAGTTTGGAAACATCTTTGGTGTGAAGAGGCTTAGGTGAGAATCTTGTGGTTAATGATTGTTGGTATGATGGAGTTAGATAAGTTAGAAGTGAGGTAGGAGGTTGTTCTTAGACGGATTTGAGGATGTTATTGGAGGGTGTGAACTGGGATTCATGCACAGTTAAAATCATTGTTATATGTTATATTATATATGTTGGTCCATGCATACATGTGGCATGACATTAGAGGTTTTGCATACATGTACATCAGGCATTGATAGGGCATGTTGGTGATCATGCATACGATGTTCACACTCGCTAATAACTAATCGAATCTGTTAGAGTGGTGGTTGGGTTAGGTTGGATGATGGGTCTTTAGAGGTTGTTTTGGTGCTGGGTGAGAGTTAGACGTAATGGAGTATATTAGGCTAGTTGCTAGTAATAGTGAGAGTGGTATGGTCTGATGGTAGAAGGATAGTGTTTGTTGCTTAAAGAGAGTTTAGTGGTTTGGATAGCTAAGTGGAAGGGGTAGCACCTTGATGCTAAGTGATGTTGTAGTTTAACGGTTGTGTTTCCAGGTGCTGGGGTAGCTTAGCATTTGGGTTGTTGTGGAAGGGTTGTGTTTGTAAGTGCTGGTTCTTAGCAACCTTTGAGGAGTTGAGGAGTTGGTATGTATGGTAGGTTGGGCGATGTCCTGGTAAGACAAGTGTTATGGTTGAAGTTTGAAGTGGAAGGGTTATGAAAGATCGAAGGCTTTTGTTGGTTATTTGGGTTCTTGTGAGAAGTGGTTGGCTGGTTGTGTGTATGTGAATTTCTTTTGAGGTCAGCTGGTGGTGTATGGAACAGCTGGCGGAGACGAGTTGGGGTTGTGATGTGATTTTTGGAATCTGGGTGAGTGATCCTGGTGAGATGTTGTGGTAATGTTAGCAACAGTTGTGAGGGTTTATCAGCATTCGTTGAGGAGTCTGGGTAAGCAGTTGATGTTTAAGGATTTTTGCTTGTTGGGAAATTCTTGGAAGAGGTTTGGGAGTTTGCAAGAGTTTTAGAAGTAGAGAAGGTTGAATAGTGGCTGAATTGGATTGGTTGTTGTCTCTGTGTAAACAGGTCTTGGGAGTTGTGTGTTGCAGTGATGTGTGCTGTAAGAGCTGAAGTTCTTCAGGTTGATATTGGGGCTGTGTACCGTCCGGTTATGTGAAAGGTTAAGTTATGGTTATCTTTGTGTGCTCTGGGTTTTGTGAACAGCATGTGGTGGTGCTAAGTTGGTGGAGTTTTGTGTGGAAAGTGTCCAGTGATGGTTGAGGCTTTTGTGTTGCCTTGTGTGTGATTTGAGAAGGTTGTGGTTCTCTTTTCGCCGGTTGAAATTTCGAGGACGAAATTTCCTAAGGGGGGGAGAGTTGTAACGCCCCGGTTTTGGGCTCAGAAGTTTTAGGCGTTGACCGGTTCGGTCAAAGTGCTGATCGAATATATAAGAGTGAATTTAGGAAAGCCTAGTTCGGGTTGCATTAAAAATATGGAAAAATGTCCTAAAATCATCTTTTAATATAATTAAGTGAACTGTGAAATCAATTTTGGAAAATGAGGTTCGTAAGGTTGACATTTTGGCTAGTGACCAAAATGTAATTTTTGAAAGTTCGGTGACAGTTTTATAAAGGATTGAAACTTTGAATCTTTAAGGAGCTAATATTCCAAAAAGAGTTTCTCCAGATTTTTCTAAGATATTTTAAGGCTTTATTCTGATTTTAAAGTTTATGAAATGTGGAGGGAAATCATTTTATCATTTTATAACTAACTTTTCTATTTTCTCTCAATTTTCCTTTTCTCTAATTTTCTCTCAACCCAAACATATTCTCCAGATTTTCTTATTTGATTTTGTCAATCTAAATCACTCATTTCAACTCTCATTTGATTCCTAATCATCTCATCAACAAAACCTCTCAATTTGCAAGTTGTTTCATCAAGCTTTTTGGCTCTAAAAAGGAGAAACTCAAGTTTGGAGGTAAGAACGTGCTTCTCCTCTGAACTTCAAGTTCTTTATTGAAATTCCCAAGTTCTCAATCCTTGATTTATGATTTGTTAAAGGCTTTTCAATTGAAATCTTGATTTTGGCTAAAATGCAAGATTTGATGATTTTGGTGGAATTTTCGTAGGATCTGTTTAAGCAGGGTTTTGAAGTGTCAAAATGATGTTAAATGAATGCTAAATTGATTAGAAGTTGAGGTTTAATTAATGCAATCCCGGATAGGTTGAATTTCCTAAGTTTTGCTTGAGTTTTTGGTTGTTTTTGGAGTGTTTTGGTGATCTGTTATACCTGGAGGTATAAGGACGTGTTTGTGATTATTTTGGATGTTAATTGATGTTTAAAAGTGGTTAGAAGTGATGGATCTTGGCTGGGTTAAGTTTTGGAAGTGTTTGGAGGTGATTTCGGTTGTGTTTGGTAGCCGAATTGTTGGATTTGTGATGAGCAGCGAGTTATGTTGTGTTGCTGGTGTTTTTAATGCATAATGATGCATTGATCTTCTGTTGTTGTGTGCTTGAAATAGGGGAGTTTTATCCGTGAGCTTTAGAGGTGTTGCGGAAGGTTTCGGATGCTTGGAAGGCTTGTTGGCTAGCCTTGTTTTGGTTATCGGTGAGTGAAGTTGGGTTTTCAGCTTTTAAACCAAGGTTTGAAGGTTTTTGGGAGCTTAGTGTAAGTCTAAACAACTTTGCTAAGCTCAAGAGTAAGTGAATGGATTTTCGCTCTTGAATTATGATTGTGAAATTGACTTTTAAGCAATTGTGGTTGATGATTGAAATGCATATGTTTTGCATGGTTTAAATCTGTTTTGAAAGCATATTTTAGCATGGTTTAATGCTGGTTTTGAAATCCATATATGAAGGATGCTCAAGGTAAGAGATCCTTGGTTTTATACATTGAAAATGTGGTTTTGATGCATGGTGTTGCATGTTGTTCAATGGCTTTGTTTAATGCTTTAAAACAGTGAATTAATGTTGGTAAATGATGGTTTTTGCATTATGGTTATGCATGTGAAACATTGGACTAATGTGGTAAGGTGGTTATATTGGCAAGTGATGTAAGTGGTTCTTGGTTCTTTGATCGGATATAGTTAGCCGGCTATAGGATTGGGTGCACCGTGAATTAAGTCGCCTTGGAGGTGGAGTGGTCAAGAGTGGACCGGTAAACTCCCTTCAAGTATCCTAACGAGATGGTTGAGGTCATAATGGAGGTGTTGCCCATTCGAGGACCTTGGTTGAGCAAAGGTTATATGGTGTTTAAAAGTCCATATGTGGGAACCTTGTGCTTGTTGAGATCACAATGGCGGTGTTAAGTCCATGTGTGGATCTTGTGTAGGGTGTCCCGGATCTCGTTAGTGATGTTATACAACTACCAATCAGTGAATGCAAAGGTTGTATGGTGTTTGAAAGTCCATACATGGGAACCTTGTGCATGTCAAGGTTGTATGGTGTTTGAAAGTCCATACATGGGAACCTTGGGGAAAAGTTGAGGTTGTATGGTGTTTGAAAGTCCATACATGGGAACCTCGGGAAAGCTAAGGTTGTATGGTGTTTAAAAGTCCATACATGGGAACCTTAGGATGTTGAGGTCAAATGGTGTTTAAAAGTCCATTTGGGAGACCTTGGATTGGTAGGGTGTATGGAGCGTAGGGACAACGCTCGGAATCCGCGTATCCGATTGGGTGTTGAGTTGAAAAGTGAATGTGGTTGATCACTTGAAGGCCAATATGATGTTCTTGATTGTGATGAAGCATGGGATGCTTGAAATGATGCATAATTGCATGTGAAGCATGAGATGCTTGAAAAGATGCATGGTTGCATGGAAAGTGTATAATGCTTGTGAATGCATGTTTACTTGTTAAGTTGAACAAGTGTTGATTATCATTTGGAAAATGATGCATGTGAGCATGAGATATCTTTAGTGCATTGGAGTCTTGTTAAGACTTGTTTTTAAAGGCATGTGATGATGATGTTGTGGTTCATATATGTTGCCTTTGGTTTAATGCATGTGTTGGTTGGTTTGTGAAATGGTTTTAAAAGATTCTTGCTTGAATTGGCTTTCAAGTTTAAGAAAAGTATGTTGTGAAACGGGAGTGTTTTCCAAGGTTTTGTTTTAGCTTGCATATGGTGTTTATGCATGGTTTGGCTAAGTGGATGATTTTGTAAGTTGTGCTTTGAAAAGGTTTTCTTAGCATGCTAAGCTAAGGGTTGGTTTTCATGTATGTGCAATGCATGGTTTTGAGCTTGTTGTTGAAAAGGGGTTTTCAAACATGGCTTTGGTAAACAAATCGAGTTTGTTTTAAAAGTGATTTATGACCCGCTGCATTGATGGTGTTTTGGTTTTGAGCATACCTCACTAAGCATTATGTGCTTACGCTCCTTTTTGTCCGTCAATGCAGATTCTTGAAGTTTTGACAGCAAGGAGCAAGGGATTCAAGGTGGACTCCACTTGAGATGTATGTCTCGGTGAATAGTTATAGTTAATAAAGGCAATGGGGTAGAATCTCTCGGGTTTTTGTGTATGTGTTCGTTTATGTTTGGACAAGGATGTTTTTATGTTGATGATGTTGTTGGATCATGTTTCGGTTTTAATGAGATTGATTTGGAAGGTTTGTGCCTAAATGGTTGCTTGTGTAGGAAGTATGCCTTTAGAATTGGGGCTTTTCATGTATGGTGTTATATTGATGAATTGTTGATGCAAGTATGTCCCATTTATGTTGAGTTGCATGTTGGTAAAGTTTGGAGGCTTTATGAGTATGATTGGATGGCCAATTATGTGTTTGGGTGAGCAAAATGCAGCAATCTGGGCAAGGCATTTCGGAACAGTTGACACCGTTTCGGAATGGGTGCCCTGCGTAAACCTAGGCGTCCGAAACGGGTGCCACCGTTCCGGAACGGGTTGGCTACTGCCAGTCCCCCGTTGCGGTACGCGTTGCGGAACGGCCCCGTGTTTCGAAACGGGCTCTGCCTGTTTCGGAACGGGTGACCGTTGGGGACTGACATGGGCGGTTAAATGTTTCAGAATGTTTGCATTTTGGTCCTGAAACTTGTTTGTGCAATTGTATGAGTTTGGGTTGTCCGTTTGAGCTGAAATTTGGCAGAGAAGCATGAAACATGATTAATTTTAAGTTGGTAACTTAAAATCTGGTTAAGTCCTTAAGGTTTTCAGAATTTACAATTTGGTCCCTTAAGTTGTAAATTGTTCAATTGGGTCCCTGTTTGATCTCTGATGTTTGTGGTCTTTGAGTATGATGTTTGTGTGATCACATCTAGGGTTAATGAGCATCTAGACAAGATTAAAAAGGAAAAAAAAAAGGTCGTTAATCAAGGTTGACTTTCGAGTTGACTTTGGTTTTCCCCGTGTAATCTTCTTAATTCGGGTCAACCGTCTAGGTCGGGTTAAGGGGGTTACAGGTTTTCTTATTCCATGTTCTTCATAGTTTTCAATTAAGGTGAAAGATTAGTTGATTACTATCCATTTTTTCGGTATCGAGAGAATTGAACTCACGAAAGGAGTAAGTACAGTCTTCACCTTAATCAAGTGTTGATCAATCCAACCTATCAATAGGTTAGGGTTTAAGGCGGCTAAAAGAGAACGAACCAAACATTGTTGTCTTTGCACGATTTACGCCGCGACTGGTATTATCTGTAGTGGGCATCAACAACATTCTGACTTAGACATAAGCAGGATCACTTTCAAAGCGTTATGTCGAGCCTTGAAGTACTACCGAGTTCGCCGCCGAGACACACGTCCATTCCACTGTCGGGGCAGCGAGAGCGCCTCAGCAGCTAATCTGCCATCTCCCGCCGAGGCAGCGAAGTCTGGCCATGCAAAGCAACTTATCCCATTCAACGCAGTTTCACACTAAGCAGCAGCATAACCCGGCCCATTCCATAAATATGATATATTCTCTTTTAATTACTTGTGTTTTATTTACATTTCTTCTTAAACAATTTAACTTATTTGTGCATTTAATTTTCCCTTGTGCATGAATTACGTTTCGAGTTAAGCTGTCCAATCCAAGTGGGAGACAATATCTTTTATACTATAACTTGACAGAACTGTACACTTGCGCTCATATTTAGAGAACACCTAAATGCTCTACAGATTACATATGTAGTGTTACCATTACTAGGTTGATATATATATGAATTGTTTTCTTTGGTAATCAAACTAATAAAGTATTCTTGAAGCATTGAAATGAGTAGTTGAAAGTTATACTACTGACCTATAAGTGGTTTATAAATAAGTTATTGTAGAGCATTTGGGTGTTCTCTAAATATGAGCGCAAGTTCGCACTCTCGTCAAGTTATAGTATAAAAGATATCGTCTCCCACGAGGATTGTACAACTTGTTCGAATTGCAATTCCTGCACAAGGAAAATAAATGCACAAGTAAATTTAGTTTGTAAAGAAAAGTAAATAAAACACAAGTAATTGATAGAAAAGATCAGGGTGATAGAATGGGTTAGGTTTTGTTGCTTCGTAGTGTGTAACTGCGTTGAATAGGTTAAATTGTCTTGCGCTGCCAGACTTTGCTGCCTCGGCGAAAGATGGCAGATTGGTGCTTCGACGCTTTCGCTGTTGTTGCGTGTAAAAGAGTCCATCGCAATGTAGTGCAAGTGTACACGACGCAAGTAGTAAAGTGATACGTAAGTATCGGATATCGTCTCCACAGGGACTGGGCTAATAGCTTTAACCTTTGATTTCTGCACAAGAGTAAAAGGAAAGAGTTTAATTGTTGTCACGAAATAATAAAGAGACTGAAAATAAAAGATGAAAATATTCAGAGTAAAGAGTAGGCCGATATTGATTTGCTCCATAGTGCAGGTGTTGCACTGTCCAGGACTTCTCTGTTTTGTCGTAGCGCCTGTCGCGACAGCACCTGCTGCGGCAGCGGTCTGTTGATTGTTGCGGCAGCGAACACACAACTCAGTACTTCAAGCTTGGCAAGAATCCCTGCTCTGCCATGGCCTATCCATAGGTCCAAGTCTGTCGATGAACACGTCTTTGATGATACCTCCCGGCGTGAATCGAATGATGAACACCGATGTTGTTGAATTCTTCCTTAGCCACTTAACCTCGTCCTATCCCAAGGTCCGAGATAGTTCAACCATACACTGGAGAACCCGTACTTATTCCTTTCGTATACTTAACTCTCCCGATATTAAGTAAATGTGTAATCTCACAATGCTCTCCCGATACTCTTGCAAGATGTTGAAACCAAAATAAACAAACTTGAAGTCTATTTTATTGAACAGAAAAATTCCTAAAACAAAGCAATCCTTGCAACTACTTTACAAAATCAACCCTTAGCCTTAGGGGAAGTTTAGAACATGATGAGAAGGGGGAAACGACTAGGGTATAGGGGAAGACGGCTAGAGAAGATGATGTCCTTCCCTAGGTTGAATTACATGCCTTAATATAGGCTTTGGGTTCAAGTTTTCTAATATGGCAAGAATACAAGTTTAAATTAAATTACAACTCTATTAAAGACTAAATCTTCAAAGTAGATGCCTTTAATTCGTTCTCTCTTCTTGCTTGGAGTTTCTTCCTTGAACTTTGGGCTTGGCCTTCTTTCTGATCTAGGGCTCGGAAAAATATAGGAGTGCTCCACGATAGACCAGCTTAATTTCCTCTTTCTGTCGAGCTCCATTTTACTTTTTCCTCCCACCATTTGTTGTCGTCCTTGGCTGCCACGGTAGTGGCCTTGGCAGCATCCTTCTTCTCGGTTGTAGTCTAGTATTCCAGCTCTGCTTCTCTGCTGCCATGAGTCTGCTACAGCAGCTACCTGCAAAAGTAACCAAAATCAGCAGAAATTGTGCCTTTTTGTGTAATTGTGATGTATAATTAAAACCTATCCTAAATGCAATGAAATATGATTGAATGCAGCAAAAATATGGGTTAAATAGGGGGTAAAATATAGAACTTTTACACACTCAACACACCCCCAAACTCAAATTTTTGCTTGCCCTCAAGCAATTAAAACCTAAAAAAGAAATAAATTTTTTTGTTTGGCTTAAAACAGTGAACTTTTCATTACCTACCATGCATTCCCTATTGTAAGCAACACCTTGTCGGATAATTCAGGATTCGTTCGGAACCTTGCTATAATTCTCGTGTAGTGTGTGTTTGTTTTGTGAACAATTATATGCCTAGACTCACTTAGTTTACTAGAATAGCTAAGCTTCTAACTTGATTTTTTATGCCAACTTTCATCTTTTTGGAGGCAATTCTTAGGCTCCTTTAGTTTTTACTTAGACTCGATTCTCTTTTCTTAATTTAAGCTTGACTAGAGCCGGTTTCGGGCACCTCTAGCTAACTTCCTAGAGTCGGTTTTGGGCACCACTAGGTGTATTGAGTCTATTTTTTTCTTAACTTCTTTTCCTAGAGCCAGTGTTAGGAACCTCTAGGGGCAACTCAAGTGTTAAGCTTTTATCTATTCTAGTTTACCAGTAGAGTTCTAGAAAGTATAAAAGTCACAAAGGGTGTTTTAAGAATCAGAACTATAGTAAGGCTCTAAACTGTTCTTAAAACTATCCTAAAGGTACTGCCACGACAGAGGATGTCACAGCAGGTAAGTTCAATTCAAAGACTTAAGCTAAAATTTCAATTTTTTTTGCAAAAATAAACTAACACTTAAACACAATTTTGAACCTAAAAACACTTCATTAATAGAGGGATGCCACGCCTAAACTCAAGGGTTGCATTGCCCTCAACGCATGGTGACAAAATGATAAAAACAGAAAATAAAAAACAACATCACAATTATATCAAAATAGCAGACAACAAATATAAGAAAAGAAACTTAAATTTTAAGCGCTGTCGTTGTTGCTGCTGCTGCTGTTAATCTGAATCTGCCGGAGGGCAGTGACTTTCCTTGTTGGTGTCGGCAGATGGCTGGGAGAGGCAGAGGCGGTCTTTTTCTTGGCTTCCCTCGGAGGCTGGATGCGGGTCGGTGAGATCTGGGGTGGTTTCTCCAGCACCTGAACTTCCTCGGAAGAACTGATGCTGCTGTCAGATTTCCCGTGGTCGGATGGTCCGACTCCGGTGTTTGGTTTCTGCCGTTTCATCTGGGTGAATTCCTTTGACAGGTTCCTCTTGACATAGGGCTCGTCATCGGATTCCTCCCAAATTGAAGAGCAGGAGAAACTAGTTATGAACGCGTCAAGGTCGGACATGGGCTCTTTTCTCTTCTCGCCCCTGGCAGATGTTGTGGCAGTGTGGCTGCCACCTGCAGCTGTCGTGGCCGGAGTTGGAGTGGACGCAGCAGATGGTGTTCTCGGTGTGTCAGTAGGGGTAGGGGTATGGGCAGGGGTGGGGGCAGCAAAATAGTGATCGGGGAAAGCAAGAAACAGTACATCAGGAAAATTTAAATTGCTTTTAATGAAATGTATCGATGCTGTTGTGAAGTCCCGGATGAAACTCATCAGGCCCAGCTGTCGTTCCTCCATTTTCTGCAAGGTAGCCATGATTTGGGTGGAGGGGTCGGCTGGAGTAGCTGCTGATGTGGGCTGCCTTGGTTCTGTGGCGGCAGGCTCTGTTTGGGTGGTCTTTGTCGGCTCACCTGCCGCGGCAGACGGGTCGAAGCTGTAGACTGGCGTTGCAGCTTTCACCTCCATCAAGCTGAGGATGTTTCTCTCCGTCCATCCTTTTCCTCGGATTCTCAAATCCTCAGCAACTTCAGGGACATTGTGGCCACGACAGAGTGCTGTTATGAGGTAGGGGAAGACAAGGGGTCCCGATGGCTGAAATGCACAATCCAAAATCCCGTCTCGAATGTAGCGGCCAATGTTAATGGGTCTCTCGTTTAAGATGGAATGAACAAGAGCTAACCTGGGTTGATCCACTGTGCTATTGTGTGAGGACGGCATGATCCTCTTTTTCACGAAGGCGTTCCACAGTTTCGCCTCGGGAGTGAGTTGAACTCATTTCACCGTCCTTGGGTGTTTAGGATCGGTATTCCACTGGGTTCCTTCTTCGGTGAGTTCTGCCATGACATCATCATAATCTGCTGCCTCCAGGCTTTCCAGGAATCTCTTATGCCCATCTTCCCTTCTACGGATGTAGAGACCATAAAGGGTGTTAATGTACTCTGGCTCAAAGGGGACTTCCTTCCCACGAACTGTCACTGATGTCGCATCTCTGCTGTCGACGGAAGCATAAAATTCTCTGACCAGGGTGACGTTCATCTCTTCAGGTTGCTCAGCAAACATCTGCCAATGTAGAGCTCTAATCTTATGGGCTATGAATGGTTTTAGCCCGAGATTCTCCGTTCGTTTGATGTAGATGAAGCCTTTTTCTTCCCACATATCTCTGCCCTGGAAGAAGCTGGGAGTGGTTGCTGCTGGGGCAGAGCCTAAGGCAGCACTCAGTCTGGTGTTTCTGGTACTCATGGTTGCAATGGACTGTAGAAGAAAAAAATGAAAGCAAATTAAATTCTAGAGAGGAAGCAAGTAGAGAGAATAAAAGTGAAGTGAAAAATGAATAGAAAAATGGGGTTTATATAGATGCAAAGTTTGCTGCCCGTTGGAGCTGTAACGGCAGGCGCAAATGACAAGGACAACTATTACGCGGTTTCAGACGCGTCTGTCACGCATTTCCGTGTCTGCTGCGCGTCTGTTACGCGTTTGCGTGTCTGCCGCGAAAGATGAAAATATTCAGAGTAAAGAGTAGGCAGATATTGATTTGCTCCGTAGTGCAGGTGTTGCACTGTCCAGGACTTCTCTGTTCTGTCGTAGCGCCTGCTGCGGCAGCGGTCTGTTGATTGTTGCGGCAGCGAACACACAACTCAGTACTTCAAGCTTGGCAAGAATCCCTGTTGTGCCATGGCCTATCCCTAGGTGCAAGTCTGTCGATGAACACGTCTTTGATGATACCTCCCGGCGTGAATCGAAGGATGAACACCGATGTTGTTGAATTCTTCCTTAGCCATTTAACCTCGTCTTATCCCTAGGTCCGAGATAGTTCAACCATACACTGGAGAACCCGTACTTATTCCTTTCGTATACTTAACTCTCCTAATATTAAGTAAATGTGTAATCTCACAATGCTCTCCCGATACTCTTGCAAGATGTTGAAACCAGAATAAGCAAACTTGAAGTCTATTTTATTGAACAGAAAAATTCCTAAAACAAAGCAATCCTTGCAACTACTTTACAAAATCAACCCTTAGCCCTAGGGGAAGTTTAGAACATGATGAGAAGGGGGAAAATGACTAGGGTTTAGGGGAAGACGGCTAGAGAAGATGATGTCCTTCCCTAGGTCGAATTACATGCCTTTATATAAGCCTTGGGTTCAAGTTTTCTAATATGGCAAGAATACAAGTTTAAATTAAAGTAAAACTCTATTAAAGACTAAATCTTCAAAGTAGATGCCTTTAATTCGTTCTCTCTTCTTGCTTGGAGTTTCTTCCTTGAACTTTGGGCTTGGCCTTCATTCTGATCTAGGGCTCGGAAAAATATAGGAGTGCTCCACGACAAACCAGCTTACTTTCCTCTTTCTGTCGAGCTCCATTTTAGTTTTTCCTCCCACCATTTGCTGTCGTCCTTGGCTGCCACGGAAACGACCTTGGCAGCATCCTTCTTCTTGGCTGTAGTCCAGTATTCCAGCTCTGCTTTTCTACTACAATGAGTCTTCTACAGCAGCTACCTGCAAAAGTAACCAAAATCAGCAGCAACTGTGTCTTTTTGTGTAATTTTGATGTATAATTAAAACCTATCCTAAATGCAATGAAATATGCTTGAATGCACCAGAAATATGGGTTAAATAGGGGGTCAAATATAGAACTTTTACACACTCAACAGCTGCCTCAGCAGGTGGAATGGAAGATTGGCTCGGCGGCAAACTCGGTAGTCCTTCAAGGCTTGGCAAAACGCTTCGATAATGATCCCACTTATGTATAAGTCAGAATAGTGTTGTTGCCCACTGCAGATGATACCCGTCGGCGGGAATCTTACAATGAACAACAACATTTGGTTCGTTCCTTTTTAGCCACCTTAAACCCTAATCTATGTCTAGGCTGGATTGATCAACACCTGGTATTGATGAAATCATGTTTACTTCTTTCGTGAGTTTGACTCTCTTGATACCAAACAAATGGATTGCTCCCAATCGATCTCTCGACTCAATTGGAAACAATAAAGAACATGAAATAAGCAAACCTTGAATTTATTGCAAAAACAAACTTAAACCTAAACAATCGTTCTCACAACTACTTTACAACATAACCCAAACCCTAGAGAATTTAGAACATAGTGGCGGCAAGAAAACACAAGAGGAACCTAGGCTATGTCGACTATGTGGTGTCTAAAATACAAGGTATGATCGGATATATATATATAAGGCATAGCCTAGGGCAAGTCCTCCTTGGAGTAGAAGTCTTCCTCATCATAAAGTAAATTTAGCATTGAATGCATCCTTTAAATTATGACTTCTTTGACTTGAAATTGGACTCCTTGTGGCATAAGTAACCTTAAGCCGTCTTGGCTAATCTCCCATTGGGCGGCTTAGTCTTCTGTTTTCGGCATCGATAAATTGCATGTATGGGCTCATTGGACTCAGAAAATTATGCTCTTCCAATTCCACTCCAATTCACCAAATCTTCTGGTTGCTGCCCAGGGCGGCAGTTATGGCGGCGGCAGCTACTCGGCAGCTTTTCTCTTTGTGCTGAGATGTTTTAGTACAGCCCCTCATTTCCTCTCTTCATCCTACAACTTCTTGCACCTGAAACTAAAACTAAACTAAAACAGTATATTTTCTCACCAAATTAAAGATATTCATTATAAACAGGGTAAAGCAAAGAATATTGTAAATAATGCATGCATGCACCTAAATATGCCTAAAATGTACTTAAGAATAGCAATAATATGAGATGAAATGTGCATAAAATATAGGACTAATGAGCACTTTACACACCCCCAAACTCGAACTATTGCTTGTCTTCAAGCAATACAATCCTAAACATACTTGCCCTTGCACTAATCAGAAAGAAGAACCTGTTTTAAACTTGATTTAGAACCTCAAGGCCGTGGTACCTATCATTAGATTAGTGAGAGGAGAATAGCATGAATTACCTCAGAATTAAACTACAATGTCAGTGAAGTGTGTGCAGAAACTGAGTACATGTTGAATTTGAAGAATAATCTAAGTAAACAAAGATGTTGTCATGGTAATATAAGGTTGCTGCCGAGGCAACACAATTTGCAATCATGGCAGTAAGAGCTTCAGCTCATCACAACTACTCTTTAGGTTTGAAATTAAGATAGGAGCAAACTACAAAACCCCGAACCCATTCAGTAGAATCATCCCGTGAAGGCTTTCATTCACTCATGCTAATTTTTCCGTCACTTCAAAAAATTTCAGATTCATGGACTTTGATAGCATCAGAGTGTCCTTGGCACATGATTCTTCCTAGAGCCTGTTTTAGGCACCTCTAGGGTAAAACAACATATTTTTTATGTTTCCTGCCATGGTAGTGCTTTTCTTTTTCTTTTTTTTCTGTTTGTTATCTGCCGCGATAGCTACCCGCAACCATGTTAGAATTTTACAAATAATTCAAGCAGGCAGTGTTTATCAAAAATTCACTCAAATTCAACAAGTAACAGTAGTGTTTTTGATTTTTGGCAATTATAGAAAAATTCTAAGTTTTCTTCATGCTTTCCCCAAAATTAAGTTCTTTTTATTTAATGGTGCAAAAAATATTTAATATCGGCTATCCTATCATAAGCACAAGTTCTAACAATTGTTTTTCTTTTGATTAACTTAAAGGCAAGTACATTATGCAACCTATATGCTCTAATTATATACCTAAACATGATGAGTGCTTACCCCCCCCCCCAAAACTTGAGAGGGCCATTGCCCTCAATGCACAAAATAAAAAAATAAAAAAAATAGAAAGAATAAAATACATGAAAAATAATTAATAAAAGGAAAGAAAAGAATAAAACTCTAGAAGTTGTCGGATGGTTGAGAAGATGCTGGAGTCTTTTCAACAGTGGAGGAAGATGAAGTCTGGATGACAAGGCAGCGGTTGGTAGATGTCCGGGCAGCAGAATTGGCAGGTGATATCTTTGTTGTATGTGGCGGTTGGATTCTCTTTGGAGTGGGTGGAGGAGCATCACTTTGTTCTGGTTCAGACCTGACTCATCTTCCTCTGGCTCGACGAAGATTATGTGATGCTTTCTTTTCCTGGTTGGCTCCTTCGTTAGAGCTGCCAATGGCACTGCTGTTGCCATTGGTGTCGTTCTTGTTGTTGTCTACTGCTCAGACTCCTTGGAAGGGGAGGTGTCTGCCACTGTTTTCGTTGTGCAGGCTGGAGAGAATTGTTGTTGATGCCTCTCTGGAGTGTCAGCCACCGTGTTAGAAGCAGAGGTGACTGAGTAGGACGAGTATCACGTTGGAGATGGCATATGGCGACGGATGACGGCGTGGTGAGCAGCTTCTTCTGATAGAGTAGTCTCTCTGGGATCAGCTACGGCGGCCAAGTCTTCTGGGAATCTGGGTAGGGAGGGGCCATCGTTGGGGAACTTCTACAACAAATAGGCCACAAAGGCTTCTTAGACTTCCCCCACATATTTCATGAAGGTCAGCTGCTACTTCTGAATCCTCTTATTGTTGCCGATCAGTGTGTTGAGCAGCTGGATGACCTCTGGTTGTTGGGTAGCCTCAGTACTGCCTCTGGCTACCGGGGTAGTGGTGTTATCGGTCGACGGCTGTGAAGGTGTAATAGGCTCTATATCTAGTGCTTGCATCATCGAGTGCCTAACCTTCTTTGTCCATCCTTCCCTGGGTGGTGTCATCACGTCTTTGGGGTCGTAGGGGACGTTGAAGTTTGCGCACAGGCTGGTGATGAGGGAGGGGAAATAGAGCCTGTCCTTGGATTTTCGGTAGTATTTGTGGATCTCCTTACAAATGATGTCGCCCACGTTGGTCAGTCGGTTGTTCATAATTGAATGTATCAAGGCAAGTCAGGGCCTTCATGAACGTGTTTCATAGCATTGCATTCAGCAGCAGTCGGCGGCGCTGGACAGATTCGACGTGCTTCCCCGCCAGCCACGGGGTGTTTGGTTCCCACAGTATGTCCTTCATTCGGTCGTAGTCCCCTGCTTTTAGTATCTGCCTCCACTCTTAATAGGGGGTTATCGTCCATCTCCATCCCGTAAAACCTGTTGATGGTGGCGGGGACGAGTTTAACTGCCTCTCATCTGACAAACACGAATGTGATCTCTGGGCGGGGTTGGTGGGCGTAGAATTCCTGAACGAGTGTGATGTTGGCCACCTCCGGCTGCTTAGCAAATATTTCCCACCCTTTGTTATGGATCTTCTCGAAAAGAGCGGGCTCGAGACCTAAGTCTCATGTCTGTGTGGAATAGTGGAACCCTTGCTCCTCCCATACTGCCATGTTGGTGAATTGCATCGGTGCCTTTCCTGGTCTAGCTTGGAGAGGAATCTTTGGAAGGCGTGTTTGGATTGTGATGCTGCCATAGCTGTGAGTCAGTTGTAATCTGAGAGTACTAGAAAATAGAAAATAGTTGAGAAAACATGAGGATGCAGAAGATGATTAAATAAGGAGATAGGGTGAAGAGAATGAATGAATGAAATAGTGAGATATATATAGGGTTGCTGAGAGATACCGTGGCAGCATTAAATTTCAACGGGCATATTTTTGCGACGCGTGTTACGGGATTAAATGGCCGTTACGTTGTAGCCGTTGGCATCTAGCCGTTAGCGGTATACTAGCCATAACGCGTTTTTGTGGTGGGCTGCCTTCAGCTGCCTCGACGGTGTGGTGAGTGGGCTCCTTGTAGAGCCTTCTTCTTTGTCCTGCTTATTTATTCTTAAAACCTAAAAATAAAATAATAAACTAATTAAAGAAAAACTGAAATGAACATACTTAAATCTGAAATAAAAATATGGAAGATAAATTGCAATAAATTGAAATCTAATCCTAAAACACAAAAATAAAAAGAAGGAAATTTAAAAAAAATTAAGTTATGTTGGGTGTGCATTTGGGGTGCATCTCCCAAACATAACCACTTCCTAAGATGGTTGTGATTTGCTTTTTGTCCATGTGGGTTATCCAGCTCCTTGGAGTTCTTGTTGCTCTAATTTCTGCCCTGACAGCTACTGCCTTGGCCTGTCTCTGGGTTGACCTTGGAGGCTTGTGGTTGTTGGCATACTTCTTTTCCTTTGGCTGACTTCGTGGGCTGCAGAACATATATCTTTATATTCTGATTGTCTACCCTCATTATTAGTTCCCCATTCTCCACATCTATCAATTTTTTTCTCGTGGCTAAGAATGATGGGGGCGTTCTCATCTGCCTCACAGTCCAGGATAAGAAAATCAGCTGGAAAAATGAAGTTACCCACTCGTACCAAGATATCTTCAACTTTTCCCTCTGGTTGCACAAAGGAATGGTCAGCAAGTTGTAGCATGATGGAGGTTGGTTTTGCTTGTCCAATTCCTAGTTTGTTGAAGAAAACCTTGGGCATCAGATTTATGCTTGCTCCTAGGTCGCATAGAGCTCTCATGTCATGGTTGCTGCCTATCTTGCATGGAATGATGAAGTTGCCTGGATCTGTTCTCTTGGGCGGCACCTTATTATGCATCATTGCCATACATTCTTCAATGACGGCTACTGTCTCAAATTCCCCAATTCTCCTTTTCTTGGAAATCATTTCCTTCAGATACTTCGCATAATTTGGCATGTTTTGTATGGCTTCCACAAGTGGGATGTTAATGTGCACCTGCTTGAGTATATCTAAAAATTTCTTGAAATTGTGCTCCTCTTTCTGTTGTTTAAGCCTTTCGGGGAAGGGCGGTGGTAGACAGATGTCCTATATGTGTTCCTTGCATGGAAATCTAATCTGTGGCAGATCAGGATCATTTGTCTCAGAGCTGCCGTCATCTGCCTGGGCATCAATTTGTTTTGCCGCCCCAGTAGGTTGCTCATGTGCTGCTGCAGCGGGTAGCTCTGACTGCTTGTCTTTTTTTTGCTCTACTCTGGGTTCATCCAATTGTTTCCCACTTCTTGTAGTTATCGCTTTACACTGCTCATACGTGGGTTTGGCTGCCACTTATATGCTGCTGGATGATGCACCCATTGTTCTATTTCTTATGATCTCAGTAAATTGTCCAAACTGAGTCTCTAGGTTTTTTATTACAGCCTCCTGGTTGTTCATTCTCATCTTCTTCCTGTCCATAAAAGACTAAATTTTATCAATAAATTTATTAGTACGAGCAATAAAATCACTAGTGCAAGACATAAAAGTATGTAGAGTAGATTCAAGTGAGTTATTGTCCATATTCTGTTGCTACTGAGGCGGCTTTCTTGACAGGTTCTGTTGGTATCCTCAAGGTTGTTGAGTTGGATTCACAGCTGTGTTGGGGTTACTCCAGGAGAATTTTGGATGCTTTTTCCAGCCTGGGTTGTATATGTTGGTGTTGGGCCTTATGTTGCTCTCGTAAGTTCCCATTAAGTTGGCGGATTCACTGCATTCAGAGGAATCGTGGTTGCCCCTACACTCATCACAAAATGGCTCCACAGCTTTGGCCTCATATGTTTTCCCTTTGGCCATATTCATCACCAGCTCTGTCAGTTTATCCAGGATAGCATTAACAGATTATGTGGCTTCTACTTCATTCACAATAGCTAGCCGCCTTATGCCGTCGCGGCGGGCTGTAAGGAACTTGTAGTCATTTTTGGCAATCATGTTCAGAATCTGTAGTGCCTCCTCGTGTGGTCTATCCAAGATGATTCCATTGGCTGAGGCATCGAGCATCATTCGTGTCGGTTGATTTACTCCATTGCAGAACATCTGTCTCATGTTTCTAACTCGCAGTATCTTTTTTTTAATGCAAAACGGATTGCAATCTTTAGTTCCTTTTGATGAGTATGTCATCTACATACAATACTTAGGAAAGTAACAATGCTCCCACTAGCTCCTTTGAAAACAAGACTCCCCTTTGTTTCTAGATAAACCAAACCTTTTGATTGTATCTTCTGAAATGAATATCCCAACTTCGAGAAGCTTGCCTTAGTCTACGGATAGACCTTTGTAGCTTACATACCTTCGAAGTGTTTACTGGAGTGACAAAACCTTCTGGATGTGTCATGTACACATCTGTTTCAAGTTTTCCCTTAGGAAAGTGGTTTTGACATTCCTTTATTTGATTCCATAATCATCGTATGTAACTACTTGCAAGTGAGATTAAGATGGATTAAACATAGCTACAAGGAAGATACTTTATCATAGTCTATACTATGAAGTTTGTCGAAAACTTTTAGCGACGAATCATCCTTTGTATGTTTTATCATCCATGTCGGTTTTTCCTTTTTGAAAAACTAATCCATACCTCTTAGGTTTTACCCTTTTAGGTAACCAAAGTCTATACTTGGTTTTAGACATGGATTCCATCTCATATCTCATGGCTCATAGCCATTTCTCGAATTTTGGGCTCACCATTGCTTTCTGATAAGACCTAGTCTTTATCTTGATCCGAAAAGAAGAGTGTTTCCATGTACGGATAGTGAGAAATCCATATTTCTCAAGTATATGGTATTCTCTTAAGGATCAACACAATGGTTGTGTTTTGTTCCAATGTTCCTTGATCATTTGTGGAACATTCTCAATCTTTGGTTCATAAATTTGTTGTCTAAAATTTGTTCACATTCCAAATTCCATTTTTTCTTTTGTGAGAGGTAATCTCTTTCGAGAGAAACTCTCGTTTGAGCAACAAACATTTTGTTCTCGTTGATAAATGAAATCCCTTAGTGATAAGTATTCTCTTTCGAGATAAACTATCCTTTGAGTAACAAATATTTTGTTCTCGTTAAAGTTGAAGAAATAATATCCCTTTGTGAGAATTAATCTCTTTCAAGATAAACTCTTGTTTGAGAAACAAACGCTTTGTTCTCGTTAGGATAAACAACAAATGGAGTTTTTAAGGTTCGAACTTTGTAAACATTTTAACATATAAGTAACCTTAAAACTTCAAAGGTATTCTAGAACAATTCTTAGTCCATATCTTATATGACGTTTCGAAAAAAACACGATTAAGTATGAGAGTTGTTTTTCTAGTGTGTAAAGAAGTCGAAAATGTCTTGTTCTGAATCAAAACATGTCTAACATATTTGATTCTCTTTCAAAGACTTTTCGTTCCACTTGTGGGATTTAATTAGGGGACAATCTCATATTCTTTGAAAGTTCATCAAACTTTAAATATTCTTGAATTTGATCTCATCAAATTACCTTAATACTTTTTATGAGTTTGAGATTAGTCATTTGTTTTATTTATCTTATAAATATTATTGATTTGATTAGTTTAAAGATCATTGTTTCGTTGTGCCATAAGAGATTAAAATATTAACATTTATTTAAATAATCTCAAAATTAAAATATCTTGTCCTTACAAGATAACTAAAACTTAGGCACAAAATAATAATCTTAAAAACTAAAACAAATCTATTTAAGCAAAAACACATGTCCTAATGGATGATGTATCAACTCTTGTTTTATTTCCATTCGTAGGTCCATGTCTATTCTGATGTCTTCTCTTTAGAAGCCTCTGAGGTTGATGCCTCACTCGTTTTTGCTTTCTTGACTTCTTGTAGGTGTGTGGGGCAGTTTCTCTTCCAATGTCCGGTCTTTCAGCAATGGAAACATTTTCCATCTTTCTTGATTCCCTTCTTAGGTTTCAATGCCTCCTTTCCATCAGTTTTGGTCTTACCATCACCTTTAGACTTTGCTGCCGGTTTACCTTTCTTCTTGCCCTTGCGGACCATCAGAACAGGTTTAGGTCCTACCTTCTTCATGTTGATTTCAGTAGTTCTCAACATGCTGAGCAACTGTGGCAGCGTCTTGTTAATTTCATTCATATTGAAATTAAGGACGAACTGATTGAAACTATCCGACAACGATTGCAGGATGACATCAGTAGCTAATTCGTCTTTCCGCGGAAAGCCGAGCTTCTCTAACGTTTGGATGTAGCCCATCATTTTGATGACGTGAGCTCCTACGGGAGATCCCTCACTCATCTTGCATTGAAACAGAGCTTTAGAGGTCTCGTACCTCTCTTTACGAGCTTGCCCTTCATAAATCTCCTTGAGATTTTGAATCATATCATAAGCTACCATGTCGTCATGTTGCTTCTGAAGCTCAGGGGTCATGGAGGCAAGCATAAGACAACCGACATCCAGCATGTCATCCATGTGTTTCTTAAACTTGTCTTTGTCAGCTCTGGAAGGAGTGGCAACCGGTTCATCAGGAACAAGTTCTTCAATGACATATTCCTTCTTTTCATGTTTGAGAACAATTCTCAAATTGCGAAACCAGTCAAGGAAGTTTATGCCATTGAGCTTATCCTTCTCAAGGATAGATCGCAGAGATAGAGTATTATTTGCCATTAATTCTACAATAAAGAAAATATGCTACATAAGTTTTACTAAATTTTAAAATTTATAGATAGGTCTTTACTATAAATTTACTCCCACTATTTTCTTCAAAATTAAAAACCCTCTAGTTTTAATTTCGGAGAAAAGTTTCGATAGTTTTTCTAGTGAGTGAGGATCCGTATTTCACCATTCCTAAATCAGCTTTGGCCAGTCTTTTAGGAAATGGTTATTTAGGTAAGTAACACCTTACTAATTATATCTCATGTAATTCCTCATCTTTTGGCGAACAACTCTTGTTCTTTAAATCATCTTATGATTATCCAAAACTTTTAACCACTAGGTTTTCTAATCCTATTAGAACAACCCAGCTAAGTCAATACCAATATCTCAACCGACGAATATCACTAGCTTATTCTTCGCGTTTAACTAACATAGATAAATGTGACATTACTTTGGCAAAGCTCGCATTATATCGATCGAAGCTTTAACGAGGGTAAATATTGGATGGTTAAAACAAACTTAGAATTATAGTGAGGGATTTACTTAATTATCTCATCATTTTAACATTGATCCTATCAATAGAACTATGTTTAATCATGCTTATAAAACATCCATTGCATCACATGCAAGGTAAATATAAGCGGTAAATAAATATGCAATGATTATAGCCCATCTTAACCTAAGGCGACCCGTCTCAAGCCAATGGGAGGACCATTCTACTAAAGATAGAATCTGCTTCTAAAACGCCCTGTTCACCAGGGAAGGCCCACCATGTTGCTACCTTGGTTCTTGCTTTATCTCAATGAGTATTTACAATTTTCAGAAACTCGCGTTACATGCGAGGGAGTGAGATGAGAAGAGAAGTACAATAGAAGATAGAGAAAGGCACGACACGCAGGCCGTATTTATAAAAACCAAAACTATAAAGGCTATGGGCTATAACCATGCAAAACAAACACCGTGCAATCTAACATGCATTCCAAACATCGTGCGAACAAAGTAACGACGTGTTTACAGAGTTTTAAACTAATTATCCCTATGTTGCGGTTAATGGGCCAAAGAAGGATCACGAGGTTTCATAAACCATTTGCGTTAACGAACAAATGCACCAGGTAGGTCAACATGAAAGAGAGGTGGTGCACTAGGCACACTTAAGTACCAGGTCTTTGATGATGCCAATCCTAGACATGCATTTTTCCAAACGTCTAACCACAACTCTTATGGATTCACCGTGAAAGATAGTTTGATAACTTTTATCAAATTAGAAGCCCTTTCAGAGATTTCATAAATCTATGAAACTACGAACAACTACTTGTTCTCTAGACTAACTATTAGTCTCAACATGTTAACGTTTAACATTGAAGCAACCTAACATAGTTATGATTAACTCTTAATCATTCAGTGATAATCGAAATAAGTCTTTATTAGTTGTGATACGATAAACGATAAATATCTAAATCGAATCAAACAGCATGCATCTCATACATAAACATCACCCAAGAATTTAAGTCCGAATTTGTATGATACAAGTTGCTCTGATACCAATGTTAGGTCACGTCGGCACGCCCTGTGGCGTAGCGGAAAAATTAATCCGACGTAATCCAGCCAGGATCCATGTACATGAACGAATCTGGGGTGAAAAGATGAAGAGTTACCTTTTAAAACTCTAGAAACTGAAAAACTGATGGTATGTCGGAATAACCACGTCAAGTAAAACCGGAATCGTCATAGGTTCTCAACGACCTCTACGGAGTCCACCCGAACAAAACGAACAAAGTTTCCGCCTCCCTAACACTTAGGGATAAATTTCGACAGGTTTGAACACCTTCCAGGGAGAAGTCGAAATCCCTCTAGGGATTCCTGAGGGAGTCTGAAATCGACCAGGAGTCAACCGGGACTTGCAATCGAGCAAGGGAACCTTCAGAGATTTGCCAGAGGGCAAGTAGAACACCAGAAAATATCGAACAGCTTCTCAGAGAACTTTCTGGGATATGTCGAATTCTAGTGGGGAATCCCTAAGCGTGTTGTCGAAATCTTCAAGAGCAGGAAGAGGGATGATTTGGTTGCTAGCCCTTGTCCCTTTAAATAGTATTCAGAGACTTAATTCTAGTTGAATACCTTAAATCCAAGTTCAACCAAAATTCATAGAATCTAATTCTACTTGAAATTGGTTTATATTAAGTATACATTATATTTAATAATATTAAATGAAATATATATATATATTTAATTATGTAGAATCTTATTCTACACAAAACATGGATTTAAATATAGATTATATTTAATCCAAATATATATATTTTTATTATATAGAATCTCATTCTATCTTTACTTGGATTTAAATATATTTAAATATATATTTTTAATTATGTAGAATCTAATTCTACATAACTTGGAATTAAATATACATTATATAAATTCCAAATATATATTTAAATTTCTAGAATCTTATTCTATAATATATAAGTCTCTAAATATTTTCCGTACTCTAAATAATATTTGATAAATACAATATTTATCCAATATTATTCCCATTTAAGGGAGTTGTCGATTTCCCCTATCCCATATGGGATTTTTGGCAACCTCCCTAAAATAGGGAGTATGGTTTCCAATTTTTTTGTTCGTTTCATTCGAAGGGTGTGACCCTTGTAGGTTCATGCAACGTTAGCAGCAAAATTAGAACTGTTCTAATTTTACAAACAATGAGTAGCACCTAGCAATACATCATTGCTACCTAAGTTGCATGAAGTCATGGTTTGACTTTCCTAATTCCTGAATAAACTTCCTTTATGTATTTCATTCTTTTGTCCTTTATATCTTAGATGAACACAAGTCATGGGTTAGTCACACTTGCGTTGTCCATCTTGTGTTTCTTGATGTCTTGAGTAGATTATGATAAACGAATCTCTATGATATCTCATATCATAATATTCGAGCATGGCCATGCATTTTCTAATCTCACTCAATCAAGTGGCCGAAGATATTTCTCCCATTATGTAGGAGGGACAAATCCTTTCTTGATCAACCATATTTCACTACATAGGTTATCACGTATCCAATCACCAATCTTTATAATGTAGTCAGTTACGACACACGTTTGACTATGTCAAAATACGTAAATCTTTATGTTGAAATCATGTTGATCTCAAGTCTGAGGATTATACATGTGTTTACCATGAGCAATGTTGTGACTCTCACATAATTACCCAAGAAACATGCTCATAGCGGGTCAATCCAGTATGTTGTTCTCTAACAAATACTTATGTGTTGATTTTGACATCTCTATGTCAATGACAACGCTTGTCATCAAGCACATATTAGTCTTTATATATTATCATTGTCCATACCCGTAATAATATTCGACTAAGGATCCTATTTAACAATAATCGTATTATTGTATGGACATTATTATCCAATGGTTAGTTTGTTGCAAAGAAACATACCAAATGATAATAACGGCAATGCCATTACTTGATAAATCTAGTAAAATAGTATGTCTATTTAATCATAATGTGATTGGTCTTTGGGCATACTCCAACAATCGAGAGAGTCAAACTCACAAAAGAAGTAAGCACGATCTCATCAATACCAGGTGTTGATCAATCCAGCCTAGACATAAGTAGGGTTTAAGGCAACAAAAAGGAATGAACCAAAGGTTGTTGTTCATTGTAAGATTCACACCGACGGGTATCATCTGCAGTGGGCAACAACAATATTCTGACTTAGACATAAGCGGGATCATTATCGAAGCGTTCTACCGAGCCAATCATCCGTTCCACCTGCTGAGGTAGCGAAAGCGTCGAAGCACCAATCTTCCATCTTCTGCCGAGGCAGCAAAGTCTGGATCGCAAGACAATTTAACCTATTCAACGCAGTTTCACACTACGGAGCAGCATAACGTAACCCATTCTATCACCCTAATCTTTTCTATCAATTACTTGTGCTTTATTTACTTTTCTTTACAAACTAAATTTACTTGTGCATTTATTTTCCTTGTGCATGAATTGCAATTCGAATAAGTTGTCCAATCCTCGTGGGAGACGATATCTTTTATACTACAACTTGACAAGAGTGTGCACTTGCGCTCATATTTAGAGAACACCCAAACGCTCTACAAGTTTTTGGTGTCGTCGCTGGGAATTGGCAACAATAAATTCGTTTTTATTTCTCTGCACTTTTATTTTATTTTGATTTAATTTTAGTTGTTATTATTTTTATTCGAAAAAAAAAGATTTGATAGTTTTCTTGTCTAGAGCATGACCAGAGCAAACCCATCGAGAGAAATTGTTTTCGTAGACGAGATCGAACGAAGACCAAGAGAACTAAAGAAGGAAGCAAGAGAAGCCCTCGAAGAAGCTAAGGCAAAAGGAGTAGCAGAGCCAACCATGCATAACGACCAAGACGACAACCCTGCCAACAATGCCCGTAACGGCAGGGATGGACAGCAAGATCCGCCACCTAGGCAGCAGCCCCCAATTTTGCCTAGGCTGCAACAGTATGTGCGCACCACCATGGATTATTTAGAGCACGACTTCAAAGAATTTGACCCAACTGTTGCAGAGCCTGAAATTGAAGCTGATCACTTTGAGTTAAAGCCTGTGATGTTCAATATGATAAACACATTGGGGAAATTTGGAGGAACTGCCACGGAAGATGCTAGGCAGCACTTAAGGGGATTCCTAGATATTTGCAGAGCTTTCAAGATACATGGAGTCCATCAAGACGTACTCCAGCTGAGATTATTTCCCTATTCACTGAGGGATAGGGCAAAGCAGTGGCTGAACAACCAACCGGCGGGATCATTCAACACTTGGACGGAGTTGTGCAAGGACTTCCTAGATTGTTTTAGTCCTTCAAACGTCACCGACAGATTGAGAAACGATATCACAACCTTCCGCCAAGGGGATGACGAACCAATGTATGAAGCTTGAGAGAGATACCAAACAGATGCTAAACAACTGCCCGCTTCATGGTTTCCCATCTTGGATTACAGTCGACATAGTAATAAAGAAGGATGTTTGGATCTAAAGGGTTCACTTCTGAACTAAGGGTTGTTCCCAGCATATTAGATGCTACATAACTCTGTTATGATGGAACCTTTACGTAAGCAAATAAAACCCAGATCTCATCAATAAATCCAAACATATTCTAAAGTACTTACATCTTGGAGATGTGAAAGTATGCAACATATGCACAAAGTTGATAACTTTGTCAACTCCCTAACAAAGCTTTTGACGCAACATAAGTGTGTCAGTTACACTAAGCCATATCGTATTAGATACGAGAATGATTGGTCTTAGTGCTAGTGGGAGATTGTTGGAGTATTCCCAAAGACCAATCATATGATGATTGAATAAACATACTATTCTACTAGATTTATCAAGTACTGGCATTGCCGTTATTATCATTTGGTATGTTTCTGTGCATCAAACTAACCATTGGATAATAATGTCCATACAATAATACGATTATTGTTAAATAGGATCCTTAGTCGAATATTATTACGGGAATGGACAATGATAATATATAAAGACTAATATGTGGTTGATGACAAGCGTTGTCATTGACATAGAGATGTCAAAATCAACACATAAGTATTTGTTAGAGATTAACATACTGGATTGACCCGCTATGAGCATGTTTCTTGGGTAATTATGTGAGAGTCACAACATTGCTCATGATAAACACATGTATAATCCTCAGACTTGAGATCAACATGATTTCAACATAAAGATTTACGTATTTTGACATAGTCAAACGTGTGTCGTAACTGACTACATTATAAAGACTGATGATTGGATACGTGATGACCTATGTAGTGAAATATGGTTGATCAAGAAAGGATTTTTCCCTCCTACATAATGGGAGAAATATCTTCAGCCACTTGATTGAGTGAGATTAGAAAATGCATGGCCATGCTCGAATATTATGATATGAGATATCATAGAGATTCGTTTATCATAATCTACTCAAGACATCAAGAAACACAAGATGGACAACGCAAGTGTGACTAACCCATGACTTGTGTTCGTCTAAGATATAAAGGACAAAAGAAAGAAATACATAAAGGAAGTTTATTCAGGAATTAGGAAAGTCAAACCATGACTTCATGCAACTTAGGTAGCAATGATGTATTGCTAGATGCCACTCATTGTTTGTAAAATTAGAACAGTTCTAATTTTGCTGCTAACGTTGCATGAACCTACAAGGGTCACACCCTTCGAATGAAACGAACAAAATAATTAGAAACCATGCTCCCTATTTTAGGGAGGTTGCCAAAAATCCCATAGGGGATAGGGGAAATCGGCAACTCCCTTAAATGGGAATAATATTGGATAAATATTGTATTTATCAAATATTATTTAGAGTATGGAAAATATTTAGAGACTTAAATATTATAGAATAAGATTCTTGAAATTTAAATATATATTTAGAATTTATATAATGTATATTTAATTCCAAGTTTATGTAGAATTAGATTCTACATAATTAAAAATATATATTTAAATATATTTAAATCCAAGTAAAGATAGAATGAGATTCTATATAATAAAAATATATATATTTGGATTAAATATAATGTATATTTAAATCCATGTTTTATGTAGAATAAGATTCTACATAATTAAATATATATATTTCATTTAATATTATTAAATATAATGTATACTTAATATAAACCAATTTCAAGTAGAATTAGATTCTATGAATTTTGGTTGAACTTGGATTTAAGGTATTCAACTAGAATTAAGTCTCTGAATACTATTTAAAGGGACAAGGGCTAGCAACCAAATCATCCCTCTTCCTCCTCTTGAAGATTTTGACAACACGCTTAGGGATTCCCCACTGGAATTCGACATATCCCAGAAAGTTCTCTGGGAAGCTGTTCGATATTTTTCTGGTGTTCTACTTGCCCCCTGGCAAATCCCTGAAGGTTCACTTGCTCGATTGCAAGTCTCGGTTGACTCCTGGTCGATTTCAGACTCCCTCAGGAATCCCTAGAGAGATTTTGACTTCTCCCTAGAAGGTGTTCAAACCTGTCGAAATTTATCCCTAAGTGTTAGGGAGGCGGAAACTTTGTTCGTTTTGTTCGGGTGGACTCCGTAGAGGTCGTTGAGAACCTGTGACGATTCCGGTTTTACTTGACGTGGTTATTTCGACATACCGTCGGATTTTCAGTTTCCAGAGTTTTAAAAGGTAACTCTTCATATTTTCACCCCGGATTCGTTCCTGTACATGGATCCTGGCTGGATTACGTCGGATTAATTTTTCCGTTGCGCCACGGGGCGTGCCGACGTGACCCAACATCGATACCAAACAAATGGATTGCTCCCAATCGATCTCTCGATACAATTGGAAACAATGAAGAACATGAAATAAGAAAACCTTGAATTTATTGGAAAAACTAACTTAAACCTAAACAATCATTCTCACAACTACTTTACAACATAACCCAAACCCTAGAGAATTTAGAACATAGTGGCGGCAAGAAAACACAAGAGAAACCTAGGCTATGCCGACTATGTGGTGTCTAAAATACAAGGTATGATCGGATATATATATGACATGGCCTAGGGAATGTCCTCCTTAGAGTAGAAGTCTTCCTCATCATAAAGTAGCTTTAGCACTGAATACATCCTTCAAATTTTAACTTCATTGACTTGAAGTTGGACTCGTTGTGGCACAAGTATCCTTAAGCCGCCTTGGCTAATCTCCCCTTGGGCGACTCAGTTCGCTGTTTCCGGCATCGATAAATTGCGTGGATGGGCTCATTGAACTCAGAAAATTATGTTCTTCCAATTGCACTCCAATTCACCAAATCTTCTGGTTTCTGCCCAGGGCGTCAGTTATGGCAGCGGTAGCTACTCGGTAGCTTTTCTCTCTGTGTTGAGTTGCTTCAGTACAGCTCCATGGTTTGTTGCCTCAGCATCAGCCCCTTAGCTCCTCTCTTCATCTGACAGCTTCTAGCACCTGAAACTAAAACTAAACTAAAAAAGTATCTTTTCTCAACAAAATTAAAGATATTCATTATAAACACGGTAAAGCAAATAATACTTTAAATAATGCATGCATGCACCTAAATATGCCTAAAATGTATTTAAGAATGGTAATAATATGAGATGAAATGTGCATAAAATATAGGACTAATGAACACTTTACAGTTACCATTGAGAAGCATAGGAACTAAAGGTAGATATTAATTGATTGGAAGTCATTGATGGATTTAATCAAGTGATGAATTTGAGATTAACTCGGGCATGAGATGATTGATTGGAATTATAATAATAAAGGGAAGGTATATAAGGATAGGTAATCGAGTTATAAAAATGGGAAATGGAAAGAATGATCTATTGATATGACAATTGGTTTGATAAGATTGTAAAGATTTGAACATGGATTAAAGTATATCATCAATGTTGATATATTTGAATACTAGAAAGCTATAACTGAATGTTAGGGAAGGAAAGGAAATGAATGCATAAGATACATTGGTTCTTTGTGAAACAAATCAGTAATGGTTTAGGAATTGTAAATTGTATATATGAAATTAACAATGATTAAATGGATGGAAGCAATCTAAACTAAATTATAAAGGACACATTCTAAGAAAACATAACTTTGTACATCATTGATGCTTGTGTTGGTGTAGTTACCTCGCTAAGTTCTTTTGAACTTACTTGTGTTTGATTAATCTTTCAGGTAACCATCATTCAGTTAACGAGGATCGTGTCAACTCCTGGCAGTAAGTCCCATAAGGCTTAATCTTAGAGTATTTTTATAGTTATAGTTACTTTAAATTCCTAGGGTGGCAAAACATGATTAAGGTTTATGTTAACTAAGTGGTTAGTTAACATATAATTGCATTCAAAGTGGTGATTATAGTACCTTATAAAGAAGGTACAAGGTTTGTAAAATCAATGAGCACATGTGTGATATGGTCGCTTGCTATGATAGGCGATTGTGTGCTTAAGCCTAAATATGTGGGTGATATGGATGCATGTTATATTAAATGATTGTATGCATGAGTTTGAGCAGGTGTGATATAAGATGTTTTGTAGTGCTTTGTGATGTTGTGTTTGATTAGCCTAAACTAGGATTATACTGATTAATCTATGGTTGTCTTGATGTAGGAAAGTTGATAAGTTTTCATCTAAGAGTGAAATGATGAATGGTGATTATATAAACTCTTAGATGCAAAATCAATAGGGATAATCTTGAACTATATAAGGATTACTTGATAAAGAAGTTCCGGATAAGATTAGCTAATGTGCTATAAGTTAGTCTGACAATGGAAATACTATGTTTGTTCTTTAGGAATCCTAAAGTTATAAGATGATAGTCTTTAAAGACCTTGATCATATGTTTATGAAATTTTATCTCATGAAGCAATAAAGGCTAGAATGAATAAACTATATGAAACATGAGTTAGATTGCTTATATCATAGATAAGAAATGATGTGCATTATTGGACACCAAGGCTTAAAAATTTAGGGATCTAAGTTTAGATGAATGAGTGTTTTTGACTAAAGTTATTGCAAGTGGAAAAATGTATGTGATATCATAATCAATACAATGTATGTTAATGCTATGTTCTGAATGGATGAATAAATAAGTAAGGTTATTGTTAATGCAAGTGTATAAATGTATATGATCATGTGATTATGTTATGAATGTTATAATTATTCTTTGGATAGTTAAGTAATGATATTTACCATGTGAAAACCAACCTAGTAAGTAAGACTAGGCTTTGGAGATGTAAATCCTTATAATGTTTTGTGAGAAGGTATTGAGATAAGGAATGAAAGTTGTCCCATAATGTCTTAAAAGAAAATGACAACATGTTGAATGACTTAGCAATCTTGATAATAAGATTTGAAGTTAAATGATACGAACTCTTAGACTTAAAGACCTTCAAATAATGGTTTATTGTTATTATGAATGACCTTAAGCAATGGTTTATATGTCTTAAATGAATAGAAGTATACAAAGTTGGTAATTAGTTTAAGAAGAATGAAGTTCATGATTAAGGATAAATCTTATGAGATTGTAGAAGTATTATGGTAAGCTTTGTGTATTGAAGTATTAATATGGTGTATGTTATGAGCAAACAGTTGAAGTGAACTGCATAATGTGTGCATACATGTTTGTATATGTAATGAAGTTTGAAACATGAATTATGAATCAAACTAAAAAGTTTTAAATTACCCTGATTTCTGAATGCATGTTTAGTTTTGTAGTGTTAAGTTATCTCATGGATGATTGAATGTTTGTTCGGTAACATTTCCTAAACCTGTTTAACTCCTAGACTGGGTAGGGGTTGTTACAATATGTCCAGATTACTGAAGGTAGTGCAGGCTGGAAAGTCATACGAAATTTGCAAGCATTCACTTTCAAAAGGCATGCACATTCATATTTCATCACTAATGAAGAGGCTTTATGCATCATCTTGAATGAAGGAATGACTTTTGGCCTTTCATATCCTTTGTAAGCCTATAAATAGAAGGCTTTTGGTGATTTGAAAACATAACTTAGAATTTGAATATACTTGTGAGATTGTTCTCCTCAGTGTTCTTCATTGAACTTCTTGACTTCCAAGCTTGTTCTTGTGATTGTCAACCTCTATCTTCCATCATCCTATAATGTTGGTTCCTAGTTTCATATAACTAGTGGGCCGCATTCCACCATTTACATTTCCATCTAATTATTATGTTGGTTCCTAGATCTCAATATCTAGTGGGTCATGTTCCATCCAAACCATCCTTTAATCTATCCAAACTTCCACTCTCTTCGACCTAATCATCCACACCATCCATACCCTTTACTATCTTCATCTTCTTTGTTTCAACCCACCGAACCCTTTTGCTAGCCTTCAACAACAATTTCAAATACACATTGATTTACGATCGGAAACAAATACGTCTCAACTTTCACCTATGGAGGCGAGCACGTATCAGAAACAATGCTTCGTTATATAGGCAAGCTTCTCATTGGTAGTATTTTTGTTATTGTGGGTCTAGAATTTTGGTCTTCAATTATCCTTATATTGCTACTACATTTTTGCAATTTTTATATTGATGAATAAAATTAATTTCGCCAAGCAAAAAAACTCATGAGTTAGCAAAGACCCAATGAGCTCATGAAGCTTTAACATCTTGAGATTCTTTGCTTCTATAATTGCGGTATTTTTAGAATTCCATGAGTCGGGAATACATTAGATGAGCTTTCTTACAAGCTTATCCTCTGGAATGACCTCTTCATATCCCTTGAGCTCATTCACTATGACGAAGAATCGATCGGATATCATCTTGATATCTTCATTTGGATCCATCTTGAAGTTTTCCTAGCTAAGATTTAGAAAACCACTCTTTGTCTCCTTTATCTCATTTGTACATTCATCCATGACTTCCGAAATTTCTTTAGCATTGGAACACAAGAGGATGTGCATAGCTTTAGCATTAAGTTGCATGTTCTTCTTATCTTTTTCATTCCATTTCCTTGTTCTCTTAAAAACATAAATTCCACCTTCTTTCTTTTGAGGAAGAGATGAGTCTTCTATCACTACATCCCATAAGGAGTAGTCATTGGCTTGAAGAAACAATATCATCATATTTTATCCAACAAGCATTGTTCAGTCCATTGAAGTATAGAGGCTTAGAGATGGATTGAGACTCCTCCATGAAGAAGATTTCGAAAGTTGAGACCATGGATGACTTGGTATATGATTGAACACTCCTTGGATCTTCTTAAGAGGTTGTAAGATCTTCAAATGTGACTAGCTCTGAAACCAATTGTTGAGTGAAACAATCAATCGATAGAAGTCAAAATGGGGTGGATTGGAAATTTAAAAATTGGTGGAAACTAATTGCAAAAGGATAAAAATTTGAAAGGATGTTTAGAGTGGTTTGGCTCCATAAATGGAGTTCAAAATCCACTAGCTTAGTTGCCACACCAACTAAGCATTTCACGAATCCACTAATTTGTCTTTTCTTTTAGATGTTACAAATCCACTATTTTTTCTTTCCTTTTTAGTTAACTTTAGACAATTCATGAACCCTTTCCAAAACTTGAATACAAATGAACAAACTATGAAAATCCTCAAAACGAAATTGTTTGCAAAACTTAAGCTCACTAACTCTCTAAACACTTGATAATCCAATATTACAATGAAAACTCACAAAAGTATTTTACAAAAAATTTGGCAATGTAACTCTAAAATGTTTTGAATTTGGATTGGATGCTTTGAGAATGTTGTCGTGTTGTTTAAGAACCTTTGGAGACTTGATTTTATACCTTCTCATCGATATCCAGCCATTGCTGTTGTTGGGATCATAATTATAACTGTTGGAGGGAGTTTTTCTCGCATTAAATGCACTTTTGAAGTAATGAGTATCAGTATTCGAACTAGGGTATCGGTACCTGCTCAAAAAAGAAATAGTCGTTGTCTATTAGGGGAGTACTGGTACTCGAAAAGGGAGTATCGGTACGTAGTTAGGGGTACCGATATTGATGGGGCATACCGGTACTGAAATATCTAACTATATTCTTTGAAACGTTAGAGTATCATACTGGTACTCACTGTGCATTTTGAAAATTTTGCTACAGGGCGTACTGGTATGTAGTCAGGGCATACTAGTATGCAGTCAAGCCGTACTGATATGGTTTATCCTAAAAAAATTTATTTCACTGATCAACGTAAAATCGCTCTAAAATTTTAGTGATTACCGATATGGTTTATCTTATTTTTTTTAATGATGGTTCACTTGACCCGCCATGTAAAATGGTGCATCTGGCCCTACATACGTACAATATAGTTTATAAAATGAACCTAATTTTCTAACAATACAAAAGTTTCTAATAATACTGTAATATGTTACTTGACACCAATGTCTATTGTATACCAAATCATATACTTGTGTACTTTTATGAACATCTCATCATTATTAATGAATCACCAAAAAAATTATACACCAAAATATTTAACGCTTTTCAAATTATGCAAACGAATCTCACAGTTTCTCTCCTTTACCAAAATATTTAGTTTTCATAAAAAAATGTAGTAATCTAACGAAAATTAATATAGTTCACCAAAATGTATATCCAAATACCCGAAATTCCTATAGCATTACAAAATGCTTAACACTTTACAAAAAAAAATATGTAAGCCCAAATACTAAAATTGTTGATGTTATGCCGATATTTTGGTGAATAGAAATCTTCTTATTAAATAGACACATGTAGACCCAAACCAAAATATCTAATGATATAGGCATATGTAGAAATTGTGATACACTCTTACAAAGAAATGATGTGGAATTGGGTTGGTTACGGTGGATTAGTAACTGTTTAGTGTAAGTAATCCATTGTGAACATCGAAAATGATGGATCTGGAATATCAGTTTGGGGTCGGGTTTCAGCATATTTTTATCCTATGCGAGGTGTGATCCTTTATGTTTATGCAGCGTTTTTGTATCTGTGAAATATGTTTTTCGCCATGTTAGAATCAAATCATAAATTAATATGAAACTTAAAACCTAAGATCTATCATGTCAAACCATCAAGAACAATAAACCAAATAAACTGAATGCGAAAGTGTACCTGAATTAATCGATAAACCGAAAAACCTTGAATCTTGATGTTGAAATCTCAAATCTTTGGTATTGATCTTCCAAGAAGATAGGTTATCTCTTGCCGTAAAAACTCTCTGACGGGATAAGAGTAATACAAGTTAACCTATTTCTTGGGGACCACTACCTCTTTATATAGTTGATTATTAAATCTTGATTATTAAATCAACTATTAAATATTTATAACTCAGTCCCTCATTGAATTATAATATATCTTGCGATATCTACACTTTTATTTCCATGACACTTTGATACCTATGACATGCCTAACATAATTGGTCACTTGATTTTGTATCATACTTTATAATAGCAACATACATTTTACATATGTGCCCACAACTGCGGATTTTGATCCAACAATCTCCCACTTGGGCAACATATGTTTCCTAATAAATGGACAACCTTATGAGCTCAAAAATTTGCTATTATATAATAGGTATTCTATAACAATCTCGTCCATCAACTATATCTATATAGGATCAAAGCGGTTTTCGCCATATTAATCATGATTGGACTCATCAATGGTCACATATACAAACATAATCAAATGAAATAGATCAATCATGGATGCAGAGCATGGAAAATTGCATGAAATGTGAACCAAACATGTCTCTTTCCAACCGGTCCTCCTAAACCTTAGTCAGATCAAACTTTATTGAATTCAGAGTGTGTATAAACCAAAAGAACTTTATTTCTCCAGAAAATAATCTTAAAATATCCTTAAACCGAAGTAATTGAAATTGAGTCTAAACCGAATGAGCATTTTTCAAAATTACAAACTCCCACTAAAACCGAATATCCTTAAATAACATTACACCCCCATGAGTAGTGTGCTCATGAAAGACCTAGGGTGACAGTTTCTTAATATGCACGCAATTAATGGATTTTGTACCGACATGCTCTATAGACACACAACCACTCTGAATTTTCTTTAACAACTAGGAACTTAATTTTTATATGCTTCAAATTTGAAGTGTTCCTATTATTTTTATAGAATAAATGAATGCATGTTTGTTAAGTATGGCTCATATACTGTAAAAGGATAGATGCTGGAGTCGACGAACGAAGCGAGAGCATCTATCCGGATAGGGTTATTTATATGAGTAGAAATCTATTTTAAATAGGAGATCTTATTGAATAAGGTTTCTTGGTGACCATGTATTCAGGTTTATAAATAGATGTGTTATTTGTAACCTAAGGACCATCGATTGAATAAAAGAAAACAGCCGCTCTTTGCTCCCCGAGGACATAAGCACACTGCTGAACCTCGTTAAATCTCTTGTGTTCTTGCTTGTTTGATTTTCTTTTTCGTTTGTCGTGTGCACAGCAACTATTATCAGAGCCTAGTTGCGATGGCTATATCCGGTACGAAATTCAAAGTGGTCAAGTTTAATGGTGAAGGTAACTTCGGATTGGGCAGACGAGGGTATAGGATCTGTTAGCGCAACAAAGGATTTTAAAGGCTTTACGATCTACAAAATCAGCGTCGATGGAGGATGACGATTGGAAAGAACTGCAGCAACGAGCGACTGGAACCATACGGTTATGTTTGGCAGATGAGATTGTGTATCACGTTATGGATCCGACGTCTCTAGGAGAGATATGGAGCAAGTTGGAAAGTCAATTTATGTCTAGGTCTCTGAAAATAAATTGTATCTAAAGCAGAGGTTGTATGGGCTGAAGATGCATGAAGGTCAGGATTTGGCGCAGTACGTGAATATCTTCAATCAAGTAATCATCGATTTAACTCAACGTGATGTGAAGATTGAAGATGAAGACAAAGCAATGATTATGTTGTGTGTGTTGCCTTCTTCTTAGGAACACATGGTGACTACTCTTACATATGGGGAAGAAACAATCAAAGTTGAAGAGATTATTGCAGCCTTGTTCGCCCACAACCAGCGAAGGTAGAATACAAGCGAAAGCTCTCACGCTGATGATTTATATGTTAAGGGTAATCACGACCATGGAAGGAAGTCAGAGATGGAGGGTTCATGAAGACGGAATTCTAGAGCAAATTCTAGAGGCGATAAAATGTTTCGTTGCTACAAGTGCAAGGAGCCAGGACATATGAAGCGAGACTGTCCAAAGTGGAAAAAGGAGTCAGATGATAAACATGATGCATTATCCAAAACTGTGAATGTGGTACATAATGGGAATTTGGTTTGCAGTGATGGTGATATGCTTTCTATTTCAACAACTCAGTTCACGGATGCTTGGATTATTGATTCAGGATGCTTTTATCATATAACGCCTAATAGGGAGTGGTTTTCTACCTATATGTCTTTTAATTCTAGTTTTGTCTATTTAGGTAATGATAGATGTTGCAATATTGTCGGTATTGGTGAAGTCAGAATTAAGATGTATGATGGTATTATTAGAACCTTATGTGATGTTAAGCATATACTGGATTTGAAAAAGAATCCAATTTCTTTGGGCACTTTGCATAAGAATGGTTTAATTCCTAAAGCTGATGAGGATAGAGAAATCATTAGGATTGTTAAAGGTGCATTGACTGTGATGAAAGGAAAGATAACTGCAGGGAATATCTGTAAACTGTTAGGGAGTACAGTTACAGGTGAAGCTCATTCTGTTGAGTCATATGATGATAATATAAAATTGTGGCATATGCGTCTTGGTCATCTTAGTGAACGTGGAATGGTTGAATTGCATAAAAGAAATTTGTTGCATGATGTCAAAAGTTGCAAGCTCGATTTTTGTTAATTTTGTGTTCTTGGTAAACAGACTAAAGTCAGTTTCACGACAAGAAAGCACAAAACTGAAGGGATTCTTGATTATGTGCATTTTGATGTATCGGGCCTACCAGAGAATCATCATTGGGTGGATCTATGTATTATGTTACTTTTATTGACGATTTTTCCAAGAAAGTTTGGGTGTATTTCTTGAAACAGAAATCTGAAGTCTTTTCCAAATTAAAGGTGTGGAAAGCTGAGGTGGAGAACCAAAGGGGTAGAAAGATCAAGTATTTAAGGTCTGATAATGGCACAGAGTACAAAGATTCGCAGTTTCTGAAGTTATGTGAGGAGCATGGGATTCAGAGACATTTTTTAGTATGGAATGATAAATGCATAAATATCCTTGTTTCCATACCTTTTTGCTATAGCATTTACCTGTTCTTGAGTTCATACCATAGCATTTAGACTGCATTTAGGTTGCATTTTCTTCTTCTGGGTGCATCTTTATCTTCGCTGGTTGTTGGTCCATATTGAGGGGTACTGCTAGGAAGGTTGGTTTTAGGTTTATTGGTGCGCAAGAAAGGAGTGAAGAGAGAAAGCTAGTGCCAAGAATTGCTATAGCATGGTGGAAGTGGATATTGGCCAGCACGTGAGAAGCACGTGAGCTGCAGAAGTACATGAACATGCAGAAAAGGAAGACCTGACATGTGCAGCAGCCGGTACCCACCTGCAGACTGTCCTCCTTGCCCCTCGTGGTAGACCTTGTCGGTGGATATTTCTTGGGATTATCAAGGCATCTTTAGGGCACAAAACCCTAGAAGCCTCCACTATATAAAGGGGAGAGAAGCTTGGAGAAAAATATGTTGCGAAAGAGAGGCGGAAGAGAGAGAAAGTCACAAGGAGAGAGAAGTTTTCATCTTCATCTTCTCCAGCTTGGTGTCCTCCATCGTTGAAGCTCCATGGAGTGGCATCATCGGCCTCGAGAGAGGCAGTGGGCCTAAGACAGTCGGGCAGTCCATGGCAGAGAGGGAGTTCACCTTTCTTTCTGTCACTATAGCATTTCCTTTTCATATCTTTATCTTTGGTGATGTTATCGCAATGATACGTTTGATGATATTGCCCAGCCACGAACTATTTTAGGTGGCTTGGGTTTGATGGATGATTTTATTTTGAGTACTTTTTTAATGCATGCTATAGTTTTTTCAGTGTTTATCATGTTCTATGCTTTGCTTATGCGTTTTTGATCAGTGCTTAAAAGTTCTATATTTTACCCATCATTTATCCTTATTTTTGCTGCACTCAAGCATGTTTAACTGCATTTTAGGTTAAGTTTTGCATAAACATCACATTTAGATAAAACTGCGCAGATACTGCTAAATTTGGTTATTTTTGCAGGTATCCGCCATAGCTGACGGAGAAGGCAGGCGCTGGGCAGAGAAGTAGAAGAGCTGAACTGGACAAGCAAATAAAGAGGACGATGCTGCCATGGTGCCGCCGTGACAGCATGGTGACAGCAATTCTGTGGAGAGAAAAAGCGAAATGGACCTCGATAGATAGAGAAAATTCTGTTCGTCTGTCGTGTGAAAACCATATATTTTTCCAAGCCCCGGATCAAAATATATGTCAAGCCCAAAGTTCAAGGAGAGAAAATCCCAAGAAACGAGGAGGACGACTGGAAAGTAGATTCCTTGAAGATTAAGTCTTTATTAGAATCATACTTTTAATTAAAGTTGTAATCCTTGTTAACTTAGAATACTTGAGCCCAAAGCTTATATAAAGGCGTGTATTTTAACCTAGGAGAGAGATCACACATCCCATAGCCGATTACCCCATAACCGACAACCAAAAACCCCTCTGCCGTTTGCCCGTCATCGATATGTTCTAAAACCCCCCTAGGGCCACGGGTTGATTTGTAAAGTAGTTGCAAGGGTTAACCGATTTTGGTTAATCCGTCGATATATTATTTAATATATAATAATTTCGGTTAATTAACCGATTTTGAACCGAATTAACTACTAACTGAAGTTTAAAAAACTCTTAAATGTTAACCGATTTTACCGACCGATTAACCAAGAAAAAAATCACTTCGGTCAGTTTATTCAGTTAAAACCGAATAATGCACACCCTTTGAATGGAGCCATTGCATAAGCTAACGAGAATAACATAATTATTCTAATTGTCTTCTTTGGTCAGTTCTGTATCAGAGTTAATATCAGTTGCATTTCACTATTTCAGTAGACGTTTGTAGTTGACGGTAGCTAAGGCAACAACAACAGTTGACGGCAGTGATATTAGTAAAAATGAAGGTTAAGGTTGGAGATGAGAAATTTTTTAGGGTTTTTTGTTTCAAGAGGGTGGAAAATAAATTTTTAAATGTTTAAGGATTAAATTAGAAATTACTCATTTTTATTAATATGACACATCATCAAATTAATGAGGATTAGTGGCCAGTGACCAAAATAGAACAGAACGATAACGTAAGTGACTTAAACAAAAAAAAAAATTAAAATCGGTGACCAAAACGAAACAGGCTGAAAATAAAACTAACGGAGACTAACGGTCCAGTGACCAAAAAAGAAACATTTTCAAACGTAAGTGACTAGAATAGTCTTTTTAAATTTCGGTGACCAAAACAGAACAAAACCTAAACAAAAGGGATCACGGGTGAAGATTACCCTAAAAATAAATATTTTATTACAAAAGAATTCACAAAATTTTAGATTCTTAAAATATTTTGAAATTAATTTCTTAATTTACTTAGAGTTGTTACCATAAAAGTAGCATTGACTCTTCTTTACCATTTTCTAATTTAAATTAGTTGAAAATATTATCAAATTTTGTGGAACTAACCAATGAGATTTTTAACGTGCAATATCCCACTTTCTTTTATGTATATGCCTTTTAAGTTATTAGCTGACAGATCAATGAAAAAAACATTTTTACTAAGGCTGTGTTTTCTTTTTCTTCTTTGTTGGTTCTGATCTTAAGTTCTTGTTTCTTAGAAGGGCTTGTTGAATTCTGGGGGTTTCGAAATAAACCTTAAGGACAATGTCCTTTTACACGCCTCAAGCTAAAATTTATCTAACAATCTTAAGGTTTATTCCATGGCCATCGGTCCACCACACACTGATCCTTCTTTCACTGTTACCGATGGAGTTCTTTCTAAACAAGCTCCCCCTTCACCTGCCATTTATCCAAAGCCATATCCAGACATCTTCAAAATTCTAGTGTTCGATGGTCAAAACTTCAAACGTTGGCAAGAAAGGATTAGTTCGCTACTGGACATGCATGTTTGTTGCTTGGGTGCTCAACGAACCAAACCAGAGCCTGCTATTGATAAGTGGGTTTATGGAAATATGGTTTGCAGGCTGTCGCGGCCATTATTTTGAAGACTCGTTTGTGGAAAAATAGCTTGACGATTAGGGTTGTGGAAATCGAGGTTTCTCATTTTAATTTGATTTTGAAATTAGGGGGTTTTTCATTTTTAATCAAATTCCTTTATTTGCTTAAAAATCGTTTTGGAGTCGCCACCGATCACTTTGGTAGACCAGACACCATAAAAAGCGGACCATAGATTCTTTTAATAAAATTCGGGTTCAGGAGTCGGTTACATATAGGGAAGGGTTAGCACCTCTACAAACGCCTGTTATCGGTACCTTATTAATTTTGCGTGGCATTTCGAACATTAATCGGAATTTAATTAAATCTTTTAATTATAAAATGGATTCCATTTCGAATGAGAATATCATTTTGTAAGAAAATACATTTTGGACGAATATAATTATGAAACGTCCAGTTACATTAGGACACTCCAATTTATATTCAAAATGTACCTCAACACAAAAGGTTTGATGCATGTCAAATTATTGTCTTGTCCTTTTTAAGTAAGACTTAATTTAGGCTCCATCAATTTAATTAATTAAGAATCTAATAATATTATTATTTTTTGGACATAAATAGTAACATCCAAATAATATGAACACTACTTTTAATGAGTCCAAAAGTAATAACATTCCTAATCTTAAAGTGACACTAACTGTTTATCCTATTTTAATTTTTTTAATTTAATTAGGTGAATATCATTTTCTAAGTTTAAATAGAATGTTGAAATTCTTATTTGAATATCCATTGGTTAACACCACATTTCGATCTAACACTAACCAATCTTAGACATTCAAATTGATTTCAATATCTATTTATTTTCTACAATATCCTTTTCTTATTAAATTATGTGGTTAAGAGACTTAGGCTAAAGGCTCTAACGATATTAATTATGTGATTAAAATTATCTAACAAGCATCCTAATATGCATTATATTTAAAACATTTAAACATATAATTTAAACATTTAATAAACATGAAAAAAGTAACCCAAATTTGATTTTATTAATATATTTGACCCAATTACACTACCAAAAAAAGCCAGAAATATCATATTTAGTTAATAACCCAGGGGCCCATTTCATTCAAACCCAAATCGCACAACTCAATCATAATTCAGCCCAGATTGCGCAAACCCATCTTCATCGGGTTATGTACCAGCATCCATGCCCACGTAAAAACACGGGGATCCTTTTGACCCGCTTCTCAAAATGGCGTCGTGCTAAACTCAGTATAAAAAGGGAAAAACCGAGTCAGCCCGACCATTTGCAACATTCCCACTCTCTCTCCTCATTGTCCTCTCTCTCTAAATCCTCTGTCCATAAACACTTCCTACCCAGAAAACCAACACCCAACTCGATCAAAACACACAAATTCGGCCATGTTCTTCTTCAATTCTTCCATTTTCCCCTATTTGATCTTCACAAACCCTAAAACTTCACCCTAATCTTGTTTTTAAAGATCAAATCGTCCAAAAATCCAAGAACAGATCAAGAACCCTCTCAAAAGCTCACTTTGATCCTTTTTCATCCAAAAAACCCTTTACGATCTGTTTTCCCTTTACCGGAAACGACACCGGCCATCAGTTGTCACTTTCGGTCATCTTTGTCCTTCATCTGATGACCGGAATCCTTCGGTCATCTTCTACGTCCTTTCTCTATAATTTCGATCACCTTCAATCTTTCGCCGATGACTGGAATTATTCAGATCATCTTCTTAGACCAAACTAAACCCTCTGGTCGCTGTCTGCAACTTCTGGCCACCGTCTCCACCTTCACCAGAACCCTAAATCTACCCGAATCACTTACTTTTCTGTCCTAAACCTAGATCTAAACCATGTTTTTTCAGAAACGGCCCCCTTCTCCCACTTAATCTACCTACTCGAACAAAAACTGAACCTCTCTCTATGATTTTCGACTTCGGCCAAGCCTATTTCCTCACTCTACGCACTCTGACGGCACTCACAAAGGCCAAACTTGAGATAAGTGTCATTTTCCTCTTTTATTTATAATTTTAGTTTCTAATTTCTAATTTGTTTTAGGTTTAGACACTGTTTTAGATTTTTTAGAACTTAGATCTAGGGTTTTTAGTTTCTGTTTTTAGAAATCTTGAGTTTATGCCTATAATCTTTTGGTTTTGATGTAGGAAATGAAAAGAGAAGAAGGAAAAATACCTTCCGACAGGCTCAGGTGATGTTGCGGTTTCTTCGACCGTCGTCAACAGTGTCCAACCAGCTTCATGGTGACTTCTCGGCTTTCAGGTAACTCCTCCACTTCCGCCTTTTCGAATTCTTTTTTCTCTCCTTTTGCAATTATTAGTGTAATGATGGCATATTAATTGATGTTTTTCTCTCTCTTTGCAGGTATTTATATCAGTCGGTTTTGGTGATGTCACCGTCTTTGCTGGTGAAGCCAGCTGGTTCCATACGGGCAGCAATCCGTGTGAGGGCTTTCAGGCGAATGAGGTAATGCCACGTGTCTCGGTTTTGGCAGGCAGAGAAAACATAGATTGGGCTCTTTGGTTTTTTGTGTTTGTTTGGGCGAATTTGTCTATAATTTGGGCGGAAATTGGGTTTTTGTGTTTGTTTGGGTCCAGTTTTAGGAAAATGGGTGTAACGCCCCAGTTTTGGGCTTAGAAGTTCTGGGCGTTGACCGGTTTGGTCAAAGTGCTGTTCGAATCTAAAGAGGTGAAATTAGGAAAGCCTAGTTCGGGTTGCATTAAAAATATGGAAAAATGTTCTAAAATCATCTTTTAATATAATTAAGTGAACTGTGAAATCAATTTTGAAAAATGGGTTTTGGAAGTATGACATTTTGACTAGTGACCAAAATGTAATTTTTGAAAGTTTTGTGACTATTTTATAAAGAGTTGAAACTTTGAATCTTTAAGGGGCTATTAATCCAAAGGTGATTTCTCCAGATTTTTCTAAGATATTTAGAGTTTTAATTCTGATTTTAAAGTGAATCAAAAGGAGGGAAAAACTCATTTGGCAATTTTCTCAACTAACTTCCAATTTTCTTCTCTCTTTTTCTCTCAAACCAAACACACCATTTCCAGAGATTTGATTCTGTTTTTCTCACTTTAATCTCTCCTTTTAACTCTCATTTGATTCCTAATCAACATATCTTCAAAACCTCTTCAATTGCTTCTTGATTCTTCAAGGATTTTCATTCCAAAAAGTGGAGAAACACAAGTTTGGAGGTAAGAACGTCCTTCTCCTCTAAACTATCAGTTCTTTACTGAAATTCCCAAGTTCTCAACTCTTAATTGATGTTTAATTAAAGGCTTTTGAGTTTGGAATTGGATCTTGGCTTATAATGCAAGATTTGATGATTTTTCATGATTTTCGTTAGATCTGATTAACCTGTGATTTGAGATGTGTTTTTGATGTTAAATGAACTCTAAATTGATAAAGAAATGAGTTTTGATTGATGCAATCCCGGATAGGTTGTGTTTCCTAAGTTTAGCTTATGTTTCTTGGATGTTTTTGTGGTGATCTTGTGGATCTGTTGTTGCTGGAGGTATAAGGATGTTTATAGGTTGTTTTTAGATGTTTTATGGTGATGATGGATGTTAGGTTTTGCTGGTTTATGGCTGGGCTTTGTTGAGAAGTGGTTTTGATGCAATTTCGGTTGTGTTTGGTGGCCGAAATTGGAGTGGGAATGAGAGCAGCGAGTTTGAGTGCTTTCATTGAAGCTTTTGATGCTTGATGATGCATTAAACCTCTGCTTTAATGTGTTTGATCAGGGGAGGCATCTTTGGATCCAAGAGTTGTTGATCCGGAGGCTTGAATTGGTACTTCGGCAAGAGGCGAAGTGGAATCGGTGAGTGAAATTGGGTTTTCGGCTTTGAAACCAATGTCTTGGGAGCTTAGTTTAAGTCTAAACAACTTTGCTAAGCTCGAGCGTAAGTTTTCGGAATTTCTCTCTAGTGGTGGCCATGATTTTGTTGTGTTGCAAAATGATTATTTGCATGTTTTACATACTGTTTTGGAAGCATGTTTTAGCATGGTTTTTGCTGATGATGTAAGCCATATGTTGAAGGTAACTCTAGGTAGGAGTTCCTTGCTTTTGTACATTGAAATGATGTGGTTTAATGCTTTTAAATGCATGATGAATATGGCTTGGTTTTATGCTTTAAAACAGTGATGTAAGTGATGAAAATGATGTATATTGGCAAGTGATGTTTTTAAAATGTGAAGGTCACTAAGGTGGTTAAAAGTCCTTGAGTGAGCCTTGTTACTTATGAACATCAAGGTGGTTAAAAGTCCTTGTATGGTTCATGTTGTGGACACTAAGGTGGTTAAAAGTCCTTAGGTGATCCCTTTCTATGGTGTTTAAAAGTCCATAGGCCAAGGTGTTTAAAAGTCCTTGGGATCAAGGTGTTTAAAAGTCCTTGATGTGATACATTTCATGGTGTTTAAAAGTCCATGGCCAAGGTGTTTAAAAGTCCTTGGGATCAAGGTGTTTAAAAGTCCTTGATGAGATACATTCTATGGTGTTTAAAAGTCCATAGGCCAAGGTGTTTAAAAGTCCTTGGGGCCAAGGTGTTTAAAAGTCCTTGGGGTGAAAGTTGATGAACTTGTGTTTAAAGAAATGGAATTTATCACTTGTAGCCAATATGACATGTTATGATTTGATGCATGAGATGCATGTTTAAGTATGCTTTTGAGCATGTGCAAATGATGGTTTAAAGCATGTTTTATAAAGTGTTTTACAAATGCATTATTGGATTGTTTTTAAGGGCATTCCTCACTAAGCTTTTGCTTACGCTCTCTTCGTTTTCCTTGATTCAATAATGCAGAGCGTTAGAGACCTTTTGAGGGCAGCAAGAAGGGCAAGAATTCAAGTGCAAGTAAAGCTCAATGTATGGAAGGTTTTTGTTAAACATTTTAGCTTTTGGGTGATTTGGCAATGGGGGACCAATGTGTATGTTTTGGGAGATGGTTTGTACTCCCTAAGTATGTTGAATGTTGTTGAGAATGCTGGTTTTCTGGTTGGCCTTCTTATGCTTGTTTTGTAAGTTTGGTGCTTGAATATCTAGCTTGTGTAGGAAGCATGCCTATAGAATTGGGTCTTTTTGCATATGATGATGTTTGGTTGAATTGATGATGCTATTATGTCCCTTATATGTTGAATTGCATGTTGACAAAGTTTGGTGACATTCGGAGCATGATTGGTTGTGTAATTCCATGTTTAAAGTGGAGTTTTGGAGCAATCTGGGCAGGGTGTTTCGGAACAGCACCTACCGTTTCGGAACGGGTGCCTTAATCGTGCCCAGGCGTCCGAAACGGGAGGGGCCGTTCCGAAACGGAAAGGCTTCTGCCAGACCCCCGTTTCGAAACGGGCTATGCCTGTTTCGGAACGGCCCCGCGTTTCGGAACGGGCTGTCTCCCGTTTCGGAACGGTCGACCGTTGGGGGCTGACATTGGCAGTTATGTGTTTTGAATTGTTTGCGTTTTGGTCCTGAAACTTGTTTGTGCAATTGTATGAGTTTGGGAAGTCCTTTTGAGCTGAAATTTCACAGAGAAGCATGAAACCTGATTAATTTCAAGTTGGTAACTTCAATTTGGATTAAGTCCTTATAATTATCAGAATTTACAATTTGGTCCCTAAAGTTGTAAATTGTTCAATTGAGTCCCTGTTTGATCTCTGATGTTTGTGATCTTTTGGTATGATGTTTGTGTGATCACAATTAGGCTTAATATGCATCTAGACAAATTTTAAAAAGAAAAAAAGGGTCGTTAATCAAGGTTGACTTTCGGGTTGACTTTGGTTTTCCCCGTGTGACTTTCTTAATTCGGGTCAACCGTCTAGGCCGGGTTAAGGGGGTTACATTTGGTGGTATCAGAGCTGAGTTCTCGAGTAATTGGGAATCTTTGTATGCATGATTGAAGTATGTATGCTATGAATGCTTGTTGTTTGAAAGCATGTTCAGTGGTTTGAAATGTTGATGCAGTTGAGTTGTATGCTCTGTTGTTGCATGTTGAGGGTACCCATTGCCAAACAAAAGCTAAAGGAAAGATGTTGTTTTGAAATGAAATTGAGCTTGAATACTTGGATTGCTTACCTTGCTGGGCCTGACTTTGTTTTATTTGTGTTATGATTGCATGATAAAAGTATGGCACCACGTAGAGAGTTAAGAGGTAATGTGAGAGCTACGGCTCCTAACGAGAATGAGAATGAAGAGCACACTGGTAGTGCTGTGTTACCCCCTCCTCCGCCTGGTGGTGGTGCTGGAGGTGCGAGAGCTGAAGCTGCAGCTGATGCTGGTGCTGGAGCTGCTGGACCAGAGGTTGGTCAGGGGCAAGCCATGCCTGATATGTCTGTTTTGGTACAAGCTATTGCGGGTGCTTTTCGAGCAGCAGTAGCTGGAGCTCAGGGAGCTGGGCATCAGGGAGATGCTGGAGTCAGATTGCCTTTGGAGCGTCTGCGCAGTCTTGGAGGGACTGAGTTTAGAGGTTTGTCAGCTGAGAGTTCTGAGGCTTGGCTGGAAAGTACCAAGCGTATCTTGGGTCAGATGAGTTGCACGGATGTGCAAAAGCTGGGCTGTGTTGTGTCCTTGCTGCAGGACGATGCTTATACATGGTGGACGACTACCATTTCTGGAATGGCTGAAGCTGATGTTACCTGGACATTCTTTCAGAATGTGTTTAAAAGAAGATATCTGGGAGTGAGATATCTGGATGAGAAAAAGCGGGAATTCATGTCTCTTACCCCAAGGGAGCATGAGTGTAGCTGAGTACGAGGTACAGTTTGTACGGCTCAGTCAGTATGCACCGGAGCTGGTACCTGATGAGAGGGCAAGGTGCGAGAGGTTCCGTTACGGTCTTGTGACGGATGTTAAGATGTATTTGCTGGCCGCCGAGTATGTTGATTTTGATGTGTTAGTGGGCCGAGCAAAGGACGTTGAGATGAACCTGAGTTTGTCTGCTAAGGGTGCTGGCAAGCGAGCTGCTGAGTATAGTTCCGGAGGTGGACGGAACAAGAGGGGACGAGATCAGAAGTATCAGTCCTCAGCCAGGAGAGGTGGTGGTGTACCTGTTAGAGGAGGCAATGCTAGAGCTGATCCTAGTGCTTGTTGGATCTGTGGTTCCCGTGGTCACTTGAAGCGTGACTGTCCTCGTGCTGAGAGAGTGTCACAAGCTCCTGTTGCGGCTACTGGTAACGGGTGCTGGAATTGTGGTTCTGCAGACCACATAAGGCGAGATTGTCCGAGGATGGCTGGTGAGCAGGTGCGTGCTCCTGTTGTTGCTGCACCACAGAGAGGTCGTGGGCGCGGCCGTGGTAATTTCCAGAGGAGAGAGGAAGGTGGCCGAGGGGTAGCTCATGTTGTAGCTATTCAGCCTGAAGGTGGAGGCCAAGCGAGGGTGTATGCTCAGAGAGAGGGCAGGAATGATGCGGATGTGATTGCAGGTACCTTTACTTTGCAGTCCTTGTCATTACTTTCTTTGATTGATTCTGGATCTACGCATTCATATATCCTTCGTGAGCATGCTGAATTGCTTGGTTTGCCTGTTGAGTCTTTGGATGTTGGTGTTCGGGTCACTAGTTCTTTTGGTGAGACTGTTGTGACTCGAAAGTTGTATAGAAGGTGCCCTTTGGTTGTCCAAGAGCATGTCTTTCATGTTGATCTTATGGAGTTGCCCTTCTATGGTTTTGATGTGATCCTTGGTATGGATTGGCTTGCTGAGCATCGTGCTGTTGTGGATTGTGAGAATAAGCGTGTTTCGCTTAAGCTTGCGGATGATTATGAAGTTGTGGTGGTTGGTGAGAATGTGAAGTTTCTTGCCAATGTGGTATCTTCTTTGGAGGCGAGCAGGATGCTGAGACAAGGTTGTGAAGCCTATCTAGCTTTTGTGATGAATCCTAGCTCTAAGGAGTTGAGGGTGCAAGATATCAGGGTTGTAAAGGAGTTTCCTGGTGTTTTTCCTGAGGAGTTGCCTGGTTTACCACCTAACCGCGAGGTGGAGTTTGGAATTGAGCTGTATGAGAATACAACTCCTGTGTCCATTACTCCATATAGAATGGCACCTAAGGAGCTGAAGGAGCTGAAGACGTAGTTGCAAGAGTTGCTTGATCGTGGTTTCATCCGGCCGAGTGTGTCACCTTGGGGAGCATCGGTCTTGTTTGTGAAGAAGAAGGATGGCACTATGAGAATGTGCATTGATTATCGTCAGCTGAACAAGTTGACTATCAAGAATCGGTATCCTTTGCCGAGGATTGATGATCTCTTTTATCAATTTCGGGGAGCTGCTGTGTTCTCTAAGATTGACTTGAGGTCAGGGTATTATCAGTTGAAGGTGAAGGATGTGGATGTGCCTAAGACAGCTTTCAGGACAAGGTATGGGCATTATGAGTTTCTTGTGATGCCGTTTGGGTTGACAAATGCTCCTGCTGCTTTCATGGACATGATGAATCGCGTGTTTCATGAATACCTGGACAAGTTTGTTGTGGTGTTCACTGATGATATCCTCGTGTACTCGCGTACTGAGGAGGAGCATGAAGAGCATTTGAGGATTGTTTTGCAAGCTTTGTTGGAGAATCAGCTTTATGCTAAGCTGAGCAAGTGTGAGTTCTGGTTGAGAGAGGTGGTTTTTCTTGGGCATGTGGTCTCAGCTGAGGGGATTCGTGTTGATCCTCAGAAGATCGAGGCGGTGATGAGCTGGAAGGTTCCTAAGTCTGTTCATGAGGTCCGTAGTTTCCTTGGTTTGGCGGGATATTACCGAAGGTTTGTGGATGGGTTTTCCAAGATTGCTGCTCCTTTGACAAAGCTGTTGCAGAAGGATGTTAAGTATGAGTGGACAGAAGCGAGACAGCAGGCTTTTGAGAAGCTGAAGGCGGCTTTGACGCAAGCTCCTATCTTGATTCAGCCTGAATCAGGGAAAGAGTTTGTGGTTTACAGTGATGCATCCTATGTTGGTTTGGGGTGTGTGCTAATGCAGGAGGGTAAGGTGGTGGCTTATGCATCGCGGCAGTTGAAAGTGCATGAGCGCAATTACCCTACGCACGATATTGAGCTGGCTGCAGTGGTTTTTGCTCTGAAGATCTGGAGGCATTATCTGTATGGTGAGAAGTGTACTATGTACACAGATCACAAGAGTTTGAGGTATCTGATGTCTCAGAAGGAGTTGAATCTTAGGCAGCGGCGTTGGTTGGAGTTGCTCAAGGATTATGATCTGACGATTGAGTATCATCCTGGAAAAGCTAATGTTGTTGCTGATGCCTTGAGTAGGAAGGTAGCTGTTGAGTTGAGAGCCATGTTTGCTAGCTGGAGCATATCGCGTGATGGTGGTCTTGTGGCTGAGTCGCAAGTGAAACCCTCTATGGTTCAGTTGATCAAGGATAAGCAGTTGTTGGATGATTCCTTGGTGTCTCATGTTCAGGATATCGCGGAGGGTAGACCTTCGGATTTCTGTTTCAATGATGATGGTGTGCTGTGTTTTGGGAGTCGGATAGTAGTGCCCAATGATGCTGAGTTGAGGCGTGCTATTCTGACTGAAGGTCATAGTAGTCCTTTTGCTATGCATCCTGGTAGTACTAAGATGTATCGTGATCTTCGTGATGAGTACTATTGGGTGGGTTTGAAGAAGGATGTTGCAGAGTTCGTGAGCAAGTGTTTGGTGTGTCAGCGAGTTAAGGCTGAACATCAGTTTCCTTCAGGTTTGTTGCAACCGTTGAAAATCCCTGAATGGAAGTGGGAGAGGGTTACCATGGATTTTGTATCTGGTTTACCTTTGTCTCCATCGAAAAAGAATTCGGTCTGGGTGATTGTGGATCGCCTGACGAAGTGTGCGCATTTCTTGCCTGTGCATACTACGTTTTCTTTGGATAAGCTGGCAGAGCTGTACATTGCTGAGATTGTGCGGCTGCATGGTGTGCCTAAGTCGATTGTGTCGGATAGGGATCCGAGGTTCACATCGCGTTTCTGGCAGTGTTTGCATCAAGCTCTGGGTACAAGGTTGCATTTCAGTACATCCTATCATCCTCAGTCGGATGGTCAATCTAAGTGAGTTATCCAGACTTTGGAGGATATGTTGAGGTGCTGCGTGATTGAGTTCCAAGGTTCTTGGGAGAAGCATCTGCCTTTGGTTGAGTTTGCTTATAACAACAGTTATCAGGCGAGCATACAGATGGCACCTTATGAGGCTTTGTACGGGAGGAAGTGTAGGACTCCTCTTTGTTGGGCTGAAACTGGTCAAAAGTTGGTTTCGATTCCGGCTTTGTTGAAAGGGACCACAGAGAAGGTGAAGCTCATTTGTGAACGGTTAAAGGCTGCTTCTGATCGGCAGAAGTCTTACGCGGATTTGAAGCGTAAGGAGATAGAGTATGCGGTGGGTGACCGTGTGTTCTTGAAGGTTTCGCCTTGGAAAAAGGTGATGCGGTTTGGCCGGAAGGGCAAGTTGAGCCCTAGATACATTGGACCATATGAGGTGGTTGAGCGTGTGGGTCCTGTTGCGTATCGGTTGAGGTTACCTCAGGAGTTGGAGAAGATTCATGATGTGTTTCATGTTTCTATGCTCCGGAAGTATAGATCTGATCCTTCGCATGTGATGCCTGTGGAGGAAGTGGTTTTGAATCCGGATTTGACCTATGATGAGGAACCGGTGAAGGTTCTGGATTCGGATAGCAAGGTTCTTCGTGGCAAGACCATTGAGTTGGTGAAGGTGCTGTGGAAGCATCGCGGTGTTGAGGAAGCCACGTGGGAGCGGAAGGAAGACATGCTGAAGCAGTTTCCTTATCTCTTTCCTTCAGGTAAATTTCGAGGACGAAATTTCTTAAGGGGGGGAGAGTTGTAACGCCCCGGTTTTGGGCTATGGAAGTTCTGGGCGTTGACCGGTTTGGTCAAAGTGCTGTTCGAATCTAAAGAGGTGAAATTAGGAAAGCCTAGTTCGGGTTGCATTAAAAATATGGAAAAATGTTCTAAAATCATCTTTTAATATAATTAAGTGAACTGTGAAATCAATTTTGAAAAATGGGTTTTGGAAGTATGACATTTTGACTAGTGACCAAAATGTAATTTTTGAAAGTTTTGTGACTATTTTATAAAGAGTTGAAACTTTGAATCTTTAAGGGGCTATTAATCCAAAGGTGATTTCTCCAGATTTTTCTAAGATATTTAGAGTTTTAATTCTGATTTTAAAGTGAATCAAAAGGAGGGAAAAACTCATTTGGCAATTTTCTCAACTAACTTCCAATTTTCTTCTCTCTTTTTCTCTCAAACCAAACACACCATTTCCAGAGATTTGATTCTGTTTTTCTCACTTTAATCTCTCCTTTTAACTCTCATTTGATTCCTAATCAACATATCTTCAAAACCTCTTCAATTGCTTCTTGATTCTTCAAGGATTTTCATTCCAAAAAGTGGAGAAACACAAGTTTGGAGGTAAGAACGTCCTTCTCCTCTAAACTATCAGTTCTTTACTGAAATTCCCAAGTTCTCAACTCTTAATTGATGTTTAATTAAAGGCTTTTGAGTTTGGAATTGGATCTTGGCTTATAATGCAAGATTTGATGATTTTTCATGATTTTCGTTAGATCTGATTAACCTGTGATTTGAGATGTGTTTTTGATGTTAAATGAACTCTAAATTGATAAGGAAATGAGTTTTGATTGATGCAATCCCGGATAGGTTGTGTTTCCTAAGTTTAGCTTATGTTTCTTGGATGTTTTTGTGGTGATCTTGTGGATCTGTTGTTGCTGGAGGTATAAGGATGTTTATAGGTTGTTTTTAGATGTTTTATGGTGATGATGGATGTTAGGTTTTGCTGGTTTATGGCTGGGCTTTGTTGAGAAGTGGTTTTGATGCAATTTCGGTTGTGTTTGGTGGCCGAAATTGGAGTGGGAATGAGAGCAGCGAGTTTGAGTGCTTTCATTGAAGCTTTTGATGCTTGATGATGCATTAAACCTCTGCTTTAATGTGTTTGATCAGGGGAGGCATCTTTGGATCCAAGAGTTGTTGATCCGGAGGCTTGAATTGGTACTTCGGCAAGAGGCGAAGTGGAATCGGTGAGTGAAATTGGGTTTTCGGCTTTGAAACCAATGTCTTGGGAGCTTAGTTTAAGTCTAAACAACTTTGCTAAGCTCGAGCGTAAGTTTTCGGAATTTCTCTCTAGTGGTGGCCATGATTTTGTTGTGTTGCAAAATGATTATTTGCATGTTTTACATACTGTTTTGGAAGCATGTTTTAGCGTGGTTTTTGCTGATGATGTAAGCCATATGTTGAAGGTAACTCTAGGTAGGAGTTCCTTGCTTTTGTACATTGAAATGATGTGGTTTAATGCTTTTAAATGCATGATGAATATGGCTTGGTTTTATGCTTTAAAACAGTGATGTAAGTGATGAAAATGATGTATATTGGCAAGTGATGTTTTTAAAATGTGAAGGTCACTAAGGTGGTTAAAAGTCCTTGAGTGAGCCTTGTTACTTATGAACATCAAGGTGGTTAAAAGTCCTTGAATGGTTCATGTTGTGGACACTAAGGTGGTTAAAAGTCCTTAGGTGATCCCTTTCTTTGGTGTTTAAAAGTCCATAGGCCAAGGTGTTTAAAAGTCCTTGGGATCAAGGTGTTTAAAAGTCCTTGATGTGATACATTTTATGGTGTTTAAAAGTCCATGGCCAAGGTGTTTAAAAGTCCTTGGGATCAAGGTGTTTAAAAGTCCTTGATGAGATACATTCTATGGTGTTTAAAAGTCCATAGGCCAAGGTGTTTAAAAGTCCTTGGGGCCAAGGTGTTTAAAAGTCCTTGGGGTGAAAGTTGATGAACTTGTGTTTAAAGAAATGGAATTTATCACTTGTAGCCAATATGACATGTTATGATTTTATGCATGAGATGCATGTTTAAGTATGCTTTTGAGCATGTGCAAATGATGGTTTAAAGCATGTTTTATAAAGTGTTTTACAAATGCATTATCGGATGGTTTTTAAGGGCATTCCTCACTAAGCTTTTGCTTACGCTCTCTTCGTTTTCCTTGATTCAATAATGCAGAGCGTTAGAGACCTTTTAAGGGCAGCAAGAAGGGCAAGAATTCAAGTGCAAGTAAAGCTCAATGTATGGAAGGTTTTTGTTAAACATTTTAGCTTTTGGGTGATTTGGCAATGGGGGACCAATGTGTATGTTTTGGGAGATGGTTTGTACTCCCTAAGTATGTTGAATGTTGTTGAGAATGCTGGTTTTCTGGTTGGCCTTCTTATGCTTGTTTTGTAAGTTTGGTGCTTGAATATCTAGCTTGTGTAGGAAGCATGCCTATAGAATTGGGGCTTTTTGCATATGATGATGTTTGGTTGAATTGATGATGCTATTATGTCCCTTATATGTTGAATTGCATGTTGACAAAGTTTGGTGACATTCGGAGCATGATTGGTTGTGTAATTGCATGTTTAAAGTGGAGTTTTGGAGCAATCTGGGCAGGGTGTTTCGGAACAGCACCTACCGTTTCGGAACGGGTGCCTTAATCGTGCCCAGGCGTCCGAAACGGGAGGGGCCGTTCCGAAATGGAAAGGCTTCTGCCAGACCCCCGTTTCGAAACGGGCTATGCCTGTTTCGGAACGGCCCCGCGTTTTGGAACGGGCTGTCTCCCGTTTCGGAACGGTCGACCGTTGGGGGCTGACATTGGCAGTTATGTGTTTTGAATTGTTTGCGTTTTGGTCCTGAAACTTGTTTGTGCAATTGTATGAGTTTGGGAAGTCCTTTTGAGCTGAAATTTCACAGAGAAGCATGAAACCTGATTAATTTCAAGTTGGTAACTTCAATTTGGATTAAGTCCTTATAATTATCAGAATTTACAATTTGGTCCCTAAAGTTGTAAATTGTTCAATTGAGTCCCTATTTGATCTCTAATGTTTGTGATCTTTTGGTATGATGTTTGTGTGATCACAATTAGGCTTAATATGCATCTAGACAACTTTTAAAAAGAAAAAAAAAGGGTCGTTAATCAAGGTTGACTTTCGGGTTGACTTTGGTTTTCCCCGTGTGACTTTCTTAATTCGGGTCAACCGTCTAGGCCGGGTTAAGGGGGTTACAATGGGTTAGCAATATATGGGCTTAGCTTATATTATTGGGTTTTAGGATTTTTTAAATGGATTTTTATATTGTAAATGGACATTATATTATATATAGATTGTTTTATTATATTTTTTAATATTTTTAATATTCGATATATATATAGCCGGACAAAAATCGGCTATCACAACTGACCCTCTTTGCTCAATGTTGTGGAACAAAAATAGGGCAAAGACTGGAGAGACACGAATTTTGTTCAAACTGTCAGACCATTGAGATCTGAAGCGAGCCTTTTGATTATGAAGTGCTTCAGACCTTCCCTATCTCCTTAAAGTCTTTCTTTGCTCCTCTCATTAGGAACGCTTTCATGTTGGACATATTCTTCTCATCTTGCTGGGTGAACTCTTCTCATTGGGAGCTCTATCTTTGCTAAGTGAACTCTTCCCATTAGGAATCCTTCATTGCTGGGCGAACTCTTCTCATCGGGAGCTCTATCTTCCCTGGGCAGACTCTTCTCATTAGGAATCCTTCTTTGCTAGGCGGACTCTTCTCATTATGAATCCTTCTTCGCTAGGTGGACTCTTCTCATTAGGAATCCTTCTTCGCTGGGCAGACTCTTCTCATTAGGAATCCTTCTCGATATACTTCATGTCAAAACAATTGAAATATGGGGGTTAACATGACCCTAATGTCCTATATGATGCATGAACCATGGTTTACTGAGATTTATCAACCAGTCTTTGCTCTTTTAGACCCTTTTTTAACGTTCCCCTTTAATTTTCATCTCACATTCAGAATTGGCCTTCATAGTCTTCTTCATGCGTTTATGGTCCTTTTCTCTAAAGCGCCCTTCCGGGTTTTCACTTTAGATTTGCTTTTCTCAAAATGCCCTTTCAGGTTTTCACTTTGGTTCCCTTTTTTTAGAGCACCCTTTCGGGTTTTCACCCTTTTCTTTCTTTTTCCTTTTTCTTTTCTTTTTTCTCTTCTTTTTTCTTTTTTCTTTTTTCCTTTTCATTTTCCCTTTTTTTCTTTTTTTTTTCTTTTTCTTTTTCCTTTTTTTTAAAAAATAAAGGTGAAGTATATCATCTCGATATGGCTGATCACATGTCACCATGTTTGAGCAGCATTGCAAACACCCGATTTTAAGATAGCGACGTTTTGCCTGTAACCCCCTCGTCCCGGTCCGAATGGGCCACACGGGGATAACCGAGGCGAAACCCGTTAAGGCTCCACTTCGGTTACCGACCCTAGAAAACTTTTTCTTTTATTATTATCTTATCTAGATGCATTATTATGTCCAATGTGAAAAAGGCAACATCGGAAGAAACAAGCGAGGCAAACTACCAAACAGCCCAACAAAACAGCCCATTTTAAACTTAACTGCAGGCCGTTTCGAAACACCCAAGGAGTGTATCGAAACGCCTTGACTAGGTCAACTGGCCAAAGTCAACCCGAGGAGACCGTATCGAAACGCAGGTCAACCGTTCCGAAACGCCCTTAGCGGTCAACTTCTCGTGGTCAACAATACAAAGACCATTTCGAAACGCCAAGGCCCATTTCGATACCTCAATTTATCGTCAAAATCTCGGATTTCCAGTAGCAAAAACGTATCGAAACGACCCCCTTGCGTACCGAAACGCCTGGCCTGAAACAAGAGGCCGTATCGAAACGGGACCAACCGTTTCGATACACCTGCTGCGAACAGACAGGTTTTAGCTGGTTTTAAGGCTTATGGCTGCCTTAAAAACACCAACTAAGACCCCATCCAATACATGCATCACTCTAAGGCAAACCACACACAACGAGCATGCTTAACACACTTCAAACATATAAAAACCATACATTAAAAAGGATCAACATAACAACATATGATTCATACATAGCAACATCAACAAGGAGTCTAAACATGCTCCTAAAGCAACATCAACCTACATCAAAAGCTCAAATCCCATTGCTTGACTATTACATTTTCATAACTTAAAATCCATACTTGATAAAACCAAAAGCTCAACTAGCGCACTTGGAGGCCCTCGTCTTGCACAAGCAACCCACGAACTAAGGATCTGCATTGTCGAACAAAAGAGAGCGTAAGCAATAAGCTTGGTGAGGGTAAGCTCGTAAAACAAACCTCGACAATACAGGGTCCAAGCACGAGTACACAACCAAGGTAGAATGCATGATCTTACCTTCGAACCACATGAGTCAGAAATATCAATGATGTATGAACATAAACTCAACATCATGCCATGCTCAACAACTCATAAGCTCAATACATGGAAATACATATATCAATGTATCATCAAACACATTCCACAATCCGTATTGGCAACACATATATCAATCCATATTGGCACCTAGCTATGACTCGAATACGCGGATAATCGTTGGAACTTACATCCAACCACAACCAATACCTTACGGTGGGATTACACTCATCACCGTTTTCACGCGGAGGGGATTTCACTCATCCTCGCGCCCCGTCGATGAGATTCCACTCATCACCGACTAACATATATAAGAAGATTTTCGGGCGAACCCGTACTCCATCTTGATGACTACCATCACCAAGACCACGCGTGCATTTGACTCACGTGTGCACACTAACATCCTAATGATCGATCATTGTACCCAAGCATACTAGTGCCAACACTACACATTTCATTAATCATTCACAACACCATTTCTTACCAATTTCCGTGCTTAGCACGTACTCACCATGACTCACCGTCATGCACAAACCACATGCATATAACAATGCATCAATATCATGCCTCAACCTACATGTATAACACAATATACATAACCACCATAATCACAATTAAACATGAGGTATACTCAACATTCAAAGATCAACCAAAGTCTCTAACTAAAGCTTGGGATTAGACTACCAATCTAATCCCAACTCTAGGTGGGTCTACCAAGCCCAACCTAGTCCACATGCTTCAACCAACACTTGAAGACCATTTAAAAACATTTAACCACTCACCGACTAATCCAAGCTCAACCACACTAGCCGATCAAGCTCCCAACGATTCCAGATTTGTTCCCGAGGCTTCACAAACACAAATCCTTGCTTCTAATCATCCCAACACAATCAAAATAACCATAAATCAGTTCACAAATCAATGTAGCAAACCCGGAACACAAACCAAGCACAAAACACATGTTTTCAAGCTAAAGACAACCCCAAAACCTTCATTCCCGAGCAGCCCTAAAGCACAGTCCAAAACCAATGATTCCAACACTTATATTACTCCCAAAAACTTCCAAAACAACCCTTATACATATCCTAACCATCAGCCAACAATTTCCCACATCAAACAGCCCCAAAACCAACCTTAAGCCCCTCTAAAACCTCCCTAAAACCCAAATTCGGGAATCATTATAAAACCATGTAAAAATCGAGTATGTTGGACCTTTTAGATAGCAAACAACTCATATAACATTAATAAATCAAAAGCTTAGGTTAAAACCAACAAAGTTAGCATTTTTAATCCAAAACCTCAAAACTTCAAAATGTAAAATAATGAGCTTGATGAAAACAAAATACATGGGGAGAAAGAGGAAGGTGAGGGTAATAAGAAAATGTATTTACCTTCGAAAAGCCCTAAAAAACAAGCAAGAATGGTGATGGAACAGTGATGGGAGATGGGGAGGAGAAACTCTCGTTCAAAATGGGGAGGAAGAAGATGGGTGAAAATTTTGGGTATTTGAAATAAAATAAAAATGGGTTTTATTTTACAAGACCAAGAAATTACAACTTTTCCATTAATGAGATGGCTATCTCAAATATCTAAAATCTATGGGTTTTGGGTTTGAAAACAAAACAAGCCCAACATAAAATATTTGTTTTGAAAACCCGAGGCCCAAAATATTATTTTATTATTTTAATACTATTTTCACCCGACCCCCAAACCCGGGTGTTACGCAACACCTTGACCAACTCTATGGTCTTGCCACGCAACACCTTGCTATCAGAAGCAAGTATCTCAACTGGTTCTTCATTGTAAGACAAATCCGGATTCAGCTCTATCTCCTCAACGGGCATAACATGAGATGGATCTGATCTATATCTCCTAAGCATCGACACATGGAAGACATCGTGGATCTTCTCTAACTCTGAAGGCAATCTCAAATGGTAAGCTACTGGCCCAATCCGCTCAACTATCTCATACGGACCAATAAACCTCGGACTCAACTTGCCTTTCCGGCCAAATCGCATTACCTTCTTTCATGGAGATACTTTCAGAAAAACCTTCTCACCCACTGAAAACTCAATCTCTTTTCTCTTCAAATATGCATAAGACTTCTGACGATCGGAAGCTGCATTCAAACGGTCACATATCAATTTCACTTTCTCGGTAGTTCCCTTAAGCAAATCTGGCATAGGTAACAATTTCTAACCCGTTTCAGCCCAACAGATCGGAGTCCTACATCGCCTACCATAAAATGCCTCATAAGGAGCCATCTATATACTAGCCTGGTAACTGTTGTTGTAAGCAAACTCGACTAAGGGCAAATGCTTCTCCCAAGAACCCTAGAAGTCAATCACACAACAACGGAGCATATCCTCTAAAATCTGTATCACTCATTCTGACTGACCATCTGACTACGGATGGTAAGAAGTACTGAAATGCAAATGGCTACCTAGGGCACTATGCAAACAACTCTAGAACCTCGCTGTGAATCTCGGATCTCTATCTGATACAATAGACTTCGAAACTCCATGCAACCTCACAATCTCGCGGATGTACAAATTTGCCAAATTGTCTAAAGAATCTGTGGTGTTCACTGCTAAGAAATGAGCACACTTAGTAAATCTATCAACTATCACCCAAACAGAATTCTTCTTCGAAGGAGACAACGGCAACCCTGACACAAAGTCCATAGTGATTCTCTCCCATTTCCATTCCGGAATTTTCAAAGGCTGTAACAAACCTGAAGGAACTTGATGTTCTGCCTTCACTCTCTGACAAACCATGCAACGACTCACATACTCGGCTACATCCTTCTTCAAACCAACCCAGAAATAATCACTCTTCAGATCTCGGTACATCTTAGTACTATCCGGATGCATCGAAAAAGGACTCGAATGTGCCTCACTCAGAATCACACGTCTCAACTCAACATCTTCAGGTACTACAACTCTGTCTCTAAAACACAACACATTTTCACCACTGAAACTAAACTCGGTCGGTCTACCTTCGGCTATGTCCCAAACATGAGAAACTAAAGACACATCTTGCAATTGTTTCTCTCTGATCATCTGAATCAAAGAAGGCTTCACTTGTAACTCTATAATCAAACCACCATCACCTGATACACTCAATCTAGCAAACATAGCTCGCAACTCAACTGCAACTTTTCTGCTCAACGCATCGGCTGGTACATTTGCCTCACCCGGATGGTACTCGATAGTCAAATCATAGTCTTTCAACAGTTCAAGTCATCTTCTCTGTCTCAAGTTCAGCTCTCTCTGAGTCATCAGATACTTCAAGCTTTTATGATCACTGTAAACCGTGCACTTCTCACCATACAAGTAGTGATGTCAAATCTTCAACGTAAACACAATTGCGGCTAACTCAATATCGTGCGTAGGGTAGTTCTTCTCATGCACCTTCAACTGTCTCGAAGCATAAGCAACAACTCTTCTTTCTTGCATCAGAACACAACCTAAACCTACGTAGGAAGCATCGCTATAGATCACGAACTCTTTCCCTGAAACTGGTTGTACTAACACTGGAGCATTCGTCAAAGCTTCTTTCAATTTCTCAAATGCTTTATGTCTTGCATCTGACCACTCAAACTTAACTCCTTTTTGCAACAATTTATTCAACGGAACAGCCACTCTAGAGAAACCATCAACAAACCTCCTATAGTAACCAGCTAATCCTAGGAAACTCCTAATCTCAGTCACTAACTTAGGTTGCTTCTAGTCAACAATAGCCTCAATCTTCGTCGGATCAACACGGATACCTTAAGCTGATACGACATGGCCAAGAAACACAACCTCTCGAATCCAAAACTCACATTTACTTAGCTTAGCATACAACTGATTGCTAATCAATCTCTGCAAAACAAGTCTCAAGTGCTCATCATGCTCTTCTTCTGATCTCGAGTACACAAGGATGTCATCTATGAAAACAACTATAAACTGGTCTAGATAGTCTCGGAAAACTCTGTTCATCATATCCATGAAAGCTGCTGGTGCATTCGTGAGCCCAAACGACATCACAAGGAACTCATAGTGACCATATCTAGTCCTAAAGGCTGTCTTCGGAACATCACACTCCTTTACCTTCAACTGATAGTACCCTGATCTCAAGTCTATCTTCGAAAACACTGAGGCAACGGATACTTGTTCTTTATTGTTAACTGGTTCAACTGCCTATAGTCGATACACATTCTCATACTGCCATCCTTCTTCTTCACAAACAACACGGGAGCACCCCAAGGCGAACTACTTGGCCTAATAAAACCACGGTCTAACAACTCCTAAAGCTGACTCTTCAACTCTTTCAGAGCCATACGATACAGAGCAATAGAAACTGGAGTAGACCCTGAAACAGTCTCAATCACAAACTCTACATCTCTGTCAGGAGGCAAACCTGGTAACTCTTCTGGAAACACATCCGAAAAATCACAAAATGTTCTAATATCTTTCGGTCTAACCTCACTCATATTCGGATTCATCACATATGCTAAGTAAGCCCCACAACCGGAATCCATCAACCTTTGAGCCTCTAAAGCTGACACCACATTCGACAAGAACTTAACGTTCTCGCCTACTACTACTACCTCGTAGTCATCGGAAAGCTTCAACGAAATTCTCTTCGTCTCAAAATCTACACTAGCTCTGTGCTCAACCAACCAATCCATACCCAAAATAATATCAAAACCATAGAACGGAAGCTCCATCATATCAACAGGAAACACATGACCCTGAATCTTCAGCGGACACCTCCTATACATTCGTCTAACTACAACTGTCTCACCAAAAGAACTAGTCACATGCATCCCTACATCTAAAATCTCAACAGGTATGTCTAACTTCTTTGCATGCTCACTCAAAATGTAAGAATGCCTAGAACCTGAATCAACTAAAGAAATCAAAGACATGGACTGTAACTCAAAATTACCTGCTATCACATATGTGTCATTCCCTGCCTCTCTCTGTGCGTAGACTCTAGCTGGTCCACAGGCCTCTGGCTGAACTGCCACAACATGAGCGAGATTCCACAGTGCCTCTACTCTAGGTGCATAAACCCTCGGCTGGAAGTAACCACGACCGCGCCCACGGCCTCTCTGATAGTCAATCGCTCTCGCAGGAGCCTATGCCAGATTCGGTGCCTGTGCCGCCTAATGCGGACACTCTCTCCTGAAGTGGTCTCTCGATCCACAGTTCCAGCAAGCATGAAAATTACCCCAACACTCTCCCGAATGTTGTCTCCCACAAAGGGTGCACTCGGGCAAACACCCTCCAGCTCTATGGCCCTGATGGCCTCTACCATGGTGGCCACCGCCACGCCTATGGTCAAACAGATGTCCACTACCCCGATGCCTCTTGGCATCACCGCGATCAAAGTTATTGTGCCTCTTCCCTAAACTGGATCCTCCCGAACGCTTGGTCAGCCCCAAGCTATGCTCAATGTCCTTGGCCCTAGCGACTAAGACATCAAAATCAGAATAATCTGAAGCTAAGGTGTACCTCTTAACTTCCTCATGAAGCCCATATCTGAACCGATTACAACGGCCCCTCTCAGTAGGAACCAACTCTGGAGCATATTGGCTCAGTCGGACAAAGCGGATCTCATAATCAGTCACCGATGCATCTCCCTGAACAAGAGCCATGAACTCCCGCTTCTTCTCATCCAGATATCTCGACCCCAAATACCTCTTTCTGAACGTAGTCTCAAAGAAGTCCCAACCAATCTCGGCCTCAGACACACCGGTAGTAATGGTGATCCACCAGGTGTAGGCATCACCCTAAAGTAACGAAACCACACAGCCCAACTTACGAGTTCCAACACATCCCATCTGAGCTAGAATACGGATTGTCTTCTCCAACCACAACTCTGATCTCTCTAGTGTAGATCCCCTGAACTCTTCTGCCCCTAGGCTACGGAGCCTCTCTAAGGGTAATCTAGCATCATCACCTCTCGGCTGAGCTGCAGCCTGAGCTCCGGCAACTGCGGCCTGAAACGCTCCCGCTATAGCTTGAACTAGCAGAGCCATATCTATTCCTGCAGGACCTTGGCCACCCTGACCAACCTGAGGTCCCGCTCCCTCAACTCCAACCTCGCCTCCCACTTTAGGTTGAGAAGGTGGTGGAGGAGGAGCTCTGACTCCAACAGCAGGCTCTTCCACAGGATCCTCTACTCCAACCACCGGCTCATTAACAGGAGCCGCAACTCGAGGTTCCTGACGAACCATCCTCGGTCTACCACTAGGCCTCGACATACGCGCTCACAGATAACAACTACAATACAACAACATACAAAGATAGGGTTAGCAAGGGCAAGGGTCCAAGTGGATCAAGTATGTTCCCTCGCTTAAAAATCCTTTTTCCGATGTAATAGAAGCAATGGGACTCTACTCAACATGCTTCAAACGAACATACATCAAAGCATACTTGTCAAACAAGCAAACATACTTACATGGCAAGCAAACACCGTGCAATTGCAATACAAGAATTTAACTTACCTCACTTACCTGTCTGGGGTCTCGGAAACCTCAGGCTCTGATACCAACAAGTGTAACCCCCTCGTCCCGGTCCGGGTGACTGATCGGTCCGAACGGGTCACACGGGGATAACCGAGGCGAAACCCGTTAAGGCTCCACTTCGGTTACCGACCCTAGAAAACTTTTTCTTTTATTATTATCTTATCTAGATGCATTATTAAGTCCTATGTGAAAAAGGCAACAACGGAAGAAACAAGCGAGGCAAACAACCAAACAGCCCAACAAAACAGCCCATTTTAAACTTAACTGCAGGCCGTTTCGAAACACCCAAGGAGTGTATCGAAACGCCTTGACTAGGTCAACTAGGCAAAGTCAACCCGAGGAGACTGTATCGAAACGCAGGTCAACCGTTTCGAAACGCCCTCAGCGGTCAACTTCTCGTGGTCAATGATACGAAGACCGTTTCGAAACGCCAAGGCCCGTTTTGATACCTCAATTTATCGTCAAAATCTTAGATTTCCAGTAGCAAAAACGTATCGAAACGACCCACTCAGACAAGTTTTAGCTGGTTTTAAGGCTTATGGCTGCCTCAAAAACACCAACTAAGACCCCAACCAAAACATGCATCACTCTAAGGCAAACCACACACAACGAGCATGCTTAACACACTTCAAACATATAAAAACCATACATTAAAAAGGATCAACATAACAACATATGATTCATACATAGCATTCAAGATAACATGCTTAGACAAGAGCATACACTTAAGCTTTCATAAAAGGCACAAGGCCAACATTCACAAGCATTCAAGGTAAGCAACATAGGCATGGTTTACAATCCAAAACATGGCATCAACAAGCCATACCAACAACAAGGAGTCTAAACATGCTTCTAAAGCAACATCAACCTACATCAAAAGCTCAAATCTCATTGCTTGACTATTACATTTTCATAACTTAAAATCCATACTTGATAAAACCAAAAGCTCAACTACCTCGCTTGGAGGCCCTAGTCTTGCACTAGCAACCCACGAACTAAGGATCTGCATTGTCAAACAAAAGAGAACGTAAGAAATAAGCTTAGTGAGGGTAAGCTCGTAAAACAAACCTCGACAATGCAGGGTCCAAGCACGAGCACACAACCAAGGTAGAATGCATGATCTTACCTTTAAACCACATGAGTCAAAAATATCAATGATGTATGAACATAAACTCAACATCATGCCATGCTTAACAACTCATAAGCTCAATACATGGAAATACATATATCAATGTATCATCAAACACATTCCACAATCCGTATTGGTAACACATATATCAATCCATATTGGCACCTAGCTCTGACTCGAATACGCGGATAACCGTTGGAACTCACATCCAACCACAACCATTACCTTACGATGGGATTACACTCATCACCGTTTTCACGCGGAGGGGATTCCACTCATCCTCGCGCCCCATCGATGGGATTCCACTCATCACCGACTAACATATATAAGAAGATTTCCGGGAGAACCCGTACTCCATCTTGATGACTACCATCACCAAGACCGCGCGCGCATTTGACTCACGTGTGCACACTAACATCCTAATAACCGATCATTGTACCCAAGCATACTAGTGCCAATACTACACATTTCATTAATCTTTCACAACACTATTTCTTACCAATTTCCGTGCTTAGCACGTACTCACCATGACTTATCGTCATGCACAAACCACATGCATATAACAATGCATGAATACCATGCCTCAACATACATGTATAACACAATATACATAACCACCATAATCACAATTAAACATGAGGCATACTCAACATTCAAAGATCAACCAAAGTCTCTAACTAAAGTCTGGGATTAGACTACCAATCTAATCCCAACTCTAGGTGGGTCTACCAAGCCCAACCTAGTCCACATGCTTCAACCAACACTTGAAAACCATTTAAAAACATTTAACCACTCACCGACTAATCCAAGCTCAACCACACTAGCCGATCAAGCTCCCAACGATTCCAGATTCATTCCCGAGGCTTCACCAACACAAATCCTTGCTTCTAATCATCCCAACACAATCAAAATAACCACAAATCAGTTCACAAATCAATGTAGCAAACCCGGAACACAAACCAAGCACAAAACACATGTTTTCAAGCTAAAGACAACCCCAAAACCTTCATTCCCGAGCAGCCCTAAAGCACAGTCCAAAACCAATGATTCCAACACTTATATTACTCCCAAAAACTTCCAAAACAACCCTTATACATAGCCTAACCATCAGCCAACAATTTCCCACATCAAACAGCCCCAAAACCAACCTTAAACCCCTCTAAAACCTCCCTAAAACCATGTAAAAATCGAGTATGTTGGACCTTTTAGATAGCAAACAACTCATATAACATTAATAAATCAAAAGCTTAGGTTAAGACCAACAAAGTTAGTATTTTTAATCCAAAACCTCAAAACTTCAAAATGTAAATTAGTAAGCTTGATGAAAACAAAATACATGGGAAGAAAGAGGAAGATGAGGGTAATAAGAAAATGTATTTACCTTCGAAAAGCCGTCAAAACAAGCAAGAATGGTGATGGAACAGTGATGGGAGATGGGGAGGAGAAACTCTCGTTCAAAATGGGGAGGAAGAAGATGGGTGAAAATTTTGGGTATTTGAAATAAAATAAAAATGGGTTTTATTTTACAAGACCAAGAAATTAAAACTTTGCCATTAATGAGATGGCTATCTCAAATATCTAAAATCTATGGGTTTTGGATTTGAAAACAAAACAAGCCCTACATAAAATATTTGTTTTGAAAACCCGAGGCCCAAAATATTATTTTATTATTTTAATACTATTTTCACCCGACCCCCAAAATCGCGTGTTACATTGCCAATTTTGAGAATCTTTACAAAATGATGGCTCTCAACAGTAGAACATTAAACTGCGGTCAATCTCTTTTAGTCTCAATGTAACCCCCTCCTGCATCAAAACACATCCCAATCCTGTGTGAGAGGCATCACTATATACCGTATAGGCCTTCCCAGGCTCAGGCTGAATCAGAACCGGTGCTTCAGTCAACACGGTCTTAAGTTTCTCAAAACTGGTGTGTTGAGCCTCAGTCCAGACAAAAGGAATATCCTTCCTCAGAAGTTTAGTCAGAGGAGCTGCAATAATCGAGAAACCTTCTACAAACCTCCGATAGTAACCAACTAAACCCAAGAAGCTTCGAATCTCATGAACATTCTTGGGCTGCTTCCAACCCAAAATAGCCTCAATCTTCTTTGGATCAACCTGAATACCATTAGCAGAAACCACGTGTCCTAAGAAGGTAACCTCGGTCCACCAGAATTCACATTTACTGAACTTTGCATACAACTGCTTCTCACGCAAAGTCTATAGAACAACCCGGAGATGTTCCTCATGTTCTGCCTCCGATTTAGAATAAACCAGTATGTCGTCAATGAAAACAACCACGAACTAGTCCAAATAGGGTTGAAACACCCTATTCATCATATCCATAAAGGCTGCAGGGGCATTAGTCAATCCAAACGGCATCACCAGAAACTCGTAATGACCATAACGAGTGCGAAAAGCGGTCTTGAACACATCAGAATCCTTAACCTTGAGTTGGTAATAACCTGATCTCATGTCTATCTTAGAGAATACTGTAGCTCCTCGGAACTGATCAAACAAGTCATCAATACGAGGAAGTGGGTACCTATTCTTGATCGTCAGCTTGTTCAGCTTCTGATAATCAATACAAAGCCGAAGTGATCCGTCCTTCTTCTTCACAAACAAAACAGGGGCTCCCCAAGGAGAAACACTAGGTCGGATGAAACCCCTATCCAACAATTCATGCAACTGAATCTTCAATTCTTTAAGCTCTTTCGGAGCCATCCTGTAAGGAGTCATAGAGACAGGAGCTGTACCCGGATATACATCTATGCCAAACTCAACCTCGTCACGTTTTGGCGGTACCCCTGGCAATTCCTCCGGAAAAACATCTAGAAAATCCCTAATCCCCAATCTAACAAACCCTAACACCACGCCCCGGCGGCGCCCAACCACCACAGCCACGGCCAATACGACAGCGGCCACTGCCAATCATGACGGTGACGGTAACCCCGAAGCCCAACAGACTCGACCCAAACAGTCACCCTAACCCGAGACGGAGGTGGCGTGCACGCAGAGGACGGCGGCGACACACACAAAGAACGGCGGCGCACAGATACCCAAATAAAAACAAAAGAGTGTTTACCCTAGATAAATGGGTAAATTACAGAATAAGGGTCCCTGTTTTTGCCCGCCTAACAATTTAACCACCAAACTTATAATTTAATCAATTTGGTCCCCATTTTAGATTAGGTTAAATTCCGATTTCCCCCCAAATTCTAGGGTTTCCAATTCGCGATTTTACGATTTAGGTTTTACAAATTGGGGCTAAAATGGGGTGTTACAACTCTCCCCTCGTAAAAAGAAATTTCGGCCTCGAAATTTACCTGGAGCAAACAAATACGGATACTGAGCTTTGATGACAGCTTTGGGCTCCCAAGTAGCCTCATCATGACTGCGACCATGCCACAAGACTTTGACCATCTTAATGGTCTTCCCTCTGAGAATTTTCTTATCCTGAGCAAGAATCTCGATAGGCTCCTCCTCAAAACGCAAATCAGGACGAATCTCAATATCCTCCACAGGCAAAACATGAGACGGATCAGCATGGTAGTGTCTCAACACAGAAACATGGAAAACATCATGAATGCGCTGAAGCTCTGGTGGTAACTCAAGCTGATAAGCAACAGGTCCAACCCGACGAAGAATCCGATAAGGACCAATATAACGAGGACTCAGCTTGCCCTTCCGACCAAACCGAAGTACCTTCCTCCAAGGAGATACTTTCAGGAAAACCTCATCACTGACCTCAAACTCAAGATCGCGTCGTCTCAAGTCAGCATAGGACTTCTGTCTGTCAAAAGCAACCTTAAGCCGGTCTCGAATCAATCTGACTGTTTGCTCGGCCTCACGAACTAGGTTTGGTCCCAACAATCTATGCTCATTAACTTCAGTCCACCCAATCGGTGACCTACACCTACGCCCATACAGAGCCTCATACGGTGCCATTTTTATACTGGCCTGGTAGCTGTTATTATATGCAAACTCTGCGAGCGGCAAGAAATCCTCCCAACTACCACTGTAATCAAGAACACAACCTCTCAACATGTCCTCAAGAATCTGAATCACACGCTCAGACTGCCCGTCAGTCTGCGAATGATAAGATGTACTGAAGTTCAACTGGATACCCAAAGTAGAGTGAAGTGCTTTCTAGAACTTCGTTGTAAACCTCGGATCACGATCAGAAATAATCGATAGTGGTACCCCATAAAGTCGAACGATCTCAGAAATATAGAGCCGAGCCAACTTATTCAAAGGATAGTTGACTCGAACCGGGATGAAATGAGCAGACTTAGTCAAACGGTCCACTATAACCCAGACGAAGTCCTTCTTGGACGGAGTCATCGGAAGACCACTGACAAAATCCATAGTCACACGCTCCCATTTCCACTAAGGAATCTCGATGTGCTGAAGCAACCCAGATGGACGCTGATGCTCTGCCTTGACTCTCTGACAAGTCATAAACTTAGACACAAATCCGACAACATCCCGTTTAAGACCTTTCCACCAGTACCTCTGACGAAGGTTCTTATACATCTTATCACCACCAGGATGCATAGAATAGGGGCTGTCATGTGCCTCGCGAAGAATAACCTGTTTCAACCCAGATTTCCTCGGAATACAATACCGGCCTCGGAAACACAAAACACCATCCTTATCAATAGTATAATCCACATATGTACCCTCAAAAACCTCTCTGATACGATGCATAAGAAAAGGATTCATAGGCTGCTCAGCTCGAATATCAGATATCAGCGTATGAATGACCCGAAGTTCTGCCATCAAACTACCATCCTCAACAAACTCATCCGAGCAAACAAGGTCCTCAAATCTGAGATAGCATTACGACTCAAGGCGTCGGCAACCACGTTCTCCTTTCCCGGGTGATACTCTATCTCACAGTCATAATCCTTGAGAAGCTCCAACCAGCGACGCTGTCTCAGATTCAACTCTTTCTGCGTAAGGAGGTATTTTAGACTCTTGTGATCGGTGAAGATATAGCACTTCTCTCCGTAGAGATAGTGTCTCCAGATTTTCAGAGCAAAGATCACAGCAGCAAGCTCCAAATCATGGGTGGGGTAGTTACACTCATGCACTTTCAACTGACGAGATGCATAGGCCACTACCTTCCCCTGCGCCACTCTGATACCACTAAATGTAACCCCTTATTTTGACCTAAGGGTTTATAACAAATTGAAATTGACGATTTGGAAATTTTCCCCTCAAGTAAGGTTATTTATGAAAAAACCGTGCCGAAACTATTATTCAGTCATAATAATTAACCTTTAATGTTTCATAATAAAACAAGCATGCTAAAAATAGTTTATCAAATCCCAGAAATAATAAATGTCCAAAGTCCACTTTTACAACCAAATTTGAAAATGCTTAAATAAATAAATATAAGTCTAGAACAAAACGTACTGATAAATAGTATCAAATAATGTTCGAACGAGATCCTCCAAGTACCGAAACCTAAGTCTGGAAATCTGAAACATATACTAAGGGGGAGTCAGCTATAAAGCTCAGTGTGTCTCTAAAGTGCATAACAGAAGTCAATCCAACAATAATATCACAATTAAGAATTAACAGATATTCCGAAGTATTACAAGCAAAGCATACAGATATCATAACATGACATGCACCCAACTACATCACTGTCCAAAGAGTGAGGTTCCCCTGAACCACTCTACACCTCAACACCATGTCCGAAGCAGAACTCATCCCGAAAGATGGAACTACTGATCCGAAGCGAAGTTCAACCCGAAGGATGAAGTCGCTGAGCTTCCTCCGTACAATATCCCAACCCAATGATATGACATGTAATCTGATTTCAGAGTCCGAATGCAATCTTGTTAAATAACTAAGATGCATGTACATAATAATCTGATTCCGATATGTGTTACATAACATGATCACATCATCTGAGTCATACATTATTTATCAGATAACAGAGCAAAATAGCATACAGTTGAGTCATGCAATATTTATCAGATAACATAGCAGAATATCATACAAAATATTTCTCAATCAACCGAGCAGGATAACACAGAATATTTCTCATACAGATCACGCAATCAGGCAACACATACATGTAGCACAGACAGAGAACACACCTCAGGCAGCTAAATAGTCAACGTCGATAGTGACGTCTCCCACGCTCAGCCCTAGCGGAAGGTCGGACAGAATCAGCTCCTAAAAATAAAGAACACTATATGAGATTTTCTACTATGCCACATTCGAATGATTACGCTTAACAGAAATCTTACTAGCAGATCTCGAAGACTGTGCCACCGGAGGTCTGCCTGGCGGAGGAGGAGGTAAAAACTCGGGGTTAGAGTCCACGTCACCTGAACACAAAACAACCGAGTCAAATTCTGATACAACACCTTACAAAAATCTGAGCTCAACAAATAAACTTGATCCAAAAGACATTTCGGGTTCAAATTTGAAGGAACGGACAACGGCAACGGAACCGGAACGTCAAAAATCATAAAGGTGGACTCAGCCGAAAAAGTCAACCAAAAGTCAACGCTGACGTCATCGCTGACGTCATCATTGACTGCGATGACATCATCATTGACTGCATCAGCACTGCAACAGCAGATGACATCATCGTTGCATCAGCACTGCAACAGCGGATGACATCATCGTTGCATCAGCCCACTGGTCCGGTTCGGTTCAGCCCAGTCGTCCGGTTCACCAACTCAACCGGTCCGGTTCAGATCCAACAGCCACCCAAATGTAAAAACCCTAACCACATGGATCTTATCCAAATCAGAATCTGACTGCCTCGAGTCAAGAATATAAGCAAGATAGGCAGTAGCCCCATGACGAATCATCTTTTCTGCTTTGAGAGCCGAAACAACATTGGTCATATAACCTCTACGCTCTCCAACCATAATCACCTCGCACCCATCTGAGGTTTTCAGAGTCGCCCTTTTCTTTTCACAATCCAAACGGACTCGATGACCGGATAACTAGTCCATTCCAAGAATAAGGTCGAACTCTCTAAAAGGTAACTCCATCAAATAAGCAGAAAATATTTTCCTTTGAATCTCCAAAGGGCAATTCTTGTACACCTTAGAAACCTTGACATGATCACCCACTGGACTATAAACAGAAACCGCGTTCCCAGTATTCTCAACCGGAATTTCAAGTCCCCCAGATACCGAACTCGCAACATATGAATGGGTAGAACCAATATCTAATAAAGCAAAATACGGAATAGAGTGGATAGAAAATGTACCGGAAATAACATCTGGCTCATCACGATCCTCATGTCTCCTGGTAGCATAAACCAAACCTGGTTGTCTCACCCCGGATCTAGTTGATCCTCCACTCTGAGCTGGCCTACCTCTACCAGCAGAAACTGTAGTATCAGGTCTACCTCGACCTCTACCCCTAGCAGGAGTCTGTACTGATGCCTGTGACGGACTGGTCAAATGAGTTGACGGAGGTGCATGCGGACAATCTCTCAAAATATGATCGAAAGACCAACATCGAAAACAAGCCCCAGACTGTCTCCTACACTCCCCAGAATGCCATTTCTTGTAGAAAGAACACTGCGGTGGCCCCCGCGTGCTAGTCGATCCTCCAACACTAGAAGTCGGAACAGCAGTGGTCACTGGTCTGGCTCTGGAATATCTCTGATAGTCACTCTCATCTCTTGCCCTCTTCCTGGTCTGGTTACCCTGACTATACTGAACTGTCGCGATCGACTGCCTCTTACCCCGATCCATACCATGAGACTCAGCTTGCCTCAACTCTGACTCATTGCGTTCTGCAGTCCTAGCTCGCAAGGTAATATCCTTGTACTCTTTCTCCAAATGCAAAGACACACCAGTCTTGATCGAAGGTCGCAGACCCTTCAGAAACCAGCTGCACTTCTCTTCCTCTGTAGTAACTAACCCAGGGACGTACTGTACCAGCCTCAGAAACTCAATCTCATACTGATTCACGGTCATGTCATTTTGCTTTAGATTTATAAAGTCCTCACGACACTTGGCTAGATACTCAGCCCCAACATATCTGTCTCGGAAAGCCTGACGAAAATGATCCCATGTGATCCGACTAGCAGAAATAACGGTCTTCTTAGCCTCCCACCAGTTCAAGGCTTCACCCTTCAATAAAGATACAGCAGCTCTTAATTTTCTGTCAGCAGGGTAGTCCATCTCATCAAATAACTGCTGTAATTTCTTCAACCAATACTCTGCGTCAGCTGGATCTGTGGCCGTCTTACCATCAAACATCGACATCCCAGCAGACAAAAACTCAGCAGATATGGGTCTCCTAGAACCCTGTCGAAGATACTCAAGTAGCTCCAAATGCACTGCAGCAACATCAACTCCAGCAGTCTCACTGTTACCGGCTACACGGGGACCTTCACTCTGAGTCTGCTGATCAGGGTGATCGGTCTGTTGACCAATCGTATGAACCTCAGGTTGCTCCTCAGCATGCTCATGTTGTGGGTCCTCCTGATGTGGTGGCGAATGCTCAGGAGGATTAACGTCACTCATATTAGCAGCGGTACGACCTCGTCCACGGCCTCGATCTCGGCCGACCGTAGCTCTAGTACTCCTACGGGGTGGCATAGTATTCTATCTACAAAAGAAGAGTCCTAAAGTCAAAATGGGTACTTGGAGACTTTAATTGAAACATATATTACTTCTTAAAAATCCGAACATTTATATGAAAATCTTGTAGTTTCCGAAAACATTATTATGCATGCAAAATTTTGAAAACTTCAAAATCAAATTTTTATCAAGCCTCACAGGCCGAGGGGTGTAACCTAAGCTCTGATACCACTAAATGTAACCCCCTCCTGCATCAGAACACATCCCAATCCTGTGTGAGAGGCATCACTATATACCGTATAGGCCTTCCCAGGCTCAGGCTGAATCAGAACCGATGCTTCAGTCAACACGGTCTTAAGTTTCTCAAAACTGGTCTGTTGAGCCTCAGTCCAGACAAAAGGAATATCCTTCCTCAGAAGTTTAGTCAGGGGAGCTGCAATAATCGAGAAACCTTCTACAAACCTCCGATAGTAACCAGCTAAACCCAAGAAGCTTCGAATCTCAAGAACATTCTTGGGCTGTTTCCAACCCAAAATAGCTTCAATCTTCTTTGGATCAACCTGAATACCATTAGTAGAAACCACGTGTCCCAAGAAGGTAACCTCGGTCAATCAGAATTCACATTTTCTGAACTTTGCATACAACTGCTTCTCACGCAAAGTCTGTAGAACAACCCGAAGATGTTCCTCATGTTCTGCCTCCGATTTAGAATAAACCAGTATGTCGTCAATGAAAACAACTACAAACTGGTCCAGATAGGGTTGAAACACCCTATTCATCATATCCATAAAGGCTACAGGGGCATTAGTCAATCCAAACGGCATCACTAGAAACTCGTAATGACCATAACGAGTCCAAAAAGCGGTCTTGAACACATCAGAATCCTTAACCTTGAGTTGGTAATAACCCGATCTCAGGTCTATCTTAGAGAATATTGTAGCTCCTCGGAACTGATCAAACAAGTCATCAATACGAGGAAGTGGGTACCTGTTCTTGATCATCAGCTTGTTCAGCTTCCGATAATCAATACAAAGCCGAAGTGATCCGTCCTTCTTCTTCACAAACAAAACAGGGGCTTCCCAAGGAGAAACACTAGGTCGGATGAAACCCCTATCCAACAATTCCTGCAATTGAATCTTCAATTCTTTAAGCTCTTTCGGATCCATCCTGTAAGGAGCCATAGAGACAGGAGCTGTACCCGGATATACATCTATTCCAAACTCAACCTCGTCACATTTTGGCGGTACCCCTGGCAATTCCTCCGGAAAAACATTTGGAAAATCCCTAATCCCCAATCTAACAAACCCTAACACCACGCCCCAGCGGCGCCCAACCACCACAGCCACGGCCAACTCGACAGCGGCCACTGCCAATCATGACGACGACGGTAACCCCGAAGCCCAACGGACTCGACCCAAACACTCACCCTAACCCGAGACGGAGGTGGCGTGCACGCAGAGGACGTCGGCGGCACACACAAAGAACGGTGGCGGCAGTGTACGATTAAACGCACGATTTTGAACCCGTTTCCAGTGAAGAACGGCAGTGGGACGAAAGCTGGGTGATCGGGTTTCGTTCACACAGCGGCGAAGAGCGCTCTGGTGGTCTCGAAATGCTTGAACGGCGATGAAGGCCCCTTGGCCGGAGCTTTAACGGAAAAGGATGGGGGAAGGGTTTTCTGTAAGCTTTGTGTATTTTTTATTATTATTTTAGATAGACGAGAGAGAGCGGCACACAGATACCCAAATAAAAACAAAAGAGTGTTTACCCTAGATAAATGGGTAAATTACAGAATAAGGGTCCCTGTTTTTTCCCGCCTAACAATTTAACCACCAAACTTATAATTTAATCAATTTGGTCCCCATTTTAGATTAGGTTAGATTCCGATTTTCCCTCAAATTCTAGGGTTTCCAATTGGGGATTTTACGATTTAGGTTTTACAAATTGGGGCTAAAATGGGGTGTTACACTCAATGCCTTCAAATGCATCATTATTGCCTTGACTTGACGATTCTTCGAAGGGCATCTTCAGACTTCATAAACTGCCCCATCTAAGATGATGTCTAGGCATAAACAACAATAACATTCTTCTGATGTACATAGGAAAGAGAATGGACAAGTTCTAATCTTGATAATGGGTTGGTCTTATGATTCTGGTAAAGTCATTGTTCTTCGGGTGACATACTTTGTTGACATCTCGTTAATCATTCCTGAGTTTACATCACTTTACCCTGCACACTTTTCTTCAATATCCAAGAGTGGTAGGGTTCACCTGCACTATAAAACAGAGTAATACCAGGAAATTATCTATTTATATGCATTATATTAACCATTTTAATAAAGGAAGGCTCGGAGGTGAATTCATGGATTTTATTAAAGCTTATAAAATCAAGGTAGAATAGAATTTGAAATAGTCATGGCGAACAACAAAATCAAGAAACAAGTCAGGTCCCTGGGCATCCAGGGCATGAAGTATACGTCCACCCCATTAAACTTGTACTCATGTCTGTTGGACCTCAAATGTTGTCGGGATGCTTACAAATGTGAAATCCCTTCCGAAATACTAGGTGTCCAAGAGGTTCTGAAATCCAGATGTCTAACCTTATTTATCTGAGCTGCATTTTCAGGTTTTCAACTCAAATCCTCCTTTGGTTTCAAGATGCCCTTTGCGGATTTTCATCTTGAACCCCCTTTTATTTTTGTTTTCTTTTTTTTTTATTTTTTATATATCTAGGGCCCCCTTTCTGGGTTTTCACCATAGATATTTCATTTGTGGAAGCGCCCTTTCAGGTTTTCACTCTGCTTTCTTTTCTTTTCTTTTTCATTCTCTTTTTGAATTCTTTATGCATAATACTTCTTGACTGAATCTGAGTTCACTAGTTTGTGTAACTCCTTGTCGTCCATTTCAGCCAAGATCAATGCTCCTCCGAAGAAGGCCTTCTTAACAGCGTAGGGTCCTTCCTAGTTAGACATTAATTTTCCACGGTCATCTCGATGTATTTGTAGGACCTTTTTCAACACAAAATCCCACTCTCAAAATTCTCTCGGGCGCACCTTTTTGTTATATGCCCGTATCATCCTTTTTTGGTACATTTGGCTGTGACAGATTGCCCTCAACCTCTTTTCCTCAATGAGATTTAGTTTATCAAACTGAACCAGTAGCCATTCTGCATCATCCAACTTTATTTCGGACAAAATTCGAAGAGATGGAATTTTGACCTCAATGGGGAGTACTGCTTTTGTCCCATAGACCAGAGAGTAAGGTGTTGCCCCAGTTGAGGTTCGTATTGATGTTCGGTACGCAAATAAAGCAAAAGGTAGTTTCTCATGCGAATCTTTGTAAGTTTTTGTTGTCTTCGATATGATCTTCTTGATGTTCTTAGTGGCTGCCTCCATTGCCCCATTCATCTTAGGGTGGTAAGTCACATAATTGTGATGAATGATTTTGAATTGCTCACATGCTTCTGCTATCACTTTATTGTTGAAATTGGTGGCATTATTCGTGATGATTCTTTCTAGCAAACAATATCGACAAATTATATCTTTCTTCAAGAACTTGCAAAATGTCGTTCTTGTGATGTTGGCATAAAAAGCTGCTTCGACCTATTTGGTAAAATAATCTATGGCCACAAGAATAAAACGGTGTCCATTAGAAGCTTTAGGGTGGATTTTCCCAATGACATCCATGCCCCGGGCAGCGAAGAGCCATGGTGAATTCATTGTATGAAGAGGTACTGGTGGAGAATTAATATTGTTAGCATATATCTGACACTTATGACACTTCTTGACATACTGAATGCAATCTCCTTCTATAGTTGTCCAATAATAGCCATATCTCATGATTTTTCTGGCTATTGAGAGCCCATTTGCATGTGTACCACATATCCTATCATGTACTTCTACCATAATGTTCTTCGCTTCATTGGCATTGACATATCTTACCAGAATCTGATCTTTTCCCCTTTTGTATAGAATTTCTCCATCGAGTACATATCTGAAGCCATCCTTCTAATAGTTCATTTTTCATTGTCATTTTCCCCCATGGGGTAAATTTAAAACTTTAGATATTGCAAAACGTCATAATACCAGGGATGTTTGTCAACCGCTTCCTCTATGCTATAATAGTGAGCATAGGTTTCATAACTTTGCATTCGTATTGGCATCATGTCCTTTGGTTTATTTGCTAGGAATACCGAAACTAGTGTAGCTAGGGCATCCGCCATTTGATTATCTTCCCTGAGGAAGTATGTAAAGGTAACTTCTTCAAATTCTTTTATCAACTCCAGGATCAATTTTTGATACTCGATCAACTTTACATCATGCGTTTCCCATTCTCCGCGAAGCTGGTAGATCACCAACGCTGAATCCCCATATACTTTTAAAATTTATATTTTTCTTTCAATAGCAGCTCGCAGGTCCGTGACACAAGCTTCATATTCTGCCATGTTATTGGTACAAAGAAATTCTAACTTGCTTGTGAACGGGTAATGTACATTATATGGAGAAATCAATATTGCTCCAATTCCCCCATCTAAGGGCATTGGCTGCTCCATCAAAATACAATTTCCAAGTTTCACTATTTGGAATTCTGGCTTCCGCTGTGGAGATAATCACATCCTCATATGGGAAATCAAAGTTCAAGGGTTCATAGTCTTCCGCTGCACAGCTGGCTAAGAAATCTACTATGGCACTTCCTTTTATTTCTTTTTGGTTCAAATACACAATATCGAACTCTGATAGTAACATTTTCCAACGTGTCAACCTTCCAGTCAATGCCGGCACTTCCATTATAAATTTCAACGGATCAAGGCGGGAGATTAGCCATGTAGTGTGGTACAACATATATTGTCTGAGCCTACGAGTTACCCAGACCAAAGCACAACATAACTTTTGGATTGACGGGTACCGTACTTTGCATTTAGTAAACTTTTTACTCAAGTAATAATTGGCACTTTCCTTCTTTCGTGTATCATCATGTTGCCCCAGAACACATCCTATTGAATTCTCATAGGTCGTCAAATAAAAGATCATTGGTCTATCGAGAACTGGCGCTACTAATATAGGAGCATTGGTCAAATACTTTTTGATTTTGTCAAATGCCTCTTGGCACTCTTCATTCCACTCTCCGGGGTTATTTTTTCAGCATCTTGAAGATTGGATCACATTTATCAGTTGATTGAGAAATGAACCGAGAAACATAGTTCAATCTTCCAATGAATCCACGAACTTCTTTTTGTGAACTGGGTGGTGGCAAGTTATGAATAGCCTTCTCTTTATCTGGATCTATCTCAATTTCTCTTGAACTAACAACGAACCTAAGGAGTTTTCCAGATGTTACTCCAAAGGTACATTTGTTAGGGTTGAGTTTCAGCTGGTATTTTCTCAATCTTAAGAACAATTTCCTCAGATTTTGGATATGTTCTTCTTCAGTATGAGACTTGGCGATCATATCATCCACGTACACCTCAACTTCCTTGTGCATCATGTCATGGAACAAAGTAACCATCGCCCGTTGATAAGTTGCCCCGACATTCTTTAGTCTAAAAGGCATTACCTTGTAGCAATATGTGCCCCATAATGTTATGAACATCGTTTTGACCATGTCTTCTAGATTCATCTTTATCTGATTGTAGCCCGAGAAACCATCCATGAAGGAAAACCATGAATGCCCCGACGTATTGTCGACCGGAATATCTATGTGTGGAAAAGGGAAATTATCTTTTGGGCTGGCTCTATTCAGGTCTTTGTAGTCCACGCACATTCTTACCTTCCCATCTTTATTCAATACGATAACTATATTGGCCACCCACTCTGGATACTGGGACACTACAAGAAAACCAGCATCGATCTATTTTTGTACCTCTTCTTTTATCTTTATTACCATTTCTGGTCTCAACCATCTAAGTTTTTGTGGAACCGGTTTGCATTCTGGTCTAATGGGCAATTTGTGTACCACTATGCCAGTATTCAATCCTGGCATATCTAGATAGGACCAAGTGAAGACGTCTTTGAACTCTCGCAACAGATCAATCAGTTTTTGCTTCTTCTCTAACGAAAATGTTGTCCCTATCTTTACTTCACTTTTGGCCTCTTCTGTTCCCAGATTGAGAACCTCTAACTCTTCTTTATGAGGCAAGATTTGCTTGTCTTTCTTTTCTACCAACCTTAGTAATTCTTCAGGGATTTCACATTATGTTTCATTCTCGACTTCATTGATTTCCGCTAGACATACTGGCTGTTCAGGACCTACTACAGGATTAGGTTTAGGATCATTCATGCAGTCGATAGTTGAAGACCCGCAAAGGAAATAATTATATATTTTAAAAAGGATGCGAAAAATTAAAATCATGTTTGCCATTTATGAATCAGCATGGAAAGCATCTTTATTAAAATGATTATGTATAATGGTCCTTTACATACAATCCCCCTATACTTGCGGGCAAAGGGATAAGTTGGTTCTGATATTTACTCTGTTTTATTATTGGTTACAAGGGAAATGTCTTCAGATGTCCAATTCTTCAATGTCTCGCCTAGGGCACAGGGACGGATCATTCCCAAAAATTCACCAGGTCGAGTACCCTCGAAAATCCCGCCAATAAAGAGCCCATCCAAGTTTCTACCAAAAACTTCCTCTTCGTGCAGTCTTGCTATTTCTTGATTAACTTCTTCCAATTGCTTCTCAACATTCGTGAATCCACGCGATTTGAAGATCTTAGACATGTCAAAAAAATGTCACCAGCCTGGTAGTAGTTTCAGTTCCCTGCATGCGGGCGTTCCTCTGTTCCCTCCTTTTCCTCAACTCCCTTAGTCGATCTTGTACATTAGAAGTGAACCCTAGCCCAAAATGATCTTTCATTATAATGATGGGCCTTGGTCGTAGACATCCCTACAGGTGTTTCCCAAGTCCTTTGCATGTCTTTGCACCCTTTCCGAGCGTCTCTCGCACTGTCATTTTGGTGCAAATTGACAACCTTGGCCGTGGAAATGGTTTTCCCTCAGCAATGAAGGTCGCATTTACAAATTCCAGTTCCTTAAAAGAACACTCCAGGGCATTCTCATTTGTCTAAATGTATGGGATATCAGTTGTTATAGAGGCAATGATATCCTCTTCTGCACCAACACTAATCAACTTCCCTTCTATAACGAATTTGAGCTTCTGGTGCAAAGATGATGGGACCGCTCCTGCCGAATGGATCCAGGGTCTTCCCAGTACACAATTATATGTTGGCTTAATGTCCATTACCACAAAATCTATGTTGTAATTTGTCGCCCCTATCAACAACGGTACTTCTATCCTCCCCAACACATCTCGTGTCGTTCTATTGAAGGCTCTCACAGTATTTTGATATGCCTTCATGTGGGAGTCGTCAATAGGCAACCTCTGCAAAGTTTCCATTAGCATGAAATTTAGGGCATATCCATTATAAATTAAAACTCTAGGCAGCACATATCCTTTGCAGTGTGTGGTAATATTCAAAGCCTTTACTGACCTCATCCCTCTTTCTGGGATTTCATCATCGATGAACGTTATGTAGTTGTCGACAGCGATGTGGTTCATGATTCTGTCCAGTTTATCTACCCATATATCATTCGGTACAAATGTCTGGTTAAGCACCTTCATTGGAGCATTACGATTCCCATTAGAACTCAACAGCAACTCCGGAAAAGAAATCCTTGACTGCTGCCTTTTCAGCTGTTCCACAATACTGTACTTGCTATGCTTCAGAAACCTCGAAAACTCATGGGCTTGCTCTTCCATTACTGGCTCATTTATCTTCGGAGCAGGATCTTCTTTAAAAATCTTTTTCGGTGTTACAGTTGTTTTTCCTTTAGCTTTCTCAACCTCTTTCATCACCTTTGGGGAGGAATAGCATCGGCCACTTCGAGTGAAATGGCCCACTTCATTTACCGCCTCTGCATCTGGCTGCTTTTCTTTCTCCGGTTCATTCTTCATTTCATCACTTGGCTTTGTTTCTATCTGTAGTTTCTCCTTTTTTCGGTAGTGTTACATTGGCTGTGTAATTCCAAGGAACTGTATTGGTGCTCTTGAAAGCAAACGGTGCAGGAGTCGAGATTACTACCTTCGGGGCCACTATTGGTTTGAACTTTCAACCTTCGGTCTAACAGATACAACCAAAGGCTTATGAACTTCATACTTTACCACCAGAACATTCTGATGTACACACCTCAACTTCCTTCCTTGTTCTAGCCTTCTCAAAGAACTCAATTTAATTGTTGTCCATCATCTTTTGAATTAAGTCCCTAAACTCTTGACAGTGTTGGATTTCATGATCACACTCTTGGTGATATTCACAGTACATCTTGGCAGGTACTTCCATTTCAACCTTCATACCAATTTCAATCATCTTGGCATTGCATAATTGCTCAAACACCCATCTCAATGGTGACCGAATTTCTGACACATTTGTCTTCCGCCTCTTTGCCTCGTCATATTCCTCTATCACGTTTACCTCACGTCCACCATGACTTGGAAGGGGATTGACTGCAATACTGGGCTCATCAAACTTTAGTATCCCATTGTTGATCAAATTATACACCATTTTCTTGAATGTCGTGCACGTCTTAATAGAGTGCCCCGGTATCCCAGCATAGAACTCACAATGGGCATCAGACTTATACCATGGAGGATAAGGAGGCTGTAGAGGAGTTAAGTAGTATGGTCTTACAAGATCTGCTTCATACAACTATGGGTACAACTCCGCATATGACATCGAGATGGGTGTAAAGTTTATCCTGTCATTCCTTGGTCCACGTGAATCCTTCTTGTTTGAATCCTACTGATTCCCTAATGCGGTATCTGGCGAAGTAATAGTCACATTTTTCGAAGCCTCATATGCACTCGTATTATTCACCTCATTCTACTTTCTTTTATAATTCCTGTGAGAACTTTCTCCACTTTCAATTCTACCACTCTTTATCGCAGCTTCTATCTGTTCTCCAGTCATCACGATGTCAGCAATGTTTTGAGTAGCATTGCTGATAAGCCTTTCAAAGAGCGGTCCACTCAAAGTTTGGACAAACATATGAGCGATCTCGCTTTCCATCAACGGGGGTTGCACTTGTGCTGTAACATCTCTCCACCTCTGAGTGTATTGTCAGAGCGTTTCATCACTTTATTTGCTCCATCCCTTGCAGCATCACCCAACTTGGAATCATTTATGTAACATGTTTGTAGTGCTCCACGAAAGCCCCTGAAAGATCCTTCCAAGAACGAATATTCACTCGGCTTAACTGTGTATAGCAACGAGCCGCTGAGCCAGTTAAGATGTCCTGGAAGCAATGTATCAGCAGCTTTTCATCCTTCGATTGAGCAACCATCTTCCAACAGTACATCGTGAGGTGGGCCTTCAGACAAGTGGTTCCATCAAACTTATTAAAATCTGGGATTTGAACTTGGGGGAAGTGCCAAATCAGCTACCAAGCTCATTTCAGCAGCACCAGGCCCCATCTCATTAGCTTTTTGTAATTTCAGAAAATGATCCTCCAGAGCTTTGCAGCGCTCCTCGTATTTCATTTAAATTTCAGCATGGATCTTTTCTATCTCATTTAAAGTATTTAGATCTAGGACCTCTTCACCACTCCCGAAGTTTGCCCCAACATGCACCGGGTGACTAGTCGTCACCCCTGCCAAGTTGATGAGGACCTTCTTCACTGGTGGAGATTTTTCAGGTTGCATTATGATGTGAGATGTGGTTTCTGCTTGGTCATTCATGTCATTAGAAGCACCTTCAGCTGCTTTATCTTTTTCTGACTCTTTAGGGCCTAATAGATCAGTTAACTAATTGATGATCTCTGCTTGAGTCTGAGTGAAACAGTCTTTGATAGATTGCTCGATTCTATCAAAGCGATTCTGTGTCTCCACTCGATCATTTTTCATGCTAGAAATCCGGTCCTCAACGGCCATGGTTCTAGAATGCAGACGGGTTCCGTATGAACGCGGTATGATTGTGGCTTAAAGCAAACTCTGTCATTAAACCTTTCTTTTATTAAATTCTTTATTTTCCAATATATCATAAAATTCTAGATGAATGTATGTATTCATGAATGCATGAATGCAATAAAAGACATCGAATTTATGAACCAGTCTTTTTTAGAAACACCCATTTGTCCGGAAGTTCAATTACATAGAAAAGATAAATTTCCTACAGAAAGCTACTAGCCCTAATTCCTAAGTTGACCAACTCGTGCAGCAAGCGAGTAATAGCCTCTCAGTGTTCCTTTTCAACATTGGGTTGCTCTAACAGACTTGTAGCTTGTCTTGACAGAATCTGGACATACGAGGCAACACTCCTGACCTATTCCTTGAAACTCACTAATTCATTGTTCTGACATAGAACTGTGCGTTGTGCTGCTACTTGTCTCTCCACGCTCCGCTTTCCACTATCAGTGCTCCTTCATAACCAGCAAGTTTTTCTTTCAAGTCCTTGACGACATTCTCTAATTCCATCACCCTTTTCTGCAACCTTTCTTTTTCTATTTCTGCTTGAACCTTATCTTCGTTATGATATTTTGTGATTAGATCTTCCAATTGTGCTACTTGTCTTGTCAGATCAAAATTCCTAGCTTGCTCTTCTTCCAGCTTTTTTTTTGCCTTGCTGCTCGATTATTTGCTTGCTCGTGCCTTCTTGTCATACATCCTCTTGTAATCGTCTCCGTCTTTGGTCATCGCATCCAGTTTCTCTGATAAGTTCTTTATCACCTTGCTCGTTCCTCTCTTTTGCTTGGTTTTGTAATCATCATGTAGTTTTTGCAACTCTTTCAAATCACGGCTTATCTTCTTGTTTTGTTCCATCAATTCTTTCTCCTTTCCCTCATGCATGCTTACTTGCAGCTTTTCCATGGTCAACTCCTCTTTGAGATCACTAATCCCTTTTTAATATCTTTTTAAATCTAACTCTCAATCATGTTTGAGTTTTCCAAAGCTGAGGGCGCTTCCTTAGTTGCTTGAGTCGAGGTACCAACATTTAATAACCTTTCTTGGAATGTACTGTCATTAACCCTTTGAGTCCTTCATTCATTATACCTTGTCATTACTTCCAGGTTCTGATAAAGTTGAACCCTTCTTGGTGTCTCCCATGCTTTTTTAGTTTGTAGTACCAGCCTTTTGTAGTCGTTTGTTTTATGAACATACTCAAATTTTGCCATCCCAGCAGTTGCCAACACGAACTGTCTCGACCTAAATTGTCTTGACACTAGCAATGGGCAATAGGTTGTTCCTCTCCAAATTCTCGGTAACGGAACCCAATCTTTGTTCCCACAGCTGTATAAGAAGGTTGTTCCTCTGTTTAACCACGGGGCTTTCCATACCACATATGTATCCTTCAAGTCCTTGAAATATTCTTCCCAATTCTTCTCACTTTTTTCTTTCTAAAAGGCAACTAGTTATGTGTTCTCCTATTGGTGAATAAGTGTCAAGATACTTGATCCCTCTATAAGGCTTGTCCCATCTGTGTCCTCTAAACCATATTTCCAACAATTGTGCACACCCTCAAAATCTTCCTTCTCTAGTTTTCTTGCAAGTGGTCAATGATCTGTAGGTCTCTATTAAAATAGAAGGCATCGGGTTGACTCCTTTATCCAGTCGCTCAAATAGTCCCACAGTGGATGAATCGATATGCTATGGTGTTCTTGGAAAAAAAACTAGGTCGTAAACACATAAAGCAAAAAGGCTTCTCATTCTGACCGTCTTGTCACTGTTTACTAGTATCAACTCTTTAAGGGTCCTCCATTTAACTCGTTGTCTGTCTTCATTTTGATCGATACTGTCATTATTAGCCATTTTCTTTTCCAACCATTCCTTTGTCTTTCCAGTTAGTGACTTTAATTTCTTGATGAAGCCTGCATTTCCAGAGTTGTTAAGGGGCGTGGTGTAAATTTTATCACTTTTAGTTCTAGGACAGTTAATTAGTATCTCATATTCCTCTAGTGTCGGTGTCATGCCCACTTGTCCAAAAGTAAAGTAATTATATGCGGGATTTCAAAAATGTGCCATGGCTCTAAGCAATTCTTGACTGGTCTTTATATTTAACAACAAAGCTATGTCACCAAATTCTTTCTAAAACTGTTCTTTCATTTCGGTAGACAAAGTTAAGTAGTTCTTGTTCTTTCAAAACTGATCCCATATTCCTTTTAATTTCGGTAGACATGTATTCTGATTAGTGTTTATCTTCATGTATCCCTTCATCGTGGACACTTCGCCTTTACTAAGTCTGTCCCTCTTCTCGTGTTGTATTTGCTCTGACCAGGTCCAGACTGTAGTATTATCTTCTCCAACCCTAAACTCTCGAGACATACTGAATATTTCTAAACTGACTAACTCCCAATTCGATGCCAAAATAAAATGCAATTTATAACAAAATTTAAAACAAAACACAAACAAAACAAACAAAAAAAAACTTGTGTTAGTATCACAAATTAATATTAAAGACAAATAAACAAACTATAAAATTAATATCAAAACAAAAGAACAAATTAATATCACGATAATTATAGCAACAAAATAACCAGAGAAATGTATTTAAACCGGCAACACCTGTCCTAGGTCCCTGCCTGGCTCTAGCGGGGTGGTTTTCTAAAACAGAATGTGAGATTGGTTCTAGACTCTTAGTTCCCGAACTTTTGTTACCGTCTACTGCGACAGTAAGGCATCGATTTGGTAGTATAGGTCCCTTATAATAGAGGCATGGGCCCACGACGCATAAGGTTAGTATACCGGAAGAAGACAAAAATCCGAACTCGGAGCTAGAGATGTAACACCCCGAAAATCGGTCTAGTCATAATTGGATTCTAATGATCAGAGTATTAATATTAAATACTGAAATATCGTATCCTTGATATAGATTATATTGCTAAAGGACCCTAATTGAACTAAGTCCTTAGTTAAAATTGCCTTGAAAATGTCTAAATTAATGTTTTTGAGCTAAGTGTTTCGATACAGTCAGACCCGTATCGAAACGGCCTAGGTGAAGCGTTTCGAAACAAGTATAGGATGTTGCGATACGGTCATAACTGTATTAACTAACTTTTGGACTTTTGCTCAACCTTTTCGATACGGTTTCACTCATTTCGAAACGGGTCCCCTATTTTGAATATGTTTAATGGAAAAATTGAAAGGAAATGATAAGGTGATGACTCATTTGTTTATTTCTGCTCTTCCCACGTGATTATCATCAGGAAAGATGACTAAAGGTCATCTATATGTTTAATCTTGAAAAGATATAAAAGATAGATAATAATATTATATAGCTTACCCTTGGATAAGGGAAACCTTTCCATTGGCTAAAAGTGAGGTGGGGAAATGATTAAAGATATGGTTTTATTAAAATAAATAAAAGAAAAGCTTTCATCTTTGTTGGCCTCACCGAGACCTATTCTTCATCTTCTTGTTTTAAGAGAACAGACACACACCTCCATTTTCTTCAACCTTGAGCTCCTAAGCATACACATCTCCATTTGAGATCCTTAAGCTTAAGCTTTTCTAGATTTAAGAACATCAATTCATAGCTATCGATCGGGTAAGTGAAAGCCCTAAGTTAATCATCGATTCTCTTGATTATTAGATGATCAATTCCAAGCTTTAAGATAAGCTTTGTCTAATAGATATTGGCTATTCAAGCATCGATATTGTCACATTGATTCTAATAAATCCTTATTGCTCTTCCTAGTTCAAGAAGTGGAAAAGAATAACCCATCGTCTCCATCGAAATCTAGGAATAAAGGAATCACCATCTGAGAACCACAAGAGCTTCGGATTATCGAGGTGAGTGTAGTCGGAGTCTCGAAATTAGGCGATGAGCCTTTCCGAATTCATCGTTATTGATTTAGGTTGTTTAGTAATCATTGGATTAAAGGGGTTTTGTATAAAGAATCATTGAAAATCATATTGGCAAGTTTGGTATGTATTGCATTGATTCATCGTCTAGAGCATTGCTATTATAGTTATGGAAGTCGTTGAAGCATTGCCATGTAAAAATCATTGACATGTGTTTATCACTATTGCCTATTTCTATGACCATGTGATTGATGAGATATTGCCATTGAATCATTGATATCAAACTATTATCATTCAATCATTGATATTGAATTATTGTCATTGAACCATTGGTATTGAGCTATTGTTATCGGACCTTGGGATCGAAGTATTGGATATAGTTGGCATGCCATAGAATTCATGAGCTTAGGGGTACGGATATTATACGGTGTAGTGGAGGGATGTGATTTGTGTTGGTCAAAACGGTGTAGTGGGGGATAAGGAGGATATTGGACCATATTGTTCATTGTTGGTGTAGTGATGGAATTCGTGTATCCAATTACGGTTGAAATCGATCCAAAGAAGAAAATCGATTATTGATATTGTCATTGATGATATGATTATTGATATTGCATTATTATGATATTGAGATATTGTTATTGGTGAATTGATTATTGATACTATGATTTAATACGATTAAAAAATATGTCATGATCATTATATAGTTGATGTTATGATTGTCATTAAAGTATGATAGTACACCAAGTACATTCATTATTATTGGCTACCTCACTTAGACTATATAAGTCTAATGCATTCATTGTCCATACATTTCAGGTTAAGGAAAGTATCGGATCAAGATCGGGATTAGATGGAAGTTTGGCAAGTCACCACGGGCTTAAAGTAATGTATTTTGTCCCTATGAACTCCTAGAATGGTATCAAAGTAGTTAAAGTAGTTGATGATGATGTTTTTTCATGTGTATGAAGGCTATGTGTCATATGTGGATAAAGTGCTCCGAATGACTTGTCAAGTTTGCTTGAAAATGACTTAACATGCATATTTGGCTTTAAAAGGTGAAAACATAGTAAACGTATTCGAATGATGATGAAACTTGGCATGACAGTAGTTTATAGCATTGGAATATTGTGTATAAAGTTTCATTGCATTTGGACATCGTTTGGTAGGCTAAATCGAATAAAAACCAGCAAGAATCTATCATTACAGGTCAGGCCGTATCGAAATAGGTGACGACATTTCGATACGGGTAAGCATAATTGAACCTAAGAAAATAGGGCGTATCAAAACAGATTAAGGTTGTAACGAAAAATTTTGTCACTGGAATCCCTCGTTTCGATACGAGTGCATAGAGTATCGAAACGGGTCAAAGTCAAAGGAAGTTAACCCGTACCGATACAGGGCTTGCCCGTATCGATACGATCAAAAGGGAAAAGTAAACAAGGTTGACCATCGTTCACCCGTATCAAAACAGCCTTGAGCGTTTCGATACAGGGTTAGTTAAATCGGTTAAAAAGGCATAATATGAAGGTTTACATTGTTTACAGATTAGTCACTGTATTTTAAAAGATTAAATTGAATGAGTTAATGGACTCCAAATTGTATGAAATTTTTCAGGCTAGTTAATGATGTATTGAATTTTATTGTGGTATCGTTTGATGCATCGAAGGACCTCTAAGTTGTAAGATTTAGGAAATAGTCCTTAAAACTTGTAATAACTACAATTTGGTCCTAATTGGTTAATTACTATTTTCCAATGAGTGAATTGGACTAAGATGTACATCCGGTAAAGTTTTGTTTGTGTAATATTGTCTAAGTGTTGAAATTGGAATGAAATTTTATCGTACCAGTCACCGTATCGTTCATCGGTAGCACGCTCCGACCCGGTTCTCGACCAGGCCGGGAAGGGGGTGTTACATTTGTGGTATCAAAGCTAGAGTTTAAACGATTTTGGACTAAACAAAACTTTGTATGTAATGTTCATTTTGTTACTTTACCACCTATGAGTTATTTATTGCGTATTGTGACTTGCCTGCTAATCCGATCTTTTATTTATCGATTTCTAATTCTAATCAAGCTCGAATAGGTGAGCATAGTGCTGATTCTCAACTCATGGTGAGGAAGTTAGGGGAGAATCCTCCGAATCTGCAAAACCCTCCAGTATGAAATACTGAGCTTGTAGTACAATCGGCTCAGACTGAATGGTTTAAGAACATGGATGATATGTTCAAAGTATTCATGACAATGATGAAAGTTGACCAAACTTCTCAAACCCCTAATGTTGCTATTTCGAGTACCTGAGCTCCTATTGATAAGTTACCTCAACATCGAGCTTACTCGTTTACTGGGCAAAAAGATGAAAACCCTGAAGTTGCAGAGTATTGGTTAGACAATACTTTACGGATTCTGAATAAGCAGTTGCAGTGTTCTGAGGAACATAAACTCAAATGTGCCCTTTCTTTGCTAGTTGATGAAGCTCTGTATTGGTGGGAAGCAACAGTCCTGGCAATCCCTAAAGAGACTATGAACTGGGAGTTCTTCCTACAAGAATTTCGAAATAAGTACATCAGCGAATACTACCTTGCTGAGAGATGTGATATCTTCCTTCATCTAAAGCAAGGAGATCGATCTATCAAACAATATATCCACGAATTTTGCAAGTACTGCCGATATGGGGCTGAATACATTAAGAAAGAAGAAGAGAAGTGTAGGATGTTCATCAACGGTTTGAGCGATGAACTACGTCCTATATTTACGGCTTTGTGCATCACTGATTTTCAAACCCTTGTGAATAGAGTCAAAGCTATCGAAGGTGCTCAAAAGGCTCACAAGAATAGTGGGTCGAGCAAATCTAAGAAAAGACACCAAGATGAACCTTATGAATCTTTCAAGAAAGGGAGGTATCAAGACTCGAAGCTGAGTGTGTATTCACAACCTTCCCGGTATGAATACCTTGCTAAACCACAAGCTGTAATACAGTTCTTCCCTAGTGCTAAGTCCGTTGAAAGCATTGATGGTTCGGAACAAGGAACGAAATACCTAGTTTGTAACTTCTGTTGACACAAGCATCCCGAAGGATAATGTCGAAAAAAGTCGAAAGCTTGTTTCTTTTGTGGTGAGATGGGACACCTTAGACGAGATTTTCCTAAAAACCATTTTGCTAATTCGTCCCCTGCTCAATCTTTTTTATGCAAGGGAACAAGACAAGGATCCTTCGAAAAGTTTGAAGCTTCATCCAAAGCATCGTACCGACCAGAATCCAAAGCTTCTGCACAGATGTACCATGTGAAAGGAAAAGAACAAGTGGATGATCACGACTTTAATCCAGGTAAAAATTTGAGGAAGAATTTTTCTTAAGGGGGGGAGTTGTAACACCCCGAAAACCGGTCTAGTCGAAATTGGATTCTGATGATCGAAGTACTAATATTAAATACTGAAATATCGTATCCTTGTTATAGATTATATTGCTAAAGGACCCTAATTGAACTAAGTCCTTAGTTAAGATTGCCTTGAAAATGTCTAAATTAATGTTTTTGAGTTAGGCGTTTCGATACAGTCAAACCCGTAACAAAACGGCCTAGGTGAGGCGTTTTGAAACGAGTATAGGACGTTCTGATACTATCATAACTGTATTAACTAACTTTTAGATTTTTGCTCAACCGTTTTGATATCGTTTCACTCGTTCTGAAACGATTAAAGGAAATGATAAGGTGATGACTCACATGTTTATTGCTGCTCTTCCCACGTGATTATCATCAGGAAAGATGACTAGAGGTCATTTATATGTTTAATGTTGAAAAGATATAAAAGATAGATAATAATATTATATAGCTTACCCTTGGATGAGGGAAACCTTTCCATTGGCTAAAAGTGAGGTGGGGAAATGATTAAAGAAATGGTTTTATTAAAATGAATAAAAGAAAAGCTTTCATCTTTGTTGGCCTCACCGAGACCTATTCTTCATCTTCTTATTTTGAGAGAACAGACACACACCTCCATTGTTTTCAACATTGAGCTCCTAAGCATACACCTCTCCATTTGATATCCTTAAGCTTAATCTTTTCTAGATTTAAGAACATCAATTCATAGCTATCGATCGAGTAAGTGAAAGCCCTAAGTTAATCATCGATTCTCTTGATTATTAGATGGTCAATTCCAAGCTTTAAGATAAGCTTTGTCTAATAGCTAGTAGCTATTCAAGCATCGATATTGTCATGTTGATTCTAATAACTCCTTATTGCTCTTCCTAGTTCAAGAAGTGGAAAAGACTAACTCATCGTCTCCATCGAAAGCTAGGAATAAAGGAATCACCATCCGAGAGCAATAGAAGCTTCGGATTATCGAGGTGAGTGTAGTAGGAGTCTCGAAATTAGGTGATGAGCCTTTTCAAATTCATTCTTGTTGATTTAGGTTGTTTACTAACCATTGGATTAAAGGGGATTTGTATAAAGCATCATTGAAAACCATATTGGTAAGTTTGGTAAGTATTGCATTGATTCATCGTCTGGAGCATTGCTATTATTGTTATGGAAATCATTGAAGCATTTCCATATAAAAATCATTGACATGTGTTTATTTCTATTGCCTATTGCTATAACCATGTGATTGATGAGATATTGCCATTGAATCATTGATATCGAACTATTGTCATTTAATCATTGATATTGAATTATTGTCATTGAACCATTGGTGTTGAGCTATTGTTATTGGACCTTGGGATCGAAGTATTGGATACAGTTGGCATGCCATAGAATTCATGAGCTCAGTGGTACGAAGATTATACGATATAGTGGAGGGATATGATTTGTGTTGGTCAAAACGGTGTAGTGGAGGATATTAGACCATATTGTTCATTATTGGTGTAGTGGTGGAATTCGTGTATCCAAATACGGTTGAAATCGATCCAAGGAAGAACGTTGATTATTGATATTGTCATTGATGATATGATTATTAATATTTCATTATTATGATATTAAGATATTGTTATTGGTGAATTGATTATTGATACTATGTTTCAATATGATTAAAGAATATGCCACGATCATTGTATAGTTGATGTTATGATTGTCATTAAAGCATGATAGTACACCAAGTACATTCATTGTTATTGGCTACCTCACTTAGATTATATAAGTCTAATGCATTCATTGTCCATACATTTCAGGTTAAGGAAAGTATCGGATCAAGATCGAGATTAGCTGGAAGTTCGGCAAGTCACCACGGGCTTAAAGTAATGTATTTTGTCCCTATGAACTCCTAGAATGGTTGTAAAGTAGTTAAAGTAGTCAATGATGATGTTTTGTTTATGTGTATGAAGGTTATGTGTCATATGTGGATAAAGTGCTTCGAATGACTTGTCAAGTTTGCTTGAAAATGACTTAACATGCATATTTGGCTTAAAAAGGTGAAAACATAGTAAACATATTGAAACGTTGATGAAACTTGGCATGACAGTAGTTTATAACATTGGAATATTGTGTATAAAGTTTCATTGCATTTGGAAATCGTTTGGTAGGCTAAATCGAATGAAAACCAGCAAGAATCTGTCATTACAGGTCAGGCCGTATCGAAACGGGTGATGGCGTTTCGATAGGGTAAGCATAATTGAACTTAAGAAAACAGGGCGTATCGAACCGGATCAGGGCCGTACCGAAACATTTTGTCACTGGAATCCCTCGTTTCGATATGAGTGCATAGCTTATCGAAACGGGTCAAAGGAAGTCAACACGTACCGATACAGGACTTGCCCGTATCGCTACGGTTAAAAGGGAAAAGTCAATAAGGTTGACCATCGTTCACTCGTATCGAAACAGCCTTAAGCGTTTCGATACAGGGTTAGTTAAATCGGTTAAAAAGGCATAATATGAAGGTTTACATTGTTTACATATTAGTCACTGTATTTTAAGAGATTAAATTGAATGAGTTAATGGACTCCAAATTGTATGAAATATTACAGGATAGTTAATGATGTATTGAATTTTATTGTGGTATCGTCTGATGCATCGAAGGACTTATAAGTTGTAAGATTTACCAAATAGTCCTTAAAACTTGTAATAGCTACAATTTTGGTCATAATTGGTTAATTACTGTTTTCCAATGAGTGAATTGGACTAAGATGTACATCCGGTAAAGTTTTGTTTGTATAATATTGTCTAAGTTTTGAAATTGGAATGAAATTTTATCATATCGGTCATCGTATCGTTCATTGGTAGCACGCTCTGATCCAATTCTCGACCAGGCCGGGAAGGGGGTGTTACAGTAGAGCATCACTTCGGATATTGTCTTACTCCCACTTATGGGTGAAAAACCTGGGTTTAGGGTTTATACATGAATGACATATATATCATACACAAAAACTACCCACATTCTTCCTAAAATCCATCGAACAATTCTTCAGAAAAGATTAAATTCAGATTAATGTTCAAAATGCCACGTGGAATTAATTAATAGGCCTGACTCTCAATTTTATCCCCAGCGGAGTCCCCAAGCTGTCGTAGCCATTTTTTTGAAGACTCGTTTGTGGAAAAATAGCCTGACAATTAGGGTTGTGGAAATCAAGGTTTCTCATTTTAATTTGATCTTTAAATTAGGGGTTTTTCCATTTTTAATCAAATTACTTTATTTGCTTAAAAATTGTTTTGGAGTTTTCACCGATCACTTTGGTAGACCGGACACCGTAAAAAGTGGACCAGGGATTCTTTTAATGAAATTCGAGTTCTGGAGTCGGATACGTGTAGGGAAGGGATAGCACCCCTACATACGCCCGTTATCGGTACTTTATTAATTTCGCGTGACATTTTGGCATTTCGAACATTAATTAGAATTTAATTAAATCTTTTAATTATAAAATGGATTCCATTTCGAATGAGAATATCCTTTTGTAAGAAAATACATTTTAGACGAATATAATTATGAAACGTCCAGTTACATTAGGACACTTCAATTTATATTCAAAATGTACCTCAACACAAAAGGTTTGATGCATGTCAAATTATTGTCTTGTCCTTTTTAAGTAAGACCTAATTTAGGCTCCATCAATTTAATTAATTAAGAATCTAAGAATATTATTATTTTTTGGACATAAATAGTAACATCCAAATAATATGAGTCCAAAAGTAATAATATTCCTAATCTTAAAGTGACACTAATTGTTTATCCTATTTTAATGTTTTTTAATTTTATTTAATTTAATTAGGTGAATACCATTTTCTATGTTTAAATAGAATGTTGAAATTCTTATTTGAATATCCATTGGTTAACACCACATTTCAATGTGACACTAACCAATCTTAAGCATTCAGATTTGATTTCAATATCTATTTATTTTCTACAATGTTCTTTTCATATTCAATTATGTGGTTAAGAGACTTAGGCTAAAGGCTCTAACTATATTAACTATGTGATTAAAATTTATCTAACAAGCATCCTAATATGCATTATATTTAAAACATTCAAACATATAATTTAACCAATTAAATTAAACGATTAAGCAATTAAAAATTGAATTAACATGAAAGAAGTAACCCAAATATGATTTTATTAATATATTTGACCGAATTACACTACACAAAGAAAGCTCGAAATATCATATTTAGTTAATAACCCAGTGGCCCATTTCATTCAAACCCAAATCGCACAACCCAATCAAAATTCGGCCCAGATTGCCCAAACCCATCTCCATCGGGTTACGGCCTGCATCCATGCCCACGTAAAAACACGGAGATCCTTTTCACCCGCTTCTCAAAATGACGACGTGCTGAACTCGGTATAAAAAGGGAAAAACCGAGTCAGCCCAGCCGTTTGCAACATTTCCACTCTCTCTCCTCATTCTCCTCTCTCTATCTCTAAATCCTCTGTCCATAAACACTTCCTACCTAGAAAATGAACACCCAACTCGATCAAAACACACAAATTCGGCCATGTTCTTCTCCAGTGCTTCCATTTTTCCCTATTTGATCTTCACAAACCCTAAAACTTCACCCCAATCGTGTTTTTGAAGATCAAACCGTCCACAAAACCAAGAACAGATCAAGAACCCTCTCAAAAACTCACTTTGATCCTTTTTGATCCAAAAAAACATTTTTCGATCTGTTTTCCCTTTACCGAAAACCACACCGGCCATCGGTTGTCACTTCTGGTCATCTTCTTCGGTCGTTCTCTGTATCCGATCATCTTCAACATTTCGCTGGTGACCGGAATTATTTCGATCATCTTCTTTTACCAAACTAAACCCTCCGGCCGCCGTCTGCAACTTCCGACCACCGTCTCCGCCGTTGTTGGAACCCTAAATCTACCCGAATCACTTACTTTTCCATCCTAAACCTAGATCTAAACCCTATTTTGTCAAAAATGGTCCCTTTCTCCTACTTAATCTACCTACCCAAACAAAAAATGAACCTCTCTATCATTTTTGACTCCGGTCAAGCCTATTTCATCACTCTTACGCATTCTGATGGCACTCACGACGGCCAAAACTTGAGATAAGTGTCTTTTCCCTCTTTTATTTATAATTTTAGTTTCATATTTCTATTTTTTTAGGTTTAGACATCGTTTTAGGTTTTTTAGAACTTAGATCAAGGGTTTTTAGTTTCTGTTTTTTAGAAATCTTGAGTTTATGCCTATAATCTTGTGGTTTTGATGCAGGAAATGAAAAGAGAAGGAGGAAAACTACCTTTCGACAGGCTCAGGTGACACTGCGGTTGCTCCGACCGTCGTTAACAGTGTCCGATCAACTTCGCGGTGACTTCTCAGCTTTCAGGTAACTCCTCCACTTCTATCTTTTCGAATTCTTTTTTCTCTCTCCTTTTGCAATTATTAGTGTAATGATTGCGTATTAATTTATGCTTTTCTCTTTCTTTGCAGGTATTTATATTGGCCGATTTTGGTGACGTCACCGTCTTTGATGGCGAAGCCAGCTAGTTCCAAACGGGCAGCAATCTGTGTGAGAGCTTTCGGGTGAATGGGGTAATGTCACGTGTCTCGGTTTTGGCGAGCTGAAAAAACACAGATTGGGCTCTTTGGTTTTTTGTGTTTGTTTGGGCGAATTTGTCTATATTTTGGGCGGGAATTAAGTTTTTGTGTTTGTTTGGGGTCCAATTTTAGAAAAATGGGTTAGCAATATATGGGCTCAACTTATATTATTGGGTTTTAGAATTTTTGTAAAGGGGTTTTTTTATTGTAAATGGACATTGTATTATATATAGATTGTTTTATTATTTTTGATATATTTTTAATATTCGGTATTCGATATATATATGTGTGTGTGTGTGTGTGTGTGTGTGTGTGTGTGTGTGTATGTATATGTATATAGCCGAACAAAAATCGGGTATCACATAGGCATACAATAATTTCTCTTTTATCCAATAAATTATTTGATGTTTATTGTTCATACAAGGAAGTCAAGCAGATTTGAGATTCTATGATTCTCAAGTACACTATTGAGGATGCTGGAAAATAAAAATTTGTTGTTGAAAATTTTTACAAATGGGAGATGACCATCAACACTCAGATTAATGAGTACCGTAAGCTGCTGGAAAATCTTAAAGTTGAAAATGTCAATCTGTTAGATGAATTTGTTGCAGGAAGACTTGTTGAAAAATTGTCTGATTCGTGGAATGACTACAAGCAACAGTTGAGACACAAGCCAAAGCAGTTATCTTTAACTGACTTGATTACTCACATCATCATTGAAGATACGAATATGAAGGATTTAAAAGCTAAAAGAATGAGAGGAATGACCATGAAAACTTATCTGGTGAAGGATCATAATCTACATCAAAATAAAAGGTTTTCTCACAATTATAACAATAAATATAATTATGTTCATAAGATTACTAACATGCCTTCAAGAAAAAAAAAGTGATTGTTATGTATGTGAAAAACTAGGTCATCATACTCATCAATGTAGGAAAAGAGTGAAGAGGAATAATCCTCCTCAGCTAAGGGTTAACTTGGTTGAAGGAGATGACATAATAATTAATGTGATTTCTCAAGCTCTTTCTGTTGCCAATGTGAACGATTAGGTGGTAGATTCTGGTGCAACAAAGCACATTTGTGTTGATAGAAATACCTTCTCCTCCTATACTCCAATAGGGGACGAAAATAAAAGGGTAAACTATACTAATGACCACCGAACTATGGGGTTGGTGTCGATTTGACCACTATATTTTTAATTGTGTTAAATATACCACATAACTATTTAATTGTTTCCAATGTAGCCACCTGCCGTTAAAAAAAACAAAAAAGTTAACGGGACTGTTAAAATAATTGGTATAATTACACATTTAGTCTCCTTTATTTATATAATGATTCAATTTAGTCCTAATTTTAATCTAATAAAATAAATCAATTATTCAATTCGGTGGTGACACGCGTCATCACCTTATTTGAGGGATTTATCTATTTTTACTAGATTTATTAAATTTATTTTCCTTCCCCAATCAGGTGGTGACACGTGTCACCACCAATTGGAGTAAGAAAAATGAAATAGTGGAAAATGGCCCCAAGGAGAATCAAACCTGTGTCTTTAAGGGAAGAGAGCAACGCTCTTGCCACTGGGCAAAGCTTGTTTCTGATATGTGGAATACCAAATATATTATACGACATATATTATAACATTTACTTACTCCGAAATAACATATCGTTCATGTGTCTAATAGTAAATAAATTTTTACAATGAAAATATAACATCACATTGCAGTAATACCTCAAACGTGCTCATACTTGGAGCTTAATTGCTCACTGAAAAAAATCCCAGAATCCAACATCAAATCTCTTGAGGTTGCCCCACACAACTTATTACTAGTTTCAGACTGCAACTCAAAAACTAGAAGAAAAAAAAACAAAAATCAGAAACAAAAACTGTAAATAATATGGGTTTTATCAAAGAGAAAAGTAGTTTCTCTTCTATTAAATTGATTGATAATTTACAGAAAAGAGAGTCCTATTTATAGGACTTTTTAGAATACAACAAAGCCTAAGTTAAGTTAACTTCTAACTCTATCTTATAGGTAGATTAGATAAGTAGGACTCCTAAACTAACTCAATTACATGAGTTATTTACAATAGTTAAAATACTATAGTATATTTCGTATGGCTTACAATCTACACTCCCCCTCAAGCTGGTGAGTATACATTGTAGAGCCCCAGCTTGGATGTGAGCTCATCAAAGGTAGTTTTTGGTAATGCCTTGGTGAGAACATCGACAAGTTGTTGATGAGTTGGAACAAAATTGAGCTTTACTGTCCCATTTACAACTTTTTCAGCAATAAAATGACGGTCAAGTTCCACATGTTTTGTTCTATCGTGGTGTACAGGGTTCTTTGCAATACTTATTGCAGACTTACTGTCACATTGAAGTTCAAAGAATTCACTGAAATTCATTTTCAGTTCCGTTAACAGTCTTTGAACCCAAATTCCCTCACAAATTCCTTGTGCCAAAGCTCTAAATTCTGCCTCTGCACTGCTTCTTGATACTACCGTCTGTTTCTTGCTTCTTCAAGTTACCCCAAACTCGAGTACAATAGCCACTAGTGGATCGTCTAGATGTAAGCTCTCCTGCCCAGCTTGCATCTGTGAAAATCTCCACCTTTCGATTCTCATTTTTGGTGAAAATCAGTCCATGTCCTGGTGTCATCTCCAAGTATCTCAAGATCCTTGTTACTGTCTCTAGGTGCTCTTCTCTAGGATCATTCATGAACTGGCTTACAATACTAACTGAGTAAGCAATGTCTGGTCTGCTTAGTGATAGGTAAATCAACTTACCTACCAACCTTTGATATTGTTCCTTGTTAATCGGAACTCCCTTGTTATCAATTCTGAACTTTAGATTTCTCTCCATAGGTGTCTCGGTAGGTTTACACCCTAACAGCCCTGTTTCAGATAACAAATCCAAAATATATTTCCTCTGATTTATGACAATTCCAGCATTTAACCTAGCTACTTCCATCCCTAGGAAATATCTAAGTTTTCCTAGGTCTTTAGTCTCAAATTGAGTGGCCAAAAAACCTTTCAACCTTTCTATTTCTCGAGAATCATCACCTGTGATGATTATATCATCGACATAAACTATTAGGATAGCTTTCTTGTTTTCAGAGGAAGTTTTAATAAACATGGTGTGATCAGTTTGACATTGATAATAGCCACATTTCAAGATAGCCTTAGTAAATCTATCAAACCAAGCTCTAGGAGATTGTTTGAGCCCATACAATGATTTTAATAACCTGCATACCTGACCAGTTTTAAAATTCCCATTCAAACCAGGGGGTTTTTGCATATATACCTCTTCTTCCAAGGTGCCATTTAGGAAGGTATTCTTGATATCAAGTTGGTGAAATGGCCATTCCTGATTGGCAGCAAGAGACAACAAAATTCTGATTGTGTTAAGCTTTGCTACGGGAGCAAAGGTTTCTTGATAATCAATCCCATAAGACTAAGTAAACCCCCTTGCAACTAACATGGCCTTGTACCTTTCTATGATCCCATCTGCATTGTACTTAATTGTAAACACCCATTTGCAGCTCACTGCCCTTTTTCCTGGTGGTAAATCAGTCACCACCCAAGTTTTGTTTTTCTCTAGAGCTTTAAGTTCATCCTCTACAGCCTTATGCCACTTAGGATCCTTCAAGGCTTCTTGTACAGAATCAGGAATCTGCTCTTTGTCGATCTTGGCAGTAAAAGCTCTGAAAGAAGGCATTAGTTTCCCATAGGCTACATACCTTTGTATTGGATGTTTAGTGCAAGCCCTGACACCTTTCCTTTGAGCAATAGGTAAGTATATATCCAAATCAGAATTTTCAATTGAAGGAACATCACTATTAACAGGTTTCATACCTTCATTACCTTCAAAGGATAGTGGAATCGGTTCCAGATTTTGAGTAGTCCTAGGCTGTGTAGTTTCCTGCAAAACAGACCTGGTTTTCTTCCTTGTGTAAACACTAAGTTCTTTTGTTCCTAGTTGGATCTCTGAAGTAGGTAGGTTTTGTGGAGTTTGAGGTAGGTTTTCAGAGGGAGATTCAATGGGAGGAGAAGAAATAGAGTCATCAAAAAGAAGAGGTTGGTGAACTTGCTGAGGACGAGACTGAAATTCATCCCAACTCTCCCCCTGAATTTTAGAATCCGAGAAAAAAGGTGTTAGTTCAGAGAAAGTGACATCCATAGAAACATAAAATTTACGAGTAATAGGGGAATAACACTTATATCCCTTCTTAAGAGAAGAATACCCAAGAAAGATGCATTTCACTGCCCTAGGATCTAACTTGCTTCGATGTTGTTTATGGATGTGAACAAAGACCGAGCATCCAAAAACCTTGATAGGTAAGGTACATGTCATAGGTTTATAAAATGGAAATGCTTGAAGAAAGACTTCTTTAGGTGACTTAAATCCCAAAACTCGACTTGGTGACCTATTGATAAGATAAGTAGATGTAAGTAAGGCTTCTCCCCAAAAAGATTTAGGTACGTGAGAGGAAAACAATAAGGAGCGAGTGACTTCTAAAAGGTGTTTATTTTTTCTCTCAGCCACTCCATTTTGCTGAGGGGTATCGACACAAGAACTAATATGAATGACCCTTTTTTTCTTAAGAAATGTACCCAAGGTATTTGTAAAAAACTCACTCCCATTATCACTTTTTAGAATCCTAATTTGGCTACCAAATTGAGTTTGAACCATCATAAAAAAATGCTTAAATATACCCTCGGTTTCAGACTTGTCTTTCATTAAAAAGGTCCAAGTGGTCCTTGAATGGTCATCAATAAAAGATATAAACCACCTTGCCCCATTTACATTCTTGACTCTAGAAGGCCCCCATATGTCACTATAGATGAGTGAAAAAGGTTGAGAAGGTGTATAAGGAGATGGAGGGTAAGGATTCCTTTTATGTTTTGCAAATTGACATATATCACAAGTAAAATCTGTAGGACTTTTATTAATAAATAGCTGGGGAAACAATTTCTTAAGATAAAAGAAATTTGGATGGCCTAATCTGTAATGCCATAACAAGACATCACTATTTTTTAAAGGAGAGTGTGGAAAAGGTGAACAAACAGATGAAAACGTGCAACTTGGTTGAACGAGTTTCTTAGGAAGAGTTTGGTCCTTGATGATGTAGAGTCCACTACACAGCTCAGCCCTACTAATCTCTTTCTCCGAAGCCACTTCCTAAAAAACACAGCCAGAGGAACTAAATTTAGCAACACAGTTAAAATCCCCACATAATTTGCTAACTGACAAGAGGTTGCATTGTAAGTGAGGAACATAGAGAACAGAGTGAAGCATAATAACATCATTTATAACCACAGTGCCAACCCCTTTTACTGCTGTTAAGGATCCATCAGCAGTTTTTATATTCCTTTGTTGAGGCTGTCGAGTAAGGCTGAGAAATAAATCTTTGTTCCCTGTCATATGGTCAGTAGCACCGGAGTCCACTATCCAACAAGTTCCAGTAACTGTAGAAAGAAAGGAAATACTACTAGTTGAGGTTGGACAAGTGGTATTTGGATCACTAGAAGAGGTCATTTGACTGATCAACCTCCTCTGTAAATATTCAAGCTGCTGTTTACTAAAGCTGGCTGGATTTTCTGTGATTGCTGTATGGACGGTCAAATCTTTTTGTCGCCTCACTCTTTGAGGCTTCCAGTGTGCTAGCTTGCCATGGAGTTTCCAGCAAGTTTCTTTAAATTGGCCCACCTTGCGGCAATGATCACACCAGGGTTGTCCAGGCCTTGGTGTACTGCTGGAGAAGGCATGGGTCACAAGAGCAGAGCCATCGTGAGGGCTGGAGTCAACCAGCATTATGGTTCTTCCGCCATCCTCCCTTATTACCTCAGAAAACACCTCACGGATTGAGGATAGAGCATCAGAACTGGAATGAACATCAGTTCCAGAATTTATCGCTGATGAAGAAGATTTTGCCATCAGCTAGGTTAAGGATCGAAACCTAATCTGATACCATGTAAATAATATGGGTTTTATCAAAGAGAAAAGTAGTTTCTCTTCTATTAAATTGATTGATAATTTACAGAAAAGATAGTCCTATTTATAGGACTTTTTAGAATACAACAAAGCCTAAGTTAAGTTAACTTCTAACTCTATCTTATAGGTAGATTAGATAAGTAGGACTCCTAAACTAACTCAATTACATGAGTTATTTACAATAGTTAAAATACTATAGTATATTGTGTATGGCTTACAATCTACAAAAACAAAATTGTATACCAGGATTGAAGAACTCATCAACTATTCCTATCTGGAGGGAGGGACCAGTTGTTATTCCGAAAACAATGGCTCCTCAATTTGTCTGAACTCCATTGCTTTCTTCTTCTTTTGTACAAGATACACAATTCTTCATCACTCATTCATGCGTTGTTCAACACCCCCTTGAGGAGATCCAGCCCTTCCGCTGATATACTCCTCCTCTTATGCGATCTCGGGATTTCAATCTTCGGAGGTGGATCCGGAGAGAAGCAGACGACGACGACGGTCAGATTATCGCACGTGTTGCGTTGCAGTGCCTCCTTCACTAGTGCTTTAGAGCATCTCTCCGGATCGTTGTGATGCATTAGCTCCTTCCGCACCATGGTCACCGCGCATTGGCTACTCATTACATCCCAACGTCCATCACATCCCATTATCAGGAACTCATCCTCTTCCGTCAGCAGTATTTCTTCCAATTCCGGCTCACAGCTTAAGGGACTCTTTGAACCTTTAGCGCCCTTGATGTGCCAGTCTCCGAGAGCACGCCCTTAATATACGACATAGATTATATTTGGTATTTCATATACCAGAAACAAGCTTGTCCCAGTAGCAAGAGCGTTGCTCTCTTTCTCTAAAGTCCCAGGTTCAATTCTCCTTGGGGCCATTTTTCACTATTTCATTTTTCTTACTCCAATCCCTTAAATATTGAATAATTAATTTATTTTATTAGATTAAAATTAGGACTAAATTGAATTATTGTATAAATAATGGGGACTAAATGTGTAATTATACCAATTATTTTAACAATCCCGTTAACTTTTTCGTTTTTTTAACGACAGGTGGCTACATTGGAACCAATTAAATAGTTATGTGGTATATTTAACACAATTGAAAATATAGTGGTCAAATCGACACCACCCCATAGTTCGGTGGTCATTAGTATAGTTCACCCAAAATAAAATGATCTAGCCTGCTGATTCTCGCACCACCAAAGTGCATGGAAAAAGGAAATATCACTAAAACTCACATCTGGCAAGACAATGGAGTTAACTGATGTGTTGTGTGTACCTGAGATTAGAATGAATTTAATTTCTGTTTTCCTCTTGATTAAGGCTGGGGTGAAAGTTTTTTTGAATCTGATAAGCTAGTAATTACTAAGAATAATGTTTTCATTGGGAAGGGTTATTGTAACCAGTGACTCTTTGTGTTGAATGCTTTTGAAATCATTAATAATGTATCTTCTTCTTTTGCTTATTTGATTGATCCGCTTAATAATATTAGGATATGTTAGTATCTCTTATATTAAGAAAATGCTATCGTTGGGTTTAATAACAAATTTTAATAATGAGCACTTTGATAAATGTAAAACTTGTGTTGAGTCAAAATTGACTAAAAAATCTTGTCATCTTGTTAAAGGGAGACTGAATTACTTAGTTTAATTCACACTCATCTAGGAGACCTGAAACAAACCATGTCTAGAGGTGGCAAAAATTATTATGTTACTTTTATAGATGATTATTCATGATAGACTAAAGTCTATTTGCTTAGAAATAAAGCTGGAGCCTTCAATATGTTTCTAATTTATAAAGTTGAAGTAGAAAATCAGTTAAACAAAAAGATTAAGAGAGTTAAATCAAGGGTAAATTATATAAATGGTCACCAAACTTTTAAGGTAGATTCATTTTGGTCACCAAACTTTTAAAATATTCGATAAGGTCACCCAACTTTTAGTTCGCATTCGATAAGGTCACCCAACTTTTAGTTTGCATTCGATACGGTCCCTCCCGTTAAATTTCACGTTAGTTTTGTGTTTTTCCTTAATAAAAATGGGTAAAATACATCAATCATCACCCAACTTTCTTCTCACTCCTATTTTGGTCACTAGATTTTAACAATTTAATAAATTAACTTTTGAATTGTTCATATTTTGGTCGCTCTCAAATGACATGATTATACAAATAAAAAATTCGATTAATCTTTTAAAAAGCGCTTAATACAAAAATAGGTGCCCAAAGTATGCCTTTTATGAACTTTAGGTACCTAAAGTGTTTTTTTTTGTAAAAATAGGTGCCCAAAGTTTCAAAAGTTATAGTTTTTAGGTGCATACCGTTAATGGGTGTTAAAAAAGTGTTAATCAATCAATGCTTGACACATGTCACTAATTTATTTTTATTTTTTTAAAGAAAAACACCTAAAATTTCATATTTTCAGAAAATCTCAAAATTTTGAAAATTTTACAAATCAACCCTCAAATCCCTAAAATTACCCAAACTTAAATCCCCAAATTGTCGTTCCTTCTGTCGTCGGTCGCCACACCTGAGCACACCCATGTGACCTCGTCAGACCAAGGCAGCCATTTCCCCTAACTCGGCGTCTCCGGAAACGGCGAACGATGTGCCAGTTGAACGTTGATTTTACGTTGGGCATTCAACGTTCGTATGCACGCCGTTAGCCGTTTCCAGCGGTACCGTGTTGGGGAAATGCCCGCCTTGGTTCGGCGATCACATGTGTGTTCTCAGGTTTGGCGACTGACGGCGAAATTGGTAGCGATTTGAGGATTTGGGTTTGGGTAATTTTAGGGATTTGGGGGTTGATTTGTAAAAGTTTCAAAATTTTGGGATTTTCTAAAAATTTGATTTTTTTTTGTTTTTAATTTTGAAAAAAAAATTAAATATGCCATGTGTCAAGCATTTATCGGTTATAGATTTTTTTAACATCCATTAACGATAGGCACCTAAAATTATAACTTTGGAAACTTTGGGCACCTATTTTTACAAAAATATACTTTAGACACCTAAAGTTCAAAAAAGACATACTTTGGGCACCTATTTTTGTATTAAGCCTTTAAAAAATTCGGGTAATGTTTTTTTTTTACTTTTCTTATTAAATTTACCATATTACCGCATTTGATATTTTAATAAGAAAAGTAAAAAAAAAATACTACCCAAATCAAATATTCCAATTAACCTGTCAATCGATTATCCGATTTAATTTGTACAATATAAGACCGAGAATTGTAATCTGAATTTAGCAATTAATCAAAATAATTTTTAAGGATTAATCGAACCTGATTTCGGTACCAAATTAAAATAATTTATTTTAAAAATTTATACCGAAATCAAGTTCGATTAATCTTTAAATTTTATTTTAAAATTTTGTACCGAAATCGGGTTCGATTAATCCTTAAAAATTATTTTGATTAATTGCTAAATTCAGATTATTTTATCTTATGTTGTACCAATTAAATCAGATAATCGATTGACCGGTTAATTGAAATATTTGATTCAAGTAATATTTTTTACCTTGCTTATTAAAATATAAAATACGGTAATATGGTAAATTTAATAAGCAAAGTAAAAAAAAATCATTACCCGATTTTTTAAAAATATTAATCAAATTTTTCTATTTGTATAACCATGACATTTGAGAGTGGCCAAAATATGAACAATTCGAAAATTAATTTATTAAATTGTTAAACTCTGGTAACCAAAATAGGAGTGAGAAGAAAGTTGAGTGATGATTGATGTAGTTTACCCTTTTTTATTAAGGAAAAACACAAAACTAACGTGAAACTTAATGGGAGTTAATGGGAGGAACCGTATCGAATGCGAACTAAAAGTTGGGTGACCTTATCAAATGCGAACTAAAAGTTGGGTAACTTTATCGAATATTTTAAAAGTACGGTGACCAAAATTAATCTACCCTAAAAATTCGATGACCATTTATGTAGTTTACCCTTAAATTAAATAGAGATGATGAGTATATTTTGTATAACGATTTTTGTAAAAAATAAGGTATAATCCATGAAACAACTCCTTATTCACTTCAGTCAAATGGTGTAACTGAACGAAAAAATAGAACTCTTAAAAAATGACGAATGCTATGATTATTAATTCTTTTGCACCTGATGATTTGTGGGATGAAGCATTATTGTCTGCATGTCATTTATGAAATAGGATATCTTATAAAAAGACTGGTAAAACATTATATGAATTGTGAAAAGGTTATTCGTCTAACATTAAATATTTAAAAGTGTGAAGGTGTCCTGTTAAAGTTATGTAGCCTAATTTTAAAAAGAGAAAAAATAATTCCAAAACCTCTGATTGTATGTTCATAGAATATGCTAAATATAGTGCTGCATATAATTTTTTTGTTTTGAAAAGTGCAGAGTACACCTCGGAAGGACCTCTAACTCTGTTGTTTTCCCATTGATTTAAAACTTTACTTGGACCAAGGGTGGTTGTAGCTTAATGACGAAAAAAAAGTGTTATTTCAATACGTTAGAGATTAAAATTTTATTTTTTTTATTTGAATATTAAATAATATTTTCTCTTTAAAGTTTGAATCAATTTTTCTTATAATTTTATCAACATTACAATAGTATTAATAATTTTAATATCTAAAATAAAAATAACAATGGTATTAATAATTATTAATATTTCAAATAAAAAAATTAATGCCAATTAAACATACACTGACCCATTTTTCGTCGGTATATGTGTCTTATACAAATCTACATGATACATATACCGACGGAGAAAATCATCAGTAAAAGTCAGAATCAATTTTGACAAAAATTTATCGCCGGTAAAGATTAAATTTATAGCGTAGGACGTACCGTTGGTAAAAATTTATCATTATATATGTATCATATATACCGACGGAATTCATCCATCGAAATAGGTACACTAATTTGTCGGGGTTGGCCATACCTATACCTACGGTTGTTTTCGTCGGTATAGGGTCCCAACATCTATAGCGACAGTGTTTTTCGTCGCTATAAATATATACCGACTAGCGTTTTACTAACGGTTGTTTGTCTGTTGAAATATTGTTTTTGTCTGTCGGTAAAGAAATTTGGATCATATAACGATGAATTTTAGGTGTTTACCGATAATTTTCTGTCTATCGGTATATGTCATTTTTTGTATAGTGTACAGTGAAAATGTTATGTATATTATTGTTGTTGTTTTTGGTTGGTGCTCAAGGCATTCCATCATGCCAAATTTTGGATGATCAAACAAGCTTTTATTACACAGAAGTTGAAGTTGAAGTTGACAAGATGTACAAAGAAGGAAACAGTGATAAAGCTAGTTTTAAGAACAACATAAAGTTACTGCCATTTCTCATAAGCAAACGGTCATTCCCACCCATTTTTTCATTCTCACATTGAGACTCATCCATTTGCTGTTGGGTTATCCAATAATAATGGGCACATATGTATAATGTATGTTGCTATTATAAAGTTTAACACGAAAAATAAGTGACCAATTATGTTACACGTGTTATAGGTATTAAATTGTCATGGAGTTAAAAGTGTAGATACCATAAGTTAAATTTATAACTCAATGAGGGACAGAGTTGTAAATATTAATAACTGATTTTAATTCAGTTTATATAAAGGGTAGTGGTCCCCGAGATCTAGGTTAACTTGCATATCTCTCCTTCCCCGTCAGAGAGTTGTGTGGCAAGAGGTAACCTATCATCTTGGAAGATCAAACCCTCTCTGGAAAATCTCCGTCAATGGATTCAGGTACGCTTCTGCAAATCTAATCTTTATTCTTAATGATTTGGCATGTATGGATCTTGGGTTTAATATTCGTATGAATATATTTTGGTTCTAACAAGTGGCATCGAGCCAGGTTTTGTCGAATCATTAAGATCGTAATTGAAATTTTGATTATGTATTAGGGTTTGATCTCTCGCATATCGTAAAATTTCCCGATTTCTTTTATGCGATATATGTTCTCTGCAATCGTGCTTTTATAATCGAGTATTTTTGTTTTCGATGTTGCTGTGCGATTACAAGATTTGCCAATTTCATTGGATTCAAATTGATTTCATGTTTGCCGATTTCAATTTGTATAATTATGGTTTTTTGTTTGCTTCTGTTTCTATCGACATTTGTTTTGGGCGGTAACAATTCACGGCAATCATGATTTAGGTTAATGTTGTTTTTTATTTTAATTTAATTTACATTGTTATTAACCTATGGAATATATATTTTATTTAAAATATGTATTTAATTTTGGTTGGATCAAAATTTTAGTTTTGATCATCAGGTATAAAGATAAATTTTTTTTAGAAACGAATAAAATTCATGTTTTGGCTATGTCTAATATTTTAGTGGGTTAATTGAAACACAATGTCACCAAAGTGACCGCTTCTGCGTAGATTAACTTATTTAAAATATCAAGATGTTTGTGTTTTTGTAATTCATGCGTTTATTAATTGGCCCAAAGGAAAATTAATATTTGGCCGAATTTCAACGACACCTGTGGTAATAAACGTGTGACAATTATAAGGTATTTTTTTTTATGTGTGCAATACATTAGTCCAAAGATTAATCTGTTGTTCGACATAATTTATTGTCAATGTTTGATTACTACAACAAGAGTACCGCTTACTGTTAATATTACTGTCCAAAGACTTGATATTAATGTTGTGTTTGGTATCTTGAGGGGAATTAGTCACTTCTTTGAATTTATTTGTTTACTTATGGAATATTGATGTGAGTCTGTTTATTTTTTATTTTGTTCTATATTCAGCTAGTTCTTCTGCTGCCACAATATCTGCTAATATCAGTTCTATACCCATGCTTAATGGGACAAATTTCAAGGAATGGAAAAGACACGTACTTATAGTACTTGGCTGTATGGACATAGACCTTGCATTAAGGCAAGAACAACCTGCACCTCTCACTGCGGATAGCACCCCTAATGCCAAAAGGGATTTTGAGAGGTGGGATCGTTCTAATCGCATGAGTCTGATGATCATGAAACACAGCATTCCGGAAGCCTTTAGGGGCACTGAATCTGAAGAGATTACTCAGGCTAAGTCTTTCCTTGACGATCTTGAGCAACGTTTTGCTAAAAACGATAAGGTTGAAATGACATCACTTCTGAATTCTTTGATGTCTATGAAGTATAAGGGTCAAGGAAATATAAGGGAGTACATTATGGAGATGTTCCATATCGCTTCAAAACTTAAGGCACTTAAGATCGAGCTTTCTGAAGACTTGCTCGTTCTTATGGTTTTGGTATCGCTTCCTGCACAGTTTAGCCAATTTAAAATTAGTTATAACTGTCAAAAGGAGAAATGGACTCTAAATGAGCTCATTTCTCATTGTGTACAAGAGGAAGATAGGTTGAAGCGTGATAAAACTGAAAGTGCTCATTTGGCCAGTGCCTCTAAGGATAAGGGCAAGAAAAGAATATATCAGAATGAAGCTGCTAAGGGTCCAGCTCAAAAGAAACAAGAGCGAGTTCCAATTAATTGTTACTTTTGTGAGAAGCCTGGACACTTGAAGAAAGATTGTACCAAATATCACGCATGGCGTGCTAAGAAAGGTATGAATCTTACTTTGGTCTGTTTTGAGGTTAATTTAGCTTCAGTACCTAGAAACACTTGGTGGTTAGATTCTGGTGCTACTACTCACATAAGTGTTTCTATGCAGGGTTGCCTGAGCTACCGAAAGCCAAGTGATGGTGAAAGAAACATCTTTGTGGGCGATGGAAAATCGGTAGAAGTTGAAGCAATTGGGCATTTTAGGTTGTTATTAGGAACTGGTTTTTATTTGGATTTGAAAGACACTTTTGTTGTTCCGTCTTTTAGGCGGAATTTAGTTTCAGTTTCTTTATTGGACAAATTTGGATATTCTTGTTCATTTGGAAACAATCAGTTTACTTTGTCTTTAAATTCAAGTATTGTCGGAACTGGTTATTTAAATGCTTATGACAACCTTTATTTGCTAGATACAGTTGCATCATATAATGAAACCTTGCACGTGGAATCACGTGGTACTAAACGCAAATTAAATAAGGAAAATTCGGCATCATTATGGCATAAGCGCTTAGGTCATATCTCAAAAGGTAGGATTGAGCGACTTATATCTAATGGTATTTTGGAGTCCCTTGATTTTTCAGACTTTAATGTTTGTGTTGACTGTATCAAGGGAAAACAGACCAAAACTAAGAGATTAGGTGCCAACAAATCTACAGACGTCTTAGAATTAATTCACACTGATATTTGTGGGCCATTCCCTACGGCATCTTGGAATGGTCAACAATATTTCATAACATTCATAGACGATTACTCACGTTATGGGTACCTATATCTCATTCATGAGAAATCTCAGTCTTTGGACGTGTTCAAATCTTATAAGGCTGAAGTTGAGAATCAACTCAACAAAAGAATTAAGAAAGTTAGATCTGATCGTGGTGGTGAGTACTACGGTAGATATGATGGCTCAGGTGAACAACGTCCAGGACCATTTGCGAAATTCCTAGAGGAATGTGGTATTGTCCCACAGTACACCATGCCAGGATCACCTAGTATGAATGGTGTAGCTGAGAGACGTAATAGGACTCTTAAGGATATGGTAAGGAGTATGATTGCTCATTCTACCTTACCCGAGTCCCTCTGGGGAGAAGCATTAAAGACAGCAGCGTACATTCTGAATAGAGTACCAACTAAAGGAGCTGAAAAGACACCTTATGAGCTTTGGATGGGTCAAAAACCTAGTCTAAAGCACTTTCACATTTGGGGATGTCCAGCTGAGGCAAGGCCTTATAGGCCACATGAAAAGAAATTGGACTCCAAAACGGTGAGCAGCTACTTTATTGGATATTCTGAGCGATCTAGGGGCTATAAATTTTATGATCCCACAATTAAGAATATTTTTGAGACGGGAACTGCAACATTTTTTGAGGATGTTGAATTTGGAGGGAGAAATAAGGTTAGAGACATTACTTTTGAGGAGGAATTGAGTTCCAACTTAATTCCTACTATCACTTTTGATAATGTTCAGGTTTCCATACCTGTCATTAATCAAGAAGTGAATCCGGAACCTCAACAAGATAATGTTGAACAACTTCCTCCTATTCAGGATGAGGTAATTGTTCCAGAAGAACAAATTCAACAACCTCAACAACAAGTGCCATTAAGGAGATCCACGAGAGAAAGGAGAAATGCTATTCCGGATGATTATATTGTATTTCTCCTTGAAAATGAGGATGATAATGGAATGATGGAAGATGACCCAATCAACTTTCATCATGCCATGCAAAGTGTTAACTCTCAAAAGTGGATTGATGCCATGCAGGAAGAGTATAAATCCATGCAAGACAATAAAGTTTGGGAACTTGTCCCATTGCCTGAAGGTGCAAAACCAATTGGTTGTAAATGGATATTTAAAACCAAGAGGGATGCAAATGGTAATGTGGAGAGGTATAAGGCACGTCTTGTAGCTAAAGGATATACTCAAAAAGAAGGCATTGACTTTACAGAGACTTTCTCTCCGGTTTCATCGAAAGACTCTTTTAGGATAATCATGGCACTTGTAGCTCATTTTGATCTTGAGTTACATCAGATGGATGTTAAGACTGCGTTTCTCAATGGAGACATTGAAGAAACAATTTATATGGTGCAACCAGAAAACTTTGAGTCGGGAGACCCAAAGCGTATAGTTTGCAAATTAACAAAATCCATCTATGGACTCAAGCAAGCTTCTCGTCAATGGTACCATAAGTTTCATCAAGTAATTGTCTCATTCGGTTTTGAGATGAATATCGTTGATGATTGTGTGTATCACAAGTTCAGTGGGAGTAAGCATATATTTTTGGTTTTATATGTCGATGACATTTTGCTTGCCACAAATGATATAGGCTTATTGCACGAAACCAAGAGATTTCTATCTAAGCATTTTGAAATGAAAGATCTTGGGGACGCTTCTTTTGTCTTAGGAATTCAGATACATCGAGATCGATCTCGAGGTATTCTTGGATTATCACAAAAGAACTATATCGATAAAGTACTTAAAAGGTTTGGCATGCAAAATAGTAAACCAATGGACACCCCTGTCGCTAAAGGAGACAAGTTTTGTCTTGCCCAATGCCCTAAAAGTAACCTTGAAATTCAAGAAATGCAGAAAATTCCCTATAGATCAGCTATTGGGAGTTTAATGTATTCTCAGGTTTGTACGCGTCCGGATATTGCGTACATTGTTGGGATGTTAGGCAGATATTCAAGCAACCCTGGTATGGACCATTGGATAGCAGCCAAGAGGGTTATGAGGTATCTTCAGAGAACAAAAGATTACATGCTCACTTATAGGAAATCAGATCATTTGGAGGTCGTAGGGTATTCGGATTCTGATTTTGCTGGGTGCCAAGATAGCAGAAAGTCTACATCAGGCTATATTTATCTATTAGCTGGAGGAGCTATATCCTGGAAAAGTGCTAAACAAACACTTGTAGCTTCTTCCACTATGGCAGCAGAGTTTGTAGCATGCTATGAGGCATCTAATCATGGAATATGGTTGCGGAATTTTGTCACTAGGCTGCGTATTTTGGAGAACATAGAAAGACCACTTAAATTATTTTTTGACAATAAGTCAGCAGTACTATATTCCAACAACAATAGGAGCGCGTCTAAGTCAAAGCACATAGACATAAAGTTCCTAGTTGTAAAAGAAAGAGTGCAAAGTGGACAAATATCCATAGAACACATTGGGACAAACTCTATGATAGCGGATCCGCTCACAAAAGGTTTACCACCCAAGGTCTTTCATGAGCACACTGCTCATATAGGTGTTGTATCATTTGAGGACATTATTGTTTGAGTGGGAGTTTGTTATTTGTTTGCTTTATATTTGATTTTGGACATTTATGTATTCGATTATTTTTCTGATCAGAAATTAAGTATTCAGTTTATTCACTTTTTTCTTATTTTTTGATAAGGACCTCACTTAAGTTTAAAGAGGACCAGTTGGAAATAGGCATGTTCGGTTCACATTTACATGTAATTTTCATGCTACGCATCTATGATTGATCTATGTCATTTGATTGTGTTTGTATACGTGACCATTGATGGGTCCAGTCATGATTGATATGGCGAAGACCGCTTTGATCCTATATAGATATAGTTGATGGACGAGATTGTTAAAGAATACCTATTGTATGATAGCAAATTTTGAGCTCATAAGGTTATACATTTGTCAGGAAACATATGTTGCCCAAGTGGGAGATTGTTGGGTTATCCAATAATAATGGGCACATATGTATAATGTATGTTGCTATTATAAAGTTTAACAAGAAAAATAAGTGACCAATTATGTTACACGTGTTATAGGTATTAAATTGTCATGGAGTTAAAAGTGTAGATACCATAAGTTAAATTTATAACTCAATGAGGGGCAGAGTTGTAAATATTAATAAACTGATTTTAATTCAGTTTATATAAAGGGTAGTGGTCCCCGAGATCTAGGTTAACTTGCATATCTCTCCTTCCCCGTCAGAGAGTTGTGTGGCAAGAGGTAACCTATCATCTTGGAAGATCAAACCCTCTCTGGAAAATCTCCGTCAATGGATTCAGGTACGCTTCCGCAAATCTAATCTTTATTCTTAATGATTTGGCATGTATGGATCTTGGGTTTAATATTCGTATGAATATATTTTGGTTCTAACATTTGCTTCAACATAAGTTCATAGCTTTAGATACCAAGTATAATGAGAAAGAGCTACTCTGTGGCAGCAACAACTGCTGGCCCCTCCACCTGAAATCCAAAATCACCAAACCAAACATAAATAGATGAAAGATAACGTGGTTTAAGTGATTCTTTACAGCTGGTTGCAATGGACAATGGAAACATTTCTCATCAACAAATCGATACAAGATTTATAAGCTAGTGACGCCAATTCGTTAAAAACCCCAAAGTAAAAATTAAAATACATAGTTTGTGTGTGTATTGGTCAAAAAATGATGTTACCTTAAATGTAGCACCCCATATCTCCTCTTCTTCAGCAGGAACAGCAGTTATCTTGTTCTTAGGATTCTCGTAGCTTCTGATTTCTCCAACTGCTGTGGAGTAGAAACAGCCTGTGGGGATGAACATGGAGCTTGTCAATTGAAGTTAACAAATAATAATAATAATAATAAAAAAGCTGCAAACTGTTTTAGAGGAATCCACCTTGAGGGAAAGAAGCAAGAGATTTGCCACAGGCACCTTTAAGCAATTCAGCATTATCAGCAAAGGCCACATATCCGTCAGCAGTGATTCCCCAATAGAGAGGAACCTTACCAAATTGATCCTGTCAGAATCATACCACCTCATTTGTTGTCACACACTAACCAAAATGTTCAAGATTAAGTAGGTGAGACTTAAAGTTAGTCTTATTTAAGATTAAGTAGGTGAGACTTAAAGTTAGTCTTATTTAAGATTCAGTAGGTGAGACTTAAAGTTAGTCTTATTTAAGATTAAGTAGGTGAGACTTATAATACAGGTATGAACCTATTTTTTTGGAGAATTCTTGGAGATATTTTTTATATTTATGAGGTACAAATAGCGGAGAGATATGAGAGAAGTGCACTTACAGAAGCCACAAACAGAGTGGAGGTGGGGTTGTCAAAGACAATGAAAGCAAAGCTCCCAATGAGATGGCCAACCACATGATTTGGAGGGTAAGGCGCTCTGTCCCGAAGAGCCTTGTAAGCTTCAATAACCAATATCACCTCATTTGCTGACTTTGCAAGCCCATATTGCTGCTTTAAACTCCCCAAGTTTTCAAGGGCCCCCTCAAACATGCAGAAGATTTCATCTTTCACACCAAATGATCTACAACATACAACTTCATAGTTCATATCAATAATAATAATAATAAATTTTATATTTATGTCGTACAACATGGGTTTATTATTTATATTTGTTTTTGAGTGGTTTTTGGTATAACTATAGGTACCTAATTCATTAACTGATTAATACGGATCAAGTATTGCAGGCGTCAATATGACACAACCCAATTTGAACCATTCACAATACCTCTACCTTTAGCTAAAGAATCTAATACATTAAACAAGGTCAGGGTGTAATTTACTATTGGTGTTGCAAATATAAAATATCAAAGTTAATGTATGGATAGATAGAAAGATTGAATATGCTAAAATTCAAAATCCTATATTAAATGACTAGGAATCACCTAAAATAAATTCCGAATAAAAAACTTAATTTGAAAAATATAAATATAAAATATATTATACATGATTATAATAGGGAATAAAAGTATAAAAATAAAATATGCATGAAAAGTGATTATAATATGAAAATATATTAAATAGGATTGTGATATGAAAAATGTAAGGACAAAATTCAATTGATGGTCCCAATCTAGTATAAGTATTCACAGAAATAGACCGCCCTCAAGCCTCACTAATTTGAAAGTTGGGTTATAAAAGGGTAGCCCACTATAATGCACCGTGTAATAATTGAGGTTTACTTTATCAGAAATTAGTGATAATTACTAAGATAAAAAAAGAAGTAAGTCTATGGTGCGGCATAATCTTGATATGGTTACAGTGCAGTATCAATCGAAAATGTAATAAAATACGAATTACATGTAATACATTTTAATAATATTTTAAGTTGGTGTCTCGCGACAACATTGATATTTAGAGACAAATTTTGATAATTACAAAAATCTAAAATGTTATCGAAAGCGATAAGTTTCGATACTTAACGACCAACTTAAAATATTATAAAAAATTATAATATTTTTAATTTTGTGTTCCGTATCTTATACTAACATTTTCAATTGGTGCTCACAATAACTACATCTTACGGCAGCTTTCGTTAAACAACCCCAAAAACAGAGAAACATGAGTTCCCTATGCGACACACGTTTGTAATTAAATTAAAGAATAGCCGCTTGATTGCTTGCTTTTATCAATCTCTATGACAGATCTGGTCCCAACAATTTTTCCTCCTTTTTATTGGATCCAAGATATGATTGTTAAATCATGGCCATTGAATCTCCCTACCCTTCCATTTTTGTACTATAAATTTGGAAGTCTTATTTAAATTAACGATTGGTTAATATTAGAGGTTAATTAGTTATTTACACAATTAGATAAATTCAAAAAAAAATATTTCTGTTTCAAAAAATATTATCATTAGATCCCTTCTAAAAAAATATTATCATTAGAAAATTATTTTTTATAATAATTTTTTTTCTTTTTCATATATTTTAAATAAAATAAAATAATATATTTTTGTTCATAATACTATAATTTATAATCATTTCTTTTACAGAAAATTATAATTAATCCTTAAATAAATGGTTAGAAATATATTTTTATATAAAATATTTCTTCACCTGTATAGATAAAATCTAGTGTTATTAAAAAATATACTATTACATTTAATTTGTTGATTCTAGAATTTTAAGAAAACACAATAAATTAAATATTAGATTTTTAAATATCAGTTTAATTATAAGTACAAATTAAATTTTCAGACTATTTATTTATAGATAAAGTAAAAAAAATCTTCAATCTCACGTGAGATTCGAACCTTTTATTGGTTATTTATTTCTTTTAAAACAAAAATGGCCAAAAAAATGCAACTGTTTCTTAGCTTCTCATCCTTTTTCAGTCTTTTTTATGATTTTTCATCGAAACAATCATCAGCCAAAAATAATTAAATTATCCGATTAAACTAATTACAGAAATTCCTCAGTTCGTTCGAAAGCACTCGTTTGATCAACTGAAGTTTGATTTATAATTAATGTTAAAATTAAAGTTTTAAATTCAAATCTTTTTTTATTAAACTTCAAATCAAGGATTGAGATCCAGCTCAGCCAATACCATGTAACTAGTATTATTTTACCTGGGCTGAAAAGGGGACTCGTTATGGTGCGAATAAGCGAATTGAACATGGTCTCCGATCTGCATGGACACGCCGGAGGAGTTCGTCTCGAGGAACCGTTTCACCAGAGCGTCCGCCGTTATCTTAGGGGACGGAGTACGGCAGCCGGCCGCCACCAACTCGTCCGGAGGGGAAACTATCGAACTGCTAAATACTCCCAACATTTCCTCTCCCAAAATAAACGATGATTTTTTGTTTCTTATGTCGGAACTAAAAAAGATAAATAAAAGCTCAAATATAGGAATGGAAAGACGGAAGGGGACGCGATTCGATTTATAGGGAAAATTTATATCTGCTGAGGGCAGTACCGTAAATATATATTTTTCTTTTATATGAGTAATTTCTTCACTTTTCTTCTCTCGTTTTGTGAGTAATAAAATGGGGGATTGATTAATAGTCCAAAAGGAGGACGTGGCACGTGATGGTGGACGCTGACGTATCAAGACGTGGGCCGTGGGGTCCATGCTAAGGCTCATTTTGCTTATTATAAAATAAACTTAAATGAAAAATCAACCCATAAATTATGAGGTTGTTTGGCAAACGACTGATAGCTGGTAGTTGATTATAATAACTAATTTGACTAACTGATTTTATTAGTTTATTTAAACTCATTTAATTAACTGTTTATATAAAGTGTTTAGTAAAATTTACGTGATAGATGATATTGATAAATGACAAATAAAGGTATGATACATTTAGTTGTTAAGTACATATATATATTTTATAATTCTAGTACGAATTTTTGGTACCGGTAAGCTCCTTCGAGTACCGGGGCCCAAAGCCACGTACATATACTCAACCCTTGAGTAGTGGTACACAGATCATTCAACGACTAGTTTTGTTTGAATTTATTGTAGGTACCAATACCCACTACACATAATATTTTTTATGAAGAAAAAACACCCTCCAACGACTCAAAGTTTTCCCCGACAGTCTTAAACGGTCATAAACTTATTAGAAGGTTTAAAAGACATCTCCAAGCAGCAATGGAAATACAAGAAACATCCTTACTAGGGGTGTTCATTGTAGGTTAACCGTATCATTTAGCTTAAACGGTTGGTTAACCGTTATAGTGGTTATTAATTGTAACCTAACCGTTAATAATCGTTAAAAAATGGTTAATCGTTAATTTTTAAAATGGTTAATCATTATAGTGATTAACCGTTAAGAAACGGTTCGGTTATAGATTAACCTATAACCTATTACAATTTTCTTTTCAAATGTGTAGAACTAATTGTTTTGATATAATATTTGAAAAATGTTTTAGACTAAATTGAAAAAAAATTAAAACATGCTTTTAGTCAAAACAACTTGAAAATATGTTTAAGGGTTTTTATAAGGCTTTGGAATAATTTAAAGTGCATTTAAAATAGTTAAAACCAAGCTTTTAATGTAACCGTACCGATACGGTATGTTACCGTATCGATACCCTTTAGGGTTTTAACTACAGTGATTTTCGAGTAGCCAAAACTCGTACCGATACGCTTTGTCTGTAACGATACAGTTTGCTTTAAATGCCCAACGGCTAGTTCGCATACCGATACACCCAACTACACCCAACGATCAAATTCCCAACGGTCTTTTAAATTGTAGGACCGTACCGATACGCTTGCTACGCGTATCGATACGCACCAACTGGAAGTGCTCAACAACTATTTCCTTATCGGGACCGTATCGATACGATATGGGGAGTATCAATACGCTAAGCTGCAGAACTACATTTATGGTGGGAAATAAAGGCTCCAACGGCTTTAATTCAACCCCAACGGTTCTCAACACCTACAAAACTCAATTAGAAGTATAAAAGGAACCTCCAAGCATCAAGATTTGGTGAATTCTTCAATTGTAACAACATTATGATGTCAAATTGTCTTTAGAGCTCAAATTGTACATTTCTAGTATAGACAACACCTGTGAGCCAAAATTGTCAAAGTTGCTCAAGTGTTTAGGATTGGGTGAGTGTTCTTAGAGTTGCAAACACATACCTATTAGAGAGATTTCAAGTTTGCTCAAATTTCTCTTGTAAAGAGGGTTTACTCAAGCTTTGAGTGTGTAAAGGTTGCCTCCTTAGCCTAGAAAAGGGGAAGAAATTCAAGAGTGAATTTGGTAAAATCATTAGTGGGAAGCTAAGGTAGTGGATGTAGGTGCTTGTTAGAAGGTCGAACCACTATAAATTCTTGTGTCAATTGTCCAATTTTTACATCCCATAAAATCACCCAAAATCCAACTTCTCCACCACTTGGCTATCTAAATCGGTTGAAGTAAATCGAGCCTATCAAGCCCAACAATTGGTATCAGAGCGAGGCTCAATCAATGGTGATTAACATCCTATTGAGAAGATCCGGGAAGCTTGATACATCAATTCAATCAACCGGTCAAATGGCGCAATCCATCGACAAGCCACCATTTTTCGACGGGACCAACTACGCTCATTGGAAGATTAGAATGAAGTACTTCATCAAATCCAAAGATTATAAGCTTTGGGATGTTGTTGAAGAAGGTCCTTATATGCCACAAAGAGTAAAGGCAGAATGGAGTGCAGATGATCGCAAGAAGATGGAGCTAAATTGCAAGGCTTTGCACAGCCTCTTTTGTGCTTTTAGCTCCAACATTTATGAGAAGATATCCTCTTACGAAGATGCCAAGGAAGTATGAGACAAGCTTAAAGTTACATACGAGGGAACAAACAAAGTAAAGGAGACCAAGATTAACCTCCTCAACCACGAGTATGAGAACTTTAAGATGAAACCGGATGAAGACATCACAAAGACTTTCGATAGATTCTCCACCATCTCAAATGGACTCAAAGGCTATGGAGAAATCATTTCAAAAGACAAGCTTGTCTGAAAGCTTCTCTATTCTCTTCCCGAGTCAAGGGACTCAAAGAAATCCGCCATCATCAAAGCAAAAAATATCAAGACCTTGAAGCTAGATGAACTCATGGGGTCTATTCTCACTCATGAAATAATGAAGAAAAATAAAGAAGATGAGAAGAAGAATGAAGAGATAAAGAAGATGTGGAAGAAGAAAACCATGGAGGTAGGAATCAACGCGAGTGTCGTTGCTCTCAAATCCTCCACATACCAACACGTTTATTTTAGCGAGGAGGAAAGTGAAGATAAAGAGATGGTTCATCTCTTTAAGAAATTCACCCGGTTCATGAAGAACGAGATGGCTAAATCCAAGCATGAATCGAAGAAGAAGATGAATGATTCCCACAAGCCCAACAAAAAGGGATCATCTTCAAAAAAAGCATATGTGGCGACATGGAGTGATGAAGACTCCACCGATGATGAGGTAGCTCACTTATGCTTCATGGCTCTCAATGAGGGGGAGGTAATCTCTAACTCATCTATTTCAAATTCATATACATTTGATGAGTTACAAGATGCCTATGATGATTCACTTTTGGAATTTAAAGCATCATTTTCTAAAAACAAAAAATTGCTTTCTAATTTGAAAAAGGAAAATGATTTGCTTTCCAAAGCACATATAGAGATTGAAGCAAAAATTAAAGATTTTGAACTTAAAGTTTCAAGTTTACAAGATTTTGGGTTTTATAGTGCTCGATTCCTTCAACCGTTCTTGCTCGCCAAGTGGTGGAGAAGTGGAATTTTGGGTGTAAGTGGTATGGAAGCTAAAAAGATTAAGGACACAATGAATTATAATGGTTCAACCTTCTAACCAAGGTCTACATCCACTACCTTAGCTTCCCACTAAGGATTTCCAATCAATCCACTATTGATTCGTCCCCTTTTTTAGGCTTAGGAGGAAACCCTTATACACCGATCAAGCTTTCTACCCAAAGCCTTGATCAAACCCTCTTTACAAGAGAAAAGATAAGCAAACTCAAATCCCTCTAATAGGTATTTGTTTGCACAATTTAGCTCTCACCCAAAACCTAAAACACTTGAGTAAATCTAACAATTTTGGCTCACTAGTGTTTGTCTATACAAAGAAATGACAATTTAGCACTAAGACAATTTCTTGATCATTTGTTGTTGACAATTGAAGCATTAACCATTACTAGATGTTTGGAGGTCCCTTTAATACTCCTTAATGAGTTTGTAGTCGTTGGGGTTGAATTGGAGCCGTTGGAGACTTAAATTCCCACCATAGATGCAGTTCTGCAGCTCTCCGTTTTGAAATGCTCGAACCCGTTTCGAAACGCTCTTCAAGTAGAAAGAGCCGTTGCAGTCTGATGCAGCACCCGTATCGAAACATCTGTCTTCGTATCGAAACGATATGCATTTAAATGTTAGTTAGGAAATAGCTGTTGGGGGGGTTGTGACCTTTGCGGTCGATGCCACGTAGGCGTATCGATACAGCATAGCCCGTATCGAAACGCTTGGAAAAATCCTCATCCAAAAAAGACCGTTTCAAAACCCGTTTCGAAACGTTTTGACACTGTAAGACCCCGTATCAAAAAACCTAGGGGTGTTCGAAACACCTGGATGGTTTTGTTTAATTTGGCTTTGAAAACATGTAAAACCTTTTAAAACATCCCCTAAACATAGTTTCAAGTTGTTTGGACTTTAGAAATAGTTTTGAATTCTTTTTAACTTTGTCCAAAACATATTTCAATTATTATATCAAAACATTAGTTCTACACAAGAATTGCTTCAAACGATTCAAAAATATCATCAAAAGGAGATTGATGATCTTAAGAAAGAAAAAGATTTGATTTTCCAATGAACTCCAAAAGAAAAACAATTTGGGAAAATCAAATTTTTACATTAGACAATCTAGTGCCCCTAGATTTTTTTAATGGTAAAGTTTTTAGAAGTATTTGGGTCCCAAAATTAGTTGAATTTATTTTTCTTTAGTTTTATTTCTTTTAATTCAACTAGTTTAATCATATATGTTGGACTAACATTGTTTAATGCTTTGAGTAAGGGGGAGCCAATTTTAAAACTAAAAGTTTTTAATTGTGTCAAATTTTTTAAACCTCCTATGTTTTTTTGAGCTTAATGTATTTTAAATTCTTTTTGATATAACAAAAAGGGGAGAAATGATTTGAAAAATTGATTTTTCAAGAGAATAATGGGGAGCTTTAATTTCAAATTTTTTAAATACTAAGGGGGAGAATCCCAAAGAAATTTTCAAGTTGGTTTTATTCTATCAAAAATGGGAGATTGTAGAACTAATTATTTTGATATAATATTTGAAAAGGTTTTAGACTAAATTGAAAAGAATTTAAAACATGCTTTTAGTCAAAACAACTTGAAAATATGTTTAAGGGTTTTTATAAGGCTTTGGAATAATTTAAAGTGCATTTAAAATAGTCAAAACCAAGCTTTTAATGTAACCGTACCGATACAGTATGTTACCGTATCGATACCCTTTTGGGTTTTAACTACAGTGATTTTCTAGTTCCAAAACCCGTACTGATACGCTTTGTCCGTTTCGATACGGTTTGCTTTAAATGCCCAACGGCTAGTTCGCGTACGAATTGCATTTACAACGGTCAAATTCCCAACGGTCTTTTAAATTGTAGTACCATACTGATACGCTTGCTATGCGTATCGATACGCATCAGCTGGAAGTGCTCAACGGCTATTTCCTTATCTGGACCGTATCGGTACAATTTGAGGAGTCTCGATACGCTAAGCTGTAGAACTGCATTTATGGTGGGAAATAAAGGCTCCAACGGTCCTCAACGGTTACAAACTCAATTAGAAGTATAAAAGGGACCTCCAATCATCAAGAGTTGGTGAATACTTCAATTGTAACAACATTATGATGTCAAATTGTCTTTAGAGCTTAAATTGTATATTTCTAGTATAGACGACAATTGTGAGCCAAAATTGTCAAATTTGCTCAAGTGTTTAGGATTGGGTGAGTGTGCTTAGAGTTGCTAACACATACCTATTAGAGGGATTTCAAGTTTGCTCAAATTTCTCTTGTAAAGAGGGTTTACTCAAGCTTTGGGTTAGAAAGCTTTGAGTGTGTAAAGGTTGCCTCCTTAGCCTAGAAAAGGGGAAGAAATTCAAGAGTGAATTTGGTGAAATCCTTAGTGGGAAGCTAAGGTAGTGAATGTATGTGCTTGTTAGAAGGTCGAACCACTATAAATTCTTGTGTCCAATTTCCAATTTTTACCTCCCACAAAATCACCCAAAATCAACTTCTCCACCACTTGGCTATATAAACCGGTTGAAGTAAATCAAGCCTATCAAGTCCAACAAAATGTACATTATTTCTTTTTAGAATAATAAATATATTTCTCCCATAGAGATTGTATTATTTTTTTAAAAAAAAGCCCCCAAAATAGAGAGATTTAAAACATTAACTTCATGCTTATTTAAAAACGTACATATATGTTAACTATTAACCATCTTTTTTTAACGGTTCGATTAACCGAAACCGTTTATCCTTAACAGTTAGGTCAATTAACCTATAAAATAAGCGGTTATACCGGTTAACGGTTATGTTTTATTTTGCACACCCCCAATCGTTACCAACATTCAATGTTAGAGAAATCATTTTTGTGCTTGTAAAGTTTACTTTTTTTCATTAGAGTACACTTTTGAGCTTAATTGTTATATTTTCTAAAATGTTAGGTTTTGGGTGAGAGTTTAATTTGCAAACAATTTGCCTTGTGAGGTTTTTCTCTTGTTTGCTAAATTGTATTTTCTCTTAGGAAGAGAGTGTCTCAAAGATTTGAGGGTTGGTAAGGTTGTCTCTTTTTCCTTAAAAGAAAAACAAATTTAGTAGATTTGTGGAAAATCCTTAGTGGGAAGCTAAGGTAGTGGATATAGATTTAGTTTAGAAGTTGAACTATTATAAATTCTTGTGTCAAATTTTAATTTCCTATTGTTTCCACCAATTTCACTCAAAGGCCAATTCACTCCTCTTGACATATTTGGTTGATAGTTTCGAGCCCTACATCATGTGACACTCCTTCCAAGTCCTTTTCCATTCTGATGCACTCGTAATGAATCGTTTCAAATTCATTAAACACATCATCAAACAATTTTCTATTACGTCTTGTCCATAGTAACCAACATAAGATTGTGAAACATGTCTCCCACCAGTAGTAACATGGAGAAAATGATTAGGCTATAAAAGATTAATACATACCTAATCCCTTACAAGTATGATAAGGAACTCAGCTAGTTTTGTTAAAGGAATCAACAACTTCCATAAATTTTGCGTTGTAGAACAAAAAAGAAGTACATGGGAAATAGACTCCACTTCCTTTCCACGTATTGAACACACCTCATTGGTCGTTAAGTGTCTCGTTATTCAATCTTTATTCGTAAGTAACCTATCATGCATTACTAGCCAAATAAAAACTCAAACACGTTAGGGAATTCCCAACTTACAAATCTCTCCACGATGAAATTACCGCAATTTAATATATGACAGATTCAAGAAGCACATCTTGAAGATGTTGCCAATCCCAACTACCATCCATTGATATCAAGTTCGCAACCAAGGATCCAATAGGGACAACTGGCTCAAGGCACTCACTTCTTAAAGGTCCATTCTTATCCACCCAAACATCATTCCAAAACTCAACTTGGCGACCATTTTTAATACTCCACTGAATACCACCATCGACCAATTCCTACACAACATGTAAACCTCGCCATAGTCTCGAACAATTGCTAGCTGTAAGTTCCATGGAACAAGCTCAATCCAATTATAGTTTGCCTTGATTACTAGTACCCAAAGCTTATCAGAATTATTCACGAGTTGAAAGCCTAGCTTTCTAAGGAATGCAATAGTCTGACAATGATAATCTTTGAAGACTAAACCTTTGGCCTTCAACGACTTCTGTAATGTTTTTCAATCAATCAAGTGAATCTTCTGTTGAATATTGAACTCATTCACTTTGGGAACGGTAGAGAAGACAAAAGGTTGAGAATTGGAAGCGATAAAGAAAATAGAAATTTTATTATTATTAATGAATAAAACTATTCAAAATCCAATAAGTAAAATATCCTATATATACTAATAAAGAACTAAATAAAGAACCCCTCTAACTATCCTAAATAATGTAACTAACCTAACTAACCAGAACTTAACAGATTCCTATTAGCCCTACTAAATTTGGAGCATACGAATTTTTTATGCCAAACTTGAATATAAAGTCTTTAAACAATGTGGAATGTAAAGCTTTAGTGAAACAATCAACCACTTGATGATGTGTAGAGACATGCATAAGAGTAATTGTTCCATTCTGAATCTTCTCGCGAATCAAATGCCAATTGATCTCAATGTGCTTGGTTATCTCATGTTGAATGGGATTTTCTACAAGTTTAATACCAGACAAGTTGTCACAATACAAATTTGTAGAAGAATGAACTCCTTGCAAATCAGAAAAAAGATAATTCAGCCATTGACTTTCACAGGTGACAGCTGCCATAGCAATATACTCAGCCTCATTGGATGACCTGGAAATGGTCTGTTACTTCTTAGACTTCCAGGAAACCAGGGATTTACCTAGAAAAACACAAAATCCTGTTATAGAACGCCTAGAATCAGGACATGTAGCCCAATCAGAATCTGAAAAAGCATTAAGTTTCAAGTTGCTGCCAGCTGGAAAAAACAAACCCTTGCCTGAAGATCCTTTAAGATAACGTAAAACTCTGTGTGCTGCAGTTAGGTATATGTCAGTAGGAGCAACAAAATATTGGGAAAGTTGTTGAACAACAAATGTGATGTCTGGTCTAGTATTAGTTAAATAAAGAAGTTTCCCAACAAGCCTTCTATAAGGTGTTATATCAATTAAAGGTGTTCCTTCTAATTTAGAAAGTTTGCTTTTAGGAAGAATATGAGTACGCATAGGTTTAGAATCTATGAAACCAGTCTCTTCAAGTAATTCAAGGGAATATTTCCTTTGACATAGATTTATACCTTTCTTAGACCGGGCAACTTGAAGACCCAAAAAAAATTCAGATCACCTAGATCTTTAATTTTAAAAGTATTATGTAAAAAATTCTTAATAGTGGTTATCTCATGAGAATTAGGACTAGAAAGTATAATATCATCGACATACACAACTAAGACAACGAAATCAACACCAGTGCCTTTCATAAAAACAGAAGTATCAGAGGCAGCTTGCTTAAAACCTTGAGAAAGTAGAGAGACTCTCAATCTGTCATTCCATTGTCTGCTGGCTTGTTTTAAACCATACAAAATTTTATTTAATTTTCAAACTAAACCAGGTTCCTTAGTCTCAAAACCAGGAGGGGGTTCCATATAAACCTCTTCACTCAAAAAACCATGCAAAAATGCATTATTGACATCTAATTGTTGTAAATTCCAACCTTTAGCAACACCCACAGCTATTATAGTCCTAATAGTAGTCAATTTAGTAATTGGACTAAAAGTATGCAAGAAATTTATGCATGGTTGTTGAGTATATCCTTTATCTACTAGCCTAGCTTTGTATCTATCTAGAGTACCATCAGATTTTAACTTGGTCATATATACCCATTTACACCCAATGTCTTGTTTATTAGGAGGAGGAGGTACCAAATCCCATGTATTATTATTTTGCAAAGCTAGAATTTCTTCATCCATTGCTTTTCTCCAGCAATCATGCAGAAAAACTTGTTTATAAGACTTAGGCTCACTCAAAATAGCAGCATTATGAATATAAGACTGATATTGAGTAGATAAAGAGTCATAAGATAACACATGTGCAATATTATGAGGAAAAGTTCTAGAACCAGGCAGAAAAACTTGAAAATCCTTGTATTTCTGTGGAAAATGAACATTCTTGGAAGGTCTCGTGGAAGGTAAGAAAGAATTCAACTTCTAAATAAAGGTGGAGGGTCTGCCAGACTTAGAAGAAACATGTAAAGGATGTTGTATAGAATCTGTAGGTGAAGGTCCTACAACATAATCACTATTAGAGGTGCCATGAATAAAAGAATCAGAATGTGCCATTTGGTCAACCTGTGGAAGATCTTGTTGAGCAATATCATCATCAAATAAGGTATTGTCATGCAAAGGTAAGACAATTTGAGAAGAATTTGTACTTTTCCAAATTTTGGAAAAGAAAACAGTTTTCTGAGAATGAAACATCTCGAGAAACAAAAATATCTTTTGTTTCTAGATTATACAACCTATATCCCTTAACATTATTTGGATATCCAATAAAAACACATTTAATAGCTTTAGGATGCATTTTTATCTGTGGTTTAGGCAAAACAGAAGCATAAGCAAGGCATCCAAATATTTTCAAGTGAACAAGCCGAGGTTTCTTATCAAGCAAGATTTCAAAAGGTGCTTTGTTGTGCAAAACAAGGGTTGGTGTTATATTGATCAAATAGGCAGCATGTAAGACACAGTCAAGCCAAAAAAAATAATGGTTGATGAGAATGAATTCGAAGAGAACGTGCAACAGAAAGAAAATATTGATGTTTACGTTTAACTAAGCTATTTTGTTGAGGAGTATGAGTACAAGAAGTTTGATGAATAATACCTTTTAGTTGGAAAAACTACAACATACTAAATTCCCTAGCATTATCAGTTCTAACACATTTAATTTTCCGAGAAAACTGAGTTTCAATCATTTGATAGAATTGAATAATTATATTCCTAACTTCAGACTTGAATTTCATAGGATAGATCTAGGTATACCTACTTTTATCATCTACTATAGTTAAAAAATATGTATAGCCATAAACACTTTTAACAGGGAAGGGACCCCAAACATCCATATAGATTAAATCAAACACAGATTCACTGACAGAAACACTAACAGGAAATGGAAGTCTTTTTTGCTTAGCAAGATGGCATATATCACAATCAAAATTAGAAGAAACACTAGAAGGAATACTTTTATTCAATTCAATAAAACACTTCATCCTTTAATGAGAAGGATGTCCTAATCTATTATGCCAGAGTTTAAAAACACCAGAATTGCAAATAACAGAATCAGAAACAACAAAATTGGAAGTACAAATAGTAGAGAAAAACATGTCTAACTGATACAAGCCATTTTGCTCCTTAGCTAAACCAATCATCTTCCAAGCTGCTACATCATGTATGTAAAAAACATCGACATTAAAAATTAAGCAAATCGAATTATCCTTGGTTAATTGTGAAACTGGAACTAAGTTAAAAGCAAAATCAGGAATATAAAAAACATTTTTCAATATTTAGGAAGGTGTAACTTTGACAGAACCTATATGAGTAACTTGCACTAATTGATTATTTGGCAACTTCACAAACTTATTAGGAACGGAACAATAATTTGTAAAGAAATCTAGAGAACTAACTATGTGATCAGTTGCACCAAAATCTAAAATCCATGGAGTATGCAATTGCTCAGAAGCTAAACAAGTAAAAGCCATACCTGCCTCCTAAGCTGGAACATCAAAAACAGATAAAAAAACATTAATCTTGGAATCTTGAGCAGAAGTTTGATTCCTTTTCTTGTAAAAGACTCAATAAACCATCATACTGATCTTTAGTGAACTTTGTTGGAAGATTACTATCCTTAACAGCAGAATCATTATTCAAAAGAAACTCTCTAGAATAAGATGCAACCTGATTAGCCTTAAAAACTGAAGCCCTACTCTTGTAACCAGGGGAAACCCATGTTTCCTATAACATCTATCAATAGTGTGCCCATACAAACAAAAAAAACACATAAAGGCCTTTTACTGTTATTAGCATTAACAAAAAAATTCCTAGAACTAGTATTCATGATCTCATGTCGAACATTTGATTCATTAGCTTTGACATCATATTTACCAGCCATCAAAATGTTAGACTCAATAACAGTAGAGCTAAGAGAATGTTCATGTTGAACAACAATGGCAAAAGCATCATTTATAGATGGCACATGTTTCATCATAAGCAATTGTGACTTAGGAACTGTAAAATTATCATTTCAGTCCCTAAGAAAACAAATAAGAAAATCTTGTTTTTGATATTTTTGCGCAGAACAATCACAAGCAATGAGGGGTCGGAGATTTGGAATTTCATCCCAAATGACCTTTAACTGGGTGTAATAGACGGTAACAGAAAGGTTACCTTGATTCAAAGCATAAAATTCTTGAAGAAGGTCAAAAACCCTAACCAAATCGCCTTGATTGAAGCGATCAAACAGATCGGACCACAACTCAGACGTCGTGTCAATCCAAAGCACACTCTGTGCAATATCTGGACTCAAAGCCCGCTGCAACCAAGAAAGAACAAGGTTTTTGCATTTTACCCATGCGTTGAAATGCGGATCGGCTTCATCAGGATCCTTAATCGAACCGTTGACAAAGCATAATTTGTTTTTAGAGATCAGCGACATCTTCATCGACCTCGCCCAATTGTCGTAATTACTTCTGTTGAGGAGAGAAGAAGTAAGAACCAATGTCGGATTCTCATTCAAATGTATGTAATATTCGCCGAAGGGATCGTCATTCTTGAAAGAACGACTAGAATCAGAGGCATGAGAGGTTGAAATTTCTTCTACTGATTCCATGTTGAATATTGAACTCGTTCACTTTGGGAACGGTAGAGAAGACAAAAGGTTGAGAATTGGAATCGATAATGAAAAGAGAAATTTTATTATTATTAATGAATAAAATTGTTAAAAATACAATAAGTAAAATATCCTATATATACTAATAAAGAACTAAATAAAGAACCCCTCTAACTATCCTAAATAATGTAACTAACCTAACTAACCAGAACTTAACAGATTCCTATTATCTTCCTAACCTCTGGGGTGAAACCTCATACAAAGCCCCGAATCAATTTTTCTATGTCATCACAAATCCTTTTTGTTGGGCTCGAAACCGATCAACCGAATCCGCCAAGAGGGTTGAAATTGCTTCCCGAATGAATTGGCTAAAACCGAAAAAATGAAAGACAATATTGTACGATGATTTTGGAGTGGTTCAACTACTCAACCGAGTCTACATCCACTACCTTAGCACACCAATAAGGATTTTCCAATTCACTACTTTGAAGTATTGCTTTTAGGACAAAGCATAACCTTACAACTCCTATCTTTTAACAGCTAAGATATAACCACCCTAATTTTTCCTTAGGCTAAACTAGAACATTTCTCTTTTACAAGGTAATTTTTGTAAACAATGAAAACCTCACAATGTGAGTGTTTACAAGAATTAAGCTCACAAGAGTGTAAAGAATTTACAATTAAAGCACTCTCTATACAATATACGCAAGAGAAATGAAGAATAAAAGACTTAAAGAATATTTCTCTTGATCATGAAGCTTGAATATGTTCTCTAACCATCTTCAAGTGTCTCAAGCTTGCTTTTATAGTGTGGAATGATATTCAAGCTGTTTATGGCCGTTGGGGATGTTTTGGAACTGTTGGATGTCATTAAAACCAAACATTAAATGCTCACTTGCATAGAAATTTCGAAATTATTGCAGAGGTTTTGAAATCATTAGGGGCTTTCAAATGAAAAACTAGCCGTTACAGGGGCATGTTTTAGAAACCAGGAAGGGGTGTTTCGAAACTATGAAAGGGGTTTCAAAACCTGTTTTCCATGTTTGGTTTCCAGGCCTTACTGCCTCAGTGGTTTTGGAACCCCCTGTAAAGTCGTTTCAAAACCTGCATTAAAACTTGTAAAATCGGCTAAATTTGACTTTAAAAAATATATTCGATATAGAAACAAAGTCAACATTTTAAACATATTTTTTCAAGTTTTTTGGACTTTAAAATATTTCTAAAATATGTTTAAGTCCAAAAATATTTTCCATAAAAATTATATCAAAATCTTTATCTCAGTACTTTTGGAAGCCAAGTTAACTTCATTGCATAGGAGGGAATGGTCCGAAGAACTGCCTTCGCAAGCATTATATGACCTACTAAAGATAGAGAACGAGCAACCCATCTAGATAACCTATTCCTCACCTTCTCCAAAAGAATATTCATATGTTGCCTTGGTCATCTACTCAGTATGCCAAGATATCGACAAGATCAATGACTTCTAGAAAACTAAACCCATGAGAAATAAGGTCACGAGTGTTCGGTAATACATTGGATGAAAAAATATGTGTACTAGCAATGCTAACATGATGCTCCGAACACATTTCTTATTTATTTATGAACGTTTTTTTATGTTGACAACATCTATTCATATTGAATGAAAATATGCAAGCAAAAAGGATCAAAGAAAGCCACATTAGTACAAACACAATAAACAATAGATGATGAAAAACAATAGTAGTGGCAAATTTAAATCCTACCCAACATGCTTTGTATTCAAATGATGGTTCACTATGTGTGAATTGGTTCTTCAAAATGTTCTCAAATACATAAAAATGCGCAGATTCTTGGATCTGGGTTAATCCATGAGTCGATATTTCAATGTTATCATTTTGGGTCTGAAATTTTACTCTAAAAATAACGTCATTTCAGATCATCTATCAAAAATCTTGTTTAACGTATTCAGAGGAAGAAAAAACCTTTTTCTTGCGTATTTAGAAAAGATTTCTTTTTTTCTCACCTATGCAAATAAACCTTTCTTTGATGGACGAAAAAGACCCTCTTTGACACCCTGACAACCTAAATCTAGATCTTAAGTTTGTTTCCCCTAAATGTGCCCTAAAACCCTATATCTAACCTAAAATCCCATTTGAAAGAAAGTTACTCTCACATTCTCATCTACGTTTTTTCTCTCTAAAATTATACACATTTTTATTACCTTATCAATAATTGTTATTTTTAAAAATTAATAAATATTAGTTAAAAAGGTTTTTATATTATTTTTATTTTTTACTCATATAATATAATTGTTACTAATAAATATAAAAATATCGAAATCTATTAATTGACTGAGTGGTCAAGAATAGTCATGTTCTTTTATTTTATATAGTTTAACTTTTGACATTAATCTTGAGAATGTTTATCTCTTTACTTAATCAAACCACACAAAATATACAAATATATTCTAAGGCAAGAATATTCTACTATTTCAATTTAAAATTTACTCCAAGATATTCTTTCCAATTAATGATCTGAATTATAATTTAATCTAAGACTTGAACGGAACGGTTCCAAGCTTCTAACATGGCAAAACTGTGGATGAAAGCCATTTTCCCGTGTTCTGATGGCAACTTGAACATAAATTAATTCATCAGATTATTGTTTGGTAGGAATCAAGATATCTTTTTGATGCAGCAATATAATTATTTATTTATTTATCTTATGACCATGTTATATATAATGCTTTATAATAAAAATAATGTAATTTCAAAGTTCAAACAAAATATAATATAATTTCAAAAAACTAATAAAAATAACATATTTAAAAGCGTTTAATTAATAGATGCGGTATTAGTTTAAAAGTTTTCTATTTAGCATTTTATATTAGGTTTATATTAGTGTAATTAAAAAAATAAAGTACAATGCGTAAAATAAATGTAAATTATCAAAAAAAAAAGTTGGGTGAGATTACTCTACTTGTCATTATCTTATTTTTGTTAGTGCTTTCCTAGTCATCCAAGAAAAGGAGGATACTTCAATTTAGGAATCTTGATAATATTAATTATCAAGAACATTTTAATAGTTTGATTACGGTGTTAAAGAGATGTTTGATAAAGAGATGTTTGATTACGGTGTTAATTATCAAGAACATTTTAATAGTTCAATTTAGGAATCTTGATTACGGTGTTAACTATGTATCTGTTTGATAAAGAGATGTTTGAGTCAAATTAGAGGATTGAATTAAAATTAGAGGTTTGACCGTTCAAATCTGCTAATTTGGATGTTTGGTAAAGAGCAGATTGAAATAACGGATTGAGGTCAAACCTCTAATTTTGAAAAAGCTGCTAATAGGAGCTTTTTGAAATTAAATATTTTAACATAAGAGTTATAAATACCCCTTTAGCCTTAACAATTATAAAATATCTCCAAATAACCTAAATTTCACAATTTCTATTTTAATTCTTCAACCTAATACTTTTTCTTTTTTTTCTTTTTATTCTCACACATTTATATTTGTATTTAAATTTAATAATTAATTAAATTGTATTAAAAATAATTATATAAATAATAAATTAATATATAGATCCTTCAAATATGCTTAGTAATGTTATATTAAATTTTTGCTAACTAATAAACTATTCAAATAAATATCGAATATAATCATGTCCTTATATGTCATTTTACTTGTTTAAATGGTCAAACAGCTATAAACTATCAGTTAATTTTACCAAACACTTTCATACAACCAGCTAAAACAATCCGCTAGTCAAATAAGCTAATGCATCAGCTATCCGCTAATTGTCAAACATTGCCATTATTTATTTGGTGAGATTTAATTAATTTTGAGATATCTATTTAGTGAACCAATTTTTGGGGTAAACAACATTATTGGTCACTAAATTATTCCCACTTTTTGTTTTGGTCACTGAACTATTATTTTTGACAAAACCATCAATAACATTATTTTTTTCTATTTTGGTCACTATTGTTACTTTTTTTCCTGTTTTGGTCACCAATACATTGATTCTTTCATGTTATAGTCACCAAACTATTATTTTTTCCTTGAATTTTTAACGATTGATGATCAAAATTAAAAAAACGTAACGTTAATGATAATTTTCCTTGAGTTTTGTGACCAAAACAAAAATTTAGGAATAATTTAGTGACCAATGCTATTGTTTACCCTACTTTTTCACTCATGATAGATTGACGATCAAGTTTAAAGCGGGGTCCACTGAACTTGGGGATTGGTTGAGACTATTGGATCTTTAATTGAAAAAAAAAAGGAATCTTAAATTTGTTTTGTGGGGGGCAAGATTGACAAGTAAGACAACCCAACCCATTGTTTCTGCTTTTAGCCCACCGTTTATGTCCCAAAACTCTTCATTATTTTTGCCACGGTTTTTAGAAAAAGCAACAATGAGTTGCTGATTAATATATTAAAAAAAATCTGTGAAACAATATTTATTTTATTATTAATAACGACTTTTATAAGCAATATATTTATTTTATAATTGGGTAAATTACTTGGGTGACCACCGAACTATTGAGTCTGATCTATTTTGACCACCGAATTATAAAAATTTAAAATTCGACCACTCAACTATTTAATTGGACCTATTTTAACCACTAGCCGTTAAAATCTAACGGAGAGATGACGTACAGTTAAATTAATTATTATAATTAGACATTTGGTTCATATTAGTTATACATTTTGTAATTCAAAAAATATTCGAACCACTTCGATCCTGCATTTCTCAATCGTCAACATCATTTCTCACTCGAGTTTCCCCTTCTCCTTCAAGCTCCTCTAATGGGTTTCCTCTGCCTGAAATAAGTTCACAATTTGAAGACCGACAACAATGGCAACCCAATTTTCATCATTATGGACCCTGGTTGGATCCTACATCAATATTTGATTTTCATTGCAAATATAAGAATACAAATTAAAACAAATGGGTCGGTAATGATTTTGATTTGTGTGAAGATCTGTATCAAATGTATATTGAAGATGAAGAAATCGATGGAGTTGATTCTGCTAAAAGAGGATATTTGAGATGATTTTGATGAAAAGAAAAGAGGATACCTGATGAAGAAATCGATGGGTTGGTAGTTTTGATTTTTGCAAAGCAAAATCTGGAGCATGTAGCAATGAGTTTTTGTAAAATGGGTATTTACTAATTAGACAAGGTGAAAAGATGAGATTTTGAGGAAATGAGGCAATATAGATTGGAGCAAATAAGGGAAAAATGGGATTCAAAAATTAAAGTACCGTTTTGGATGTTTTTGGGTCCATTTTAAGAGAACTAAAGTGACTAAAAGAACAAGAACGTTCGGTGCTCATCGCCGGAGAAGAAGCCATTTGATGTTGCGATTTGAGAGTGCAGAAGTTTGTGGTCGCGATGCAAACAAAATAGTGTGTGAATGGGTTCATAGGTTGTAAGGTCTGAATGACGAGGGTAAAGAGTCGAAGAGGTGTGTGCAACCGATGTGGAGAGGCGAAAACGACGACGACTGAGCAAAGGGACGACGACCATGCCTGAGTAAATGGGCGGCGACAACACTGTAGAATGAATGTTGGGAAAGATGGAGTGTGAAATAAAAATAATAAAATATTTTAAAGGAAAATAATTTCTTAATTTGATTCCACGTGCCAGCCATTGATTGGTCGCTATTTTTAATATTTTTTAAATAAATATTTATTTTTTAAAATAAACCTGAAGGATTAAATTAAAAAATTAATGAAACAACCACCCATGTGAGAGGAGAATCCCAAACTCTGCTCAATATCCTTAGCTCGCGTCACCAACAAATCAAAATCTGTGTAATCAGAGGCCAACATAAAAGTCTTCACCTCTTACACCAAGCCATAACGGAAACAATCACAACGATGCCAATCACTCGGCACCAACTCAAGAGCATACTGGCTCAAACGTACAAATTGAACCTCATACTCAATCATAGTCATGCTACCCTGAACAAATGACATGAACTCACGTTTCTTGCCATCCAAGTATCTAACTCCTAGATACTTCTTCTTAAAGGTAGCTTGAAAAAAATCCCTATTCACTTCATTAGGCTCTAAAGCTATAGTTACAGTCATCCACCAACTGTAAGCATCGCCTTGCAACAGCGAAACAACACATCCCAGCTTACGTGCATCGTTGCACCCATCTGATCCAAAATCTGGACCGTACTATCCATCCTAGCCTCAGGCGACAAACTACGATACTCAGCACCGTCCAAACTACGCAAGCGTTCTAACGGCAAACCCATTTGCCCAGCAGCAGGTGCATGCACTTGCACTCCGGCAACAACAGCCTGGAACGCCCCAATCATCGCCTGAACTAAAGGCGTCAAATCACCCAATATGGGTCCAGCTTGCTCATGTTGTACATGCTCCTCACTTTCAGGTGGAGGCGGTGGAGGAGGTAAATTCCCACCATGAGGTACCTCGTTCTCCTGATTTCCCTGCCCTACGGTTGCAGTAGAACAAATAACATCTCAAACCAACATCTATTAGGCACTTAATTGGTTATAAACACGCTTTTGGGACCCTTTTTGTAATTTTAGAAAAATACATGGACTTCTTCAATTTTTAAGTTACCAACCTTTAATTAGCCATATTGCGTGCCACCTTTTCAAAACGAAGCTCAATCCGATCATTCAAACACATTTAATTGCATCCACAACATTTAGGGATTGCAACGTAAAGAAACAGAACTTCAAAAGATTCCAATAACCAATTTAACAGCAGGGCGTTTTGAAACAGCAAGCCCTGTATCAAAACACCCTGTTTCGAAACGAGTCTTGGTGTTTCGGTACACGAGGCCGTTTCAAACCAACCTCCAACCTGTTTCGGTACACCAATTTCCAGTAGCTAAAATTTTTGAGCTTGTTCCGATACACCTCTTCCCGTTTCGAAACCCTTAGGCCATTTCAGGCTCTCCATTTCGGTACAGCCTTGGGCGTACCGAAACGTCTGGGCCTGTAATGACATTTTTTGCTGGTTTTTCAAACTTTAATGCAATCATAAACATTCCAACATGCACACAACAAATCTAAACATCAGTTCTCAGTCATTCATGGCATATCCATCGACATAACATGACAAAATGCATCAAAGGTAAACTATAAGCATGCAACCTAGGAACAAGCCAAGCAAGATACCCAAAATGCAATGTAAAGCATAAATCCAATACCAAAGGCCATTTACAAGTCAAAAACCACATATAAAACTTGCTCAAAATGGGGTTTGCACAAATCTCCCCAAAACACAACAAATCCCTCATTGCCCTTATTACTTTAGTCTAAACCGAAACATACTTTCTTAAACGAAGCCTCTTGGAATCCCTTGCTACTTGCTACCTCCAAAACCTCAATTATCTGTATTGATGGAAAAATGAGAGTGTAAGCACACAAGGCTTAGTGAATAGTGCTAAAAAACAAAACATCATCAATGCATTAAAACCATTTTCCAAGGCCACATTGAAATCGCATTTCAATTACTTCAAAACATCAATTAAAAACCATCATGCCTTCAAAACCATGCACATTCCTTAATCAAAAATCAACACATAAACTTTATGCAACATGTATTATGAATCAACAACAAATCCCATTGCTAACACTCACTTTGAACCTTCCTATGCATAAATTCCATATGCAAAGCTTAAAGAGTAAAACATGCATTTACATTATGCATCATAAACCATTTCATAATACATCATCAATTATATTGGCTTACAAGTGATCATCAACATACTTATTTCACAAAATAACATCAGATACGCGGATTCACAAGTATTGTCCCAACACTTCATACATTCTCACCGGTATCTCAAGGTTCACACACAAGATCTACCCTCCACCGTTGTGACACCCATGGCGGAGTATTTGGTACACCGTATAAACCCCTCAACACCACTCATCGGTAGATGTATAACCCCACTAACTAGAGACGTGACACCACACACTTTCCTCAATCGTTATGGTACTTGGATGGAGTATTCGGTACATCGTATAAACCCCTCGACATCCAAGGTGACTTGTTTATAGTGCACTCAATCCTATAGTCGGCTAACCATATATGATTTCATTTATAAACTATTTTTATAGCATCAATTTTCAATATAATTCACATTTAACCACATACCTCACTATTTTCAAAGCATCATCAATAAATCATTTTCCAAAGCATTGAACCAAGCTTTAAATGACAAGTATAAAACATATACTTACAAGAATCACTTACCACGTGCATCCTTCACCATTCCAACATTTAAAACAGCAAACCACATGCTATAATCATGCTTTAACAGCAGGTAAACATGAATTTAAAATCAAGTGCATAAGCCAACCCATAATAGCACAACCGAGAGAGAAATTCCTTATACTTACTTCCAAACTTAGAAAAACATTTCAAGCTTAAATCTAAGTTCCCAAAACCACCTTTAAAGTGTTTCAAAGCTGAAATCACATTCTCACTCATCGACACATGAAACTTGACTAGCCGACGCGAAACCACGCGTCCGAAGCTCACGAAACTTCACTGATTGCTTCTGATACATTCTCCCCTATTTATACCACACAAGAACAGAGGATTAATGTATCTCAATGCATTAAAATCTCCAGCAAACATACCTACCACGCTGTTCTGCCCAAAAACACCAAAACGCCTATTCGAAACAACCGAAAACACCTTCGATTACACTACAAACTCACCCCAGCCAAAACCTAACACTTCCATCCACCTTTAATCATCAATTAACATCCAAAATCAACCTATTTGAATCCTTATATCTCCAGAAATCCCAATTTCACATTAACACCACAAAACCCAATTCTAACAACCTAAACAACTAGAGATCCGACTAGTTTCGGGATTAACATGATCAAATCTTCATTTCAACATTAATAATCTTCCAAAACATGGTTAAAATCAGTCATAAACTAGCCATAATAGATCCAATACGAAAATCATTCAAAATCACCATTTTAAGCTTGTTTTAGTCATTTTCTTCAAGTCAATTATAAAACATTATTAAGAAACAAAAATAAAGAGCCAAATACTTGGGAATTTCATTAAAGAACCTTGATTAGAGGAGAAGCACGTAAATTACCTCTAATCCCTTGCTATTCCTTCAATTGACAAGATTTTGATGAAAAACTTCAAGAACCCTTTGAGATAAATTGAGGAAACACCAAAGAAATCATTTGCAAAACAAAGTGAAATGGAAAGATGAAAATCTCTAGAAGTTATGAGAGAAAATAGATGTTTGGTTGATGAAAAGAGAGAGAAAATGGAAGTTACGTCAAAATAGATTTAATGGATCCGTCGATTGCTGACGATGCGTCGCGCCCTGTAAATCATTCAGTGCCGGATCCTGCTATCTTTGCGGGACGGCTATCGAATGGAGTGAATCGAGTCCCTTTTCCTGTGGTGGATTGGTCGCGATTGGCTTCTCTGGTCTCTAGGGGTGATACTTCAATGTTTCTATTTGATCAAAGGGATGTTAATGGGGAGAACGTGTTATCTACTCCTACTGATATGGAGGTGATGGTTTCTAATCCCTTGGATACTGAAGTTTTGGATGACATAAAGGAATCAATGAATAAGGGTGATGAGGTAAATATCGCTGTGGTAGATTCTGGGAATTCGTCTTTGCCTAAGCCTACGTTCCGGGAGATGGTTTTGGGTACTGCTGGAAAGGTTGGGGGTGAGGATATTATTCCCGAGCTGGACGTAGAGATTCAGGATGGAGATGTCAAATTGAGTTCGGTTGATGGGGTACCAACGATTAATTTCTCGGATCGTTTGCATGATTTGATAGATGCGAAATTGGCGAATTCAGTTGTTGTGTGCTTGTTAGGGCAATCGATTGGTTTTGTAGCGTTGGAATCCCGGATTAGATCGTTGTGGAATCCAAAAGGAGAGATCGCTATGGTGGACTTGGATAACAACTACTTCTTAGTGCGTTTTGGTAAATACGAAGATTGTGAAGAGATTCTAATAGGGGTCTGTGGGTCATCTACGTAAACTACTTAGTGGTGCAACCGTGTAGCCGCCATTTCTCTACTGAGGAGGATCATCCCGCAAAGACAGTCGTTTGAGTAAGGTTACCAGGGCTACCGTATAGATATTATACTAAAAGTCTTTTTCGCAATATTGCTGGCGCGGTAGGAAGAATTATTCGAATTGATTACCATACTACCGAAGGTGTACGTGGTAAATTTGCAAGATAAGCAGTAGAGGTAAATTTGAATGATGCTTTATCTTCTAGCATCTTTATTGATGGAGTACGACAACGAATTGAGTACTAAAGGTTACCGAAGATATGTTTTTCATGTAGAAAGTATGGTCATGTGGAGGCTCAATGAACACCAAAGGTTATGACGCCTTCTTCATCCTCTTTGGGCAATAGGGCAAATGATTTGATAGACTCTGGGAGTAATGAAAAATACGGTCCCTGGATGCATGTTAAATCGCGCAAAGGGAGGAAGCATGTTAGTGGTAAAGGGGATGCTAGTAATGTGGCTGGAGTGAATGCTATGAATAAAACATTAGGTAGGTTTGTTGCGCTCTCTATGAATATTGATAATAATGGGAGTACTTGGAGTAGGGTTGTGAGAAATACCCATGTGGAAAATGTTGAACCTGGGCAGCCTACTAGCAAGGCTTTGGGTAGTAAAGAAAAAAGACAAGGTGGTTCTCTAAAGAGTGTTTCGGCAAGTGAGCTAGCAAGCAAGGATATTGCTGTTAAAAAAAGTAACGAGTAGAGGAAGGCGACCTGGAAAGGAACCTATAGTGGCTGCTGACTCAGTTATGGTGGCGTTGCTGGCCGTGAATGGATCCGAGGTTGTACAGGTCTCCGAGAAGGGTGCTTCTCCTTTGACTATTTCGGGTTTGCCTAGTAAGGACATGAAGGTTACGCGTACTTTACAGGGTAGTAATAAGGATAACCATGTTGCTAAAGGTGGTGAGGGTAGTGGCTTGGTTATGAAGGACGGCGCGGATGCAGCAAATCGTGAGGTGGTAGTGGTTGGTCCGTTAGTTCCCGTTTCGAGCTCCTTGTGCTCGGAGAATCATAAAGCTGTTAAGGTTGTTCAACGGGAAGAGGGGGTTTTATCAACGCAGGTGCAGAGCAAAGGTAGAGGTGTTGATGGCGGGAAGGTTTGGACTGGACCAGTGGTTGTTCGTAGTCTATCTAAGGTCAAAAACGCCGCGTGACGAAGTCCGTATAGCCAGCGTAAAAAAACTGTTATGCAGCAGGAAAACTTAGACCCGAATATGATGGTGGTTGGGGATTGGGTTTCTAAAACTTTAGAAGAGTTGCCGGCAGCTGCTAAAGAGTTGGATGCACCTATTTCAGAGGCTAATTTCGATGGTTCTATGGGATCCAAAGGAGTTAAATGGCGTGATAATTCGACCTTTGAGGAGGGGGCTCTACCTCGGTAAAATGAGAGGTTTAACTATGTCTTTTTATTTGTCATTTTTTATCATGTTTAATGTCATGTTTTGGAATACTCAGGGTGCTTTGGACCCTGAATTTAATAGATTTTTAAGTTTATTTGTGAGGCAGTACTCTCATGATATTGTGGTACTCTTAGAGCCAAGAATCAGTGGGAAGAAGGCTGATAGGTTTATTCGACGACACATGTTTTCTCATCCATATAGGTGGAAGCTTCTAGTTTTTCAGGAGGTATATGGGTGCTCTAGAATGACTCGTTACATGTTGATGTGTTGGCTGTATCTTCTCAATTTATTCACCTTTCCTGTATTGACAATCAATCTAGAGGGATGAATATGATTACATGTGTTTATGCTAGCCCAGATCGGATGAAACGTAATATTTTGTGGGACATGTTGCATGCGTTGGTTCCGTCTAGTGATGTACCTTGGGTTATTGGTGGTAACTTCAATGCCATCCTTAATACAAGTGACATATTTGGGGGATCATCTCAGAGGGCGAAATCGTGTCGTAAGTTTAGTGAGTTTATGTTCCAAGCCAATATGTCAGATTTGGGTTATCAAGGGCCTAAATTCACGTGGAAGAGGGGAAATTTAGATCAGCGGCTTGAACGTTGTGTGGTTAACGATTGTTGGTGGGACAAGTGGCCTGAGTCTGGGGTTTTGCATCTTCCTCATTTGGGTTCGGACCATCGTCCGATTTTATTGGTTTCATCGCCTTTGGTGAAGCTAATTTTAAGTATCTTGCGTTATGGCAGAATGATCCCTCTTTTACTAAGTTATTGCAGGATATTTGGAAGAAGGATGCGCATATTTCTTCAAATATTCAACAGTTTTGTCAGGGACTGAGAGTTGGAATAAAGAGCATGTTGTGTGTAAAAGAGTCCTATCACAAATAGTGTAAGTGTACACGACGCAAGTAGTAAAGTGATACTTGAAGTATCAGATATCGTCTCCACATGGACTGGAAATAACTCTATCCTTGAATTGCTGCACAAGAGAAAGAGATAGTCTAATTGGATTGTAGAGTAATCATGATAAGCAACTAAAATAAAAGAGTAAAGGATCAGGTTTAAGAAATAGGCCGGTATTGAATTGCTCAGTAGTGCAGGTATTGCACTATAAGAGAACTTCTGTTTTGTCGTCGTCCCTGTCGCGGCAGAAGTCTGTTGATGTCGCGACAGCGATCACACAACTCTGCACTTCAAGTTTGGCAAGAATCCCTGAGATGACTCGTCCTATCTCTAGGCCCAAGTTCTGTTGATGGACACTTCTTGGATGATACCTCCCGACGTGAATCGAAGGGTGAACACCAAAGTTGATGAATTCTTCCTTAGCCACTTAACCTCGTACTTATCCCTATGCCGAGATGGTTTAACCATAAACTGGAAAACGCGTATTTATTTCGTTCGTATACTTGACTCTCCCGATATCAAACAAATGGATAACCTCACAATGCTCTCCCGATACTCTTGTGAGATATGAAAACCAGAATAAATAAACTTGAAGTTTTTATTGCTTGAACAGAAAATTCCTAAAACAGTACAATCCTTGCAACTACTTTAGAGAATCAACCCTTAGCCCTAGGGGGAGTTTAGAACATTATGAAGAGGAGAAAATGACAAGGGTTTTGGGGAAGACGGCTAGGAATGAGATATCCTCCCCTAGGTCGAATTACATGCCTTTATATAGGCCTTGGGTCCAAGTTTTCCACTATGTCAAGAATACAAGTTTAAACTAAAGTACAACTCTATTAAAGATTAAATCTTCTGAGTAGATGCCTTTAATTCATCCTCTTTTCTTGCTTTGGATTTCTTCCTTGGACTTTGGCCTTGGCCTTCATTCTGCCTCAGGTCTCAGAAAAATATAGGAGTGGTTCACGACAGACCGGCTTGAAATCCTTTATCTGTCGAGCTCCACTTCACTCTTCCACCTTACCAATGCTGTTGTCATGGCTGCCACGGCAGTGGCCAGGGCAGCGTTTGCTCCTCGACTCCAGTCATGTGTTCCAGCTCTGCTCCTTTGCTGCCCTGAGTCTGCCACAACAGATGCTTGCAAGAGTAACCAAAATCAATAGCAACTGTGCCATTTCATCTAATTGTGATGTATATGCAGAAATCTATCCTAAATGCAATGAAATATGCTTGAATGCAGCAGAAATATGGGTAAATGAGGGGTAAAATATAAAACTTTTATACACTCAACAGAGCACTTTGGGCATATTGGTCATCGTAAGAGGCATCTTCTGGCACGTCTGAGAGGTATTGAGAAAGTGAATGAGGTCTCTGGTAATTCTCATTTGCAGGTCATTGAACAACAATTGAGGGTGAAGTTGGATGTTGTTTTAAGGCAAGAAGAGCTTTTGTGGTTCCAATGATCCCGGAAACAATGGATTTGTGATGGTGACAGAAATACCAAATTTTATCATCGAGCTACTAAGCATCGCCAACGTCAAAAAACCCATACCTTGATAAGTTGCAAGATGGTTCTTGGTGTGATGATGAGAGGCGTATTAGATTGGAGGTTATCCAATTTTTTCGTGATCTTTTTAGTAAAGATGTGCGTGCCCTTCGGCGGTGGGAGTACATGGGCGTTTTCCTTTGATTTTAGAAGTTGATCATTTAGCTTTGGAGAGGGTGATTAATGAGGATGAGGTGAAGCGTGCTGTTTTTTCTATGGAACCGTTAAAATCCCCTGGTCTCGACGGAATTCATGTAATGTTCTACTAGAAGAATTGTGAGATAGTGCGAGACAGTGTTTGTGATTTTGTGAGGCAAAGTTTTAGGGGGGATCGAATTCTATGGATGTTAACCGAACTTCTATCGTTCTTATTCCAGAGATTAAAGATCTGGAAAGCTTTGTGCATTTTTGTCCGATTAGCTTGTGCCCTGTAATTTATAAGGTCCTGATTAAATGTATCGTCAATTGGCTGAAACTACTCCTACCTGCTTGGATATCTCTGACTCAGGTGAGTTTTGTGCCGGGGCGATGTATAATGGATAATGTCATTATCGCCCAAGAGGCCATACATTCAATACGCAGAAAGAGCGGGGGTGTTGGATGGATCGATTATGATTGATTTGGATAAGGCATACGATCAGTTGGATTGGGACTTCATAGTAGACACGTTACATGATTTGGGTTTGCCGACTGGGTTTCTAAGGTTAATAATGGATTGTATTACGACTGTTTTATCACAGATTGTGTGGAATGGCGAGTTGACTGATAGATTCAGACCTACACGAGGTATACGACAGGGCAATCCCTTATCACCCTATATTTTTGTTATCTGTATGGAGCGTCTATCTCAATTGATTAATCTGAATGTTGAGAAGGGACGTTGGTCTAAAATTCGTTTAAGTCGAAATGGTCCTGGGTTGTTTCATTTGTTTTTTGCAGATGATGTGGTTTTGTTCTCGGAAGCTTCTGTGAGACAAATGGAGATAATTGGGGAAGTGTTAAATTATTTTTGTGACTGCTCTGGGCATAAAGTGGGTGCTGCTAAATCTCGGGTTTTCTTCTCGAAAAATACTGATGCGGGGATTCGAAATGAAATTACTGAAGGACTTGGCTTTGTTGAGGTGGAAAATCTGGGGAAATAGTTAGGAATTCCCTTGTTGCACTCAAGAGTGTCTGTTGTGACTTATGATTATTTGATGGACAAAGTCCGCGGTCACCTTGCATCATGGTCTGTAAGTTCTCTATCTTTTGCTGGTCGTGTTACGTTAGCGAAGTCCGTGCTCCAGGCTATTCCGACATATACAATGCAAGCGACTTGGTTGCCGAAAAAGTTTTTTTGGAAATCGAGAAGCTTATTCGCGGTTTTATCTAGGGCCGTTCTATGGAGAATAAATGCGTACATTTGGTTCGTTGGGAGGAGTTAAAGCTTCCTATTGACCGTGGGGGGCTGGGTTTTCATAACTTAGAGACAGTAAATATTGCTTTCTTGATGAAGTTGGGATTTGCTTTGTTATGTGATCCTGATAAATTGTGGGTCTGTTGTTTGTGGGCAAAGTATAAATGGGTTGATAATTGTCCAGAGATCATTTATCAACGAAATTGTTCTCGTTTATGGGCGGGAATCTCTCAAATATGGGATAAAGTGCGTGAGGCGACAATTTGGGTGATTAGAGATGGTCTATCAGTTGATTTTTGGTAAGATACCTGGATATCGGAGCTAGGCCCTTTAATTCATCATCGATGTGTGATGGATAATCCAGGTTCTTGTTGTGTTGCGGATTTCGTCAATGATAGATGTAGTTGGAATGAGGTCCTATTGAGGAGAGTGTTACCAGAGTATTGTGTACAACATATTCTATCTATTTTTCCGCCTTCGTCAATCTTGGGTTCGGATTTCATGGGATGGAAAGGTGAGGCAAATTGTAATTTTACTATTAAGTCAGCATATGTTATGTTATCTCCGGTTAGTGGGGAGTATAATAGTATTTGGAAAAGAATTTGGAAACTTGCTGTACCTCAGCGGATTAGAGCGTTTCTATGGCTTGTTTTCAAAGGAAAATTGTTTACCAATGAAAAGCGGTGTATGAGGCATTTAACCGATGATAACATGTGCTCGATGTGCCATCAGGCGCCCGAGAGAGTGTTGCATGTGCTGCGAGAGTGTAAATATGCGCAACGAGCCTGGTTAACGCTGCGAGAGTGTTGCATGTGCCGCAGGAGAAGTGGGGTGTGTTTCAAACCGCTGGGTTGAGTGATTGGATTAGTATGGATATTGGTGAAAATTTTGATCGAGATTATGCTGCTTGGGACGTGTTGTTCGCTGTTCTCTGCTGGAAGTTGTGGGCTCGTAGAAACAGCCGTATTTTCGATGTGGAATGGGTTAAAAAAACAACATTGTGCAGGAAGCTTTACACTATGTGCAGCAGCTTTGCGAAGCCACTGAAGGCAGTGATTGGGTGGTGCGCAATGTGCAGGATTTGGAGAACTTTGGGAAAATTTGGAGGCTGCCGAATCAAGGGTGGGTTAAATTGAATATTGATGGAGCAGTTGATATTTGCGACGGTAGTGCGGCTATAGGCAGTGTTATTCAAGGGGACCAAGGTGAATGGTTAATTGGTTTTGCGCGTTATGTTGGTTGTTGCTCTCCCCTTGGAGCGAAATTATGGGCTATCTTGGATGGCATCTTTCATGTAAGATATCTTGGTTTTAAGAAGGTTATCATTGAGACTGATTGTGCCGAGGCTTTTCATCTTGTTATGGATAGTTCTGAATGTAGGAATGTTATTCCTCTTGTTGATCATATCAAATATTGCCTTCATTGTGATTGGGAGGTCTTGATTAATTTGATTAACCGTGAAGCTAATATGGTTGCAGATAGGATGGCCGTTGAGATGCGTAGGTTGGGGAATGGTGAGATGGTGTTTACGTCGGAACCGTTGAATTTGAAACCTTGGATGGCTTTGAATCTTCAGCGAGCCACAAGTATTGGTTGAGTTCTATTTTTATTTTGGCTCTAGTGGGAGGTTTGGGTGTTTATTCCTTTGGCTTGTACTCTCACTATTGTATTGCGCTACAATCGATTGCACTCTTTTTCCTCCATTAGGCTTAGGGAGGTTTTTTAATGAGGCATGAGGTTGTAGCTTGTTCTCGTTTCAATAAAAAATAGATTTATACAACTAAACCCCATTTTAATAAAACTCTTTTTAATCTTTTAATTAAACCACAATTAAAATGAGCTCAATTAAAGGAATAACTGATTACTCTTGAATTAGCTCACTAAAGATTCTAAGTTTTAGCCCTCTTTCAAAGCAATCCTTTAAAAACAGTTTTTTACAAATTAGTCACTAAACTGGAATGTCCATCTTCCAAAAATTATTTTCTGAAATTGACTTCACCACACCCTTTTATATATTTTAATAGGATTTTAGAAAATTTTCTCATAATTTTATCACTTCTCGAACCATGTTTTCCCTGAAACACTCCTAAACTATCCCGGATCTCTAGTCTAGGTTCACCGGACCCCGAAACCAACATAGAAACTACTAGGCCCAAAACCGGGGCGTTACAGAAGTCAAGTTTGGACATTAGTTGATATTCCTAGTAATAAGTCTACCATATGAACTAAATGAGTTTTAGAAACAAATTAAATGAGAGTGGTAACATAGTGAGAAACAAGGCTAGACTTGTTGCTCAAGGTTACACTCAAGAAGAAGGAATCGATTTTGATGAAACCCATGCACACATAGCTAGAATGGAAGCTATTATGATGCTTCTTGCATTTGCATGATATCATGAATTCATGCTTTTTTCAAATGGATGGTGTTATGGCTCTTGAAGAGCCCATGGTATCTTCTAACTCAAATGAATTAAATTCATATTATTTTGATGAGTTACAAGATGCATTTGATGATTTTTTTTGGAATTTGAGACCATGGATTCCAAATTTAAGAAAATGAGTTCAAAACTTGAATTTGAAAATGATTTTCTTTTGAAAACAAATTTGGATTTTAAAAAACAAAATGAGATTTTGAAAAATGATTTAGAGTTTTCAAAAATGAGCAATGGAGTTTTGGAAAAACAAAAGCTTGATTTAAAGGTTAAGCTTGAAAGTTTAACAAAAGAAAATGAAATTATTTCAAATAATTCATCTCATCCCATAATGACAAAATGATCACATTGTCATTATCATGGTCATTCTTTGCATACTTGTCTTATAAAGAAAATAAAAACTTATAGGATTCGACAAGTATGAGTTCCTAAGGGAACTAGGGACACTGAAACTAATTTCAAAGGATCCAAAGCAATTTGGATACCAAAAATCTAGTAAATGTCTCTTGTAGGTGTGTTGGAGCAATGACAAGAAAAGCAAGGATCTCAAATGCTCTAGTCACACAAGTGAAGAAGATGGGTAACCTCTAATCATAATGCTTTTGATTACTTATATTTGGTTGCCTATTTTGCTTTTGATTGCTTTATGCATATATGCTTTACCATATTTCATTCATATGTTTGCATAAAGTTTTAAAGTCTTGGATAAATTGAATTGAATTTGATTTTAAATTTATTTGATTCAATGGTGAAATTCAATCTTAAGTGTCAAAATTTGAATTTTTTTTCCAAATGGAATGCTTTGATTAAGGGGGAGCTTTTAATTTAAAAAATTATCTTATTCTCCATTGTTATTTTACACCAACAATTGGTATTTTCTATCAATTGATACTAAGTTTCTAAAGGTTGGTTTTAACCTTTCAACTTTTGGTGTTTTGAACTTAATTTGATTTGAATTATTTTTTATATAACAAAAAAGGGGAGATATATGCTTGAAAAATTAACTTTCAAAAAGAAAAATGGGAGTTTTAAATATTTTATAAAATATTTCTCTTTCTCTAAAGGGGAGATTTTCACAAAAACAAATTTTCAAGTAGTTTCGTTATATAAAAAAAGGAGAGATTATTGAGATGTTTATTTTGCTATAACAAATTGAAAAATGTTTTTGGACTAAATCCAAATATTGCAAAAATACTTCAAAGTCCACAAAACTTGAAAAATATGTTTAGAATGTTTTGACTTTGTTCCCATATCAAATATATATTTTAAATCAATTTTTAGCCAGTTTTACAAGTTTTTAATGCATGTTTCAAAACCCTCTATAAGTGGTTTCGAAACCAGTGAGGTCTGGAAACCACCTGGTTTCAAAACCCCTAGCAGGTTTCAAAACCCCCAAGCCTGGTTTCTATACCAAACCCCTGTAACGGTTAGCTTTTCTTCTGAAAACCCCTAATGGCTTCAAAACCCCTACAATGGTTTTGAAACCCTTGTGCAAGTGAGCATTTAATGCTCAGTTTTAATGGCTTCCAACGGCTCCGAAACATCCACAACGACCATAAACGGCTAGAATATCATTCTACACTATAAAAGCAAGCTTGGAACACTTGAAGATGGCAAGAGACAATATCCAAGCTTCATGATCAAGAGAAATATCATTTAAGTCTTTTATTCTTCATTTCTCTAGTATCTATTGTATAGAGAGTGTTTTTCATTGTTTTATTCTTTACACTCTTGTGAGATTAATTCTTGTAAACACCCACCTTGTGAGGTTTTCATTGTTTACACAAATTACCTTGTAAAAAGGGAGAGGTTATAATTTAGCCTAAGGAAAAACTAGAGTGATTCTATCTTAGCCATTGAAAAGATATGGTTGTAAAGGTTTCTTATTGAGCTTGGAAAAAAGGAAGAATTCATAGTAGTGAATTGGAAAATCCTTAGTGGTGTGCTAAGGTAGTGGATGTAGACTCGGTTGTGTAGTCGAACCACTTTAAAATCATCGTGCACAATTGTCTACTATTTTTTGGTTTTAGCCAATTCATTCAGGAAGCAAATTCAACCCTCTTGGAGGAAAGAGTTACATCCATTGAAAACCATCAAAATTCAATGGATATGTCTCTTATGGCGTTTCATGGGGAGTAACGATAATTTCATGGAACCCATGCCAATGATGAAGATGATGAGGACGAACACGATGAAGACGCTCCTTAGGCTCTTTCATTGCATATCATATTATATCATATTAGGATTTATGTTTTCTGCACCTATGTTATTTGCTTTTAAACTCCTATGCTTTGATTTATTAGGTTTATGTTTTTACGATTTGAGTTGGATTTCCTTATGTTGCTTTGAGTATTATGCTTTAAATTTTTAATGATGTCTATGTTGTTTCTTTTATGCTTGGAGCTATTTAATGTTTATATCTTGCTTTCATTATATATATCCTATTGATTTTGATCTAACAAAAGGGGGAGAAGTAAAGAACACTTAAAATTTTCAAAGTACTTTCAAAACTATATCTTTTAGTCTTAAAGAAAGAGGGAGTATTTTTTCAATTCTATTTAAAAATTTACTTTGGTTTTGTTATATCAAAAAGGGGAGATTGTAAAACCTATATTTGATTTTGATATAACAAATTGTTTAAGGACCAAATTGTAAAAGTAAATAAATTTTTAAGTACTCATAAGTCTCACAAAACGACAAGGATTTGAACCTAAAATTGTTTCCAAGTAAAAAACTTAAGACCCCAAAATTTTTCTAAGTGTTTCGTACCCAAACTAACCAAAAACACCCAGACGTATCGATCCGCCCTTAGGTGTTTCGATACGACTTTTAGCTACTAGAATTTTAATTGAGATATCATTTTGATATGACCTTCATCTGGATTTAAGTTCTTGGTTACGAGTATCGGTAAGGGCCTCTTCGTTCTGATACGAGCTGTAAGATTTTAAAATCTTTGCATTTAATAAATACGACTGTTACCTTGTTAGTTGTTGGAATCAACAATCTTTAAATTTTAGTTAACCCGTATCGATACGCCCCATAGGCGTACCGATGCATTTTTCACTAGATTTTTTCTTCAGATTCTAGTGACTAAAATCCGTACCGGTACGACCTTTACCGTTTCGATACGCCCCTGTTTTTACACTATACTCGTTTCGATACGCCTTCACGCGTATCAATATGCCTTTGTACAATGACTATTTCTTCTTATGGTAGGTATCGATGCGGCTCCTTGTTGTTGCTTGCGTGCGATGTACTTTAAATGATACGCAAATATGGTGCAAGTATACACGTCGAACGAGTAATAAAGTGAGTGAGTGAGTATCGTCTCCACAGGGATTGGAGGTATTCGCGATTTGCTGTAACAATATTGAATGAACATTTTGCAGGTGAAAATGCTATAGTAAAAGAGATAGTGTAATATAATGTTGTAGCAAAACGATGTAAAGAAAGCTGAGATAACAATATGATGAACAGGTCCCCTTTCGTATGCGAAACTCACTATGGAATGACTGGCTAGAAATGATGGACAACCTAAACTAAGCTTCTTAACGATACTAAGGCTCTTCAGCTATCTTCTATGCTAGGCGGAATTTGCTAAAAGTGTTCCTAAACTATCTCTAGCCAAGAAACTGGGAGTTAGAAATGCTACACCCATACCTCTCGGCGTAAACTCTTAACACTCCCCTACCCTTCACGAACTATCCTTTTTAGCCCTTGAAACCTATCACTTATCTCTAAGGTAGGTTAGAGTCTGCCTCTCGATAGCCACTCCATTACTTATGAGGGTTCTAAGGCTAGCTTTCTCGATTACTAACCTCAACAAACACTTAAAGAACGGCCAACTCTCGAGGGCTCTTACAACTTTAAGGAAATAAAACGCATAAGCAAAGCATAGAACATGATAAACACTAGAAAACTATAACATGCATTAAAAAGTACATAAAATAAAATCATCAATCAAACCCAAGCCACCTAAAATAGTTCGTGGCTAGGCAATATCATCGAACATATCGTTGTGATAACATCCCAAAAGATAAAGATATAAACAGGAAATGCTAAAGTGACAGAAAGAAAGGTGAACTCCCTCTCTACCATGGACTGGCCGACTGTCTTAGGCCCACCGCCTCTCTCGAGGCCGGCAAGGCCACTCCTTGGAGCTTCAACGATAGAGGACACCAAGTTGGAGAAGATGAAGAAGAACGCTTCTCTCTCCTTGTTCAACACACACCTCTCTCTCTCTCTCTCATTTTTCTTTTTCACACTTCTCTCCCTCTTTATATAGTGAAGGCTCCTAGAGTTTGTGACCCGAATATTCCTTGATAATCCCAAGGAATATCCACCGACAAGCTCATCCACGAGGGGACAAGGAGGACAATTTGCAGGTGGGTACCGGCTGTTGCACATGTCAGGTTGTCCTTTTCTGCATATTCACGTGCTACTACAGCTCACGTGTCTTCACAGCTCACGTGTTGGCCGATATCCACTTCCACTATGCTATAGCAATTCCCGGCGCCAACTTTCTCTCGCTAGACTCCCTTCCTGCGCATCATCAGACCAAAACCAACCTTCCGAGCAGTACCCCTCAACATTGACTAATAACTGATAAAAATAAAGATGCACCCAAAAGAAGAAAATGCAACCTAAATGCAGTCTAAATGCTATGATATGGGCTCAAGGACAGGCAAATGCTATAGCAGAAAGGTATGAAAACAAGGATATTCATGCAGTTATCACACCCCTAAACTTAAGCTATTGCTTGTCCTCAAGCAATGAGTAGAACAGAACAAAAGAAATACTATGTCAAAGATTTACCCTAGAGAATTGCTATGGCAAAATCTCAGTCCTCAGAAATGACATAGGCAATTAAAATATAAACAACTAGAAGTGGGATCCTTAAGAACATTCCTTAGGACTAAGCTGTGTGCGTGTGTGCGTGGTTGCCTTCATCCTATACTTAAGCTAGTAAGACAAATTTTCAAGGAAGCTCCCTAGTTATACCCTAACCATGTTCTCTAGATCTTTTCTAATTTTCAGACTCCCAAAGATATAGGTTTTCTGCTATAAGTAGGGAGCAAACCTCTCACCCCCGAGCTAGTAGGTAGAGTCATCCCGTGACAACTTTCATTCATTCGTATCCTATAGCAAAACTTTATTTCTCTTTTTTGATAAACTTATTATTATGCTATAGCACAGCGGAGTGTCCTTCTACAGATATACCGTAGCATTTATTCATTCGTTTTAGCACAGGGACGTCTAAATTTTTTTAAACAAGTTCTCTAGAGTTTACATACCGGAGTTCACTAGGGTTCTTCCCTAAAAATTTTTTCTAACGAACTTACTTATAGAAACAGGGCAGCTGTGTAAAATATTTTAACAACTGTATCCTAAGGTCAGTTCTACAGATCTCAACTAGCTGTGTTTGTTCTAAACTAATTCAAGCCTTTAAGTTTTCGTCATTAGAAATCATAGATATATTCATAAGCTGTCTCTAGACTAAACATAATGCCATAGTAAAAATTTTGTTCTTTCCTACTATGCATATGCTAAAGCAAAATACTAACTATGAACACCAACACCCCCAAACTTAAGGAATGCAGTGTCCTCAATGCATGAACTAATCGATACTATACGAGATGCTATGAAGAATAATTAATAATGAAATAAATGAAAAGAAAAAGAAAAATTACCTAATGGTGCGGAGGTTATGTGGTGCTACTAGCGTTGTCCATGGAAGTTTCAAAATAGTAGTGGTGGGGATCTGGGAGATCGTCCATACTATCGGAGGAGACTTGTTGAGCACTGGGTGAAGAGCGGGTACGGCCAGCGGTACGCTTGATGCACGCCTTAGGTCTGGATGATGTAGTATCCTCTGTTTGTGCGGGGGTAGGCTCAGGCGTGGGTACTGGGGTTGTCTCCTTTTGAGGGGGTCCTCATGATCACTCAGTATGTGGTCTGTATCAGATAGTGGGTTATCCGGTCGTGAAGGTGCGGGGTTGGTTGCCTTCCTGCTGTGTTTTCTCTTTTTGGTCGGGGTGGGCACATGGGTGGTTTCTTCTACGGAAGGTGGAACCAAAGGGGTTGCTTTTTCGGTTTGGGCAGAGGGTGTCGCAGGCTTTTTCTTTCGTGCAGTCTTTTTCTTAGCAGGGGGCTTTGACTGGGAGGGGCTGGGCTTGCTGTGGCAGTGGTGGGGGCTTGCAATAACTCCAGGGGAAATAGAGGGAATGAAATGTTCTGGTTCAGGAGGAGTTTGGTGAAGCAAGATGCTATAGCACCATCACGATGGTGGGCATACTTAAAGTTCGTCAGCTGATGTGCTTTCATCAGATTGAGCTCAGAGCTCAAGTCTTTTGTCATGGCCACCAATGCAGCTACCCTTGCTGCAGCAAAACTTTTAGCGCCCCTCCACCGTCTGCTGAGGGACATCCTCGTTAAATCCTCGGAGCTTAGTGACTAGAGCTGGTGTGAGACCTGTTTTTCATGAAATTTTCCCATATACAAGATCGTCTACAGAGACGTCATTCCTCTTACACAGGGCTGTTATCAGGTTAGGAAACACTAAAGGACTATGAGGCCTTTTTAAGTAAGCATAAACTTCATCCACAATAATTTTTCCTATATCTATCGGTCTACCATGCAGTATAGAGTGGAGAAGAAATAGCCTAGAAATATGAACAGTGGTTGTGTGCAATGTGGGCATTATCTTGTGTCGCAAGAAGTGGTTCCATACCTTAGCCTCTGGCTTGAGGCGGCCTCTTTCTACAGATCTGCTATTGTCTAGCACTGTGCCCTCGAAACAGATATCTTCCAAAACCTCACGCTGCGTTTGCGGGTCCATGCTTGTCACAAATGTGGTATGACGATCCAGTGTATGCTTCAGCCCGTAGTATTTATTAATTGCTGCAGCGGTGAACTTGATCTACTCGCCACGTACATAGATAGTGGACTGAGTAGGGCTTGTAAGATGGGCGTAGAACTCCTTGACCAGTGAAGTGCAAATTTCATCAGGGTGGGCAGCGAATGACTTCTATTCATGCCTACCAATAATATCCAGAACAACTTGGTCGAACTGGTCTTCTCCTTCCTTAAGGTATTTGAACCCTAACTCGGGAAGAACGTTTATGTCTTTCAGTTTCTTCCAGCGGTCTTTTGCACCTTCATCGATGAACTTGATAATCTTCAGACTTGGGGTTTTTGAGGGCTGTCAGAGCTTTTAGGAGCATTTTTGCAACGTGCCATGGAGATTTTAGTGAAAGTAATGGAGGAGTGAATGTTTGAAGGGAAAGTGATGAAGACTTTTCGGTGTTTGGAGAAAATAGAAAAATAGAAGGGAAGAATATAAGGGGTTGAGTGTTGAAGAAGATTATGAAGAAGATGAAGGGACTGGTGATGATGAGAAAGTGTGGGAAGTTGAAAAAGGTGAGGGGAGGAAACAGACGAATTAAATGGAAGAAGAGAGTGATGGTGACGTGTGTCGGCTTTAAGGGACAGAGAAAAATGCTGGGGGTTAATGTGATGGGTGATGGCTGGAGAGAGAATAAATAGGTTTTGTGGCTAGGGTTTTACCACATTAATTGGATGAATATTCTCTCTCTTTCTCTTTTCCCTTGTTTTTTGTTTTTTTATTCACCCTCCCCCACTTTTCGGGTAAAACCTCTCCTCTCTTTTTTTGTACTCCTTAAAGTGGATAAAAACAAAACTCCATGTCCTTTTCCTTTTTGCTACCAACCCTGTAGGCGACCATGCTCACCTACCTCTGCACTTGACATTGTACTATGAAAGAGAAAGCTTGTACGAGGGTCACGTGAAAAGATAAAAAAATAAAGAGAAAAATAACACAAAAACTAAACTAAAAAGAAAAGCATTATTTATGAACATGTTATAGCATAAAGGAGAGAGTTTAGAGAAGCAAACTCTCAAGGATCGTGTAGATCCAAGTGTGACTTGTCTCTGAGGATAGGGGCTCCACTGTACATCTTCAGGCGTTGGCCATTGACCTTGAAGACTTCATCATTGTCCAACTTCTTGATATCAACCGCGCCATGAGGGTATACCTTGTGTATAATGAATGGTCTTGACCATCTTGATTTCAGCTTTCCAAGGAAAAGCTTTAGCCTGGAATTGTAGAGAAGCACTTGTTGACCTTTTGAGAAATGCCTTGGCAAAATATGTTTGTCATGCCACTTCTTGGTTATGTCTTTGTAAATGCATGCATTCTCATATGCTTGGGCTCGAAATTCTTCCAGCTCATTAAGCTATAGCAACCTTCTTTCACCAGCTAGTTGGGCATCCATGTTGAGTTTCTTAATTGCCCAATAAGCCTTGTGTTCAAGCTCAACAGGTAGATGACATTCCTTGCCAAATACGAGCTTGAAGGGTGACATGCCCAAAGGCGTCTTGAAGGCTGTTCTATATGCCCATAGTGCTTCATCCAACTTGGGGGACCAGTCTTTTCTCCTAGGGTTGACCACCTTCTCTAAGATTTGCTTGATTTCACGATTGGAAACTTCAACCTGTCCATTCATTTGCGGATGATATGCTGTAGCAATCTTGTGCCTGACTCCATATCGATGTAATGCTTTAGAAATAAGTTTGTTGTCAAAGTGAGTTCCTTCATCACTAATGATGGCTCGGGTTGCTCCAAACCTTGTGAAGCTGTTCTTGTGAAGGAACTTCATGACCGTCTTGGAGTCGTTCCTCGGGGTGGCAACAACCTCCACCCATTTTGACACGTAGCCGAATGCTAGCAAAATAAATAAATCTTCATATGATGTGGGAAACAGGCACATGAAGTCAATTCCCCACACGTCAAAGATTTCAACCTCCAGAATATTTTGCAGTGGCATTTCATTCCGCCTGGAGATGTTCCCCGTTCTTTGGCATCTATCACAAGTCTTGTAGAACTCGTGTGCATCCTTGAAAAGTGTAGGCCAATAGAATCCTTCTTGAAGAATTTTTGCAGCAGTCCTAGCACCACCAAAATGCCCTCCACACGGTGATGAATGACAATGGTACAAAATGCTATGGTATTCTTCCTCTGGAACAAATCTCCTTATCATCTGATCAGGACATTGCTTGAACAAGTAGGGTTCATCTCAATAGTAGAATCTTGCATCATGTCTAAATTTCCTGAGTCTCTGGCTAGATAAATCAGGAGGCAAAATACCAATAACAAGATAATTAACTATATCAACATACCACGGCATTGTCGTAGCGGACAATAGTTTCTCGTCAGGGAATTCCTCCTTAATTTCAAATTCACTACCTTGTGCGATAGCATTTTCTAGCCTAGATAGATGGTCAGCTACCTGGTTTACTAAGCTAGTTTCTTGCTTAGGTGTGAGACTAGATGAGATTATCACAGGTAAAGTTTCATTGATCCCTAAGTAAACATACTTAAGATGTGATGGCAAAGGTTTCAGTTCTAGAGTAGGTGCATGCTCAAGGGAAGGCTTAGGATGTACAAATTTTGAAAAATCAAGAGGTTCAAAGCGCGTACCTGGTCTAGCTTCGAGTCGACTAGATTGCTCCAGTTCCCATGAGAATTCTTCTAGGTCTGAATCATCATCTTTGTAGAGTGCTTCAAAATCTTCCATTTGCATCTTATTGCTACAACAAAACTCCGCAGTTCCATTCTGTGCTGTAGCATCTATATATTGGCATGCTCCCGGATTGTCTGCATACTTGAGGGTGTCATGAATATTGATCATGATCGTTTGATCAACCACTCGCATCGTGAACTCACCCTTCTCACAATCGATTAAAGCTCGCCCGGTGGCTAAAAATGGCCAACCCAAGATAATGGGTGTGTTGCTGTCAGCTTCACAGTCGAGGATTAAGAAGTCGATTGGAAAGATAAATCGGTCCACTTTTACTATGACATCTTCAATTCTTTCTTCTGGGCGAACATGAGAGTGATCTGCTAGCTGTAGTACAACCTTGGTGGGTTGTGCCTCTCGTATTCCCAGTTTCAGAAAAATCGACTTAAGTATCAAGTTAACACTTGATCCCAAATTTCAAAGTGCTCTTCCAACAAACTTATCGCCAATAGAGCATGGGATGACAAAGCTACCTGGGTCCTTCCTCTTAGGTGGCAGCTTACTCCATACATAACATCATTCTTTTGCTATAGCGACAGTTTCTTGCTTCTCGACCTTCCTCTTTTTTGTAACTATATCCTTAAGGAACTTAGCATATGTTGGCATCTGATCAATGGCCTCTAGAAATGGGGCATTTATATGTAATTTTTCCAGGATATCCACGAATTTCTAAAATTGAAGGTCTTCTTTCTACTTCTTGAGTCGTTAAGGAAAAGAAGATGGGGGTCTAACTTCATTTATTTGGACTGGTGGAGTTGCATCTTTTGTTGTAGCAAAAGCAGGCTCCTCCTCCGGTGTTTCTTTTGCTATGACTTCCTCCTCATCCTTCTCTTCAGCTGGAGGGTCTTGTGAGTTATCTTCTTCATGAGGAAAGTTGGGCTGAGATTCCTCATTCTCCTTTCCCCCAAACTTGTCTTCTTTTTTAATTTCCTTTCCACTCCTTAATGTGAGTGCGCTGTATTGCTCCTTGCTATGATGCTTAATGGCTTCAGTGTTACTAAGCAGACTCCCTTGTGTTCGCGCATGTAAGGTTTGAGCTATATGACCAACTTGTGTCTCTAAGGCTCTGAGAGAAGAACTATGGCTTTGCAATAAGGTTCCTTGATTCTTAATGTTTGTTGCATGGTCCTGTAGCAAAACTTTTATGGTTCCCATAAAATATTTTTTCATAGCTATAAATTCTTTGAATGTAGTCTCCAACGAACTGTTTGATGAAGATACTGCTCCCTTGTGACCTTGCCATGACATCATCTGGTTAGAAGGTGGTGCTTCGATCAGATTTTGTTGTGGCGCTGGCTTTGCAGAATTGTTGTGCCCTTGATTACCCTAACTGAAATTTGGATGCTGACACCATCCTGGGTTGTAGGTATTAGAGTATGAATAGTTGTTGCGGTTCTAATTCCCCACATAGTTGGTTGACTCTTGATTGTCAGGGCATTCACTCAAATGGTGATTGCCATCGCATCTGAGACATGAGGTTGCAGACTTCACTTCCTTGACTTCGCTTGGACGTTGGAGGTTCTTTAGTGTTGAGTTGAGAGGTGCTCGATTCGTTCAACTGATGTTCCTCACCAAGTGGTGGAGAGGTGGATTTTTGGGTGGAAGTGGTGTGGAAGCTTAAATGTAAATGACACAATGATTTTAGAGTGGTTCAACCTTCTAACCAAGGTCTACATCCACTACCTTAGCTCCCCACTAAGGATTTCCAATCAATCAACTATTGATTCGTCCCCTTTTCTAGGCTTAGAAGGAAACCCTTATACATCGATCAAGCTTTCTACCCAAAGCCTTGATCAAACCCTCTTTACAAGAGATAAGAAAAGCAAACACAAATCCCTTTAATAGGTGTTTGTTTGCACAATTAAAACACTCACCCAAAACCTAAAACACTTGAGCAAATTTGACAATTTTGGCTCACTAGTGTTTGTCTATACAAGAATTGACAATTTAAGTACAAAGACTATATTTGATCATTTGTTGATTGACAATTGAAGCATTAACCATATCTTGATGCTTGGAGGTCCCTTTTATACTACTTAGTGAGTTTGTAGCCATTACTAGCCGTTGGGGTCGAATTGGAGCCATTGGAGACTTAATTTCCCACCATAAATGCAGTTCTGCAGCTCTCCGTTTCGAAACACTCGAACCCGTTTCAAAACACCCTTTAAGTAGAAAGAGTCGTTGCAGTCTGATGAGCATCCGTATCGAAACGCCATGGGCCGTATCGAAATGCCCGTATCAAAACGCTAGGCACCGTATCGAAACGCTCTGCATTTAAATGTTAGTTGGAAAATAGCCGTTGGGGTTTATGACCGTTGTGGTTGATGCCACGTAGGCGTATCGAAACGGCATAGCCCGTATCGAAACACTGGGCAAAAATCTCATCCAGGGAAGGTCCGTTTCGATACCCGTATCCAAACGATTTTGCTACTAGAATATACCGTATAGAAATGCCCTAAGGTGTTTCGAAACGTCTGGAAGGTTTTGTGAAGTTTGGCTTTAGAAAACATGTTAAACCTCTTAAAAACATCCCTAAACATAGTTTCAAGTTATTTGGACTTGGGAAATAGTTTTGAATTCTTTTTAAATCAGTCCAAAACATTTTTCAATTATTATATCAAAACATTAGTTCTACATTTAGCATATCGGTGATAGCAGCTAACTGGGTGGCTACCGAGTCATCAACTTCACTCTCTTGAACTACTTGGTTTCTCCTCCTCGTTCTAAGCCTTATGGTCGGAAATTGATAGTTAGTGTTGGCTACCCTATCAAGAATGTCGAATGCTTCCTCTAGTGATTTCTCTAACAAGGTCCCATTTGCTGAAACATCTAACATCATCATTGTAGGAGCATTCACTCCACTATAGAACATAACCACTTGGGTCCAATCATGAAAACCATGATTTGTGCACTTCCTCAATAATCCCTTGAATCGATCCCAATACTCGTACATGGATTCGTCATCATCTTGACGAAAAGAAGCAATATCATTTCTCAACTGAGTGTTTCTATTAAGTGGATTAAACCGTAGTTGTAACCCCCGTAGCCCGGCCTAGACGGTTGACCCGAACTACGAAGATTACACGGGGAAAACCAAAGTCAACCCGAAAGTCAACCTTGATTAACGACCTTTTTTTTTTCTTTTTAATCTTGTCTAGATGCACATTAGTCCTACATGTGATCACTCAAACACCATACTCAAAGATCACAAACATTAGAGATCAAACGGGGACCCAATTGAACAAATTACAATTTTAGGGACCAAATTGTAATTTCTGATAAATATGAGGACTTAACCCAAATTAAAGTTACCATATTGCAATTAGTCAGGTTTCATGCTTCACTGCCAAATTTCAGCTCAAACGGACATCCCAAACTCATACAATTGCACAAACAAGATTCAGGACCAAAATGCAAACTTTTCAAAACATTTAACTGCCAATGTCAGCCCCCAACGGTCACCCGTTCCGAAACAGGCTTAGCCCGTTCCGAAACGCGGGGCCGTTTCGCAACGCGTACCGAAACGGGGGTCTGGCAGTAGCCTTTCCGTTTCGGAACGGTGTCACCCGTTTCGGACGCCTGGGCTGCTTCAAGGCACCCGTTCCGAAACGGTTCACCCTGTTCCGAAACACCCTGCACAAAATGCAGAATTTTGCCTACTTAAACATGCAATTAAACATCCAATCATGCTCCAAAAGCCACCAAACTTTGCCAACATGCAATTCAACATAAAAGAGGCATACTTGCATCAACAATTCAACAACATGTCAACATACACGAAAAACCCCAATTTCAAGGTTAAGCTTCCAACACAAGCAACCATTTAAACAACATACTTCCAATTCAAACTCATAAGCCAAACCATGTTCCAACAACATCAACAACACAAAACCATACTTGTCCGAACATATACAAACACATACATCAACCCAAGAGATTCTACCCCATTGCCTTTATTAACTATAGCTATTAACCGAGACATACATCTCAAGTGGAGTCCTTCTTGAATCCCTTGCTCCTTGCTGTCCAAACTTCAAGAATCTGCATTGATGGACAAAAAGGAGCGTAAGCACATAATGCTTAGTGAGGAATGCTCAAAACCAAAACACCATCAATGCAGCGAGCCATAAGTCACTTTTAAAACAAACTCGATTTGTTTACCAAAGCCATGTTTGAAAACCCCTTTTCAACAACAAGCTCAAACCATGCATTGCACATACATGAAAACCAACCCTTAGCTTAGCATGCTAAGAAAACCTTTTCAAAGCACAACTTACAAAATCATCCATTTAGCCAAACCATGCATAAACACCATATGCAAGCTAAAACAAAATCTTGGAAAACACTCCCATTTCACAACATACCTTTCTTAAACTTGAAAGCCAATTCAAGCAAGAATCTTTTAAAACCATTTCACAAACCAACCAACACATGCATTAAACCAAAGGCAACATATATGAACCACAACATCATCATCACATGCCTTTAAAAACAAGTCTTAACAAGACTCCAATGCACTAAAGATATTTCATGCTCACATGCATCATTTTCCAAATGATAATCAACACTTGTTCAACTTAACAAGTAAACATGCATTCACAAGCATTATACACTTTCCATGCAACCATGCATCTTTTCAAGCATCTCATGCTTCACATGCAATTATGCATCAATTCAAGCATCTCATGCTTCATCACAATCAAGAACATCATATTGGCCTTCAAGTGATCAACCACATTCACTTTTCAACTCAACACCCAATCAGATACGCGGATTCCGAGCGTTGTCCCTACGCTCCATACACCCTACCAATCCAAGGTCTCCCAAATGGACTTTTAAACACCATTTGACCTCAACATCCTAAGGTTCCCATGTATGGACTTTTAAACACCATACAACCTTAGCTTTCCCGAGGTTCCCATGTATGGACTTTCAAACACCATACAACCTCAACTTTCCCGAGGTTCCCATGTATGGACTTTCAAACACCATACAACCTCAACTTTTCCCCAAGGTTCCCATGTATGGACTTTCAAACACCATACAACCTTGACATGCACAAGGTTCCCATGTATGGACTTTCAAACACCATACAACCTTGACATGCACAAGGTTCCCATGTATGGACTTTCAAACACCATACAACCTTTGCATTCACCGATTGGTAGTTGTATAACATCACTAACGAGATTCGGGACACCCTACACAAGATCCACACATGGACTTAACCCCGCCATTGTGATCTCAACAAGCACAAGGTTCTCACATATGGACTTTTAAACACCATATAACCTTTGCTCATCCAAGGTCCTCAAATGGGCAACACCTCCATTATGACCTCAACCATCTCGTTAGGATACTTGAAGGGAGTTTACCGGTCCACTCTTGACCACTCCACCTCCAAGGCGACTTAATTCACGGTGCACCCAATCCTATAGCCGGCTAACTATATCCGATCAAAGAACCAAGAACCACTTACATCACTTGCCATTATAATCACCTTACCACATTAGTCCATTGTTTCACATGCATAACCAATATGCAAAACCATTACCACATTAATCAAATGATTCACATGCATAACCAATATGCAAAAACCATCATTTACCAACATTAATTCACTGTTTTAAAGCATTAGACAAAGCCATTGAACAACATGCAACACCATGCATCAAAACCACATTTGCAATGTATAAAACCAAGGATCTCTTACCTTGAGCATCCTTCACATATGGCTTTCAAAACCAGCATTAAATCATGCTAAAATATGCTTTCAAAACAGATTTAAACCATGCAAAACACATGCATTTCAATCATCAACCACAATTGCTTAAAAGCCAATTCCACAATCCTAATTCAAGAGCGAAAAACCATTCACTTACTCTTGAGCTTAGCAAAGTTGTTTAGACTTACACTAAGCTCCCAAAAACCTTCAAACCTTGGTTTAAAAGCTGAAAACCCAACTTCACTCACCGATAACCAAAACAAGGCTAGCCACCAAGCCTTCCAAGCATCCGAAACCTTCCGCAACACCTCTAAAGCTCACGGATCAAACTCCCCTGTTTCAAGCACACAAAAACAGCACATTAATGCATCATTATGCATTAAGAACAGCAGCCACACAACCAAACTCGCTGCTCATCACACAACCAACAATTCGGCTACCAAACACAACCGAAATCACCTCCAAACACTACCAAAACTTAACCCAGCCAAGATCCATCACTTCTAACCATTTTTAAACATCAATCAACATCCAAAATGATCACAAACACGTCCTTATACTTCCAGGTACAACAGATCACCAAAAACACTCCAAAAACAACCAAAAACTCAAGCAAAACTTAGGAAATTCAACCTATCTAGGATTGCATTAATTAAACCTCAACTTCTAATCAATTTAGCATTCATTTAACATCATTTTGACACTTCAAAACACTGCCCAAACAGATCACACGAAAATTTCACCAAAATCACCAAATCTTGCATTTTAAGCCAAAATCAAGATTTCAATTGAAAAGCCTTTAACAAAACACAAATCAAGGATTGAGAACTTGGGAATTTCAATAAAGAACTTGAAGTTCAGAGGAGAAGGACGTTCTTACCTCCAAACTTGAGTTTCTCCTTTTTGGAGCCAAAAAGCTTGATGAAACAACTTGCAAATTAAGAGGTTTTGTTGATGAGATGATTAGGAATCAAATGAGAGTTGAAATGAGTGATTTGAGTGACAAAATCAGAGAGAAAAGATCTGGAGAGAATGTGTTTGGTTTGAGAGAAAAGATGAGAGAAAATGGTTGAGAGAAAAGTTAGTTAGAATTAGGAAAATATCTTCCCTCCACTTTTCTTTAGTTTAAAAACATTTAATTAATCATTTAATATATTTAGAAAATCTGGAGAAACTCCCATTGGGTAAATAGCTCCTTAAAGATTCAAAGTTTCAATCCTTTTTAAAACTGTCACCGAACTTTCAAAAATTACATTTTGGTCACTAACCCAAAATGTCATCCTTCCAAACCTCATTTTCCAAAATTGATTTCACAGTTCACTTTTATATATTAAAAGATGATTTTAGAACATTTTTCCATATTTTTAATGCAACCCGAACTAGGCTTTCCTAAATTCACTCTTATATATTCGATCAGCACTTTGACCAAACCGGTCAACGCCCAAAACTTCTGAGCCCAAAACCGGGGCGTTACAACTCTCCCCCCTTAGGAAATTTCGTCCTCGAAATTTCAACTGGCAAAAAGAGAACCACAACCTTCTCAAAACACACACAAGGCAACACAAAAACCTCAACCAACACTGAACACTTTCCACACAAAACTCCACTGAACCCAACACCACCACATGTTGTTCACAAACCCAGAACACTCAAAGATAGCCACAACTTAACCTTTCACATAACCGGACTGTACACAGCCCAATATCAACCTGAAGAACTTCAGCTCTTACAGCACACATCACTGCAAAACACAACTCCCAAGACCTGTTTACACAGAGACAACAACCAATCCAATTCAGCCACTATTCAACCTTCTCTGCTTCTAAAACTCTTGCAAACTCCCAAACCTCTTCCAAGAATTTCCCAACAAGCAAAAATCCTTAAACATCAACTGCTTACCCAAACTCCTCAACGAATGCTGATAAACCCTCACAACTATTGCTAACATTACCAAAACGACTCTCCAAGTCTACTCACCCACAAACCAAAATTTACATCACAACCCCAACTCAACTCCGCCAGCTGTTCCACACACCACCAACTGACTTCAGACGGAACTTCCTTAACCACAACCAGCCAACCACCTTTCACAAGAATCCTTTCAAACGACACTGACCCTCGACCTTTCATTGCTTAACCACCACAAGCTTGACCGCAACACTTGCCTTGCCAGAGCATTGCCCAACCTAAACATACATATCAACTCCTCAACTCCTCAAAGGTTGCTAAGAACCAGCACTCGCAAACACAACCCTTCCACAACAACTTAAATGCTAAGCTACCTCAGCACCTGAAAACACAACCGCTAACATGCAACAACACTTAACACAAAGGAACTACCGCTCCCACTTAGCTATTCAAACCACTTGACCGATCCTACTTCAACCGGTACTCCTCACCACCAAACCACTAAACTCCTTAAACAACAAACACTATCCTTCCACCAACATGCTATGCCACCCTCGCCATTACAAGCAACTAGCCTAATATACTTCATTACGTCTAACTCTCACCCAGCACCAAAACAACCTCTAAAAACCCATCATCCAACCACCACTCTAACAGATTCGATTAGTTATTAGCGAGTGTGAACATCGTATGCATGATCACCTACATGCCCTATCAATGCCTGATGTACATGTATGCAAAACCTCTAATGTCATGCCACATGTATGCATGGACCAACATATATAATATAGCATATAACAATGATTTTAACTGTGCATGAATGCCAGTTCACACCCTCCAATAACATCCTCAAATCCGTCTAAGAACAACCTCCCACCTCACTTCTAACTTAACTACTCCACCATACCAACAATCATTAACCACAAGATTCTCACCTAAGCCTTCTTCACACCAAAGATGTTTCCAAACTACAACCATTACCCCAACATGCTAGCAACAAGACTAAACTTACCACGCAAGGAAAACCAACAGAAACCAACCAAGGTATCTAAAGCAAGGGTTACTTAACAAGGTTACCTGAAAACACAACACCTCCCTGAAGCTTCATCTGACGAGCTCTCTTCCTTGCGGAACCATCAACCTCCTGCCGCACCACTGCAGCACCAGCTAACACACCAGGGTCACCACCAACTCCTTGCGGTAAGGGACCTTGGCTGTTCCGAGCCAACATCAAACAATCACGTCTCATGTGTCCAGCAGACCCACATTTCCAGCAATTCTCTTTTCCCACACTCTTCACAACTTTCTGCTCTTTCTGCCACTTCTGAACCTTGTCTCGGCCGTGCCCACGACCTTTCTGAGATCCTTTGGCTATCACCAAAGCTGACTTCACTCCAAGAGGACAATCACGCTTAACATGCACTTTGGAACCACAGTTCCAGCAAGCACCCGCGCCCCAACAACCTCCAACATGGCGCCTTTCACAACGGTCACACACCGGTGGCTGAACTTCCACTCCTTGCCCAAGCAATACTTGCTCTACAACAACACCACCGTCACATTGCTCAACCCTTGGAAACTTCCCTCCAAGATACCTTTCATAAAAGGCAGATACAAAGAAATCCCAATCAATATCATGAATATGTGACGCCACTGCCACAGATGTCCACCAGACGCATGCATCCTCCAACATCAGAGAAACAACACCCCCCAGCTTACAAGCAAGATCACAGCCTTCCTGATCCAAGATCAGAACCACACTGGCCAACCAGGCCTCAAACATCTCCGGTGTAGAACCACGATATTCCACAGCACCCAAATCAAGCAAACGCTGCTTCGGCAAACCCACACATCCCACAGCCAGCACATCCACTGACTTTCCCTTTACCACAGCCTGAGATGTTCCCAACACCTCCTGAACATCAGATGATGAACTCTTCACCACAGAACCAGCTTCTTTCCCTTGCCTTATCACCTCAACCCCAGGCACAGAAAGCTGAAACAAAACACCTCCACCAAAGGGCGAATTCCACGCCTTAACAACCTGCCCCAAGGCAGCAACCATCTCACCCAACTGCCATTCTTTCATCGACTTAGCCATACTACTAACAACAACAAACATACAATCACAACAAACAAACAAACCAGTTAGACCAGCATTAAGCAAGGATTCAAACTCCAACTCCAAAATAACACAATAGCTATATTAATAAGGCAATGGGTATCCCGAATCCTCCCCTTTTCATGACATAACAGTCAACACAACATGGATATCACAACATCAAGCATATCAATCTACATACTCGATCATGCTTACATCCAACAGCATCCATTTGCATCAGCATATTATCAACATAACATACTCATTACACAATCATCAAGCATAACACCAGCTCACAACATCAGCACATATCCACATTAATTCACCAATGATTCATAAACACAAAACATGCTCGAAAACATCAGCAACTTGATCAGAAACATCAACAATTTGCTCAGAAACATCAGCATCATGCCCAGAAACACGTGTTTCAACCAACATTCAACCAACTTTCATCCACACAACAAGGTAAACATCAACACACATCACAACAACTTACCATTTTCCCCAAGCATTCGCAACTCAGCTCTGATACCACCAAATGTAACCCCCGTAGCCCGGCCTAGACGGTTGACCCGAACTACGAAGATTACACGGGGAAAACCAAAGTTAACCCGAAAGTCAACCTTGATTAACGACCCTTTTTTTTTCTTTTTAATCTTGTCTAGATGCACATTAGTCCTACATGTGATCACTCAAACACCATACTCAAAGATCACAAACATCAGAGATCAAACGGGGACCCAATTGAACAAATTACAATTTTAGGGACCAAATTGTAATTTCTGATAAATATGAGGACTTAACCCAAATTAAAGTTACCATATTGCAATTAGTCAGGTTTCATGCTTCACTGCCAAATTTCAGCTCAAACGGACATCCCAAACTCATACAATTGCACAAACAAGATTCAGGACCAAAATGAAAACTTTTCAAAACATTTAACTGCCAATGTCAGCCCCCAACGGTCACCCGTTCCGAAACAGGCTTAGCCCGTTCCGAAACGCGGGGCCGTTTCGCAACGCGTACCGAAACGGGGGTCTGGCAGTAGCCTTTCCGTTTCGGAACGGTGTCACCCGTTTCGGACGCCTGGGCTGCTTCAAGGCATCCGTTCCGAAACGGTTCACCCTGTTCCGAAACACCCTGCACAAAATGCAGAATTTTGCCTACTTAAACATGCAATTAAACATCCAATCATGCTCCAAAAGCCACCAAACTTTGCCAACATGCAATTCAACATAAAAGAGGCATACTTGCATCAACAATTCAACAACATGTCAACATACACGAAAAACCCCAATTTCAAGGTTAAGCTTCCAACACAAGCAACCATTTAAACAACATACTTCCAATTCAAACTCATAAGCCAAACCATGTTCCAACAACATCAACAACACAAAACCATACTTGTCCGAACATATACAAACACATACATCAACCCAAGAGATTCTACCCCATTGCCTTTATTAACTATAGCTATTAACCGAGACATACATCTCAAGTGGAGTCCTTCTTGAATCCCTTGCTCCTTGCTGTCCAAACTTCAAGAATCTGCATTGATGGACAAAAAGGAGCGTAAGCACATAATGCTTAGTGAGGAATGCTCAAAACCAAAACACCATCAATGCAGCGAGCCATAAGTCACTTTTAAAACAAACTCGATTTGTTTACCAAAGCCATGTTTGAAAACCCCTTTTCAACAACAAGCTCAAACCATGCATTGCACATACATGAAAACCAACCCTTAGCTTAGCATGCTAAGAAAACCTTTTCAAAGCACAACTTACAAAATCATCCATTTAGCCAAACCATGCATAAACACCATATGCAAGCTAAAACAAAATCTTGGAAAACACTCCCATTTCACAACATACCTTTCTTAAACTTGAAAGCCAATTCAAGCAAGAATCTTTTAAAACCATTTCACAAACCAACCAACACATGCATTAAACCAAAGGCAACATATATGAACCACAACATCATCATCACATGCCTTTAAAAACAAGTCTTAACAAGACTCCAATGCACTAAAGATATTTCATGCTCACATGCATCATTTTCCAAATGATAATCAACACTTGTTCAACTTAACAAGTAAACATGCATTCACAAGCATTATACACTTTCCATGCAACCATGCATCTTTTCAAGCATCTCATGCTTCACATGCAATTATGCATCAATTCAAGCATCTCATGCTTCATCACAATCAAGAACATCATATTGGCCTTCAAGTGATCAACCACATTCACTTTTCAACTCAACACCCAATCGGATACGCGAATTCCGAGCGTTGTCCCTACGCTCCATACACCCTACCAATCCAAGGTCTCCCAAATGGACTTTTAAACACCATTTGACCTCAACATCCTAAGGTTCCCATGTATGGACTTTTAAACACCATACAACCTTAGCTTTCCCGAGGTTCCCATGTATGGACTTTCAAACACCATACAACCTCAACTTTCCCGAGGTTCCCATGTATGGACTTTCAAACACCATACAACCTCAACTTTTCCCCAAGGTTCCCATGTATGGACTTTCAAACACCATACAACCTTGACATGCACAAGGTTCCCATGTATGGACTTTCAAACACCATACAACCTTTGCATTCACCGATTGGTAGTTGTATAACATCACTAACGAGATCCGGGACACCCTACACAAGATCCACACATGGACTTAACCCCGCCATTGTGATCTCAACAAGCACAAGGTTCTCACATATGGACTTTTAAACACCATATAACCTTTGCTCAACCAAGGTCCTCAAATGGGCAACACCTCCATTATGACCTCAACCATCTCGTTAGGATACTTGAAGGGAGTTTACCGGTCCACTCTTGACCACTCCACCTCCAAGGCGACTTAATTCACGGTGCACCCAATCCTATAGCCGGCTAACTATATCCGATCAAAGAACCAAGAACCACTTACATCACTTGCCAATATAATCACCTTACCACATTAGTCCATTGTTTCACATGCATAACCAATATGCAAAACCATTACCACATTAATCAAATGATTCACATGCATAACCAATATGCAAAAACCATCATTTACCAACATTAATTCACTGTTTTAAAGCATTAGACAAAGCCATTGAACAACATGCAACACCATGCATCAAAACCACATTTGCAATGTATAAAACCAAGGATCTCTTACCTTGAGCATCCTTCACATATGGCTTTCAAAACCAGCATTAAATCATGCTAAAATATGCTTTCAAAACAGATTTAAACCATGCAAAACACATGCATTTCAATCATCAACCACAATTGCTTAAAAGCCAATTCCACAATCCTAATTCAAGAGCGAAAAACCATTCACTTACTCTTGAGCTTAGCAAAGTTGTTTAGACTTACACTAAGCTCCCAAAAACCTTCAAACCTTGGTTTAAAAGCTGAAAACCCAACTTCACTCACCGATAACCAAAACAAGGCTAGCCACCAAGCCTTCCAAGCATCCGAAACCTTCCGCAACACCTCTAAAGCTCACGGATCAAACTCCCCTGTTTCAAGCACACAAAAACAGCACATTAATGCATCATTATGCATTAAGAACAGCAGCCACACAACCAAACTCGCTGCTCATCACACAACCAACAATTCGGCTACCAAACACAACCGAAATCACCTCCAAACACTACCAAAACTTAACCCAGCCAAGATCCATCACTTCTAACCATTTTTAAACATCAATCAACATCCAAAATGATCACAAACACATCCTTATACTTCCAGGTACAACAGATCACCAAAAACACTCCAAAAACAACCAAAAACTCAAGCAAAACTTAGGAAATTCAACCTATCCGGGATTGCATTAATTAAAACTCAACTTCTAATCAATTTAGCATTCATTTAACATCATTTTGACACTTCAAAACACTGCCCAAACAGATCACACGAAAATTTCACCAAAATCGCCAAATCTTGCATTTTAAGCCAAAATCAAGATTTCAATTGAAAAGCCTTTAACAAAACACAAATCAAGGATTGAGAACTTGGGAATTTAAATAAAGAACTTGAAGTTCAGAGGAGAAGGACGTTCTTACCTCCAAACTTGAGTTTCTCCTTTTTGGAGCCAAAAAGCTTGATGAAACAACTTGCAAATTAAGAGGTTTTGTTGATGAGATGATTAGGAATCAAATGAGAGTTGAAATGAGTGATTTGAGTGACAAAATCAGAGAGAAAAGATCTGGAGAGAATGTGTTTGGTTTGAGAGAAAAGATGAGAGAAAATGGTTGAGAGAAAAGTTAGTTAGAATTAGGAAAATATCTTCCCTCCACTTTTCTTTAGTTTAAAAACATTTAATTAATCATTTAATATATTTAGAAAATCTGGAGAAACTCCCATTGGGTAAATAGCTCCTTAAAGATTCAAAGTTTTAATCCTTTTTAAAACTGTCACCGAACTTTCAAAAATTACATTTTGGTCACTAACCCAAAATGTCATCCTTCCAAACCTCATTTTCCAAAATTGATTTCACAGTTCACTTTTATATATTAAAAGATGATTTTAGAACATTTTTCCATATTTTTAATGCAACCCGAACTAGGCTTTCCTAAATTCACTCTTATATATTCGATCAGCACTTTGACCAAACCGGTCAACGCCCAAAACTTCTGAGCCCAAAACCGGGGCGTTACAGTAGTAGGAAACTTTTGCATAGATCTGTCCAAGTATCCATTGATCCAGCTGGCACTCCACTTAGCCATGCTCTAGCACGATCTCGTAAAGAATATGGAAACAATTTAAGCTTTAGCACATCCTCATGCACTCCTTGCTGCCTGAACGAGTCACAAACTTCCAAGAAAGCACGTATATGTTGTCTTGCATCTTCGTGAGGCATACCTCCAAATTGACCAATAGTGTTCAACATGTTGAACATAACAGGTTTAAGCTCGAACTGGGCTGCCTGAATTTCTGGAGCTACTATTCCGGGATATAGATCGTCCAAGGTAGGAGTCAAATGATCTCTAATGGCTCAAGGTTGAGCCGCTTCTCCCTGCCCATTTAACATAGTATCTCGTTACCTGGAGGTTGTGGTATCTCTCCGTTCATGTTTCTGGTCTCTTCTCTTCGAACATGTCTCCCGAGTCGCAAGAAATGCTCGATTTCAAAAATAGGTGATTGCAGGGGTCCTCTAGGTCTTCTTCTGGTCATGCACTAGTAGGATGCCTGAAAAGAAAAATGAAAAATCCCAAATAAATATGTACAAAAACAAAAAGAACAAGCGATATAAACAAAAAACCGTAAACAACCAATTGCCAATCCCGGCAACGACGCCAAAAACTTGTTGTTTGCGTGCGATGTACTATAAATGATACGCAAATATGGTGCAAGTATACACGTCGAACGAGTAATAAAGTGAGTGAGTGAGTATCGTCTCCATAGGGATTAGAGGTATTCACGGTTTGCTGTAACAATATTGAATGAACTTTTTACAGGTGAAAATGCTATAGTAAAAGAGATAGTGTAAAATAATGCTGTAGCAAAACGATGTAAAGAAAGCTGAGATAACAATATGATGAACATGTCCCCTTCCGTATGCGAAATTCACTAAGTAATGACTGGCTGGGAATGATGGACAACCTAAACTAAGCTTCTTAACGATACTAAGGTTCTTCATCTATCTTTTATGCTAGGCGGTATTTGCTAAAAGTGTTCCTAAACTATCTCTAGCCAGGAAACTAGGAGTCAGAAATGCTACAGCCATACCTCTCGGCGTAAACTCTTAACACTCCCCTACCCTTCACGAACTATCCTTTTTAGCTTGAAACCTATCACTTATCTCTACGGTAGGTTAGAGTTTGCCTCTCGACAGCCACTCCATTGCTTATGGGGGTTCTAAGGCTAGCTCTCTCGATTACTAACCTCAACAAACACTTAAAGAACTGCCAACTCTCAAGGGCTCTTACAACTTTAAGGAAATAAAATGCATAAGCAAAGAATAGAACATGATAAACACTGTACTTAAAATAAAATCATCCATCAAACCCAAGCCACCTAAAACAGTTCGTGGCTGGGAAATATCATCCAACGTATCATTGTGATAACATCCCAAAAGATAAAGATATAAACAGGAAATGCTAAAGCGACAAAAAGAAAGGTGAACTCCCTCTATGCCATGGACTGCCCGATTGTCTTAGGCCCACCGCCTCTCTCGAGGCCAGCGAGGCCACTCCTTGGGGCTTCAACGATGGAGGACACCAAGTTGTAGAAGATGAAGAAGAACGCTTCTCTCTCCTTGTTCAACACGCACCTCTCTCTCTCTCTCTCGCTCGCTCTTTTTTTCCTTTTCACACTTTTCTTATTCTTTATATAGAGGAGGCTCCTAGGGTTTTTGCCCTAAAGATTCCTTAATAATCCCAAGGAATATCCATCGACAAGCTCTGCCACGAGGGGACAAGGAGGACAGTCTGCATGTGGGTACCGGCTGCTGCACATGTAAGGTTGTCTTTTTTTGCATATTCACGTGCTACTGCAGCTCACGTGCCTTCACAGCTCACGTGTTGGCCAATATCCACTTCCACTATGCTATAGCAATTCCCGGCGCCAACTTTCTCTCGCTAGACTCCCTTCCTACGCATCATCAGACCCAAAACCAACCTTCCGAGCAGTACCCCTCAACATGGACTAATAACCGACAAAAATAAAGATGCACCCAGAAGAAGAAAATGCAACCTAAATGCAGTCTAAATGCTATGATACAGGCTCAAAGACAGGCAAATGTATATCAAAAAGGTATGAAAACAAGGATATTCATGTAGTTATCACTCGTGTACCAATACAATAGGTTACCAAACTGCATTTATTGTGGGAATAAAGTAGCCCAACGACTCTATTGATGATCCCAACCACACAAACGGTTAGAAATCAATGAGGGGATATAAAATCAAGTCTTATAAGCTACAACAACTATTAAACATCCTTTGAACAAGTCTAAAGCATTCAAGCACAAATTCAACACTTTGAGCCTATTAGAGTCGTATTCTTTGTAACCCTCTTGTGTGTTTTTCTTTGTAATCTTTTGATTCAAGTTTGGGTTGAGTGTACTTGTAATTGGGAAAACATCTATTTTTGTGAGGATATTTTTGTTTGCAAACAAACATCTTGTAAAAGAGTGAATTGGATCAAGCCTTGGCTACAAAGCTTTGATCGATTGTAACAGTTGCCTCCTTAGCCTAGAAAAGGGGGAGAATTCTTAGTGAGTTGTTTTCAAATCCTTATTGAGTAGCTAAGGTAGGTGATGTAGAGCTTGTTAGAAGCTTGAACCACTATAAATACTTGTGTCTTAAATTTTTCATTTTCCATTTGCTTCCCTTCAAAATTTTATTTGCCAATTCACCCCGTCTTGGCCAAATCGAGTTATTTAATCATCCTAACCATTACTGTAGCCCCTAGACCCAGCCTATGCGTTAAGCCTAATTCTAGGAGGTCGCAACTCATACCTGAAACTCCCTAAGAAAATATTAAATAATTTTAGTCTGAAATAGATAATAATTATAAACCTTATATATATATGATACACGAAAATTAGTCTAAAACCATATCAGAATTCGGTTATAAAATAATACTACATCAGACATAATAGTGAAGTATACATATAATGTACACAATACCAAAATATAGGCTTATGTCACCCAAATTAAGACAGTATGTCGGATAGAATCATTACAACAAAAGTTTGGGTGTAGGAACCTACCCTAGATCCTCCAAGTGCCAAGCTCAAGGGAAGCTTATCCAAAATATCTGGAAGAGAAAGTTTGAGGGTATAAGGTAGTGAGCTCAATGTGTTCCAATAAGTGCAGAACAAACTATACAGATAAATTCAAACAATTATCAAAGTATTTCAATAAAAAATAAGTCACTTAATTATCCTCCAACTGAACAACGATATGCAGTTCTCTAAAAAATGCATCTAGAAGAACTTACCCTAGGCTCATTGGGTGTAGGAGCCTACCCAAGGGGATACCTTATGTCCAGAAGAACTTACCCTAGGCCCTTTGGGCGTAGGAGCCTACGTAAGGGGATACCTTAGGTCTAGAAGAAATTACTAGCTGGATCAACGTTGTACCCGCAGAGACTTCAAATCATATCCAAATATTATACCCCAAATAAATCAGTTTACGATAGTAAGTAGTATAATCAGTGATCATGAATTAGACATACATATGTTTCAGTAAAACAATAATCAGAGATCATGTTTCGAATCAGACATAGGGACTTTCAAACATGTATGGAAATCATGCTTCAAATCAAAGAGATAGTTATGTTTACAAATCAAATAGTTTACATATTCTTTTAATTTAGAGAAAACATTCATGTGCACATGATCATTCAGACAATATATTTAAAACAATAACATAAAATGCAAGGAACACACCTCGCAAAAATGGTCGGTTAGAAAGGTCTACTGAGCACACGTCTTTCTACGCTTTACATAGTGCTCGAAGCTAAGTTACAACAAAACATGGTTATTACGAGAGTAAAATTCTAATCAAATATCGCACAAGGTTACAATAACTTATGGGTAATCACAGGCTCGCGTGGATGAGCGAATTGGGAGGAGCTCGGTCGAACAAACAAACGATCAGGTGAGTCTCGAGTACCTTTAAATAGATACAATCCATGCTAGTCCTTAATTCAATTACATTTCTCTTAGACAAAATAATTAAATGCATATGCATGATCAAGTTCAAGGTCATATTCGGAGGCTTTTGGGTTAGAATTTTGCAAAACATACTTCAAAATCGGACTCAAGACATTGAAAAACCCCAAATATGACTTTTCCAAAAAAGTCAACTTTTGGTCAGCACTCAATGGGTTAACTGGTCAACCAGGTTTGAGTCGATTTGGATGGATTCGGGTCGGGAAGATTCATGCTAGGTTGAATGGACTCGTGTCAGACATATTCGAGTCAGTTCGGACAAATTTGGATCGGATTGGACGTACTTGGGTCAGACGGACTCAGTTCGGGTTGAACTAATGGGCTTGAGATATTAGGTCAAGCCTGAGATCAAATTCCGTTGGGCCTGTATGCAGGTTGACCCAATAATAATGCAGGCTCGGTTCTTGGTTTATTTCCGAGGCCCGGTCTGGTATGATAGATTCATGGCTAAATTGACTCAATTCGAGAGTTAATCGACACCAGTGATCGGAGATCGCCTCCAACGACACGTGTTAGCCAAACGCGGCCTCAAATTGACTAGAAACGCTTCAAAACGACGGTAAGCAGTAAGAAAAAAAATAAAAAAAAAGGATTACTGAGGCTTAGTGCGGTAGAAAACGGTGGAAACGACTATGTTGGGTTTTTAGTACGCTCGAATCGATCACCGAAACCGTCAAGGAGGGTTGTTTTTGTTTAGAGATTGAATTGGCTAAAATCGAAATAATGTAGACAAGTGACACAAAGATTTTAGAGTGGTTCGGTCTTCTAACAAGCACCTACATCCACTACCTTAGCACACCACTAAGGATTTCCCAATTCACTCAACAATGAATTCGTCCCCTTTTCCCGGTTTAGGAGGAAACCGTTACAACCCTATCTTTTGGACTTGGCTAAGATAGAACCAACTCTAGTTTTTCTCTCAAGGCTAAACTAGAACCTCTCCTTTTACAAGGGATTTGTTTGGGTAAACTAAATACCTCACAAGGTTGGTGTTTACACAATTTAAGCTCACAAGAGTACAAGGATTTACAATTAAGCACTCTCTCTAAAGACTATGTACAAGAGAATAGTAAAAATAAGACTTAGACTTTAATTCTCTTGATCATGTTGCTTGGATGAAGTCTCTAACATTCTTCAAGTGTTCCAGCCTTCAATTTATAGTCCCAATTGAGTTTGTAGCCGTTACTAGCCGTTGGGGATGATTTGGAGCCGTTGAAGACTTTATTTCCCTTCATAAATGCTGTTCTGCAGCTATCGGTATCGATATGCGTGGAACGGTATCGATACGACCTTCATATGAACTAGCCGTTGGGCTTTTGCCAGCCTGGGCGTATCGATACGCTTGAGGGCGTATCGGTACCCTTTGACATTTAAATGGCCGTTGGGAAATAGCCGTTGGGGTAGTTAAAATGGGATCGGTATGCTGACGTGGCATATCGAAACGACCCCCTCCGTATCGATACACTAAACCCTCGTATCGATACGGGTTTTGACAGTGGCCAAACCAGGGCAAAATGGTATCGATACTGGTACAATGGTATCGATACTGGTACTTTGAAATCACGAGTTTGGCTATTAAAACATGAAAATTCTTTGTTAAAAACCTCTTAAAATACCTCAAACATAATTTCAAGTAGTTTGGACTTTAAAACCAAGTTTTAAATTCTTTCAAATTAGTCCAAAACATTTTTCAATTATTATATCAAAACATTAGTTCTACAATCTCCCCCTTTTTGATATAATAAAACTAACTTGAAAAATTGTTTGGGATTCTCCCCCTTTAACTTTAAAAATGTGAATAAGAGATTAAAGATGTGAAATCAAATTAAGCTCCCCCTTATTCATTTGAAAATTCAATTTTTCAAAACCATATCTCCCCCTTTTTGTTATATCAAAAAGAATTTAAAACATTAAGTTTCAAAATAACAATAGAGGTAAAAACCTTGACACAAATAAGAATTTGGTTTAAAAATGGCTCCCCCTTACTCAAAGCATTATATTAGGCTTAACAATTAATCCAAGACTTTAAACAAAAGTTAGATAACCATAATGTATAAAATAAAAATATTAAGCTTAGAGGTTACCCAATCTTCTTCTCATGTGTGATTTGAGCATTCTTTGATTTTGCTTTGCTTGCCATTGCTCCAACACACCTACAAAAGATATTCACTTGATTTTTGGTATCCAAATTGCTTTGGATCCATTTACGTTAGTCACAATGTCTTTAGTTCCCTTAGGAACCCATACTTGTCTAATCCTATAAGATTGTCTCTTCTTTATAGGACAAGTATGTATAGAATGACCATGATAATGGCAATGTGAGCATTTTGCCATTATGTGACAAGATGAATTATTGAAAATAATTTCTTTTTCTTTTGTTAAGCTTTCAAGCTTAACTTTTAAATCAAGATTTTCTTTTTCTAAAACATCTTTGCTTGTTTTTGAAAACTCTAAATCAGTTTTCAAAATTTTATTTTGGTTTTCAAGATCCATTTTTGTTTTTAAAAGAAAATCATTTTCAGTTTCAAGTTTTGAAATCATTTTCTTAAATTTGGAATTCATGGTCTCAAATTCCAAAAATAATTCATCGAAAGCATCTTGCAACTCATCGAAAGAGTAAGAATTAAGCTCACTAGAGTTAGAAGATACCTTAGGCTCATCGAGAGCCAAAACACCATCCACCTTTGGATTGGAGAGAAGGGTTGCACATGATTGATCATCATCTTTGTTTTCTCCCTTCTTGTTGCCATAGAGCTTCTCAAGTTTCTCCCATATGTCTTTGGCACTTTTGCATGTGGAGACTTTCTTGGAAACGTCTTCATTGAGGCTACAATAGAGGATGTGCATCGCCTTGGTGTTTAGCTTTGCCTTCGTGTCGTTGGCACTCCTTTGCTTTTTCTTCTTCTTTGGAGCTTCCAAATACCCTTCTTCAATGATGTCCCAAACCTCATAGTCTTGAGACTTGATGAAGAATTTCATGATATTTGCCCATTGGAAGTATGCTTCTTCTTCGAAGAGCGGAGGACACGAGATAGAGCGGCCTTCTTCAAATTTTGCCATTTTCTTGAACGGTTGGACTTCGAGCAATAGATCTTTACTCCCGGATGTTAGTCCTTCGATGGAGACGAGGCTCTGATACCAATTGTTGGGTTTTTAGTACGCTCGAATCGATCACCGAAACCGTCAAGGAGGGTTGTTTTTGTTTAGAGATTGAATTGGCTAAAATCGAAATAATGTAGACAAGTGACACAAAGATTTTAGAGTGGTTCGGTCTTCTAACAAGCACCTACATCCACTACCTTAGCACACCACTAAGGATTTCCCAATTCACTCAACAATGAATTCGTCCCCTTTTCCCGGTTTAGGAGGAAACCGTTACAACCCTATCTTTTGGACTTGGCTAAGATAGAACCAACTCTAGTTTTTCTCTCAAGGCTAAACTAGAACCTCTCCTTTTACAAGGGATTTGTTTGGGTAAACTAAATACCTCACAAGGTTGGTGTTTACACAATTTAAGCTCACAAGAGTACAAGGATTTACAATTAAGCACTCTCTCTAAAGACTATGTACAAGAGAATAGTAAAAATAAGACTTAGACTTTAATTCTCTTGATCATGTTGCTTGGATGAAGTCTCTAACATTCTTCAAGTGTTCCAGCCTTCAATTTATAGTCCCAATTGAGTTTGTAGCCGTTACTAGCCGTTGGGATGATTTGGAGCCGTTGAAGACTTTATTTCCCTTCATAAATGCTGTTCTGCAGCTATCGGTATCGATACGCGTGGAACGGTATCGATACGACCTTCATATGAACTAGCCGTTGGGCTCTTGCCAGCCTGGGCGTATCGATACACTTGAGGGCGTATCGGTACCCTTTGACATTTAAATGGCCGTTGGGAAATAGCCGTTGGGGTAGTTAAAATGGGATCGGTACGCTGACGTGGTGTATCGAAACGACCCCCTCCGTATCGATACACTAAACCCTCGTATCGATACGGGTTTTGACAGTGGCCAAACCAGGGCAAAATGGTATCGATACTGGTACAACGGTATCGATACTGGTACTTTGAAATCACGAGTTTGGCTATTAAAAACATGAAAATTCTTTGTCAAAAACCTCTTAAAATACCTCAAACATAATTTCAAGTAGTTTGGACTTTAAAACCAAGTTTTAAATTCTTTCAAATTAGTCCAAAACATTTTTCAATTATTATATCAAAACATTAGTTCTACAGACTAGAAAAAAAGGCCTAGAACCAAATAAAAAAACCAAGCCTTCTCATCGAAGCTTCTCGGCGTGCCCCACAACAAACGATGTGGCGTCGACGAGTGGAGGGTTGGGTCTTAGTCGGGATGCGACGAAACTTCTACTGGTGGTGACGGTGACGACCACGAGCTGACATTTGAGGATATTGGCGCTAAGGGACTCGAATAGTTATTGGTTGTTTCCTCGCGATTGATTGACAAAAACGAGGGGTGGGTTGTCGGATTTTGGTGGCGAGGGGACGACAGAGACGGTGGTGGGGACGGTGCACACCATGGGCGGTCGAATAAGCTCGTTGGAGCTTGATCAAGAAGGTGAAAGGTTTGGGAAGGTTAGAACTCTACGGATCTCTTTTGTTCTCTCTTGATTCAAAAGTGGTGCAACAATTATAGTAGTAGTTGGAGAGGTTGACTAACTTTTAATTAAGGGTGAACTACTTAAATGATTATCTAACTATGGAGTTGGTGTCAATTTGACCACCATACTTTCAATTGTGTCAATAATACTACTTAACTTTTTAAGTGGTATCAATCAAGCCACTTGCCGTTAAAACCTAACAGAGAGGGTGACATGACAATTAATAAAAATTTATATAATTAAACATTTGGTCCTTGTTATTTATATAATATATGAATTTAGTCATAATATTAATTAAAATTAATACCTTAAATCCTCCCATTAGATGATGACATGTGACACCATATTCATAATATTAATTGAATTTAATAAATTTACTCACCCTTTTGTTGTTGGTACTCAACTAGAAGATTCAATCGGTTTATTAACCAAATCCCTTTTACAGATTTTAGACGCAGACAAAGGAGAAAGACTTGAAAGCACATCTGGGTTTATAGCTTCGCGTGATATCGTTGAGTTTGTTCCATTTCGGAATGTACAGACTCAAGCTTTTGCTTAAGCATAGAAATACACAGATAAATTTGCAAAAACGGTTAAAAATGAGCAGGAACATATTTTGTAGTTTTGGAATTATAGCAACCCCTTTTGCTTGCAGGTGGAGAGATTTCTAACGTTCAAGCACTTCTAGCAGAATTACCAGCACAATTTTTAAGCTACTTAAAAAAGGAGATATTAAACCAAACACTTAAATTTGTCTGTGTATGTATGTATATACACATATAATGATATATATTATTTTGGTTTTCAACTTTTCATGCCCTGAGTTGGCCTCATGTCAAAGCAACCATGGCTGTTTTTTTGCATCAAATTTTAAACAAACATACATACATATTGTTTTGCATCACGTTGGATTGCATCACATATACAGACCCATCAATCAAATAAGAAACAGTTTCAGTGCTTCACTGAATAAATGAGTCTGCTGCAACTACAAGAGGAGGAGACCAATCGGAATGTCAGCAGTTAGTAGGCATGTAAAAAGCTGACCCGACCTGCAAAACTGATTGAAATTGACTTGAGTCAGAATTGTTTGTGACTCGAGGTGGTATTGATCCGAAATCGATTCGAGTCTGAACAGATGTTGACCTGAAACCGAGTTGGACCTTGAACTTTTGGATCTGAACCCGACCTGCACCCGACCTGAGAACAACCTGAGTCCGAATTCAACCTGATAATATGATAATCGAACCCGACCTGCATCCGACCTGATATGAACCTGACCGAGATTAACCTAGTAAATATCTGATATTACCCGACATGTTATCAACCTGATCTGTAATTGACTCAACTTGTAAATGACCTGACTTGTTATTGAACTGCTCTGATATTTACCTAACTTGGTATTTATTTAACTTGTAATAACTAATAAGTTACCATTGATAAATTTGTGAGATTATAAATTTATTATATTATAGTGTGAAAAATGCATCTTCACAATTTAAAGTACATAATTAATTATGATCATTAATTAATATGTTTACTTTTTATATTTATAAATTATAGTATATAAAAATATTTAAAAGTTTTATTAAATATATAAATGCTGTCAACATAATTCCTTAAGCTTTATGATTTATGGTTTAATATTAACAGTTTATGGTTTAGTTTAGTGTTATTGGTTTATGAGATTAATTCTGATTCTTTAAGATTTATGGTTTAGTTTAGTATTTAGTTTAGGGTTATTGGTTTATGTGATTAATTTAGATTCCTTAAAGTTTAGGGTTTAGCATCAATGGTTTATGATTTAGCTTGTGATTTGTAACACCCGAGTTTAGGGGTCGGGTGAAAATAATATTTAAATAATATTTTGAGTTTCGGTTTTCTAATTAAAATAATAATATAAATATTTTGGACCATGTGATTTCAAAACAAACATTGTGAAAGTTGGACTCAAATTGATTTGGAAATCAAATTCCATGAATTTTAATTGTTAATGAGATTGTCATCTCATTAATGGCAAATCTGTAATTAGTGGAACTTTCAAATTAAAACCCCCTCTTTTATTAAAAGTCTCTTTTGTCATCTTCTTCACTCCTCCTTTTTCCCATTTCAACGACAAGAAGAGAAAGTTTCTCTCTATGTTACTATTTCATCACTTTTCAACTTCATCTTTGGTGCTTTTCAAGAGGTAATGACACTTTTGACTTGGCATTGGTATCCTCTTCATTTTGGTACCATTAGATTTTATTTTCATCAATGTTTTAGAAATTTGGTTTTCCATGGAAAAATGTCAAAGGTTGAAGCTTTATGAGATTTTATCAAAGCTATTGATTTATTAATGTTAGATAAGTTGTTTTCAACCTAAGAGGTCCAACATATATGAATTTTAGAGTGTTTTATAAAGATTTTCGGAGTTGGGTTTTGATGGGTTTTTAGAAGGGTTTTAAGGTTGCTTTTGGGGTTGTTTTAAGTTGGAAATTGAGGGCTGATGTTAGTATGATAGTTGGGGGTTGTTTTGGAATCCTTGAGGTGTGTAAAAAGGGTGGAAATCATAAGTTTTGGATTGGGTTTGAGGGCTGCTCGAGTTTGATGTTTTGGGGGTTGTTCATAGCTTGAAATCTTGTGTTTTATGCTTGAGTAGTGTTCCGGGTTTGCTACATTGTTGTATGAGCTGATTCGAGGTTGTTTTGTTTGTGTTGAGTTGATTAGAAGCAAGAGTTTGTGTTGGTGAAGCATTGGGAGTGAATCCGGAAGCTTGAAGGTCTTGGTTGCTTGGTTATTGAGCTTGGAGGTGAAGGTGAGTGGTTAAATGTTTTAAATGGTCTTTCAATATTTGGTTCAAGCATGTGGACTAGGTTGGGCTTGGTAGACCCACCTAGAGTTGGGATTAGAGTGGTAGCCTAATCCCAAGCTATAGTTAGAGACTATGGTTGACCTTTGAATGTGTTAATGCCTCATGTTTAATTGTGATTATGTTGGCTATGTATATGGTGTTATACATGTATGTTTAGGCATGGATTGATGCATTGTTATATGCATGTGGAATGTGCATGATATTAATCATGGTAAGTACGTGCTAAGCACGGAATTGGATATAAAATGATGTTGTGAAAAGGTTGTAAATTGTGTTTAATATTGGCACTAGTATGCTTGGGTACAAATGATTGATCATTAGGATGTTTAGTGTGCACACGTGAGTCAAATGCGCGCGTGGTCTTGGTGATGGTAGTCATCAAGATGGAGTACGGGTTCGCCCGAAAAACCTTCTTATATATATGATAGTCGGTGACGAGTGTAATCCCATCGACGGGGCGTGAGGATGAGTGGAATCCCCTCCGCGTGAACGGTGATGAGTGTAATCCCACCGTGAGGTAAAGTTGTTGTTGGATGTGAGTTCCAACGTGTTATCCGTGTAATCGAGTCATAGCTAGATGCCAATATGTGATTATATGTGAGCCAATGTGATTTGGGATGTGTTGCCAATATTGTTTAATATATGTGATTACATATGTTGTGGATTTAAACTTGTTGAGCATGACATAATATTGATTATATGTTCAAGCATCATGTGTATTTTGGCTTATGTGGATCGAAGGTAAGGTCATGCATTCTACCTTGGTTGTGCTCGTGCTATGGACCCTGCATTGTCGAGGTTTGTTTTTAATGAGCTTACCCTCACTAAGCTTTATGCTTACGCTCTCTTTTGTTCGACAATGCAGATCAGTAGTTCGTGGGTTGCTAGTGCAAGTAGGGGCCTCCAAGTGTGCTTTGTGGTGCTATCTTAGCTATCAAGTATGGACATTTTAGTTAAAAGATGTAATAGTCAAGCAATGGGATATGTAATTGTTGCTTTGATGCTTTCGAAGTGTATTGGTGTTGGTTGTTTAGGAGCATGCTAGACTCATTTTATATGTTATGTTGGTTGGCTTGTGGTTGCCTTGTATTGCTTGTAAACCATGTCTAATTTGCCACCTTAAATGCTTAGTGTTGACCTTGTGTAAGCATGTTATCTTGAATGCTTAAGTGTATGTCATGTATGATCTTTTGTATGGATGCCCTGTATTATATCCTTATGTAACTTGAGTATGTTTGCAATAGGGTGCTTGCCTCTAGAGTGTGTTTGTATGTTATGTATGCTTCTTGGGGTCGTTAAGGGCGTTTGGAGATGTTTAAAACTGATTTTGGGAATTCACAGATTGCAAGTGTTTCGAAACGGGATGTGCTGTTTCGAAACGGGTGTGGTTCCAGGGCCCCCCGTATCGGAACGCGTTTCAGTACGGTTTGGCTACAGTGAGCCCCTGTTCCGAAACAAGTTTCGAAACACTTTGGCTACTGTGATTGCCTGTTCCGAAACGGGTATCGGAACGCCTAGGCGAAATGGGATCCTGTTCCGAAACGAGGTGGATGCGTTTCGGTACGGGTGTTTGGCTTTTTAAACTGGAGCCTGTGTTTCGAAACGGGCGATGTCTGTTTCGAAACACATGCCCGAAATAGTTATATGTATTTCCATGTAAAAATTTTGTATTTAAAAATAGAAGTTTAATGTACTAGTTATATTAAAATTTTGTTACATATTTTTTCCCTAAAATTTACATAGTGTAGCCGAAATAGTTATATGTATTTCCATGTAAAAATTTCCAATTATATATGAAAAATTTAGCTTGTTTAAAGGAAAATACATCTTAAGGACAATTTGGTCAATTTTGCTTTCACACAACCTTATATTCCATCAACTAAACATCGTCATCTCATATTCATGCCAATTAAACCAAACAAGATAATGTAACATTCTCAGTAATATGTTAAGTAATGTTACATTATGTGAATCTTATTCCCATAGACAATTCTACATTTTGTGATCCAAACACACCCTAGGCCTTTCTAAAACCCTCCTTAATACCTTTCAAAGAACCAAATAAGTTTAAGCTAAGATTCAAGTCAATCATACTCAAATTTCGGAACTTCCCCAAACTATTCAAATTCTCTTTATTTTACTCAACCAAATTAGGGATAAAGGAATAATCACCATAATCCTAAAGCCACACACTAATTGTCTTTGGCTGCATCAACCTCGTCATTATTAACAAATCCCATTCGAGTTTATACTAATTGATGCCATTAAAAATCCGCAACGGAAATACATTAGTACTAAAATCAACATCGTATTCCACAAGCGTGTGTAATGAGCTTGCTTGAAGGAGGAAAAAACTGTTAATAATTGCGCTTAGTTGTTGTTTTATTTTTAATCATGTTTAATGAATCAGGTCGTTTGGGGGGCTGTTGTTTAGTCCAAATCCAAAAGATATCGTTTTGGTTGTAAAGGTTATAAAGGACTAGGTAAGTTGTAGCGAAACCTTATCGATGAATTGAATGTCTCTTATCCTTATCTAAAACTTCTTCTTCTATCCTCTCTTTGCTCTTCTACTTCTTCACCTCCTTGAAAATTCTTTTGTTTGTTTTGTTTGTCTACAAAGGCATCAGAGCTTCAGGTTTTTCTCGGTTGTGGTTGGCATTATAGTGATGGATTCGAAAGAACTTCAGATTATATTGCTCAAGAGCTTTGAAGCTATATTGGACAAGGCTTTCGATAAAGTTTCTAAGTGACTTTAGAAATGATTTGAAGGTTATCCGAGAAAGGGTTAATGTTGGGTTCGTTCAAATGCATGAGAAATCGGATGAGTCATCATTGGCAACTGATTTCACAGAACCGAACGTCCATGTCTCAACAACTTAAGTTTCAAATGTGTTGGAGTTTAGTGATAGTCTGTTGGAATCACCACTTGTTCAAGGTGTAGTGTCGACAAAGTTGGTTGAGACAGAACATGAACTATTGTTGACATGCTCTAACGAAGTCAAAGTGTTCAAAGAATTGGTTGTGATAACAGACATGGAGTTGGATGGTTTTGATGAACAAGAACAATTGGTAACAAGCTCTATTGAAGCCAAGGTGTTCGACGAATTGTTTGTGATAATAGACGCAAAGTCGAAAGATTTTGATGGTTCAATTAGCCGGTTGTTGGAAGTGCCACTGAACGAAGGGTGTGTTTGTAGAGCGTTGGGGTGTTCTCTAAATAGGAGCACAAGTGCACATTCTTGTCAAGTTATAGTATAAAAGATATCATCTCCCATGGGGATTGGACAACTTATTCGAATTACAATTCCTGCACAAGGGAAATTAAATGCACAAGTAAATTTTAGTTTATAAAAGAATAAAAAGTAAATAAACACAAGTAATTTGATAAAAGAGATCAGGGTGATATAATGGGTTAGGTTATGTTGCTCAGTAGTGTGAAACTGTGTTGAATAAGTTAAGTTGTTTTGCGCTGCCAGACTTTGCTGCCTCGGCGGGAGATGGCAGATTGGTGCTTTGACGCTTTCGCTGCCTCAGTAGGTGGAACGGACGATTGGCTCGGCGGAAAACTTGGCAGTCCTTCAAGGCTCGACAAAACGCTTCGATATTGATTCAACTTATGTCTAAGTCAGAATACTGTTGTTGCCCACTGCAGATAATACCTATCGACTTGAATCTTGCAACAAACAACAACCTTTGGTTCGTCCTCTTTTAGCTGCCTTAAACCCTAACCTATTTCTAGGCTGGATTGATCAACACCCGGTATTGATGAGATCGTGCTTACTTCTTTCGCGAGTTTGACTCTCTCGATACCAAACAAATGGATTTCTCCCAATCGATCTTTCGAACTCAATTGAAAACAATAAAGAACATGAAATAAGCAAACCTTGAATTTATTGCAAAAACAAACTTGAACCTAGACAACCGTTCTCACAACTACATTACAACATAACCCAAACCGTAGAGAATTTAGAACATAGTGGCGGCAAGAAAACACAAGAGAAACCTAAGCTATGTCGACTATGAGTTGTCTAAAATACAAAGTATGGTCGGGTATATATAGGGCATGGCCTAGGGTAAGTCTTCCTTGGAGTAGAATTCTTCCTCATCATAAAGTAACTTTTGCATTGAATGCATCCTTTAAATTATGACTTCTTTGACTTGAAGTTAGACTCCTTGTGGCACAAGTAACCTTAAACCGCCTTGGAAAATTTCCTCTTAGACGGCTCAGTCTACTGTTTTTGGCATAAGGAGATTGCTTGGATGGGCTCATTGGACTCATAAAATTAGGCTCTTCCAATCGCACACAAATTCACCAATTCCTCTGGTTGCTGCCCAGGGCGGCAGTTAGGGCAGTGACAACTACTCGGTAGCACCTCTTTCTGTGTTGAGTTGCTTTAGTACTGCTTCTTGGCTTGTTGCCTCAGCATCAGCTCCTCAGCTCCTATCCCCTTTTGCCAACTTCTAGTACCTGAAACTAAAACTAAACAATACCTTTTTCTCACAAAATTAAAGATATTCAATATAAACAGGGTGAAATAAAGAATACTATAAACAATGCATGCATGCACCTAAATATGCCTAAAATGCACTTAACAACAACAATAATATGAGATGAAATGTGTATAAAATATAGGACTTATGAGCACTTTACAGTGTGATATTTTGGATAGGGTTTTGTTTAATGTTGAATGGGTCATCAAGTACAATCCTCACAAGACTTTAGTACCTTCTTTTAATCCAATAGGAAGTAACACCATTGTAAGTTCTGGCCATGATGTTATTAACATCGAATCCAATGTCCAAAATGGGCATTCATCCATTGTGCTGAAACTTGTTGAAATTGCAGCCACATTATTTGGATTGAGGTTTTCGAGAACTAGAAATGTAGATATGAATGCTCACATACGATCTCAAATTCAGGCTGATTTGGATAATCAACTTGACTTTCATTCAACATGCCCAACTTGGATAATCAGCAACTCAGCAACCAATTCAATGCATGGAAGCTCTCACTTTCTACAAACTATACATACTTGGCTAAAAAAAAAGGATTGCACCAAATATTAATGCACACACATATTTCATTGGGCACTTACCTGGTTCCTCTTTGACTGGTACTGGTGGTATAAAAAGTTTAAATAGAACTAGAATTCTCGATATATCCAATACTTGTAGAAAACTTCTCAGTATGTAAAACATGTTGCAGCTAGTTCTAGTTCTATGCTTGTTGGGAACTATGTTGATACGTTATAGGGGAATTTGAATGGCTTTCAAAAAAACATATCTTGAAGCAATATTAGTCGAACAAAAACAACAATATGAATTGTCATTTTAGCTAAAGCTAGTGGTGTGAATCATGGTTATTATGGGAATTCCCCTTATGGTCTTGGCAATCCATTTGCTAGAAATCCACTAGAAAATTATGCACACTCTCCCATTGGTTCTGGAGGTGTACAAAATAATGTTATCGATGATGTTAGAATACGGACTTATAGAAAATTGTTCCATATGAAGCAACTTAATTCTAGCAGGGATGATGCTTTTAGTAAGGAGATTGTGGACCATTGGCTCGACCGAGTGAGAAAATTGGCTGAGAATTGTACTAGACTGTCCATTTGATCAAGGTAACAGTTTCAAAGAGTTTTTAAATGTATTTAATGATGAAGGGGTCAACGAGTATAATCATCCTAGGGCGTTAATACCTTCTTTTGATCTGGGTGGAAGTGACACTACAATAGTTTATTGCCATGATAGTTTAAACATCTTCTTTAATGAATTTGAGTCTTGAAAACATGTGTCAAGATACAATTACTCTAGTTGGACAATCACACGAGTCATGGACATTTTAAATAGACTCGAATAACTCTTGTTAGGAGGTATTATACTGTTATGTTAGTTTCTCGAAGCTCTTGGCATTTTGTCAGAACAAGGCACTTTAAAAGGGGGTGAATGATTGAAGGAGGGTCACAATTGATGTTGAAGTGGAGCAAATTGTCTTTGATGAGTTGTGTCTTATTATCAACAATGATTATGGGGTTTGGGAATGTGATGGAGAAACTACAGTCAGTGGAGATGGTTTACTCATTGTCGATTCATGTGACATTCAAAATGGTGAAGTGATGGTCTTTGAGAGCGATTCAAGAGCTATAATGGTTGAGGGAACATATATGCTGAAGAAACCTGAGTGCAAGGCAGACTTTTTCGGTATGGTTAATGATGAAGTCTTGGAGAGATTGGGACTGGAGAAGGGAACTAGGAATGTTGTAAATCATGAGGAAATGGGTAGAGTTTTGTGGGCTATAGATAGTTCCAGCTATAAGGCAGCTACCGGAGAATCACTTTTCAACAGCTTGGTGGCAATGTCAAGTCTTGGTTATAAGTCCACTAGAGGCCATGTTTTAACTGTAGCTATGACAGACAATGTAGGTAGTGATCCATTGGGCAGTTTCTACAAGGCTAAACTACATCAACCAAATGTGTATTTCCTTTATAAATATATCAAGGATGAAACAACTGGAGCGATGATAGTCCTCACAACTCTAGATGCTCAGCACACCATGTTTGCTTATCACGATACATCATCGACTATTAACTATGATTCTTGCATGCCTGGCATAGTATCGAAGACTAATATATTTGTTGTTGAGGGTTATTTCTTTGAAATTCTTGATACGATCAAAACTATGAGAAAAGCTTTGGTGGTTGAACTAAATTTGTCATGGATGGATGCTAATGAATTGAGTGGAAGTAATATAAGTTCTGAGTTTATTGAACTGAAATTAAAATTCATTGATAATGTGAATCCACATAATGTTGCTGAACCGATTTGGGAAATCTTTGATCCGGTTGAGAAATTATTTCCAACCATCAAGAAGACCTTATTGTTGTTTCTTGAGCCAAATGTAGCTAAGAAGAAAGGAACGCTGGGAGATATTTGGTCAAATCATTTGAAGAGAATTCTATTTGATTTCTTAATCCTTGAGGTTAAGGATTATTTTCGGAGGAAGTATTGTAATGAGCTTGTTTGAAGGAGGGAAAACTGTTAATAATTATGTTTAGTTGTTTTATTTTTAATCAGGTTTAGTGAAAGGAATTGTTTTGGGGGTTGTTGTTCAGACCAAACAATATCGTTTTGGTTGTAAGGGTTATAAGGGGCTAGGTAAGTTGTAGCTAAACCTTATCGATGAATTGAATCTCTCTTATTCTTATCTAAACTTTCTTCTTCTATCGTCTCTTTTTTCTCTTCTATTTCTTCACCTCCTTGAAAATCCTTCTGTAACACCCCGATTTTGGGTCTAGAAGTTTCGGTAAGGTTTCGAGGTCTGAAAGGTCAGTGTTGAGAGTTGTGGGTGAGTTCAAGGAAAGTGGAGCTCGGGTGATTGGAAAAATATGAAATAAATTTCTAAAATCCTTAATAAATATGTTTAAGGCTTTGGTAAAAACAATATTAGAAAAACATTTTTCGAACCATGACATTTTGGTTTAGGGACCAAAATGTAAAGATTGTAAAATCTGTTTTGGTGACCATTTTGTAAAAGAGTCAAACATAAAATCTTTGTAACGCCCCGGTTTTGGGCTCAGAAGTTTTGGGCGTTGACCGGTTCGGTCAAAGTGCTGATCGAATATATAAGAGTGAATTTAGGAAAGCCTAGTTCGGGTTGCATTAAAAATATGGAAAAATGTTCTAAAATCATCTTTTAATATATAAAAGTGAACTGTGAAATCAATTTTGGAAAATGAGGTTTGGAAGGGTGACATTTTGGGTTAGTGACCAAAATGTAATTTTTGAAAACTGCGTGACTGTTTTAAAAAGGATTGAAACTTTGAATCTTTAAGGAGCTATTTACCCAATGGGAGTTTCTCCAGATTTTCTAAATATATTAAATGGTTAATTAAATGTTTTTAAACTAAAGAAAAGTGGAGGGAAGATATTTTCCTAATTCTAACTAACTTTTCTCTCAACCATTTTCTCTCATCTTTTCTCTCAAACCAAACACATTCTCTCCAGATCTTTTCTCTCTGATTTTGTCACTCAAATCACTCATTTCAACTCTCATTTGATTCCTAATCATCTCATCAACAAAACCTCTCAATTTGCAAGTTGTTTCATCAAGCTTTTTGACTCCAAAAAGGAGAAACTCAAGTTTGGAGGTAAGAACGTCCTTCTCCTCTGAACTTCAAGTTGTTTATTGAAATTCCCAAGTTCTCAATCCTTGATTTGTGTTTTGTTAAAGGTTTTTCAATTGAAATCTTGATTTTGACTTAAAATGCAAGATTTGGCGATTTTAGTGAAATTTTCGTGTGATCTGTTTGGGCAGTGTTTTGAAGTGTCAAAATGATGTTAAATGAATGCTAAATTGATTAGAAGTTGAGGTTTAATTAATGCAATCCCGGATAGGTTGAATTTCCTAAGTTTTTGCTTGAGTTTTTGGTTGTTTTTGGAGTGTTTTTGGTGATCTGTTATACCTGGAAGTATAAGGACGTGTTTGTGATCATTTTGGATGTTAATTGATGTTTAAAAATGGTTAGAAGTGATGGATCTTGGCTGGGTTAAGTTTTGGTAGTGTTTGGAGGTGATTTCGGTTGTGTTTGGTAGCCGAATTGTTGGTTGTGTGATGAGCAGCGAGTTTGGTTGTGTGGCTGTTGTTCTTAATGCATAATGATGCATTAATGTGCTGTTTTTGTGTGCTTGAAACAGGGGAGTTTGATCCGTGAGCTTTTGAGGTGTTGCGGAAGGTTTCGGATGCTTGGAAGGCTTGGTGGCTAGCCTTGTTTTGTGTATCGGTGAGTGAAGTTGGGTTTTCAGCTTTTAAACCAAGGTTTGAAGGTTTTTGGGAGCTTAGTGTAAGTCTAAACAACTTTGCTAAGCTCAAGAGTAAGTGAATGGTTTTTCGCTCTTGAATTATGATTGTGGAATTGGCTTTTAAGCAATTGTGGTTGATGATTGAAATGCATGTGTTTTGCATGGTTTAAATCTGTTTTGAAAGCATATTTTAGCATGGTTCAATGCTGGTTTTGAAAGCCATATGTGGAGGATGCTCAAGGTAAGAGATCCTTGGTTTTATACATTGGAAATGTGGTTTTGATGCATGGTGTTGCATGTTGTTCAATGGCTTTGTCTAATGCTTTAAAACAGTGAATTAATGTTGGTAAATGATGGTTTTTGCATATTGGTTATGCATGTGAATCATTTGATTAATGTGGTAATGGTTTTGCATATTGGTTATGCATGTGAAACATTGGACTAATGTGGTAAGGTGGTTATATTGGCAAGTGATGTAAGTGGTTCTTGGTTCTTTGATCGGATATAGTTAGCCGGCTATAGGATTGGGTGCACCGTGAATTAAGTCGCCTTGGAGGTGGAGTGGTCAAGAGTGGACCGGTAAACTCCCTTCAAGTATCCTAACGAGATGGTTGAGGTCATAATGGAGGTGTTGCCCATTCGAGGACCTTGGTTGAGCAAAGGTTATATGGTGTTTAAAAGTCCATATGTAGGAACCTTGTGCTTGTTGAGATCACAATGGCGGTATTAAGTCCATGTGTGGATCTTGTGTAGGGTGTCCCAGATCTCGTTAGTGATGTTATACAACTACCAATCGGTGAATGCAAAGGTTGTATGGTGTTTGAAAGTCCATACATGGGAACCTTGGGGAAAAGTTGAGGTTGTATGGTGTTTGAAAGTCCATACATGGGAACCTCGGGAAAGCTAAGGTTGTATGGTGTTTAAAAGTCCATACATGGGAACCTTAGGATGTTGAGGTCAAATGGTGTTTAAAAGTCCATTTGGGAGACCTTGGATTGGTAGGGTGTATGGAGCATAGGGACAACGCTCGGAATCCGCGTATCCGATTGGGTGTTGTGTTGAAAAGTGAATGTGGTTGATCACTTGAAGGCCAATATGATGTTCTTGATTGTGATGAAGCATGGGATGCTTGAATTGATGCATAATTGCATGTGAAGCATGAGATGCTTGAAAAGATGCATGGTTGCATGGAAAGTGTATAATGCTTGTGAATGCATGGTTACTTGTTAAGTTGAACAAGTGTTGATTATCATTTGGAAAATGATGCATGTGAGCATGAAATATCTTTAGTGCATTGGAGTCTTGTTAAGACTTGTTTTTAAAGGCATGTCATGATGATGTTGTGGTTCATATATGTTGCCTTTGGTTTAATGCATGTGTTGGTTGGTTTGTGAAATGGTTTTAAAAGATTCTTGCTTGAATTAGCTTTCAAGTTTAAGAAAGGTATGTTGTGAAATGGGAGTGTTTTCCAAGGTTTTGTTTTAGCTTGCATATGGTGTTTATGCATGGTTTGGCTAAATGGTTGATTTTGCAAGTTTTGCTTTGAAAAGGGTTTTCTTAGTTTGCTAAACTAAGGGTTGGTTTTCATGTATGTGCGATGCATGGTTTTGAGCTTGTTGTTGAAAAGGGGTTTTCAAACATGGCTTTGGTAAACAAATCGAGTTTGTTTTAAAAGTGATTTATGGCTCGCTGCATAGATGGTGTTTTGGTTTTGAGCATTCCTCACTAAGCATTATGTGCTTACGCTCCTTTTTGTCCATCAATGCAGATTCTTGAAGTTCGGACAACGAGGAGCAAGGGATTCAAGAAGGACTCCACTTGAGATGTATGTCTCGGTTAATAGCTATAGTTAATAAAGGCAATGGGGTAGAATTTCTTGGGTTGATGTATGTGTTTGTTTATGTTCGGACAAGTATGGTTTTGTGTTGTTGATGTTGTTGGAACATGGTTTGGCTTATGAGTTTGAATTGGATGTATGTTGTTTAAATGGTTGCTTGTGTTGGAAGCTTAACCTTGAAATTGGGGTTTTTCGTGTATGTTGACATGTTGTTGAATTGTTGATGCAAGTATGTCCCTTATATGTTGATTTGCATGTTGGCAAAGTTTGGTGGCTTTTGGAGCATGATTGGATGTTTAATTGCATGTTTAAGAATGCATTTTGAGGCTTGCTGTGCAGGGTGTTTCGGAACAGCCAATACCGTTTCGGAACGGGTGCCTTAAACAAGCCCAGGCGTCCGAAACGGGAGGGACCGTTCCGAAACGGAAAGGCTACTGCCCGACCCCCGTTTCGGTACCCGTTGCGGAACGGCCCCGCGTTTCGAAACGGGATGTCTCCCGTTTCGGAACGGTTGACCGTTGGGGGCTGACAGTGGCAGTTATGTGTTTCAAAATGTTTGCATTTTGGTCCTGAATCTTGTATGTGCAATTGTATGAGTTTGAGATGTCCGTTTGAGCTGAAATTTGGCCGAGATGCATGAAACATGATTAATTTTAAGTTGGTAACTTAAAATCTGGTTAAGGCCTCAAAGTTTTCAGAATTTACAATTTGGTCCCTAAAATTGTAATTTGTTCAATTGGGTCCCCGTTTGATCTCTGATGTTTGTGATCTTTGAGTATGATGTTTGTGTGATCACATCTAGGATTAATGAGTATCTAGACAAGATTAAAAAAAAAGGGTCGTTAATCAATGTTGACTTTCGGGTTGACTTTGGTTTTCCCCGTGTAATCTTCTTAATTCGGGCCAACCGTCTAGGTCGGGTTAAGGGGGTTACATTTGGTGGTATCAGAGCTGAGTTGCGAATGTTTGGGGAAAACGGTAAGTTGTTGTGATGTGTGTTGATGTTTACCTTGTTGTGTGGATGAAAGTTGGTTGAATGTTGGTTGAAACACGTGTTTCTGGGCATGATGCTGATGTTTCTGAGCAAATTGTTGATGTTTCTGATCAAGTTGCTGATGTTTTCGAGCATGTTTTGTGTTTATGAATCATTGTTGAATTAATGTGGATATGTGCTGATGTTGTGAGCTGGTGTTATGCTTGATGATTGTGTAATGAGTATGTTATGTTGATAGTATGCTGATGCAAATGGATGCTGTTGGATGTAAGCATGGTCGAGTATGTTGATTGATATGCTTGATGTTGTGATATCCATGTTGTGTTGACTGTTATGTCATGTAAAGGGGAGGATTCGGGATACCCATTGCCTTATTAATATAGCTATTGTGTTATTTTGGAGTTGGAGTTTGAATCCTTGCTTAATGCTGGTCTAACTGGTTTGTTTGTTTGTTGTGATTGTATGTTTGTTGTTGTTAGTAGTATGGCTAAGTCGATGAAAGAATGGCAGTTGGGTGAGATGGTTGCTGCCTTGGGGCAGGTTGTTAAGGCGTGGAATTCACCCTTTGGTGGAGGTGTTTTGTCTCAGCTTTCTGCGCCTGGGGTTGAGGTGATAAGGCAAGGGAAAGAAGCTGGTTCTGTGGTGAAGAGTTCATCATCTGATGTTCAGGAGGTGTTGGGAACATCTCAGGCTGTGGTAAAGGTAAAGTCAGTGGATGTGCTGGCTGTGGGATGTGTGGGTTTGCCGAAGCAGCATTTGCTTGATTTGGGTGCTGTGGAATATCATGGTTCTACACCGGAGATGTTTGAGGCCTGGTTGGCCAGTGTGGTTCTGATCTTGGATCAGGAAGGCTGTGATCTTGCTTGTAAGCTGGGGAGTGTTGTTTCTCTGATGTTGGAGGATGCATGCGTCTGGTGGACATCTGTGGCAGTGGCGTCACATATTCATGATATTGATTGGGATTTCTTTGTATCTGCCTTTTATGAAAGGTATCTTGGAGGGAAGTTTCCAAGGGTTGAGCAATGTGACGGTGGTGTTGTTGTAGAGCAAGTGTTGCTTGGGCAAGGAGTGGAAGTTCAGCCACCGGTGTGTGACCGTTGTGAAAGGCGCCATGTTGGGGGTTGTTGGGGCGCGGGTGCTTGCTGGAACTGTGGTTCCAAAGTGCATGTTAAGCGTGATTGTCCTCTTGGAGTGAAGTCAGCTTTGGTGATAGCCAAAGGGTCTCAGAAAGGTCGTGGGCACGGCCGAGGCAAGGTTCAGAAGTGGTAGAAAGAGCAGAAAGTTGTGAAGAGTGTGGGAAAGGAGAATTGCTAGAAATGTGGGTCTGCTGGACACATGAGACGTGATTGTTTGATGTTGGCTCGGAACATCCAAGGTCCCTTACTGCAAGGAGTTGGTGGTGACCCTGGTGTGTTAGCTGTTGCTGCAGTGGTGCGGCAGGAGGATGATGGTTCCGCGAGGAAGAGAGTTCGTCTGATGAAGCCTCAGGGTGGTGTTGTGCTTTCAGGTAACCTTGTTTAGTAATCTTTGCTCTAGTTACCTTAGTTTGGTTTCTGTTGGTTTTCCTTGCGTGGTAAGTTTAGTCTTGTTGCTAGTTGTTGGGGTAATAGTTGTAGTTCGGAAACATCTTTGGTGTGAAGAAGGCTTAGGTGAGAATCTTGTGGTTAATAATTGTTGGTATGATGGAGTAGATAAGTTAGAAGTGAGGTAGGAGGTTGTTCTTAGACGGATTCTGAGGATGTTATTGGAGGGTGTGAACTGGCATTCATGCACAGATAAAATCATTGTTATATGCTATATTATATATGTTGGTCCATGCATACATGTGGCATGACATTAGAGGTTTTGCATACATGTACATCAGGCATTGATAGGGCATGTTGGTGATCATGCATATGATGTTCACACTCGCTAATAATTAATCGAATCTGTTAGTGTGGTGGTTGGGTTAGGTTGGATGATGGGTTCTTAGAGGTTGTTTTGGTGCTGAGTGAGGGTTAGAAGTAATATTAAGCTAGTTGCTTGTAATGGCGAGGGTGGCATAGCATGTTGGTGGAAGGATAGTGTTTGTTGTTTAAGGAGTTTAGTGGTTTGGTGGTGAGGAGTACCAGTTGAAGTAGGATCGGTTAAGTGGGTTCAATTGCTAAGTGGGAGCGGTAGTTCCTTTGTGTTAAGTGTTGTTGCAGGTTAGCGGTTGTGTTTTCAGGTGCTGAGGTAGCTTAGCATTTAGGTTGTTGTGGAAGGGTTGTGTTTGCAAGTGCTGGTTCTTAGCAACCTTTGAGGAGTTGAGGAGTTGATATGTATGTTTAGGTTGGGCAATGTTCTGGCAAGGCAAGTGTTGCGGTCAAGCTTGTGGTGGTTAAGCAATGAAAGGTCGAGGGTCAGTGTTGTTTGAAAGGATTCTTGTGAAAGGTGGTTGGCTGGTTGTGGTTAAGGAAGTTCCGTCTGAAGTCAGTTGGTGGTGTGTGGAACAGCTGGCGGAGTCGAGTTGGGGTTGTGATGTAAATTTTGGTTTGTGGGTGAGTAGACCTGGAGAGTCGTTTTGGTAATGTTAGCAACAGTTGTGAGGGTTTATCAGCATTCGTTGAGGAGTTTGGGTAAGCAGTTGATGTTTAAGGATTTTTGCTTGTTGGGAAATTCTTGGAAGAGGTTTGGGAGTTTGCAAGAGTTTTAGAAGCAGAGAAGGTTGAATAGTGGCTGATTTGGATTGGTTAATGTTACTGTGTAAGCGAGCTTTGGGAGTTGTGTGTTACAATGATGTGAGCTGTAAAAGTTGAGTTCTACAGGTTGATGTTAGAGCTGTGGGCAGTCGGAAGTGCGGGAGGTTAAATTGTGGTTATCTTTGTGTGTGCTGGGTTTTGTGAACAGCATGTGATGGTGTTGAGTTTGGTGGAGTTTTGTGTGGAAAGTGTTCAGTAGTGATTGAAGCTTTTGTGTTGCCTTGTGTGTTGGGTTGAGAAGGTTGTGGTTCTCTTTTTGCCAGTTGAAATTTCGAGGACGAAATTTCCTAAGGGGGGGAGAGTTGTAACGCACCGGTTTTGGGCTCAGAAGTTTTGGGCGTTGACCGGTTCGGTCAAAGTGCTGATCGAATATATAAGAGTGAATTTAGGAAAGCCTAGTTCGGGTTGCATTAAAAATATGGAAAAATGTTCTAAAATCATCTTTTAATATATAAAAGTGAACTGTGAAATCAATTTTGGAAAATGAGGTTTGGAAGGGTGACATTTTGGGTTAGTGACCAAAATGTAATTTTTGAAAACTGCGTGACTTTTTTAAAAAGGATTGAAACTTTGAATCTTTAAGGAGCTATTTACCCAATGGGAGTTTCTCCAGATTTTCTAAATATATTAAATGGTTAATTAAATGTTTTTAAACTAAAGAAAAGTGGAGGGAAGATATTTTCCTAATTCTAACTAACTTTTCTCTCAACCATTTTCTCTCATCTTTTCTCTCAAACCAAACACATTCTCTCCAGATCTTTTCTCTCTGATTTTGTCACTCAAATCACTCATTTCAACTCTCATTTGATTCCTAATCATCTCATCAACAAAACCTCTCAATTTGCAAGTTGTTTCATCAAGCTTTTTGACTCCAAAAAGGAGAAACTCAAGTTTGGAGGTAAGAACGTCCTTCTCCTCTGAACTTCAAGTTCTTTATTGAAATTCCCAAGTTCTCAATCCTTGATTTGTGTTTTGTTAAAGGTTTTTCAATTGAAATCTTGATTTTGACTTAAAATGCAAGATTTGGCGATTTTGGTGAAATTTTCGTGTGATCTGTTTGGGCAGTGTTTTGAAGTGTCAAAATGATGTTAAATGAATGCTAAATTGATTAGAAGTTGAGGTTTAATTAATGCAATCCCGGATAGGTTGAATTTCCTAAGTTTTTGCTTGAGTTTTTGGTTGTTTTTGTAGTGTTTTTGGTGTTCTGTTATACCTGGAAGTATAAGGACGTGTTTGTGATCATTTTGGATGTTAATTGATGTTTAAAAATGGTTAGAAGTGATGGATCTTGGCTGGGTTTAGTTTTGGTAGTGTTTGGAGGTGATTTCGGTTGTGTTTGGTAGCCGAATTGTTGGTTGTGTGATGAGCAGCGAGTTTGGTTGTGTGGCTGCTGTTCTTAATGCATAATGATGCATTAATGTGCTGTTTTTGTGTGCTTGAAACAGGGGAGTTTGATCCGTGAGCTTTTGAGGTGTTGCGGAAGGTTTCGGATGCTTGGAAGGCTTGGTGGCTAGCCTTGTTTTGTGTATCGGTGAGTGAAGTTGGGTTTTCAGCTTTTAAACCAAGGTTTGAAGGTTTTTGGGAGCTTAGTGTAAGTCTAAACAACTTTGCTAAGCTCAAGAGTAAGTGAATGGTTTTTCGCTCTTGAATTATGATTGTGGAATTGGCTTTTAAGCAATTGTGGTTGATGATTGAAATGCATGTGTTTTGCATGGTTTAAATCTGTTTTGAAAGCATATTTTAGCATGGTTCAATGCTGGTTTTGAAAGCCATATGTGGAGGATGCTCAAGGTAAAAGATCCTTGGTTTTATACATTGGAAATGTGGTTTTGATGCATGGTGTTGCATGTTGTTCAATGGCTTTGTCTAATGCTTTAAAACAGTGAATTAATGTTGGTAAATGATGGTTTTTGCATATTGGTTATGCATGTGAATCATTTGAGTAATGTGGTAATGGTTTTGCATATTGGTTATGCATGTGAAACATTGGACTAATGTGGTAAGATGGTTATATTGGCAAGTGATGTAAGTGGTTCTTGGTTCTTTGATCGGATATAGTTAGCCGGCTATAGGATTGGGTGCACCGTGAATTAAGTCGCCTTGGAGGTGGAGTGGTCAAGAGTGGACCGGTAAACTCCCTTCAAGTATCCTAACGAGATGGTTGAGGTCATAATGGAGGTGTTTCCCATTCGAGGACCTTGGTTGAGCAAAGGTTATATGGTGTTTAAAAGTCCATATGTAGGAACCTTGTGCTTGTTGAGATCACAATGGCGGTATTAAGTCCATGTGTGGATCTTGTGTAGGGTGTCCCGGATCTCATTAGTGATGTTATACAACTACCAATCGGTGAATGCAAAGGTTGTATGGTGTTTGAAAGTCCATACATGGGAACCTTGGGGAAAAGTTGAGGTTGTATGGTGTTTGAAAGTCCATACATGGGAACCTCGGGAAAGCTAAGGTTGTATGGTGTTTAAAAGTCCATACATGGGAACCTTAGGATGTTGAGGTCAAATGGTGTTTAAAAGTCCATTTGGGAGACCTTGGATTGGTAGGGTGTATGGAGCGTAGGGACAACGCTCGGAATCCGCGTATCCGATTGGGTGTTGTGTTGAAAAATGAATGTGGTTGATCACTTGAAGGCCAATATGATGTTCTTGATTGTGATGAAGCATGGGATGCTTGAATTGATGCATAATTGCATGTGAAGCATGAGATGCTTGAAAAGATGCATGGTTGCATGGAAAGTGTATAATGCTTGTGAATGCATGGTTACTTGTTAAGTTGAACAAGTGTTGATTATCATTTGGAAAATGATGCATGTGAGCATGAAATATCTTTAGTGCATTGGAGTCTTGTTAAGACTTGTTTTTAAAGGCATGTCATGATGATGTTGTGGTTCATATATGTTGCCTTTGGTTTAATGCATGTGTTGGTTGGTTTGTGAAATGGTTTTAAAAGATTCTTGCTTGAATTGGCTTTCAAGTTTAAGAAAGGTATGTTGTGAAATGGGAGTGTTTTCCAAGGTTTTGTTTTAGCTTGCATATGGTGTTTATGCATGGTTTGGCTAAATGGTTGATTTTGCAAGTTGTGCTTTGAAAAGGGTTTTCTTAGTTTGCTAAACTAAGGGTTGGTTTTCATGTATGTGCGATGCATGGTTTTGAGCTTGTTGTTGAAAAGGGGTTTTCAAACATGGCTTTGGTAAACAAATCGAGTTTGTTTTAAAAGTGATTTATGGCTCGCTGCATTGATGGTGTTTTGGTTTTGAGCATTCCTCACTAAGCATTATGTGCTTACGCTCCTTTTTGTCCATCAATGCAGATTCTTGAAGTTCGGACAGCGAGGAGCAAGGGATTCAAGAAGGACTCCACTTGAGATGTATGTCTCGGTTAATAGCTATAGTTAATAAAGGCAATGGGGTAGAATTTCTTGGGTTGATGTATGTGTTTGTTTATGTTCGGACAAGTATGGTTTTGTGTTGTTGATGTTGTTGGAACATGGTTTGGCTTATGAGTTTGAATTGGATGTATGTTGTTTAAATGGTTGCTTGTGTTGGAAGCTTAACCTTGAAATTGGGGTTTTTCGTGTATGTTGACATGTTGTTGAATTGTTGATGCAAGTATGTCCCTTATATGTTGATTTGCATGTTGGCAAAGTTTGGTGGCTTTTGGAGCATGATTGGATGTTTAATTGCATGTTTAAGAATGCATTTTGAGGCTTGCTGTGCAGGGTGTTTCGGAACAGCCAATACCGTTTCGGAACGGGTGCCTTAAACAAGCCCAGGCGTCCGAAACGGGAGGGACCGTTCCGAAACGGAAAGGCTACTGCCCGACCCCCGTTTCGGTACCCGTTGCGGAACGGCCCCGCGTTTCGAAACGGGCTATCTCCCGTTTCGGAACGGTTGACCGTTGGGGGCTGACAGTGGCAGTTATGTGTTTCAAAATGTTTGCATTTTGGTCCTGAATCTTGTATGTGCAATTGTATGAGTTTGAGATGTCCGTTTGAGCTGAAATTTGGCCGAGATGCATGAAACATGATTAATTTTAAGTTGGTAACTTAAAATCTGGTTAAGGCCTCAAAGTTTTCAGAATTTACAATTTGGTCCCTAAAATTGTAATTTGTTCAATTGGGTCCCCGTTTGATCTCTGATGTTTGTGATCTTTGAGTATGATGTTTGTGTGATCACATCTAGGGTTAATGAGTATCTAGACAAGATTTAAAAAAAAGGGTCGTTAATCAATGTTGACTTTCGGGTTGACTTTGGTTTTCCCCGTGTAATCTTCTTAATTCGGGCCAACCGTCTAGGCCGGGTTAAGGGGGTTACAATCTTTAAGGAGCTAAATTGGCTGGGCCAATATGGTTATTTTCCCCTTTATTTTTGACTATTCAAATATTTTAAAAAAAGATTTTGCAATTAAAACTAAAAAGGTTTCTCTTATTTCCTCATTTCACGTTAAAACTCCATTTTTAGTTTCCTCATTTTCTCTCTTCAGCAAAACATCCTTTGGGCTTGATTTTCTCAAGGTAAAAGTGATTTCTTATCAATCTAATGTTGCCAAATGATTTTCCTACTTTAGTTTTCTAAAACCCAAGCTTGATTCATTGTTTTCTCAAGGGATTTTTGCTAAACAAGGGGGAAAAAGCTATCATTGGAGGTGAGCAATGAAATTCTCCTATGATGTAAGGTTCTTTATTGATATTCTCATGTTTTGATTCTTTTAATTACTAAGTTTATGTTTTCTTAAAGTGATTTTAATGTAAATTGGCTAAAATGAGCTAAAATGAGCATTTGGGCAAGATCTTGAGTTGGATCTTTTGTTGATAGGTTTGATGATGGTTTTGCCTTTATTTTGATGTGGTTTTTGTGTTGAGATGATGGGTGAATGATAGGAATCCCGAAATTGGGTTTGGTGTTGAAGTTGTTGATTGAAAAAGTGAGTTTTGTGGTAAATCGATAGTTGATGGTATTCTGATGTTGGGTTGATGTTTTTAGATGTTTATTCATGTATTTTGTTGATAGATAATTGTCACGCCCCATCCTTAAGCACCGAGGACAAATGAAGAGCTTTGGACGTGCACAATGCACCCATGGGCGTTTTAAGGCAAAACATAAGCCAAGGAAAGTTCTAGAACGCACCAGAGAGGCCTACAACTCTCTTTCAACGTCTCCAAAACGTTCTAGGAGGTTCCAGAACGCTCTACAACCATATAGGCCCACCTAGAAGCACCTAGAAGGCTCGGGAAGCTCGGGGAAGCATCAGGACAACTCCGGAAGGCTCAAGACTAGTCTGGACACCTCTAGAACATTCTAGAAGACTATAGACAAGTGTAGATCTATAGGGACAACTATAGAATAATCTAGAAGCCTTTAGTATATTGTAGAGCTTTTAGACCATTTAGGATAATACTAGATAAGTATGGAATTATCTAGATATTCCTAGGTGTTGTAAGATATTTTAGGAGGCGAAACAAGGATCGTTGGATCGAATAGATCCTAGCCGTCTATTGAGGAGGTGGGAGCCTATAAATAGGGCGACCCCTCTCATTTGTAAACCATCCCACAAAACACATAAGTTGTATACTCTCTTGTAAGCTTTCTTCTAAGCTTAAAAAAGCTTCTCTTTCTTAAGTTCTCACTTATTTTGCCATAGCGTTGCGCTAGTAAGGCTTACTAGCATTGTGTCGAGAGTGCTAGTGCCGCACGGATTGAGTCTAAGAGAAATAAATCTTTGACAGTTGGTATCAGAGCGTGTTAGGATCGCTGGGAGCATGGCCAAGACAGGCAATAATCAAGTTGCTAGCCTGTCGGAGACCGAGGTCACGCATGACCAAGGTGGGCATGAAGTAAAGGCCGACCTTGCGGAGACAAGGTCTCATGCCAAGTCCAAAGACACGATCTCTAGCTTAGAGTCACGCTTGACTCGCATGGAGGAAAGTATTATGGGCGTGGGTGCCCAAGTGGACGACCTTCAAGAATGGGTTGAAGGCCTCAAGGCGGAGGATGCCGAGATCCACACGGCCGTGAGGACCATGAAGATCAAGCTAGAGGAGACCATGCGCGCGGAAATGGGTGAAGTCCGCGATGCACTCATGGGAGAGCTCACAAAGGTACGTGAGTCATTACAACGTGAACTTGCCAACATGCATGCTCAATTAGAGTCGTTGCAAGGCGACCTTGCGTTGTGCAAGCGCGCCATGTCCGCTGGGCCAAGCACCTCATACGAGACCAAGAGGGTTGAGGTGCCCAAACCTAAGACATTTTCGGGGTCACGCGACGCTAAGGAAGTAGACAACTTCCTATATGGCTTAGAGCAATACCTTGTCGCGATTGGTATTGTGGACGAGGCATCAAAGGTTCAAACTGCCTCACTTTACCTCATCGACACCGCCATGTTATGGTGGAGGAGAAGGCGTCTGGACATCGAGAGAGGTACGTGCACCATCTCTACCTTCAACGATTTTAAAAGGGAGCTCAAAAGGCAATTCTATTCGGAGAATGCCGAGGATGAGGCAAGAGCTCGCCTACGAAGGTTGAAGCAGTAGGGGAGCATCCACGACTACGTGATGGAGTTCACTAGTTTGGTGCTCGAGATCTTCGATATGACCGAGAAAGACTCACTCTTCAACTTCATAGATGGTCTCCAAAGTTGGGCCAAAATCGAGTTAAGGCGTCGCAGAGTCCAAACCCTTGCCGATGCCATTTCTGTGGCCGAGAGTCTCATCGATTACTCTAGCCACAAGGATACCACCCCTAAGCTGAGGAATGAGAAGAGCAGTCATGCTAAAGGTGGGGGAGACAATGGCCATTACAAGGAGGGCCATCGAGAGGGCCACTCACCAAGGCACCGAGACTCGTCTCCTTGGAAGAGCAAGGACAAGGGTAAGTCCAAGGATTTCCAAGGAACGAGGAAGTCACCGCCAAGCAGTTGCTTCATTTGCGACGGCGACCATTGGACTCGTGAATGCCCACAATGACAAGACCTTAGTTTACTCCTAGCCAATCATCGAGAAGGTAGTGACACCGACAGTGGCGATGAGGGTGCACAGATGGGATCCATACAGATGATTTCAGCACTTCGATCGGTTGAGGACACCGATAGGAATGAGGGAAGTTCCAACCATAAGGGACATGACACCGAGGGACTTAAGCTAGGGTCGATGGTCGACATGGAGAAAGAAGATGACCAAACATCTCTAAAGGCGGAAGGTAAGGCCGAGTCACCGACCAAGCTTGCACGGGGTAAGCAAGGTGGCGTCAACAAGGGTAAGTCCACGAGAGGGAATCGTGGCAACACGAAGGCTAAGTCCGCGCCAAAGGCTAGCACAAGGGTGAAGTGCTACCTATGTGAAGGACCTCATGTGATGAGGTCATTTTCCATACGAAAGCGACTTGTTGCCTTCATCAAAGGAGTTGATGGCAAGGCACCACCTGGTACAATAGCCTAGGATCGAGCTTCTAAGTCGAGGGTAAAGGCAAGGCAAGCTAGGAGTCGACAGAAGCACTCCAGTAACATCCCAATCCAACGAGGACGCGACGAGGACGTCGCGAGCTTAGGTGGGGGAGGATGTCACGCCCCATCCTTAAGCACCGAGGCCAAATGAAGAGCTTTGGACGTGCTCAATGCACCAATGGGCGTTTTAAGGCAAAGCATGAGCCAAGGAAGGTTCTAGAACGCCCAAGAGAGGCCTACAACTCTCTTTCAACGTCTCCAAAACATTCTAGGAGGTTCCAGGACGCTCTACAACCATCTAGGCCCACCTGGAAGGATCTAGAAGGCTCGGGAAGCTCGAGGAAGCATCAGGACAACTCCAGAAGGCTCGAGTCTAGTCTGGACACCTCTGGAACATTCTAGAAGACTATAGACAAGTGTAGATCTATAAGGACAACTATAGAATAATCTAGAAGCCTTTAGTATATTGTAGAGCTTTTAGACCATTTATGATAATACTAGATAAGTATGGAATTATCTAGATATTCCTAGGTGTTGTAAGATATTTTAGGAGGCGAAACAAGGACCGTTGGATTGAATAGATCCTAGCCGTCCATTGAGAAGGTGGGAGCCTATAAATAGGGTCATTCCTCTCATTTGTAAACCATCCCACAAAACATATAAGTTGTATACTATCTTGTAAGCTTTTTCCTAAGCTTAATAAAGCTTCTCCTTCTTAAGTTCTCACTTGTTTTGCCATAGCGTTGCGCTAGTAAGGCTTACTAGCATTGAGTCGGGAGTGCTAGTGCCGCATGGATTGAGTCTAAGAGAAATAAGTCCGTGACATAATCCTGGGTTTTTTATGGAGGTTGTCTGAGTTGAGTTTTCCGATATTTTCGGTTTGTTTCAGAAATGTTTCGATAGGCGATTTAATTGGATTGTTGAATCTCTGTTTTTCCAGTAAGTTAGAGTGTTGAAAATATCTCTAATCCTCTATTTTGGGTTGGTTAGAAGCAGGGGTGGAGGATCTGGAATCGCTGGATACATTTTTGGGCGAATCGTAAAGCTAGAAAAGAGTTTCGGCTTGGTTTTGGTAATCACTGGTGAGTGGAAATGTTTTAATGCTTTAACAAGGTTAAGAAAGCATTTTGGGAGTTTGGGTTGTGTCGATAGGCCAATCCAAGCTCAAAAGTAAGTTTTGAGTTGTTTTGGTATTTTCATCGTTTACATTTTGATCATGTTTTGATCATGAGCATGTCATTTTAAATGATGTTTTTCCACCGTTGTTGTGCATCAAATGCATGTTGTCCTTGTCCCATGAGAATACCATGTGTTTTATGAAAGTGTTGCTTGAGTTCATGTTATGCATAGGCTTGTGGTTATGGTATTTGGGATGTGTTTGGGGAGGTGTTTATCCCCGGTGTAAATCAGTGGAATGTGATGTTGCAATGAGTACATTGACATATGCGGATCTTGATATCGGATAGATTGATCGATCAATAGGATGTGAAGTGCACTATAATTACAAAATTTGCGCGTGAGATAAATTCTTCGGTTTCACAATAGGGGTTGTGCTATTGTGATGCGAGTGGTAGAGGTTGTGCTATCACCAACGGGTAATGCGGGTTGTGGCATCCCGACCGAAGTGAGATTGTGGTGAGGGTTGTTTCACCATGTGACTTGATGGGGGTTGTGCCATCAAGGTGTCCGCTTATCCGGGCAATGTGTAAATGATGCCGGTATACTTATTCGCTTATGGTTTTAATATGAGCTTGGTAAACTCATATGGTTCTGTTTATATGCTTGAAACATGTGGTTTGAATTGGGGCCGATAGGCTTGGTTTGCATATGTGGTTTACATATGGTTTATGCATAGTTGATGCATGTTTTGTGCCCATGGCATGTGTTGTTGCAATTGCTTATACTTGTTTTAAGTATGGTATGTTGAAAGGAAATGATTTGCGAAAGTGATTTTAAGAAAGTGTTTTGGTTTCCAAAATGAAGTTGTTTTCAAAACTGCATTGTTGTAGCTTGATTTTTTAGCCCCGCTCACTAAGCTTCGTAGCTTACGTTCTCTTTTCCAACAATGCAGATCTGTAGATCTTTTTGGAAGGCAACTGTGCAAGGGAGGTGATCCAAGTGTCCGCTTCAAGCTCAAGTATGGCTTTGTTGAGATAATAGTGTGTGTGGCAAAGGGGTTAGACCTTGTTTATGTTTTGAGGAGTGTTTTGTAACTCCTTGTGTTGAGAGCATGGTTGTTATGGCTTGTTTTTACCTTGAGTTAAATGGTTTTGATTTTAAGCCTTGTTTTGCTTAGTTCCTAAATCTTGAGGTATCTTGTCTTAATCGTTTGTTAATCATGGTTAAGTTCTCTTGCTTGTATGTATGTTTGGTTGTTTGATCTTGGTGGTTGTATGCTCATCTTGATGTTTCCTTGTTGGTTGTGCTGATTGGAACCGAGGGAATTAACTTTGAAGATGCTTGACCTGCAGATTTTCTGTTTCTGCAGCAAGGCATTTCGAAACAGGCTCGAAGGTTTCAGAACGGCCCTTGTTTTGGTCTTGGCGTTTCGGAACGAGTATCGAAACGGGCTTTGCAGGGCCGGAACGGGCCCAGACCGTTTTTAAGCGAAAGCTCTCTGTGCAGACTTGTTCCGATACGATCGATGGTGTTCCGAAACGCGAGTCGTTGGAAGTTAGGTAAGAGCATCTTTGAAGTTATTTTTCTTGTGTTTTGGTCCAAGCTTTATGTGTTATCAATTGTGGTTGATTGTGGGTTTGTTTTGAGTTGCATTTCAGCATGGAAGCATGAAATGAAATTAATTTCAAAGTGATCACCTTAATTTCATTATAGGTCCCTGTTTTATACTAGTTTTGCATTTTGGTCCCTGGTTGCTCGGTTGATTATTCAGTGCTCGTTTCGTCGTGTTTTCTTCCGCTGTGTGTTCTCAAATATAAGGTTTAATTCGAGCATCTAAAAAAGATAACAATTAACGTGTTTAGGGTTGCTAATCGGTGAGAAATCTTCAGATCTTTCTTCGGTTAGTCCTATGTAATCCGCTCGATACGGTCTGGTGGCTAGGCCGGGTCGAGGGGGTTACACCTTCAGTTCAATTTGTTTGTTTCCAAAGTGCCAAAATAAATGTCAAACTGTTTGGTCATTGGTTCTTAAAAGAACCTGTGTGGAAGATCATGAATCTGAATCTACAACTTTTAAAAGAATAAACGTATATGTAACGAATCTTCCCTTCTTCAAATGATGATGTACAAAAATATATTGTTGAAATATGACGTCCTATCATTTATCCATGGGTAAAAATTCTCTACCCTTTAATCAGCTTTCTTTTATGCCCCACACTAAAAAATATTTAAAAATTATATTCTAAACTCTAACCCTAATTTTCACATCCTAAACCCTACGCCCTAAAAAATACACTCAACCCCTAATTCTCTAAATCCTAACCTTAAACTCTAAAATCTAAACCTTAAACCCACTATTTTAAAGTGGGGCATAAAAGAGGCATGATAAGGGGCAGCCGATTTCAATCCTCCATCCGTACCTTTGCAACATCCACTTCATTAAAAACTGAAACAAGAATCATTTCTGCCCAATAATAGTAACATGAATTTAAGTTGTGGTTGCGACCACGTTTTCGATTGCATGCGTTTACTGTGATTGTGGACATAACAAATGTTATTACTGTCACTGTAGTTATTGCGGGCGTGAATTTATTTTTAATAAAAATTGTTATTGTGGACATGAGGACTTCAAACGTGTTTATACCATTATATTGCGGCGGTTAGTACGATTACGAACCACTATCTAAATTCCTTGTTATTAATATATCCCTCAACTGGATGTCACTAATACGCTAACGTGACCGGTCGGGAGTAAAGTACCCACACAAAAAAATCAAAAGATGAAACCGATTCAAAATTTCCCACATCCACGTTTCTACGCCTCCTCTTCACCTTCTTTAATGCGCAATCGAACAAGATCTTGCTCCATGAGAGAAGAAAAAACAAAGGAGCCAACATCTAGATCAAAAGAAAAACACGATTACAAAAACTAGTAAAAAAATACATAATAGCCCATTAATCCTTCGTATTTTAAAACTTAAGTTTACAAGGTCAATAAACTACTATAAATTATAAAATGCTTATTAAATTTTTAAAAATTATATAATGAACATTAAATTTTTGTTTCAAAATGATTATTATGTCATTAATTATCTTTAAGAGGGTGATGGGCAGCTAAGAAAAAAATATAATAGCGAATTTAATTCTTCATATTTTTAAATTCAATTAATTTAGTCATAATTAAAAAAATCAATAAATTTAACTCATAATATTTATCCATTCTTTTAATTTAATTTTATTTTTAATTAAAATTAATTTAATATTTTTTCTTTCAACTAAACGGTGACACATGCCTTCATGTAGTTGAAAGAAAATAAATGAAAGAATGGGGGGATTGAAGACTCAAACTTGAAAAAGGAAAGGGGAATGAAGCTCGCTAACCACTAGGTCAAACCTAATTTTTTGTTTTAAATGACAACAAAGTTATTAATTGTTGGGACAATGTTTTTGTTGTCCCAATTATCACTGTTGCACCATCGTTATCTTCCTCAACTTGATCTGCAATGCCAAGACAGATATTTAGTTGATTTTCATTTTTCATATTGAAAAAATATTGTAGGTCGCATGGGTCAAAGCATCAGGTAAGAATGGGTATTTTTCTTTTTTGAATATTTCAGTTTGGTTCAATTATATATGCATTTATCTTCAGATACAATCATATCATACGCAGAAACTTCGAAATATTTATTTGAAAAATATGATAAATTTAAAACTTTAAGACATTTTTTCTATGAGAAATGTGGAGATTTAAATAATAAAATTATAGCTTTATATTTTACTTTATAATACTTTTACAACAATATGTCATAACCTTTAAACATAGGCGGAGCCATCTTATAAAAATGGGTGTCTCGTAACACTTTAAAAATTTTAAATTTTTTTTTCTATATAATTTGTATATAAAAAATTGAAAACATATATAAATGACACTTTTTTTATAAATAAAATAATACATTTTTATAAATAAAATGACATTTCTTTATAATAAATTAGTCTTTTTAAATATTATTGAAAAAATGATACTGCTTGAATAAATTTTTAGCCTCGAAACGAGTGAGTGATAAATAAAAAGTTGATGCTGAAACCAAACATAACACAGACACTATCTCTAAGATAATACGATCTAACATAAACTCGACAATTGAAAACGCAAACGCCCGTGCAACAATTAGGCTTGAAAACAAACTAAGCGGTAGAAACAAACTATCACAAACCTGAAAAGGCAGAACTTTACATATAGTAATTATTGGTATAATCATAAAAATGTAAGTTGAATCAAGTTTAAATGATTTTATTCTTGTTTTCTCGTACTTATTATTTGTGCAAACGTAGAAATGAATTTCATTTTCTTAATAACTCGTAGTATAAATTTATTTTATATTTGGAATACAAGGGAATAATCCAATCCTGATAAATAAATGTGTAAGCTTGGTAGAAACAACACGTGGTCGTCGGATATACAAAAAGCAACACGGTGAAGCTTTATAGGCTGGGTCATCAAAACAAAATACTCCTTGAATTTCCATAGAATCCATAGCATTGCATGCAAAACACGTCCAACACACGTGTCGTAAATCTATACACGTGTTGGAGTCCCAATGTCCGAAGTTTTCCTATAAATAAAACACATGCAATAACTCCCCCCACAAACAGTTACACAATTATCATCCTTTTTGAAGCAAAGTGAAGAAAATGGCGTCTCATGGTCAGAGTTACAGAGCTGGTCAAGCCGAAGGCCGAACTCGAGTAATCCATTCTTTATCACTTTCGTCCTTTCATTTATCACATTTTTTATTTCATTTTTGAAGTTGGTGTGATTAAGAACTCGGTCCCTACATGGTAGGGAACGTACGCATATATTTTACAAATTATATATCAAAATATAAATCTTTAAAAACCATTTATTCATTGATATAATAAATGAGTACTGATTTTACAATTTACATTGCATCTTAGTATGCTGGTCCATTTTATGTTTATTCCCTTCATGCAATAACCGTGCCTTTGTTTTTAGAAGGTCAATTAAATTTTAATTCAATTGGTTATCATTATTTTTTAAAAATTTATTAAATTTTATTTTAATAGGTTATCATTGTTTTAATAACATTATATTGTTTTTACTATATCATATATTTTTATGGGTGTATTGAGGTGTTTACATTCTAAAAACTTGATTACAAAAATCAAATTCGGTTGGGTCATCTTGTAGTTTGATTTACCAAATAAGTCAAATTTAAACATCCTACTACTATATTTATAGTTGATATATATTCTCGAATATTTTAAGTATTTAATATTTGATATTTTTGAAGAATTTACATTAATTATTGGGTTAAGGTTTTTTAAATTTATTTTATGTTGTTTAAAATATTATTCTATTAAGTTTATCGGAAAAGCTCTCAATTAAAAAAAAAAAGTTCTTGTTGTGGTTTGCGTAATAGGGAAATGAGTATAACAATAACATGACTCAAGATCTACCCTATTTCATTTTACTCTCCCTTTATAAGTATTAGTCCATAATTAATATTTTACTCTCCCTTTATAAGTATTTAACGAAATTTTGTGCAATTTTACCTATTGCACCTGCTTAAAATCATCTCTAAATTTAATTAATATTAATTTAACAAGAAGCTTAATCTGAGCTCAAGCCCTCTCAAAGTGCAAGTAATCGAGTTTGGTTGAATGAACCAGAATAATACGGTTTTTGTTGAAGTAAGAAAATGATACTCTTAATTCGATTACTGTATTAATGATAAAATTTTGAAACATTATTTAATATTGAATAATGCATAAAATAGTTGTAGTATTAGAAGTTATAGAGTAGTTGTTTATGTAATGCACGTATACATAGGAAAAAGGCGAGCAAATGAAGGAGAGCATGAAGGAGAAGGGTGAAGCGGCAAAGCAGAAAACATTCGAGACAGCTGAAGCCATTAAAGACAAAACTACAGGTGCTGCACGATCAACCAACCAGAAAAGTAAAGAAACATCGGCATCTGCGGAGGAGGCCAAGGAAAAAAGCGGTGGAATCCTTCAGCAGACGGGAGACAAGGTGAAGAACATGGCTCAAGGTGCGACTGAGGCCGTCAGGAACACCTTCGGAATGGCCGATGCTGATGACGACCAACACATTTATCCTCCTACAACCAAGGATACCAATTTCTAGGATTTTCCTTTTCCTTTCTACTTTAAATAATGGTTGCAACGTCAACCTCATGCTCTATAATGTTTTCTGACTTTTACTTGCTTGTTTCTACTTTTCCTCCATCAATAAAAATACTCGTATCATATATTATCGGATAATTATCTTCGACTTCTTTAACTGTAACTTTATTATTTTCTTTGCTTCTTAAAATACTGAAGTCTTTTATTCTCTATCAAATTATAGTAGGTTATCTCCATATTTATAGCTGCCCCAAGTTCGAGTTTTAGTTTTCATGTTGAAGTGTGGTTCTCGGTGGTTTTAATTGTCACCGAACGGTGATTTATTCTAATTGGTAAATATTTATTGTAATTTCCTCCAGAATAAGTTTTTGTAAGTAAAATTCTCCTCTTTCACGAATAGAATTTTTATGTGCTAACTTAGTGCCTCTTTTGGTGCCCTTAAATCTTGAACAATCGGTATTTTTTTTATGCCTTACTAAATATATATTTTATTACTTTGTTAAAAAAATTCAACAGCCGTTAATATTAATCTCGTTAATCCTGCTTAATTGAAGTCTAAATAAATCTCCGAAAAAAATAAAGAAAAGAAGGCGAAAGACAATCACCAACCTAGTCCACAATTAAGTTTAGGGTATTATCATCTCTTCTCTCAATCTCCTCCCAAGTATTTTATTGATATAAATATTCTTTCATTTGGATTTTGTTTGTCTTTGTACGGTGTTACTTAACTTTTTCATCCAATCAAATCTCTAAAGTCTTTCGTCCTTTCTATTTGTTTCGCTATAATTTGCCCCATTTAGTAACTACAAAATATGAAATGTGTGCTTTAAAATCTTACAATTTTCTTCTCATTTCTATAAAATCTGTGTATTGCTTTTAACAATAAATGTTTGAAATTTAGTATTAATCTGTTTATTTTCTTATTAGAGTACGTAGTTAGAAGTGCATGTTAGCTAAAGGTGTTAATCTGTTGTTGAGGACAAACGAAAGGAGAGGAAAAGAAATTTGGTTTACAAATTTTGTAAATTTTCTTTTTTAAATCTGTGTAGTTTATAATTATATTAAGAGGACAATTACTTACATGTTCTAGTGTTAGTTGCAGACAATTACTTACATGTTCTTGTCGAAACTCAAAGTGATGGAAGACTAGGAAACTTGTTTAATGGAAGATATGGCAGCTTGTTGTGCTATTTGGAGGGTTAAAATGGTTTTCCACTGAAGATGTTTCATTTTTTCTCTTGGATTCATGCCTTTCCTTCTAAAAGAAGGATTCAGGTTTGGAAGATGATGTTGTTTCCAACTATTTGACATCATTAAGATCAATATTAAAATGGTGTCGTGCAAAATGGCCCTCATTAATGCTTTAATTCAATGAATTTTTTCTCACTCTTGATAACTGGTGTTCTTTGCGATGGTGTCTATTTTCCACCCCAAGAAAAGTGCAAGTATACGCTGTTTACACAAGTAATAAAGTGGACACGAACAAAGTGTGTGTGGGGTTATCATCCCACATGAATAAGGCAGTTAATAGTTGTTTGTGTTCAATATAAGGTTATGAGTGATCAGGAAGTTAGGTGAGAATTATAAAGAAGATTTTCAAAGGAAACTAGAGAGGGTGGCTTTGGTACTTTTCGTTGCAACCAACAAATTATTACCAAACTGATTTTTTAATATAATATAACACTTGTCAGACTGTTTATCTTTTTACTATGGTACACATTGTTCATGATAGATTCTTTTTTCAGACCTCATATGAATTCACCCAAGCTAGGCCCCATAATGTTACTTAACTTAGTTTGTCGGCACACCAGCCATTCAGGGGTCAGTACGATCATCCCTAACTAAGCACCATTGTGTCACTCGACTTAGACCAGGCGGTAACTTTCGTTACTCATGATGCTTTATCATTTTACATTCTCTGCTATTGGAATGATAAATGCATCCTACAACACATACACGCGCATATATATGAAGTAGTATAAAGAACAAAGCCAGTAGAAAAAAGAATCAAAGCAAAGGTTACTATATCATGAACAAAGTTCTACAAAGATAAATTAATGATAGTTAAGAAAATATCATAGTTCTTTGACCACGCAGGATCTACGGCAAGAAACATATCCTAGTTACGAGTACATGAGCTCGAACTAGCGAGCCTTGTGGTGACCTCTGCTGCAACTCGTCGATCTAGGGATTGATAAATCACCCTGTTGCTCCTTTCGACACCAAGACATCTAAGCTCTTTAAGCTTCCATGAAAAGTGCCAGTTTCTTAAGAAAATTTTGTAGGAAAACTCTCCAAACATACTTCCTTTCTTTGAAAGCTTAGAGCATCTAATATAGGTGGGGAGGGAGAATCGACACGCCAATGAGAATGCAACAAGTTTTAAGCTCTCTTGTGGTATGCCCCGACAGGTCATTTTATCTTTGTCGACGCCGTTTTACTCCGGGCCGAAATTGGTTGGGCCTTCAAAGGCTCATCATGGTTTGGAGTCACCATCGATTTTTTTTACGTTGGGTACGACCGAAAACCTGTAGAATTAGTCTGTGTTTGAACCGGAGTCATGGTTGGGCTCAAGATTTGATTACGTGTGGAGAAGGTTATGACACCCTTGCAATGACCAAATTTGACACCTAAAGGGGTTGTGTTGTCTAAAAAGCTTCAAAGATAGGGTTAATAGCACTATTATATAAAGATGAAAACATGCAAATGAAACAAATGAATTAATAAATAGAATTAATCAACATGCTAAAAAAACAAACAAGTGGTGTTCAAAAATGGAAAATTAATATTTTAATCAAAATTTATAACCTTAAGTCGAATCATAATTAATCCGAATTAGGCGAATTATTAATCTAATAACTTTAAGATTGAATCATATCATTTGCACAATTTTAAGACTAACATATAATTAAACTCAATTTTATGACCAATTAAATAATTAATCATTCGTTTAAAAGAAAAACTAATCTAAAGAAAATGAGGCGAATTAAAACCTAAATTAATCACTAAATTTATCTAAGGGTAAACTTCACCGGAGGTCCCTTATGTTTAAGGTCTGTTATATTTTGGTCACCCAATTTGAAAAAAGGTTATTTTGGCCACTTATGTTTTCGAAAGTTATTGTTTTGGTCACCCGACCGCTAACGTCTTTAAACACCCGTTAATATGATGACGTGGCACGCTAATAAAAAAAATTTAATTTCTAATTTAACCCAAAACTTTCAAAACTATATTTTTCACCATCTCCATCTTCAAGACCGTCCTCTTCATCTTCCATTATTTTACTACTACTTCTTCTTCTTCTTCTTCATATATTCATTTTCTGACTCTTCTTTTTTCGACTATTTTTTCTTGACTGAGCATTAAGTAATAGAGGTGCAACATTCTGCATGGATAATGAACTCCCCACTCTTCTGGACTCGGAAAGGACATCAAATTTCTTCTCACGGACCAAAAAGTTAGAATACATGCAAAGTTTAGCATCCACAAGGTGCTCTTTGGGTGCTACAGCAGAGCTTGATTGATCAACGTTCTCATGTTGATATGTGAAGGATTGTGTTGGAGCCGTCACACTAAGCACTACATATGATATAATTTTAGAACATGACCCAACATCAATTTAAAAAGATGAGGAAACAACTAAGTTGTTTTCTTAAAAAAATATTGTGAGGCTTGACCAACTGCTAAGGAGTTCGTGAAATGCCTTCATGATATGCACACTCACTTCTACCCAGCGCAAGAGAATTCTGGCCATCATTGAGAAGATGAAGAGATAAAGCAAAGATTCAATGTTTGTTTTTGGCATTTTTGTTGTTTTGTAAAAGATTTTGAAAGGTAAACCCCAAAACAAATTACATATCAACTTGTCTAGCTCAGTCACGTTACTCTTTCTCTGACTTCCTTTCTTCCCCATTCCTAAAGAAAATTAGAAGTAGAAGAAGAAAGGGAAGGCGAAGAGATGGTCTTAAAGACGAAGATGGTGAAAAATATAGTTTTGAAAGTTTAGGGGTTAAATTAGAAATTAACTTTTTTATTAACGTGCCACATCATCGTATTAATGTGTGTTAACGGAAGTTAACGATCGGGTCACCAAAATAGAACAAACTTTAAACATAAGGGACTTTCGGTGAAGCTTACCCTTGTTATTATTCTAGGACACGTCACTATTTCCATTAATTTTTTAATGATCAGTGACCAAAATAGAATTAAAACATAACTCTAGTGACAATTTTGCCAAAAATATAGTTGGGTGACCAAAACATGAACACACTCATATTTGAGTGACCAAATATGTGGTTTACCTTAATTTTTTGGTGAATTTAAGAAAAACAAACATTAAGCTTTCAATAAACAAAAGTAAACTATCAACTAACATCCTCTGGTACAAGGGCAGCCATTCCAACTAGTGGAGAAGAAAATAGATGAATCTCCGTGTTGAAACTATATAGTCTAACATCTAAGGAAAAACTCATGGGTGTAAAATAGAATAGTGATCGAATTATGCCGTGAAGAGTTTTCATAGATTAAACGATAAGCATATCAATTTCAACTATAAGTCGATGGATGCCAGAATCCCAAGCGCAAGCTAATCCAATGTAAACTCACCACAATTCTGCCTCTAGAACCAAACCGACACCAATATATTTTGTGAAACCCACTTGCCATTGACCAACATGATTCCTCAGTACTCTGCCACACGACACATGATCCTCAACAATACATCAGGCCCCATCAATGTTAAGTTTATTCCAACCTTCAAGAGGGGCCATCCAAGTATTAAGACTCAATGCTGCAGTAGGGACCAAGAAATGATGGCCTGCAACATATTCTAATGATCGACGAGTAACGGTAAGAAAACGTCTACTCTACTCGAGCATCGAACACCCATCCTCCACTAGGCTATCAAACACAATCACATTTCTAGAACGCCACATGTCCCAAAGGATCGCATTGAACATAATATCTCAATCATCGTAGTCTTTCACAAATAGCTCAAGTTAGTGAGATTAATCCCAATCCATTGTTTGAAATCCATATGTGAAAATTCATGACAGTTTGTCATGTATGATCATAACTAACCAGATTGTATACACCGGTGAGCACAACCGCAAAACATGGGAGACATATTTCGAAGCTGTTGTATATGTGGGACATCAGCCATATGTGGTGAAATGTCGACGTACCCTCTCAGCATTGGTCAACAATTTATCACAACATGCAAGCCATATAAATATCCGCATATGTTGAAGCCCTCTAAATTTATGAATCTATTTCTAGACGGTGTCATTGTCACCATTATTTGAGCGTACACAAATCTCATAAGCTGACTTAACTAAGAATTTTAGATCAACTCTTCCTTTCTAACCAACCGTATCAATCACAAAGGATGATATACGACCTTTGATTGTGATAATCTAGGCAAAATTAGAATAATGAATATATGTTGAATTAAATTCCACTTCTAATCTCCCTCTCAACCAGCCACGTCCGCCATAGAAACATGACCAACATTCCCAACAACACTAGATGAAACATGGTTAATTAAAAGACCAACTTCATCAATCCATTGATCAAACCAAAAGCTTACATCTTTACCATGGTGAATATTCCACACAATGTTATTATGAACATCTCTCAGTATGATACTAAGCCCTTACCAAAGCTGAGAACAATTACTGTTACGAAGTACTTGTGGGATACCCTCTAAACATTTTTGTACTTGGCACGAAGAAAACGTACCCATAACTCATTTTTCTTAACTAGTATGTTAAAAGTTATTTTATGAGAAAAGCCTCATTATGGTCATTCGTCTTTTGGAATCCTAGACCACCTTGATAAAGAGGATGATAGACCTCCTCCCACCTAACCAAGTGCACTCCCCTTCCATTCGATGTTATAACCCGAACAAACTTTCTAATAAGCTTTTCCAATTTTGCACAAACCTTTTTAGGCAACACAGTTCTCTGCATTGTGTAAGTGAAGATTGTCAATAAGACTGCTTTAGCAAGCGTGATACTACTAACTAGTGAAGTGATCTCGCCTTCCACCCACTGAATTTCTTCTATACCATCTTGATTAAATACTAGTATAAATATGTAGTTACTCGAGAATGAAGTAACAAAACTCCTAAATATATACTCAAATACTCTACCTACGTAAAACCCGAGGGTTGAGCTACAATCACAAATCAGTCAAAACATTCTTTGAAAAGAAAATGGTGGTTTAATTTAGGCAAAATGACAAAGATGCCCCCAACGTTTGCATGTTTTGTCATTTAGCTCCATATTCTTTTTTTGGTCCAAATATGCCTCTAATGTTTCAATTTGGTCCAAATATGCCCCTAATGTTTCAATTTGGTCCAAATATGCCCCAAACGTTTCAATTTGGTCTAAAATGCCCCAACGTTTCAATTTGGTCCAAATATGCCCACGTTGGATGGAAACTGTCAGTCAACTGAAGGTCAATGGCTGATGCTGACTGGACTTGCCACATGTTAAGATTTGCTGATGTGTTAGCATTATATTTGCCATGTATCGTTATCAGATTTGACCAAGTGTCAACATGATAGTCTGCCACGTGTCACCATAAAGAAGGGTATAACAATTTTTTTTAAATCTGACGTGGCATATGCCGCGTTAGCATATCGTAACACGTGGCAAGTCCATTCAGCATCAATCGTTGACCGTGACAGTTGTCATCTAACGGGGGCATATTTGGACCAAGCTGAAACGTTGGGGGTATATTTGGACCAAAAAAAAAGAACAGGAGGCTAAATGACAAAACATGCAAACCTTGAGGGCATCTTTTGTCATTTTTCCTTTTCTTTATACTAAATTTATGGCTAGACACAATACATAATTTATCCAGAGTTGATCGAATGTGTGCCAATTGTTCAAGTGACGCTTCTGCAAAAAAGAATCATATCGTCGACAAAGAAAAGATGAGAAATACCTAGGCTACTTTTAAATGTTTTGAAAGGCTTACACCGTCCAATATCTACATCAATCTGGATAGCTTGAACGAGTCTCTCCATGTATAAGAAAAAGAGGTGCGATGACAAAAGGTCTCCTTGATGGATGCCCCATGATGGCAGAAAAGATTCAAACATCGAACCATTCCAGAGCAACTGAGTCGAAAAAGAAGATACACACTACATAATAAGTCGACACAGTGAATTCGAAATTCCAATATCCATTAGAGTATCATCAATTAAACTCTATTCCAAGCGGTCATATACTTTCTCCAAGTTAATCTTGATAGCCTCGTTTACCAGCTTCTTCCTCATTGAATGAAAAATATCTTGAGTGATGATGATATTATCCGTGATTGAACGCTTAGGAACAAAACTAGTCTGATTTGTCGAACCCCATAAAGAAAGAAATGACTTAAGACGATTAACTATGATTTTAGTAACTATTATATAAACAACTGTACAAAGATTGATTTAACGGAATTGAGATGACCATTTCGAGCAAGTAACCTTTGGTAGCAATAAAGTTCGATTGAGATGTTCTGGAATAATACCATCTTTGAATACCTTGCAAATGCAAAATCAGACTGAAGCACCCATTGCACTTCGGTTCTTTTGATAAAATTAATTGCACATAACTCGTCAACACCTAGAGCCTTCAAAAGCTCCATCCTGGGGAAAACATATATAATCTCACCATCAGTAATCGACAATATCAAGCTATCAAACTTGACTTGTGAAAATGTAGGAAACCGATCTAACCTCATAGCCATAACCATCAACCCTAGATGAAGTGAATAAGGAACTAAAAAACTCAAAAGCCATTGCCATCAGCTCATCCGGATCCGTGCACCAAGTATCATCAGAAAGTTTCAACGAAGAAAAATGGTTCACACGAAGCTTGGCTATTGTTGAGGCGTGAAAAAATTGTGTTGTAACCTCTATGAATGACCCATTTTGACCGAACCTTCTAATACAAAGGCTTTCCTCTTGCTCCAACACAATTTCCAACTGTAACCTCAATTGATTCCTCAAATTAACAAGGAAATCTACATGAGCAACAAGCAAAGCCTTACCAGTTCCCCGCACTCTAGCCAATAATATTTTTTCTTATTTTTGTCGATGTGCCAAAACACTTCCAAATTCCACACCGATACCATCGAACGAAAGGAAGCCCGATTATCATCGAGAGATGCATCCCCTTCCAAACGGACTGTAAGAACTCCTGAAAGTTAGGGTGGTCATGACAAGCTGCAATATAAAGAAATGGCTGGTTACTATTATTTTGAGTATGCTTAAATAAAAGAATCAATAAAGGGCTATGATCTAAACCAAGCCTTTCCAAATGTAAAACATAAGAGTTCATGAATAGGGAGTTCCAACCATCATTTACTAGAAAGGGATCCAATCTTTGGTGTAGATTCCCACAAGACCAAGTGAAAGAATGTCCCTGAAAACTCAAATCAAGAAAACCAAAATTATGAACGAACTCAGCAAAAAGTCGGCTACCCCTTACATGCTGATCCAAACCACCCATCCATTCATCTATTACCATAATGACATTGAAATCACATCCATCAACCCATGGAATACTAATTACATGATCAAGGGTTTCAAGTTGCTTCCATAAATACTTACGCTTAGACCAATATTGTAACCCCCTCGACCCGACCTAGCCACCAGACCGCATCGAACGAGTTACACGGGGAAAACCGAAGAGAAACCCGTTAAGGCTTCACTCCGATTATCAACCTTAATTTTTCTTTTTTTTTCAATTATTATAATTTAATCATGTCTAAATGCCATTTTAAAACCAATATGAGGAGACTCGCAGCGGTAAAGCAAAACACGAGCAAGAACCACTCGAAACGAGCTTTTAAGGCTACTTTGTACAGTTTTAAAATAGGTTGTATCGATATGCTCGGGCCCGTATCGATATGCCTTCAACGGTAAAAAATCCCAAGTCAACCTCAAGAGGTCGTTCCGATACTCTCAGAGACCGCACCGATACAGGCGTATCGAATCTGTCTTGAGGGTTTCAGAATGCCAGCCCGTATCGAAACACCCTCAAAACGTTTCAGAACCAAAAATTCCAGTCGCAAAATGTACCGATACGCGCCCAACCTGTATCGATACGCCAAGGACCTTTCAGGTCCTCTGTTTCGATACAACCTCGACCGTATCGAAATGGTAGGCCTGAAATGACTGAATTTTCTGGTTTAAGCCAATCTAAAACCACCGAAAGGCATCCCAACAACATACATCACTCAACAAACTCAAGGCAACCAATAATACTCAACAAGACATTCTAGAAACACATCATGGAAAAACTTAAAATAACAAGATTCAAAAGGAAAGCCATACTTTGCATAAAGTCCAACAAACAACCAAAACTCACGACAAGTCATACTTCAACATAATAAGAGCCTTTACATGTCTACATAGGCATATCAACATATCCCAAACAACAACGAGTTCTAGCAACATCTAGAAAACAAAAGGCCCTATCCCACTTCTATATACTAGTTATTATGCCGAAAACCATACTTGAGCAAAAACGACCTCATTGGTCACTCCCTTGTTCCCTTGGCTGCACCGAAACACTAGTAATCTGCATTGCTGGAAAGAGGAGCGTAAGCAAGAATGCTTAGTGAGCGGTGCTCAAAACATTAGCTACGACAATGCAGTTTTAAAACCATAGTTTGCTTGAAACCAAAAACCATTACCAAATCATTTCCCTCATGCTTGAACACATAACAACATGCATTTAACCTATCATTCATTTACCGAATGCATCCACAATACACAAGCTCACCTCATGCTCATTCTCATCATACATACAACGTAACCAACTACATGCATAAGCATAAATGGAAATGAACGATAAAACATGCTCAACATGAGAATTTAGAGCCCCATGGGTATATTGACATTTAACACTTTTAATAGGATATGCAGATAGTTCTTAAAACCACTAGACATTTTCGGTGGAATCTCACATCACCGTATTCCTCCTTAGTGGAATTTAGCATCACTAAGGTCACGCGCGAATTGTACCCCGAGTGCACTTTCATCTTATTGGTCGACCAACTATATCCGATAATAAGATTTCACATTGTCAAAAACCCACCAAACCATCACTTATCTCATGTTCTCATGGTCACAACCATAACCAACATGGGATCAATTAAAGCAATCATATGCATAACACAAGGATATTCATGGAAAACATGCACTATAGAAATCATTCATAACACATAGTAGAATTCATCGAAAATAAAGACTAAAATGCTTAAAACTTACTCTTGAGCTTAGATTGGCTTATCAAGCTCAATCTAAACCCCCAAAACATATCCTTAACCAAGTTAAGGCTTATAAAACATTTCCACTCACTAGCCAACACAGAAGCAATAGCCAAAACACCGATTCAAGCCCCCAAATCACCCGGTATCATGTCTGAAGATCCCAAATATGTTTCCCCTATTTCTAGCCAATTCTAAATGGAGCCCTATACCCAATTCAAACCCCCAAACTTGCAGCAACACAGAAACTCAACATCTATCATCAAAACCAATCGATTCACAACTGAAAACACTTGGAAACATCGTCAAAATGAGTCAAACCAACTAGCGGCCAAAACCCAATGAAATTACCATCAAAACCACACCTTTCAACATCCAAAACACTTACCCAAATTCAAGGAACCATTAGCCCAAAGTTCTTCACAAGAACGAACTAAAAACCCAAATTTTCAACTCCAAAACCTCTTCTTTTTGCTAGTTTCGGGTTCCCCATTATTAAGCCACTATCCCAACATTATTTGAACATCAAAGCAAAGTAAAAAAAAAAACTCTTTTAAACCTAGCATCAAACAACCCAAATGAAAGTTCCCTCATTTCCCTCTTTTCCCAACGTAAAGCATTTTGGAAACAAACTTAGACAATGAGTTATGGAAAGATTTCATCAACAACTAGTTTAAGGAAGAGAAAATCAAAACAAGAAAAAGATTACCTTGAAAGCTTGCTTAGATGAAGTGCTTTAAAATCCTTAAAGTTGTTTATTAAAAATGGTTCCCCAAAATTAGTTTAACTCGAACCGGTTTAACCAAACCCAATTATCTTTCGGGCCCTAAACTCAGGCGTTACAACTCTCCCCCACTTAAGGAATTTCATACTCGAAATTTACCTGACGGAAAGAGATACGGAAACTGCTTCTTCATGTCATCTTTCTTCTCCCAAGTGGCTTCTTCCACTCCTTGATGTCGCCACTTCACGCTGACCAACTCAATGGTCCTTTCCCGCAACACTTTGCTATCCGAAGACAAAATCTCCCATGGTTCTTCGTTGAAGGTCAAATCTGGATTAATTCTATCTCTTCAACTGGCATAACATGTGACAGATCTTATCTATACCTCCGAAGCATCGAAACATGAAACACATCGTGAATCTTTTCTAACTCGGTCGGCAATCTCAATCAATAAGCAACATGACCAACTCGCTCAACTATCTCATACGGGCCAATGAATCTCGGACTCAACTTACCCTTCCTACCAAATCTCATCACCTTCTTCCAAGGTGAGACTTTCAAGAACACTTTGTCGCCCACGTCATACTCTATCTCTCTTCTTTTCAAATCAGCATAAGACTTTTGTCAATCCGAAGCTGCCTTCAAATGATCGCATATCAACTGCACTTTCTCGGTAGTACCCTTAAGCATATCAGGCAAGGATATCAACTTCTGTTCCGCTTCGGCCCAACAAGCAGGCGTTCTACATTTTCTATCATACAAAGTTTCATAAGGTGCCATCTGAATACTCGCTTGATAACTGCTATTGTAAGCAAACTCTACTAACGGTAGATGATTCTCCCACGAACCCTGAAATTCAATAATGCAACATCTCAACATGTCTTCCAACACTTGTACGACTCTCTTCGACTGACCATCGGTCTGAAGATGATACGAAATGCTGAAATTCAATCGAGTTCCCAAAGCACTATGCAAACTCTCCTAAAATCTAGTTGTGAATCTCGGATCTCTTTCTGACACTATAGATTTTAGTACACCATGCAATCTCACAATCTCACTGATATACAAATCGATCAACTTATCTAAGGTATAAGTAGTGTGAACAGCCAAGAAGTGTGCACATTTCGTAAAACGTCAACGATCACCCAAACCAAATGTTTCTTAGAAGGTGTCAACGGCAAACCTGATACGAAATCCATGGTAATTCTCTCCCACTTCTACTCGGAAATTCTCAACGGTTGTAACAAACCTGAAGGAAACTAATGTTCGGCCTTAACTCGCTGAAAAACCATACACTTACTCACAAACTCGGCAACATATTTCTTCAAACCAACCCAGAAGTACAAATCTTTCAAATCATGATACATTTTCGTACTTCCTAGATGCATAGCAAATGGACTACTGTGAGCTTCAGTTAGAATGGTGCATCTCAAGTCGGCATCACTCGGCACAACTACCTTAACTTTAAAGAATAAAACCCCATCATCACTATAACTATAATCCGATGGTCTACCATCTGCTATATCTTGCACATAAGGTGCCAAAGTCCCATCTTGTAACTGTTTCTCTCTAATCAACTGAATCAACAAAGGTTTAACTTACAACTCGACCGCCAAATCACCATCTTAAGACAAACTTAGCCTAGCAAACATAGCTCGTAACTCGACTACCACATTCCTACTCAAAGCATCAGCCACTACATTGGCTTTACCCGGATGGTGCTCAATCGTGAGATCATAGTCCTTAAGTAATTCTAGCCATCTACGCTGTCTAAGGTTCAATTCCTTCTGCGTCATCAAATACTTCAAGATCTTATGATCGGTGTACATTGGCTCTGATACCAACAAATATAACCCCCTCGACCCGGCCTAGCCACTGGACTGCATCGAACGGGTTACATGGGGAAAACCAAAGAGAAACCCGTTAAGGCTTCACTCCGATTAGCAACCCTAAGTTTTTTTTTTTTTAAATTATTATAATTTAATCTTGTCTAAATGTCATTTTAAAACCTATGTGAGGAGACTCGCAGCGGAAAAAAAAACACGAGCAAAAACCACTTGAAACGAGCTTTTGAGGCTACTTTGTACAGTTTTAAAACAGACTATATCGATACGCTCGAGCCCGTATCGATACGCCTTCAAAGGTCAAAAATCCCAAGTCAACCTCAAGAGGTCGTTCCAATACGCTCAGAGGCCGCACCGTTACGGCCGTATCGAATCTGTCTCGAGGGTTTCGGAATGCCAGCTCGTATCGAAACACCCTCGAAACGTTTCGGAACCACAAATTCCAGTTACAAAACGTACCGATACGCGCCCAACCCGTATCGATACGCCAAGGCCCTTTCAAGTCCCCCATTTCGATACAACCTCGACCGTATCGAAATGGTATGCCTGAAATGACTGAATTTTCAGGTTTAAGCCAATCTGAAATCACCGAAAGGCATCCCAACAACATACAACACTCAGCAAACTCAAGGCAACCAATAATACTCATCAAGACATGCTAGAAACACATCATGGCAAAACTTAACATAACAAGATTCAAAAGGAAAGCCATACTTTGCATAAAGTCCAACAAACAACCAAAACTCACAACAAGTCATACTTCAACATAATAAGAGCCTTTACAAGTCTATATAGGCATAATAACATATCCCAAACAGCAAGGAGTTCTGATGAGTGTTTAAAAGTTCTATTATTTACACCCTTTTTAACCCATATTTCTGCTACATTCAAGCATTATTCATTGCATTTAGGTCAGTTTACAACAAAACATCACAAATATATTAAAAGGCACAGATTCTACTAAAAATGGCTGTTTTTGTAGGTATCTGCCATGGTTGACGATGAAGGCAGGCGCAGGGCAGATAAGCAGAAGAGCTGAACTGGACAAGCAGCCGAGGAAGACGAACCTGTCATGGACCTGTCGTGACAGCAAGGTGACAGCACACTTATGAAGAGGAAAAGTAAAGTGGATCTCGATAGATAGAGAAAAATCTGCTCGTCTGTCGTGTGGAAGCCAAATATTTTTCCAAGCCCCGGATCAAAAGATATGTCAAGCCAAAGCTCAAGGAGAAGAAATTCCTAGAAACAAGGATGCGGCTGGAAAGTATGAGACTTTAGAGATTTAGTCTTTATTAGAATCTTACTTTTAATTAAAGTTGTAATCCTTGTTACCTTAGATAACTTGAGCCCAAAGCTTATATAAGGGCATAGATTAAACCTAGCCAACACCGAATTACCCCATAACCGAAACCAAACCCCTGCCGTCCACCCGTCACCGACATGTTCTAAATTCCCCCTAGGGCTACGGGTTGTTTTGTAAAGTAGTTGCAAGGGTTGCTTTGTTTTAGGATTTTTCAAGTTCAATAAAATAAACTTCAAGTTCTTTTATCTTGGTTTTAATATCTTGCAAGAGCATCGGGAGAGCATCGTGAGGTTATCCATTTACTTAGCATCGGGAGAGTTAAGTATACGAAAGAGATAAGAGCGCGTTCTCTAGTTTATAGTTGAACCATCTCGTGCCTAGGGATAGGGCGAGGTTAAGTGGCTAAGGAAGAATTCATACACATCGGTGTTCATCCTTCGATTCACGCCGGGAGGTATCATCAAAGACGTGATCATCGACAGACTTGTGCCTAGGGATAGGGCAAGGCAGATCTGGGATTCTTGCCAAGCTTGAAGTACGGAGTTAGTGTTCGCTGCCGCGACAACTAACGGATAGCCGCCGCGACAGGTGCTGTCGGCGACGGGCGCGATGACAGAACTGGAGATCCTAAGATTTTCAATACCTGCACTACTGAGCAACTCAATACCAGCCCATTCTTTCTATCTTGATTTCTCTACTCTTTTATTTAAGTTTACTTTATATTTCTCGTGACAAAATCTTAAATCATTCTTTTTCCCCTTGTGCAGATAGCAAAGGAAAGGGTTAGCCTAGTCCCTGTGGAGACGATATCTGATACTTCGTATCACTTTACTACTTGCGTCGTGTACACTTGCACTACAATTGCGATAAACACTTTTACACGCAACAAGTTTTTGGCGCCGTTGCCGGGGACTGGCAACACACTCTTACCCTAGCTTCTGCACTTTTCTTTTATTTTTTATTTTATTTTATTTTATTTTTATTTTTTAACAAAAAAAAAAAACTCAGGTGAAAATACAGGTTCAAGGGCATCAACATGCCAGGAAAAACCATTCGAGAGTTGATGTGGGAAAGTTCTTGCAATTACCGTAAAGACATGCTGCCAGGGCAGCAGCCGTGGCAGCAACAAGGGCAGCAAATGCCGATGCCGCAGCAGCAAAATTTTTTATGGTACGATCAAAACCCACAAAATTTTTTATACCATAACAGTTTTGCTGCAGAACCCGACCTGCCCTGGCAATGTCATCATCCTCAAGAGCAGTCAAAATCCTTAGAAGACACACTGCAAGCCTTCTTGGCAATCTCTCAAAAAGTGTCAGCCTCTACGAAAGCAAGTATCGCCAAGATGGATGAACTCTTGAGCAGACCAGTCCTCATTCATGCCACAGATGAACCTGAAATCCTGAGGCAAGACGACGAGGATGCCCATGTGAAGGAATACCCAACATATGATGAGTCTGAGCAACAACATGCCATGGCAATGACCGAGGAGCCGGAATGGAGCAACACCACAACAATGCTTAGTGAAATTCAAGAGAATGTCACGGCAGCAACAACTTTTGAGGCAGAAACTCCAGTCAAAGCGGAAACTGCCGCCTCGACAGAAACAGCCGCCTCGACAGAAACTGCCGCCTCGACAGCAACTGCCGCCTCGACAGCAACTGATGCTGAAGCAACAACCACATCAGAGGCAAATTCTCAACCCACTACCTCGATTATGCCTGACCAAGATTGCACACATCCATCCCTGTCATGGCACTCGCATGACCACCTAGAAGAGCTACCCAATGACAATGCCTCGCCAATGGAATATGAGCAGGTAATAAACGAACCTTTTGAATTATATGAAAACTCACCAAATCCATTGCAGGTATTAGAGGAACCAAAGCCGGTGGACATAGAATCATCAAAGTCTCTACTGATGGAGATTTACGAGTGGTCAACAGAATTTAGTATAGAGAGCGATGGCACTTACCAATGTCCCATTGACCTGCAAAGTAACCTGATAACAGGCTGTCAAAATAACTGCCTGTCACAGCAGCAGACACGACAGCAAGGGCTATATTCAACCACAACAACATTCAACGAAAACAAGGTAAGTTTGTGGCCGAATGTCAATTTGATTATTTCTAATCATATATTCATGCCCTCAGAAACATTACCAAGAAGGGAGGACTTCATGGACTACAAAGGGAAGAGAAAGAAAGGAGCCCCCACCATGAGAAAAATCACCAGATGGAGGGTACAGATGGACTTCAAGAAGTACCGGAAACGACGCCTCAAGCATTATCAGGGGACTGAAGCCCCAGGAAGTCAGGAAGTGGTTACTTTAGGAGATGCCCCACAAGGCATTCCTAATTTAACCTAATTTTTTATTTATTTTATTATTATTATTATTTATTAGGAATTAGGTTTATTTTATTCGAATAATGTTTTTCTATTTTTATGTTTTTAGGAAATAAAGGAGTCAAGAAGAAAAGGAGAAGTGACCCAAGCCCACCGCCCATCCATCAGCCCATTGAAGCCCATTTATGGAAACCTGTCGTTTCGGCTGCCGCCGCGGACGGATATGACAGGCTGTCAATAGACTGACACGGCAGACGCAGAAGCGTGCGGCAGACGCGTAACAGACGAATAAATGCGTGTCAGACGCGTCAGACACGCTAAATCCAATCTGCCGCTCCGTTATTCACGCCTGCCGTTACAGCATTAAACGGGCAGCAACTCGACCGCTATAAAACCCCGTTTCATTTTCATTTTCACTCACTTCTGTCTTTCTTACTTGTTCTCCTTTTTTAGTTTTCATTTGCTTTCATTTACTTTTCACAACCCTTGCACTAATATGTCTTATAGGAAAACCCGACGCAATGCTGCTTCCACTTTCTCAGAGGCAGCAGCTCCGACATCCAGGTCGTGGAGCAACCTGCCCCTGAACCTGCCCAGCCTCCTCCACAGCCCAGACGCCGCCATCAGATCCGTGTCAGCAACAGCAGCGAGGCAGCGACTAAAATTTAAGTTTTTACCTCTTATTGCTGCATGCCTTTATATTTTGTGATGTACTTTTTCTTTATTTTATTTTTCATATCATTTTGCATTGAGGGCAATGCAACCCTTGAGTTTGGGGGTGGCAACCCTCCATCATTAATGGAGTCTTAAATCTTTTTATTAATTGTTGTGTCTTTTATTTATTTAAGTTCTCTAAAAAAAATCAGAAAATATAAAACTGTTGGCTTAAAACTGTGAAGTTAACTTACCTGTCATGACGGCTCTGTCGTGGCAGCATCTTTAGGACAGGTTAAGGAGAAGTTTAGAGCCTTTCTATAGTTCTGAAAACTTAAACACTTTTGTGACTGTTATACTGCTTAGATGTCTTTTAGCCAAACTAGAACAGGATGCTTAGAACTTGAATAGCCCCTAGAGGTGCCTAACACTGGCTCTAGGAAAGAAGTTTAGCAAAAGAAAAACAAAAACCTAGAGGTGCCCGAAACCGGCTCTAGGAAGCTAACTAGAGGTGCCCAAAACTGGCTCTAGAAAAATTTAGCTTGAAAATAGAAGAAAAAGAACATGAAAATGTGCCTTCTAAAAAAAAAAACTTTGGCATAAAAATTCGAGTTAAGAAGTTGAATATTCTAGTGAAACTAAGAGAGTCTTAGCATATAACTGTTCCCAAGCATGCACACACTGCACGAGAGCTATAGGGAGATTCCGGACAGATCCTAATCTTTCCGACAGGTTGCTGCCGCCATAGAGAATGAGCGACGGGTAAGGGACAGTTCACTGTTTGAAGGCCAACACAAAAATTTTCATTTTTCTTTTAAGTCTTAATTGCTTGAGGACAAGCAAAAACTTGAGTTTGGGGGTGTGATGAGTGTTTAAAAGTTCTATTATTTACACCCTTTTAACCCATATTTCTGCTGCATTCAAGCATTATTCATTGCATTTAGGTCAGTTTACAGCAAAACATCACAAATATATTAAAGAGCACAGATTCTACTAAAAATGGCTGTTTTTGTAGGTATCTGCCATGGTTGACGATGAAGGCAGGCGCAGGGCAGATAAGCAGAAGAGCTGAACTGGACAAGCAGCCGAGGAAGACGAACCTGTCATGGACCTGTCGTGACAGCAAGGTGACAGCACACTTATGAAGAGGAAAAGTAAAGTGGATCTCGATAGATAGAGAAAAATCTGCTCGTCTGTCGTGTGGAAGCCAAATATTTTTCCAAGCCCCGGATCAAAAGATATGTCAAGCCAAAGCTCAAGGAGAAGAAATTCCTAGAAACAAGGATGCGGCTGGAAAGTAGGAGACTTTAGAGATTTAGTCTTTATTAGAATCTTACTTTTAATTAAAGTTGTAATCCTTGTTACCTTAGATAACTTGAGCCCAAAGCTTATATAAGGGCATAGATTAAACCTAGCCAACACCGAATTACCCCATAACCGAAACCAAACCCCTGCCGTCCACCCGTCACCGACATGTTCTGAATTCCCCCTAGGGCTACGGGTTGTTTTGTAAAGTAGTTGCATGGGTTGCTTTGTTTTAGGATTTTTCAAGTTCAATAAAATAAACTTCAAGTTCTTTTATCTTGGTTTTAATATCTTGCAAGAGCATCGGGAGAGCATTGTGAGGTTATCCATTTACTTAGCTTCGGGAGAGTTAAGTATACGAAAGAGATAAGAGCGCGTTCTCTAGTTTATAGTTGAACCATCTCGTGCCTAGGGATAGGGCGAGGTTAAGTGGCTAAGGAAGAATTCATACACATCGGTGTTCATCCTTCGATTCACGCCGGGAGGTATCATCAAAGACGTGATCATCGACAGACTTGTGCCTAGGGATAGGGCAAGGCAGATCTGGGATTCTTGCCAAGCTTGAAGTACGGAGTTAGTGTTCGCTGCCGCGACAGCTAACGGACAGCCGCCGCGACAGGTGCTGTCGGCGACGGGCGCGACGACAGAACTGGAGATCCTAAGCAATTCAATACCTGCACTACTGAGCAACTCAATACCAGCCCATTCTTTCTATCTTGATTTCTCTACTCTTTTATTTAAGTTTACTTTATATTTCTCGTGACAAAATCTTAAATCATTCTTTTTCCCCTTGTGCAGATAGCAAAGGAAAGGGTTAGCCCAGTCCCTGTGGAGACGATATCCGATACTTCGTATCACTTTACTACTTGCGTCGTGTACACTTGCACTACAATTGCGATAAACACTTTTACACGCAACAAGTTCTAGCAACATCTTTGAAACAAAAGGCCCTATCCCATTGCTATATATTAGTTATTATGCCGAAAACCATACTTGAGCAAAAACGACCTCCTTGGTCACTCCCTTGTTCCCTTGGCTGCACCGAAACACTACGAATCTGCATTGTTGGAAAGAGGAGCATAAGCAAGAATGCTTAGTGAGTAGTGCTCAAAACAGTAGCTACGACAATGCAGTTTTAAAACCATAGTTTTCTTGAAACCAAAAACCATTTCCAAACCATTTCACTCATGCTTGAACACATAACAACATGCATTTAACCTCTCGTGCATTTACCGAATGCATTCATAAGCCACAAGTTTACCTCATGCTCATGCTCATTCTCATCATACATACAACATAACCAACTACATGCATAAGTATAAATGGAAATGAACGATAAAACATGCTCAGCATGAGAATTTAGAGCACCATGGGTATATTGACATTTAACACTTTTACTCGGATATGCAGATAGTTCTCAAAACCACTGACATTTATGGTGGAATCTCACATCACTATACTCACTCGTCTAGTAAAACATAGCTTCCGGTGGAGTCTCACTTCACTGTACTCCTCCTTAGTGGAATCTAGCATCACTAAGGCCAGGCGTGACTTTTACCCCGAGTGCACTTTCATCCTATTGGTCGGCCAACTATATCCAGTAATAAGATTTCACATTGTCAATAACCCACTAAACCAACACTTACCTCGTGTTCTCATGGTCACAACCATAACTAGCATGGGATCAATTAAACCAATCATATGCATAACACAAGGATATTCATGTCAAACATGCACTATGGAAATCATTCATAACACATAGTAGAATTTATTGAAAATAAAGACTAAAATGCTTAAAAACTACTCTTGAGCTTAGATTGGCTTATCAAGCTCAATATAAACCCCCAAAACATATCCTTAACCAAGTTAAGGCTTAGAAAACATTTCCACTCACTAGCTCAACACAAAAGCAATAGCCAAAACACCGATTCAAGCCCCCAAATCACCTGGTATCGTGTCTTAAGAGCCAAAATATGTTTCCCCTATTTCTAGCCAATTCAAAATTGGAGCATTAGACCCAATTCAAGCCCCCAAACTGGCAGCAACACAGAAAATCAACATCTATCATAAAAATCAATCGAATCACAACCGAAAACACTTAGAAACATCGTTAAAATGATTCAAACCAACTAACAGAAAAAACCCAACGAAATTACCATCAAAACCACACCTTTCAACATCCAAAACACTTACCCAAATTCTAGGAACCATCATCCCAAAGGTCTTCACAAGAACAAACCAAAAACCCATATTTTCAATTTCAAAACCTCTTATTTTTTCTAGTTTCGGGTTTCCCATTATTAAGCCACTATCCCAACATTATTTAAACATCGAAGCAAACTAAAAAAACACTTTTAAACCCAGCATCAAACAACCCAAACAAAAGTTCCCTCATTTTCCTCTTTTCCCAACGTAAAGCATTTTGGAAACAAACTTAGACAATGAGTTATGGAAAGATATCATCAACAACTATTTTAAGGAATAGAAAATCAAAACAAGAAAAATATTACTTTGAAAGCTTGCTCAGATGAAGTGCTTGAATCAATGAAATAGTGAAAATGGTGTTTTTGGGGAGATAACGTGAAAATGGGTTTTAGGAAGATGATGGCTATTTTCAAAAACCCCTTTCTAATTTCTAAATTCACTTTTTACCCATTTTCTTTAAAATCCTTAAAGTTGTTTATTAAAAATGGTTTCCCAAAATTAGTTTAACCTGAATCGGTTTAACCAAACCCGATTATCTCCCGGGCCCTAAACTCGGGCGTTACAAATATGGAGTAGAATAAATGTCATTGAAATAAATCCAAGAACCACTAATATTAATACAAATTCTGCCCCTAATGAATTGACTCGAAATATGAGTAATATCCATGATCATATAGTCACCCCAAAACAGCTAAATTACATCGCTAAATTCATGAGCTTTGACACAGAAGATTATGAAAACTCGAGCTTAGTGAAAACTTTATCAACATTTTCCCAATGAACCGAGTCTCAAACAATGCTGCTACTAAATGTTTATGCTCACACATAAAAGATTTAAAGAAATGTTTAAATGTTAGGTTAGCGGCACCCTAAGAATTCTAGAACATTAATCTAGTCATTAAAAATGAATTAGATAGAAAAAATGAACCTTACTGTTTGTAACACCCCCTACTCGGTCCAGAAGAAAACTAGATCGAAAATGTTTCCATTAAACAATTTAGAGTAATCGAATACCAAACATCAAAATAAATCAAACAAGTACAAATCATACTTAATACCATAATAATAGGTCTATCATCAAAGATCAGTATCCAAACCATTCTAATTTTTAGTCTTTAAGGGCTAGATTGAAAAATTTTGAAGTTCAGGACTAAAATGTGAATTCATCAAAGTTTAGGGACTTAGAAACTTTTAACAATCCATATTATTAACGATTCGAGTCCTTTTATTGCTTACACATGAAGAAAAATTATCATTACGTAGATCAATCTTTATCATTTAGGGACTAAACAATGAAGTTTCAAATCTTGAGGGATCTATTTGTAAATTTCTAAAAGTTATAGGACCAAAGGAATTTCCATTTAATTAATAGGTGTTATTCTTAATTTCATGTCCTTCACAAAACTTGAATTAATAAAAGGCGACCGAATCGGAGTTCAATTAAAGAAGTTATGAAATAAATGTAAAAATTCAAACTTTTAGGGATGGTTCCAAAACCTTTAGAAAAGGTTTCGAAACCTTTGTCATATATTAAAAAATTTGTTACTTTGGACTGAAGGTTTCGATTCCTCTTGGTGTTGTAGTCACTAGATTTTTACCCTACTCTATTTTATTATTATTATTATTATTATTATTATTATTATTATTATTAGATATAAAACCTATTAAAATTAAAAAACAATCCATTTAATTTAAAAGAGAGTCCATTTATATTGGTGGCCCAATAATAATAAAACCCTAACTGGCTTATTGTTCTCCATGCGCAGCTCAATTTCAGCCGTTGGATCTGTGCATGATCCAACGGTCTAGATCTAGTCTAGAGAGGCAGCACCTCGGTCCCATGGTGTATACAAGCCACACGCAGGATTTCCAGGCTGTTTGGCTCTTGCGTCTGCAACGCCATGCCACTACCGCCCGCCAAGCAACGCCGACAACTGCCTCAGCCTCTGTTCCCTCGCCGTGGTTCACGTCCATCGACGACTGTCGTACAGCCGCACAACTGCCCCCTCACCATTTTTAGCCGCAACACCTAAGGAAACAATACAAAAATAAAAGAGGAAGGTTAAAGGTCCAGATCTAATATGGAAAGGAAAATCAGTCAAGAAAATAAAGGGAAATCATTCCCCAAATCAATTCAAATCGGAATCAAATTAACATGGAAAGTAGACCACTGAAAATTAGGGATTTTTATTCAGATTTTCTTTGTAATTTTGCTACGAAAGTACCTACATAAAGCCCTATTCATCCTTTGTAATTTTTTACCACGAATTTTTAAAGGAATAACAGGGGATTCTAGGGAACAACCTTTAAATACAGGCTAAAAAACGACAGATGTAAAAAGCGGTACACAAATTGTACATAAAACGGTACACAAATTGGTACAATTTTGTAATAGAAGAATGCATATACCTTTTTATTACAAAGATGCACTGTTTACTGGATAAAAAGCGGTACATATTTATTACAAATCATGTACATAAATCTTTACAAGTTTGTAACACAAAAGGTACATACCTTTTTTATTACGCTATTTCACCAAGGGGCATCCATACTACCTTTAGGTGGTATCGATGCCGGTTTGGCAGACAAGAAAAAATTGGTACATTTATACAAAATGTGTATGTACACAACTTGTTACAAGGAAACACAATTTGATACAATAATAACAAGGGGCATCGATACTACCTAAAGGTGGTATCGATGCTGGTTTAACAGACATGAAAAAATTGGTACATTTGTTATACAAAATGTGTACGTACACAAAAATATTACACAATGTGCATATACACAAATGAGTACAAAAATGTACACAAATTGTAACAATTTTGTAAGAGAAAAAAGTATATACCTTTTTTAATATGCTATTTCACCAAGGGGTATCGATGCTGGTTTGTATTTAGCCTATTTTTAAGCCGCCTGTTTTTAGAAAAGCCCGAATAAAAGAAGCAAGCACGAAAGTTTTCTAGGTATTCTAATGTTATTATTTATTATTATTATTATTATTATTGTTTCTAATCTAAAAAGAAAAAAAAAAGATACTTTTTACCCTTTTTTTCGAGCCATCGTCGCCGGTGTTCGAGTAAGTTCGAAATTTTTTATCCCGATTCATTTTGGTTTCTATTTTTTTGCTGATTTTGAGGGCAAATTTGGGTTGTGGAATTTGAAAGGATAAAAAAGTTTATTTTTAAACCTTTCTCTGCCGAAGAACGACTTCCAAAACCAGTGGACGGCGTCCGACACGGTGGTTGTTCCCCGTGATCTTCATCCCATGAAAAATATGAAAAACACTTGAGAGAAAATAAATGGTGGTGTTTTGATCTAAAATTTTTAAAAGAAAATATTGAAAGTTTTGTTTATAAAAGTTGGGTTTATACCCACATGTTTTAAAATAAAGTGGGCTAATTACACTCATTAAATCCCTCTGTCCCATTCATTTTTGCTCCTCAAGATACCAAGTTTACCCTTTTTTTCGAGCCATCGTCGCCGGTGTTTGAGTAAGTTCAAAATTTTTTATCCCAATTCGTTTTGGTTTCTATTTTTTTGGTGATTTTGAGGGCAAATTTGGGTTGTGGAACTCGAAAGGATTAAAAATGTTTATTTTTAAACCTTCCACCGCCGACAAACGACGTCCATCGCCAGTGGATGGCGTTCGACACGGTGGTTGTTCCCCGTGATCTTCATCCCATGAAAAATATGCATAACACTTGAGAGAAAATAAATGGTGGTGTTTTGATCCAAAAATTTTAAAAGAAAATATTGAAAGTTTGTTTATAAAAGTTGGGTTTTATACCTACATGTTTTAAAATAAAATGGGTTAATTTCACTCATTAAATCCCTCAGCTCCATTCATTTTTGCTCCGCAAGATACCAAGTTTTCCATTATTTCAAAACGGTCACTATTGTTTGTTAAATTTGGCTTCTAATTTCCATATTTTCTGAATTTGGTCACTATTTTAGTCTTCATTTTTTAATCTGAATTATGCTTATTATTTTAACTAAGGCCCTTTTTTATTATACCATTTTTTATTCTCACCCTTTTTTACAATATGTATTTTCTTGTGAATCCGACTCATATACCAAGTGTTGACCTGTTCTAGGAAATGGTGCACGTTTCTTTAAAAAATATTTTGCCTCATCCCGTTTCATTTAATATACATTTAATTCCGTGTAATTTACATTCAATTTTGTATTATTACGTGTTTAGATTAATTTCCTAGAAAATATTAAAATGAAAACATCTTTTAATTAGACTTTTAAGTTGTAAAGCTTTAGGAATAGATTCTTTAGTTTAGGTTCTAATTTAATTTTAGAAATCTTTTAGTTAAAGCTCTTCGTACAGTTTAATTACCTTTTTCACCGTAGAATTAATCTCATTTAATTGACATTTAACCAAATTTGAGTAAATTTCTCCAAGACTATCTTTTGCCAGGTTAATAATATTACATCACGATAGGTTAAAATAAAAACATTAATTTTATAATAAATCTGTCTCTATGCCATGTTTAATTTATACCAGACTTAAATTGCAATGCGGTGCACCAACAAAAGGGGTAAACAGGTTAGCGCTAGAAGCGTTGACGGTGATTATAGTTTATTCTCAAGATGGTGGGGCTGCTAAAATGAGGTCACATTCACACATGGATAATAATTTAAATTTTACACGAACTGGTAAATTCCGACATTAATATAACTTGTAATTGGCTAGGTACGAATTTTTGGTCGTTGTGGGGGGGGGCTCACCCTTCTGCACGCGTAACCGACTCCCAAACCCATTTTTTGAGTTTTTGTAGACCAAAATTGTTTTTAATAAAATAAAATGTTTTTATTAAAATAACCAGTTTTTGTGTGATCCAATCACACATCGAAAAAATATTGGTGGCGACTCCGTTGTTTTTTTAAAAATCGTTTGAGTCCTTGCTCCGACAACTTGATGACTCTGCTAGGGACATTTTTTTGTTTTTACAAAAAAGAGAGTTTAGCCACAAGCCGATTATAGTTTGTCTTAATGTCGAAATTTGCTAAAGTTCATGTAAAATTTAATTTAATTATCCATTTATGAATATGATTTCATTTTACGCATTTATAATTTGGCATAGTAAGCTCTATACCCAAGCTTCGTCTAATTTTTTAAGTGAGGGGAAAACGCTATTGCTCTCGTGGGAATATTGATTCTCCGTATGGGCCTAACAAGTACATTCGAGGCTCATATACCCCATGTCTTCGTGAGGATACTGATTCTCCGTATGGACATAGGAAAATGGATCCCCTTGAGTTGAACTTGATTCATAAGAGCCTATAATGGGTGAGGATCAAGGGCCTTGCTACCTTTAGTAGGGGACAATGAGGACAGCTCGGGGACCTTTCTAGAACCAAACTTTTGTGTAAGAATCTAGGATCCCACCCCAATAGACCAATGCAGAATACCTTAGAATTAGAATTCGGTCAAAATTATTTCGTGAGAATGTTCCGTGGAGACGTTTCCAGAAGTGTTGGATTGCACTTCCTAGTTATTATTCGAAAAATGAAATTATTTTGGACCTTTATGTTTTATTTCCATTATTTTCGAGAGCACTAATCATTTCCTTTTATTGTCTTGTTTTGTTTTGCATATTTTCTTCTTGCCTCCTTATTCCATACTTAAAAGGGGTTGGTTCTCAAGTTAGTTGTTCAATTTGATAAAAGTTTTTGCCATGGATGGAAGGTACCTAAAGAAAGAGGAAGACAATGTGGATGTACATCACTGGTCTGAAGTCAACCAGCGGGCAAAGGGGGATAGTTTGTCAGCAGATCATGTGATAGAAACGACTGAGTATACACACATCAGTGTCTAGGAGAATGACGTGCATGTGTTGCGAGTGATATGGGATCGTTTCGACTATGCAACCAAACAGTTATTCTACAATACCTACGATAATATAGCTTATATGTTCCGTGTGAGGGTGGACGAGTCGTTCCTCAAGGCATTGGTCCAATTTTAGAACCTAGGGTATTGTTGTTTCACTTTCAAAGGGGGAGGACATGATGTCCACAGTTGAAGAGTATTTAACATTGTTCAATCTACGCAATGTGGTGGAGAACTGGGTTTATGCAAATCCCCCTAAAAACAAGAACGCTCACATCAGACTTAGACCCTTTGTTGGAATGAGTGAAGAATGGGTCAATGGTTTGATACAAAAGAGAGGGGCAACTTCTCCTATGCATGGACAAGCATTCGTGATATAATCTCGACTCATCCAGACATGGTAAAGAGAGTTGATCTCCTAGCCATAGCAATATACGACCTGGTTATCTTCCCGAGGGCGCTAGGTAATATTGATGTAGCTATGTTGGACTTCTTTGAGTAACTGAAGAGGGAAGTTAATTTGGTACCGGATGTTTCAGCAGAAACTTTCATCTCTTTGAATGCATATCGGAAGCTAGAAGGTGTTCGTTTCAGAGGATGTGCTCCTTTGATCCAGGTTTGGGCCCATAGCCATTTCTAGAAGTGTCTGACTCTGGTGTTTTCCAATGTCTTCTCCTCGAACTTTTCTCTGCTCCAGGAATTTCTGGAAGAAAAATGGCCAATAGCCATGAGAAGCAAGTGGGTGGACATTTTTAGAGATCGTCATGATCAAGAAATCGTGTGGAGAGTTTCGTGGATGGGCCACGCCAAGGTCATGTAAAAATGTGGGGATTATGATTATCTGATGTTGTTAGGCCTCTGGGGTGGAATTGGTTGCGCTTATTTACTAGTATCACGACAATATGGCTCTCGGTAATTCGTCTCCTTCAGTGCCGATCTTGATTCATCCGAGTTCGAATTCTAGGGAGAGTACAAGGAGAAATTCCAAACCATCAATAACTCATGGAAACATTGATATATTATGGAAGTGGTTCATGATGATGAGTGCATGTTCACACCCGACTATGACGTTTGGAGGCATGTGAGGGTGAATGACAGAATTCCACCACCTACCCCAGGGAAAACTAAATCCCTAGAAGAACACTTGAAGGTGGTCCCGTCTGAGGCTGACATTCTGAGGGGCGAACTAAAAACGGCTAAGCTCAAGATAGAAGCCCTGTAAAACCAGCATACAAAGGACATGTTCGAAGCAAGCCTAGATGTGGACAAATATAAGGGAGAGGGCAACCGGGTAGTAAAGATGTTCAAAAGTTTAAAAGAGAAGTACGAAATTTAGAGAACCGATTTCCTCAAATTTCAGGCCACAGTCCGAAATGTTGATTTGAGGAAGACTCTAGAGCAATAGAGACGAGAGATTGAGCAAGCCGTGGAAAAAGAAAGAGAGCATAAAAGGAAAAAATTGAGAAGTACAAACGGATGCTTGCAAGCAAAGACAATAATGGTAAATAGGCAACTAAGAGCGAAAAGAAGAAGCGAGCCTTTGAGGAAGAAAGAGAGAGTGTTGCTGTATTGAAAAGGAAGACACATGAAAACAAGATTCGGTCATATGAATTGCAATGCTTGTGCGATGTGATGAGCGAGAAGTTGAAACAGAGTCAGACATTTGTTGCTGAGCTGCAAGACAAGGTAGCGAACCTAAGCCATTCACTGCACATGTTTCAGAATCGTGATACATATGTTGAGCTTAAGGCTAGCTAGAATAAGAATGAAGCAGTAAATAAGCATGCATAAGCTTTGGGAGACGTGATCTAGGAATGTAAAAAGAAGATTTGGGTGCTTGAAGATGCCAACGAAGGGGTCAATGATTACTGGTTCACCGACTTAGGGAAAATGCCAGAACGTTCCAAGAGCGGGATGAGTTTGAAAAAGGTGTCATGACTCAAGTTCAAGACGTAGATAAACACGTGATGATGCTAGGTAGAGAAGCTACAACACTTTGCCCATACATCAGACCAATAGAGGAAGTGGGACCAAGACTTCTGTGGCTGATTGAAGAAATAAAAGAGTTGAGTGTTTGGGCTGAGACATATTCGTAGAATAAATCTTCATATTTTGTAATAAGGACCTTTGACATTGTAACCCCCTTAGCCCAGCTTAGATGTTTGACCCGAACTACGAAGATTACAGGGGGAAAACCAAAGTCAACCCGAAAGTCAACCTTGATTAGCGACCCTTTTTTTCTTTTTATCTTTTCTAGATGCTCAATATTAACCTATATGTTTAGAAAATTAATTCAGCGAAAGCGGCACAACGAACGAAACCCAAACATGGACTCAATTGAAAAAAATCATCTTTTAGGGACTAAAATGTAAATTCTCAGATTTATAAGGACTAAATGAATTTTAGTGTTACCAATCCAAAATTAATCACATATCATGCCATCAGGTCAAAATTCAACTCAAACGGATCTTTCAAACTCATTGAATTAAGCAACCAACATATAGGGACCAAAATGCAAGAAACAGAAACTCAGAACAGTTCAAAATTCAAACCCAACGGTCAGGCGTTTCGATACGGATGGCCCTGTACCAAAATGATCGTTTCGAAACATGGTTGACCATTTCGATACTCGGGTTCATTCCGAGACCCGTATCGAAACACCCTCTTCCAGTAGCTAAAACGTTTCGATACACTCACCCGTTCCGAAACATTATGGCCATTTCGGGCCCCTGTTCCGGAATAGGCAAGGGCGTTCCGATACGCCTTGCCCTGCAACAATAGATTTTGCTGGTTTTCACGCTTTAACACATTCAAATCATTCCCGAGACATGCCACATCATGCATACAACATGGATACATATCAACAATCATCATATCAAGGCATTAGCTATAACATGGCAACCAACATGCAAGATTAGGTGCTAAAGGCATGCTCCTTAGTCCACCAAAACAATAACAAGCAAAAACCATCCTCCATATCCAAAATCAAACCATAAAGGCCAATTACATCTCATAAGTAACTATCATACATGCTCAAAACAAAGGAAAACATTCACAACCATGCAATGGCATAAACCCCACCCATTGCTTTTTATTACACCGAAGCAAAACCACATACTTTGCAAGATTTAAAGCTTGGATTCCTCTTGCCTACTTGCTGCCTTCAAAGCCTAGTTTTCTGCATTGATGAAACAAAAGAGCGTAAGCACAAAGCTTAGTGAGGATCACTAAATAACATTCATCAATGCTTGTCTCATAATTTGCAAAACCAACACTTTACATCTCATGCCATTTTATAAAACATGTCTTCTAAATACCTCAATGCACTTTTTAACCACATGCTCATATGCATCATTTTAAAACAACAAATAAACCTTTGCTCATGCTTTAAACAAGCATCACATGCATTCTTGCATCATACACATATATCTCATGCAGCCTTGCATCATATACAAGCATCTCATGCTTCACATTATTCATTTACATTATATTGGCTCACAAGTGATAATCCATAAACCATTTCAACTAAAGACACAATCGGATACACGGATTACAAGCGTTGTCCCTCACGCTTCATACAAACTACTGGACTACACAAGGTGGAGATTAATGACACAATAACAACCCCTCAACATCACTCATCGGTAGTTGTATAATTCCACTAACGAGAGTGTAGGACACATACACAAGACTCACACACGGGACTAACCATTCACCGTTGTGATCTTAACGTCAATCGTTAGGGTACTTGAATGGAGATTACGACACAATCACAACCCCTCGACATCCAAGGCGACTTTATTCACGGTGCACCCAATCCTATAGCCAGCTAACTATATCTGATTAAAGTAACCAAAAACCATTTCATCACTTGCCAATATAATCATTTAACCACATTAATCCACTGTTTTACAAGCATAACCACAATGTCATTTCCACAAGCATCACATGCTAAAATTCATATGCATTCAACACATACAAACCAAGGATCACTTACCTAGTGCATCCTTAACATAATGGCATTAAAATCCAGCATTAAACCATGCTCAAGCATGCTTAAAAACAGTAAACAAATCCACTCTTACATCAAGTGCAAATTCATCAAACAAAGCACATATCCAAGAGAGGAATTTCCGAATCACTTACTCTTGAGCTTAGCTAAGTGTATCAAACTTACACTAAGCTCCTAAGACCACGCTTAAAGCGTTACAAAGCAGGAAATTGCATTTCCACTCACCGCTACGCGAAGCCTTGCTTGTCGACACGAAAATTACCCCTCTAGAGCATCCAAAATCACCTCGTTTGCTTCCGGATCAAGATCCCCTATTTTCATATCATCAAAACAGAGATCTAAATGCATTAAAATGCATTCTAACACCAGCAACAATTCACAAACTCGTTGCTCACCCAAACTACACCAAAATACCCTTCCAAAACAACTGAAAACTCAATCGATTGCTTCCTAAACCAAGCCCAGCCATCATACATCACTTCCAAACAATTATCAACATCAAAACACATCTAATAAATATCCTAACTCAACCTTATACCTCCAGCAAGCAAGATTCCACCATATCACCCCAAAATCTCACAAAAAACTACCAAGAAACTCAAGGATCTCAAGGTTTTCGAGATCTATGTTATTAACACATCATTTTAACATATAAATCAATTTAGAACTCAATTAAAATCAATACAAAACAGAGCTTAACTCATCAAGTCCGAAAATCAAGATTTCATCCACAATTTCACAAGATTTTGATCTCGAATCAAAACTATATTGAAAACTCAATCAAAAATAGTATTTAGAACCCAAATATCTTGGGAATTTCAATAAAGAACTTTTATTAGAGGTTGATAATGAGATTTACCTCCAATCCTTGCTTCCTTCAATAGATGACAAGTTTTCCTTGCAAAAATCTTGAAGAATTAAGAAAGATCTCTTCAAAATGAGTTTAGGAAATGTTGAGGGAGTTTTTGGGAGAAAGAATTCTGGAAAAAGATGAGAGAAAATTGTGTTTAGCTGAAAATGAGAGAAAATTTGTAGTTACGTAAGTGAAAATCTCATTAACTACCTTTTGATTAATTAATATAAAAATCCAATTAAAATTATTCAATTAAAAACCCTTTAAAATCACATGTCATATTGAGGAAAGGTCAAAGTGACTTTAAGCCCCCTAAAGATTCTAAGATTTTGGCTTCCATATTAAAAATCACAATTTTCCCAGTTTTGAAACTTTACAATTTGGTCACTACTCAAAATGTCCATCTTCCACAACCCTTTTTGTAAAATTGATTTGACCAACCTCTTAAATATATTTTTAGAGGATTTTAGAAATTCTTATAACATTTTTATCCTATCCAGATCCTTGATTTCCTAAAATCACCTTACGCGATTCGAACCGTTCTCGACCGGTCCGATCCGATGTCTAAAACATCTAGGCCCGAAACAAGGGCGTTACAGACATCCAATAAAAGCTACTTCTAGAGAAAATATTTATGGAATCAACGCCCTTTGCTTGCATTCATGCATTTTATTGTGTTATTTGTCTTTGCATTAGCTTAGTTTATATCATTGCATACATACACACATAATAAGAAATTAATAATAGTACATTGCATGACAGAAAACAAATACTTCACACAAATACGATACTTGTTCCCAAACTAAAACAATGGCCATGGAAGACAAATTGACGTCCTTAGAGATAAACCATAAAAGCACCCAAGATAGGCTTGACAAGATATTGAAGGATTTGAAAGAAGAGATTGCAGAAGCACAGAAAAGCACAATCAACCAGATAGCAACTATGCTAGGTTTTAGGGATCCATACATGGGAAAACGGCTGAGGCCATTGATGCTTTGCTATAGTTTCCTGGAATCGCTTAAGCTCACTCAAGAGTTCAAGGGGAAACTATCCCATCTAAAGCCAAGTTTTAACTCCATCTCGGAGGGTCTTCTACCAATGTCCCAAATGAGACTGGAGTTAATAGTGAAGAAATCCAAGATTTTGAGGTACCTGACATCGATGAAGCAGCTGATAGGGCTAGAGAAGACAAGAAATTGGAAGACTGTTGTGAAAAACTAGAGGGAATCATCATAGCTCTCCAAGAAGGGAACATCCACTGTGACATAGACATTAGAGACCTGAGTCTGGTGACTGATTTAGTGATTCCTCCGAAATTTAAAGCTCCTAACTTCGAGAAATACGATGGAACAACTATTCCCTTGACACAGCTAACCATATATTGCCGAAGGTTGTCGTTGTACTTGTATAATGAGAAGCTACTCATTCACTATTTTCAAGACATCTTGTCAGGATCTGCAGCTCGTGGTACACTCAACTAAGCTGATTTAATATACGAACGTGGAGAGATCTATCAAGAGCTTTTCTTGAGCAGTATAAACATGTGACCGACATAGACCAGAACTGGATCGTTCTACAAGGAATGGAGAAAAAAACATAATGAAATCTTCTGCAATATGCACAAAGATGGCAGGACGTGGCCGCTCAAGTTCAGCCGCCGCTGATGGAAAACGAAATCACCCCCATGTTCGTAGAAACATTGAAGGGACCTTTTTATGATCGTATGATACACCATGCGACTAAAGGTTTCACAGACATGCTGATGAATGGATAATTGATCTTGGCAGCTATCATGAGTGGGAAGCTTGATGAAGGCGACACAAAGAAGCCTTACAAAAAGAAAGGAAAAAAGGTGAGTATGAAGAGCGTCTACAATCCTAATTTCTCAAAAAGGGTAGTTGTTAAAAAGCCCAACGCTCCAGCCGCGAATTCGAAAACCCTAAAGTCGCCAAAGGAAGAGCAGACGTACCAAGGGAATAAGAAGCTTTACTTCGCTCCCATTCCTATGGCTTACGAAGAGTTATTCTCGGAACAATTTGAATCACGACTAGTGGTACTATGACATGTCGCTACTTTCTTACCCCCCGTACCCAACATGGTACGATGCAAACGCGCAATGCGAGTGTCATGCAGAGATTAAGGGACACACCATAAAAAATTGTACTACTTTCAAAAAAGTAGTAGATGATCTACGAAAAACAGGCATGCTATCATTCGATACGTCTAAAGTCAATGGGAATCCCCTACCAAATCATTAGAAAGTTGGGGTAAACGTGATAATTGAGGAAGACGATAGGTTAACTAAAAAATGTGTGTCGAAATTCAAGGCACCCTGTAACACCCCAATTTTGGGCTTAGAAGTTTTGGGTTTTAGACCGGACCGGTCGGGTTGCGGTTCGAATATAAAAGGTGATTTTTAGGAAAGCCTAGTTCGGGTTGCATTAAAAATATGGAAAAATGTCTTAAAATCCTCTTTTATTATATATAAGAGTTTGGTGAAATCAATTTTGTAAAACGAGGTTTGGAAGAGTGACATTTTGGGTTAGTGACCAAAATGTAATTTTTGAAAACTGTGTGACTGTTTTAAAAAGGATTGAAACTTTGAATCTTTAAGGAGCTATTTACCCAATGGGAGTTTCTCCAGATTTTCCTAAAATATTAAAGGTTTAATTAATGTATTTTAAATAAGGGAAAAGAGAGGGAAGATATTTTCCTAAGTTTCTAACTAACTTTTCCACATTTTCCATTTTCATTTTCTCTCAAACCAAACATATTTCTCCAGAGATTTTCCCTCTGATTTTGTCACCTAAATAACTCATTTCAATTCTCTTTTGATCTTCAATCATCTCTTCAACAAAACCTTTGCATTTGCTAAGTGGATTTTCAAGAATTTGGTTCCAAAAAGGGAGAAACTCAAGTTTGGAGGTAAGAACGTCCTTCTCCTCTAAACTCTCAGTTCTTTACTGAAATTCCCAAGTTCTCAATCCTTGATTTGTGATTTATTAAAGGTTTTACAATTTTAATCTTGATCTTGGCTTTAAATGCAAGATTTGGTTGATTTTTGGTAAAATTTCGTATGATCTGTTTGAGCAGTGATTTGAGGTGTCTTTTTGATGTTGAATGAATGTATAATTGATGAGAAATTGAGGTTTTATCAATGCAATCCCGAATAGGTTAATTTTCCTAAGTTTTGCTTGAGTTTTTTGTTGTTTTTGGAGTGATCTTGGTGATCTGTTATAGCTGGAGGTATAAGGACGTGGTTAGATCCTTTTTGGATGTTAATTGATGTTTAAAAATGGTTAGAAGTGATGGATCTTGGCTGGGTTAAGTTTTGGAAGTGTTTGGAGGTGATTTCGGTTGTGTTTGGTAGCCGAAATGTTGGATTTGTGTAGAGCAGCGAGTTGAGTTGTGTGGCTGGTGTTTTTAATGCATAATGATGCATTAATCCTCTGTTATTGTGTGCTTGAAACAGGGGAGATTGATCCGTGAGCATTAGAGGTGGTGTGGAAGGTTTCGGATGCTTGGAAGGCTTGTTGGCTAGCCTTGTTTTGTGTATCGGTGAGTGAAGTTGGGTTTTCAGCTTTTAAACCAAGGTTTGAAGGTTTTGGGAGCTTAGTTTAAGTCTAAACAACTTTGCTAAGCTCAAGAGTAAGTAAATGGATTTTCCCTCTTGGTTGTGTTGTGAATTGGTTTTAAAGCATTTGTGATTGTTTGATGCAAAGCATGTGATTTGCATGTTTTAAATTCTGTTTTGAAAGCATATTTTAGCATGGTTTAATGCTGGTTTTGAAAGTCATGTGTGAAGGATGCTCAAGGTAAGAGATCCTTGGTTTTGTACATTGGAGTTGTGGAATTGATGCATAGTGTTGCATGTTGTTTAATGGCTTTGTGTAATGCTTCAAAAACAGTGGATTAATGAGGGTAAATGGTGGTTTTTGCATTTTGGTTATGCTTGTAAATCAATGGATTAATGTGGTAAGATGGTTATATTGGCAAGTGATGTAAGTGGTTCTTGGTTACTTAAATCGGATATAGTTAGCCGGCTATAGGATTGGGTGCACCGTGAATAAAGTCGCCTTGGAAGTGGAGTGGTTGTGAGTGAACCGGTAACTCCATCCAAGTACACTAACGAGATGGTTAAGAGCACAATGGTGGTTAAAATTCCATGGGTGGGTCTTGTGTTAAGGTCATAGTGGTGGTTGAAATTCCATTCGAGGACCTTGGGTAAGCAAAGGTTATAATGGTGGTTAAAATTCCATTTGAGGACCTTGTGCTTGTTAAGATCACAATGGTGGTGTAAATTCCATGTGTGGATCTTGTGGAGTATGTCCCGGATCTCGTTAGTGATGTTATACAACTACCAATGGATAATGTTAAGGTTATATGGTGGTTAAAATTCCATATGGGAACCTTGTGAATGTTAAGGTTATATGGTGGTTAAAATTCCATATGGGAACCTTGTGAATGTTAAGGTCATATGGTGGTTAAAATTCCATATGAGGACCTTGTGTATGGTAAGGTCAAATGGTGGTTAAAATTCCATTTGGGGACCTTGGGATTGGTAGTGTGTATGAAGCGTGGGGACAACGCTTGTGATCCGCGTATCCGATTGGATGTTGAGTTGAAAAGTGGATTTGGTTATCACTTGGAAGCCAATATAATGTTCTTGAATATAATGAAGTAGGAGATGCTTGAAATGATGCATGGTTGCATGAGAAGTGTGTAATGACCTATGAATGCATGTTTACTTGTTAGTTTGAACAAGTGTTGATTATCTAATGAGAATGGTGCATGTGTACATGAAATCTCTTTAGTGCATTGAAGTCTTGCGAAGACTTGTTTTTAAAGGCATGTAATGCAAATGTTGATGATGTGGTTCATATGTTGCATTTGTTTAATGCGTGTGTTAGATTGAATGAGTAAATGGTTTTAAAAGGTTCTTGCTTTGAAGTGATATTCAAGTATGAGAAAAGTATGATGTGAAGCGGAAGTGTTTTCCAAGGATTTTGTATTTAACCTTGCATATGATGTTCATGCATGGAATGGTTAAAATGATGGTTTTGCAAGTTTTGTGCTTGAAAGGGTTTTCTTAGCTTTTCTAAGCTAAGGGTTGGTTTTTCATGTTTGAGCAATGCATGATTTAAAGCATGATGTTGAAAAGGGTTTTCAAACTTTGCTTTGGTTTATCGAATCGAGTTTGCTTTTAAAAGTGGTTTTATGACTCGCTGCATTGATGGTGTTTTGGTTTTGAGCATTCCTCACTAAGCATTATGTGCTTACGCTCCTTTTTGTCCATTAATGCAGATATTTGAAGTTGGAACAACGAGAAGCAAGGGATTCAAGGAGAACTCCACTTGAGATGTATGTCTCGGTTAATAGCTATAAATAATAAAGGCAATGGGGGAAGAATCTCTTATGTTGATGTTTAATGAGGTTGTGTATGTTGGACAAGTTTGGTTTATGATTTTGAATCATGTGGATTAATGTTGCAACGTTTGAATCTCCTTATGCTTAAGTTGTTATGTTATGCTTCTTGTTTAAAAGCATGTTTGAGTGTTTGATATTTTGAATGAGTTGGTGCACCTAGGGATGGTCTTGTATCTAGATTTTGATGCAATTATGTCCCTTGTATGTTGAATGACTTGCTGGTGTGATTTGGTTGCCTTTGGAGCATGTTTGATGGGTCAAATGTGTGTTAAACCAGCAATTTTTCTGCAATCTGGGCAGCCTGTTTCGGAACAGGTGCTACCGTATCGGAACGGGGGCCTGAAATGGCCTGGGCGTTCCGAAACGGAAGAAACTGTTCCGGAACGGTTTGGCTACTGTCAGGCCCTGTTTCGGTACCAGTTTCGGAACGGTCTCGCATTTCGGAACAGGTCCTCCCTGTTTCGGAACACTCGACCGTTGGGCACTGAAATTGTTGGTTAAATGTTTTGAAAACCTTGCGTTTTGGTCCTGAACTTTGTATATGCAATTGGATGAGTTCGAGATGTCCATTTGAGCTGAAACTTGGCAGTGAAGCATGAAACATGACTAATTTCATACTGGTAACTTTTAATTGGGTTAAGTCCCTGTAATCCTCAGAATTTACAATTTGGTCCCTAATTCTTTAATTTGTGCAATTGCGTCCCTGAACGTTCTCTGATTGGTATGATCCTTATGTATGCTGATCTTGTGATTATATCTAGGGTTAATATGCATCTAGACAAGTTTAAAAAGAAAAAAAAGGGTCGTTAATCAAGGTTGACTTTGGTTTTCCCCGTGTAAACTTCTTAATTCGGTTCAACCGTCTGGGCTGGGCTAAGGGGGTTACACACCCTTGAAATGGGTGTGGGCCAAAATGATTCAGGCCAGAATATTGAAGAGAGGAACAAAGACCGTGAAATGAGGGGATAAGCCCTAATGTGAGTACCAAGGTGAAGGAGGACACAAGATCTAGCTTTGTCCATAGTTTAGACAATTGGTCCAAACTAAGATGAATAACAAAGATTTTGAGTTCTTCAAGATGAAAGGCATGAACAATGTGATAGAAGTATGTGCATCATATGAGTATCCGATTATGAGAGATTTTACAGGAATAAAGCCCTTGGTGATCAAAACCAAGGCAAGAGTCAGTGAACCACCTAGGAATTCAGTCCCACGAATAATAAGCACCAACCCCTTTTTCTTATAAGGATAACAATAATGTACCTTGGAATTATGCTTGCACTATAACAAACCCTGAAAGTATGACACCAGCCAAAGATGAACTAAAAGAGAATCCGGTTAATGAAGTGGGCAACATCACGAGGAGTGGGAGGTGTCACTCACCACTAGGGGTGTTCAAATATACCCGACCCGACTGACCCGACTCGACGACCTGGTATAAAATAGGCGGGTATTTTAAGGATTTTATTTTTTTCGGGCCGGGTACCTGACCTGGTAATTTTTCTGGGACACGGGCTGGAAGTTTTCCCTTACCTGGTACCCGACCCGTCAATTTTTAATATATATATTTTATATTTCAAATTATAGTTTTATTTTAATTTTCTTAATATTTTTACTCAAAAATAAATTTAAATCACTAAATTCTTTCTATGATTGTATTATATACTTTTAAGTTTTAAATTTTATAAAAATATTTTTGTGTTTAATATGTGATTTTTTTTTAAATTTTATAATTAAAAAAATAAAAAAATTATGAACCGGGTAACCCAGTGTAACGGGCCGGCAAAGTAGGTACCTTGATGAACCGGGTACCTAGATGAATCAGGTACCCGATACCCATTTTTTGGGTACTCGAGTGTAACGGGCCGACAAAGTAGGTGCCCGAATGAACCGGGTACTCGACAATGAACACCCCTACTCACCACAGGTGGCCGAAGACAGGGATGCAACCCAAAAGAAGGCCATGATAAATGAATCTAAGAAGAACTTTTTTGAGGAGCGACCCCCGGTGTATCATGAGCCAGTAAAGGAGCATGAGGCTTAAGAATTACTAAAGATACTCAAACACAATGAGTATAGCGTGGTAGAGCAACCTAATAAGCTCACAACACGAATTTCTATATTATCACTTTTGTTGAGTTTTGAGGGCCACAATGACGTTCTTTTAAAGATTCTCAATCAGACGTTTGTACCCCAAAGAGATAACGACCGAAAAGATGGATAGGTTGGTCAACAATATTGTTGTGGACAACTTCATCTCATTCAATGATGAAGAAATTCCAGAAGGTGGGAGAGGTTCATATAAAGCTCTCCATATTTCCACAAGGTGTAAGGGGCATATACACCCAAGAGTCCTAATTGACAATGGGTCAGCCATGAATGTTCTTCCCCTAGCAACTTTGAAGAAACTACTGATACACAACTCACACATGAGAGCCTATTAGAACACCGTGAGAGCATTCGACAAAACCCAAAGAGACGTGTTAGGGAAAATAGAAGTGCCTTTGCAAATTGGGTCGTCTACCTTCGACATTGAATTTGTGGTAATGGATATCAAACCTACCTATAGTTGTCTGCTTCGGTGCTCTTAAATCCACTCAGCGGGTGTAGTCCCCTCTTCATTACACCAGAAGCTGAAGTTCATGGTCGATAGTCAACTAGTAATTATCGGTACTAAACAGGATATCTTTGCCTCGGTGTCAACTGCAGCATATATTGAGATCAATGCGGGTGCACTCAAATGTCATTTCAGGACACTTGAGCTTGACAATACAACCTTCGTCACCGAAGGAAGTAGGGTCCATAGGTCGGGACTATCCAATTGTCCCAAGATGCTGGTGAAGGAAACCCTTGGAAAAGGGGCTGAGATTAGAAAAGGCTTTGGGAAACAACTCCATGAGAGATTATACCAGTAACTATCCCCAAGAAGAGGGGCAATTTGGACTAGGTTTCTAGCCCAATACTTTGGAAATGAGGGCCACAATGAAGAAAAAGCAAGAAAGAAGGAAAGCTAGACTGAATGGGAAAGAGATTGTATGGAACTGGAGACATTCCCACCCCTGAATTACAAGTTTAGATTCAGAGGCTTCGTGAACCCTGTTACCATGAAAGTTGAGGAGGAGGAAGGAAAAGATGACCTTGATAAGATCTTTGGGGCCCTGAACATCAATGATGTGATGGAATAGGATGGAGGAAACAAGTACATGTCCATGATTCACCCATGCTCTAAGCTTAATAATTGGACTGGTGAAGAAATTCTTGTAGTCTTTAAATCACTTATAGAGTAATTCCCAAAATTAACCCTATTGTCTCAAGCTCGAAGGTAATAAGATATCTTTTTAAAGGGCTTATGTTAAACCATTCCGGTTCTTATTTCAATAAAAGATGCATTTTCAATAAACCTCGTGTGGTAAGCATACTTTCATAAATAAAAAACACTGCAAACAAACAAAAACATAAAAAACAAATCATTCCATTCATTCTTTTGTTTCTCCAATACCATTGTATATATATTTTCGATCCTTTTTCTTTTTAAGTTTTCGGATATCAATGACATAAATGACCATGAGTCCAACCCGTAAGTTGACTTTGAACTATCCATATGTTTGGAAGAGGTTGAAAAATACGATGATGAGGAAGAATATGACTTGCCTAATGATATGCTCAGGTTAATGGAAAGTGAAGAGAAACAGATTCTACCCCACAAAGAAGAATTATAAGTTTTGAGTCTCGGAATTGAAGAAAAGAGACGTGAGGTGAAGATTGGTACCACCATCACTGCTAAAACACGACAGAGTTTGATCGAGCTTCTACAAGAGTACAAGGATATATTAGCTTGGTCGTATCAAGATATGCCTATCCTGGACACTAACATTGTAGTGAATCGGCTTCCCATAAAGGCGGGATACATGCCTGTACAACATAAACTCAGAAGGATGAAACCTGAAATGCTTCTGAAGATAAGAGATGAGCTAAAAAAGTATTATGAAACCGGATTTCTCAAAGTGGCCAAATATCCATAATGGGTGGCTAATATAGTCCCAGTCCCGAAGAAGGATGGGAAAGTGCATATTTTCGTCGATTACATGGATCTCAATAGGGCAAGTTTAGGCTGTCAAATAGTCCTACTTTGAGTGCAAGTGTACACTAATGCCTAGTTGTAAGATAAAAGATATCGTCTCCACAGGGATTGGGAAACTCTTCAGAATTTATCTTCATTCACAAGTAAAAATAAAAACACAAGTAAATTGCGGTTTTGTTTGAATTGATTAAACTAAAAGCAATTAAAATAAAGAGTCGAGAAATCAGATTGAAAAAATAGGCCGGTATTGGTATGCGTTGTAGTGTGGATTTTGAATGCTCCATCTCGGCAAAGTATTGTAGAATCATCTTAATAGTCTGGATAGTTTTAACAGAAAACTGCCTTAGCAGATGCCCGCCGCGGCATAGACTACGTAGCTGCCCGGGCGGCTAAGCGAGGCTTCCTTCAGCGACTCCTTCTTATCCCTAAGTCGAAGTGCTATTGGTGAACACGTCTTGATAATACCTCTCGGCGTGAATCAAAGGATGAACACCAACCAATGCTAAACCTCCTTTAGCTACTGAACTTCCAACTTATTCCTAAGACAAAGTAGTTTTACCCTAGATTGGATAAAACCATGTTTACTCGTTTCTTGAGTTCAACTCTCTCGAAATTGAACAAATAGATAAATTGCAACTTCCTCTCCCAATTTTATTGCAAACAATTGAAAACCAAGAGTAAACAAACTTTGAATTTTATTGCAATAACTTTAACCTAAACGAATACAAGTAATCTCTCACAACTACTCAACAAATCCAACCCTTAGCCCTAGGAGAAGTTTAGAACATGATGGACGAATGGAAGCTCTAGGGTTTCTCAAAAATCACTCAATCTCTCATCCTAGTCGGCTAGGTTACATATTTATAGGGCATGACCTATGTCAAAGTCAATTTAGGGTAGGAGTACTAGTTAGAATCAGATTACAACCATTAAAAGAACAAATCTCTATCATTAATTCTTCCTAGATTCCTGTTTGACTTTTTCCACCAAATGTTTGGGTTTCTGAATTAGGGATTTCAAATTTTAGGTTTTCCGAATTAGGGAAAGTTTGGGGTGCTACAACTCTCTCTCCCTTAAAAGAAATTCCGTCCTCAAAATTTTTAGACTTAGTAACGAATCACAAAACTATCAACACATACTTATACTTTCTTATTCCGAATTCATAATCCATTATAACAACAAAAACTGAAACATCATATTGTACATGCTATATTATCGTGCATATCATCATATCCAACGCGAACTCTGGTCGGATGTACCGAACTTGGACGTCTAATCTCGGATCTAGCTGATCCACCACTCTGAGCATGTCTACCTCTACTAGCAGTACCAGAAGCAACCGACCTAAGTTGCCCTCTACCTCAATGAGGTGCCTGAAATGATACATGCGCATGACTCCGCATGGATGAACCAGTAGGTGAACGTGGACAATTCTTTAAGTAATGATCATGGGAACCACATCTAAAACACGCTTTGTTCATCAATCCACACTCTCCGTTATGTTTTTTTATTACAAAAACCACATACAGAAATAGGCCGAAGAACTTTCGAACTACCCACATTACTAGACGAAATTGTCGATGTTCTAGGTCTCACGTTTCGATAACTATGAGGAACATACTCATCCCTAAGCCTCTTTCCAAACGAGTTGACAAAACTAGGTTGAGCAGATGTGTCCGGTTACTTCACGTCTTTCTCAGAATTCTGAACTTCCTCAACTTCTATAAGTGCAATTATCTTGTCAACAGTCTTAGCTTGACTAACCAGGTCACTAAATTTTTTATCATAATACATAGCAACATATCTCTGAAAAGGCAGCCGAAGTCCCTTCAAAAACCAGTCACACTTATCTTCCTCAGTCACAACTAACCCAGGAGCATACATGGCCAACCTCTAAAATTCTATCTCATAATCATTCATTGACATATTGTTCTGTTTCATATTCATAAAATCATCACGACACTTCGCTAAGAACTCGGTTCCCACATATCGATCCTGAAAAGCTTGTTGAAAAAAATCCCATGTGACATGACTAGGTGGAACAATATCAACCACTGACTCCCACCAATTTTGTGCTTCACCCTCTAACAGTGATATAACAGCTCGTAATTTATGATTGACAGGGTAATCAATCTCAACGAACAAACGTTGCAACTTCTTTAGCCAATACTTTGCATCAGCTGGATGTGTACCAGATTTACCCTCAAACAATTTCATCCCAGCAGCTATAAATTCTGTAGAAATAGGTTTCCTCGGACCCTCTAACTAGCGGAGATAACGCAACAAGTCTCGGTGCACCGTGGAACAGTCCGGCTGAACTGTCTTAGTGTCATCAACATCATGTGAGTCATCAATTCCAATCTGATGTCCTCCCAGGGGCTCATTCTCATTATCTGATATCTCATTTAATTTTTTGTTTGCTCAATGGAAGGTAGATGACCACCACCAGAAACGACAGTACGGACTCTACCATGACCTCGACCTTGACCTCTCACAAAGCTAGAAATCATACTTGGTGGCTTAGAAGACTATCTACAAAAGGTAATAATCTAGAGTCAGACTCGGTACTGGAGTCTCAAATTTTAAACAATTTAAAATCACTTAATAGCGTAGTAAATTATTTTTAGAAAATTTCCATTTATCTTAATATATTTAAGATACATGCAAAAGTCAAAAATATTTTAGAAACAACTTTAATGGGCCTCAAAGTCCGAGGGTTGAACCTAGCTCTGATACCACTAAATGTAACCCCCTAAACTCAGCCTAGAAGAAATGAGCCAAATCTAGAAACTTGCGTCTAAAAACTTGTCCCTCAAGTAATAATTTTAGGTTAAAATAATTTATAATTTAAGATAATTGATTAAATAAGTAAAACATAATAAATATTCTAATTATTATAAAACTAAACATTTGAATCAATGTTCTGATAATTAACAAAATATCTAAAAACAAAATTCATAAATGTATGCATCAAATAGTTCCCAAATTATAACAGTCCTAGTGTCCAAAATTACATAATTATCCCCAAAAAATGTTAAAATAGTAATCTGAAGTAAACAAAAGAGTTCATACTGAATGATAAGATATATGAATAAATATGAAATGCTCCAAGTACCGAGTCGCCTAAAGCGTCCGAGTATTTGAAAGGGAAACTAAGGGGTGTAAGCTAAAGAGCTTAGTGTGTCTCTAAAGTGCAACAAACACAAACAAAACAATACTTTATTTTTTTCTGATAAAGTCTTTTGAAAACACTTTCAATCCAATAAATTTGAATCATAATGATGTGATGTTTGATGCATGATTCAATACCTAACTATCTGATATCATACAGAGTGGAGGTTTCCCTCGCCAGAGTGGAGGTTTACCTCACTTATTCCGAATATATTTCTGATCCCATGACTCATGATATGATTATAAAATCGCAAAATCAAACTCTTACGAGTGTTTCATTTCCGAAAATCTGATGCTTGATTTAAAAACACAATTTAGTATGCCATGTATGATGTTTCAAAACGTTGTCGAATCACAATCAGATAATAAATCAAGCAACCAAACACCAAATATCATTTCACAAATATATAGCACAGTAAGAAACACACCTTAAGCAGCAATAGCTCTAATGTCGAGAAGGGCGAGTCTCACACTCAGTTCTAGCTGAATTAGAACCTACGAGAATAACTTTACATTAATAAATAATCTATCCCTAAGCCACCAACTATAAACACAAGACAAATCCGAGGTTATACTCACGCGTGAATCTCAAAGAATGTGCCCCGTCGGTCAGAACAACTAGAGGTAACTCGTTGGCCTCAGCGTCAATTCCTGAACATGAGAATAACTCGGGTCAATTCGATATTCAATTTATCTAAAATTACTAAGTACAATTAACTATAAATAGTAAAACGAAGCTCTCGGGTTTGAATTTGACAAAATGGGCAGCGAATTTGAACTCAGAACATATAAAAAAAGGTCAAGATGAAGGTTCTCTAAAACGGTCAACTCTAGTCAAAGTCAAAGTCAACATTGACTTGACTAGTCAACAGTCAACTTGGTCAAACAATCAAGATCCAATTCAGTCAAAGGTCAAACAGTCCGGTCAAAATAGGTCCAAGAGTCAAAACCGGTTCAAACTGTCAAAAGGTCAAAGATGACGTCATTGCCAAGTCAAAGATGATGTCACATGATCAAAACTGGTTTGTTTTCATGGGCCTGAACCGGTTCGGTTTAGAATTGGTTCACTAGCTCGCTTCTACTTTCAAAACTTCATCACCGCTTCACTCAAATAGTTCGGCCTGATTAAGAGTTATAACAGGTCTGACATCCACAAGGCCCAAAACTTAATCTGATTTGGGCTCGACAATAGCACATCCCATAACTTAATCTGATTTGGTCTGACAACCACAAGGCCCAAAATCTGATGGCCCAACACACACAAAGTTTTCATCCCTTATTCACAAAGGTTTTCAAAACCCATAGATGACAGCTAGGGTTTTTTGAGAAAGCATCGATGGTGGCAGCTCAACAAAATGGCGACAAAGGCTCTACAATGCGGCGACAGTAGCTCACCGACAGTACCTCTGATAACACCAAAATGTGCATTTCGGTCAAACAATAAGAAACCCATGGTCAACAACAATAATCAAAGGACCGAAACAAACCTAATGAGAAAAGAAGAAGCTTACCCAACACAAAATGATAGAGGACGACGAAGAAAGCAACGACATAAACTCAAGGGAATCGAAACGGTCACTCACTGGTTCGAGCAAAAGAAGGACGACGAACAAGATCCGAGAGAAGGGTTTGGTTTGCGAGGAGATTCTGGTCACGATGGTGGTGACCGATTGTGAAACGGACTGTGGCTTGGCACGATCGGAACTTCATCGAAAAACAAGGGACAATGAAGGATATCTGAAGGTTGGGGCTTATTCACGAGGTCACAAGGGTTACAAAGGTGGCGCCTGAGCGTGAAACGAACAGAGAATGTGTGCTCATTGGACATTAATCGAAGATGCAGAGGTGAGGGTGGGTTATTTGAGAGAAAATGAACAAAATAGTGGAAGAGGGCATACGGCCGAAAAGTAAATGAAAGAGCCATGGTTTCTGAAAAGATACTAAATACCTTAACAAACGGGTAAAAATCAAGATTGGGGTTGTAACTTTTACCCTCATTTTAGAAGGATCACAAAAGTTTTAATTTTTATCAATTTGGTCACTAGAGTATAGTTTAAGCCCAATTAATCCTTAAATTCAAATTAAGGTTTGAGACTTAAATTCCCAAATGTTAAGTCTAGGGCCAAGGTAGAAAACCCTTTTACAAATCTTTGTTAATACCCGGCTAAACCGAGGAAAGTCCTAACTTCCCGCACATTTTTGGGAGGTAGCCAATCTACAATTGCTTGTACTTTCTTCGGGTTGACCTTAATGCCATCGGTCGAGATCACATGGCCTAAAAAGGATACCTCTAATAAACAGAATTTGAATTTGCTCAATTTAGCGAAACATTGATGTTCTCGAAGTGTCTGCAGTACTATTCGAAGATGCTCATAATGCTCTTCTTTGTTTTTGGAGTATACGAGTATGTCCTCGATGAATACAACGACAAACTTGTCCAAGAAAGATTTAAATACCCGATTCTTTAGGTCCATAAAGGTAGCCAGGGAATTTATTAAACCGAAAGGCATAACAAGGATCAGAGATCAATCTTTAGGTCCTAAATGTAGTTTTGGGCACATCAACTTCTTTCATTCTCATTCGATAGTAACTGGATCAGAGATCAATCTTCGAGAATAGACTTGCATCTTTCAACTGATCAAAAAAATCTTCGATTCTCGGTAAGGGATACTTGTTCTTGATTGTGATTTGATTAATTTTCCGGTAATCAATACAAAGCATCATCGATCCATCTTTCTTTTTATCAAAACAGAACTGAGGCTCCCCAAGGAGACGAGCTTGGTCTAATGAAGCCTTTATCTTACAATTCTTGCAATTGTTTCTGGAGTTCTTTTAATTCGAATGGTGCCATTCTATAGGGAGTAATGGATATTGGTTGAGATCCCGTGTAACGCCCCGGTTTTGGGCTTAGAAGTTTTGGGCGTTGACCGGTTTGGTCAAAGTGCTGTTCGAATCTAAAGAGGTGAAATTAGGAAAGCCTAGTTCGGGTTGCATTAAAAATATGGAAAAATGTTCTAAAATCATCTTTTAATATAATTAAGTGAACTGTGAAATCAATTTTGAAAAATGGGTTTTGGAAGAGTGACATTTAGGCTAGTGACCAAAATGTAATTTTTGAAAGTTTTGTGACTGTTTTATAAAGAGTTGAAACTTTGAATCTTTAAGGAGCTATTATTCCAAAAGTAGTTTCTCCAGATTTTTCTAAGATATTTTGAGATTTATTCTGATTTTAAAACATATCAAAAGTGGAGGGAAAGGCCATTTGGCTATTTTCTTAACTAACTTTTCTATTTTCTTTCTCTCATTTTCTCTCAATCCAAACATTTGTTTTCCAGAGAGTTGTTTATGATTTTCTCACCTAAAATCCTCCTTTCAACATTCTTTTGATTCCTAATCAACATATCTTCAAAACCTCATCATTTGTTAGTTGATTCAACAAGGTTTTTGATTCCAAAAAGTGGAGAAACACAAGTTTGGAGGTAAGAACGTCCTTCTCCTCTAAACTATCAGTTCTTTACTGAAATTCCCAAGTTCTCAACTCTTAATTGAAGTTTTATTAAAGGATTTTAAGTGGTGAAATGGATCTTGGCTTATAATGCAAGATTTGGTGATTTTTGATGATTTTCGTTAGATATGATTAATCTGTGATTTGAGGTGTGTTTTTGATGTTAAATGAACTCTAAATTGATAAGGAAATGAGTTTTGATTAATGCAATCCCGGATAGGTTGTGTTTCCTAAGTTTAGCTTGTGATTCTTGGATGTTTTTGTGGTGATCTTGTGGATCTGATGTTGCTGGAGGTATAAGGATGTTTATAGGTTGTTTTTAGATGTTAAATGGTGTTAATGGATGTTAGGTTTTGCTGGTTATGGCTGGGCTTTGTTGAGAAGTGGTTTTGATGCAATTTCGGTTGTGTTTGGTGGCCGAAATTGGAGTGTGAATGAGAGCAGCGAGTTTGAGTGCTTTCATTGAAGCTTTTGATGCATGATGATGCATTAAATCTCTGCTTTAATGTGTTTAATCAGGGGAGGCATCTTTGGATCCAAGTGGTGGTGATCCGGAGGCTTGATTTGGTGCTTCGGCAAGAGGCGAAGTGGAATCGGTGAGTGAAATTGGGTTTTCGGCTTTGAAACCAATGTCTTGGGAGCTTAGTTTAAGTCTAAACAACTTTGCTAAGCTCAAGTGTAAGTTTTCGGAAATACTCTCTAGTGGTGGCCATGATTTGGTTGTTGTGCAATGTGGTTTATTGCATGTTTTAAATTCTGTTTTGAAAGCATGATTTAGCATGGTTAATGCTGTTTTTGTAAGCCATATGTTGAAGGAAGCTCAAGGTAAGAGTTCCTTGTTTTTGGACATTGTTTAAATGTGGTTTGATGCTTTAAAATGCATGATGTTTATGGCTTGGTTAAATGCTTTAAAACAGTGAAATATTGATGATAAATGATGTATATTGGCAAGTGATGTTTTGAAAAGGTTGAGGTCACTAAGGTGGTTAAAAGTCCTTGAGTGAGCCTTGTTACTTAAGAACATCAAGGTGGTTAAAAGTCCTTGGATGATTCTTGTTACGGACACAAAGGTGTTTAAAAGTCCTTGTGTGGTCCTTTCTATGGTGTTTAAAAGTCCATAGGCCAAGGTGTTTAAAAGTCCTTGGGGTCAAGGTGTTTAAAAGTCCTTGAGGTAACTTATATCATGGTGTTTAAAAGTCCATGGCCAAGGTGTTTAAAAGTCCTTGGGGTCAAGGTGTTTAAAAGTCCTTGAGGTAACTTATATCATGGTGTTTAAAAGTCCATGGCCAAGGTGTTTAAAAGTCCTTGGGGTCCAAGGTGTTTAAAAGTCCTTGGGGTGAAAGTTGATGAACTTGTTTTCAAAGAAATGAATTGTATCACTTGTGGCCAATATGACATGTAATGAAATGAAGCATGAGATGCTTGTTAAAGTATGCTTTTGAGCATGTGTAAATGATGATTTGAAGCATGATTTATAAGTGTTTTATAAATGCATTATTGAATGGTTTTACGAGCATTCCTCACTAAGCTTTTGCTTACGCTCTCTTCCGTTTTCTTAATTCAATAATGCAGAACATTAGAGTACTTGAGGGCAGCAAGGAGGGCAAGCATCCAAGTGGAAACAAAGCTCTAAGTATGGAAGGTTTTCTAAGTACATTTTAGCTTTTGGTAATTTGGCAATGGGGGACCAATGTATATGTTTTGGGAGATGTTTTGAACTCCCTAAGTATGTTGAATGTTGTTGAGAATGCTGGTTTTTGTGGTTGGCCTTTATATGCTTGTTTTGGAAGTTTATGCTTGAATGGCTTACTTGTGTAGGAAGCATGCCTATAGATTTGGGGCTTTTTGCTTATGATGTTGTTTTGCTGAATTGATGATGCTTATATGTCCCTCCTATGTTTAATTGCATGCTGGTAAAGTTTGGTGGTGTTTGGAGCATGATTGGATGTTTAATTGCATGTTTAAGTATGCATTTTTGGGCAATCTGTGCAGGGTGTTTCGGAACAGCACCTACCGTTTCGGAACGGGTGCCTTAAACAAGCCCAGGCGTCCGAAACGGGAGGGACAGTTCCGAAACGGAAAGGCTACTGCCAGACCCCCGTTTCGGTACGCGTTGCGGAACGGCCCCGAGTTTCGAAACGGGCTATGCCTGTTTCGGAACGGGTGACCGTTGGGGGCTGACATTGGCAGTTATATGTTTTGGAATGTTTGCGTTTTGGTCCTGAAACTTGTTTGTGCAATTGTATGAGTTTGGGAAGTCCTTTTGAGCTGAAATTTTACAAAGAAGCATGAAACATGATTAATTTCAAGATGGTAACTTCAATTTGGGTTAAGTCCTTATAATTATCAGAATTTACAATTTGGTCCCTAAAGTTGTAAATTGTTCCTTTGGGTCCCTGTTAGATCTCTGATGTTTATGATCTTTGAGTATGCTGTTGAATGATCATATCTAAGGATTAATTTGCATCTAGGCATGTTTTAAAAAGAAAAAAAAGGGTCGTTAATCAAGGTTGACTTTCGGGTTGACTTTGGTTTTCCCCGTGTGACTTTCTTAATTCGGGTCAATCGTCTAGGCCGGGTTAAGGGGGTTACATTTGGTGGTATCAGAGCTGAGTTCTCGAGTAATTGGGAATGTATGTGTGCATGATTGAAGTGTGTATGCTTTGTATGCTTGTTGAGTGGAAGCATGTTGAGTGAATTGCATGTATGTTGCATTTGAGATGTATGTGGAGATGTAGCATGTAGTGGGTACCCATTGCCAAATCAAAGCTAAAGGAAAGATGTTGATTTGAAATGAAATTGAGCTTGAATACTTGGATTGCTTACCTTGCTGGGCCTGACTTTGTTTTATTTGTGTTGTGATTGCATGGTAAAAGTATGGCACCACGTAGAGAGTTACGAGGTAATATGCGAGCTACGGCTCCTAATGAGAACGAGAATGAGGAAAACACGGGTAGTGCGGTGTTACCTCCTCCTCCACCTGGTGGTGGTGGTGCTGGGGCTGAGGAAGCTGGAGCTGCAGCTGGCGCTGGAGCTGCTGGACCTGGGGCTGGTCAGGGGCAAGCTATGCCTGATATGACGATGTTAGTGCAAGCTATTGCTGGTGCTTTTCAAGCAGCAGTAGCTGGAGCTCGTGGAGCGGGGCATCAGGAAGATGCTGGTGTCAGACTACCTTTGGAGCGTTTGCGCAGTCTTGGTGGGACTGAGTTCAGGGGTATGTCTGCTGAGGGTTCGGAAGCTTGGCTAGAGAGTACCAAGCGAATCTTGGGCCAGATGAGTTGCACTGATGTGCAGAAGCTGGGTTGTGTTGTGTCCTTGCTGCGGAAGGATGCGTATACGTGGTGGACAACCACTATTGCTGGGATGGCAGAAGCTGATGTGACTTGGACATTCTTTCAGAATGTGTTCAAGCGGAGATATCTTGGTGTGAGATATCTTGATGAGAAGAAGCGTGAATTCATGTCTCTTACCCAAGGGAGCATGAGTGTGGCTGAGTATGAGGTGCAGTTTGTGCGACTCAGTCAGTATGCACCGGAGCTGGTACCTGATGAGCGGGCAAGGTGCGAAAGGTTCCGTTATGGTCTTGTGACGGAAGTGAAGATGTATTTGCTGGCCGCCGAGTATGATGATTTTGATGTGTTGGTGGGTCGAGCCTAGGATATAGAGATGAACTTGAGTTTATCTGCTAAGGGTGCTGGCAAGCGAGCTGCTGAGTATAGTTCTGGAGGTGGACGGAACAAGAGGGGACGTGATCAGAAGTATCAGTCTTCAGCTAAGAGAGGTGCTGGTGCACCTGCTAGAGGAGGCAATGCTAGAGCTGATCCGAGTGCTTGTTGGATCTGTGGTTCACATGGTCACATGAAACGTGACTGTCCTCGTGCTGAGAGAGTGGTGCAAGCTCCTGTTGCGGCTGCTGGTAGCGGGTGCTGGAGTTGTGGTTCTGCAGACCACTTGAGGCGAGATTGTCCGAGGTTGGCTGGTGATCAGGTGCGTGCTCCTGTTGTTGCTGCACCGCAGAGAGGTCGTGGGCGCGACCGTGGTAATTTCCAGAGGAGAGAGGAAGGTGGTCGTGGAGTGGCCCATGTTGTGGCTATTCAGCCTGAAGGTGGAGGTCAAGCGAGGGTGTATGCTCAGCGTGAGGGAAGGAATGATGCGGATGTGATTGCAGGTACCTTTACTTTGCAATCCTTGTCATTGCTTTCTTTGATAGATTCTGGATCTACGCATTCATACATTTTGCGTGAGCATGCTGAATTGCTTGGGTTGCCTGTTGAGTCCTTGGATGTTGGTGTTCAAGTCACTAGTTCTTTTGGTGAGATTGTTGTGACTCGTAAGCTTTATAGAAGGTATCCCTTGGTTGTTCAAGAGCATGTTTTCCATGTGGATCTTATGGAGTTGCCCTTCTATGGTTTCGATGTGATCCTTGGTATGGATTGGCTTGCTGAGCATCGTGCTGTTGTGGATTGTGAGAACAAGCGGGTTTCGCTTAAGCTTGCGGATGATTATGAAGTTGTTGTGGTTGGTGAGAATGTGAAGTTTCTTGCCAATGTGGTGTCTACCTTGGAGGCGAGCAGGATGCTGAGGCAAGGTTGCGAAGCCTATCTAGCTTTTGTGATGAATCCTAGCTCTAAAGAGTTGAGGGTGCAAGATATCAGAGTTGTGAAGGAGTTTCCTGGTGTTTTTCCTGAGGAGTTGCCTGGTTTACCTCCTAACCGCGAGGTGGAGTTTGGAATTGAGCTGTATGAGAATACAACTCCTGTGTCCATTACTCCCTATAGAATGGCACCTAAGGAGCTGAAGGAGCTGAAGACGCAGTTGCAAGAGTTGCTTGACCGTGGGTTCATCCGGCCGAGTGTGTCGCCTTGGGGAGCACCGGTCTTGTTTGTGAAGAAGAAGGATGGCACTATGAGGATGTGTATTGATTATCGTCAGCTGAACAAGTTGACTATCAAGAATCGGTATCCTTTGCCGAGGATTGATGATCTTTTTGATCAATTTCGGGGAGCTGCTGTGTTCTCTAAGATTGACTTGAGGTCAGGGTATTATCAGTTGAAGGTGAAGGATGTGGATGTGCCTAAGACAGCTTTCAGGACAAGGTATGGGCATTATGAGTTTCTTGTGATGCCGTTTGGGTTGACAAATGCTCCTGCTGCTTTCATGGACATGATGAATCGTGTGTTTCATGAATACCTGGACAAGTTTGTTGTGGTGTTCATTGATGATATCCTCGTGTACTCGCGTACTGAGGAGGAGCATGAAGAGCATTTGAGGATTGTGCTGCAAGCTTTGTTGGAGAATAAGCTTTATGCTAAGCTGAGTAAGTGTGAGTTCTGGTTAAGGGAGGTGGTCTTTCTTGGGCATGTGGTCTCAGCTGAGGGGATTCATGTTGATCCTCAGAAGATTGAGGCGGTGATGAGCTGGAAAGTTCCTAAGTCGGTTCATGAGATCCGTAGTTTCCTTGGTTTGGCGGGATACTACCGAAGGTTTGTGGATGGTTTTTCCAAGATTGCTGCTCCTTTGACGAAGCTGTTGCAAAAGGATGTTAAGTATGAGTGGACGGAAGCGAGACAACAGGCTTTTGAGAAGCTTAAGGCGGCTTTGACGCAAGCTCCTATCTTGATTCAGCCTGAATTAGGGAAAGAGTTTGTGGTTTACAGTGATGCATCCTACGTTGGTTTGGGGTGTGTGCTGATGCAGGAGGGTAAGGTGGTGGCTTATGCATCGCGGCAGTTGAAAGTGCATGAGCGCAATTACCCTACGCACGATATTGAGCTGGCTGCAGTGGTTTTTGCTCTGAAGATCTGGAGGCATTATTTGTATGGTGAGAAGTGTACTGTGTACACAGATCACAAGAGTTTGAGGTATCTGATGTCTCAGAAGGAGTTGAATCTTAGGCAGCGGCGTTGGTTGGAGTTGCTCAAGGACTATGATCTGACGATTGAGTATCATCCTGGAAAAGCTAATGTTGTAGCGGATGCCTTGAGTAGGAAAGTAGCTGTTGAGCTGAGGGCTATGTTTGCTAGCTTGAGCATATCGCGAGATGGTGGTCTTGTGGCTGAGTTACAAGTGAAGCCGTCTTTGGTTCAGTTGATCAAGGATAAGCAGTTGCTGGATGATTCCTTGGTGTCGCATGTTCAGGATATCGCGGAGGGTAGACCTTCGGATTTCTGTTTCAATGATGATGGTGTGTTGTGTTTTGGGAGTCGGATAGTAGTGCCCAATGATGCTGAGTTGAGGCGTGCTATTCTGACTGAAGGTCATAGTAGTCCTTTTGCTATGCACCCTGGTAGTACTAAGATGTACCGTGATCTTCGTGATGAGTACTATTGGGTGGGTTTGAAGAAAGATGTTGCTGAGTTTGTGAGCAAGTGTTTGGTGTGTCAGCGAGTTAAGGCTGAACATCAGGTTCCTTCAGGGTTGTTGCAACCGTTGAAAATCCCTGAATGGAAGTGGGAGAGGGTTACCATGGATTTTGTATCTGGTTTACCTTTGTCTCCATCGAAGAAGAATTCGGTCTGGGTGATTGTGGATCGCCTGACGAAGTGTGCGCATTTCTTGCCTGTGCATACTACGTTTTCTTTGGATAAGCTGGCAGAGCTGTACATTGCTGAGATTGTGCGGCTGCATGGTGTGCCTAAGTCGATTGTGTCGGATAGGGATCAGAGGTTCACATCGCGTTTCTGGCAGTGTTTGCATCGAGCTCTGGGTACAAGGTTGCATTTCAGTACATCCTATCATCCTCAGTCGGATGGTCAGTCTGAGCGAGTTATCCAGATTTTGGAGGATATGTTGAGGTGCTGCGTGATTGAGTTCCAAGGTTCTTGGGAGAAGCATCTGCCTTTGGTTGAGTTTGCTTATAACAACAGTTATCAGGCAAGTATACAGATGGCACCTTATGAGGCTTTGTACGGGAGGAAGTGTAGGACTCCTCTTTGTTGGGCTGAAACTGGTCAAAAGTTGGTTTCGATGCCGGCTTTGTTGAAAGGGACCACAGAGAAGGTAAAGCTCATTTGTGAGCGGTTGAAGGCTGCTTCTGATCGGCAGAAGTCTTACGCGGATTTGAAGCGTAAGGAGATAGAGTATGCGGTGGGTGACCGTGTGTTCTTGAAGGTTTCGCCTTGGAAGAAGGTGATGCGGTTTGGCCGAAAGGGTAAGTTGAGCCCTAGGTACATTGGACCATATGAGGTGGTTGAGCGTGTGGGTCCTGTTGCGTATCGGTTGAGGTTACCTCAGGAGTTGGAGAAGATCCATGATGTGTTTCATGTTTCTATGCTCCGGAAGTATAGATCTGATCCTTCGCATGTGATGCCTGTGGAGGAAGTGGAACTGAATCCGGATTTGACCTATGATGAGGAACCGGTGAAGGTTCTGGATTCGGATAGCAAGGTTCTTCGTGGCAAGACCATTGAGTTGGTGAAGGTGCTGTGGAAGCATCGCGGTGTTGAGGAAGCCACGTGGGAGCGAAAGGAAGACATGCTGAAGTAGTTTCCTTATCTCTTTCCTTCAGGTAAATTTCGAGGACGAAATTTCTTAAGGGGGGGCCCGGTTTTGGGCTTAGAAGTTTTGGGCGTTGACCGGTTTGGTCAAAGTGCTGTTCGAATCTAAAGAGGTGAAATTAGGAAAGCCTAGTTCGGGTTGCATTAAAAATATGGAAAAATGTTCTAAAATCATCTTTTAATATAATTAAGTGAACTGTGAAATCAATTTTGAAAAATGGGTTTTGGAAGAGTGACATTTTGGCTAGTGACCAAAATGTAATTTTTGAAAGTTTTGTGACTGTTTTATAAAGAGTTGAAACTTTGAATCTTTAAGGAGCTATTATTCCAAAAGTAGTTTCTCCAGATTTTTCTAAGATATTTTGAGATTTATTCTGATTTTAAAACATATCAAAAGTGGAGGGAAAGTCCATTTGGCTATTTTCATAACTAACTTTTCTATTTTCTTTCTCTCATTTTCTCTCAATCCAAACATTTGTTTTCCAGAGAGTTGTTTCTGATTTTCTCACCTAAAATCCTCCTTTCAACATTCTTTTGATTCCTAATCAACATATCTTCAAAACCTCATCATTTGTTAGTTGATTCAACAAGGTTTTTGATTCCAAAAAGTGGAGAAACACAAGTTTGGAGGTAAGAACGTCCTTCTCCTCTAAACTATCAGTTCTTTACTGAAATTCCCAAGTTCTCAACTCTTAATTGAAGTTTTATTAAAGGATTTTAAGTGGTGAAATGGATCTTGGCTTATAATGCAAGATTTGGTGATTTTTGATGATTTTCGTTAGATATGATTAATCTGTGATTTGAGGTGTGTTTTTGATGTTAAATGAACTCTAAATTGATAAGGAAATGAGTTTTGATTAATGCAATCCCGGATAGGTTGTGTTTCCTAAGTTTAGCTTGTGATTCTTGGATGTTTTTGTGGTGATCTTGTGGATCTGATGTTGCTGGAGGTATAAGGATGTTTATAGGTTGTTTTTAGATGTTAAATGGTGTTAATGGATGTTAGGTTTTGCTGGTTATGGCTGGGCTTTGTTGAGAAGTGGTTTTGATGCAATTTCGGTTGTGTTTGGTGGCCGAAATTGGAGTGTGAATGAGAGCAGCGAGTTTGAGTGCTTTCATTGAAGCTTTTGATGCATGATGATGCATTAAATCTCTGCTTTAATGTGTTTAATCAGGGGAGGCATCTTTGGATCCAAGTGGTGGTGATCCGGAGGCTTGATTTGGTGCTTCGGCAAGAGGCGAAGTGGAATCGGTGAGTGAAATTGGGTTTTCGGCTTTGAAACCAATGTCTTGGGAGCTTAGTTTAAGTCTAAACAACTTTGCTAAGCTCAAGTGTAAGTTTTCGGAAATACTCTCTAGTGGTGGCCATGATTTGGTTGTTGTGCAATGTGGTTTATTGCATGTTTTAAATTCTGTTTTGAAAGCATGATTTAGCATGGTTAATGCTGTTTTTGTAAGACATATGTTGAAGGAAGCTCAAGGTAAGAGTTCCTTGTTTTTGGACATTGTTTAAATGTGGTTTGATGCTTTAAAATGCATGATGTTTATGGCTTGGTTAAATGCTTTAAAACAGTGAAATATTGATGATAAATGATGTATATTGGCAAGTGATGTTTTGAAAAGGTTGAGGTCACTAAGGTGGTTAAAAGTCCTTGAGTGAGCCTTGTTACTTAAGAACATCAAGGTGGTTAAAAGTCCTTGGATGATTCTTGTTACGGACACAAAGGTGTATAAAAGTCCTTGTGTGGTCCTTTCTATGGTGTTTAAAAGTCCATAGGCCAAGGTGTTTAAAAGTCCTTGGGGTCAAGGTGTTTAAAAGTCCTTGAGGTAACTTATATCATGGTGTTTAAAAGTCCATGGCCAAGGTGTTTAAAAGTCCTTGGGGTCAAGGTGTTTAAAAGTCCTTGAGGTAACTTATATCATGGTGTTTAAAAGTCCATGGCCAAGGTGTTTAAAAGTCCTTGGGGTCCAAGGTGTTTAAAAGTCCTTGGGGTGAAAGTTGATGAACTTGTTTTCAAAGAAATGAATTGTATCACTTGTGGCCAATATGACATGTAATGAAATGAAGCATGAGATGCTTGTTAAAGTATGCTTTTGAGCATGTGTAAATGATGATTTGAAGCATGATTTATAAGTGTTTTATAAATGCATTATTGAATGGTTTTACGAGCATTCCTCACTAAGCTTTTGCTTACGCTCTCTTCCGTTTTCTTAATTCAATAATGCAGAACATTAGAGTACTTGAGGGCAGCAAGGAGGGCAAGCATCCAAGTGGAAACAAAGCTCTAAGTATGGAAGGTTTTCTAAGTACATTTTAGCTTTTGGTAATTTGGCAATGGGGGACCAATGTATATGTTTTGGGAGATGTTTTGAACTCCCTAAGTATGTTGAATGTTGTTGAGAATGCTGGTTTTTGTGGTTGGCCTTTATATGCTTGTTTTGGAAGTTTATGCTTGAATGGCTTACTTGTGTAGGAAGCATGCCTATAGATTTGGGGCTTTTTGCTTATGATGTTGTTTTGCTGAATTGATGATGCTTATATGTCCCTCCTATGTTTAATTGCATGCTGGTAAAGTTTGGTGGTGTTTGGAGCATGATTGGATGTTTAATTGCATGTTTAAGTATGCATTTTTGGGCAATCTGTGCAGGGTGTTTCGGAACAGCACCTACCGTTTCGGAACGGGTGCCTTAAACAAGCCCAGGCGTCCGAAAATTTAGATATAATGGGAATGGAGTATAGGCCAAATTCAAGTTCAACTCTTTTTATCATTGTGGAAAAAATAGAAGTGGGTCTTTTATCGAGTAAAACTATGGATTCTCTACCTAGCCCTCGGAGAAAAAGTCTCCTTTTGTGACAATCTATTCAAGCATGGTGTTTCCCTACCAATCTAATCCTAAGATTAGATCAAATTCATCAAAGGGTAGAACTAACAAGTTTGCATTGGAAAAGGATGCCTTGGATATATAGAAGACAATTCTTACATACTTGATTTATCAAGACCCTATCCCCTAAAGGATTTGTTACTACGAGATTACAATTGAAAATTTTAGGGGTCAGTCCAAATTTGTCAATCAATTTAGAGCAAATAAAGGAATGGAACGAATCTGAATCAAACATGGCATAGATTGGATGATCATAAAGATTTCCTTCCTTTTCTCAGACGCCTTCATCTTTGCTTCCGCTGAAATCGCTCGATTCACCAGTTCTTGAAAATCAGTGATTCCAAGAGCCGTAAACATATGGCTCAACTCATCATTCAACCTATCTATGAACATACGCCATTTATCTTCTTCATTCTTTATGTACTCCGAGCCATACTTGCAGAACTCACTCACATATTGTTCTATAGGCCATGCTTGAGATACAAGAAACATTTTCTTCGCTCAGCTAAGTACTGCTCACTGACGTACTTCTTACGAAATTCCTTAAGAAAGAATTCCCAATTAATGGCATGTGATGGAGCAGTTAAAATTGTGGTTTCCCACCAGCTCAGGTCTTAATCTGCTAGCAAAGATAGGGCACATTCAAGTTCATGCTCATCCGAGCATTGAGGTTGCTTCGTTAGGCTTCTGATTGTAGTCTCAAGCTAGTATTCTGCCACTTCAGGACTTTCATCATCAATTCCTAAGAAAGTATAGGCCCGATGTTGAGTCAGCTTATCTATGGGCGCTCTATTATGTCCTACTATAGTTGCAAAAGGAGGATTTTGCTTAAAAGAGACTACACATGGATCGAACATCTCAGTCATGCTTCATAAGCATTCTTTCTGAATTGTATTCATTTAATGAGCTTTAGGTTGAGGTTCAACAGGCTTTTGAGGATCCTGTTGTTCTTGGCCCATCCTCACACTTCCTATTTCATTAGAGGAAGCAGCATGACTTTCACTGTCTTTTTCCAGATGCGTCTCAGACATCTGAAAAGATTATCAAGATTCGAAGGAGACTTTATTAAGCAAGATCATAAGTATAGATTGAATTTGACTCCTAGGTGGCACAATATGACAAATAATACAATAGACTCTAGTTTAGAACCAACTAAATCTTAGCTCTGAATACCAATTTATAACATCCCCAACCCGACTTAGTAATAAACCAGTTTTAAGGAGTTAAGGACAAACAACAAATCTAACTTGTAACACAAGTTAGGAACTAAACAATCAAACTAGATGCTTTGGTTCTTAAAGCAATCGAACAAGCAACAAGGAATCAAGGGTGATTAGATTTATAATGTTTCGAGCAAGCATTTGTACTCTTATAACATGTATTAGTTATTTAAACATAGAATACTAGAGGCATTCAACCTAAGCCATTCGAATTATGCAAGCAAGAACTAGGTCATGTAATTTGGTTTACTATTCAAGTTGTCCAATAGACCATGTATTAAACCTTTATAACTTTGATCACTTACATCACTTGTCTTACCAAACCTTAATTAGCTAAGGTTCATACTCTATATGTTTAGCATAAGAGGAATATAATTTCGAACATTAAGGTTAGTCTTTATTGCTTAACCATATGAAGCCTTACAAGTAATCAACTAAACTAACCAACCAAACGAGAATATGGGAATACATGACATTTTCAACATTTTACCTAAACCTAAATGGATATGACCTCACCTATTTCCACTTCTAAGATTTAAACTTCTTGTGCATACCTTGTAAACGGTATCCTATTTAACATGATAACATTGAGGCTTACATCATTTAATTACATAACCAAAATTTCATCACATAGATCATTTAAGTAAATTCTTAACAATATCACATATCACCTATCATGAACCTAATTGCCACCATCCATTCGATCGAAACAACTATGTTAACAACCACCATGTCCAAACATGCATCATTAACTACTTAGTTAATCTATAGATATTATTAAATTTATTACACACCAAGTATCCATCATAAGGCAAACAAAATAAGTAATTGCCACCATCCTAGGAGTCAAATTTAGATAACCAAAACATACACTTAGGTTCCTTGTGATCTTGCTAGTCTCCTCGGATATGATCTACAAGCTCCGAAAGTCACCCTGGAACATAATAAGGAAAATAAGTAAGGTCTTGACCAAGCAAGTTTTCAAACATTAAGGATTTATAAATGTAGCATCAACTCTCCCATTATGCTAAAGGAATTTCCTTTAAAAGTGTGGTCATCTAAGCATACATCTTTACAATGGTTAAGTCATGAGTTTAACCAAGCATGCCTATAAGTAGTCGATTGAGAATGAACACATTATCAAGTGAGCATTACATCCATTCAATATCAAATGTATCACACGCATTACTATCTAGTGAGTTCATCCAACTGTCATAAGATTTAGGGTCTTAATCGAACCCTTCTAGGGACAATAGGTCCAACATGATCAAGGGATTCTAGTCAAATTTCTTTCTTTCGAGCTATAAAGGTTCATTGTGACAATGAACTTTTAATTTTAAATTATCTTGAGCCTTGATCGACAAGTTACTAGACACATGAATCCATAACAAGAGTAACATTAACAAGGGTACATTTAGTACCAAATCAAGGGTACACAAGGTACCAATTCAAATTCCATTTGAAACAAGAATACCAAAGGTACTAAAACAACATTTGATCACAATAACAAGGGTCCATAGTCCTAATTAGTGAGCTCGACAGACTCTATGGCATGCCAATTGTGTCTATGCTAACTCAAATCAAGGCTTGTTTATTCAAGTTTGCTTTCAACTATATCAAGAAGCATTAAGTTCATTTTTACTTTCTTTTCTTCATTCATATTGCTTATGGAATTAACCATGCAAAACAAGTCTCACATAAGCTAATAAAGTGTAACAAGATCAAGAATTCTAGCTCTAAAAAATGCTTACCTCAATTAGCATTCAACTCACTTTAACCAGGCTATCATGCAATGAAATTTCCAACAATTAGTCTAGGATTTAGGCAGCAACATTCATACATCAAAACTAGGTTACACTTACAGTATTTTCCGAGCAAGTTACGTTCTCGAATTACAACTCCCTTCTTCCTATTGTTGTTTGGATCTACAACAGCCGTCTTGTCTTCCAATTCTTCTTGATCTTCTAACATGTGACATTACAAGAATTTCATTAACTTCAAGAATTAATTCTTACACTTATACCTCTAATGAGGTTTGAAAAGAGGATTAACCTCCTTGAGAAGAGCCTTGTAATGACCCAAGCATACCCATTCAAAAGAAAAAAATCAAGGTTAATCTTTAACTATAATTTTCTTGTACTCAAGCAATCCTACAATCTCTTCAAGTCAATAACTCTTAATTCGATTTAAAGCAGCCCCTATCTTCGACTTAAAATAGTTTTAATTCCTTCCATTGAATCCATAAACGGTTTAAGAAATCATTCTTATAATCTGAATTTAGTACAAAATCAAGTGATGTTCTAATACAATCTAATTTCATTATACAATATTGCAAGGTTTGCATCGAAACAGAGCAGTTCCCCATTGCGCTTAAAACAGGTCCCATGATTCTCCTTTACCAATCCAGAAATAAGGTCTAATTCAAGTCATTAAAAAAACTTTGTTCTCATTCAAATCAGCAAAGAATCTTATCAATCTTTAACATAAAATTCCAGTTTCAACAACATCGATTAAACAATTCTAGGTTCATTTTTCTTTGTAGTTCGATTCTCTAGCATCAATTCAACATAGGAAGAAAAATACAATTTGAAGGTTTCTAACATAGCCCAAGTTTCACCCGATGGTTATCAAACAAATCATTCCATAACAGATTATCACTTATATATCAATGAGTTCAACAAATTTCCCAATCATCCAACCTCAACTAGATTCTACATTCGAATATCTAACATGCAAGACTCAACCATTCAAACTAGCTCAATCCTCCAACTACAATTGTACATACAAGAGAGGGAAAAAGGCCATTACCTTGTTAAGCATTCTAAATTCAATCTAATGTGTCATATCTCTTCACAAACACAAGCCAAATCTTCCAATTCTCAAGAGATTTTAACAAGAATTCCTTTCCTTTTCTCTATCTAATATTTCGGGTAATTTTGCTCAAGGAAGGAGACGGTCATGCTTTGACCGAGTCTCTCAAGGAGACACCTAATCTTGGTCCCTCTAATTATTGAATTTTTGCATGCAACTATGGAGTCTTTAATGTATAAAGAAATGGTTCCTTATAATTAGATCATTAGATTAACCGAATTTCTCAAATTAGTCCCCTTTAGTTATCTTTTCTAACAAGAGATTTCTATTACTCACACTTGAAACATTAAATCCTTCTAGACCTAAAATTAGGATGTTACGAATATCTCATGTCAATTTCCATATTTTTTATTATCATTATAAATTCTTCCGTTCAGTGGGTACCGATACTCAAAAACGAGTATCGATACAGTACCCCTGGGTACCGGTACTCACACGCGTACGGATACAAATATTGATTACTGGAAATCCTAGATTTCCACAAGTACCGGTATGAGTTGACCTGTACCGTTACGACCTGTAACCCCCTAAACTCGACCTAGAAGAAAAGACCGAATTTAGGAAGTCACCGTTGAAAATTTTTCCCTCAAGTAATAAATTTTAGGTTTAAATAATTTATAAAACAAATTAATTATTAATTAACAATAAGTATCGTCAAATACCACAATTGTTTTCAAAACCCAAATATTATAAAAACATTCCGATCATTTAATAAAATATCTGAAATAAAGTCTGTAAATATATGCTGAAACATAATCCCAAAATATAAAGTTTCACGATCCGAAATACGTAAATATCCCAAAAGATAGAATAATAATAATCTGATAGTTTAAATTTAGTGCATACTGAATAATAAAATAATCGTATAAAATTGAGATCCTCCAAGTACCACGCCGCCTAAAGTACAAAGATATCTGTAAGAGGAAACTATGAGGCAGTAAGCTAAAGAGCTTAATGTGTCTCTAAAGTGCAAGAAAAATCGTAAACACAAAGACAATAATTTTTATAAAATCTTTAAGTTCAAAACAAAGATGATTCACAACACAAATGATTTAATTTTATAAACACAATGCAATGTACCCAACTACAACTCACCAATCGAAAAGAGGAAAGTTCACCAGAACTCCTCACTACATCCACAAATCGGTTAGTGGTCGTCACCACAATCTTCCACCGTACAATCCCATCCCATGCACACAACGATATTAAATCAGAATACTCAAATCTCTACTCAAATCGTGTACTTTAATTCGAGTTCGTAGTCCATAAAACCATTATTTAAATAAGTCTCTATCTCTAGTATGAATGCGTAAAAAATTCTTATGCAACGACACATCTCATGTAAAATACCCATAAATTAAAAAAAAAACATCACACAGTAAAACCATTTATATAGCACGGTAAGAAAACACACCGAAAAATAATTTATATATGTAGCACCGTAAGAAACACACCTTAGCCAAAGCAAACTCAACCCACTGAATGATGTGATTTTCCATGATTAAAAGTATTAGATCCAACTATATCGGTACTAGACTAAACTTTGGTTGAAGGGATTTTTGCAGCAATTATATATATTTTTTTTCTAATTTCGTTGTTGTATAACTATAACTATATATAGGGAGAGAATTGGGTGATAGTAGGTTACTAGTAATTGATTAGATTTAGAATTACTATAAATATATATTATACGGCTATGATTAATAATTATAATAATTAAAAATAGAGAAAGAGACGGACGATAGAAACCAATTGAATTAAATTAAATTTCATAAAAATTGTTATTTATGAAATCGGTCCTTAGACTTTTCAAGAAATTTCATATTAGTTTCCAAGTTTCATAAAAATTCTTATTTAGTCCCTCATAGAAAATTAGGGTTTTGAATTAAAATTCTCAATTGTTGGGGTTTTCAATTAGGGATTTCAAAATTAGGGTTTTAAAATTAGGGATTTTACAAATCTAGGGTTTACAATTTGGACGTAATTTTTGGGGTGTTACAACTCTCTCACTCTTAAAAGAAATTTTGTCCTCAAAATTTTCAAACTAACGACATACTTCAAAAAATAGAGGTTTTGATAACAATTTTAAAAAGGCATTTTAGATCAGGTTATGAATGACAACACAGAGTTTTCAAATATGATTTAATCTCAAATTTATAGGAACGAGTATGATCACGATAAATCTCTAATTTAGAACTCATACGAGGGGGCATAATAATCTATCAACAAAAGAGGCAATCCTAGAATTAGAGTTGGTACTTGGAGTTTCAGATTTAAAACACATTGAAAACAATAAGGTCAAAATTACGTAATATCGTAGTATATTTCTTTTAGAAAATTCCCATTTTTTTTAAAAAATACTTTAGATGCTTGCAAAAGTTGAAAACATTTTGAAAATAACTGTTGTGGGTCTCACTGTCCGATGGTTGAACTTAGCTCTGATACCACTAAATGTAAACCCCTAAACATGGCCTAAAAGAAAAGACCAAATTTAGGAAGTCAGCATTGAAAACTTTTTCCTCAAGTAATAAATTTTTGGTTTAAATAATTTATAAAACAAATTAATTATTAATTAACAATAAGTATCGTAAAATACCACAATTATTTTCAAAGCCCTAATATTATAAAAATATTTTGATCATTTAATAAAATATCTGAAATAAAGTCTGTAAATATATGCTGAAACATAATCCCAAAATATAAAGTTCCATGACCTGAAATGCGTAAATATCCCAAAACATAGAATAATAATAACTTGATAGTTTAAATTTAGTTCAAAGTGAATAATAAAATAATCGGATAAAATTAAGATCCTTCAAGTACCACGTCGCCTAAAGTCCAAAGATATCTGTAAGAGGAACATATGAGGGAGTAAGCTAAAGATCTTAGTGTGTCTCTAAAGTGCTAGAAAAACCGTAAACATAAAGACAATAATTTTTATAAAATCTTTAAGTTCAAAACAATGATGATTCACAACACAAACGATTTAATTTTATAAACACAATGCAATGTATCCAACTACAGCTCACCAATCGATAAGAGGAAAGTTCCCCAGAACTCGTCACTACATCAACCAATCGATAAGTGGTCGTCACCACAATCTTCCACCGTACAATCCCAACCCATGCACACAACAATATTAAATCATAATACTTAAATCTCTACTGAATCATGTATTGTAATCCGAGTTCGTAGTCCATAAAACCATTATTTAAATAAGTCTCTATCTCAAGTATGAATGCGTAGAAAATTCTTATGCAACGACACATCTCATGTAAAATACCCATAAATTAAAAAAACAACATCACACAGTAAAACCATTTATATCGCACGATAAGAAAACACACAGAAAAATATTTTATATATGTAGCACCGTAAGAAACACACCTTAGACAAAGCAAACTAAACCCACTGAATGATGTGATTTTCCATGATCAAAAGTATTAGATCCAACTATATCGGTACTGGACTAAACTTAGGTTGAAGGGATTTTTGCAGCACTGATATATATATTTTTTCTAATTTCTTTGTTGTATAAATATAAACTATATATAGAGAGAGAACTGGGTGGTGGTAGGTTTTTAGTAATTGATTAGGTTTAGAATTACTATATATATATGTTGAGTGTGTAAAAGTTTTATATTTTACCCCCTAATTAATCCATATTTCTGCTGCATTCAAGCATAATTCATTGCATTTAGGTTAGATTTCAGTTATACATCACAATTATATCAAATGGCACAGTTTCTGCTGAAATTGGTTACTTTTGCAAGTAGCTGCTGTAGCAGATGGAGGGCAGTAGAGAAGCAGACGCTGGGCAGTGAAGAAGCGGAGCTGGAACTGGATGTGCAAACAAAGAGGACGATGCTGCCATGGCCGCTGCCGTGGAAGCCAAGGACGACAACGATAGTGAAGGGAAGAAGTAAAGTGGGTCTCGACAGAAAGAGAAAATTAAGCCCATCTATCGTGGAGAACCCTTATATTTTTCCAAACCCTAGATCAGAATGAAAGCCAAGCCCAAAGTTCAAGGAAGAAACTCCAAGCCAGAAGGAAGGACGAACTGAAGACTTATGCTCTGAAGATTTAGTCTTTAATAGAGTTGTACTTTAATTTAAATTTGTATTCTTGCCATATTAGAAAACTTGAACCCAAGGCCTATATAAAGGCATGTAATTCGACCTAGGGAAGGATAACTTACTATCTAACCTTTACTTCTAAACCCTAGTCGTTTTCCCCACCTCATCATGTTCTAAACTTCTCCTGGGGCTAAGGGTTGATTTGTAAAGTAGTTGCAAGGATTGCATTTTTTTAGGAATTTTTCTGTTCAATAAAATAGACTTCAAGTTTGCTTATTCTGGTTGTCAACATCTTGCAATAGTATCGGGATAGCATTGTGAGATTACATATTTACTTAATATCGGAAGAGTTAAGTATACGAAAGGAATAAGTACGGGTTCTCCAGTTTATGGTTGAACTATCTCGGACCTAGGGATAGGACGAGGTTAAGTGGATAAGGAAGAATTCAACAACATCGGTGTTCATCCTTCGATTCACGCCGGGAGGTATCATCAAAGACGTGTTCATCGACAGACTTGGACCTAGGGATAGGCCAAGGCACAACAGGGATTCTTGCCAAGCTTGAAGTATAGAGTTGTGTGATCGCTGCCGCGACTAACAACAGACCGCTGCCGCGACAGGTGTTGCCGCGACAGGCGCTACGACAAAACAAATATTCCTAGACTTTGCAACACTTACACTACTGAGCAATTCAATACCGGCTCATTCTCTCTATCCTGAATCCTTTACTCTTTTATTATCAGTATTCTTTATATTCTCATGACAAACAATTAAACTATTTCTTTTTCATCTAGTGCAGTAATCCAAGGTGAAGCTATTAGCCGAGTCCATGTGGAGACGATATCCGATACTTACGTATAACTTTACTACTTGCGTCGTGTACACTTGCACTACATTGGGATAGACACTTTTACACACAACAAGTTTTTGGCGTCGTTGCCAGGGATTGGCAACATATCTTTACCCTATCTTTTACTGCACTTCTTTTATTTTTCTATTTTGTTTCACTTGGATTGTTCAGCTTGTGCTTTTCACAAGGTTTTCTGTTTATGCGCAGATCGAGACGAGGAGAGGAACCTGAGTATCCATTAGACCCTGAAATCGAACGCTCATACAATCTTAGGAACTGACTTCACTTTGTGTTAGCCAGAAATGAATACCTTGAAGAACAGTTAGAAGCCATGAACAATCAAGGGAATCCCCAGGATGCTGAAAATCCTGAAGGAGATGGAAGGAATGGTCCACCTGCCGATCCTCCTGTCGCTGCCGCACGCCGGTCATGCCGAGATTACATGCTCAATGATCATGTAGAACTAGAAACAACCCTGCCAAACGTAGAAGTTGACAACTTTGAGCTGAAACCTGTTATGTTCAGCACGATTAACAACGCTAGCCAATTTAGTGGTGCTGCTACAGAGGATGATAGGGAGCATCTGAAAACGTTCCAAGAAATCTGTGGTTCGTTTAGACTACCAGGAGTTAATCCGGAGATATTGAGGCTTCGGTTATTTCCTCATTCATTGAGGGACATGGCGAAAACTTGGTGGAATAAATTAACGCCGGGTTCAATACGAACTTGGGCAGATTTAACTCGTGAATTCTTGTCTCGTTTTAATCCTTTACATTTATCTAAGAGATTACGTAACGAAATTGTTACTTTTCAATAGGAAGATGACGAGCCAATGCACGAGGCCTGGGACAGATTTACCACCCTTCTAAGGAACTGCCCGATGCATGGATTCCCCGTTTGGAACCAGGTAACTAAATTTTATAATGCTGCCAACTTACAGACTCGTATGAGAATTGATTCAGCAGCGAATGGATTGATGTTGGACAAAGATCCAGAAGACGCAATGGCAGTATTGAAAAATCTGGCGAAGAACGAGGAACAGTTTCCTACAACAAGAATAGGGGGTAAACGAATACTAGCTGTAAAAGATTATGAGGCCGATAGTTCTCTAAAAACACATGTGGCATATCTCACTAAAGCAATGAAAAAGCTCTTGAAAGAAGATTCACAACCTGCCTATTCTGCTGAAGAGGTATGCGAAACTTGCGATGGGAACCATAGTTCGAAGATTGTCCGATACAGTTAGAAGAAGGGATGTATGTTGGGAACTACAATAAACAGAACTATAATTCCAACAACTAAAATCCCAATAAACAGAACACTCAGAATCAGGGGGGACCTAGATTATTGACTCGGCAGCAACCGCATCAGCAGCAGCAACAGCCACCAGCTGCCACGACTAGTATACTGGAACAGACCTTGGCTACGTTTATGTCTCAAACAGGAACTTACATTGAGAACATGAATCACTTCGTCAAGAAAACTGAGTCATTCATGGATAAAAAAGAGATGTGGATGACTAATCATGAAGCTACACTGAAATCACTAGAGACACAGATGTGTCAGGTTTCCCAGCATATTAAACCGAGGCAGAATGGCGGATTTCCTAGTGATACTGAAAACGCTAGACAACCCACACATGAGCAGTGTAAAGCCATCACTACTAGGAGTGGGAAGAAATTACCAGGGCCAGAGAAGGAAGCTGAACCAGTTAAGGAACCAGCCTTGGAGTCAACTGCCGAGAAAGCTGCCCCGGCAGTGGACAAATAGCCTGCTGCCGATGAACCTGTCACGACAGCAGAAGGGACAGAGGAGAAAGATGAAGAACCAAAGCCTCCTCAGATCCGAATGCAATGGGAAGGACGTATTACTGATTATCGTCCCCCACCTCCTTTTCCTCAGCGATTACAGAAATTGAAACAGGAATCTTAGCTTAAGAAAATTTATGATATTTTAAGCAGGTTCACATCAATATACCACTATTAGATGTCGTTAGGGAAATGCTCAGTTATGCCAAATTCCTCAAGGAGGTCATGTCGAAGAAATCCAGGCTTGTGGAATTTGAGATGGTTAAAATGACAGAAAGATGCTGACTATTCTGCACAAGCATCCACCCTAGAAAAAGAAGGATCCTGGGAGCTTCATAATACTGTGCATAATCGGAGATAAATTTGTGGGTAAGGCACTTTGTGATCTTGGTGCTAGTATAAATTTAATGCCCAAATCTTTTTTCCAGAAATTAGGTATTGGAAAAGCTCGACCCACAACAGTAGTGTTGCAGCTGGCAGACCGCTCTTACGTGCATCCAGAAGGGAAAATTGAAGATATTCTGGTAAGAGTGGATAAATTTATTTTTCCTGCTGACTTTCTTGTCTTAGATTGTGAAGCAGATGAGAATGCACCAATCATCCTGGGGCGACCCTTCTTAGCCACAGGAAGATCACTGATTGATGTGGAAAAAGGAGAACTCACTATGAGAGTGAACGATCAAGCGATCAAGCTGAACGTTCTCCAGGCAATAAAACATGCTGATTCAGAAGAAGAATGCAAGGCTATCACTGAAGTTACCCTTGACCAACCCTGCATCAGGTCGGGCTGCCACGACATAAAAATTGGCCACTGCCCCAGCAGCCAATTAGAAGACTGTCACGGCAGCGACGACGACAGCAGCTCCTCAGAATCTGATATATCTGATACTGAAGATCAAGAGGAGATAAACTGGATAGACAATCGTCCAGGTAAGTTATTCGAGCCCTTAAACTATACCTCGGATGAACATATAGTCCAAAAGCCATCAACTTCAGAGCCACATGTTCTAGATCTTAAGCCCCTGCCAGGGCAGCTAAAATATATTTTCCTTGGTTTAAATGATACGTTGCCCGTAATCATCTCTTCCAAGTTGATGCAGGAACAGGAACAACAGCTGATAGGGATGCTGCAACAGCACAAAAAGGCTATTGGATGGACGATAGCTGATATCCAAGGCATCAGTCTGGCACTATGCATGCATAAAATCCTCTCAGAGGATGATCATAAGCCGACCATTGATGCATAGAGACATCTAAACGATGCGATGCAAGAGGTGGTTCGTAAGGAGATCATAAAATGGCTAGATGCTGGAATAATCTATGCCATCTCGGATAGCAAGTGGGTGAGCCCGGTGCAGTGCGTTCCCAAGAAAGGAGGAATAACCGTGGTAACCAACGAAGAAAACGAATTAATCCCAACCAGGACTGTGACCGGTTGGAGGGTTTGTATGGACTACCGGAAGCTTAACAAAGCTACCCGGAAGGACCACTTTCCCCTGCCTTTTATTGATCAAACGCTTGATAGATTAGTGGGAAAGCCTTACTATTGTTTTCTTGATGGATACTCAGGTTATAATCAAATAGCCATCGCATCGGAAGATCAAGAGAAGACGATGTTCACATGCCCATACGATACTTATGCTTTTCGAACGATGCCATTTGGACTTTGTAATGCACCAACAACCTTTCAAGGTGCATGATGGCAATATTCTCCGATATGGTGGAGGATTTCCTGGAGATATTCATGGATGATTTCTCTGTCTTTGGAGATAATTTTGAAAGCTGCCTTGGCAACCTACAGAAAGTGCTCGAGAGATGTGAGAAAGCAAACTTGGTATTGAACTGGGAGAAATGTCACTTCATGGTGGATGAAGGGATAGTCCTCGGCCATAAAATAAGCTTCCGCGACATAGAATTCGACAGAGCTAAGATTGAGGTAATCAAAAAGCTGCCGCCACTCACCAGAGTCAAGGGAATCAGGAGTTTCTTAGGGCATGCTGGTTTCTATCAGAGGTTTATCGCGAACTTTTCGTAGATCACAAAACCCTTATGCCATCTTCTAGAGCAGAACCGTCCCTTCGACTTCAACGCTGAATGTACTGAGGCATTAAAGGTTCTGAAAGAAAAGCTGGTAACCGCCCTAATAGTACAGCCACCGGATTAGAAACTACCATTTGAGATTATGTGTGATGCTAGTGACTATGTTGTCGGGGCAGCACTTGGGCAGAGGAAAGACAAGCTCTTTCATGTTATATACTATGCCAATAAAACACTGAATGACGCCCAAGTAAATTACACCACAACAGACAAGGAACTGTTAGCTGTGGTGTTCTCTATTGGCAAGTTCCGTTTATATATACTTGGAACGAAGGTCATTGTCCACACAGACCACTCTGCATTAAAGTATCTGTTCACCAGAAAGGATGCAAAGCCTAGACTGATACGTTGGATTCTGCTACTGCAAGAGTTCGACCTTGAAATCAAGGACAAAAAGGGGACAGAGAATCAAGTTGCAGATCACTTGTCAAGGTTAGAAAAGGGAAAGAGTCTCCCAGCAGACGAAACACACATACTAGAGACCTTCCCTGACGAGCAGCTGTTCGCTGCCAGAAGCACCACCACGACAGCCATGGCGGCAGGTCAGTTTTCTGAACTCCCCTGGTATGCTGATTTCGCTAATTATTTAGTTAGCGGAATAACTCCTCCCGACCTTAACTATCAAGCTAGGAAGAGGTTCCAAAATGATGTTAAGCATTATTATTGGGACAAACCTCTTCTTTCCAAATATTGTGCAGATCAGGTTATCGGGAGATGTGTACCACAGGATGAACATGAAGCTATACTACATCACTGCCATGCTTCACAATACGGAGGACATTTAGGTGGTAACAAAACTGCTGCCAAGGTTTTACAGTCGGGATTTTATTGGCCGTCACTGTTCAAGGATGCCCAAACATTCTACAAAAACTGTGACAAGTGTCAACGAACTGGAAACATCTCAAGGAGACATGAGATGCCACTGCAAAACATTCTAGAAGTCGAGATCTTCGACGTTTGGGGGATTGATTTTATAGGACCATTCCCAACTTCATGTGGGAACTTATACATCCTCCTGGCAGTAGATTATGTGTCCAAATGGGTTGAAGCGGTCGCTACTCAAAAGAACGATGCCAAGACGGTTCAGAGGTTTTTGCATAAAAACATTTTTTCCAGATTTGGCATCCCCAAGGCGATCATCAGTGATGAAGGGAGGCATTTTGATAATAGGGTTATAGCTGCTGTCTTAAAATAGTATGGTGTCAAAGATCGGATCACAACAGCATACCACCCTCAGACCAATGGACAGGCTGAAATATCCAACAGAGAGGTCAAGAACATTCTTGAAAAGATGGTTAAACCAACTCGGAAGGACTGGTCTCTACACCTCAATGATGAATTATGGGCCTACAGAACAGCATTCAAAACTCCATTGGGAATGTCACCCTACAGGCTGATTTATGGGAAAACATGCCATTTACCTGTCGAGATTGAGCACAGAGCCTACTGGGCCATCAAGGCAGTGAATATGGACTTGGAAAAAGCAGGACAAAAAAGGCTACTTGATCTGAATGAGATTGAAGAAATTCGAACAATGGCCTATGACAACGCAAGAATCTATAAAGACAAGACCAAGAAGTGGCATGACAAGAAGTTGCTGCCACGACAGTTCTGCCAAGGGCAACTTGTGTTGTTATTCAACTCTAGGTTGAAACTCTTCCCAGGGAAGCTGAAATCTAGATGGTCTGGCCCATTCCAAGTGGTGCAGGTTTTCCCCCATGGTGCCATCACAATCAGATCTTTAAAAGACGGGCACCAATTCAAAGTCAAGGACAAAGATTGAAGCATTATCAGGGGACTGAAGCCCCAAGAATGCAGGAAGTGGTTACTTTAGGAGATGCCCCTCATGGCATCCCTAATTTAACCTAATTTTTATTTTTATTATTATTATTTATATATTAGGTAATTAGAATTATTTTATTTTTTTAGGAACTAAAGTTTTTATTTTTATAATTTTTAGGAAATAAAGGAGACAAGGAGAAGAGGAGAAGTGAATTCAGTCCACCATCTTTCCATCAGCCCAAAAAGCCCAAACTTTGGAGCCTGTCGTTACAGCTGCCGCGACAGACGCGGAAAATCCAGCCTGTCAACACGCTGTCGCGGCAGACACGGAAACGCGTAACATACGCGCAGCAGACACGGAAACGCGTGACAGACGCTTCAGAAACCGTGTAACAGCTGGCCCCGTTATTTGCGCATGTCGTTACAGCTCCAACGGGTAGCAAACTCCCCCTATATATACCCCGTTTTACTATTCATTTTTCACTCACTTTCACTCTCTCTACTTGTTTCCTCTAGAATTTTACTTGCTTTCATTTTCTTTCCACAATCCTTGCAACATGAGTACTAGACATACCCGCAGAAGCTATGCCTCAGGATCTGCCCCAGCAGCATCCACTCCAAGCTCCTTTTAGATCTGTGATATGTGGAGGAGAAAGGCTTCATTTACACTTCCAGAACGGAAAACCTAGGGCTGCAACCGTTCATAGCCCGCAAAACCAGAGCCCTGCAGTGGCAGATATTCCCTGAGCAGCCAGAGGAAATGAACGTGACTCTCGTCCGGGAATTTTATGCTGCCATCGGCAGCAGGGACGCAACAGCAGTTACGGTCCGAGGGAAAGAGGTACCTTTCGAACCCGAATACATCAACACACTCTACAGATTCTATGTGGGGAGAAAAGAAGATGGCCACCAAAGATTTCTCGAGAGTTTAGAGCCTGCCGACTACGATGCTGTGATGGCAGAACTCACAGACGAGGGTACCGAGTGGAATACTGATCCGAAACATTCGAGGACGGTGAAAAGAGTCCAGCTCACCCCGGAGGCAAAACTTTGGAATGCGTTTATCAAGAAACGAATTATGCCCTCCTTGCACAACAAAACCGTCGACCAACCGAGGTTAGCCCTCATCCATTCTATTTTAAATGAGAGGCCAATTAACGTTGACAGATACGTCAGGAGCACTTTTCTACCCTTATCTCATCACTGCCCTCTGCCGCGGCCACAATGTACCGGAAGCTGCCGAGGATTTAAGAGTTCGAGGGAAAGGCTGGACCAACAGGAACATACTCAGCCTGATGGAACTCAAAGCTGCCACGCCCCTGTCATCTTTTGATCCTACTGCCACGGCAGCTGAGCCAACAGAGCCCACCGACACTGAGCCTGCTGCCACAGAACCCAGGCGACCTACCGCAGCAGCTCTTCCAGCAGAAACCTCCACACAAATACTTGCTGCCATACAAAAAATGGAGGAACGACAGCTCGGCCTCATGAGTTTCATCTGAGACATCACCACCGCCACGGTACATTTCATCCACACTTCTCTTAATTTCCCCGATGTACTGTTCCCTACTTTCCCCAATCATTACTTTGCTGCACCCACCCCTGCCCATACCCCTACCCCTGCTGCCACACCAAAAACGCCATCTGCCGCGTCCACTCCAACCCCTGCCACAACAGCTGCAGGCGGCAGCCGCACAACTGACACATCTGCTCGGGGAACCAAGAGAAAGGAGCCTGAGTCCGACCTCGATAGGTATATTTCCGGTTTCTCCTCCTTTGAAATCTGGGCGGCGTCCGATAACGAGTCCTCTGTCAAGAGGAACTTGTCCAAGGAGTTCACCCCGGAGAAACGGCAGAAAACAGGAGACGATAAAGAAAAATCTGATAGTGGCAGTAGCAGCAGTAGTAGCGGCAGCAGCAGTAGCAGCGAGAGTAGCAGCAGCTCCGAGGTTCAGGTAGTGGAGAAACCACCCCATATCTCCCCTACCCGCATCCAACCTCCACGGGAAGCCAAAACCAAGAACACTTCTGTCTCTCTCATCCGTCTGCCAGCACCAGCAAAGAAAGTCACTGCCCGTCGGCAGATTCAACTCAGCAGCAGCAGCTGTAGCGGCGACGACAGCGCCTGAGAATTTTAAGTTTCTTATCTTTTATTGCTGTCTGCATTTTATATTTTGTAATGTAGTTTTTATTTTTCCTTATATGTCATTTGCATTGAGGGCAATGCAACCCTCGAGTTTGGGGGTGACATCCCTCCATTAATGGAGTCTTTTAAGTTTAAAAATTGTGTCTTTTACTTAGTTTATTTTTGCTTAAAAAATGATGAAAATTTGGCTTAAGTCTTTGAACTGAACTTACCTGCCGTGACAGCTTATGTTGTGGCAGTGCCTTTAGGATAGTTTTAGGAGCAGTTTAGAGCCTTACTATAGTTCTAAATCTCAAACACCATTTGTGACTTTTATACTGCTTAGAACTCTTCTAGTAAACTAGATTAGAAAGCTTGACACTTGAGTTGCCCCTAGAGGTGCCTAACACTGGCTCTAGGAAAAGAAGTTAAGAAAAATAGACTCTTACACCTAGAGGTGCCTGAAACCAGCTCTATGAAGTTAGCTAGAGGTGCCCGAAACCGGCTCTAGTCAAACTTAAGCTTGAGAAAATAAAATCGAGTCTGAATAAAAACTAAAGGAGCCTAAGAATTGCCTCCAAAAAAATGAAAATTGGCATAAAAATTCAAGTTAGAAGCTTAACTATTCTAGTAAACTAAGGGAGTCTTGGCATATAATTGTTCACAAGCATGCACACACCACACGAGAATTATAGCATGGTTCCAGATGAATCCTGAATTACCCGACAAGGTGTTGCTCACAATAGGGAATGAATGGTAGGTAAGGGAAGGCTCACTGTTTTAAGCAAAATAAATAAAAAATTCTTAGGTCTAAATTGCATGAGGGCAAGCAAAAACTTGAGTTTGGGGGTATGTTGAGTATGTAAAAGTTCTATATTTTACCCCCTAATTAACCCATATTTTTGCTGCATTCAAGCATAATTTATTGCATTTAGGTTAGATTTCAGTTATACATCACAAATATATCAAATGGCACAGTTTCTGCTGAAATTGGTTACTTTTGCAGGCAGCTGCTATAGCAGATGGAGGGCAGTAGAGAAGTAGACGTTGGGCAGTGAAGAAGCAGAGCTGGAACTGGATGTGCAAACAAAGAGGACGATGCTGCCACGGCCGCTGCCGTGGCAGCCAAGGACGACAACGATAGTGAAGGGAAGAAGGGAAGTGGGTCTCGACAGAAAGAGAAAATTAAGCCCATCTGTCATGGAGCACCCTTATATTTTTCCAAGCCCTAGATCAAAATGAAGGCCAAACCCAAAGTTCAAGGAAGAAACTCCAAGCAAGAAGGAAGGACGAATTGAAGACTTATGCTCTGAAGATTTAGTCTTTAATAGAGTTGTACTTTAATTTAAATTTGTATTCTTGCCATATTAGAAAACTTGAACCCAAGGCCTATATAAAGGCATGTAATTCGACTTAGGGAAGGATAACTTGCTATCTAACCTTCTCTTCTAAACCCTAGTCATTTTCCTCTCCTCATCATGTTCTAAACTTCCCCTACGGCTAAGAGTTGATTTGTAAAGTAGTTGCAAGGATTGCATTTGTTTTAGGAATTTTTCTGTTCAATAAATTAGACTTCAAGTTTGCTTATTCTGGTTTTCAACATCTTGCAAGAGTATCGGGAGAGCATTGTGAGATTACATATTTACTTAATATCGGGAGAGTTAAGTATACGAAAGGAATAAGTACGGGTTATCCACTTTATGGTTGAACTATCTCGGACCTAGGGATAGGACGAGGTTAAGTGGCTAAGGAAGAATTCAAAAACATCGGTGTTCATCCTTCGATTAACGCCGGGAGGTATCATCAAAGACGTGTTCATCGACAGACTTGGACCTAGGGATAGGCCAAGGCACAACAGGGATTCTTGCCAAGCTTGAAGTAAAGAGTTGTGTGATCGCTGCCGCGACTAACAATAGACCGCTGCCGCGACAGGTGCTGCCGCGACAGGCGCTACGACAGAACAGATATTCCTAGACTTTGCAACACCTACACTACTGAGCAATTCAATACCGGCCCATTCTCTCTATCCTGAATTCTTTACTCTTTTATTATCAGTATTCTTTATATTCTCATGACAAACATTTAAACTATTTCTTTTTCATCTCGTGCAGTAATCCAAGGTGAAGCTATTAGCCCAGTCCCTATGGAGACGATATCCGATACTTACGTATCACTTTACTACTTGCGTCGTGTACACTTGCACTACATTGTGATAGACACTTTTACACGCAACAATATACTATACGGCTATGATTAATAATTATAATAATAATTAAAAATAGAGAAAGAGACGGGAGGTAGAAACCAATTGAATTAGAATTCAATTTCATAAAAGGTTATTTATGGAGTCAATCCTTAGACTTTTCAAGAAATTTCATTTCAACTTCCAAGTTTCATAAAAATTCTTATTTAGTTCCTCATAAAAAATTAGAGTTTTGAATTAAAATTCTCAATTGTTAGAGTTTTCAATAAGGGATTTTACAAATCTAGAGTTTACAATTTGGGCATTATTTTTGGGGTGTTACACGACCCTCAATCGCGTACCGGTACATCTAAAGCTCGTACCGATACCCTACTCACGAGTTTGCACAATTTTCTTGAATTCGATATTACAACGCTTATTTGATCCCTAAAGCTTATGAAAGTCATTAGGGTTTTTTTACAAACGCATTCATTCAATTAATATTAATTATCGGCTTTATATTCATTTAATTGAGTATTTGTCCTATAAGCATAATTCCCAACAAATTACATCCATCTATTCAAACAAGCATACATGGCATCAAAAATATATCAATCAATCAAACAATCATACAAGCATTGTAATATCCCTAAAATCGGGCTAGAATTTATCAATAATTTGAATAATTTAGAACACCTTCATGAAACCTTAATAAGATAATTGAGAACCATCGGATTAAGTTTGATAGTAAATTGTTATGAATTAAGTTAAGTTTATTTGATTAAAGGATTAAATTGTAAAGATTAGAAACTAGTGTTATGGGGTCAAATTGAATTAAAGATGGAATGTATGATTTTGCATGTCAAATTGACCAATTAACTAAAGTAGATTACATGTGTCTATTGCTTGTCTTCCAAAGGTGATGAATAATCACAATATTTTGTATTCTAAAATTAAAAAAAAAGGGTAGAGGAAGAAGAATATCGGTTACTCTAGGGAAGAAAGGGAATAAAAAATTAAGTGGTGGTTTTGGTGGTCTTCTTCTTGGCTCCAAGCCAATAGGGGATGCCTTCCATGGTTGCTCAAATTTCTTTGATAGTTTTGAGAAGGGAGGACCATAATTTTAATATTTACTCAACTTTCTCTCATTGGTGAGATTCTCTTAGTTCCTTGGTATAGTACTATAAGAGAGCTTGAAAATGTTTGCTTTGGATTAAGTTTGGAAACATGCTGGAATCTTGAAATTATGTTTTCTTGAATTGAGGTTGAATTGATGCTGATTAAGGTTGTGTTGGAACACTTAAACTAGTCAAAAACAGGGATGAATACAATCTGCCCAAGAGACTCTATTCTGGCAGTGAGTATAGAAAATCATAGAAAATTGAATCTGTTGAGATAGAAGATGAATTTTATATGTATAGAACCATGAGTGAGTCTATTTTAATCTCCAACAAACTTTTATTGATTTCGAACTCTAAATCAAGAGTTATGAATTTTTAAGTGAAGGTAGTGCAGAAAACTAGAAGCAGTTTTTTGCTCTGGACAATTTCTGTTTTGGGAATTTTATGAATTTTTATAATTTTGTAGATTTTATTAATATATTTGGCTTATACCGTTATAACCGTAGTCGAATCTAGTTTTTATCAGGGTAAATAAAGTTAAATTCTAGTGTGTATTCTGCTCTGTAGAGACCATTCTTCGAAGGTAGTGCAAGCTGCCAAATAATGGAAACCATAAAATTTGGTGTCATGTTAAATTTACAATACAAAAATTAGGGATTTGGAACATGTAATCTATTACATTTTGTATGCAAGAGATAAATAAGAAATTTATGTTTTGAACTTAGTAGATGTTGGAAAGGTTTGTTTTGCTATATATGTATATATATATATATATATATATATATATATATATATATATATATATATATATATATATATATATATATATATATGAATGAATTGGTTAATTATGTTTTAGGAACCTAAAACAGATTCTTCTTAAAGAGGTTGTCAAATGAATAGAAGTGCATGATGTCTCTATGTTTTAATATGTGTAGTTTTGGATTGAAATGAGTATTGTTTTGAATGTTCTTTAGATTAATAAAGAAAACATATTTTAAGGTATATGAAGTATGTATGCAAGTGTGTGGATTGTTTTGAATGTATATAAAAAGGTTAGGGATTGTTTTGTGCATATGCATGTAAGCTCATGAAAATTGGACTATTTCTGATATTTAGAAGAGTATATGGGACTGTTTGATGCATGTATTAGTATACCTATGTGATTGAAACTGTTATGCATATGTAAGGGTCTTGTGGACTGTTATATGCATATACATGTATAAGTGTATATGTGTAATGGATTGTTTTGCTTAGTTAAGAACATTAATGGACTTATTTGTATAAATATATGTATATGTGTGCAATAGGAATGTTGGTAAACTGTTATGTATTGTAAATTATTGGGAGCTAGAAGGGATTTTGGATTCAGGTATCCCGTAACTTCAGGATAAGAGGTGAGTGTAGTTGCATTTATCTCGGGTGACACGACATCATTCCGATCTTTGTTTCTATGGTATGTTACGGTTAATTCATGAGCATATACATATGGCTCAAATAGAGCTCAATGTCTCAAAACATTACATATGCATCTTGTTCCTTGATATGCTATGTTTGCAATGGAAGATTATGTATACTTTGTTATAAAGCTTTGAAGGTAACTTCTGACTTTTAATGCCATAAGATTCTAATAAAAGAATACAATCTCAATGTATAAGTCCATGAATTTTCAAGCCCTAAGGAACTAAAAGTTCATCTCATGCTATAAGATACTAAGAAAACAAACAAGTAAGTTACTTATCTTATAAGATACTCTCATATTCTCAAAGCTAAAAACATTAAGTGGCTTGAACAATGGAAGCCCTTGGACACTTAGGCATGGTATAAAGGTATAATTTGGGACTACAGTCCATGAGCTACGACTCAAGGGTGACGATCCTATATATGTGATATATTGGCGACAGTAGGAGGTAACGGGGGAGATGATAAGGAGATTGGCGACAATTGGTTGGATAGTTGAGAAGTTATGATTGTTATGTTCTGAAACTAGCCATTTCTATGTGATTTGGGCTATGTGTAACACGAACCAATACGGTCAAACTCGGATCAATGATACCCATGTTCAAATGTGATCCAAGGAAAATGATTTAAAAGATTCGAACTATGATACTAAGCTTTGAAATGAAACTCTGATAAGTAATGTTATGAATTCAGATAAGCTCTGTTATTGTAACACCTGGGTTTAGGGGTCGGGAGTCGAGTGTGTGAATCAGGTTCGAGTCGTGGGCTTGTTTTAATTAAAATGGGCTTTGATTTAAAATTAAAATGGGCTTGAATTTCATTAATGACAAAAAGGTCATTTTAAAAATAAAGGGAAAAGGATGAGTAAAAAGGGAGACTTTTTTGAGAGTCTTCATCATCATCTTCTTTCATCCCATTTCCACGACACTAAACCCCCTTCAACCCAAAACACTATTCCATCAAAGTTCTTCACGTTTTAAGTGATTTCAACAAGGTAAGAGCATTTTTGACTTCTCCTCATCTTTCCAAACGTTTACATGGTTTTATATTTTCTTAGGCTTCATTTTTTTAGGTTGTTCTTGTTTTCAAAATTTCAAGAAAAAGGAGGAAGCTTTGTTTGGTTTTTGTAACACCCGGGTTTCCGAGTCAGAAGTTGAGCGTGTGAGTCGGGTTTGAGTCGTTGGACTCGGTTTAATTAAATTAGAATTTGGCTTAAAAAAAGAAAAAGAAAAAAAGGGATTTGAAATTCATTAATGACAAACTTGTAAATTTTAAAGTAAATGATTTAAGATGAGTGGAAAAAGGGTTTTTCACTATTCATCTTCTTCCTCCTTTGGATTTTCACGTCAAAAACTCTCTAAACCCCTAAATGATATTCCATTCATTTCCTCCATCAATTCAAGTGATTTCAACGAGGTAATATCGTTTTGACTTGTCCTCTCAATTTCTAGCACATTGATAGTTTTATATTTTCAAAAACACCATTATAGAGATTTTCAAGATTTCAAAGTTTTAAAGAAAGAATGAAACTTTAATGGCTTCTTGGGTTGTTTTTGATTGATAGAGTTGAGTTTTGAACTAACCTTTCCCTAATGAACACGATATCTCAATTTGGTTGGTTTTTATATAGAATCCCGAAATGGGTTTTTTGGGGGTATTTTAAAAGTGTCAAAACTTGTGTTTTTGGAGTGATTTTGTGAAAAATTGTTGTGCTGATGTTATAGTGATATTGGATAGGTGTTTTTAGATGTCATTTGATGATTTTTGAGTGGTAATGGTGCTGGTTTGATTGGATTCCCGAAACCACTGTTGTAGGTGATTTTTAGGAGTGGAAAATAAGAGTTTTTAAGGTGTTTGTATGGGGAAATGAAGGGCTGAAGGTTGTACAGCCTTAGGGTGATGTTTTGGACATGTTTTGGAGTGTTTTAAGTGTTTAAATCGAGGGGTAATGGCTGGGTTTTGCTGGAGTACGAAAGTGAGATTATTTGGGAGGATTTTGGCTTTGAATTGTTGAGAAAATATTGTGGAATTGTGAACTGATGTATAACAGTAATTTTGCGATTGATTAAGAGGTTAATACATTGTTTTTGGTTGGTTAGAAACAGTGGATTTGGCCTTGAGTGGTTCGGACGTGGTCCTTGGAAGTTCGGAAGCTTGAAACGAATTTGTGGTTTGCATTGGTGTGCAAATGGTGACTGGAAATGTTTTTAAGCAACGTTTTGGTTCAAAGATAGTTTTGAAAGAGTTTAGGTTGAGCTTGAAAGGTCAATCTAAACTCAAGAGTAAGTTGATGTGTATCGCCTCTTTAAATTCCCCTTTTTACCGTGTTTTCATTACTTGTGGTGATAACTTGTTGTGCATGAAATTTCAATACTTTGGGAGGAAGCATGTTGCTTATTATTATGTCGTTAATCGTGTATGATGGAATCAATGGTGTTGTTGATATGCCTTGTAAAATATATGTATGTTGGTGCAGGTTGTGCACGGAAATGGTAAGTAAGACCAATTGTGGTTAGTAAGATCGTAAGTAGTAAGTTTGTGCATAATTGTGGTTTTGTTACAAGTTGTTTTGGACATGCATGACATGGTGTATCCATGTTGCATGAGGGTGATCTATATATCGTCTTGCATGGTTGGTGTCGAAACTCACGTGATGATTGTTGTTGCTCCGGTGATGTGTGGTCCCGCCTGTAGTGATTAGTATAAGACTCCGATGATGTGTGGTCTCGCCGGTAGTGACTAGTAGAAGAGTACGGTGATGTGTGGTCCCATCGAAAAACTACTAGTCGAACGGTGATGTGTGGTCCCACCGTGTTTTGGTTATGCTTGTGCATACCATGTATTGTTCATGTTTGTGTCTCACTATATCTTTCCCTCTTAATGGTTTTGCTTTAAATATAAGATTATGCCTTTATGCATACCATGAAGTGTGATGCCATGATAAATGTCTATATTGTTGACATATGGTTGATCATGTGTGTTAGTAAAAGGATTATGTAGTTGGATGAAATGTATGTGTTGGCTTTTGTTTTAAAGAAAGCTTTGAACCCTACATTGTCGTTGTTATGTTTTCGCGCTCCGCTCACTAAGCTTTATGCTTACGCTCTCCTTTTTCCGACAACGCAGATCATTAGTGTGGAGTTAGCAAGGAGCAAAGAAAGGGCGTCCAAGTGTGTGGTAGTTGCTCAAGTATGGTTTGGTAAATAAGGTAGTAGTTTAGTAATGGGAAATGCTACGTGTTGTAGGAGTGTGTATCTAGACTCCTTGTGTTGGCTTTATGTTGCTAATGCTTGTGTTGATGGATTTGTAAGCCATGTCTTTTGAATGCTTATGTTTGTAGTGAAGGCATGTAAATCTTGTTATGTATGTACTTTGTGGATGCTTGCTCTTTTTAAAATGGTTAGCCTTGGATGTGTGTTCTTTTGAATGTATGTTAAGTGTTGGATCATGCTTGAAGTAGCGTGAATGCCTCTAGGTTATGTGTATGTTTGTTGTTTCATGTTTCTTGTGGTTTGGGAGTATCTTGTCAAGGCTTTTAACTCTTTTGTTGGTTTGCTACGCGTGTCTGTTTGCTAGTTTCCTCTATGTATGCTTAATTGGTGTTTATTGCTCTGTTGTATGTTTAAACTGCTTCGTATGCTTATCTATAGTTTCTTAGTGATGTATGTGAGTTAGTATGTTGCTAGTCGAGTCGTTAAATGCATCTAGAGATAAGTCCTTGTGTATTTTGCAGCTAAATTGAGGATTGCAGTGCAGGGCGTATCGATACGCCCAAGGGCCGTATCGATATAGTCCTACACTTTGGGCCATAGTTTAAGAAGAGCGTACCGATACACGAGGGTGTATCGATACGCATAAACCTCTCTGGAAATCTGAGAAATTGGCGAGATTTTGGCGTATCGATACGGGTCCTAAGGGTATCGATACGGTCCTTGTAGTTTGACCGAGAGAAGTTGACCATTGAGGGCGTATTGGTACGGTATTGTAGTGTACCGTTACGGTTTCCCTGTGTTGACTTTAGGGCATTGACTAGGTCCAGGCATATCGATACTGTCATCTAGCGTATCGATACGACTTGTCATAAAAGTTAAAATGGGCTGTTTAATTGCATGTCTTATGGGTTTTGTATCCGTGTTTGTTCGCTGCGTGTCCTATCATATAGGATTTAATAAAGGCATCTAGAAAAGATAAAGAAAAAAATAGGGTTGCTAATCGGAGTGAGGCCTTAGCGGGTTTCGCTTTGGTTTTCCCCGTGTAACCTACTTGGACCGGTCAGTCGTCTAGACCAGGACGAGGGGGTTACATTTGGTGGTGTCAGAGCCTGAGGTTCCGAGACCTCGGGTATCTAAGTGAGGTAAGTTTGATGTGTCATGTTATTGCTATGTCTCAGTGAATGTTTTGCCATGCATGCTTGACGTTGCTTGCTAGTACGGTGTTGAAAGCATGTGTTAGCATGACGGTTGTGTTGAAGCGTAGTGTCGAGTTCCCATTGCTACTATTACTTATTTAAAAAGGTTTTTGAGTAAAGAAGTACTTGAGCACCTTGGACCCTTGCCCCTTGCTAACACCACAAATTTTGTTTGCGTGTTTTGTTTATCGATGTATTGTTGTCTTTGGAAAGTTTGAGGCCGAGGCGTATGCCTGGAGCTGGTAATCGTGAATCTGAGGTTTCAGAGAATGTGAATGACGAGAGAGTTCATCGCGTTAGTTCATAGCAGTATGACCGTACTAGAGTTTGAGGTACAGTTTGTCTGTTTGGGTCAGCGTGCATATGAGTTAGTTCCTGTTGAGAAAGAACAATTTGACCGATCCTGGTATGAGTTGGTAAAAGAAGTGAAGACCTATGAGTTGACTTCATAATGATGTTGATGTTATAGCAGGTAATTTCTCGATACAGTCATTGTCTTTGTTTTCTCTGATTAATTCTGGATCTACGCATTCGTATATTTTAAGTGAGCATGCAAAGTTGTTGAATTTACCTTGTGAGGTACTAGAGGTAGGTGTTAGTGTTACTAGTATCTTCGGGGATACAGTTGTGGTCAGAAAGATGTACAAAAGATGTCTGTTGGTGGTTCAGGGTCATGTTCTAGTAAATGTGATGGGATTGCCTTTTACGGTTTTAATGTGATACTGGGCACGGATTGGCTTGTAGAACATAGATTTGGGGTAGACTTTGAGACAAAGGGAATTTTCTTAAAGCTTGTGGATGGCTATGAGATTGTAATGGTAGGTGAGAATGTGAATTTCTTATCGAATGTTGTTTTAGCTTCCGAGGCTCGGAGGTTGTTTGAGTTTGGTTGTCAGGCCTACCTAGCTTAGGGATGAATTTGAAATTGATTGAGGTCAGACCACAGGATATCAGAACAGTCTGTGATCTCCCGAAAGTGTTTCCGGAAGAATTGTCTGGTTTACCGCCTGATAGAGAGGTAGGGTTTGCTATAGAGACTTATCCAGATTCTGCTCTTGTTTTGATTGCTTCGTACCGTATGGCACCGAAAGAATTGAAAGAGTTGAAGAATCAGTTGCAAGAGTTGTCAGATAGAGGTTTCATCCATCCGAGTTCTTCACCTCGGGGCGCACCGGTATTGTTTGTGAAGAAGGAAATATGGTAGTATAAGAATGTTTATAGATTACAGACAGTTGAAATCAGTTGACAGTGAAGAACAAGTATCCGTTGCCGAGAATTGATGATTTGTTCGATCAGCTTCGAAGTGTTTCAATGTTTTCTAAGATAGAATTGAGATCTGGGTATTACCAGTTGAAGGTAAAAGAGGTTGATGTACCGAAGACAGCTTTTAGGACTAGATATGGTCGTTATAAATTCTTGGTTATGCCGTTTAGTTAGACTAATGCGCCAACTGCTTTTGTGGTATGATGGACAAAATTTTCTATCAGTACTTAGATCAGTTTGTGATTGTTTTCATAGATGATATTTTGGTGTACTCGTGTTCTGAGGAAGACCATGACCGACATTTGAAGATAGTTTTGCAGACCTTGTTAGACAAACAGTTGTATGCAAAGTTGAGTTAGTGCGAGTTCTAGATCCGAGAAGTAGTTCTGGACATGTAGTGTCAGCCGATGGGATTAGAGTTGATCCCAAGAAGATAGAAGCCATTGTTGAGTGGAAGCAACCGAAGCCTGTGACAGGGATTTGTAGTTTTCTAGGCTTAGCCGGATACTATATGAGGTTTGTGAATGATTTCTCGAAGATAGCCGCTCCTTTAACAAAGTTACTTCAGAGGAATATTTAGTTTGAGCTGTCAAATGCGAGACAACAAGCTTTTGAGAAATTGAAAGAAGCTTTAACCAATGCACTGATTTTGATTTAGCTAGAGTCGGGGAAAGAGTATGTAGTCTACAGTGATGCTTCGTATGTAGGGTTAGGTTGTGTTCTCATGCAAGACAGAAGAGTGGTGGCTTATGCCTCGAGACAGTTCAAGACTCATGAGCGTAACTATCCAACATTGATATAGAGTTAGCTGCAGTTGTGTTTACTTTGAAGAAGATTCGGATGCATTATTTGTATGATGAGAAATGCGCAGTGTATACAGATCACCAGAGCTTGAAGTATTTGACGACACATAAAGAGTTGAACCTTAGACAATGTAGGTGGTTAAGATTGCTTAAGGACTATGATCTCAAGATTGAGTATAATCCGGGAGAGCCATGTTTTCTACTTGAGTTTGTCGGGTGATGGCGGTCTAGTGGCCGAGCTTCAGGTTGGACCTACTTAGGGTCAGTTGATTAGAGGGAAGCAGTTGTTAGATAGATCTTTGGCACCTCACGTGCTAGATTTATGCCGAGGGTAGACCATCGAACTACAATTTCAAAGATGATGGGGTTTTGTGATTCAAAGATAGAATAGTTATGCTAGAGGACGATGATTTGAGACGTACTAATTTGAGTGAAGCTCATAACAGTCTATTGATTATACATCTGGATGGTACAAAGATGTATCGTGGATTGAAAGATGAGTACTGTTGGGTTGGTCGGAAGAGAGATGTTGCCGATTTTCGTGAACAAGTGCATGATTTGTTAGTGTGTTAAGGCAAAATATCAAATTTCGTCTGGTTTGTTACAGCCGTTGAGAATTTCAAATGGAAGTGAGAAATGTTACGATGGACTTCGTATCAGGTTTGCCTTTGACTTCCTTTAAGGAGAATTCAGCTAGGGTGATTGTGGACCGTTTCACGAGGAGTGCTCATTTCATAGTCGTTCATACGTAAGTTAGCCGATTTGCACATCAGTGAATTTGTGAGATTACGTGGTGTGTCGAAGTTGATTCTGTCAGGTAGAAATTCGAGGTTTACATATAGCTTTTGGAAATGTCTGCATGTTGCTTTGGGTACCCATCTGAATTTCAGTACATCATATCGCCCTCAGTCCGATGATCAGTCAGAGAGAGATATTCAAATATTAGGGGACGTGTTGAGATGTGCATTATTGACCTTCAGTGTTGTGTGGAAGATTTATCGAGCTTGTCAGGGTTAAATAGCAACACAAAAGTGTGGAAGAAGCCACTTGGGGTAGAGAAAGAAGGATATGGAAAGGCAGTTCCTTATCTCTTTCCGTTAGGTAATTTCGAGGACGAAATTCCTTAAGTGGGGGAAAGTTGTAACACCCGGGTTTCGGGGTCGGAAGTTGAGCATGTGAGTCGGGTTCGAGTCGTTGGACTCGATTTAATTAAATTAGACTTTGGTTTAAAAAAAGAAAAAAAAGGGATTTGAAATTCATTAATGGCAAACTTGTAAATTTTAAAGTAAAGAATTTAAGATGAGTGGAAAAGGGGTTTTTCACTATTCATCTTCTTCCTCCTTTGGATTTTCACGTCAAAAACTCTCTACACTCCTAAATGCTATTCCATTCATTTCCTCCATCAATTCAAGTGATTTCAACGAGGTAAGACTGTTTTTGATTTGTCCTCTCAATTTCTAGCACATTGATAGTTTTAGATTTTCAAAAACACCATTATAGAGATTTTCAAGATTTCAAAGTTTTTAAAAAAAGTATGAAACTTTAATGGCTTCTTGGGTTGTTTTTGATTGATAGAGTTGAGTTTTGAACTAACCTTGCCCTAATGAACATGATATCTCAATTAAGTTAGTTTTTATAAAGAATCCCGAAATGGGTTTTTGGGGTATTTTAAAAGTGTCAAAACTTCTGTTTTTGGAGTGGTTTTGTGAAAATTTGTTGGGCTGATGTTATAGTGACATTGGATAGGTGTTTTTAGATGTTATTTGATGATTTTTGAGTGGTAATGGTGCTGGTTTGATTGGATTCCCGAAACCACTGCTGTAGGTGATTTTTAGGAGTGGAAAATAAGAGTTTTTAAGGTGTTTGTGTGGGGAAATGAAGGGTTGATGGTTGTACAGCCTTAAGGTGATATTTTGGACATGTTTTGGAGTGTTTTAAGTGTTTAAATCGAGGGGTAATGGCTGGGTTTTGCTGGAGTACGAAAATGAGATTATTTGGGAGGATTTCGGCTTTGAATTGTTGAGAAAATATTGTGGAATTGTGAGATGATGTATAACAGTAAATTTGTGATTGATTAAGAGGTTAATGCATTGTTTTTGATTGGTTAGAAACAACAGATTTGGCCTTGAGCGGTTCGGACGCGGTCCTGGGAAGTTCGGAAGCTTGAAATGACTTTGTGGTTTGCATTGGTGTGCGAATGGTGAGTGGAAATGTTTTAAGCAACATTTTGGTTCAAAGATGGTTTTGAAAGAATTTAGGTTGAGCATGAAATGTCAATCTAAACTCAAGAGTAAGTTGATGTGTATCGCCTCTTTAAATTCCCCTTTTTACCGTTTGTTTTTCATTACTTGTGGTGATAACTTGTTGTGCATGAAATTTCAATACTTTGGGAGGAAACATGTTGCTTATTATTATGTCGTTAATCATGTATGATGGAATCAATGGTGTTGTTGATATGCCTTGTAAAATGTATGTAAGTTGGTGCAGGTTGTGCACGGAAATGGTAAGTAAGACCAATTGCGGTTAGTAAGATCGTAAGTAGTAAGTTTGTGCATGATTGTGGTTTTTGTTACAAATTGTTTTGGACATGCATGATATGTTGTATCCATGTTGCATGAGGGTGATCTGTATATCGTCTTGCATGGTTGGTGTCGAACCTCACGTGATGGTTGTCGTTGCTCTGGTGATGTGTGGTCCCGCCGGTAGTGATTAGTATAAGACTTCGGTGATGTGTGGTCCTGCCAGTAGTGACTTGTAGAAGAGTACGGTGATGTGTGGTCCCATCGAAAAACTACTAGTCGAATGGTGATGTGTGGTCCCACCGTGTTTTGGTTATGCTTGTGCATACCATGTATTGTTCATGTTTGTGTCTCACTATATCTTTCCCTCTTAATGGTTTTGCTTTAAATATAAGATTATGCCTTTATGCATACCATGAAGTGTGATGCCATGATAAATGTCTATATTGTTGACTTGTGGTTGATCATGTGTGTTAGTAAGAGGATTATGTAGTTGGATGAAATGTATGTGTTGTCTTTTGTTTTAAAGAAAGCTTTGAACCCTGCATTGTCGTTGTTATGTTTTCGAGCTCCGCTCACTAAGCTTTATGCTTACACTCTCCTTTTTTCGACAACGCAAATCATTAGCGTGGTGTTAGCAAGGAGCAAAGAAAGGGCGTCCAAGTGTGTGGTAGTTGCTCAAGTATGGTTTGGTAAATAAGGTAGTAGTTTAGTAATGGGAAATGCTACGTGTTGTAGGAGTGTGTATCTAGACTCCTTGTGTTGGCTTTATGTTGCTAATGCTTGTGTTGATGGATTTGTAATCCATGTCTTTTGAATGCTTATGTTTGTAGTGAAGGCTTGTAAATCTTGTTATGTATGTACTTTGTGGATGCTTGCTCTTTTTAAAATGGTTAGCCTTGGATGTGTGTTCTTTTGAATGTATGTTAAGTGTTGGATCATGCTTGAAGTAGCGTGAATGCCTCTAGGTTATGTGTATGTTTGTTGTTTCATGTTTCTTGTGGTTTGGGAGTATCTTGTCAAGGCTTTTAACTCTTTTGTTGGTTTGCTACGCATGTCTGTTTGCTAGTTTCCTCTATGTATGCTTAAATGGTGTTTGTTGCTCCGTTGTATGCTTAAACCGCTTCGTATGCTTATCTATAGTTTCTTAGTGATGTATGTGAGTTGGTATGTTGCTAGTCGAGTCATTAAATGCATCTAGAGTTAAGTCCTTGTGCATTTTGCAGCTAAATTGAGGCTTGCAGTGCAGGGCGTATCGATACGCCCAAGGGCCATATCGATACGGTCCAACACTTTGGGCCTTAGTTTAAGCAGAGTGTACCGATACACGAGGGTGTATCGATACGCCAAAACCTCTCTAGAAATCTAAGAAATTGACGAGATTTTGGCGTATCGGTACGGGTCCTAAGGGTATCGATACGGTCCTTATAGTTTGACCGAGAGAAGTTGACCGTTGAGGGTGTATTGGTACGGTATTGTAGTGTACCGATACGGTCTCCCTGTGTTGACTTTAGGGCGTTGACCAGGTCCACGCGTATCGATACGGTCATCTAGCGTATCAATTCGGCCTGTCATAAAAGATAAAATGGGCTGTTTAATTGTATGTCTTGTGGGTTTTGTATCCGTGTTTTTTCGCTGCGTGTCCTATCACATAGGATTTAATAAAGGCATCTATAAAAGATAAAGAAAAAAACAAGGTTGCTAATTGGAGTGAGGCCTTAGCGGGTTTCGCTTTGGTTTTCCCCGTGTAACCTACTCGGACCGGTCAGTCGTCCAGATCGGGACGAGGGGTTACAATTTTTATGTGGGTTTTGATTTGCAAAGTTATTATATGTTTTAATCTTGCCCTTAAGTACATTATATCTCAAAATGGTGGTGTTTTGATGAAAATCTCGAAATGGGTTTTTGTGGGTATTTTAAGAGGTTGAAAACTTGGGTTTTTGAGGTAGTTTGGTGTAGGAGTGTGGGGCTGATGATTTAGTGATGCTTGAGGGTCGTTTTGAAGGTGTTTAATGATGATTAGGGTGTTGGATTCGATAATTTTCTACTGGGCTGTGTGTGAGCTCGAACATGGGGATTTTTGTGTTAGCTTTGACTTGGAAATGTAGAGAAATGGCTTTGTGTTGTAACCTGATTTGTGACAGTAGTTTCGTGGATGATTTGTGTAGTAATATGTTGTTTTTGATTGATTAGAATCAACGAAAATCGTTGGAGAAGCTTCGGGCTCGATTCTAGGAAGTGTGGAGCTTGATTCTGCTTTCTCGGTTTGCTTAAGAGTGTTCGGTGAATGGATTATTCAAAATGGTTTTAAATTGGTTCAAGTGTGTGGTTGAGGTGTTGGATTGTGCTTGGTAGGCCAATCAAAGGTGGAGATTAAGTTGGTAGCTTAATCTTTTGTTTGCTTTATGAGTTCTTGCTTAATGTGCATAAATGTGAACTTGTGTAGTATGTGTTCGTTATGCATGTTGATATATATTGATGATGTATATGGTGATGATATGTTGTATGCATGATTTTGAAATCATGGTGAGACTTGTATAGTATGACTGGCACTAGTTAATTATCGGGTATAAATGATCGATCATTAGGATGAGTGTGCACACGGTCAGAGTCAAATTCGCGCGTGGCATTGGTAATGTGTAGTCATCAAGGAGGAGTACGGTGAGGTAATATTCCACCGGAAAATGTTAACATGTGATGATGTGTGTAATCCCATCCATGAGTGAAAACGGTGATGAGTGTAATCCCGCCGGAAGGTAATTATTGTTGAGTACGTTAGGGGTGAAAATCCCAACGGAAGTTATCCACATATCCGAGTAAGCTAATAGTTGCCAATATACTTGTTCATGTGTGGTTGTGGTGTAAGATATTTGTTATATCTTGTTTAGCATAACATGAGGTAAGATGCCAAGTTCATGCATTCTTGTGACGTTTAGCTATGTTGCTATGTTGGTGCATATGTATGCCTTGTTAATGTCTTAAGGATAGCATGCTTTGAACCCTGCATTGTTGTTGTTTTGTTTTAGAGCTCCCTCACTAAGCTTCTAGCTTACACTCTCGTTTTTGACAATGCCAATCATTAGTGTGGAGTTAGAAAGGAGCAAGGAAAGGGCATCCAAGAGCGTTTGTGGTTGCTCAAGTATGGTTTTAGTTAATAATGTAATGGTTTAGCAATGGGGATGTTATGTGTTGTAGGAGCATGTGTAGACTTCTATTTTGTTAATGCTTTTATGTTGTGGATTTGTAAACCATGTTTATGTGTTGTTTTGAAAGCATGTAAACATTGATTCATGAATGCTTATGTGTTGCTTTGAAGGCATGTAAACCTCGTTTTACGCAATGTTCATGTGGACGTGTGGTTCTTTAAATGAATGGCCTTAACATGTATGTCAATATGGTTGATCACATTATTAGTAGGATGAAATGCCTATAGATTGTGTGAATGATTGTTGTTTCTTGATTCTTGTGGTTTTGGGACATGTTTGGGAACACTTGGAGATGCAGAAAGCTGTCTTTAGGGTCACACAGAGTGCAGGCGTTTCGAAACGCATGTGGTGGTTTCGGAACTGGTGTAGCTCCAGGGATACTCGTAGCGAAACGGGGGTGGTGCCATTTCGATACGATTTGACAGTGTGAGCTCCCGTTTCGGTACGTGTTTCGATACAACTGGCCTTTATGAGTGTCTGTTTCAGAACCTGTTCTGGAATGTTTTGTTACTGGAGATCCCCGTACCGGAACGGAGTGGACCGTATTGGTACGGCCTAGACTGGCTTTTAAACTGGAGCCCACGTATCGAAACGGGCTAGCCTATTTTTGGACATTTACGCAATTCAGACCGTGGAACTTTATATTTTTGGGATTATGTTTTAGCATGTAATTACAAACTTTATTTAGATATTTTATTAAATGATCGAAATATTTTTATATCGTTTAGGTTTTGTAAACAATTGTGGAATTTTATGGTAATTATTATTATTTAATAATCATTTTGCTTTATAAATTATTTAAACCTAAAATCTTTTACTTGAGGGAAAAGTTTTCAACCGTAACTTCCTAAATTTGGTCTTTTCTTCTAGGCCAGGTTTAGGGGGTTACAACAAGTCACTTCTTAAAGATCTTGTAATTTGTCTAAGTTTTACCTCGAAACTCCTACAATGGTGGCATATTGCATATGTATTAGCACAATTATAACTTTCGAAATTATTGTTTGTTTATGGACCTTGGATTGTAAATGGTCCTTAATTAACTAAATTTATATAATATCTTTTTAAGAATATTTCTAATGAGGTTTAAATTCGATTGTGGTTCATCTATGTAATGATATGCATGGTATATTTGACTCTTTGAAATAATTTGTATGACAAGTAAGATGTGTCAAATGAACTTCTTGAATATCCTTTGGAAGAAGTCATATGATTTGTTAATACCTTAGTGTATGTGTGTTTGATTTATTGTTATATTCGTATGCTTGGTTGAAACATTCATGTTTATATGTAAATGTTGGATTCGAATAGTTTGATGCCTTATTTGACAAGTAATCCATCTTATGTCATGCTACCTTGATACCTTATTAGAAAAATAATTCATGTATATAATGTATAAGTTATATACAAACACTTTTATGTATATATGAAAATGCTCAGTTGGGTATCCATGTATGTATGTATGTATGTATGTATGTATGTATGTATGTATGTATGTATATATATATATATACATGTGTGTGTGTGTGAGTGTGCTTTAAGTGAGTAATATGTATATATGTATTGTTCGAGTGACATGACTTGAATGTTTGTATGAATTTTTAGAATGATATAATGATTATGTGTATAATGGGAAAACATCCTAAGATAAGTTGTTGAATTAATGTAATAACTTGTATAATAAACAATGTATGTATAATCGATCTTTCGAATATGCTTAATGAATATATTTGTTTTGTTAGAAAGCATATATGTATGTCTGTTTGATCGATCGATGTGATGTATTTATGTCATTCGAACTAGAACATGAATTTTATGTATACACTGGTTTAGTAAACCTTATTCTAAAGTTTTCTACTCCTTGATCAAGTTTAGATCAATACTAGATATCAAAGACTATGATTAAGAGACAAGAATATTTACAAGATGATTTCATGATTTATCTTGATAACTTGCTTGTCAAGTCACATAACTTTTGTGATATTTGATTACTTCTTGTGTTTTAAGGAAAATAATGTTATGCTAGAATGGTAGTGTTAATTGTGTAAAATTACTTTGTTGTAATTCTATAATTGAAGTCTTGAAATCTATATGTATAAAATTCTTAGTTCTCAAGACTTAGTTAAAAAGAAACAATGAAAGTTATAAGTTAAATAAGTAAACCCTTGTAGTATCTTAGATAACAATTAAATGTGTCTATTTGATTCTTGAATCATCTCATGAGTGAAGATATATGATTTGTCAGAATGCTTATAAAGATGAGATTTGTTTGAATGTTTTTATACTTATGCCTATTCAAACCCTTGTGTGTGCGTGTGTGAGAGAGAGAGAGAGAGAGAGCTTAACTGAATGACTTGTTTCAAAATAAATGTTTGCTTGATCAAATTGGTAATTCTATGAACTTGGTTTGGATAAAATGATAAGCTTAAGTAGAAACCCTTAGATTATATGCAAATACGAACTAGAATCTACGATCAGTATGTTTTGGTATTGCTTGAACTGTTTGACATTGAAAAGTGAAAATGAGTTGTTTTCTTTATTAATTTTATTTAAATTCTTAATTCGTTTGAGAAAATTTTTGTGAAGACCTGGGAGAAATTGTTAAAGTTTCATTCTAGCCTTTAAATGCTTATCTTTGACTCTATGAATTCTATGTTGTGTTTCCGATAACATCCTTGATTTCGGTTTTTGTATGAACCTGGTCGAGGGTGTTACAAGCATCACAAACGACCATACACGATCTCTAATGCTTACATGAGTCTCATCATAAACACAACATCATCATGCCTCACATAGATATCAAGGCTCATACCATCAGTCTCCAAACATGCAGGATCGTCTACCTAATTTGCAGATACTACAACGCAAAGTAATCACATTTATGATGCTCACGAAGCAATAGGAGTTCGAGGTGTACTAACTTTAAGCCAACGTGACGAATCTCCATCCCAACTTTTCTAATCATCTCTTTAATTCCATTACTCGTTCCACCAATTCCTTAGATAAAATAAATACGACTACATAAGCCATTTCAGACCACCAAACTACTTTAGGGGATAAAATGTGTAAAAATAGCTTATCGAGTTCGAATTGAGCGAAACAGATACACCAACAGATTTAGAATTTCGAGAAACCCCCCTCGAAAAAAGTCAACGCGGTCAACAGCTCGATCAGCGCGGCTCAGCTCTACGGCTCCAACTATCAAGATGAAGCCCACTCGCGGTTGTCAGAGAGTGAGGTGCGTGCGATGGCTTCTGGTGGCTGGACGGCAGCGACAAACTCCAATCCGACATGTTTTCGGTTGTGGAATTCAATGGTGACCTTTGTTTTTGATTTTTAAAACTCGAACATGGCTAACATGTAGAATCTGAACCTTTTTTTCTTCACCCCTCCAACAAAAACTCCGACAGCGATTTTGAGACCACCGGCCGACTCGTCTCGACAAGATGAACGCAATTGTGTTGGAGGTGTTGAAAAGGGATGACCGGTCGACAATAGATTGGAGCCAAACTCCTCACCCTTTCACTTTTCTCTCTCTCCAACAAAATATCCTATCTATCTTTTTCCTTTCCTTTTCACCTTTTTTTCCCACACACCATCAGCCACTTTAATTTAAATCTCACCATTCCCTCCAAATGGGTAAACCAATTAATTGAGCATTTATCTTTCCCCTTGTTTGCACTTTAAGCTCCCAACTTTAACTCTCATAATTTTTAGTCTTCAACTTCCTTAATTCGAGTTTTATATTTCTAATTCTCATTAATTTAATTACCAAATTAGAGGTCCAATACTCGGATCCGAGACCCAATTAACAAACACAAATTTTGGGTCGTTACGTACTTAATCGTGCAATGAAAAATATATTTCATAAAACACATTTTGCATGATCTAAATTTACATAAAAATATAAAATTAAATAAGATGTAAATCTAAAATTTTCTTATGACTCCCCTTTACTAAGACATCCCAGGAAAAAAATTTAAATCATACATATCACTAAAAAATAAAATAAATGAGATACCAATTTTTTAAATAAATGATTTAAAAAATGATGGCAATTGATATTTAAGATCAAATAAATAAATAATGTTATCAATTGTATTCAGGGTGGTCGATGGGAGCTCAATACGATTTTGGTCTGATGTTTGGGTAGGAAATTCTTCTTTAAAGGAGTCTTTTCCTCGTATTTTTGCCTTGGCAGTATACAAAACTGGATTTATATCAGATTATGAATGTAAAGTCGGTTCAGAGTGGTCGTGGGAAATTCCCCTTCGCCGTCCCCTCTTTGACTGGGAGCAATCGCAATGGAACAATTTCAGAAACTGCATCTGTAGCTTCAAGGGCAGTAGTATTGAAAATGATTGGGTAAAATGGGTTGGTTCGGCCGATGGTTCTTATTCGGTTAAATCGGTTCGGGAAATTATGAGCAAAAATCAGGGAACTAATTCAATATGGTCAGACTGTGTCTGGAAAGGTTTTGCCCCGCCGAAAGTTGAAATTTTCTTGTGGAGAGTGATTTTGAATCGAGTCCCTGTCAAGTCTGAGTTAAGCAAACGTGGTGTGCCTTCGATGGATAATGTCAATTGTTCGTTTTGTATGAATAATGTCGAAACAGTGGCTCATCTTTTTTTCCATTGCCATGGTGTTTGGCTTTTATGGATGAACTTTTGCAGGTTGCTTTGTGTGGAACTGGTATTGCCTAAGGAACCAGGTTCCTTCCTTCAATCTTGGAATGAAATGTGTAAATGTCAGAGCAGGGCTTGGGCATCATATCTGCCTGTTGCGTTGATATGGACTGTGTGGCTGGTGAGGAACGAAGTAATCTTTCAAAGGAAGAAAGTCGACTGGATGCAGATCGAGTTTTTGGTGAAATATAGACTTGGGTCGTGGACTAAAGCTAATTTTCGTGATGATAGCATCTCTTTGAATCAGTTAGTACTTGATCCGACTCTCGCTAACAACTTAGTTAGGCGAGGTCGTAAAAGTTCCTCATTACCTCGGTGGATTCCTCCACCCATCGGGTTTGTCAAGTTAAATGTTGATGGTGCGGTGAATCGTGTTTCCTCTAGAAGTGGTATTGGAGGCGTTTTGAGAGATTCAAAGGGTGCGATCTTACTCGAATTTTCTGAAATGTGGGGATGTGGCCCGCCGGCTTTCGCTGAATTGGCAGCTGTGAAACAAGGAATTCAGGCTTTCATCTCTTCTCCTTGGCAGGGTAATCACAGACTAATTCTCGAACTAGATTGTAGCAAGGTGCGAGATTGGTTAATTGGAAGTGAAGTCCCTCCAATGAATGTTGCGAGTATGGTAATGGAAGTGTCTGAAACGATTCGCGCATGGGGTATAATCTTACGCTTGATTCCCAGGGTCTGTAATGTTGAGGCCGACAGATTGGCAAAACTGGGAATTGGATGATGACAGAGGGACCTGGTGGCAAGCATAGCAAATAAGCAACGTTGATGAGCGCAGAATTAAACTCAGTGGCTACAGGTTTTTGAAAGTCTGCTTAGGGACTAGGGAAGAAGACGTGTATGGGAGAGGCTTAGTTTTGGTGGTGATTTCTGTCATTGAAACTTCAATAGCTATGCTTGATGGTTATAGTGGTACAAAATGGTTTACTGTAGGTGTAATTTGATAATGATGTTAGCCAAACTATGGATCATAATGATCTTGTTATGTGGTTGGATGTATTTTGCTGTAGATTCCATAAGTAAGTTGCACTCTTTTTCCTCCACTTAGGATTTAGGGAGGTTTTTTAATGAGGCACTTGCTTATGGCTGATTTTCTCTTAATAAATTATACCTTTAAAAAAAAATCAATTGTATTCAGGGATGATTTCAAAGAAAGCATATGTAAGTTTAAAAAAGTTCAGAAAATTTCTTACATATGCAACATTAAACATGATACCAATTGAAAGATATTATAAAATTATTAATATGTTCAGTATCATACATTTAAAAATAGTTTTCAACAAAAATACATTAAGGTCGAGAGTTTTCAGGAAAACTATAAAAACATGAAATTCAAGTCTTGACCTAATTTTTATGATGAACTATATAAATATAAAAAACTTTGAGACAAATTCATCATAAGCATTTTTACTATGCATGAGACAAAATTTGTGAACATGAGAGAACATGAAACAAATTCATCATAAGCTTATGGTGAATCATTGAGTTGATGAGAGAACATGATCTGGAGGTTAATAAAAAAAAGTGAATTTGTGAAATCCACTTAAAAGTAGTTTTGAAAGCAATTTATGGATTTCAAAAAGAATTGAACAGTCTATAGAAAAATTAAATATAAAAAAAAAACTTGTTCTTGTCGCAAACTACATTATAAGTCATTTTTTCTTTGAGAAATGACTATTAAGGTAGTAAAAAAATGATAAACACAATTTGTACAAACTTGAAAATTTCTAAAACTTTCAAATAAAAAAATTAAGGTGTTCAAGTGATAACCATTCATGCTCTTGTATCATTTCAAGTTAAAAGCTATTATACGTTCAGACTCATGGCGTTTCAGGGGCGATCTCTGGGAAAAACACAAGGAAGACCGCAAGGATCGCAGCACAGATTTCAGGATCAACGTTGTTGGACTCTTTTCATTTCCAATTTACCATTACAGCTACACTGGAAAGGGATCTGGCAGGTGTTCGATCGACATAGGGTTGTTGTAGATGTATTTGTACCGAAGAAAAAGGCAAGAGATGGATTCAAATTTGGATTTGTGCGGATGAAAGCAAAGGCGGATGCCGATAGAGTAATTGAACGCTTCGATGGTTTCCGCCTGTATGGATCTCGAATGCGAGTCATGATGGCAAAAAGGGATATCTGTGAGTCTTATTGGAGGCGAAAAAATCAGTCCCCGATAAAGCCAAAACATATAGAGAAGGGGAATTTACGGACGGGTACAATTGAGGAACAAAAGGAGGCCCAGAGTACACCTAAAACAATTATAGGCGTGGTGGATAAAGACATGTAGGAAATTCTACAATCATGAGCGATAGGTTTTTGTAAACGACCTTGTAGCGTAAAAGGTCTAGTAAAAGAATTTTGCACAAAAAGCTTGTAACACCCCAAAATTTCTCCCAAATTAAAAACCCTAAATTGATTCAATCCCTAATAATTTGGGAATTTTGTTTTGAAAACCTAAATTGATCTAGGGACGAAATTGAAAAGAATCAGAAATTCAGTGACCAATCTGAAAGGTGGCTATCTTAGGGACCCTTAATGTGTAATTTACGCAATAGTTGGGGTTTTAATATGTTGTTTTCAGCCCTAAAGACTTTTCGGTTTCCATTTTTGCAGCTGCTTCATCCCTCCCCTCGATCTCTCGTTCGTATAACCAAACCCCTCAAACTCTCTCAATTTCCGATCAAACTCCGGTGAAGTCCCTAACGTCGTCAGTTCTTCAATCCGAAAGCACCACTCGTCCCCTCTTCTCCGTCCGAACAAAACTCATCCTTTGGTTTACCCTCGTCAACCATTGTCTGCTCAGAATCCATTCGAAACCTCTCGGGTTTTTGTGTGCGCCGTCGTTTTCCCTCTGTTTCTGTCCGATTTCGATTCGTGGGTAAGCCGTTGTGGGCTTGCTTTGTTTACCTTGGTGTTGCATGTGTGTTTTGTTCAGGAAGTGTCCATTTCTGGTCACCAGATTTCATCACCGGTGACTGGTGCCGTCAGGGGTTAATCCTAGGGTTTCAGTCTTGCAAAGGGGAAGTGGATACGGGCTTGGCTGTGTTTGAGTGACGGTAGAAATTGGGTTTAACCCAAAATGTAAGTGAGCCCAAGAGAGGGATCCGAACTGGTCCAATGAACCTAAACCGGACTGATATGTTGAGCCTAGAACTGACCTAACACGTGAACCGACTTGTTGACCCGTTGGTTGACCGATCCAGATGACGTTAGTGTTGACTTTGACTGTTGACTTTCCGTCATTGACTTTTTTGGTCAAAATCAACTTTCCATTTTTTGATGTCTTGATTCCAAATCCGCTGCCCGTTTTCCCAAATTCGAACAGAAAGACCATTTTGCTATTTATGTTTAATTATTTTTAGTATTTTAAGAATTGTGTATATCAGAAATTGATTCGAATTATTTTGTTGTTCATGCGACTTTGATTCGGACACTGAGATTCTTCCTCCACCACATGGGCGACCTCCTGTTGCTCAATCTTCGGGATCTGCTCGTGAGATTAGTTTGATATTGTTGGGTATTATTATATTGGTGCATGGCATAGTTGTAGTGAAATTTATATAGTGCTTATTATCGCAGGTGCTGATTCTGTCCGACCAAGTGCTAGATCTGAGCGAGGGAGACGTCATCATCGACATTGATTTATTAGATTCCTAAGGTGTGCTCTCTTCTTGTGCTATATGTTTTACAGTGCTATGTGTGTATACATGATTGTTTGTATGATTTGTGATTATGGCATGATATGTTTGTTGTATGATTATGATCTGTTCTGATGATTTGCCATGTATGACATGATTTGTATGATTATGATCTGTTCTGATGATTTTCCGTGTATAACATTGTTTGTATGATGGTATGCCATGCAACATATATCAGAATTGGACTATTTAATACCAGACTATGTGTGCATGCATCTTCGTTAAAAAAAGAATGCATTCGGATTCAGAAAATCGGATAACATGTCATATCATTGGGTTGGGAAATTGTACGGGGAAGTCTAGCGGTTTCATCTTTCGGGTCGAAACTTGCTTCAGATCAGTTGTTCCACCCTTCGGGCTAAGTTCCACTTCTTATGGTGACGATGTAGGGAGTGGTTCTAAGGAACCTTACTCTTCGGGCGGTGATGTAGTTGGGTGCATGTCATTTTGTCGCATACATCATTTTCATATATATATGTATATCATAATGTCTATTTGGTTTTGAGCATGATAATTGGATTACCTTATTGTATGATTCTGTTTGCACTATAGAGACACACTGAGCTTTATAGCTGACTCTCCCTTAGTTCCTATTTTAGATACTCAGACTTAGGCATACGGTACTTGGAGGACCTCATATTCAGACTTTTTACATTTTACCAGTATAGACTATTTCAAATTTATGAACTTTGTCTTATATTTGCATTTATATATAATTTCGGACATTTTTAGCTTTTATTTGGGGATTTATTATTTTTATCTTGCATATGATACTATTTTCGAATATTTCATTAACTTTTCTGAATATTATGATCCGAATAAGTTTTACATGATTGGAATATTTTTGTGTTTAATTTGATTTTTAATAAATAATATGAATGTTAAAATTTTAAACCTAATGAGGTTTCTTGAGGGACAAGTTTTAAACATGACTTCCTAGATTCGGCCTATTTCTTTTAGGTCTAGTTTAGGGGGTTACACTTAGTGATATCCGAGCCAGGTTCAACCCTCGGACTGAGTGGCTCAAATTAATTTTAATCTGGAAATGAATTTTCCATGCATTATTAAATATTTTCGGGTAAAACGGGAATTTCAGAAAATTTGTTATCTTTAAAGAATATTATATATTTTTGAATAGGAACTCCAAGTACTGACTCTAATCTTAGGACTCTTTCCTTTTGTAGATATACTACTATGCCACCTTGTAGAAGTTCTAGATTAGCGGTCAGTCGTGGTCGTGGCCAAGACAGTGGTCGAGGTCGAGGTCGTACCGTGGCTACAGAGAGTGATGTTTCGGCTCCTGCTAGTTCGATATAGAATCATGATGATATTCATGATGCTAATGTGGAGGAACAATATGTGGATTAGACAGGAGCTCAATAGACTAAAGTTCATCAGACTGGTGGTGGGGATCCACATGTTCAGCATGCTCAGAGTAGTGGTCCACATGATTCTGGGATAGTGAGACAGTGACCATAGATTATGTTACAGTGCATAGAGAGTTATTACGATATCTTCTTCAGTCTGAGGGTATCAAGAGACCCATATCTGCCGAGTTTTTAGTTGTCGCGATGACTATGTTTGACGGGAAGACAAGTACGAATTCGGCTGATGCAGAGTATTGGTTGAAGATGCTTCAGAGGTTGTTTGTTGAGATGGATTATCCTACCAACCGGAAGCTTAGGGCTGTTGTATCTCTGTTGCATGGTGAAGCCCAAAATTGGTGGGAGGCTGGGGAGCATGTTATTACAGCCAGTCATATCTCTTGGGACCGTTTTCGACAGGAATTCCGTGATCGTTATGTTGGGGTTGAGTATATAGCAAAGTGCCGAGATGATTTCATGAATTTGAAGCAGAGCGACATGTCCCCAAATGATTATGAGATTGAGTTCATGAGGCTGATTCAGTATGTTCCGGGATTAGTGACCATTAAAAAGGATAAATGTGACTGGATATTGAAAGGGTTGCATCCAATGATTAAAACCAGTGTTGCTTTGCATATGGACAAAGAGTATAAGGAGATTACTCGTTGGGTCAGGAATGCTGAGCGAAATGAGGTAGAGATGAAACAACTTGAGTCTCAGGGTACCGATCGAGGTAAGAGGCCAACGACAGTGGCAGTTCAGCACAGTAAGGGGAATCAGTCTAGGAAGAGAACTAGAGAGAAGTCAGATCATCAGAGTTATTCCAGAGCTAGACTACTGACTTCTACTATTCTGACTGCTAGTGTTGGGGTTTCGACTAGTACTCGTGGGGTGCCACAGTGCTCTTTTTGCAGGAAATGGCATCCGGGCGAGTGCAGGAGACAGGCTGGAGCTTGTTTCAGATGTGGTTCCTTTGAGCATCTTTTCAGAGATTGTCCACTTTCACCTCCATCAGCTTATACTTCGAGTCAGTCTCAGGCATCAATATAGACTCCCGTTAGGGGAGAGGAAAAGGTAGATCTGTTACTTCGTGTTCTGCTAGTATGAGTAGGTCTGCTTATAGTAGATGATCAGCTGGATCAGGGGCGAGACAGCCATGGTTAGTTTACTCTACCATGAGGCATAAGGATCATGATGAGCCTGACATTATTGTCGGTACTTTCTCTATTCATTCTATCTCTTATTTTGCACTTCTTGATAATGGTTTGACTCATTTGTATGTTGCGAGTTCTATTTCTGGGGGCTTGAAATTTCTGTCGAAGATACTGTTAGTGTTTTTACCGTACACAGTCCAGTGGGTAATTCTGTTGAGTTCACTAAAGTTTACAAGAATTATCCTCTTGAGATTCAATGGTAGATCTTTCCAGCTATTTTGTTGGAGTTACCCTTCGGGGATTTTGATCTTATTCTCGGCATGGAGTGGTTATCTGCGCATCGAGTCACTTTAGATTTTGAAAAGAAAAGGGCAACTTTGAGAACTTCTGATGATCGTGAGGTGATTCTGATTGGGGAGCGCAATGGCTTTCTTTCTAATGTTATATAGGCCCTGAAAGCCGAGAAAATGATCAGGAAAGAGTCCATTTCTTATCTTACTTATATTCTTGATCTGAGACCGTCTGATTCTTGGTTAGATAAGATTTGTGTTGTGAGAGACTTCTTAGAAGTTTTTCTGGAAGAATTGCCAGGGGTACCGCTGATATGTGATGAGGTTGAGTTTGGCATCGAGGTTTATCCAGGTACAGATTATGTGTCTATGGCTCCTTACCGGATGGCACCGAAAGAACTTAAAGAGTTGAAAATACAGTTGCAAGAACTGCTAGAACGGGGTTTCATTCGACCTAATTTTTCACCTTGGAGAGCTTTTGTTCTGTTTGTTAAGAAGAATGATGGGACACTTCGACTCTATATCGACTATCGGAAACTGAATAAGCTAACGATCAAGAACAAGTAACCCCTTCCTCGCATTGATGATCTCTTTGATCAGTTCCGAGGAGCTACAATATTTTCTAAGATAGACCTGAGATTTGGTTACTACCAACTCAAGGTTAATGATTTTTTATGTGTTCAAAACAGCTTTTTCGGACACGTTACGGTCATTACGAGTTTCTTGTAATGCCTTTCGGATTGACTAACGCCCCTGCTGCGTTTATAAACATGATGAATAGGGTGTTTCAACCTTATCTTGACCAGTTTGTTGTTGTATTTATAGATGATATTCTGATATATTCCAAATCTGAGGCTGAACATGAAGAACATCTCTGGATTGTATTACAGACTCTGCGAGAGAAATAGTTGTATGCAAAATTTAGCAAATGTGAATTATGGCTTTCAGAGGTTATGTTTTTTTGGCATATAGTTTATGTCGAGGGTTTTCAGGTTGATCCAAAGAAAGTTGAAGCTATTATGAGCTGGAAATAACCCAACAATGTTCTTAAGATTTGAAGCTTCTTGGGTTTAGCCGGCTATTATCGGAGGTTTGTTGAGGGTTTCTCTACTATTGCAGCTCTGTTGGCTAAGCTTCCGAGGAAGGATGTTCACTTTGTCTGGACTGAGGCTCAACAGTCTAGTTTTGAGAAGCTTAAGACCGTGTTGATTGAAGCACCAACTTTGATTCAGCCTGAGCCTGGTAAGGCTTATACCGTTTACAGTTATGCTTCCTACACCAGATTGGGATGTGTTCTGATGCAGGATGGGAAGGTAGTGGCTTATGCGTCTCGACAGTTGAAACCGCATGAGTGTAACTATCCTACCCATGATCTTGAGCTTGCTATTGTGATCTTTTCTCTTAAAATCTGGAGACACTACCTCTATGGAGTGAAGTGTTATATCTACACGGACCATAAGACTTTGAAATATATCCTTACTCAGAAGAAGCTTAATCTGAGACATGGTCGTTAGTTAGAACTTCTCAAGGATTATGATTGTTTGATTGAGTATCATCCGGGCAAGGCTAATGTCGTTGTTGATGCCTTGAGTCGTAACGCCATTTTAGATTTAAGAGCTCTGTTTGCTCAAATGAGTTTGTATGATGACAGTAGTCTCTTGGCAGAACTTCGGGTTATTTCTACTATGATTTCTGATATTCGAGCTAAACAACCTATTGATCTGTTTTGATGCACCGTATAAGAGAGGTTGAGGATGACATATCTCAGGATTTTTCTATCGATCAGGATGGTGTTCCATGTTTCCGAGATTTGTATAGTATCCAAGGAATTCTGGGTTGAAACATGTTATTCTCCGTAAAGCCCGTGACAGTCCTTATTCCATGCATCCTGGTGGTGACAAGATGTATAAGAATCTTCGTGAGAGGTACTGGTGAAAAGGTCTCAAACGTAATGTCGTCGAATTTGTATCGAATTGTTTGACTTGTCATAAAGTCAAAGTAGGGCATCAACATCCGTCTAGGTTACTTCAGCATATTGAGATTCCTCAGTGGAAGTGGGAGCGTGTGACTATGGGTTATTGTTGATCGTCTGACTAAGTCCGCGCACTTCATTCCTGTCCGAGTTGACTATTCTTTGAGCAAGTTGTCTCGGCTCTATATTTCAGAGATTGTTCGACTTCATAGGGTACCATTGTCTATTATTTCTGACAGAGATCCGAGGTTTACAACGAAATTTTGGGATTCTCTTCATACCGCTCTGGGTACTCGGTTGAACTTTAGTACATCTTATCATCCGCAGACTGATGGTCAGCCCGAGCGGGTGATTCAAATTCTTAAGGATATGTTTAGGGCTTGTGTTCTTGATTACATAGGTAGTTGGGTGGATTAATTATTGCTTGCAGAGTTTTCCTATAATAACAATTATTAGGCCAATATCAAGATGGCACCGTTTGAGGCTTTGTATGGGCGTCAGTGTCGTACACCTATTGTCTGGACTGAGCTTAATGGGCACAGATTGTTGGGACTCGATATTGTTTTTGAGGCTGAGCAGACTGTCAGATTGATTCGGGATCGGCTTAAGGTTGCTTTTGATAGACATAAGTCTTATGGTAATTTAAGACGTCGGGATATTGAGTATGATGTGGGAGATGAGGTTTTCTTGAAAGTATATCCGTGGAGGAAGGTAGTTCGTTTTGGTCGGAAAGACAAACTGAGTCCTCATTTCGTTGGCCCTTATCGGATTATTCGTCAAGTTGGACCAGTTGCCTATCAGCTTGACTTACCACCAGAGCTTCAACGTATTCATGATGTTTTCCATGTCTCTGTGTTGAGACGCTATCATGTTGACACGTCTCATATTATTCCTATGGAGGAAATTGAGATCTGTCCTGACTTACGTTTTGAGGAGGAGCCTATTGAGATTCTTGCTCAGGACACGAAGGTTCTCAAGAGGAAGACCATTAAGATGGTCAAAGTCTTGTGGTGCGGTCGTAGTCATGATGAGGCAAATTGGGAGCCCAGGACCGTCGTCAAAGCTCAGTATTCACATCTTTTTTTATCCAGGTAAATTTCGAGGCCGAAATTTCTTTTAACGAGAAGAGAGTTGTAACACCCCAATTCTCCCCACAAATTAAAAACCCTAAATTGATTTAATACCTAATTCGAAACCCTGATAATTTGGGAATTTGGTTTTGAAAACCTAAATTGATCTAGGGACGAAATTGAAAAGAATTGGAACTTTGGTGACCAATCAGAAAGGCGGCTATCATAGGGACCCTTAATGTGTAACTTACCCAATAGTTTGGGTTTAAATACGTTGTTTTCAGCCCTAAGGACTTTTCGGTTACCATTTTTGTAGCCGCTTCATACCTCTCCCTCAATCTCTCGTTTGTATAACCAAACCACTCAAACTCTCTCGATTTTTTATCACACTTCGACGAAGTCCCTAACGCCGTCCATTCTTCAATCCGAAACCAGTACTTGTCTCCTCTTCTCCGTCCGAACAAAACCCATCCCTTTGTTTACCCTTGTCAACGGTCGTCTACTCGGAATCCGTTCGAAAGCTCTCGAGTTTTTGTGTGCGCTGCCGTTTCCCTTCGTTTAAGTCCGATACGTCATCCAGCAAGTACCGTATACATGTATATCATAATGTCTATTTGGTTTTGAGCATGATGATCGTGTTGTCTTTTGAAACATGTCGTTTCCAAATTGAGACTGGCTGGGCATATAAGATTGATGAGATGATAGAACTATAAGTCTAATCTAATACTTTTCAGATTATATTGGTAGAGATGGAAGCGCCGATTGGGTCAAAATGTGATTGTGGATTTATTTTTTAGGATTACTCGAGTGAAGAAGATGAGAAAACTATGAGCAGTGGTAATTGATTCTATGAATAACGAGCATAAATCAAAATCCATTGAATTGTTTGTGAGTGATACTTGTGTACCCAAATCAGCATCAAAACAATGCCTAAGCTCGGAACATGTTGAGCGTTTATGGGAGGGGGATAGAAGGAAAGACTTGAGGGTCCTTGCTACGGATTCTATTCAGGCAAGCTGGATGGATGATGAAGTGATTGGCTTGGTTGACTGATCGCATGCAGACACGATCACATAGATGTGATGGTGGAAATAAGTCTTGATTCACAACATTGCAAGGATGGTCAAAATAGTGAGTTGGTCATGTTTGAACGAGCGACAAAGGAATTCGATCACGATGATATTATGGCCAACACAAGACTCGATTATTGTAAGAGGGGACAAAATAAGGAATTGGTTGATTTTGATTATAGGCTGGGCGATTGTGAGCCGAGATCTAAAATCCCTAGGGCTAGTAAAGCGACAATGATTGAATATAATGGTGAGTATAAGCGTGTGCGACAAGTAAGTGAGATTGTTCTCAGTTTTTTTACATCCCGAGGAAAGATTGGAAGCCAAAAAAAAGCTTCGAAAGAAGGGGTGTGGAAGACCGAAGATGAACCCACTTTCAAACACAATTGCTAATGGATATTTATCCGATTCAGAATTCTTGAACGGGAAGAGAGTGATCATAAAGGAGGCTAGAGAAACACTGGCTTTGGGAAAATTTATTGGAGCCGAAGTTATGGGAAACGAGGAAGAAGTCGTCAAGGATATACCTAGGCTTATTGATGATCGGGAGAGGAGGAATTAGCATCGCTTAATATGGGTGTTGTCGTGGAATACGCGGGGATTAGGCTCATCTTCGAAACGTAAGGTGGTGCTACATTTGACGTGCCAACAAAGATGTGAGGTGGTGATCCTGTTTGAAACGGAATTGGAAGTAGTTGACCATTTTCTGATTAGTCGTTTGTAGTACACTGATAGTTTTGCTTTTGAATTCGCTCCATCGGTGGGTCGATCTGGTGGTATAATACTGATATTGGATACGACGCGATTCCACATGGATGTTGTGGTGAAAGGTCATCGCTTTGTTATGGTGGAAGGACGGTGGACGGTGGGTAATTGGAATGTTTGTTTGATTGGGATATATGCTCCTTGTAATATCGGTGGACAATCACTGTTTTAGAGCGAGTTAAGTTTGATAATCACGGCGTGTATACTCTCGTCGTGTGTAAAGGGTGACTTTAATATGGTGTTGAATTCGCAAGAACACCAAGGCCTCCATACTTTTTCCAAAGGTATTTTTTGATTTTATGGGTTTTGTGGAAATGATGACACTGCTTCATATACCTTTTTAGGGGCAGCGATTTACATGGTTTGGCCCAGGGAATATGGGAAGTCAAATTGATCGATTTCTTGTGTTTAAAGAATGGCTTGATCACTTCGCCAATTTGGGAGCTACAATACTACCCAGGGGCTTGTGGGATCATACGCCGATATTGTTGTGGGATGAAGAGCTGGATGGAGGTCCACGCCCTTTTCGCGTCTTGAACACGTGGATGTCGGAAGTGCCATATATTAAAGTTATGGAGGATGAATGAGCGTGACTATCATCTACAAGTGGGGGAATGAATCTCCAAATGAAATTGAGAGGCATGAAGCAATTCGTACGAGGTTGGAACAAAGGGTCTTTTGGGAATGTTGATGACCAAATCAGAACTGTGTTGCGTAGAATCAATAAATTGGATAAAGGTGCTGGGGATGACCGAAACACAGATTTGGAGGAGAGGAAGCGCTTCCTATCAGAGCTATGGAAGCTTCCACAATATAGCAAACCCATTTGGTGACTAAAATCCTGGGTGAAATGGATTAGAGAGGTGGACCGAAACACACTTTTTTCGTCGTGCAGTAAAGTTTCGGGCCTTGAGAAATGTGATCCCTGGTTTACAGGTTAATAGACATTGGGAGACCAATTTTTAAAGTACGAAACATGTTTTTTTCGTGCCTTCAAGAAGCATTTTGGCCGAGTACTATCTGCTGGAACTTTAGAGGGGGATTTACATTTCAGAAAGTTGGAGGTGGCTCAAGCTGAAGAGTTAGAAAAAGCTTTTACTGTCAACGAAATGCGAGATGCCGTTTGGGATTGTGATGCAACGAAAGCTCCAAGTCTGGATGGTTTCATATTCCTTTTTTATAATAAGGGCTAGGCATTCTTAAAAGACGATTTAATGACATTTGTTAATTCTTTTCATGGATCGTGCAAGCTTGCGAGAGGGGTGAACTTGAATTTTGTTGTTCTTCTTCCGAAGAAAGCAGCCCGAGATGCATTGAGGACTATCGACCTATTTTATTGCTAAATTCTTTATGCAAGATATTGGCTAAATGCCTTGCTGATTGCCTTCATAAAGTGTTTTCTTTCTTGGTTAGCGATTCGGAATGGCATCATGTTGGTGAATGAAGTAATACACTCTATAAAACATCACAGATATAGTGAGGGAGGTCTTATCTTGAAACTCGACGTTGCAAAGGCCTATGATCGCATAAAGTGGGATTGTTTGGATCAGCTACTGGATCGAATAGGTTTTGGGGCTCGTTGGCGTAAATGGATGGTAGAATGTATGGAATCAACGCGTTTATCAATTTTGGTTAATGGTTGCTCGACACGTGAATTTGCAATGTAGCGGGGCATCCGACAAGGTGACTCCCTTTCGCCTCTTCTATTTGTTATTGTAGCTGAACTATTGCATCAATTTTTTCTTAATGCGGAAGAATTAAATATTTTCAAGGGTGTATGCGTGATGGGAACCATATCGATTTCGCATTTACAATTTGCGGATGTTACGATTATATTTTTCAAAAGGCATGTAGGCTATGCCCGAAACATAAAAAGGGTGTTGACATGCTTTGAATATGCATCGAGTCTGAAAATAAATTATGATAAGTCATGCTTATATAGAGTATGGGTTGAGGAGCTTTTGACCATATAGGTTGCAGAGGTTTTAGGGTGTAGTTGTGGGGATTTGTAACCCCCTTAACCCGGCCTAGACGGTTGACCCGAATTAAGAAAGTCACACGGGGAAAACCAAAGTCAACCCGAAAGTCAACCTTGATTAACGACCCTTTTTTTTTTTCTTTTTAAACTTGTCTAGATACATATTAAGCCTAATGGTGATCACACAAACATCATACCAAAAGATCACAAACATCAGAGGTTAAACAGGGATTCAATTGAACAATTTACAACTTTAGGGACCAAATTGTAATTTCTGATAAATATGAGGACTTAATCCAAATTGAAGTTACCAACTTGAAATTAATCAGGTTTCATGCTTCTCTGTGAAATTTCAGCTCAAAAGGACTTCCCAAACTCATACAATTGCACAAACAAGATTCAGGACCAAAATGCAAACAATTCAAAACACATAACTGTCAATGTCAGCCCCCAACGGTCAACTGTTCCGAAACGGGGGACAACCCGTTCCGAAACGCGGGGCCGTTCCGAAACAGGCTTAGCTTGTTTCGAAACGGGGGTCTGGCAGAGGCTTTTCCGTTTCGGAACGGCCCCTCCCGTTTCGGACGCCTGGGCTCATTTAAGGCACCCGTTCCGAAACGGTAGGTGCTGTTCCGAAACACCCTGCCCAGATTGCTTCATAACATCACTTTAAACATGCAATTACACAACCAAACATGCTCCGAACATCACCAAACTTTGCCAACATGCAATTCCATATAACAACAACATAATAGCATCATCAATTCATCCAAACATCATCACAAACAAAAAGCCCCAATTCAAAAGGCATGCTTCCTACACAAGCTAGACATTCAAACACCAAACTTGCAAAACAAGCATAAATGGTTCCAAACCAAAACCAGCAAACACATCAACATTTAACATACTTAGGGAGTCTCCAACACCTCCCAAAACATACACATTGGTCCCCCATTGCCAAAACATTCAAAAGCTAAATGCATTTATAAAACCTTCATACTTTGAGCTTCACTTGAACTTGATTGCTTGCCCTTTCTTGCTGCCCTCAAGGTACTCTAACGCTCTGCATTATTGAATTCAGAAAACAAAGAGAGCGTAAGCAAAAGCTTAGTGAGGAAAGCTCTTAAAAACCATTCAATAATGAAATTCAAAACATTTACAAAACATGCTTTAAATCAACCTTTTCACATGCTCAAAAGCATTCTTAACAAGCAATCTCATGCTTCAACATAAACATTAAAACAAGCATCTCATGCTTCTCAATATTCTTAACATGTCATATTGGCTCAAGTGAAACATTCCATTTATTAAAACAAGTTCAACAACTTTCCCAAGGACTTTTAAACACCTTGGCCCCAAGGACTTTTAAACACCTTGGCCTATGGACTTTTAAACACCATAGAAAGTATCTCATCAAGGACTTTTAAACACCTTGATCCCAAGGACTTTTAAACACCTTGGCCATGGACTTTTAAACACCATGAATGAATCACATCAAGGACTTTTAAACACCTTGATCCCAAGGACTTTTAAACACCTTGGCCTATGGACTTTTAAACACCATAGAAAAGGATCACCTAAGGACTTTTAACCCCCTTAGTGTCCACAACATGAACCATCCAAGGACTTTTAACCACCTTGATGTTCATAAGTAACAAGGCTCACTCAAGGACTTTTAACCACCTTAGTGACCTTAACATTTTAAAAACATCACTTGCCAATATACATCATTTTCATCACTTACATCACTGTTTTAAAGCATCAAACCAAGCCATATTCATCATGCATTTAAAAGCATTAAACCACATCATTTCAATGTACAAAAGCAAGGAACTCCTACCTAGAGTTACCTTCAACATATGGCTTACATCAACAGCAAAAACCATGCTAACACATGCTTTCAAAACAGTATGTAAAACATGCAAATTATCATTTCGCATCACAACAAAGTCATGGCCACCACTAGAGAGAAATTCCGAAAATTTACACTCGAGCTTAGCAAAGTTGTTTAGACTTAAACTAAGCTCCCAAGACATTGGTTTCAAAGCCGAAAACCCATTTTCACTCACCGATTCCACTTCGCCACTTGCCGAAGCACAAATTCAAGCTTCCGGATCAACAACTCTTGGATCCAAAGATGCCTCCCCTGATCAAACACATTAAAGCAGAGGTTTAATGCATCATCAAGCATCAAAAGCTTCAATGAAAGCACTCAAACTCGCTGCTCTCATTCATACACCAATTTCGGCCACCAAACACAACCGAAATTGCATCCAAACCACTTCTAAACAAAGCCCAGCCATAAACCAGCAAAACCTCACATCCATCAACACCATACAACATCTAAAAACAACCTATTAACATCCTTATACCTCCAGCAACAACAGATCCACAAGATCACCTCAAAAACTACCTTAAAACACAAGCTAAACTTAGGAAACTCAACCTATCCGGGATTGCATTGATCAAAACTCATTTCCTTATCAATTTAGAGATCATTTAACATCAAAAACATCTCTTAAATCACAGATTACTCAGATCTAACGAAAATCATCAAAAATCATCAAAATCTTGCATTATAAGCCAAGATTCATTTCAACACTTTAAAACCTTTAATTAAACATCAATTAAGAGTTGAGAACTTGGGAATTTCATTAAAGAACTGATAGTTTAGAGGAGAAGGGCGTTCTTACCTCCAAACTTGTGATTCTCCACTTTTTGGAATGAAAATCCTTGAAGAAACAAGAAGCAATTGAAGAGGTTTTGAAGACACAATGATTTGCTATCAATTGAGAGTTGAAAGGAGGAATTTAGGTGAAGAAATCAGATCAAATTCTCTGGAAAAGGTAATGTTTGGTTGGAGAGAAAATGAGAGAAAGAAAATTGGAAAAGTTGGTTAGAAAATCTAAAATAGCCAAAATGGCTTCCCTCCAATTTTAATAACCTTTAAAATCAGAATTTAGACTTAAAATATCTTGGAAAAATCTGGAGAAATCACTTTTGGATTAATAGCTCCTTAAAGATTCAAAGTTTCAACTCTTTATAAAACAGCCACCAAACTTGCGAAAATTACATTTTGGTCACTAGCCAAAATATCAACCTTCCAAAACTCATTTTCCAAAATTGATTTCACAGTTCATCTAATTATATTAAAAGATGATTTTAGAACATTTTTCCATATTTTTAATGCAACCCGAACTAGGCTTTCCTAACTTAACCTCTTAAGATTCGAACAGGACTTTGACCAAACCGGTCAACGCCCAAAACTTCTAAGCCCAAAACCGGGGCGTTACAGGATTTGCCGATCAAATATTTGGGACTTCCGTTTGGGGTCAATCCGCGTAGTTAAAGCATTCAAGATTCATTATTGTAGCGTTTTTGACAACACTTGGCTGGATGGAAGCGTGACTCGCTTTCTTTTGCTGGTATATTGGTTTCGGTGAAATCAGATTTATCGGCTTTGACACTTTTTTTCTAGCAAAAGAGTATGATTTTATTAATAAGTATCATACAGTGCCATCACACTCCACGGCCTCATTAAAAACCTCCCTACACCTAAATGGAGGAAAAGAGTAACGAGGAGTATGAGATAAAGAACAAACGCCAAAAACAACTGAACAAACACAAAACAAACTAAAACAAGAAACCAAAGCACAAAACATTCATGCTAGCATTAAAACCAAGATGTGCGATCAACACCACCCCTCGCCAAAAAGTCTTCCAAGCAATTCGCTTCTCGATAAAAACATGAATACATGAGCTCAACAATAAGCCCCCTCAGATGCAATTTCCAGGCCAAAAGATGTCATCAAGCGCCAACAGAAAAAATGGCTCGATGTTCCGTGTTTCCACACTATTCGATACTCAAACTTTTAACAAACCATACCACGCTACTCTATCTACACAAAGGAAATCACGCACCACAGCCAATGAATAATTCTCCCATACCTCGTTGTAGATTACCACAACACATATCGCCCAAAAATCTCGCTTGATCCCCTCCCACACACGGTACATATACTCCTACTATACCACAAAAACAGACATCCAAGAACCGAGCAAATCCATCCCCTCTCTCGAAGGTCAAAAACATCCGAATAAGGTGTAAACACATAAACAAAATCATTCATAAACCATATCTTATTCACCATACCATCACTTGATATCTTCAACTTAGTCACCTATAAAATGACCATCGCACACCTTTGTTGTCTCAAAAAGCGTTGAACCGATTTACGCTTCGACGCCGAACCAATCTCTCTTACATTCCACGACCACAAACTCAACGCTTTTTTCAATTAGTGTCGTTCTCGCGCTTCAATCATATGTACGATATCCTTTACAAACTCAACGCTCTTTGCCACTTTACTACATGGGTGTTTTCTTGGTACCTAAAAGCATCATCCTAAAAATTGATCGGATTCGATGTAATTTTTTGTGGGGTGGATCTGAAGAGAGGCGTAAGATGAGTAGGGTGAGTTGGCGTGTGGTGTGTCGAGCAAAATCTTGTGGGGGACTTGATGTTGTAAATCTTCATATTCGTAATGTAGCCTTGCTCGCTAAGTGGAGATATGTGAATGAGGAGAAATCCTTATGGTGCTCTATTATTACGACCAAATATGTCAATGATGTTCTGCAATAGAGACCTAATTTTAAGGGATGTCGAAACATATCTATTATGTGGCGTTAGATTCGTGAAGTGCAACATGATGTGTATGTCGGACACTTTTTCAACAGTGCCCATTTCACAAGTTTCGTGGGTGATGGCTCTAAGATACTTTTTTGGCAGAATTTTGGTGTTTAGATGTCCCTTTGCAACATGTTTATTTGAGAATTTTTGTATTGACCATTAATAAACTAGCTCTCGTGCGAGATTATGCTTCTGAGGATAGTTTTGTACATGATTTGTTGTGTTATTTCTTCAATTGTTCCCTTCGATTGTTTGAAGAGCGATAGCTTGATGAACTTAAATCATGTGTAATGGTTGTGTCTCAATGTGCTTGTTCTGGACAAGTTGATATTGAAGCAACCGAATACGGGGGACTTTTTCGTGGGTGCTCTTTATAAATTGATGCACTTGTTTGGTTTGGATGTAAATGTCGACCTGGGTGTTGTTTGGTGTTTACAAATTCCACCTAAAGTTAAATGCTTTGTTTGGTTCACGCTTTTGCAACGTCTACTAACTATGGGCCTACTGCGTGACAGAGGCTTGCCGATTACAAGTGTACAATTAAGGTGTCACTGATGTAACAATGTAGGGGAGGTGTTGGACCATATTTTTCTGGATTGTGTGTTTGTGTGACAGGTATGGCCACACTTCTTTGAATGGTGGCGTGTAGAGGTGGTTCGACCAAGCACCCTTAGAGATTTTATCCGACATTGTTTTGGGAGTTTTTTCATATGAGTGGTGCACGAGTGGTGGCTCGTGGGAGTTGCGGCTTTTCTGTGAACTCTTTGGCTTGCACAAAATGACCTTATCTTTTCGGCAAAACATTTACATGTGCAGGAGTTAGTTTTCCTTATCAAACTGTGGTCGTTATATTGGGTTTGGGCAGCCTCTCAGTCTTATATGGTGGTAGAATCAGCGTGGTGGGATTGTCCATGGTTATGTCATCCGAGCCCTCTCACTACATCAATGAGAGGTCATATAGTTTGGGTTCCACCGATGAAAGGGGTTCTCAAGTTCAATGTCGATGGTGCGGCGTGAGGGAAGCCGAGTTTAGTAAGGTGTGGGGGTTTGCTGCGGAATGAGAGGGGACAAGTGTTAGCTATGTTTTCCGGTCCATTGGGAATTCTTGATTCTAATGAAGTGGAATTGCGCGTGATATGTCATGCTTTGTTGATGGTTCAGAGTTCGAAATGGTGCGAGGTACTGTCTATTGTGATTGAATCAGACTCGATTGTCGTTATTGCGTGGGTGCCTAACAAAGAACAAAGGCCTTGGAAATTAGGGTCGTGGTTTCATGATTGAATCAGACTCAAAGATAAACTTTAATCACTGTTGGGTGATAGTTCTTAAGCAAAAGTATGTGTAACACCCCATTCCCGGCCTGATCGAGAAGGAGTTGGAAGGTGTTACCGATGAACGATACGGTGAACGGTGCAGTAAAATTTCGTTTTATAGCCAACACTTGAACAATATCATGCAATAATACATTACTGATATACATCTTATCCAATTAATCCCTTATGAAACAACATATTTAATCATTTAGGACTAAATCATAGTTTTTACAAGTTTTAGGGACCAAACTATAAATTCAATAAATTAGGGGTCCTTCGATGCAATTGATTATACCAAAATGAAATTCATTACAATATTAACGGGTCTGTAAATATTCATGCATCTCGATGTTCATTCAATCATTCAATTTAATCATCCAAAATACAGTGACCAAACTGTAAACAATAAAAACCTTCAGATTATGCCTTTTAACTGTAACGACTTGGTTTTGGACCTAGATGTTTTAGACATCGGATCAGACCGATCGAGAACAGTTCGAATCGTGTTTGGTGATCTAAGGAAATCAAGTATCGAGATAGGATAAAAATATTGTAAAAATTGCTAAAATCCTCTAAAATCATGTTTAAGAGGTTGGTCAAATCAATTTTACAAAAAGAGTTTCGGAAGTGGTGCATTTTGGATGGTGACCAAAATGTAAAGTTTCAAAACTGTGGAAAATGAAATTTTTAAAAGAGGAGCCAAAATCTTAGAATCTTTAGGGAGCTTTATGGCAATTTAACCTTTCCTTAATATGACATGTATTTTTAAAAGGGATTTTAAAGTGATTTAATAAAAGGGTTTTTATTTAATTAAAATTAATAAAAAAGAAAAGTGAGATTTCATTTGACGTAACTACCTTTCACTTCTCATTTTCAGCCAAACACCATTTTAACTCATTTTCTCCAGAATTTTTTTCTCCCAAACACTCTCTCATTATTTTCCAAATCAATTTCAAGATTTCTCTTAAAGATTTTCAAGTTTTGTGAAGCTAAAACTTGTCATTCATTGAGGAAAGCAAGGATTGGAGGTAAATCCCATTCTCAACCTTCAATCTAGGTTATTTATTGCAATTCCAAAGATCTTTGGCTTTTAATTAATGTTTTTGGTTGATTTCTCATTTTAGTTTTGATTTGAGATTGAAATCTTGCAAAAATATGATAAAACTCTTGATTTTCGGATTTGTTTTGATAGGCTCTGTTTTGGATTGATTTTAATTGAGTTTTGTGTTGATTAGTATGTTGAAAAGAGGTTTTGTTGATATATATCCCGAAATCCTTGAGATCCTTGAATTTCTTAATGATTTTAATTGGGTTTTTAAGGTGAAATGATGAAGTAATGATTGCTGGAGGTATAAGGAAGGGTTTAGGTTGTTTTTAGATGTGTTTTGATGATTATAATTGATTAGAGGTGACGTATGTTGGTTGATCTTGGTTTAGGAAGGAATCGATTGAGTTTTCGGTTGTTTCGGATGGGTAAATTGGTGTAGTTTGGGTGAGCAACGAGTTTGTGTTTAGTTGCTGGTGTTCAAATGTATTTTAATGCATTTAGATCTCTGTTTTGATGATGTGAAAATAGGGGATCTTGTTCCGAAATCAACCGAAGTATTTTTGGAGGCTTTGGAGGGGTGATCTTTGCGTCGGCAAGTGTGGTTTCGCGTATTGGTTAGTGGAAATGGTTATTCCAGCTTTGTAACGCTTTGAGCGTGGTCTTGGGAGCTTAGTGTAAGTTTGAAACACTTAGCTAAGCTCAAGAGCATGTGATTCGGAAGTCTCTCTCTAAATGTGCTATGTTTTTGTTGGAAAATGCACTTTATGTAAATGTGTTTTTATTTACTTTTTTAAAGCATGTTTTGAGCATTGATAATGCTGGTGTTTAAAGCCATGTTGTTAAGGATACATTTGGTAGATGATCCTTGGATTTGAGAAATGTATGTAATTGAGTTTAAGCATGGTTATGCTTATGAACATGGTATTGTGTTGATGCTTGTAAAAAGTTGAATATTGATGTTAAATGATTATATTGGCAAGTGATGAAAATGGTTTTTAGTTGCTTTAATCGGATATAGTTAGCCGGCTATAGGATTGGGTGCACTGTGAATAAAGTCGTCTTGGATGTCGAGGGGTTGTAATTGTATCGTATACTCCATCCAAGTACCCTAACGATTGAGGCTAAGATCACAACGATGGATGTAAATTCCATGTGTGGATCTTGTGATATGTGTCACGTGCTCTCGTTATTGGAATTATACAATTACCGATGAGTGGTGTTGAGGGATTGTGATTGTACCATTATACTCCACCACGGGTGTCACAACGATGGAGAGTTGCTCTCGTGTGTGAGCCTTGTGTAGGCCGGTAGTGTGTATGAAGCGTGTGGGACAACGCTTGTAATCCGCGTATCCGTTTGTGTCATTTATGTTGGTTTTGGTATGGTTTGAGAATTGATCACTTGTGAGCCAATATAATGTTGTTGATTAATGATTTAAGCATGAGATGCTTGTGGTTTATGCTAGAATGCATGTGATGCTTGGTTTAAGCACGAGCAAAAGATTATTTGTTGTTATTTTAATGATGACTAAAACATGTGGTTTGAAAAGTGCATTGATGCTTAAAAGAGCATATTTTAAGAAAGGCATGAGTTTGCAATTGATGATGCAATGGTTTTATGAAATGCATTGATGAATGTTGTTTTATCGATCCTCATTATTCTATATGCTTACGCTCATTTGTTTCATCAATGCAGAGAATTGAGCATTCAAGGTAGCCCAATAGCAAGGGGATTCCAAGAGTTTTGACTAAACAATGTATGTGATTCACCCTTAGTGTAATAAGAGGCAATGGGTGGGATTCCTACTTTTGGATTTGTTGGTGATGTTTGACACCTTAACTTGTTTGGTTTCTGATTTTGGACGTGTAATCGGCCTTTAATTGGTTTCATGGTTTGCTTATAGCGTTTTGCCTATGCTTTAGCTTGTTTTATTAAGCATTCTTGAATAGCTAATGCTTCATCATGGTTTGATGTGTTCGATGAATATGATTTATTGTTTGACGATGTTTATATGTCTAGTAGGTTGATTATAACTTGTATGCATGATTTAAGTTTGTTTGGATATGGTTAAGTATGTTTAAATGACTTTGGGATGTGCTTTTCTAGTATGCGTATCGATAGACAGGGAAGTGTATCGATACACTAAGGCCAATCCCAGGCTTTTTGGTACAGGGGTATCGATACGGATTGCCCGCGTATCGATACACCCATGCCAAGTTTGAAGGCCGTACCGATATGCGGGGAACCGTATCGATACATTGTTCCCATCTTTTGCTACTGTCTTCCCGCGTATCGATACAGACTCAGGTGTATCGATACGGGTAGTTAAAATTCGGTTAAAAGAATCTTCTTAAGTCTTGAAATGTTACGTTTTGGTCCTTGAATGTTAATTGATCAATTGGATGAGTTTGGATGATCGGTTTGAGATGAAATTTGACATGATGGCATGTTACTCTACTAATTAAGAATCGGTAACTTTAAAATCTGAAAAGTCCTTGTAATTTCTGTAATTTGCAAAATGGTCCCTAAAAGTATTAAGTATGCAATTGAACTCCTTTTTGAACTCCGATCGCGGTGCCGTTTCTTTCTAATGGTCTTGCTGAACACATAGGTTAATATTGCGCATCTAGAGAAGATAAAAAGAAAAAAAGGGTTGTCAATCGAGGTTGACTTTTACGAGTTGACTTTAGTTTTCCCCATGTAATCTTCTTAGTTCGGTTCGAGCGTCTCGGCCGGGCTAAGGGGGTTACATTAACCAACTTAAATAACCCTGTATCGAAACGCTCAATGCTGTTTCGATATGAGTGGATGATGGTCAACCTTGTTGACTCTACCTTACATACCATATCGATACGGCAAGCCCCGTATCGATACGGATTGACTCTCTTTGACCTTGACTTTGACCCATTTCGATACACTATAGATTCGTATCAAAACATGGGATTCCAGTAGCAAAATGTTTTGGTACGGCTCTAGACTGTTTTGATACACCATTTTCCTTTGGTTCAATTATGCTTAACTGTATCGATATGGCCTGACATGTAATGACAGATTTTTGTTGGTTTTTATTCGATTTGACCTACCAAACGATGTCCAAAAGCAATGAAAGTTTACACACAATATTTTAATGCTATAAACTATTGACATGCCAAATTTCATCATCATTTGAATACATTTACTATTTTTTTACCTCTTTAAGCCAAATATGCATATTAAGCCATTTTCAAGCAAACTTAACAAGTCATTTAAGGCACTTTATCCGCATATAACACATAGTCTTCATACACATAGACAAAACATCATTACCAACTACTTTAACTACTTGGCCACCATTCTAGGAGTTCATAGGGACAAAATACTTTACTTTAGGCCCGAGGTGACTTGCTGCTTTACCAACTAGCTTCGATCTTGAAACGATAGATTCTTAACCTGAAATGTATGGACAATGAATGCATTAGACTTATATAGTCTAAGTGAGGTAGTCAATAATAATATATGAACAAAGTATTCTATTTAATATGCCTTAATAATCATCATAATATCAATTGCATGAATAAACATGGCATGCTCTCCAATCATGTTAAAATATAGTATCAATCATCATAACATCAATGACAATATCTCAATATCATGACAATGCAATATCAATAATCAACATTCTTCCTTGGATCGATTTCAACTATATTTGGATACACGAATTCCACCACTACATCAACAATGAACAAATATGGTCCAATATCCTCCACTACATCATTTTAGACCAACACAAATAACATCCCTCCACTACACCGTATAAACTACGTACCACTGAGCTCATGAATTCTATGGCATGTCAACTGTATCCAATACTTCGATCCCAAGGTTCGATAACAATAGTTCGATCTCAGTGATTCAGTGACAATATCCCAATAATCATGTAGCCATAACAATAGGCAATAGCAATAACACATGTCAATGATTCTATATGTCAATGCTTTAATGATTTCCATGATAATGATAACAATGCTACGGACGATGAATCGATGCAATACTTACCAAACTTACCAATATTGCTTTCAACAATACTTTATGTAAATCCCCTTTAATTCAATGGTTAGCAAATCATACGAAATCAATAACGATGAATTTGGAAAGGCTTCTCGCCTAATTCTGAGACTCCGACTACACTCACCTCGATAGTCCAAAGCTTCTAAGGCTCTCAGATAGTGGTTACCTTATTCCTAGCTTTCGATGGAGACGACATATTAGTCTTTTCCACTTCTTGAACCAGGAAGAGCAATACAGAATTATTCGAATCAATATGACAATATCGATACTTGGAATAACTATTAGCTATTAGACAAAAGCTTTTCTTGAAGCTTGAAATTGAACATTCAATAACCACGAGGATCGGTAATTGATTTAGGGTTTCTACTTACCCGATCGATAGCTATGAATTTGTAACACCCCTACCCAGCCTGGTCGAGAACCGAATCGGAGAGTGTTACCAATGACTGATACAAAGAACAAAGCACAAAAATTTCATATTAAACATTGATAATCATCAGTAATCAAGAATTAATACCAGATATGTTATTTAGTCCAATTTAACCTACGAGCAATTAATTGACCAATTAGGGCCTAAGCAATATATTAAAAGAAAACATTAAGGTCCGAAGTGTAAATCCTTTTAAACAAATAAACATGTCGCAACAGAATGCAAATAGGGTTAGTCCCCAGTTACACTTCAATACCAAATTCCACTTCTCGAGTAGGAGGTAGACCTGAAAGTTCGTCAGGAAAGACATCTAGAAACTCACTTACTATGTCAATATCTTGGATCTTAGGTTCATTCATGGTTTATATAGTTAATGCACGCAACATGGAGTTCCGAGATTCCATCAGTATTATACTTTCCTTGCCAAGGCCTCAGAGATACAATTTTCGCTTGTTGTAGTCTACCCATGCTTGATGTTTACTAAGCCAATCAAGGCCTAGTATCGCATCAAACTCGTGGATTGGTAAAACTAGGAGATCCGCGAGGAACGAGATTTCTTGAATCAAGATCGGACAATTCTTACATACAAGGCTTAGAGTAACACAATCACCTAACGGATTTGTCACGGAGATTTCTGTTGTCATAGGTTCGCTGGACATCCTATGTCTTTTAACCAATTCCATGCTTATAAAAGAATGTGTAGATCCAGGATCAATCAATACATAAAATGAGTGTGCATATAACATAATGGTATCTGCTTTGACATCAGGCTCGTCATCCTCCTCGCGGCCTCTCACATGATACATCTGGGCAGAAGCCTTCGATTCCTGCTTGTTACCTTGCTTCCTGGATCCGCCTGGTCTATCTGAAGTTCCCGGTGGTGCTTGTCTTGGCCCTTTTCTTTGGAAGGATTGGGTGGGTGAGGTAATGTCTCTGTGCACACCCACTGACTTAGAGGGATTCTGAGGACAATCCCTAATAAAATGTCCTTGCTCCCCACGAAAGAAACATGCTCCCATCTACTTACGTCACTAGCCTGCTGGGTGCCGTTTCTGACAAAAAATTCAAACTGGATGCTGAACACTCCAGTTCGAACCTCCAGTACTGTCAATTAAAGCCACCTTAGACCAAGACTGGGTGATAGTTTGTGGTCTCTCAATGTTCCCGGTACGGGAAGGCTATGAATATGAAGCTTGCCTCGAGCCTTGATATTTGCCCTTCTTATTCCATTTGGGAGGTCGAGAATCATCTCGTGCCCTTTTCTCAAATCTACTAAACATATTTCCTCTCTCAGCTCTCTGCGAAGCCTCTGTTGCTTTAACTCGGTTCACCAAATCCTGGAAGTTGGTGATACCCAAAGTCATGAACATGGGTCGCAACTCATCGCTCAACCCATCAATGAGCATTCTGCACTTGTCTTCCTCTTTCTTTATAAACTCAGCTCCGTATTGGCAATACTTGTAGAAATTATGGATGTAATGCTCAATAGGTCGCCCGCCTTGCTTCAGATGAAGAAAAGTGCTTCGTCTCTCTGCGAGATAGTACTCGCTGATGTACTTGTTCCGAAATTCCTTAAGAAAGAATTCCCAAGTGTCCGTTTCTTCAGGAACGGTAAGAATAGTGGTCTCCCACCTCATAAGGGCCTCGTCGGTCAGCAATGCAATAGCACACTCTAGCTTGTGTTCGTCAGAACACTGCAACTGCTTATTCAGAATAAGTAGGGTGTTATCCAGCCAATATTCAACAATCTCGGGGTTATCATCATCTTGTCCAGTGAAAGAGTAGGCTCGAAGTGAAGCCAACTTATCCACAGGAGCACGAGTATACTGGACAACAGTAGGAGTAGGCTGAGTTGAAGGTTGTTGCGTGTAAATAAGGCTATCGCAATTGAGTGCAAGTATACACTACGCAAGTAATATAGTGATACGAAGTATCAGATATCGTCTCCACAAGGACTGAAAATACTTCTATCTTTAAAAGCCTGGACAAGAAAAGAGATAAATTTAATAAAGAGTTTTGAATAATCTTGAATATAAACTAGAATAGATGAAGAAATCAGATTGAGAAAGTAGGATGGTACTGATTTGTTCAGTAGTGCATGTGTTGCACTGTTCAGAGGACTTCTGTTGTGTCTGGCGTCGAGCCTATCGCGGCAGCACCTGTTGCGGCAGAGGTCTATTGATGTCGCGGCAGCGAACAACAACTCTATACTTCAATTTCAGCAAGAACCCATGTTGTGACTCGTTCTATCCCTAGGTCCAAGTTCTGTCGATGAACACGTCTTTGATGAGACCTCCCGGCGTGAATCGAAGGATGAACGGAAATGTTTGTGGATTCTTCTTTAGCTGCTTAACCTTGTACCTATCCCTAGGCCAAGATGGTTTAACCATAAACTGGAAAACTCATATTTACTACTTTCGTATACTTAACTTTCCCGATATTAAGTAAATAGATAACCTCACAATGCTCTCCCGATACTCTTATGAGATATGAAAACCAGAGTAAATAAACTTGAAGTTTTATTGAATTGAACAGAAAATCCTAACAAACAGTTTAACCCTTACAACTACTTTTCAAGATCAACCCTTAGCCCTGGGGGAAGTTTAGAACATGATGGAGAAGGAAAACGCTAGGGTTTGTGATGGAAGACGGCTAGGAACTAGGTTATCCTTCTCTAGGTCGAATTACAAGCATATATATAGGACTTGGGTACAAGTTTTCTAAATGGCCAAGAGTACTAGTTCAAATTAAAGTAAAATCATTTAAAGACTAAATCTCTAAGTAGACTTCCTTTAATCTATCCTATCTTCTTTCTTTGACTTTCTCCTCAAACTTTGGGCAAGGCCTTCTTTGTGCTTCTGGACTCCAAAAATAATGCAAGTGGTCTCTAAAAAATAGGCTTGAAATCCTCTATCAGTCGAACTCCACTTTGCATTTTTCCATCTCTTCTTCTTCACTGCCGCCACCTCTGTCACGGCAGATGTCACGACATCGAGTATAAGGCAGTTTGCTTTAACCCTTTTTGCTCCAGCTTTGAAGTTATCTTTTGTTCCTCTGCTGCCATGGATTCTGCCACGACAGGTACCTGCAAGAATTAATCGAAATCAGCAGCATCTGTGCAATAATTATTCATTTGTGATGTTTATGCAAAATCTACCTAAAATGCAACTAAACATGCTTGACTGCATCAATAATATGGGTAAAATGAGGGTTAAAATATAGAACATTTATGCGCTCAACACACCACCAAACTCAAGTTATTGCTTGTCCTCAAGCAAATGCAATCTAACTAAGAATGAATCTTTTTTTCTTTGGCTTATCTTAATGAACAACCATTACCTGCAGCACCTTCACCATCAAGATCAATACCTTTTTGAATGTTTATGGATTTATTCGGAGCAATACTATAATTCTTGTGTGAGTGCGTGCATGTTTTGTGAACAAATATGAGTCTAGACTCTTTAGCAACCAGAATAGTTACTTAACTTACATGAGTTTTATTTCAAAAATAATTCTTAACAAGAGCCAATTTCGGGCACCTCTAGTTTTTTTTTCTAAAGTTTTTCTATTTCTACTAGAGTCGGTTTTGGGCACCTCTAGTTTAATTTCCTAGAGCCAGTGTTAGGCACCTCTAGGAGTACTTCTAGTTATTTTCCTAGAGCCAGTGTTAGGCAACTCTAAGAGTAAAATGAATCTAAGTTTTCGTTCTAACTAAACTGGCTAAGCTTCCTATTCTAAGTTTGATAACAGAGTCTTAACAATATATAAGTCACAAAGGTGTTTTTAAGAGTTCAGAACTATAGTAAGACTCTAAATATTTCCTAAAACGTTCTAAAGCTACTGTCACGACAGTAAGTACCGCGGCAGATAACAGAATTTCAAAAACCTAAGTCAAAATATTTTTTTGACAAAAAATAAATAGTTATGAAACAAAAAATAAATATGATAAGTTCATTAATCAAAGGAGGACTGCCTACCCCCAAACTCGAGGGCTGTATTGTCCTCAATGCATGACAAACATAAATATAAAAAACATCACAAATAGTAAATAAAAACACAGACGACAGAAAGAGTAAAAAAAAACTTAAGTTGAAGAGTTGTCGTCACTGCTTCCATCTATGCGGAGCTGTCGGCGGACAGTTACTTTTGTAGCAGAGGCTGGCTTTGTGGCTGGAGAGGAGGAGGCTACCTTCTTCTTTGCCTCTCAAGATGGCTGGATTCTGGCAGGTGACATTGTTGGAGCTTTATCCAGAATCTCAAGCTTACTATTGCTTTTGCTACTGCTTCGGATGCTATCTCCGCTGTCGCGGCAAGGTCTCTCTACATCGATATCAAGTTTCTTCTTCTTCATCGGAGGGAAGTCCTTGGCTATTTCGTGGACGACAGAAGGTTCGAAGCCTGAGTCATCCTGCCAGACTGAAGAGGAGGAGAAACCTTCGAAATTTTTTGGGTCTATTTCTGTAAGTGGTTCCTTTCTCTTGGCTCCTCGAGGAGATGCAGACCTTTTGTCGCCGGCTCCTTGCGTGGAAGATGGCGAGGCGGAGGCAGCTGTCGGTGTGGCCGTCTTGGGGTGGCAACATCTGTTGGGGCAGAAAGAAGGTTTTTTGGAAAAGGAGGGAACTGCACGTTGGGATAATTAAGTTCAACTTTAATGAAATTTACCGTAGCAGTGTGGAAGTCCCTCATATACTCTATGTAGCCTTTCTATCGTGCCTCCACTCTTTGCTGCAATTGAATTATTTGGCTGGAGAAGGTGCCTTATTGTCACGACCCACCTATTTTCTCCCACAAGTCCAAATCGAGGTTCGGGACACTCCTTGGGCCATTTTGACGCCAACTAGCACCAAGGGGGATATCACAAGGGTCATGGACGGCCAAGCACTTAAAGGAACCAGCCAAAACGTTCTAGAAAGGTCCGGGACGTTCTATCCAAGTCTAGACAAACCCGGGAGGCACCAGAAGGCCCCAGAAGGCTCGAGAAAGCTCGGGAAGGATCGAGACTACTCTGGAAGACCCTGGAGTTCTCTAGAACATGTTGGATAGTTGTAGATATCTATAGACATGTATAGATATGTATAGAACACTCTAGAGTAGTGTAGATAAAGGCTAGATATTTTTGGAGGCAAAACCGTGACCGTCGGATCAAATCGATCCTAGCCGTCCATTAGGGAGGAGGGTGCCTATAAATAGGGCCACCCCCTCATTTTGTACTCAACTTAGAAAGTTAAGCATTGTAAGCATCCAAAACACTCTTGTAAGCCTTCTTTCTTAGCTAATACAAGTTCCTTTACTTGTAAAGCTTCTTGCCTTCTCTTGTGATCGTGTTAGCCAAGTGTTGCGAGGGACATTAAGGCTTGTTAGCATCATCAAGGCTTGCTAACGCTGCACGGATCGAGTTTGAGAGAATACGTCCGTGACAGTTGGTATTAGAGCGTGTTACGAGACCCAGGATAATGGCCAAGACAGGAAAGAACCAAAGTGTTAGCTCAACCTAGGCAGAAGTCGTGCATGATCGAGGGCGAGAAGAGCAGGTGGCCGACCCTAATGTGACGAAGCCAAGGGGCAAGTTAAGGGACGTGATCTCTAGCTTTGAGAACCGTCTAACCCACGTAGAGGAGAACATGGGGGGCATCAGTGCCAATGTGGACGACCTTACCCAAAGGGTGGAAGGCCTTGAGACAGAGGACGCCGAGCTCCACACCGCCATGAAGGCCATGATGGTGAAGCTAGAAGAGGCCATGCGAGCAGAGATGGGACAAGTTCGCGACCTTCTCATGGAGAAGCTCTCCAAGGTACGTGCTTCCCTTCAAGAAGAGCTAGACCACACCCGTACCCAAGTCGAGGCACTACAAGGCGATGTGGCCTTGTGTAAGCGTGCTATGGTTGCCGGGCCAAGCACCTCTTATGAGTCTAGGAAGGTGGAGGTGCCCAAACCAAAGACCTTCTCAGGAACCCGCAACGCTAAGGAAGTCGACAACTTCCTATATGGCTTGGAGCAATACGTTGGGGCCGTTGGCATTGTGGACGAGGCCTCCAAGATCCAAACCGCTACTTTGTACCTCACCGACACCGCCATGCTATGGTGGAGGAGAAGGCGCCAAGACATTGAGAAAGGTACGTGTACTATCTCTACTCTCGATGATTTCATAAAGGAGCTTAAGAAACAATTCTACCCCGAGAATGCCGAGGAAGAAGCACGAGGCCACTTGCGAAGGCTAAAGCACTCAGGGAGCATCCGAGATTATATCAAGGAGTTTACCAATCTAGTGCTCGAGATTCCCGACATGTCCGATAAAGACTCCCTCTTCCACTTCATAGATGGACTCCAACAGTGGGCCAAAACAGAGCTAAGGCGTAGAGGAGTACAAACCCTTGCCGACGCCATAGCCGTAGCCGAGAGTCTTGTTGATTATTCAAGCCACAAAAAGTCGACCGCCAAGACGAAGGACAAGAAGGGTGGTCATGCTAAAGGTGGGGGAGATAAGGGCCATCGCAAGGAGAGCCACCAAGAGGCAAGCTCGCCCAAGCACAAAGATTCATCCTCTTGGAAGAACAAAGACAAAGGCAAAGCCAAGGACACTCGAGGCACGAGGCATCCCCCATCCAACAAATGCTTCATCTGTGATGGCGATCATTGGGTCCGAGAGTGCCCACAAAGACAAGAACTTAACTCGCTCCTAGCCAAGCATCAAGAGGGAAGCGACACCGACAAGGATGAAGAGGGTGTCCAAATGGGTTCCCTACAACTTCTCAATGTCCTTCAATCCGCCCCAAAGACAGAAGCTAAAGGCTTGCTTTACGTGGACGTGACCATCAATGGGAAGGCGACTAGAGCCATGCTAGACACAGGTGCGTCCCACAACTTTGTTTCCATTGAAGAGGCCAAGAGGTTGGGGCTCAAGGCATCAGGAGGGGGAGGTTCTATCAAAGCAGTTAATTCTGCCCTCGACCCATCCATGGCATAGCTCGTGGAGTCAAGACCAACGTAGGGGCTTGGTCGGGTCACATCGATTACTCAGTCGTGCCCATGGACGACTTCAAGGTTGTTCTAGGACTTGAATTCCTAGATCGAGTCAAGGCCTTCCCCGTGCCATTTGCCAACTCCATGTGCATCATGGATGGCAACCGAGCTTGTGTGGTCCCGACGACTAGGGCAACCAAACAAGATGCCAAGGTGCTCTCAGCACTCCAGTTCAAGAAGTGCATCAAAAGGAACGAGGAAAGCTACCTAGCAATCCTTCGAGAGTACGATGACGAGGAACTCTTGCCCGATGAAGATCTACCAAGGGAGGTAGCCCAAGTGCTCAAAGAATTCAAGGATGTTGCACCCCCAGAGCTACCCAAGAGGCTACCACCAAGGAGAGAGGTGGACCATGCTATCGAGTTGGAGCCAGGGACCAAGCCACCAGCCATGAGGGCTTATCGCATGGCACCCCCTGAGTTGGAAGAGCTAAGGAAGCAACTCAAGGGTCTACTCGATGCAGGTTTCATCCGACCATCCAAGGCTCCATATGGAGCACCCGTTCTTTTCCAAAAGAAGAAGGATGGTTCTCTCAGAATGTGCATCGATTACCGAGCGCTCAACAAGGTCACCATTAAGAACAAGTATCCTATTCTTTTGATCTCAGACCTGTTCGATCAGCTTGGATATGCACATTACTTCACCAAGCTCGATCTTCGCTCGGGATACTACCAGGTGCGCATAGCAGAAGGTGATGAGCCGAAGACCACGTGCGTCACCAGGTATGGCTCTTACGAGTTCTTAGTCATGCCCTTTGGTTTGACGAATGCCCCAGCCACATTCTGCACCTTGATGAACAAATTGTTCCATCCCTATCTCGATCGTTTCGTGGTGGTCTACCTCGATGACATAGTGGTGTACAGCAACACCTTAGAGGAACATGTGGAACATCTAAGGGTGGTGCTCAAGGTTCTCAGGGAGAACCAATTATATATTAAGAAGGAGAAGTTCTCCTTTGCCAAGCCCGAGGTAATGTTCTTGGGGCATAAGATTAGGGATGGGCAACTCATGATGGAGGATGTCAAGGTGCGTGCCATCCAAGAGTGGGAGCCACCCACTAAGGTGACCGAACTAAGGTCTTTCCTTGGGTTGGTGAACTATTACCGCCGCTTCATCAAAGGCTACTCCGCAAGAACAAGCCGTGGGTGTGGACACCTAAGTGCCAAGAAGCCTTTGAAGACTTGAAGAAGGCCTTGAGCGAGGAGCCAGTACTTAGCCTACCCGACCACACAAAGCTTTATGAGGTACACACAGATGCCTCGGACTTTGCTATTGGAGGAGTACTCATGCAAGAGGGGCATCCGATTGCTTATGAGAGTCGGAAGCTCAACGACACAGAGAGGCGCTACACAGTTCAAGAAAAGGAGATGACAGCCATCATCCATTGCTTGAGAGTGTGGCGACACTACCTTCTTGGGTCCAAGTTCTTGATTCTCACCGACAACATCGCTACAAGCTACTTCCAGACCCAGAAGAAGCTAAGTCCAAAGCAAGCTCGATGGCAAGACTTTTTAGCTGAGTTCGACTATGTGATGCAATACAAGCCGGGCAAGGCAAACGTGGTTGCGGATGCATTGAGTCGCAAGGTGGAGCTTGCATCTTTAAGTCAAGTCACCAGCCCTATCCTCGAGAGGATTAAGGAAGGCCTCTAACACGAGCCTCTTGCCCAAAGCATTATTGCATTAGTGAACGAGGGCAAGACCCGATGATTTTGGATGAGTGATGGTCTACTTTACATAAGGGGCAACAGACTTTACGTGCCCAAGTGGTGCAACTTGCGCAAGGAACTCATCAAGGAGTGCCATGATTCCTTATGGGCAGGCCACCCAGGTATGCGACGTACCTTAGCACTCCTTCAGTCCACCTACTATTGGCCTCGCATGCAGGATGCCATCGAGGAGTATGTGAGGACTTGTCTCGTATGCCAGCAAGACAAGGTGGTTCAGCACCAACCAGGTGGACTCTTAGACCCTTTGCCCATACCAGAGAGGCCTTGGGAGAGTGTCTCGATGGACTTCATTACTTGCCTACCCAAGTCCGAGGGGTTTGGAAGTATCATGGTCGTGGTGGACCGCTTCAGCAAGTACGCTACCTTCATTGCCGCCCCAACCGATTGCACCACCGAGGAAGCAGCCAAGCTTTTCCTACGCAATGTAGTCAAGCTTTGGGGCGTCCCGACAAGCATTGTGAGTGATCGTGACCCTCGATTCACAGGAAGGTTTTGGACAGAGTTATTCAAAATGCTTGGGTCAGATCTAAATTTCTCCACCAGCTTCCACCCTCAGAGTGATGGGCAGACCGAAAGGGTCAATGCTTTGCTAGAGCTATACTTGAGGCACTATGTAAGTGCCAACCAAAGGGATTGAGCCAAGCTCCTAGATGTGGCACAATTCTCATATAACTTGCAAAAGAGTGAGGCCACTCAACAAAGTCCCTTTGAAGTTGTCTTAGGACAACAACCATCCACCCCGCTCTCCCTTGCCACACGCTACGAAGGGAAGAGCCCTGCTGCCTTCAAGTTTGCCAAGTCTTGGCATGAACAAAACGAGTTAGCCCGAGCCGCACTTCACAAGGCTAGCAAGAGAATGAAGAAGTGGGCTGACTCCAAGCGAAGGCATTTGGAGTTCAAAGAAGGTGATCTTGTCATGCTCAAACTCTTGCCCCAACAGTTCAAGGTCTTTCGGAAGGTGCACAAGGGACTTGTTCGCAGGTACGAGGGACCTTTCCATGTAATCAAGCGAGTGGGCAAGGTGTCCTACAAGCTCCAATTGCCTCCGAGGCTCAAGATTCATCTCGTCTTCCATGTGAGCTTGTTGAAGCCCTATCATGAGGACATGGAAGATCCAACACGAGGGGTGTCCAACTGAGCACCCACAGCCGTAGTCACTTCCTTTGATAAGGAAGTAGAAGAGGTATTAGCCGATCGAGTTGTTCGAAGGAGGGGCGTTCCAAGCTACAAAGAGTATTTCATCAAGTGGAAGGGACTGCCCATTGTCGAAGCAAGTTGGGAGACCGAAGAAGCTCTTTGGCAATTCAAGGACCAACTCGATCAATTCAACCAAGGATCGACGAGGGCGTCGCGAGCTTAGGTGGGGGAGGATGTCACGACCCACCTATTTTCTCCCACAAGTCCAAATCGAGGTTCGGAACACTCCTTGGGCCATTTTGACGCCAACTAGCACCAAGGGGGATATCACAAGGGTCATGGACGGCCAAGCACTTAAAGGAACCAGCCACAACGTTCTAGAAAGGTCCGGGACGTTCTATCCAAGTCTAGACAAACCCGGGAGGCACCAGAAGGCCCCAGAAGGCTCGAGAAAGCTCGGGAAGGATCGAGACTACTCTGGAAGACCCTGGAGTTCTCTAGAACATGTTGGATAGTTGTAGATATCTATAGACATGTATAGATATGTATAGAACACTATAGAGTAGTGTAGATAAAGGCTAGATATTTTTGGAGGCAAAACCGTGACCGTCGGACCAAATCGATCCTAGCCGTCCATTAGGGAGGAGGGTGCCTATAAATAGGGCCACCCCCTCATTTTGTACTCAACTTAGAAAGTTAAGCATTGTAAGCATCCTAAACACTCTTGTAAGCCTTCTTTCTTAGCTAATACAAGTTCCTTTACTTGTAAAGCTTCTTGCCTTCTCTTGTGATCGTGTTAGCCAAGTGTTGCGAGGGACATTAAGGCTTGTTAGCATCATCAAGGCTTGCTAACGCCGCACGGATCGGGTTTGAGAGAATACGTCTGTGACATTATGCTCTGTTAGGTTCTCTCTGCTCAGGCTCGGCCGCGACATGTTCTGTTGAGTTTGGTTCTGTCGTGGGCTCTGTCGTGGCATAGGGGTCGATGTAAGCCATTGAAGTGGCTGCTTTTAGTTCCATTAGGCTATAGAGATTCTGTTGCGTCAACACCTTGCACTGGATCTTTACATCCTCATCAATTTCAAGGACGTTGTTGGCTCGACAAAGGGATGTGATTAAATAAGGGAAGAAGAAGGGGCCCTTATCCTTCAGTGCACACTCGTGGATTCCATCGAGGATGTATTTTCCCACATTGATCTACTGTTTGTTGATGATGGAGTGCACGAGGGCCAGCCTTTGTCGGTCCACCGTCGTGTTGCGAGACGTGGGCATGAGATGCTTTTTCACGAAGTGGTTCCGCAGCTTGGCAGTAGGTGTTAGTTGAGTTCTTCTGACCGTCCACCGATATTTTGGGTCCTTGTTCCCGCTGGTTCCTTCTTCGGTGAGGTCTGTCATGATGCCGTCATAGTCTGCCAGTGACAGATTGTTGATGAACCTGTTGTGCACGTCCTCCTTCCCGCCCACATACATGCCATACAAAGAGTTGATGTAGGCAGGTTCTAATTCGATTTCCTTACCCGTGATGGTGACTGTAGAGGTGTCCTTACAGGTGACGACATCATAGAATTCTCGGACAAGTGTGACATTCATCTCCTCGAGTTGTTTCACAAACATCTGCCACTTTAGCCCAATGATCCTTTTGGCAATGAATCCTTCTAGTCCTAGATCTCCGATCTTCTTTAGGTAGGTAAAGCCCCTTTCCTCCCACATTTCTCTTTTCTGAAAAGATTCATAGTATCTTTTCTCCTATTCTGCTGAGGCGAACCTTTTGCGAATTCTGTTGAGAGTGGGAGTGGAGACTACCGCAGTAGAGGTGGAGGCAGCACTTCTTCGGGATGATCTCATTGTCATCGTGAGGGTACTGTAGAAAGTAAAGAAAATACCGAAAAGCTAAAATATTTTGAAACAAAGTAGAGAGAGTAGAATGAAGGTGAAATTGAAATGGGAGTGAGGGTTTATATAGAACGCGATTTCTGCCCGTTGAAGCCGTAATAGGTGGCGTGAAAAATAGAGCCAGATGTCATGCGGTTTCCTGACGCGTCTGTTGCGTGTTTCAGTGTTTTTCTCGCATCTGTAACGTCTCTGTCGCGATAGAGGGGTGACAGGCTGTCTTTGCGCGTATGCCGCGATAGCTAGTGACTGGCTGTCACGACAACCTTGTTACCATTGGGCTTCTTGGGCTGAGGTGAATGTAATGGGCTGCTTCATTCCTTCCCTTTCTTCTGTTTCTTTTATTTTCCTGAAAACTAAAATAAACTAATATTAAATTCTGATTTCCAAAAGCAATAAAAAAACAAAACAAAATAAAATTGAACTAAATTAAATTAGGGATCCCTTGAGGGGCATCTCCTAAAGTAACCTCTTCCTGTTCTCTTAGGGCTTCGGTCCCCTGATAGTGCTTGAGTCTCTGTCCATTGACTTTGAATTGGTGCCCGTCCTTGATTGATCTTATTGTGGTGGCACCATGGGGAAAACCTGGACTACCTGGAAGGGTCCAGACCACCTAGACTTTAGTTTCCCTGGGAAGAGCGTCAACTTGGAGTTGAACAACAACACCTCTTGGCTCGGTGTGAACTGTCGTGGCAACAATTTTCTATCATGCCACTTCTTTGTCTTGTCCTTATAGATTCTGGCATTGTCGTAGGCCATGGCTCGAATTTCTTCAATTTCGTTTAAGTCCAAAAGCTTTTTCTGCCCTGCTCTATCCCAATCTATATTAACTGTCTTGATAGCCCAGTATGCTTTATGTTCTATCTCGACAGTTAGGTAGCAATTTTTTCCATAGATGAGTCGGTAGGGTGACATTCCTAATGGTGTTTTGAATGTTGTCCTGTAGGACCATAATGCATCATTCAAGTGAAGAGACCAGTCCTTCCTAGTTGGCTTAACCATCTTTTCTAGAATGTTCTTCAGTTCTTTATTTGAGATCTCAGTCTGCCCATTGGTTTGAGGGTGATATGCTGTTGCAATTCTGTGTTTCACTCCATACTTCCTCAATGCATTAGCAATTACCCTATTGTCAAAATGCCTACCCTCGTCATTAATGATCGCCCTTGGGATGCCAAACCTGGTGAAGATGTGTTTGTGTAGAAATCTTTGAACGGTCTTGGCATAGTTCTTTTGTGTGGCGATAGCTTCTATCCACTTAAACACATAATCTACTGCTAACAGTATATACAGGTTCCCACAAGAAGCTGGGAATGGTCCCATAAAGGTGATTTCCCAAACACCAAAAATTTCGACTTCGAGAATGTTCTGCAGGGGCATCTCATGCCTTCTAGAGATGTTTCCAGTTCTTTGGCACTTGTCACAACGCTTGTAAAAGGCTTGTGCATATATGAACAGTGTAGGCCAAAAGAAACCAGACCGCAGAACTTTGGCAACAATTTTTTTTCCTCCAAAGTGTCCTTCATAAGGAGCAACATGGCAATGGTGAAGCACTTCTTCATGTTCTTCCTTTGGTATGCATCTCCTGGTAATCTGATCTGTATAATGCTTAAATAGAAGAGGTTCGTCCCAATAATTATGTTTTGCATCATTTTGGAACCTCTTCCTTGCTTGGTAGTTATGTTCAGGAGGTAATGGACCACTAACAAGATAGTTTACTATGTCAACATACCAACGAACTTCACAAAGCTTACCTGTCGCCATGGCTGTCGTGGCAGTGCTGGTGGCAGTGAATAATTGCTCAACTAGGAAAGTGTTTTATATGTTAACCTTGTTTTTTTTATCTTGATCCTTTCCCATCTCCAGTCTTGACAAGTGATCAGCTACTTGGTTTTCTGTTCCCTTTCTATCTTTGATTTCTATATCGAACTCTTGCACCAGCATAATCCAATGTATCAACCGTGGTCGTGCATCCTTTTTGGTGAACAAGTATTTTATTGCTGAGTGATCCGTGTGAACCACCACTTTTGTTCCAAGTATGTATGGTCTGAACTTGTCGAAGGTGAATACCACAGCTAGCAACTCCTTCTCTGTTGTGGTATAGTTTATCTGGGCATCGTTTAAGGCCTTGCTGGCATAGTATATCACATGGAAGAGTTTCTTCTTCCTCTGCCCTAGTGTTGCCCCTACAACATAGTCACTGGCATCACACATTATCTCGAATGGTAAACTCTCTTCCGGTTGTTGTACTATTGGGGTTGTTATCAGCTTTTTTTAATGTTTTGAATGCTTCAGTACATTCGGTGTTGAAATCAAAGACCTTATTCTGTTCCAACAAAATACACAAGGGTTTAGTGATTTTATAAAAATTGGCAATAATTCTACGATAAAAACCTGTGTGTCCCAAGAAACTCCTAATGCCCTTGACTGTGGTGGGTGGCAGCAGGTTTTCGATGACTTCCATTTTGGCTCTATCCACTTCTATGTCGCGGCAGGAGACTTTGAGTCCCAACACTATGCCCTCATCAACCATAAAATGACATTTCTCCCAGTTCAGTACAAGGTTTGTCTCTTCACATCTTTCAAGCACCTTCTTCAAATTGCCTAGGCAATTGTTGAAATTGTCTCCAAAGACGGAAAAGTCATCCATAAAGATCTCCAGGAAATCTTCCACCATATGAGAGAATATTGCCATCATACACCGTTGAAATGTTGCTGGTGCATTACACAGTCCAAACGGCATTCTTCTAAAGGTGTATGTTCCATAGGGGCATGTGAAGGTTGTCTTCTCCTGGTCCTCCGGTGCAATGGCTATTTGGTTATAACCTGAATAACCATCAAGGAAACAGTAGTAAGGTTTTACCGCTAATCGATTTAGCATTTGGTCAATAAAAGGTAAGGGGAAGTGGTCCTTTCAGGTAGCTTTGTTAAGCTTCTGGTAGTCCATACAAACCCTCCAACCGGTCACTGTCCTGGTTGGAATTAGCTCATTGTCCTTGTTGGTTACTACTGTTATTCCTCCCTTTCTTGGGTACGCATTGCACAGGGCTCACCCACTTGCTATCCGAGATGTCATAAATAATTCCAGCGTCAAGCCACTTGATAATTTCCTTTCGCACCACCTCTCGTATAGCTTCGTTTAGTTGTCTTTAAGCATCTATCGTCGGCTTATAATCATCCTCCAAGAGGATCTTATGCATAAAAATGGCCGGACGGATGCCCTGGATATCGATAATGAACCATCCAATTGCCTTCTTATATTGCTGTAGCATACTGATCAGTTGTCGTTCCTGTTCCTACATCAACTTAGAAGAGATGATTACAGGCAACGTATCATTGAGACCAAGAAAAACATATTTAAGCTGCCCTGGCAGGGGTTTAAGATCTAAAGCAAGTGGCTAATCTATGGAAGGCTTTTGAATCATATGTTCGTTAGAGGTATAGTTCAAAGGTTCAAAGAACTTACCTGGACGCGTGCTTATCCAATTTACCTCCGCAGAACCTTCAGTGCCAGATGCGTCATTGTCTGAGGAGTTGCTGTTAGCAATGTTGTCGCGATAGTCTTCTAGGTGGCTGTGGCGACAGTGACCAAATTGTTTGTCGTGATAGCTTGATCTGATACAGGGTTGGTCTAAAATTACCTCCGATATTAACTTACACTCTTCCTGTACATCATCTTGTTTTATGGCCTGGAGAACATTTAACTTTATCTGCTGGTCATTGACTCTCATAGTCAGTTCTCCCTTCTCTACATCGATCACTGTTCTGCATGTGGCTAGGAAGGGTCACCCTAGGATGATCGGTGCATTCTTATATGCTTCACAGTCTAAAACAAGGAAGTCAGCCGGAAATATAAATTTATCCACTCTTACCAGAATGACTTCAATTTTTCCTTCCGGTTGTACGTAAGAGCGGTCTGCCAATTGCAGCATGACTGTTATGGGTCTTGCTTTTCCAATACCTAATTTCTGAAAAACAGATTTGGGCATTAGATTAAAACTAACACCAAGATCACAAAGTGTCTTACCCACATACTGGTCACCGATTATGCATGGGATAATGAAACTCCCAGGATCCTTCTTCTTTGGGGGTGTTCGGTTATGTACGATTTCCATGCAACCTTCTGTCATCATTATAGTTTCAAACTCCCCAAGTCTGGATCTTCTAGACATTGCATCTTTCAGGAACTTTGTATAACCAAGCATCTGCTTAAAGGCCTCCAACAACAGAATGTTTATATGTACTTGCTTAAAAACATCATAGATCTTCTTAACCTGGTACTCTTGTTTCTGTTTTTTCAACCGCTATGGAAAAGGGGGTGGAGGACTGCAATCTTCGAGACATCCTTCACATGGAATTCGGATATGATGAGGCTCACATTCTTCAATTTCTTCTGTCGTCTCCTCCAATTCTTCTACTGTCGTGGCAGGGGTGGCGATAGCATTGCTTCAAGTCTGTCGGGGCAGTGTCGACAACAGGTGTCTGTAGGGTCGGTTCCTTAGTAGGCATTTCTTTAATTTTCGGCCCTTGTAGCTGTTTCACACTTCTCGTTGTTATAGCTTTACACTGCTCGTGTGTGGTTTTTCTAGTGACCTCAGTATCACTACGAAATCCTCCATTCTGTCTGGTGTTGATGAACTGTGCTACCTGACCCATCTATGTTTCTAGAGACTTTAAAGTGTCATCACGGTTTGTCATTCTCATCTCTGTTTTATCCATGAATGTTTCAGTCTTCTTGACAAAGTGATCCATGTTGGCCATATATGCTCCAGTTTGAGACATGAAAGCTGCTAGGGTTTGTTCCAATGTACTTGTGGATGATGTCGGCTGCTGGTGTGGCTGTTGTCGTGACAGTATTCTGGGGGCTCCTTGGTTCTGATTATTCTGGTTAGGAGGATTCAAGGCATTATCTGGATTACTCAAAGAGAATATAGGGTTCTTCCTCCAATTCAGGTTGTAATTGTTGGAGTCGTAGCCTCTATTCTTGTTGGAATTTCCAACATACATTCCCGCTTCCAGTTGTAGGGGACACTCCTCTGTATTGTGGTTTCCACTATAATTTTCACACATCTCCTCGGCAGAAAACACCACCTTAGATTCGTTCTTCCGCTGTAGGTTTTCAACTACCTTGATGATGTATGCTAATTGGGTTCTCACCGAGTTGTCAGATTCGTGTTCCTTTACAGAAACACCTCGTCTTCCTCCTCTTCGTTCCCTGGGGAACTGTTCGTCATTCTTTGCCAACATTTTCAACACAAGCATCACATCTTCTGGCTCTTTATCAAGTAACAAACCATTAGCTGCCGAATCTATTCCCATTCGAGTGTGTACATTGGCAATGTTGTAGAATTTGACCACCTGGTTCCATACAGGGAATCTGTGCATCGGCCAGTTTCATAGAGAGTTGTAAAATGGTCCTACGCCTTATGCATTGGTTCACCATCTTCCTATTGAAAAGTAGCAATTTCGTTATGCAATCTTTCAGTTAAAAGAGAAGGATTAAAACGAGAGAGGAATTCACGACAAAGATCTACCCAAGTTCTTATTGATCCCGGCGTTAACTTATTCCACCAGGTTTTTGCTTTATCCCTTAATGAATCAAAGTCTTAGTACTTCTGGGCTTATTCTTGGTTGTCTGAGTGATCCACAGATCTCCTGAAAGGTTTTCAAATGTTCACGTGCATTCTCTGTAGCAGAACATGTAACGCCCCGGTTTTGGGCTTAGAAGTTTTGGGCGTTGACCGGTTTGGTCAAAGTCTTGTTCGAATCTTAAGAGGTGAAATTAGGAAAGCCTAGTTCGGGTTGCATTAAAAATATGGAAAAATGTTCTAAAATCATCTTTTAATATAATTAGGTGAACTGTGAAATCAATTTTGAAAAATGGGTTTTGGAAGTATGACATTTTGACTAGTGACCAAAATGTAAATTTCGAAAGTTTGGTGACTGTTTTATAAAGAGTTGAAACTTTGAATCTTTAAGGAGCTATTAATCCAAAGATGATTTCTCCAGATTTTTCTAAGATATTTTAAGTCTAAAATCTGATTTTAAAGGTTATTAAAATTGGAGGGAAGCCATTTTGGCTATTTTTGGATTTTGTAACCAACTTTGCTAAACTTTCTTTCTCTCATTTTCTCTCAAACCAAACACTACTTTTCCAGAGAATTGGATCTGATTTCTTCACCTAAATCCCTCCATTCCACTCTCATTTGATTCCAAATCATTGTATCTTCAAAACCTCTTCAATTGCTTCTTGATTCTTCAAGGATTTTCATTTCAAAAAGTGGAGAATCACAAGTTTGGAGGTAAGAACGTCCTTCTCCTCTAAACTATCAGTTCTTTACTGAAATCCCAAGTTATCAACTCTTGATTGATGTTTAATTAAAGGCTTTTGAGTTTGGAATTGTATCTTGGCTTATAATGCAAGATTTGATGGTTTTTCATGATTTTTCGTTAGATCTGATTAACCTGTGATTTGAGATGTGTTTTTGATGTTAAATGAACTCTAAATTGATAAGGAAATGAGTTTTGATTGATGCAATCCCGGATAGGTTGTGTTTCCTAAGTTTAGCTTAAGTTTCTTGGATGTTTTTGTGGTGATCTTGTGGATCTGTTGTTGCTGGAGGTATAAGGATGTTTGTAGGTTGTTTTTAGATGTTTTATGGTGATGATGGATGTTAGGATTTGCTGGTTTATGGCTGGGCTTTGTTGAGAAGTGGTTTTGGTGCAATTTCGGTTGTGTTTGGTGGCCGAAATTGGTGTGGGAATGAGAGCAGCGTGTTTGAGTGCTTTCATTGAAGCTTTTGATGCTTGATGATGCATTAAACCTCTGCTTTAATGTGTTTAATCAGGGGAGGCATCTTTGGATCCAAGAGTTGTTGATCCGGAAGCTTGAATTCGTGCTTCGGCAAGTGGCGAAGTGGAATCGGTGAGTGAAAATGGGTTTTCGGCTTTGAAACCAATGTCTTGGGAGCTTAGTTTAAGTCTAAACAACTTTGCTAAGCTCGAGCGTAAGTTTTCGGAATTTCTCTCTAGTGGTGGCCATGATTTTGTTGTGATGCAAAATGATTATTTGCATGTTTTACATACTGTTTTGGAAGCATGTTTTAGCATGGTTTTTGCTGATGATGTAAGCCATATGTTGGAAGTAACTCTAGGTAGGAGTTCCTTGCTTTTGTACATTGAGATGATGTGGTTTAATGCTTTTAAATGCATGATGAATATGGCTTGGTTTTATGCTTTAAAACAGTGATGTAAGTGATGAAAATGATGTATATTGGCAAGTGATGTTTTTAAAATGTTAAGGTCACTAAGGTGGTTAAAAGTCCTTGAGTGAGCCTTGTTACTTATGAACATCAAGGTGGTTAAAAGTCCTTGGATGGTTCATGTTGTGGACACTAAGGTGGTTAAAAGTCCTTAGGTGATCCTTTTCCATGGTGTTTAAAAGTCCATAGGCCAAGGTGTTTAAAAGTCCTTGGGATCAAGGTGTTTAAAAGTCCTTGATGGGTTACGTTTCATGGTGTTTAAAAGTCCATGGCCAAGGTGTTTAAAAGTCCTTGGGATCAAGGTGTTTAAAAGTCCTTGATGAGATACATTCTATGGTGTTTAAAAGTCCATAGGCCAAGGTGTTTAAAAGTCCTTGGGGCCAAGGTGTTTAAAAGTCCTTGGGGTGAAAGTTGATGAACTTGTGTTTAAAGAAATGGAATTTATCACTTGTAGCCAATATGACATGTTTTGATTTGATGCATGAGATGCATGTTTAAGAATGCTTTTGAGCATGTGTAAATGATGGTTTGAAGCATGTTTTATAAAGTGTTTTATAAATGCATTATTGAATGGTTTAAATGAGCATTCCTCACTAAGCTTTGCTTACGCTCTCTTTGTTTTTCTTAATTCAATAATGCAGAGCATTAGAGTACCTTGAGGGCAGCAAGAAAGGGCAAGCAATCAAGTTCAAGTGAAGCTCAATGTATGAAGGTTTTATAAGTACATTTTAGCTTTTGTGTGATTTGGCAATGGGGGACCAATGTGTATGTTTTGGGAGGCGTTGGAGACTCCCTAAGTATGTTAAATGTTGATGTGTTTTCTGGCTTTTGAATTGGAACCTTATATGCTTGTTTTGGAAGTTTGGTGTTGAATAGCTAGCTTGTGTAGGAAGCATGCCATTAGAATTGGGGCTTTTTGCATATGATGATGTTTGGTTGAATTGTTAGTGCTAATATGTTCCTTATATGTTGAATTGCATGTTGGCAAAGTTTGGTAGCATTTGGAGCATGTTTGGTTGTGTAATTACATGTTTAAAGTGGAGTTTTGGAGCAATCTGGGCAGGGTGTTTCGGAACAGCACCTACCGTTTCGGAACGGGTGCCTTAATTGTGCCCAGGCGTCCGAAACGGGAGGGGCCGTTCCGAAACGGAAAGGCTTCTGCCAGACCCCCCGTTTCGAAACGGGCTATGCCTGTTTCGGAACGGCCCCGCGTTTCGGAACGGGCTGTCTCCCGTTTCGGAACGGTCGACCGTTGGGGGCTGACATTGGCAGTTATATGTTTTGAATTGTTTGCGTTTTGGTCCTGAAACTTGTTTGTGCAATTGTATGAGTTTGGGAAGTCCTTTTGAGCTGAAATTTCACAGAGAAGCATGAAACCTGATTAATTTCAAGTTGGTAACTTCAATTTGGGTTAAGTTCTTATAATTATCAGAATTTACAATTTGGTCCCTAAAGTTGTAAATTGTTCAATTGAGTCCCTGTTTGATCTCTGATGTTTGTGATCTTTTGGTATGATGTTTGTGTGATCACAATTAGGCTTAATGTGCATCTAGAAAAGTTTAAAAAGAAAAAAAAAGGGTTGTTAATCAAGGTTGACTTTCGGGTTGACTTTGGTTTTCCCCGTGTGACTTTCTTAATTCGGGTCAACCGTCTAGGCCGGGTTAAGGGGGTTACATTTGGTGGTATCAGAGCTGAGTTCTCGAGTAATTGGGAATGTTTGTATGCATGATTGAAGTATGTATGCTATGAATGCTTGTTGTTTGAAAGCATGTTCAGTGGTTTGAAATGTTGATGTAGTTGAGTTGTATGCTCAGATGTTGCATGTTGAGGGTACCCATTGCCAAACAAAAGCTAAAGGAAAGATGTTGTTTTGAAACGAAATTGAGCTTGAATACTTGGATTGCTTACCTTGCTGGGCCTGACTTTGTTTTATTTGTGTTGTGATTGCATGGTAAAAGTATGGCACCACGTAGAGAGTTAAGAGGTAATGCGAGAGCTACGGCTCCTAATGAGAATGAGAATGAAGAGCACACTGGTAGTGCTGTGTTACCCCCTCCTCTGCCTGGTGGTGGTGCTGGAGGTGCGAGAGCTGAAGCTGCAGCTAATGCTGGTGCTGGAGCTGCTGGACCAGAGGTTGGTCAGGGGCAAGCTATGCCTGATATGTCTGCTTTGGTACAAGCTATTGCGGGTGCTTTTCGAGCAGCAGTAGCTGGAGCTCAGGGAGCTGGGCATCAAGGAGATGCTGGAGTCAGATTGCCTTTGGAGCGTCTGCGCAGTCTTGGAGGGACTGAGTTTAGAGGTTTGTCAGCTGAGAGTTCTGAGGCTTGGCTGGAAAGTACCAAGCGTATCTTGGGTCAGATGAGTTGCACGGATGTGCAAAAGCTGGGCTGTGTTGTGTCCTTGCTGCAGGACGATGCTTATACATGGTGGACGACTACCATTGCTGGAATGGCTGAAGCTGATGTTACCTGGACATTCTTTCAGAATGTGTTTAAAAGAAGATATCTGGGAGTGAGATATCTGGATGAGAAAAAGCGGGAATTCATGTCTCTTACCCAAGGGAGCATGAGTGTGGCTGAGTACGAGGTACAGTTTGTACGGCTCAGTCAGTATGCACCGGAGCTGATACCTGATGAGAGGGCTAGGTGCGAGAGGTTTCGTTACGGTCTTGTGACGGATGTTAAGATGTATTTGTTGGCCACCGAGTATGTTGATTTTGATGTGTTGGTGGGCCGAGCAAAGGACGTTGAGATGAACCTGAGTTTGTCTGCTAAGGGTGCTGGCAAGCGAGCTGCTGAGTATAGTTCCGGAGGTGGACGGAACAAGAGGGGACGAGATCAGAAGTATCAGTCCTCAGCCAGGAGAGGTGGTGGTGTGCCTGCTAGAGGAGGCAATGCTAGAGCGGATCCCAGTGCTTGTTGGATCTGTGGTTCACGTGGTCACTTGAAGCGTGACTGTCCTCGTGCTGAGAGAGTGGCACAAGCTCCTGTTGCGGCTGCTGGTAACGGGTGCTGGAATTGTGGTTCTGCAGACCACATCAGGCGAGATTGTCTGAGGATGGCTGGTGAGCAGGTGCGTGCTCCTGTTGTTGCTGCACCGCAGAGAGGTCGTGGGCGCGGCCGTGGTAATTTTCAGAGGAGAGAGGAAGGTGGCCGAGGGGTAGCTCATGTTGTAGCTATTCAGCCTGAAGGTGGAGGCCAAGCGAGGGTGTATGCTCAGAGAGAGGGCAGGAATGATGCAGATGTGATTGCAGGTACCTTTACTTTGCAGTCCTTGTCATTGCTTTCTTTGATTGATTCTGGATCTACGCATTCATATATTCTTCGTGAGCATGCTGAATTGCTTGGTTTGCCTGTTGAGTCTTTGGATGTTGGTGTTCGGGTCACTAGTTCTTTTGGTGAGACTGTTGTGACTCGAAAGTTGTATAGAAGGTGTCCTTTGGTTGTTCAAGAGCATGTTTTTCATGTTGATCTTATGGAGTTGCCCTTCTATGGTTTCGATGTGATCCTTGGTATGGATTGGCTTGCTGAGCATCGTGCTGTTGTGGATTGTGAGAATAAGCGTGTTTCGCTTAAGCTTGCGGATGATTATGAAGTTGTGGTGGTTGGTGAGAATGTGAAGTTTCTTGCCAATGTGGTATCTTCTTTGGAGGCGAGCAGGATGCTGAGGCAAGGTTGCGAAGCTTATCTAGCTTTTGTGATGAATCCTAGCTCTAAGGAGTTGAGGGTGCAAGATATCAGGGTTGTAAAGGAGTTTCCTGGTGTTTTTCCTGAGGAGTTGCCTGGTTTACCTCCTAACCGCGAGGTGGAGTTTGGAATTGAGCTGTATGAAAATACAACTCCTGTGTCCATTACTCCATATAGAATGGCACCTAAGGAGCTGAAGGAGCTGAAGACGCAGTTGCAAGAGTTGCTTGATCGTGGTTTCATCCGGCCGAGTGTGTCACCTTGGGGAGCACCGGTCTTGTTTGTGAAGAAGAAGGATGGCACTATGAGAATGTGCATTGATTACCGTCAGCTGAACAAGTTGACTATCAAGAATCGATATCCTTTGCCGAGGATTGATGATCTCTTTGATCAATTTCGGGGAGCTGCTGTGTTCTCTAAGATTGACTTGAGGTCAGGGTATTATCAGTTGAAGGTGAAAGATGTGGATGTGCCTAAGACAGCTTTCAGGACAAGGTATGGGCATTATGAGTTTCTTGTGATGCCGTTTGGGTTGACAAATGCTCCTGCTGCTTTCATGGACATGATGAATCGTGTGTTTCATGAATACCTGGACAAGTTTGTTGTGGTGTTCATTGATGATATCCTCGTGTACTCGCGTACTGAGGAGGAGCATGAAGAGTATTTGAGGATTGTTTTGCAAGCTTTGTTGGAGAATCAGCTTTATGCTAAGCTGAGCAAGTGTGAGTTCTGGTTAAGAGAGGTGGTTTTTCTTGGGCATGTGGTCTCAGCTGAGGGGATTCGTGTTGATCCTCAGAAGATTGAGGCGGTGATGAGCTGGAAGGTTCCTAAGTCTGTTCATGAGGTCCGTAGTTTCCTTGGTTTGGCGGGATACTACCGAAGGTTTGTGGATGGGTTTTCCAAGATTGCTGCTCCTTTGACAAAGCTGTTGCAGAAGGATGTTAAGTATGAGTGGACAGAAGCGAGACAGCAGACTTTTGAGAAGCTGAAGGCGGCTTTGACGCAAGCTCCTATCTTGATTCAGCCTGAATCAGGGAAAGAGTTTGTGGTTTACAGTGATGCATCCTATGTTGGTTTGGGGTGTGTGCTAATGCAGGAGGGTAAGGTGGTGGCTTATGCATCGCGGCAGTTGAAAGTGCATGAGCGCAATTACCCTACGCACGATATTGAGCTGGCTGCAGTGGTTTTTGCTCTGAAGATCTGGAGGCATTATCTGTATGGTGAGAAGTGTACTGTGTACACAGATCACAAGAGTTTGAGGTATCTGATGTCTCAGAAGGAGTTGAATCTTAGGCAGCGGCGTTGGTTGGAGTTGCTCAAGGATTATGATCTGACGATTGAGTATCATCCTGGAAAAGCTAATGTTGTTGCTGATGCCTTGAGTAGGAAGGTAGCTGTTGAGTTGAGAGCCATGTTTGCTAGCTTGAGCTTATCGCATGATGGTGGTCTTGTGGCTGAGTTACAAGTGAAGCCATCTTTGGTTCAGATGATCAAGGATAAGCAGTTGTTGGATGATTCCTTGGTGTCTCATGTTCAGGATATCGCGGAGGGTAGACCTTCGGATTTCTGTTTCAATGATGATGGTGTGCTGTGTTTTGGTAGTCGGATAGTTGTGCCCAATGATGCTGAGTTGAGGCGTGCTATTCTGACTGAAGGTCATAGTAGTCCTTTTGCTATGCACCCTGGTAGTACTAAGATGTACCGTGATCTTCGTGATGAGTACTATTGGGTTGGTTTGAAGAAGGATGTTGCGGAGTTCGTGAGCAAGTGTTTGGTGTGTCAGCGAGTTAAGGCTGAGCATCAGTTTCCTTTAGGTTTGTTGCAACCGTTGAAAGTCCCTGAATGGAAGTGGGAGAGGGTTACCATGGATTTTGTATCTGGTTTACCTTTGTCTCCATCGAAGAAGAATTCGGTCTGGGTGATTGTGGATCGTCTGACGAAGTGTGCACATTTCTTGCCTGTGCATACTACGTTTTCTTTGGATAAGCTGGCAGAGCTGTACATTGCTGAGATTGTGAGGCTGCATGGTGTGCCTAAGTCGATTGTGTCGGATAGGGATCCGAGGTTCACATCGCGTTTCTGGCAGTGTTTGCATCAAGCTCTGGGTACAAGGTTGCATTTCAGTACATCCTATCATCCTCAATCGGATGGTCAGTCTGAGCGAGTTATCCAGATTTTGGAGGATATGTTGAGGTGCTGCGTGATTGAGTTCCAAGGTTCTTGGGAGAAGCATCTGCCTTTGGTTGAGTTTGCTTATAACAACAGTTATCAGGCGAGCATACAGATGGCACCTTATGAGGCTTTGTACGGGAGGAAGTGTAGGACTCCTCTTTGTTGGGCTGAAACTGGTCAAAAGTTGGTTTCGATGCCGGCTTTGTTGAAAGGGACCACAGAGAAGGTGAAGCTCATTTGTGAGCGGTTAAAGGCTGCTTCTGATCGGCAGAAGTCTTACGCGGATTTGAAGCGTAAGGAGATAGAGTATGCGGTGGGTGACCGTGTGTTCATGAAGGTTTCGCCTTGGAAGAAGGTGATGCGGTTTGGCCGGAAGGGCAAGTTGAGCCCTAGATACATTGGACCATATGAGGTGGTTGAGCGTGTGGGTCCTGTTGCGTATCGGTTGAGGTTACCTCAGGAGTTGGAGAAGATTCATGATGTGTTTCATGTTTCTATGCTCCGGAAGTATAGATCTGATCCTTCGCATGTGATGCCTGTGGAGGAAGTGGTTTTGAATCCGGATTTGACCTATGATGAGGAACCGGTGAAGGTTCTGGATTCGGATGGCAAGGTTCTTCGTGGCAAGACCATTGAGTTGGTGAAGGTGCTGTGGAAGCATCGCGGTGTTGAGGAAGCCACGTGGGAGCGGAAGGAAGACATGCTGAAGCAGTTTCCTTATCTCTTTCCTTCAGGTAAATTTCGAGGACGAAATTTCTTAAGGGGGGGAGAGTTGTAACGCCCCGGTTTTGGGCTTAGAAGTTTTGGGCGTTGACCGGTTTGGTCAAAGTCCTGTTCGAATCTTAAGAGGTGAAATTAGGAAAGCCTAGTTCGGGTTGCATTAAAAATATGGAAAAATGTTCTAAAATCATCTTTTAATATAATTAGGTGAACTGTGAAATCAATTTTGAAAAATGGGTTTTGGAAGTATGACATTTTGACTAGTGACCAAAATGTAAATTTCGAAAGTTTGGTGACTGTTTTATAAAGAGTTGAAACTTTGAATCTTTAAGGATCTATTAATCCAAAGATGATTTCTCCAGATTTTTCTAAGATATTTTAAGTCTAAAATCTGATTTTAAAGGTTATTAAAATTGGAGGGAAGCCATTTTGGCTATTTTTGGATTTTGTAACCAACTTTGCTAAACTTTCTTTCTCTCATTTTCTCTCAAACCAAACACTACTTTTCCAGAGAATTGGATCTGATTTCTTCACCTAAATCCCTCCATTCCACTCTCATTTGATTCCAAATCATTGTATCTTCAAAACCTCTTCAATTGCTTCTTGATTATTCAAGGATTTTCATTTCAAAAAGTGGAGAATCACAAGTTTGGAGGTAAGAACGTCCTTCTCCTCTAAACTATCAGTTCTTTACTGAAATTCCCAAGTTATCAACTCTTGATTGATGTTTAATTAAAGGCTTTTGAGTTTGGAATTATATCTTGGCTTATAATGCAAGATTTGATGGTTTTTCATGATTTTTTGTTAGATCTGATTAACCTGTGATTTGAGATGTGTTTTTGATGTTAAATGAACTCTAAATTGATAAGGAAATGAGTTTTGATTGATGCAATCCCGAATAGGTTGTGTTTCCTAAGTTTAGCTTAAGTTTCTTGGATGTTTTTGTGGTGATCTTGTGGATCTGTTGTTGCTGGAGGTATAAGGATGTTTGTAGGTTGTTTTTAGATGTTTTATGGTGATGATGGATGTTAGGTTTTGCTGGTTTATGGCTGGGCTTTGTTAAGAAGTGGTTTTGGTGCAATTTCGGTTGTGTTTGGTGGCCGAAATTGGTGTGGGAATGAGAGCAGCGTGTTTGAGTGCTTTCATTGAAGCTTTTGATGCTTGATGATGCATTAAACCTCTGCTTTAATGTGTTTAATCAGGGGAGGCATCTTTGGATCCAAGAGTTGTTGATCCGGAAGCTTGAATTCGTGCTTCGGCAAGTGGCAAAGTGGAATCGGTGAGTGAAAATGGGTTTTCGGCTTTGAAACCAATGTCTTGGGAGCTTAGTTTAAGTCTAAACAACTTTGCTAAGCTCGAGCGTAAGTTTTCGGAATTTCTCTCTAGTGGTGGCCATGATTTTGTTGTGATGCAAAATGATTATTTGCATGTTTTACATACTGTTTTGGAAGCATGTTTTAGCATGGTTTTTGCTGATGATGTAAGCCATATGTTGGAAGTAACTCTAGGTAGGAGTTCCTTGCTTTTGTACATTGAGATGATGTGGTTTAATGCTTTTAAATGCATGATGAATATGGCTTGGTTTTATGCTTTAAAACAGTGATGTAAGTGATGAAAATGATGTATATTGGCAAGTGATGTTTTTAAAATGTTAAGGTCACTAAGGTGGTTAAAAGTCCTTGAGTGAGCCTTGTTACTTATGAACATCAAGGTGGTTAAAAGTCCTTGGATGGTTCATGTTGTGGACACTAAGGTGGTTAAAAGTCCTTAGGTGATCCTTTTCTATGGTGTTTAAAAGTCCATAGGCCAAGGTGTTTAAAAGTCCTTGGGATCAAGGTGTTTAAAAGTCCTTGATGGGTTACGTTTCATGGTGTTTAAAAGTCCATGGCCAAGGTGTTTAAAAGTCCTTGGGATCAAGGTGTTTAAAAGTCCTTGATGAGATACATTCTATGGTGTTTAAAAGTCCATAGGCCAAGGTGTTTAAAAGTCCTTGGGGCCAAGGTGTTTAAAAGTCCTTGGGGTGAAAGTTGATGAACTTGTGTTTAAAGAAATGGAATTTATCACTTGTAGCCAATATGACATGTTTTGATTTGATGCATGAGATGCATGTTTAAGAATGCTTTTGAGCATGTGTAAATGATGGTTTGAAGCATGTTTTATAAAGTGTTTTATAAATGCATTATTGAATGGTTTAAATGAGCATTCCTCACTAAGCTTTGCTTACGCTCTCTTTGTTTTTCTTAATTCAATAATGCAGAGCATTAGAGTACCTTGAGGGCAGCAAGAAAGGGCAAGCAATCAAGTTCAAGTGAAGCTCAATGTATGAAGGTTTTATAAGTACATTTTAGCTTTTGTGTGATTTGGCAATGGGGGACCAATGTGTATGTTTTGGGAGGCGTTGGAGACTCCCTAAGTATGTTAAATGTTGATGTGTTTTCTGGCTTTTGAATTGGAACCTTATATGCTTGTTTTGGAAGTTTGGTGTTGAATAGCTAGCTTGTGTAGGAAGCATGCCATTAGAATTGGGGCTTTTTGCATATGATGATGTTTGGTTGAATTGTTAGTGCTAATATGTTCCTTATATGTTGAATTGCATGTTGGCAAAGTTTGGTAGCATTTGGAGCATGTTTGGTTGTGTAATTACATGTTTAAAGTGGAGTTTTGGAGCAATCTGGGCAGGGTGTTTCGGAACAGCACCTACCGTTTCGGAACGGGTGCCTTAATTGTGCCCAGGCGTCCGAAACGGGAGGGGCCGTTCCGAAACGGAAAGGCTTCTGCCAGACCCCCCGTTTCGAAATGGGCTATGTCTGTTTCGGAACGGCCCCGCGTTTCGGAACGGTCGACCGTTGGGGGCTGACATTGGCAGTTATATGTTTTGAATTGTTTGCGTTTTGGTCCTGAAACTTGTTTGTGCAATTGTATGAGTTTGGGAAGTCCTTTTGAGCTGAAATTTCACAGAGAAGCATGAAACATGATTAATTTCAAGTTGGTAACTTCAATTTGGGTTAAGTCCTTATAATTATCAGAATTTACAATTTGGTCCCTAAAGTTGTAAATTGTTCAATTGAGTCCCTGTTTGATCTCTGATGTTTGTGATCTTTTGGTATGATGTTTGTGTGATCACAATTAGGCTTAATGTGCATCTAGACAAGTTTAAAAAGAAAAAAAAGGGTTGTTAATCAAGGTTGACTTTCGGGTTGACTTTGGTTTTCCCCGTGTGACTTTCTTAATTCGGGTCAACCGTCTAGGCCGGGTTAAGGGGGTTACAGAACAACCAAATTGTCCGGCTGAATTTATCATGATGAACATCACATGTTTAAGTTCAAAGTGTTCAGCTTCCACGTCTGGCAGCGTAGTTTGCAGTTCAACTTGATCATTTTGCATGTATTCTCGGCAAGTCTGTCGTGCAACCGGGGCAACAGGAGGTTTCCGGTTGTCATGAGCATAAGCAGGAGGATCAACATCAACCCTGGGGTTGTTGTTGTTAATTGCCCCATTGCCTTGTCATTCGTTCTCCATTTCTTCAAGTCTTTCCTCGAGATAGCAGATTCTTTCTATCAAGAGTCGGGCTTGGTTCCTGAGATGGTATGTCCGATCGATTATCAGATCTAGCTCGTATTCAGGATCTTTACCACGTCTCGATCTGCGCATAAGCAAGAGAAAACAACCTTGTGAAAAGCACATGGGAATATAACAACTAGAAACAAAAAGAAATAAAAATAAAAAGTGCAGTAATTAAAGGTAAAGGTATGTAGCTAGTCCCCGGCAACGGCGCCAAAAACTTGTTGCGTGTAAATAAGGCTATCGCAATTGAGTGCAATTATACACGACGCAACTAAAATAGTGATACGAAGTATCGGATATCGTCTCCACATGGACTGGAAATACTTCTATCTTTAAAAGTCTGCACAAGAAAAGAGATAAATTTAATAAAGAGTTTTGAATAATCTTGAGATAAACTAGAATAGATGAAGAAATCAGATTGAGAAAGTAGGCTGGTATTGATTTGTTCAGTAGTGCATGTGTTGCACTGTTCAAAGGACTTCTGTTGTGTCTGTCGTTGAGCCTGTCGCGACAGCACCTGTCGCGGCAGAGGTCTGTTGATGTCGCGGCAGCGAACAACAACTCTGTACTTCAAGTTTAGCAAGAACCCCTGTTGTGACTCGTCCTATCCCTAGGTCCAAGTTCTCTCGATGAACACGTCTTGGATGATACCTCCCGGCGTGAATCAAGGGATGAACGCCAATGTTTGTGGATTCTTCTTTAGCTGCTTAACCTTGTACCTATCCCTAGGCCAAGAAGGTTTAACTATAAACCGGGAAACTCGTATTTACTCCTTTCGTATACTTAACTCTCCCGATATTAAGTAAATAGATAACCTCACAATGCTCTCCCGATACTCTTATGAGATATGAAAACCAGAGTAAATAAACTTGAAGTTTTATTGAATTGAACAGAAAATCCTAAGAAACATTTTAACCCTTACAACTACTTTTCAAGATCAACCCTTAGCCCTGGAGGAAGTTTAGAACATGATGGAGAAGGGGAATGCTAGGGTTTGTGATGGAAGACGGCTAGGAACTAGGTTATCCTTCTCTAGGTCGAATTACAAGCTATTTATAGGCTTTGGGTACAAGTTTTCTTAATGGCCAAGAGTACTAGTTCGAATTAAAGTACAAATCATTTAAACACTAAATCTCTTAGTAGAATTCTTTTAATTCGTCCTATCTTTTTTCTTTGACTTTCTCCTCAAACTTTGGGAAATGCCTTCTTTGTGCTTCTGGACTCCAAAAATAATGCAATTGGTCTCTAAAAATTAGGCTTGAAATCCTCTATCAGTCGAATTCCACTTTGCAGTTTTCCATCTCTTCTTCTTCACTGCCGCCACCTCTGTCACGGCAGATGTCACGACAACGAGTATAAGGCAGTTTGCTTTGGCCCTTTTTGCTCCAGCTTTGCAGTTATCTTCTGTTCCTCTGCTGCCATGGATGCTGCCACGACAGGTACCTGCAAGAATTGAGCGAAATCAGCAGCATCTGTGCAATAATTATTCATTTGTGATGTTTATGCAAAATCTACCTAAAATGCAACTAAACATGCTTGAGTGCATCAATAATATGGGTAAATGAGGGTTAAAATATAGAACATTTATGAACTCAAAAAAGGTGTTGCTTTCATTGCAGCCATAAACTGTTTGAACATGTCAGACATGTTCTGATACCATGCAACCTGAGAGGTAGGTGCAGTAGGCTCAGTACCCTGAACCAGAGGGTTCTGTGGTTGCGGTGGATTCGGAGGATTCCCTCCTCTAACCTCCTCGCCATGTGTCGAGGAGCCAGTAGCGAGCTCGTCAATATGAGCTTAGTTTGTCTTAGACATATCTATATGAAAGATCGGATCAGTCGACAAGTCATAATAAACACAATATATAACTCCTAGGTGGCAAAGTAACACAATAAAAAAGCAACAGACTTCGGTTTAGTCCTAGAATCGACTAAACTCTAGCTCTGATACCACAGATGTAACACCCCCTACCCAGCCTAGTCGAGAACCGAATCGGAGAGTGTTACCAATGAAGGATATAAAGAACAGAGCACGAAAATTTCATATTAAACATTGATAATCATCGATAAGCAAGAATTAATACCAGATATGTTATTTAGTCCAATTTACCCTATGAGCAATTAATTGACCAATTAGGGCCTATGTTGAGTGTGTAAAAGTTCTATTATTTACACCCTTTTTAACCCATTTTTCTGCTGCATTCAAGCATCATTGCATTGCATTTAGGTTAGTTTTCAATAAAACATCACAATTATATAAAAGGCGCGGATTCTACTAAAAGATGGCTATTTTTGCAGGTATCTGTCATAGTAGAAGATGAAGGCAGGCGCAGGGCAGAGAAGCAAGAGAGCGGAACTGGACAAGCAGCCAAAGAAGACGAACCTGTCATGGACCTGTCGTGACAGCATGGTGACAGCAGATTTATGAAGAGGAAAAGTCAAGTGGACCTCGATAGATAGAGAAAAATCTGCTCGTCTGTCGTGTGAACGCCAAATATTTTTCCAAGCCCCGGATCAAAAGATATGTCAAGCCAAAGCTCAAGGAGGAGAATTTCCATGAAACAAGGAGGCGGCTGGAAAGTAGGAGACTTTAGAGATTTAGTCCTTATTAGAATCTTACTTTTAATTAAAGTTGTAATCCTTGTTACCTTAGAATACTTGAGCCCAAAGCTTATATAAGGGCATAGTTTTGACCTAGGAGACATCATCCCTCATTCTACCCCATAACCGATAACCTAAACCCCCCCTGCCGTTTACCTGTCACCGATATGTTCTAAATTCCCCCTAGGGCTACGGGTTGTTTTGTAAAGTAGTTGCAAGGGTTGCTTTGTTTTAGGATTTTTCAAGTTCAATAAAATAAACTTCAAGTTCTTTTATCTTGGTTCTAATATCTTGCAAGAGCATCGGGAGAGCATTGTGAGGTTATCCATTTACTTAGCATCGGGAGAGTTAAGTATACGAAAGAGATAAGAGCGCGTTCTCTAGTTTATAGTTGAACCATCTCGTGCCTAGGGATAGGGCGAGGTTAAGTGGCTAAGGAAGAATTCATACACATCGGTGTTCATCCTTCGATTCACGCCGGGAGGTATCATCAAAGACGTGATCATCGACAGACTTGTGCCTAGGGATAGGGCAAGGCAGATCTGGGATTCTTGCCAAGCTTGAAGTACGGAGTTGGTGTTTGCTGCCGCGACAGCCAACGGACAGCTGCCGCGACAGGTGCTGTCGGCGACAGGCGCGACGACAGAACTGGAGATCCTAAGCAATTCAATACCTGCACTACTGAGCAACTCAATACCAGCCCCTTCTCTCTATCTTGATTTCTCAATCCTTTATTTTACGTTTTCACCTTATTATTCTCGTGACAACTTTTAATTATTCCCTTTACTTTCGTGCAGTAAACAAGGTGAAGTCATTAGCCCAATCCCTGTGGAGAGGATATCCGATACTTCGTATCACTTTACTACTTGCGTCGTGTACACTTGCACTACAATTGCGATAGACTCTTTTACACGCAACAAGTTTTTGGCGCCGTTGCCGGGGATTGGCAACATAACTACATCTTTCTTTTATTGCACTTTTAACTTTTATTCTTATTTTCGTTTTTTTTTCTTATCTTTATTTTTCTTTTTCTTTTGTGTTTTCAACTCTTGCTTTTCACGAGGTTTTCTTGTTTATGCGCAGATCCAAAAGAGGTGAAGATCCTGAGTATAAATTAGATCCAGAGATCGAACGTTCCTTCAATCTCAAGAAACAACTTCGCCGACTTTTAGACAGAAACGAATATCTCGAAGAACAGCTAGAGAAGATGGCCCATAACCAACCTGCTGGTGGATTCATACCACCCCTTGGCAATAATAACCCACCTGTCGCCGATCCGCCCGCAGCAGGTGGACGATGGTCATGTCGTGACTACATGCTGAATGATCATGTAGAGCTGGAGACCACGCTGCCGGATATTGATGTTGATAACTTCGAGCTTAAACCTGTCATGTTTAGTATGATCAACAACGCCAGACAATTTAGTGGTTCTGCGACAGAAGATGCTAGGGAGCATCTCAAAACGTTCCAGGAGATCTGTGGTTCGTTTAGACTGCCAGGAGTTAGTCCGGAGATACTAAGGCTTCGGTTATTCCCTCACTCCTTGAGGGACAGAGCTAAAACTTGGTGGAATAAACTAACACCGGGTTCTATTATGACTTGGGCAGATCTAACTCGTGAATTCTTATCTCGTTTTAATCCTTCGCATTTATCTGAGCGATTACGTAATGAAATTGCTACTTTTCAACAGGAAGATGACGAGCCAATGCACGAGGCCTGGGACAGGTTTACTACTCTTCTTCGAAACTGCCCTATGCATGGATTCCCCGTCTGGAATCAGGTTACAAAGTTTTATAATGCTGCCAATCTACAAACTCGCATCCGAATTGATTCTGCAGCAAATGGATTACTATTGGATAAAGATCCGGACGAGGCATTACAAGTTCTGAAAAATTTAGCTAAGAATGAAGAACAGTTTCCGACAGCTAGAAGAGGGGGTAAACGGGTACTTGCTGTCAAGGACTATGAGGCCGACAACACTATGAAATCACAGGTAGCATTCCTTACTAAAGCCATGAAACACTTATTGAATGAAGAGGACTTACGAGGATTTGCTGTCGAGGAAGTTTGTACTACTTGTGAGGGAAATCATAGTAGGGATGAATGCCCTATAAATATAGAAGAGGGAAAATATGTTGGAAATTACAAGCCAAACTACAATTCCAACAACTACAATCCTAATTGGAGGAAAGATCCCAAATTTTCTTGGAGTAACCCTAACAATGCTCTGAATCCGCAAGTGCATAATCAGAATCAGGGGGGTCCTAGATTGTTGACGCGACAGCAACAGCAGCCGCAAAACCTGCCGCAGAACCTGTCGCCGCAACAGCAACAGCAGCCACCACCTGCCACGAGTAGTGTATTGGAGCAGACTCTGGCCACTTTTATGTCTCAGACTGGTACGTATATGGACAATATTAATCAGTTTGTCAAGAAGACAGAATACTTTATGGATGAAACCAAGATGAGGATGACAAATCATGAGGCTACCTTGAAATCTCTAGAGACACAAATGGGTCAGGTATCCCAGCACATTAAGCCGAGGTAGAATGGAGGTTTCCCTAGCAATACTGAAAATGCTAGACCGCCCCCACATGAGCAATGTAAGGTGATTACTACTAGGAGTGGGAAAAAGTTACCTGGACCGGAAAAAGCTGAAACAGAAAAGGAACCTGCCTTAGATAAACCTGCCGAGGAAGCTGCCCCGACAGGTGATAAACAGACTGCTGCCGATGAGCCTGTCACGACAGCAGAAGCGACAGAGGAGAAAAATGAAGAACATCGTCCTCAGATTCGTATGCAGTGGGAAGGACGTGTTGCTGATTACCGTCCCCCACCACCCTTTCCTCAACGGATAAAGCAAGCTAAGCAAGAATCTCAACTTAAAAAGATTTATGATATTTTTAAGCAGGTTCAGATTAATATTCCGCTGTTAGATGCCGTTAGGGAGATGCCCGGTTATGCTAAATTTCTCAAGGATGTCATGTCAAAGAAATATAAACTTGGGGAGTTTGAAACGGTAAGGATGGCAGATGGTTGCATGAGTATTCTTCATCGGCAGCCACCCCAGAAGAAGAAGGATCCAGGGAGCTTCCTCATACCTTGTGTAATCGGTGACAAATTTGTGGGTAAGGCACTTTGTGATCTTGGAGCTAGTGTTAATCTAATGCCCAAATCTATTTTTCAGAAATTAGGTATTGGGAAGGCGCGGCCCACGACAGTTACCTTACAGCTAGCCGACCGCTCTTACGTTCATCTAGAGGGAAAGATTGAAGACATTTTGGTAAGAGTGGATAAGTTTATTTTTCCTGCTGACTTTCTTATTTTAGATTGCGAGGCAGATGAGAACGCACCAGTCATCCTTGGGCGACCCTTTTTAGCCACAGGAAGATCACTGATTGATGTGGAGAGAGGAGAACTCACCATGCGAGTAAATGATCAAGAGATTAAGTTGAATGTTCTCCAATCAATGAAATGAGCTGATTTGGACGAGGAATGCAAGGCCATCATTGAGGTGACCTTTGATTACCCCTGCATCAGGTCGGGCTGCCATGATAAAAAATTTGGTCACTGCTGCGACAGCCATTTACAGACCTGTCACGACAGCGATGACGACAGCACCGACGACAGCAACTCATCTGAATCCGATACATCTGATACTGAAGGTCATGAGGAGGTAAATTGGTTAGACCATCGTCCAGGTAAGTTATTCGAACCCTTGAACTACACTTCGGATAACCATTTAATCCAAAATCCCTCTACTGTTGAACCACCTGTCTTAGAACTTAAGCCCCTGCCAGGGCAGTTTAAATATGCTTATCTTGGTTGTGATGACACACTGCCCGTAATCATCTCTGCTAAGCTGCCGCAGGAACAGGAACGACAGCTGATCGACATGCTAAGGCAGCACAAAAAGGCGATTGGATGGACGATAGCAGACATTCAGGGCATTAGTCCGGCGTTATGCATGCACAAAATCCTTCTTGAGGAAGATCATAAGCCGACTATAGATGCTCAAAGGCGGCTAAACCATGCGATGAAGGAGGTAGTGCGTAAGGAGATCATTAAATGGTTAGATGCTGGTATTATTTACGCCATCTCCGACAGCAAATGGGTTAGCCCGGTGCAATGTGTTCCCAAGAAAGGAGGCATGACCGTGATAACCAACGAAAACAATGAACTAATCCCAACCAGGACTGTGACCGGTTGGAGGGTTTGTATGGACTATCGGAAGCTTAACAAAGCTACCCGAAAGGACCACTTCCCTTTACCCTTTATTGATCAAATGCTTGATAGATTAGCGGGTAAATCTTATTATTGTTTTCTTGATGGTTATTCAGGTTATAACCAAATTGCTATTGCACCGGAGGATCAAGAGAAAACGACTTTCACATGCCCCTACGGAACATATGCATTTAGGAGGATGCCGTTCGGCCTTTGTAACGCACCTGCCACCTTCCAAAGGTGCATGATGGCAATATTCTCCGACATGGTAGAGGATTTCCTTGAGATTTTCATGGATGATTTTTCCGTCTTTGGAGACGATTTTGAGAGCTGCCTCAGCAACCTCCAAAAGGTACTTGAAAGATGTGAAAAAGCTAATCTTGTTCTTAATTGGGAAAAATGCCATTTTATGGTAGATGAAGGGATAGTTTTAGGCCATAAGATTAGCTGCCGTGGGATAGAAGTCGACAGGGCAAAAATAGAGGTCATTGAGAAGCTGCCGCCGCCAACAACTGTCAAGGGCATTAGGAGTTTTTTAGGGCATGCTGGTTTTTATAGAAGATTCATTGCAAATTTCTCAAAAATCACCAAGCCTCTATGCCATCTCCTAGAACAGAACCGACCCTTTGACTTTAACGAAGAATGTACTGAAGCATTCAAGGTTCTGAAGGAAAAATTAGTGACAGCCCCCATAGTACAGCCACCAGACTGGACACAACCGTTTGAGATCATGTGTGATGCTAGTGACTATGCTGTCGGGGCAGCACTTGGGCAGCGCAAAGACAGGCTGTTTCACGTCATATACTATGCCAGCAAAACATTAAATGAAGCCCAAGTGAACTATACCACCACAGAAAAGGAGCTGTTAGCTGTGGTGTTCTCCATCGACAAGTTTCGTTCTTACATACTTGGAACGAAGGTAATAATACACACCGACCATTCTGCCCTCAAGTACTTGTTTGCAAAGAAGGATGCGAAGCCTAGGCTGATACGATGGATCTTGCTATTACAAGAATTCGACCTTGAGATCAAAGACAAAAAGGGGACAGAAAATCAAGTGGCAGACCACTTGTCGAGGTTGGAGACGGGACAGAGCCTACCGTTAGATGAGACACACATACTGGAGACCTTCCAGATGAGCAGCTCTTTGCTGCCGCAATAGCTGTCGCGACAGCTATGGCGGCAGGTAAGTCTTCTAACCTTCCTTGGTATGCTGATTTCGTTAATTTTATAGTTAGCGGAATATTACCTACTGATCTTAATTATCAAGCCAGGAAGAGGTTCCAAAATGATGTTAAACATTATTATTGGGATGAACCTCTTCTTTTCAAAATGTGTGCAGATCAGGTTATAAGAAGGTGTGTACCACAAGAAGAACAAGAAGACATTCTCCATCACTGTCATGCTTCACAATATGGAGGTCACTTAGGAGGCAATAAAACGGCTGCCAAGGTGCTGCAGTCAGGGTTCTACTGGCCGACACTATATAAAGATGCACAGGAATTTTACAGAAACTGTGACAGGTGCCAGAGGACAGGTAACATCTCAAGGAGAAACGAGATGCCACTGCAGAATATTTTAGAAGTAGAGATCTTTGATGTTTGGGGGATTGATTTTATGGGACCTTTTCCATCTTCGTGTGGAAACCTTTACATCCTCCTAGCAGTGGACTATGTCTCCACGTGGGTAGAAGCAATCGCAACGCAAAAGAATGATGCCAAAACGGTCCAAAAGTTTCTGCACAAAAACATTTTTTCTAGATTTGGCATCCCTAGAGCGATTATCAGTGATGAAGGGAGACATTTCGATAATAGGGTAATTGCTGCCGCTTTGAAGAAATATGGTGTCAAGCACAAGATCGCGACAGCATACCACCCACAGACCAATGGACAGGCTGAGATATCCAATAGGGAAGTGAAGAACATCCTTGAAAAGATGGTTAAACCAACTAGGAAAGACTGGTCTTTACTTCTGAATGATGCATTATGGGCATACAGGACAGCTTTCAAGACTCCATTGGGCATGTCTCTATTCCGACTGATTTACGGGAAAACCTGTCACTTGCCTGTCGAGATCGAGCACAAGGCATATTGGGCAATTAAGGCAGTGAACATGGACTTGGATAAGGCCGGCTAGAAAAGGTTATTAGATCTGAACGAAATTGAAGAATTACGGACAATGGCCTACGATAATGCAAGGATTTACAAGGAAAAGACTAAGAAGTGGCATGACAAGAAGTTGCTGCCACGACAGTTCTGCCCAGGGCAACTTGTGTTGTTGTTTAATTCTAGGTTGAAACTCTTTCCAGGGAAGCTCAAATCTAGATGGTCTGGCCCGTTCCAAGTGGTTCAAGTTTTTCCCCATGGTGCCATTACAATTCAATCATTAAAGGATGGGCACCAATTCAAAGTCAATGGACAACGCCTCAAGCACTATCAGGGGACTGAAGCCCCAGGACTACAGGAAGTGGTTACTTTAGATGATGCCCCACAAGGCATCACTAATTTAACCTAATTTTTATTTTTATTTATTTTATTATTATTAGGAAATTAGGTTTATTTTATTCGAATAATGTTTTGTTTTATAATTTCAGTTTTTAAGAAATAAAGGAGTCAAGAAGAAAAGAAGAAGTGAGCCCAGCCCACCGCCCATCCATCAGCCCACTAAAGCCCATTTATTGAAGCCTGCCGTTTCGGCTGCCGCCGCAGACGGATACGACAGGCTGTCAACAGACTGACACAGCAGACGCATTAATACGTGACAGACGCGTCAGACACGCTATATTCAATCTGCCGCCCCGTTATTCTCGCCTGCCGTTGCGGCATTAAATGGGCAGCTACTCGACCGCTATATAAACCCCTTCCCCTCTTCATTTTTCATCACTTCTGTTTTTTCTCTCTTGTTATTCTCTTCTAGTTTTATCTATTTTCTTTCTTTGTCAGCCCTTGCAACCAAAAATGTCTTCACGACAAACCCGTCAGAACGCTGCTGCCGCTTCTTCTTCAGCAGCAGCAGCCCCGTTCGCTAACAAGGAACTATGGGAGGAGCGGAGCTTCATCTATAACAGAGATGCCCCCCATATGGGACTCCGGCCGTTCATAATGAAGGCCATAACAGCACAACTTTGGGAGGACTTTGCCGAACAGCCGGCAGAGCTTAATGACACTCTGGTCAGGGAATTTTATGCGGCGATCGACAGCAAGACGGCGACATCTGTCACCGTCCGAGGAGTGACAGTTCCTTTCACCGTCAGCAGCATCAACCATGTATTCGGCCTCTTCTTTGGCCCCAATGATGATGCTCATCAACAATTTTGGGACACCCTCGACGCTGCCGGACATGATGCTGACATGAGGGAGTTGACAGAAGCGGGAACGACATGGAGCACCAGTAAGAAGAACCCCCACTCTGTCAACAGGGGGCAGCTACTCCCTGAGGCAAAACTATGGAACGCTTTTATCAAAAAGCGTATCCTGCCCTCATCCCACCATACGACAGTCAACAGGCAGCGGTTGGCCCTCATCCACTCTATCATGCATGACAGGCCCATCAATGTGGGCAGATACATGAGGGACAGCATCCTCGATTGTGCTTTCCGCTCGGACTCACGACTATGCCTACCATCAACCATCACTGCCCTCTGCCGCTGTGCTGCCGTACCAGAGGAGCCATCCGACAAAATCAAGAAGGGCAGCGGCTGGACAGACAGCAACATCTCCAGCCTCATGGAGGTCGTAGCTGCAACTCCCATCAACGCCTTCGACCCAAACGCCCCTCCTGCTAATTCCGATGATGAACCGGCCACCGAACCTGCCCCAGAAGCTGCCACCAACACCGCTCCGACAGATCAGAACGCCCACATCCTTGCTGCCATCTTGAGGATAGAGGAGCGCCAGATGGGTTTAATGACTTTCATCCGTGACATCTCCAATGCTACGGTAAATTTCATTACCAATACTTTGAATTTTACGGATGTCATTTTCCCCACCTTCCCCGCCCATTATTTCAATATCCCCTCCCCCACTCCCACACCACCTGTCTCTCCCCACGGAGAATCTGCCTCCTCCACACCATCCCCGACGGCAGCCGGCAGCCCATCGGCAGACACCTCCCCTCGAGGAACAAAGCGAGCTGCAACTGATGACAGCCCTCTTGTCCGGAGGAATTTGGACAGCGCCTTCACACGAGTGAAACGTATTAAGCATATGGCCGACAAAAGAAGGCTGTCCAAAGCCATCACGAGTGACAGCTGGGACAGCAGCAGTAGTTCCGATGTCCGACTAGTGGAGCAACCTGCCCTTCAAACTGCTGAAGAACCTGCCCCTCAACAGGCCGATGAACCTGTTGAGCAACCTGTCCAACCCCCTCCTCAGCGCAGGCGCCGCCATCAGATCCGCGTCAGCAGCAGCAGCGAGAGCAGCGCCTGAAAATTTAAGTCTTTATTTTCTCTTATTGCTGCCTGCCTTTATATTTTGTGATGTACTTTGTTCTTTTCTTTTTTCTATCTTTCTTTTATTTTCCATGGCATTTTGCATTGAGGGCAATGCAACCCTTGAGTTTGGGGGTGGCACCCTCCATATTTAATGGAGTCCTTAGTACATCTTTCAATTATTGTTGTGTCTTTTTTCTTTTAAAAAAAAAATTAAAACTGTTGCCTTGAAACTGTGAAGTTAACTTACCTGTCATGACGGCTCTGTCGTGGCAGCATCCTTAGGACAGGTTAAGGAAAAGTTTAGAGCCTTTCTATAGTTCTGAAAACTTAAACACTTTTGTGACTGTTATACTGCTTAGATTTCTTTTAGCCAAACTAGAATAGGAAAACTTAGCACTTAGAGTAGAAAAGAGACTAGAATCTCAGGAAACCTAGAGGTGCCTACCACCGGCTCTAGGCAGATAACCAGAGAAAAACTTCTAGAGGTGCCTATCACCGGCTCTAGACAGTTAACTAGAGGTGCCTGAAATACTGGCTCTAGTAAAAGAGAAGAAGTTTGAAAAAAAGGAAATAACTAGAGGTGCCCAATTCTGGCTCTAGTAAGAAAAAAAGAAAACAGTCTCGTAGGAAAAACTCTAAACAAGCTAAAGTCAATTATTCTAGTGAAACTAAGAGAGTCTTGGCATATAACTGTTCACAAGCATGCACACACTACACGAGAGCTATAGGGAGATTCCGGACAGATCCTAACCTTTCCGACAGGTTGCTGCCGCCATAGAGAATGAGCGACGGGTAAGGGACAGTTCACTGTTTGAAGGCCAACACAAAAAAATATTCATTTTTCTTTCTTCATTGCTTGAGGGCAAGCAAAAACTTGAGTTTGGGGGTGTGTTGAGTGTGTAAAAGTTCTATTATTTACACCCTTTTTAACCCATTTTTCTGCTGCATTCAAGCATCATTGCATTGCATTTAGGTTAGTTTTCAATAAAACATCACAATTATATAAAAGGCGCGGATTCTACTAAAAGATGGCTATTTTTGCAGGTATCTGTCATAGTAGAAGATGAAGGCAGGCGCAGGGCAGAGAAGCAGGAGAGCGGAACTGGACAAGCAGCCAAAGAAGACGAACCTGTCATGGACCTATCGTGACAGCATGGTGACAGCAGATTTATGAAGAGGAAAAGTCAAGTGGACCTCGATAGATAGAGAAAAATCTGCTCGTCTGTCGTGTGAACGCCAAATATTTTTCCAAGCCCCGGATCAAAAGATATGTCAAGCCAAAGCTCAAGGAGGAGAATTTCCATGAAACAAGGAGGCGGCTGGAAAGTAGGAGACTTTAGAGATTTAGTCCTTATTAGAATCTTACTTTTAATTAAAGTTGTAATCCTTGTTACCTTAGAATACTTGAGCCCAAAGCTTATATAAGGGCATAGTTTTGACCTAGGAGACATCATCCCTCATTCTACCCCATAACCGATAACCTAAACCCCCCCTGCCGTTTACCTGTCACCGATATGTTCTAAATTCCCCCTAGGGCTACGGGTTGTTTTGTAAAGTAGTTGCAAGGGTTGCTTTGTTTTAGGATTTTTCAAGTTCAATAAAATAAACTTCAAGTTCTTTTATCTTGGTTCTAATATCTTGCAAGAGCATCGGGAGAGCATTGTGAGGTTATCCATTTACTTAGCATCGGGAGAGTTAAGTATACGAAAGAGATAAGAGCGCGTTCTCTAGTTTATAGTTGAACCATCTCGTGCCTAGGGATAGGGCGAGGTTAAGTGGCTAAGGAAGAATTCATACACATCGGTGTTCATCCTTCGATTCACGCCGGGAGGTATCATCAAAGACGTGATCATCGACAGACTTGTGCCTAGGGATAGGGCAAGGCAGATCTGGGATTCTTGCCAAGCTTGAAGTACGGAGTTGGTGTTTGCTGCCGCGACAGCCAACAGACAGCTGCCGCGACAGGTGCTGTCGGCGACAGGCGCGACGACAGAACTGGAGATCCTAAGCAATTCAATACCTGCACTACTGAGCAACTCAATACCAGCCCCTTCTCTCTATCTTGATTTCTCAATCCTTTATTTTACGTTTTCACCTTATTATTCTCGTGACAACTTTTAATTATTCCCTTTACTTTCGTGCAGTAAACAAGGTGAAGTCATTAGCCCAATCCCTGTGGAGACGATATCCGATACTTCGTATCACTTTACTACTTGCGTCGTGTACACTTGCACTACAATTGCGATAGACTCTTTTACACGCAACAGCCTAAGCAAATTATTAAAAGAAAACATTAAGGTCCGAAGTGTAAATCCTTTTAAACAAATAAACATGTCTCAACAGAATGCAATATCTCATAAGCTCACATTCATTTGGTGTTTCAAGCAGTTCATTAATAGTTGAATTCATCAATTAAAGGATAAGAATTAATCATAATCCAAGCTAATTTCGTCTCATTACAAGTAATTAACTAAGCAGCCTACTCGTATTGATACACCCTTGGGTTGTATCGATATAGGTGGTCAAAGGTCAACACATGTTATTATGGCTTAAGGTCCGTATCAATACAGGTAAGACCCGTATCGATACAAGTTGACTCAACACAAATATTGACTTGACTTGGGTTAACCCGTATCGATACGGGCTAGGTCTGTATCGGTACGAGTGTTCACAGTAACACAGGGTAGGAAAATTGCATTGATATGACACCGACCATAGTAATACGATGGTTGACAGTGGCAAAAATGGTATGGTACGGCTCAAACTGTATCGATACCCCCTTTGATTTCCTTAATTCCCAGAACAAGGGCGTATCGATACCCTATCACCCGTATCGATACCCTGTCCTGTAATGTAAAAATTTTATCTGGTTTTTCATCGATTTGCCTTATCAAACCTTGTCCAAAAGCCATGAAACTTTACCAGCAATCCATAAAACATGTAATCTAACGGCATGCAGGATTTCATGATCATATGATTTCGTTTGCTAGGTTTTGACCCTTAAGCACCATATTTGACAATTTTGGCAACTTATACAACACCAAAAGTACCATTTAGGACTATAGAGCAAAACACACTACAAGCAATTTACATACACAACAAAATGGGTATAAAGGACTATTTCGACTACTCTGCCACCTTTCTAGGAGTTCAAAAGATCAAAACACATTACTTGTAGCTCGGAGGTGACTTGCTTGCTCGATTAATCCTCGATCTTGGTACGAACAACTTCTTAACCTGAAATGCATAAGATGAATGCATTAGGCATATTTTGCCTAAGTGAGGTACTCTTTACCATGCAAATAAACAAGAGAATAAAAATTAATCATGCTTAACAATGATGCAATAACGATAACAATAACAATAGGCATGCTATAACGATAATCATGATTCCTTATCAATTATCATAATCTCATATCAATACTCTTTGGATTGATTTTGGACTATGGATATGTGATTTCCTACGCCTCACCAAACAATGATTGGTTTGTACCCTCCGCCTCGCCTGTATGACCAAAATCAAACACATCCCTCTGCCTCGCCATTCAGTATAGGTCGTAGCATTAGGACCGTAGTCCACCCATACACTAAGCTCATGAATTCTATGGCATGCAATTGTATCCCTAATCCATCAAATCCAAGGTCTATAACAATGACAATAATTGGTAATTAAAAATCAATATTTTAATGGCAATATTTTTACAACTTGGTGATTATCATATCAATATTAAAATCAATAATTCCTTAACATAAACAAGGTCGATAGCAATATTCGATGACAATTACAGTAACATAATCAATTTTCGATGCTTACCATGTCTTACCTACATGATAAACATGAATTCCGATGCAATAAAACCTTACCATGTAAAGGTTAGTAACAAGAAGATCATGAACAATGGATTCGGGCTAGGTACATTGCCTAGATTCGAGACTCTGACTACACTCACCTTAGAATCTGATGCTTTTAATGCTCTCGGATAACAACGCCCTTATTTCTAGCTTTGATGGATGATGATAGAATGTCAGAATCCTCTTTCTAAGCTAGAAATCCAATAAGAAATTATTAGAATCGATACTACGACTTCGTAATCAATAAAATGACATCAAAAAAATTTCTAAACTTAATAATATTATCATCTCAAGTTTTCCATGGATGACCGAACCCTAGGTCAAGATTACACACAAATTAACCATAGGTTCATTTGATCATTTAGAGGATTAAACTCACCCAACCGGCAGGAACGATTTGCCAACCAAGAACCGAAGAAATCGAAGCTTACTATCAAGCTCCCATAGAGGTTCTTGCTTGATATCTAAAGGAAGAAGATGAAGGGAGGTGTATGCTTGTTTTCTTCAATCGGGTAAGGGTAATAAAAGATGACATTTATTTACCCCTTTTGTTTTATTTTTAACACTTAAGGTTTCCATTAATTGAAGGAACCTATTTAGATACCCCACGTGAGAATTTCTTTAATTTTGAAGAGGGGTTAATTACTTAATTAGTCCCTCAACCTTTTGGAGCTCATGCCTTATCTCCCAACTATCAATTTTTACAAATCAACCACTAAGGTTTCAAATACTATTCAATAGAGTTCTAGTCCGTTAAATTTATTGACTTAAAGTCCTTTAACACTTATCTAGACTTAAGACAAAGGCTAAAACCATACTTTAGTTTATATGGAAAATAGATTCCGATCGCCGGAATCCAATTCCGACTAGACCAGATTTCAGAGTGTTACAGAATTGATATTTTTAAATCAAAGAAAACCTAACCTTATGACTCCCAAATTGAAAGGTGTATGCTTGAGCTTGGTGGAGAGGATGACAAAGCATATGTATGCTTGTTCCTTTTAAACAAAGGATAAGTTTTGGTCTCAGTGAAACAAAGCAAGAATGAGAGTTTTCTTTTTTTATTCATTAAAGGGATCTATAACCCTCGTCATATCCCACCTCACTCTTAGCCAATGAGAAGCTTACCCCAATAGAAGGGTTTTCCTTAAACAATATTTTCTAACAATTATACTTTTTACTATTCCAAGTAATTGATGACTTTAAATCTCCTTTTCAGATAAGTTAACACGTGGGGAGGACAACAATAAGCAGGTGAGTCATCACCCGCTTATTTTCTTTCAATTTATCCTTCAAACAGATTCAAAACAGGGGACTCGTTTCTAAACATGTGAAACAGCATCGAAATGGTTAAGCAAAAGTCCAAAAGTTAGTTAATATCGTTGGAATTGTATTGAAACGCCCTTTAACCATTTCAAAACGCCTTACCTAGGCCGTTTCGGTACGGGTCTGACTGTATCGAAACGCCTAGATCAAAATAATCATTTTAGGCATTTTAAGGAAGTCTTAACTAAAGATAAGTTCATTTAGGATCTCTTAACAATATAATCTATAATTTAGGCAACAAAGATACAATGTTTGAATATTTTAACACCAATACTCAGATCATCAGAATCTGATTCCTACTAGACCGATTTTTGGGGTGTTATAGTGTGCACATTAAAATCTTAAAACAAGAACAAATAATGCAAGTTTTCTACAATTTCCTTGGTTGGGAAAATATAAAAATGAGATTAAAAATTTTCAACACATTTTACAAAAATACTCGCTAAAACAACTTCAAAACATTAAGAAAAAATTATTCTTCTATGAGGAAATTTTATAACATTTAAAATTATTAAGTTTTGTATGCTTCCCTTAGAAATACGAACAAATATAACTTATTTAATCACATTTTCAAAACCAGTCCATGCATGATTAAATCACATTAATAAACTAAAACAAATTCCTTGAGATAATGCTTCAATTTCAATCATCCATCAGTTATAAACTCAAGGCAAGAATCAAACATCATATAATCATTTAAGCTTTAAGCTCATGCAAAAAAAATAGGCATTAAAGCATAAAATAAATCCCATATAAACAACCAAAATTCACATTCAATAAGCTTTAAAATTAGAGGTTACCATCATTTCTTTGAGTGACTAGAGCATCTAAATGTCTTTACATTTCTCATTATTAATCCAATACACCTACAAGAGACATTTACTTGTGTTGTGCACATGACAAACGAAAAAGAAAATCAAACAAGCAAGAACACAAGAAATTTAACGAGGTTCAACACTGTGCTTACGTCCTTGGGGAGCAAAGAGCGGTTGTTTTCTTTTATTTAATCAATGGTCCTTAGGTTACAAATAACACATCTATTTATAGACCCGGTACAATTACAAAAATACCCCGTACCGTTTCGCGGGGGCTTCGCCCCCGCACTCCCAACCCACTTAATCCGAGCCAACCGAAAAGTCGAGTACTCATTTGATGGACAAATGCTCTTGCTCCGCAAAGCCTAAAGAACAATTGATGAAGTGCCTAATGAGGTGGGGGTAAGCATCTTTATATAGCCCCTACATCCAAGTCCTATTCTAACTAGGATAAGGAATACTACTCCCCGAAGGATTAGAACAATTGTAATCCTAGTTAAAGTAGCCAGTATATGTCCTTTTACAATATATGAGCCATACTTAACAAATCTCCACCTTGGCGAATATCATGCCCCTTAAGAGATAAAACTAGAGTCTCCCACACATCAAAGTGGGTTGGGAAACCATGCTTCTCTAGAATTTGCAAACATTCAACAAGTCCAAACAATGCTTGAACTTGTCTGTAGTAACAGGCTTGCTCAACATATGCGCTGGATTGTCTGCAGTATGCACCTTTTGAAACAATATCTCACCAGATGTAATCAACTCTCTAATCTTGTGAAACCACACATCAATATGTTTAGTTCTAGCATGATACACATGATTCTTAGTGTAGAGCGTTTGGGTGTTCTCTATTTATGAGCACAAGCGCACACTCCTGTCAAGTTATAGTATATAAGATATCGTCTCCCACATGGATTGGATAACTTGATTCGAATTGTTGTTCCTGCACAAGAAAAGTAAATGCACAAGTAAGATGTTTGTTGAGAAGAAAAGTAAAATAAAAACACAAGTAATTAATAAGGAAGTAATCAGGTTGATAGAGAGGGCAGGGTTATGCCGCTACTTAGTGTGAAACTACGTTGAATAGGTCAAGTTGCTTTGCATTGCCACGATCTGCTGCCTTGGCGGGTAATGGAAGGTTGAGGCGGCGACAACTTTCGCTGCCCCGGTGGCACTCTACTCTTGCAACTTTCGCTCTCCCGGCAGGTGAGGTGGAGAGAAGTATCGGTGGCAAGTCCGGCAGATACTTTAATTTCGACAAAGCAATTCTAAAGTGATCCTACCTATGTCTAGGCTAGGATTCTGTTGCTGTGTGATGTAGGCAATACTTAGCAATCTCAATGTAAACCTAACACATACAATTAACGTTTGGTTGCTACTTTTAGTCGCTGAAATTCTAACTTATGTCTAAGCTGAATTAGTCAGCACCTCGTCATGATGAGACCGTGCTTAATTCTTTCGTGAGTTTGACACTGTCATGCCCAACAAATGGATTCTTCAACTGGACTTTTGGAACTAATTGAAGGAAGTGAAGCACATGAATTAAGCAAACTAAGATTATTTTATTTTTAAAAACAAACTTGAAAACCTAAACAACCGTTCTCACAACTAATTACAATGTAACCCAAATCCAATGAGAGAATTAGAACATGTCGGAGGCAAGAAAACCTAAACTATGCCTAAGGAAAACCTATGCTTTCGTATATTGAAATACAAAAATATGTGAATTATATATAGGCCATAGTCTAGGTTAAGTCCTCCTTGGAATAAAAGTCTTCAAAGAGCTTTTGCATTAAATGCAACTTTAAATTATGACTTCTTTGAGTTGAATTTGGACTTTTTTCCCGTTGCTTTGCTCCGCAAGTAAGCTCATTCCTCTCCTTTGGCGGTACTGTCTGTTGCTCTAGGCGTCAGAAAATTGAGTGGATGACATCGTTAGAATTAGGATTTTCTGCTATACCAATCACACTCCAATTTACAAACTCCTAACTTTGCTGCCACAGGGGACAGGCTCACTTTGCTGTCCTGGGCGGTAGGCTCACTTTGTTGTCCTGAGCGGCAGACTCACTTTGCTATCCTGGGCGGCAGGCTAACTTTGTTGTCCTGGGTAGCAGGTATAGCGGCAACAGGTCCTCTACAACGGCTCTATCTATGTGGAATTACTTTAGTACAGCTCCTTGGTCTACTGCCTCAGGCTCCTCTCCTCTGGTTTACTCTTCTTCTAACAGCTTCTAGCCATGGAAAACTAAATCTACACTGAAACAACATCTCTACTTCACCAAGTAACAAATATTCAATAAAATCATGGCAAAACAAAGAATACTGTATTTATGCAATGCATGACCTAATTATGCCTAAAATGCACTTGAAAACATCAATAATATGAGATGGAATGTGCATGAAATATAGAACTTATGGACACTTTACACACCCCCAAACTCAAACTATTGCTTGTCCTCAAGCAATGCAACCTAAACATACTTACCCTTATATTAATTAGAAAGAAAAACATGTTTTCAACTTGATTCAGCACCTCAAGGCTGTGGCACCTACATTAGATTAGTGAAGGGAAAATAACAAGAAATAACTCAGTATTAATCTATAATGCCAGTGCAGTGTGTGCAGGATTGTGTACAGGTTAAATATGAAGAATAAATATATAAACAAAGATGTTGTTATGATATATAAGGTTGTTGCCGAGGCAGCACAATTAAGCACTATTATTTAATCATGACAATGAGGGCTTCAGCTCATCACAACTACTCTTCTAGGTCTGAAATTAAGATAAGAGCAAACTACAAAACCCCGAACCCATAGAGTAGAGTCATCCCGTGAAGACTTTCATTTACTCATGCTAATTTGCCCGTCACTGCAAAATTTTTAGACTCAGTGACTTTGATAGCAGTGGAGTGTCCTCGCACATGATTCTTCCTAGAGCCTGTTTCGGGCACCTCTAGGGTAAAACAAAAAATTTTCTTTGTTTTTCTCTGTCGTGGCAGTGCTTTGATTTTTCTGTCTCTGTTGCCTGCCTCGGCGGCTACCTGCAACCATTGTTAGAACTTTGTAAAGAATTCAAAAAACAAAGCAGTCAGTGTTTATCAGAAATTCTAACAAATTCAGCGAGTAACAATAGTGTTTTATAGTTTTTGGCAATTAAAAAAATCTAAGTTTTTCATGCTTTTCCCAAATTAAGTTCAATTTAATAATTGGTGCGAAAAATAATTACTCGGCTATCCTATCATAGGCACAAGTTATAACAATTTTTTTTCCGATTAATATGAAGGCAAGTAAAAAATGTAAACTACATGCTACTATGTATGCCTAAACAAAAATATGATAACTATACCCCACAAACTCGAGACATGCATTTCCCTCAATGCAAAAAATACAAAGAACAGAAAACTGAAAAATAAACATGAGTAAGGGACAGAAAACTTAGGCTTAGTTGTTGTCAGATAGTGGAGAAGACTTGGAAGAGTTATATGCTATGACGCCAATTGCGGGTTGCGGCAGTGCTACCCCCTGTTGTGCTCGGTGGCTTGATTCCCTTAGGTTTGAATCTAGATAAACAGTTGTGAGACGATAATAATGCAACTGAAAATAAAATCTAGTCCTTAGTAATTAAAATTTACTCCTAAATAAAGCAATAAATATGTGTAAAAATAAAAACTTAAAAATTTTGTTACTCTAGGAGTGCATTGGTATGCATCTCCTAAAGTAACTACTCCCTTATCGGTTGGAGCTTAAGAGGGTTGTTTCCGATACTTCTTATAGTCTACCCGCACCCTCCATCGAGTGACTATTCTCATGGTGGAGGAGTCCTTCTTCCTCGTTCCCTTGTAGTCCAGGTGAATCTTCCTCCTTGTTCTTATTCATGAAGGCATGAACATGTGATTAGGAAAAAATATATTACTCCCTAACCATGTACTTACCTCCTCTTTGTCGAAGTTCGTCATAGGGGAAAGTTTCCTTTGCTACCGAGGCAGTTGTTGTGGTAGTCTCATGTCATAGTGTTGTGCCAGTCAAGGGAAAACTCTTTAGGCTCCTCGAAAATATCCATTAGTAGAGATTTTGACGGCTGTAAATCTGCAAGCATCGGCTCCTCTAGATATATATAATCCATAGCTATCGAGGTGTCTGCCGAGGCAGGCGTCATTATGGAGGCTTCTGTCGTGGCAGGCCTCTCTGCTGAGGCATAGCTTTGCTTAGGTGCTGTCAGTTTGTCCTCAGGGCAGGGTTCTAGGTAGCTGCCGGAACAGCTGTCAATCTTGCTGCGCAGGCAGTGTTCTACATCCTCTTGGCTTGAAGTTCTAATTTCTCCTCACACATCAGAGATCTTTCCTCGCATTGCTCTTCATCCTCTTGTCCCGGGACATCAGTATCCCTCAGACTTAATTGTTCCAGTTCATCTATGGCATTGATGAGGATTGAATTGTTCAATCGTGCATCCATCTTAGCGATGCTGGCGTCCATAGCGGCTGTCACTTTATCCGTGAGCGCAAGGAAGGTTCAAAGTGTGTCCTTCAAATATTTTGGTTGTTCTTGCAGATAGCTATATTCCCAGGGCATGTCGCTTTTATTAGTAAAATTGTTATGGTAAAAAAATGAGGTTTTTTATCATACCATGAAAAATCTTGCTGCTACGGCGAAAACTGTGACAGCAGCATCAGTTGTCTCTGTTGCTATTGCGATGGCATCTGCTTTTCATATTCAGACATCCACTCCCAAGTGGTTTTTCTCGACATGTCTGCTGTAAAAAGATGGGGACAACTTTCGAACGCATGATTGCCTTCACAAAATTCGCAAGAACTTTCCTTAATACTGTTGCCCTTAATTCGTGGGGCACCTGAATAAGCACTTTCCCACATAGTTTTTTTCAACTGAAATTAAATGCAAATAGAATTAAGAGTGCAGGAAAATTAAAACGAATTTCGCTGTTACCAATCCCCGACAACGGTGCCAAAAACTTGTAGAGCGGTTGGGTGTTCTCTATTTATGAGCGCAAGTGCACACACATGTTAAGTTATAGTATATAAGATATCGTCTCCCACAGGGATTGGACAGCTTGATTCGAATTGTTGTTCCTGCACAAGAAAAGTAAATGCACAAGTAAGATGTTTGTTTAGAAGAAAAGTAAAATAAAAACACAAGTAATTAATAAGGAAGTAATCAGGTTGATAGAGAGGGCGGGGTTATACTTCTACTTAGTGAGAAACTGCGTTGAATAGGTCAAGTTGTTTTGCACTGCCACGATCTGCTGCCTTGGCGGGTAATGGCGAATTGAGGCGGCGGCAACTTTCGCTACCACGGCGGCACTCTGCTCTTGCAACTTTCGTTGTCGCGGTAGGTAAGGTGGAGAGAAGTCCCGGCGGCATGTCTGGTAGAAACTCCAAGTTCGGCGAAGCAATTATGAAGTGATCCTACCTATGTCTAGGCTAGGATTCTGTTGCTGTGTGATGTAGGCAATACCTAGAAATCTCAGCGTAAACCTAACACAGACAATCAACGTTTGGTTGCTCCTTTTAGCCGTTGAAATTCTAACTTATGTCTAAGTTGAATTAGTCAACACCTCGTCATGATGAGACCATGCTTAATTCTTTCGTGAGTTTGACACTGTCGTGCCCGACAAATGGATTCTTCAACTGGACTTTTGGAACTAATTGAAGGAAGTGAAGCACATGAATTAAGCAAACTAAGAGTATTTTTTTTATAAAGACAAACTTGAAAACCTAAACAACCATTCTCACAACTAATTACAACATAACCCAAACCCAAAGAGAGAATTCGAACATGTCGGCAGCAAGAAAACCTAAACTATGCCTAAGGAAAACCTATGCTTTCGTATATTGAAATACAAAAATATGTGAAGTATATATAGGCCATAGTCTAGGTTAAGTCCTCCTTGGAGTAGAAGTCTTCAAAGAGCTTTTGCATTAAATGCAACTTTAAATTCTGAATTCTTTGAGTTGAATTTGGACTTCTTTTCCCGTTGCCTTGCTCTGCAAGTAAGCTGATTCCTCTCCTTTGGCGGCTATGTTTGCTGCTCCAGGTGTCAAAACATTGAGTGGATGGCATCGTTAGAATCAATATTTTTTGCTCTACCAAATGTAATCCAATTTACCAACTCCACACTTTGCTGCCCCGGGCGACAAACTCACTTTGATGTCCTGTGTAGCAGCCTCACTTTGTTGTCCTGGGTGGCGGGCTCACTTTGCTGTCTTGGGCGGCATGCTCACTTTGTTGTCCTGGGCGGCAGGCTCACTTTGCTGTACTGGGCGGCAGTAGGTCCTCTGCAGCGGTTCTCTTTGTATGGAACTGCTTCAGTACAACTCCCTAGTTTGTTGCCTCAACCTCCTCTCCTCTGGTCTACTCTCCTTCTAACGGCTTCTAGCCTTGGAAAACTAAATATACACTAAAATGGCATCTTTACTTCACCAAGTAACAAATATTCAATAAAAGCATGGCAAAACAAAGAATATTGTATATATGCAATGCATGACCTAATTATGCCTAAAATGCACTTGAAAACAACAATAATAAGAGATGGAATGTGCATGAAATATAGAACTTACTTTACACTTAGCCAAATGAATAGCACTTTGGCTATCACAATGGAACTGAACTCCACCTTGCCAAATTCCCAATTCCTTCACTAGCCCGATAAGCCATAAGGCTTCTTTTTCAGCTTCAGCTACTGCCAAGTACTCAGCTTCAGTTGTTGATAATGCCACAATAGATTGAACAATTGACTTCCAACATATAGGCCCTCCACCAAGGGTGAAAACATACCTAGTTGTAGACCTTCTATCATCCAAATCACATGCATAGTCTGAATCCACATATCCAACAATCAAAGGATCATGTCGCTGACTGCCGAAAACAATTCCATGTCCCACAATACCCTTTAAAAACCTGAAAATCTACTTGACTGCTTCCCAATGTGATCTTCTTGGTTTAGACATGTATTTACAGACTTGACCAATAGCATGAGCTAAATCAGGATGAGTACATACCATCACATACATCGTGCAGCCGAGAGAACATGCATAAGGGACCTTTCCATTTTTCAATTTCATTGTCTGTCTTCGGGCACTGTTCTGTAGACAGCTTAAAGTGATTCGCCAATGGAGTGCTCACAGGCTTTGCTTTGCTCATCCCAAACCTGTCTAACACTTTCTCAACATAGCCTTGCTGAGATAACCATAGTTTCCTTGAGCCTCTATCTTTGTGAATCTCCATTCCAAGAATTTTCTTTGCTGCTCCTAAGTCTTTCATATCAAATTACTTACTCAATAAAGCTTTCAAACCGACAACCTCATGCATATACTTTGCAGCCAGCAACATATCATCAACATATAGTAGCAGAAAAATAAAAGAGCCATCATCAAGGCTTTTAACATAGACACAACAATCATACTCACATCGCTTGTATCCAATCTGAATCATGTCGGAGTCGAATCACTTGTACCATTTTCGTGGAGACTGCTTCAACCCGTACAAGGATTTCTTTAACCTGCAAACCAGATGTTCATCTCTGGATTGAATGAACCCTTCTGGCTGCTACATATAAATCTGCTCCTCTAGATCACCATGCAAAAAAGTAGTTATAACATCTATCTGCTCTATATGCAAATCCGAATTAGCTACAAGTGCAAGAACTGCCCTAATTGAAGTATTTCTAACCACATGAGAAAATATTTCATCATAATCAACTTCTTTTTGCTGTGAAAAAAACCTTTTCTACCAATCGAGCCTTGAACTTTCCCCCCTCTATTTCTGATACTCTTGGTTTCCTTTTATACACCCATTTGCAACCTATAGCCTTCTTTCCCTCAAGAAGCCTAGCTAGCTCCCACGTATGATTTTTCTACAAGATTCCATATCCTCAACCATTTCAGCCATCCATTTTCTTTTCTCCTGACTAGAGATCGCCCCTTGAAAATTATCCAGGTCTTCACTACAAATGTGAAGTGCAAAAGACACCATATCTTCAAAACCCAATCTGCATGGAGCCTTTACATTGGTGTGTCTCTCTCAATCTCTAGCTAAATTATAATTCTACAACGGAACTGTATTAGAGTCACTAGAAGTTGAATTCGATCTTTCACCTTTCTCAGTTGTTACTTCTTTCTCAACTGCTCTTGGATACTGTTCAAAATCCACCAGCACCTTGTCTCGGTTCTGCTGCAAAATGAAATGCTCGTCAAATATTGCATCTCTACTAATCATTATTTTCCTTGCAACCGGATCCTAAACCTTGTAACCTTTGACACCTTTCTCGTAGCCCAGAAAGATGTACTTCTTCGATTTTGCATCAAGTTTTGATCTCTCATCACCAGGTACATGCACAAAAGCAGGACATACAAAAATCCGTAAGTTTAAAATCAACTACATTGCATGTGCATACCTCTTCTGCAACTTTTCCACCCAAATATGCCCGTGGTGACCTATTGATGAGATAGCATGCCATACTCACAGCCTCTGCCTCGAAGTTTTTAGGAAGCCCTACATTCAGTCTCAAGTACCGAGCCCGCTCAGCTAATGACTTGTTCATCCTTTCAGCAAAACCATTTTGTTGTGGCGTCTTTCGCACTGAAAAATGTCTCTAAATCCCATGCTCCACACAGAAGTTCAGAAACTGTGAATCTGTGTATTTTTTGCCATTATCAGACCTTAAATACTTGATCGTTCTACCCGTTTGGTCATCCACCTCAGCTTTCCACACCTTGAATTTTTAAAAGACTTTAGATTTTTGTTTCAATAAATACACTCAAACTTTCTTTGAAAAATTGTCAATAAAAGTAACATAATACACAGATCCACCCAATGATAATTATCTGGAAGGCCCCCATACATCAGAAAACTCATAATTAAAAATCCCTTCAGTTTTGTGCTTTCCACTCGTGAAACTAACTTTAGTCTGTTTACCAAGAACACAAAAATCGAGCTTGCAACTTTTGACACCATGCAACAAATTTCTTTTATGCAATTCAACCATTCCACGTTCACAAAGATGAACAAGACGCATATGCCACAATTTTGTATTATCATCATTGACTCAACAGAATGACTCCACCTACAACTGTACTCCTTAATAGTTTATAGATATTCCCTACAGTTATCTTTCCTTTCATCACAGTCCATGCATGTTTAACAATCCTAATGGTTTCTCTATCCTCATCAGCTTTAGGAATTAAACCATTGTACATCTTATTTCTGACTTCACCAATACCGACAATATTGCAACATCTATCATCACCTAAATAGATAGAACCAGAATTAACAGACATATAGGTAGAAAACCACTCTTTGTTAGGTGTTCTATGATAAGAGCATCCTGAATCAAGAATCCAAGCATCCGTGAACAGAGTTGTTAAAATAGAAAGCATATCACCATCACTGCAATTTGAATTCTCATTCTGCACCATATTCACAGTTTTGGATGATGCATCATGTTTATCAACTGACTCTTTTTCCCACTTTGTGTGAAACTAAAATTGATTCTGATATAATAATTTAACTTTTGGACTAAATTGTAAAACAACAAATTTTTTAAGTACTTTTCAAAGACTCACATTTTGACAAGCCATTTTGAACCAAACAATATTTCAAGTCAAAACATTCTTAAAGGTTTAAATTTCACTAAGTCTTTTCATGTGTTTTCAAGCCAAACTTCAACAAAACGCCCAGACGTCTCGATACCCTTATGCGTATCGATACGGTTTTTCAGCACTGGAGTTTTAATCGTTCATAGCGTACCGATACAGTATAATCTCGTATCGATACGATATTCATCTGGGCAAGACTTTAAGCTATAGCGTATCGGTACGCATTGGAACCGTATCGATACAATTTTCTTATCGAAATATTATTTTGCTGTAGCATACTGATACGGCACGTCACCGTATCGATACGATATGCTGACCTTTGCAAAATCCTTGCATTTAATTTTTGACTGTTGGCTTGTCACTTAGTTGGTATCCTAAATTTTAAATGATCGTTGAACTGCATCGATACACTAAAGGGGCATACCGTTACGCTTTTTATCAAAACCAAACTAAGGATTCAAGTGAGAAAAATTCGTATCAATACGGCATATCGTATCGATACACCCCTTAATATCGTACCGGTACGCCCTCGAAGCGTATCGATACGCCCTGTTTTTCAGTCACAACAGCTCTTTCTTATTTGAGACAGGTACCGGTACGCCCTCGAGCCGTACCGATACTGTAGGTTGTTGAGCATCATTTACTGCGGGAAATTGCAGCCCAACGACACTATTGATGATCTCAACCATCCAAACGGCTAGAAATAAATGTAAGGTTATAAAAACAAGTCTCAAATGTCACAACAACAACTATTGAACCTACAAACAACATCAAAGCGCTCAAATCCAAACCTTGTTCATTTTAGAGTCAAATCTTTACACCCAACTCCTTATGGATTTTCATTGTAATTTTTATTGTGAGTTTTGGTAGTGTTTGATTGTAATTGGGTAAAAGTCATCCTTAGAGAGGAACTTGTAAAGTTTACCAAAAACTCTTTCTTGTAAAAGTGAATGGATTATGCTCTGGGTAGAAAGCTTAATCAAAATTGTAAGGTTTCCTCCTCATCAAAGAAAAGGGGAAGAATCAATTAGTGGATTGGTTGAAAATCCTTAGTGGGAGCTAAGGTAGTGGATGTATAGTTCCTTGGAGAACTTGAACCACACTAATTGCCTTGTGTTTAATTTTTATTCTTCCAATTTCCACCCTTAACATTTTTATCGCCAATTCACCCCTCTTGGCCATTTGCAATTGTTTGATCAACTCAACAATTGGTATCAGAGCTTCACTCATTGGAAGATTACAACCCTCTTGAGTCGATTCTAGAAGAGTTTGATCAACAACAAGTCAAGCAATGGCATCCATCTCCACTTCCAACCTCTATGAGTCTCAATCTACCACCAAACCACCATTCTTCAATGGGGATAACTACCCATATTGGAAGAACAGGATGAGACTCTTCATCAAATCTACCAACTACATGGTATGGGATGTAGTTGAAGAAGGGCCATACATTCCGATGAAGAGAGATGATGAAGGAAGACTAGTCCCAAAGGTCAAAGCCGAAATGACCGAAGATGATAGAAGAAGTGTAATCACTAATTTTGTCCGGGCTAACATCTTTTTATTTCGTCTTATAATAATGGGCTTATATGGGCTATTGTCTAGTTATTAACTATGTAAATGTGTCATTAAAATCCAAAAAAAGAAAAAAAAATATTACTATTACTATTATATCTATTATTATATCATTTATGTGAAAAAAAACCTAAACACTACTAATATAGTATGTCATCTTCTTTATTATCATTATTACCTATTATTATTACTATCTATTATATTATTATTATTACCATTATATTTATTACCGTTTTTATAACTATTACTAGTATTATATGTTATTATTATTACTATCTATCTATCTATTATTATTATTATTATTATTATTATTATTATTATTATTATTATTAATATCTAATATTATTATTATCAAATCTAAAAATAAAATAAAGACTACTATAAATAAACAAGCCCAATATATACATATAATGAAAGCCCAATTGTTTAATTAATATCAGAGTCCACTTACATTATAAAAACCAAAAAAAATATTACAAAGCCCATTTGGCCCGAATAACATACTAGCCCTAATCTGCTAAGAAACCCTAACCCTAACTTATGTCTTGTGCAGCCGCCGCATTTCCCACTGTTAGATCTAGAATCCAGATCTAACGGTCCAGATGACGCAAGACAGGAAACCTTAGAGGTCCTCTGCTGTAGCCCTTGCGCCGCACCCCTCAGGACCATTGGATTGGGAGAACATCGGAAGGCTGAGATTGAGCCGGAGAAGGTTCCAGCGCCCCACGCGCCGCATGCGAGGCCCCCAGCTTCTTCACGCGCATCGTTTCAACTCTCCACGCGCGCGTGCGAAGCACGCCCGACCACCTTTTGAATCCCTCACGACCGTTCAGATCCCTCCGACGTTTGAGATCGGCTCCACGTCCTCAGAACAGCCGAGCCCTCTGGTCCCCTCTCTAGACGGGTCACATGCAACGCAAAAAACCAAATGTCAGACACGCAAATGACCAGAAATCAGAGGCAATCAACAAACCGAAATCGTACAAATCAACCAGCAGATTTTCCAACAATTACATGTAATTTAGAACAGGGAAAATAGGTAATATTAGGGCTATATAAACCCGAGTATAATGCAATGTAAAGGGGATTCTTTTTCGAAGGGAGAAAAATTGTAATCGGGGATTCATTCGGAAATTACAGAGAGCATTAGGGAGGATTTGTTCAGAAGAGAGTTTTTTTTAGAGAGAGCGTTAGAGGATTCGGAAAAATATTCATTGAAAAGAGAGATTTGTAATCAAGCTTTTCATATCAATACGAGCAGAATTCAAATTCACAGAGGTATCACCATTGTCCCACTTTGTTTATTTCGAAGTATAAAAAAGGAAAAGGCTTTAAGGTTTCACTTTATTTACCTCCGCGTCCGTCTGCCTTCCCCGCCGCTGACAAGCTCCGTGGTCTCTTCCGAGACCATGCATGGGTGAACCGGTGGGAGTGGTAACAAAAAAGGGGTTTTGGGATATGTTTTCAGGGTTTTAAAACAAAAAAAGAAAATGGTTTTTGGGTTTTGAAATTGTTTAAGGTTTTTGGGGTTTCTGATTTCTCAGAAACAAATCAGGGAAAAGTTTTTTTTTTGGTTTTGGTTTCGAAAAGAAAAGTGCTTCTGATTTGGCTTTGGTTTCGGAAAGTTGGAAAGGTTTTTTTTAGGTTTCCGACGCCGGCAACAGCGACCGGAGCGCCTTGCGGCGCCAGAGAAAGGAAACGAGAAAGGGGAGGCTCTCGATTTAGGTTAGGGTTTTTAAAAAAACGAAAAGGGGTCAAGTGAGTTTTTAATCTTTATTTATAACGTTTTTTGATTTTAAAAATGGTTTATTATCACCTTAAACCCCTCTGCGTCACCGTTTTTACGCGTAAGGGGCCTCCGTATTTTAAAATCCCTTCCCCGGTCCCTTTAGGTTTTTAAATATTCTCAATTTCACCCCTTTTTCATTTTAATCGATGACCGGATGGGTTAATTCCCTTTTCCGGTCCCTTTGGCTTTTCTTCTTCTTTTATTTTGGTCCCATTTCACATTATAATATGTTTTTAAATGGGTTTATTACAATTCTGATCCCTGTCAGTTTGCTATTTTCCTTACTTAGCATTTTATTATGTTTTTTTATGCATCGAATATATATTATTTTGCATATCGTTATGTTCGTTTAATGTATATACGATATATGGTTTTATAGTATGTGTCATGTTCTGTTATAATATTTGATCATATGATTTTCTTTAGCCTTGTTTAAATATGTGTTTTCTATCTGTTTTCATGATGGTTCGAATATGTTTGTTGTGACATGCATTCTAATTGTCATTACATGTGACTCTTTAATTTCGCTCGATGATTAGTTAATTTAAAGTATACCCCAAGAGAGGTATTAATTAACCCCGGTATCCGAAAAATGACAGTCCTAGCTTAATGGATGTCGATCGAATATTTGGGTTAATTCTCACTGTCTCTAGGTAAGTGGAAGCATAAAAATGGAAATAACACGCATCATCCCTTATTTGCTCGCATCATGCACAAAGGTGACGTACGGGATCCGAACCCTAAACTAACACGGCAGTCAGCCTTATTTGATGTCTGTTTAGTCTATGGTCCGGTGTACCATCATCCTTCTTAATTAAGTGTTTAATTGATTCCAATGCCACTATTCGAGAAATCCCGTGCTATTTGAGTCACATTTTCATCCAAGAACACTTTATTAAATTCACTTTGGTTTTTAAATGATTTCTATCGATCAAAAGGCAACAAGCAATTTGGTACCGATTTCCGGGCGTGATGGGGGTGCTAATCCTTCCCCACACGTAACCAACTCCCGAACCCATTTCTAAATGAATCTCTGGTTTTGTGGTGTCCGGCCTACCTTAGTGGCCGATGGCGACTCCAAATTTTTACGATTTTCCAAAGTACAAATTCCCCCATTTTTGAATAAAAATCCTTTTCAAGAAGAGATGGTGATAAGGCCCCTCACTTTAGCCGGTTTTCTCAGAAAAACCTTATCACAGTTTGGCGACTCCACTGGGGACAAATTTTTGTTTTTACAAAACAAAAAAGAGAGTTAAGCCAATAAAACACTTGTTGCCTTAAATCGATATAAACTATTTAAAGATCAAAGTGAAGTTAATAAGTTTGTTCTTCCTTGAAAATACGACTTAAGTTGAACAGGCTTTGAAAATTTGTGACATTCGAATTAATTTTCCATTTAATTATTAAGGAAGTCACCGACATGTGTTACATCATGATCATCAAGCTCTATACCCGAGCTATACCCTTAAGTGGGAGTGAAACACCCATACCTACGTGGGTACCCCTCCACGGGTCGGTAATTCACTTCCAGAATCCATGCATTTGACACATGAGCAGCTCTCCACGTCATTAGGCCGTGCTTTCCCTCGAACCGAAACCAATTCGCAAGCCTGTAATGGGCTAGAATTGGGGTTCTCATTTCATTAGTAGGCAATGAGATATGTTCGGGTACCCTTTGCTAGAACCGAACTCATGAGTGAGAATGTAGAAAGCCCACCCCGTTAGAGCCATGCAGATAACCCTAGAGTTTAGAGTGTCTAGGTTTTTGCTTGCTATTTGCTTGTTTCTACGCTTCTTTTTTCCTTAATGCTTGAATTTCATTGTTTGCCATATGATTTATGTTTATCATGTGACTAACGCCTTTGTTTTTCTTCCCCTTTTCTCTTATTTTGCATATTTCATCTTTGCATAAAGAGCACATTGAGTTGGAAATAGTTTGAAATTAAAGACTTGATTAGTGGGAAATGTGGTCTGTAACAATAATGAGAAGGACCCCGACGAAAATATAGCCATGAGGAGAGCAACTACATGGTTAGGGTTCCAAGACAAGAAAGACTTTCAAAAAAGACAAAAAGGCCACCTCAATTATTTGTCAGATGTCCCAGGCAAGTGATCATTACTTCGAATTTTGGAGTTCAACCTACATTTGTTCCACGGTTGGCAGCTTTGATTTGACTACAACAGTTGGGAAATACCGAGTCTTGCAAGGTAATTAGCGAGAACCACACCGAACAACAACCAAGCTTTCCGGGGTAAGATCGAAGTTTCTCGGGCACTTCGCCGCCTTGAGTCGACAATCAAGTCTCAACCTAGAACAAGGAAAATATTTCAAAGGGAATTCAAGCCTCACCCCCGATGCGCTTTAAAGGTTAGGCTCAGTGGGACCCTTTTAAAGAGTAAGTCAAGAGTACCAAATATCGACAGTGGATCAATCATAATTCGTCGCCTATACCACTTGGGAGCAGGACCGAGAGTTGGCCTATTTGTTAATATGGGTATGAGAGAACACCTGATTCCTAGCAAAAGATCATTCCAAGAAAGAAGAAGGGATTGTGTGAGTCTTGAAGAAAATCGTTGGCCTAGACGCCAGCTCAAGAACTACATGTAGTGGGTTCCATCCGATCATTGTAACAGACCAAGGTTCCTATTGATGAGTTGTTTAATGAGGATATTTGCCAAACCCAGTGTTGCTCTTCATATTCATACATACATACATTATACCACTTTTGACTTGCATACATTTGTAACATTTGTAGCATTTATCATTTCAAAGCAGCGTTGAAATTACCAGTCATGCACCCATCAAATGATCTTATATCTGTCATACTATCCCATTAGAATTTATTTGAGTCCATAATACATTCATATTTGCATAAGGCCTTTCATCGCATCATTGTTGATCGGGGAGATTACTCATCAGAAAAAAAGAGAGAAAATGGACAAGGGAACAGTTTCTAGCCAGTACAACTTTAGAGGCATCAATGACCTGGTGGCTAGGATGGAGCTCGAATAGCTTCGAGAACTTTTGATTCACAATCAAAGGGAGGCAATATCGTATATGAGAAAAATAAATCCTGTACAAAGATCCAATTCTCATTATTGGTGAAAACTGACTGTACCCAGGGGAACAGTACAACTAGCCCGGAGCAAACGGCTACCGGTAAAGGCGATTCAAATCCGTTAATCCCTGTGCATTTGGGAAAAATGCAAGTCTCGGTTCAAGAAAAGTGAATTGGAGAAATTACATCGCTTCATGAAAGAAGAAGCAATGTTTGAGCAAGTCCGATAGAAATGCTAGCACAACGTGCTTAAATGCGATAAAGTTTAAGACAATGGATAATTCAAATGTCCATCGAAAATCCATTTTTACGAATGGTCGAAGGAAAATAAATCCTTTGCAAAAATCCAATTCTCATTATTGGTGAAAACTGATTGTACCCAGGGGAATGGTACAACTAGCCCGGAGCAAACGGCTACCGATAAAGGCATTTCAAATCCCTTAATCCCTGTGCATTTGGGAAAATGCAAGTCTTGATTCCAAGAAAAATGAATTGGAGACGATACATCGCTTCATGAAAGAAGAAGCGATGTTTGGGCAAGTCCGACAGAAATGTTGGCACAACGTGCTTAAATGCGGTAAAGTTTAAAACAATGGATAATTCAAATGTCCATCGAAAATCCATTTTTACGAATGGTCGAAGAGAAATAAATCCTTTGCAAAAATCCAATTCTCATTATTGGTGAAATCTGATTGTACCCAGGGGAATGGTACAACTAGCCCGGAGCAAACGGCTACCGGTAAAGGCAATTCAAAACCGTTGATCCCTATGCATTTGGGAAAAATGCAAAAGAAATAAGCTGAGCTGTAGATTTTTTATCATAACGAGAGTTTCATTTTGTTATTTAGAAAATATTTTGGTATTCATTGATTCTTTAAACATTTCATTTATTGTTTATTATTATAAGCTTACTCTTGTTTCCTATTACACATGTATATACTTTTTGTAAGATTAACTTTAATTCAATTTAAAAAGAATGTTTTTTTTCCGAAAAAACCGGATGTTGTGAGGATACTAAATATGAAAACCCTATGTTCTACTTAGGCCAAGGGAGGAATGACAATGAGTGTTCAGGAATAATGGGCCCCTCCCATTGAGTGATTTTTTCCTCTCGGGCATTGTTGTTCAAGGTCCTTGAATGAAGTGATAACCCTAAAACTTCTACCACATGAAGACCAATTTTGATATCCGTGTATGAGAGGACATTTGGCATTCCTTCAATTCCATTCACATAGAAAGAAAATAAAAAAAAACCATTGTTGTCCCCGTTTGAGCCTTTTAAACTTTTTTCTTTTGATTGAACCCAAATCAAGGATCACCCCTACACCGGGGGAAAATGAGATATAAGGCTATGGAAAAATAAATGACATTGGATTCTGATTATGCTATGAGGATGATGTCTTGTGAACTAAGGGACATTAAAAGAGAACAGATTCATTGGATACACCGTCAGTTTGAGCATAAAAAACATCAAAAGGAAACAATGAAAGAAAAGTTGGCGCTCAAAGAGCTACACAAATCAAGTCGAAATATTACCGACATAAAAGTTGAAGAAATCAAAAGCAAAAGCACTAAAGTGAAAAGTGCAATTTTGTAAAAGGAGAGAAGCGGATAAAGAAAAGGGACAAGAGGATTCCCTATCCAAATGAATCTCTGCTTAGATGAGCCTCTAAGGATTATTCACCTTTGATCAAAAGCATGCACCAGTACAATGCAAAGGCGCAACCTGATCCCAAACTACGCTTGATAAAAGGAAATGAACTCTAGGGTGAAAACCCCAACAAAAAAAAAACAAAAAGAAAGGGGCAGTCTAGAGCGATCAAAAGAAATAAGAAAAGAAGTACCATGTCATTGGAGCATAATCGAGACTTCCCGTTGGAAAAATTGATCCTTGGTTTCACCACCTTTAAACACTTGTTTGGGCCTATTTACCCTTTCTTTCGTAGCCGTGAGCCTTAGCCTACATTACAAGCCATAAAAGACCATTTGGACCATACACGGATGGATGAATTTGTCTTCAGATCACATCCTGCCTATCAGGGTTAACCTTTCTTCAAGGATTGACACACTTCTAATGCCTGATTGAGACCAGAAAAGAGGAAAGGATGGGGCATGGTGAGTTAGTGAGCTAAAGAGAGCCACTTTTAAATCGGGTAGAAACTGGGAATGGGAGTCGCTCCTCCCGGAAGCCTAATAGCCCAGAAAAGATTTCATATGTGCATTCCTGCAACATTCGGAAAATGTCACTCGGGTCGACCTTTTTTTTCAAAGACCCAAAACTTGATTTTCTTAAATATCACTTGCTGTGATCCTTTAAAATGTATATATATACATAATGAATTTATTTTTATTATTTTCATAAGTCTCCTATATTGGAATGAACAAGCGGAATGACCATGGCTCGAGGTAAAGCCATCGGTACCCCAAGGGGCATCTTTTGCTCATCAAGACGACGCCTTTGCCCAAGCTCAACACCTTCGGAGACACGACCTTTAGGGTTTTGGTTCTCAGTTTTCCTCTTTGGGAATTGGCGTGCATGTTTCATTTTCTCTTGAAGTAATGCATAGAACCAACATTGCTATCATTTGCCCGGAGATAGCAATGATCTTTTTGCGAGGGCACTTGTTATATTTGCGGATTTTCTTTCTAATGAAAATGCATTTTTCTTAACATACAATGACCTTGAAATCATATGTATGTATATCCCTCCTTACCTTCATATGTCCTCAGATATCACATGCTTGATGTGGCATTGATTCTGATGAAAGAGATTGATTGAATGTTGTGATAACGATGAAGTAAGATTTCCCGCTCTGTCTGCTCTAGTCGGAAAAGCGAGAGAAGCAAGATTACTATTCCTTCGATGATGTTCGATGATAAGGAAATCTCCTAAGAGAACCCAAATAAAGTTGCTTAAATGTGCCACAAAAAAGAAAAAAAAGAAAAGTGAAAAATAGACTGATTCAAAACAAAATAAATGGTTTTAATTTCAGAGCTTGATAATAGGCATTAACAAAAAGCACTCCAATTTCTGAAACCTGGTAATAGGAATTTTCGGATACGAGTGTAGAATTTTAGGGGCACTCCGCTGAAGCTTGAAACTCTTCGCTTCATGAGTGATGGTAATATTTTCAAAATCGTGACCATGCCGAGTAACTCGGGGTATCGTTGTATGCTCCATCTTTATTCTCGAGCCAAAGGATTGTGACGAGTTGAATTCCCCTAAGAAAAATAAATAAATGAACAAATTAAATAAGTCCTGAAAAGGAATCCTTGACGACACCAACACGAAATCAAAGGTAATCATAAACGCACATGCCCCGTGGGCTAAGCAAAAGTTGAAATTATATGAATGGAGAAACATGATTAGAAGGAATGGTAATCGAGCTGATCCAGCAAGTACCATAATCATGAGGATGAGCCAAGCGATTAGGGAGGAGTTTCATAACTTCAAATATCGCCACAACATTCAAAGACGCAAGCTATGCTTGAAGAGATCACCGGAAAGCTGAATCTAAGACGCTTTTGCATTTGATATCCGGGGCATCCTATTCTATTTTTCTTTTAATTAGACTTTTGGTTTCAAGGTTCTGTAAGTTACTTTGAAAACCCACTCTTCATTAGAATGACGACCAGCAAATTGACATATTTTTAAACAAATAAATTTCCTTGTATTACTTCAGAGATAAATGCATCGTCGGTAGTGAGACCCAAGATTGAGAGGCACTACGTGATGTATGACGATGAAGGACCATTGGGGCATCTTTGTCCGTGGGGCAACAAGGGCTTTACACAAAGGATTTCAAATCACTGAGAGATGGCATACAGCTTGAAGGTATTGGGATAATGATTCTGATTGCAATTCAGGCCATTGGACTCATGGAATAAGCAACACAAGTTGGGGGCAAGTTTTGTCAAGACACGAGATTGATGAGTGGTTGTAGTCCCAAGATGGTGACCACCGGCCTCAGAAAATAAAGACAAAATTCATGCATCGTTGCATTCTCATGACCATACGCATCATTGCATCATGAAATATGCTCATGCATCATTGATAGTTAGACATCCCTATGTTAGGAGCATGCTAACTCATACCATCATAGCATTTGTTTATTTTTGAACAGGTATTTGAAGATTAATAAAGGGGATGATCTACTGCTCTATGAGAAGAGAAATAGATCTCAAGAATCCTTTGACTGCTATCAAGGTTCTTAATCCCTGATTTTTTTATCCTTTCTAAAGGATGTTTTTCTCAGAATTCAAATTTCTCGATTTTATCATTTCTTAAGGACGTTTTTTAAGTTTCAATTTCTCAACTCTATCCTTCCCGAAGGATATTTTTCTTGAAATTTTAATTTTATCTTTTCAAAAAGGAGTTTTTCTTAAAACTCGATTTCTCAATCGTATCCTTTCTAAGGGATGTTTTCTTAAAACTCGGATTTCTCAATCTTATCCTTTCTAAAGGATGTTTTTCTTAAAACACGATTTCTCAATCCTATCTTTCCTAAAAGATATTTTTCTTAAAACTCAATTTCTCAATTTCATTCATTCCTAAATGATGTTTTTTCTTAAAACTCAATTTCTCAATTTCATTCCTTCCTAAAGGATGTTTTTCTCAAAACTCCATTTCATTCCTTCTGAAAGGATATTTTTCTCAGAAATCCAAATTCCTCAATTTTGCCCTTTCTAAAGGGACATTTTCCTCAAAATTTAAATTTCTCAATTTTATCTCCCTTGGAATGTTTTTTTTAAAAAAAATAAAAATTCAGGTTTCTTGGTTTTTGAATTAAAAGAAAAGAAAAAAGGAAAAGAGAAGAGAGAAAAAGTAAATCAAACAAAAACGAAAAAAGAAAAAAGAAAGAAAGAAAAAGAAAAGAATAAGAGGTAAAAGAGAGAAAGAAGAAAAGGAAAAAGAAAAAGAAAAGGAGAGAAAAGAGAAAAGAAAAAGAATGAGAGGAAACAAAGAGAGAGAAAGAAGAAAAGGAAAAAGAAAGAGAGAGGAGAGAGAAAGAAAAAAGGAAAGAAAAGAAAATAAAAAGAAAAGGAAAAGAAAGAAGAAAAAGAAAAACGAGGAAAGAAAAAAAAGAAAGAAGAAGCGGGAGAAGAAGAAGAAGAAGAAAAAGAAAAAGAAAAAGAAATGAGAGAGAGAAAGAAAAAAAAAGAAGAAGAAAAAAAAGAAAGAAGAACAAGAACAAGAAGAAGAAAGAAGAAATAAGAAAAAAGAAAAAAGAAGAAGAAGATGAGAGAAAGGAGAAGTTGAGACAGAAGAAGAAGAAGGAGATGAGAAAAAAAAGAACGAGAAGAAGAAGATGATGATGAGAAAGAAGAAGAAGAAGAAGAAGAAGAAGAAAAGAAAGAAATGAGAAGAAGAAGAAGAGAAAAGAAACCCACAGCTTCAGAATTTCAGAGCAAGAGAGACAGACACTCATAGCTCAAAACTTCAGGCGAAGAATTTCAGACTCGCCGTATTAGAATCTAAGAGCAAAAGAGCTCAAGGATTTTCGGGGAGAAGAGCCAGAAGGCCTGCTCAGTTTGTTTTTGCTGCTTCGGGAAAACAAAATATTTGGGTTTGTTCTTGGCCGCTTTGGAAGAATGAATCAATTATGTCCCTTGCCGTTCCGGAAGGACATACCAACGCTACCCACTTTGTTCCTGCCGCTTCAGAGGAGCAAACGTAGCTTCAGGTGAAGAATTTCAAACTCGCCGCATCAGGATCTAAGAGCAAAAGAGCTCAAGGATTTTCGGGCAGAAGAGCCAGAAGGCCTGCTCACTTTGTTTTTGCCTCTTCGAGAAAATAAGCTATTTGAAGTTCATTCTTTACCGCTTAGGAAGAATGAATAGACTATGTCCCTTTTCGTTTTGGAAGGACATACCAACGCTACCCACTTTGTTCATGCCGCTTCGGAGGAGCAAACGTAGCTTCAGGCGAAGAATTTCAAACTCGCCGCATCAGGATCTAAGAGCGAAAGAGCTCAAGGATTTTCGGGCAGAAGAGCCAGAAGGCCTGCTCACTTTGTTTTTGCCGCTTCGGGAAAACAAGCTATTTGAAGTTCATTCTTTACCGCTTAGGAAGAATGAATCGACTTTTTCCTTTTGCATTCCGGAAGAACATACCAACGCTACCCGCTTTGTTCCTGCCGCTTCGGAGGAGCAAATGTAGTTTCAGGCAAAGAATTTCACACTCGCCGCATCCTGATCTGAGAGCAAAAGAGTTCAAGGATCCCTAGATATAAAAGCTAGAAGGCCTGTCTAGTTTGATTTCGCCGCTCCGGGAAAGCACGCTTTTTGAAATTCATTATTTACCGCTTAGGAAGAATGAATCGACTTTGTCCTTTGCCATTCAGGGAGGACATGCCAACGACCAGCATTGTTCCTGCCACTTCGGAGGAGCAAATCACCCAAACAGGGAAGTTGGACAAAATTAGTGCTTATGGTCTTTGCTTTATTCTTGTTCCACAAGGATAAGCAAAGAGGGGCAACTGTAATCACTAATTTTGTCCGGGCTAACATCTTTTTATTTCATCTTATAATAGTGGGCTTATATGGGCTATTGTCTAGTTATTAACTATGTAAATGTGTCATTAAAATCCAAGAAAAAGCAAAAAAATATTACTATTAGTATTATATCTATTATTATATCATTTATGTGAAAAAACCCTAAACACTACTAATATGGTATGTCATCTTCTTTATTATCATTATTACCTATTATTATTACTATCTATTATATTATTATTATTACCATTATATTTATTACCGTTTTTATAACTATTACTAGTATTATATGTTATTATTATTACTATCTATTATTATTATTATTATTATTATTATCTAATATTATTATTATCATTATTATTATCGAATATAAAAATAAAATAAAGACTACTATAAATAAACAAGCCCAATATATACATATAATGAAAGCCCAATTGTTTAATTAAAATCAGAGTCCACTTACATTATAAAAACCCAAAAAAATTATTACAAAGCCCATTTGGCCCGAATAACATACTAGCCCTAATCTGCTAAGAAACCCTAACCCTAACTTATGTCTTGTGCAGCCGCCGCATTTCCCATCGTTAGATCTGGAATCCAGATCTAACGGTCCAGATGACGCGAGAAAGGAAACCCTAGAGGACCTCTGCTGTAGCCCTTGCGCCGCACCCCTCGGGACCATTGGATCGGGAGAACATCGGAAGGCTGAGATTGAGCTGGATAAGGTTTCAGAGCCCCACACGCCGCACGCGCGGCCCCCAGCTTCTTCACGCGCGTCGTTTCAACTCTCCACGCGCGCGTGCGAGGCACGCCCGACCCCTTTCGAATCCCTCACGACCGTTCAGATCCCTCCGACGTTTGAGATCGGCTCCACGTCCTCAGAACAGCCGAGCCCTCTGGTCCCCTCTCCTCACGGGTTATATGCAACGCAAAAAAACAAATGTCAGACACGCAAATGACCAGAAATCAGAGGCAATCAACAAACCAAAATCGTACAAATCAACCAGCAGATTTTCCAGCAATTACATGTAATTCAGAAAAGGGAAAATAGGTAATATTAGGGCTATATAAACCCGAGCAGAATGCAATGTAAAGGGGAATCTTTTTTGAAGGGAGAAAAATTGTAATCGAGGATTCATTCGGAAATTACAGAGAGCATTAGGGAGGATTTTTTCAGAAGAGAGTTTTTTTAGAGAGAGCGTTAGAGGATTCGGAAAAATATTCAGAGAAAAGAGTGATTTGTAATCAAGCTTTTCATATCAATACAAGCAGAATTCAGATTCACAGAGGTATCACCATTGTCCCACTTTGTTTATTTCGAAGTATAAAAAAAGGAAAAAGCTTTAAGGTTTCAGTTTATTTACCTCCGCGTCCGTCTTCCTTCCCTGCCGGTGACAAGCTCCGTGGTCTCTTCCGAGACCATGCATGGGTGAACCGGTGGGAGTGGTAACAAAAAAAGGGTTTTGGGATATTTTTTCAGGGTTTTAAAACAAAAAAAAAGAAAATGGTTTTTGGGTTTTGAAATTGTTTAAGGTTTTTGGGGTTTCTGATTTCTCATAAATAGATCAGGGAAAAGTTTTTTTTTTGGTTTTGGAAGAAAAGGGCTTCTGATTTGGCTTTGGTTTCAGAAAGTTGGAAAGGGTTTTTTTAGGTTTTCGGCGCCGGTAACGGCGACTGGAGCGCCTTGCGGCGCTGGAGAAAGGAAACGAGAAAGGGGAGGCTCTCGGTTTAGGTTAGGGTTTTTAAAAAACGAAAAGGGGTCAAGTGAGTTTTTAATCTTTATTTATAACGTTTTTTATTTTAAAAATGGTTTATTATAACCTTAAACCCCTCTGCGTCACCGTTTTTACGCGTAAAGGGCCTCCGTATTTTAAAATCCCTTCCCCGGTCCCTTTAGGTTTTTAAATATGCTCAATTTCGCCCCTTTTTCATTTTAATCGATGACTGGATGGGTTAATTCCGTTTCCGGTCCCTTTTGCTTTTCGTCTTCTTTTATTTTGGTCCCATTCCACATTATAATCTGTTTTTTTTAAATGGGTTTATTACAATTCTGATCCCTGTCAGTTTGCTATTTTCCTTACTTAGCATTTTATTATGTTTTTTTATGCATGAAATATATATTATTTTGCATATCGTTATGTTCGTTTTATGTATATACGATATACGGTTTTATAGTATGTGTCATGTTCTGTTATAATATTTGATCATATGATTTTCTCTAGCCTTGTTTAAATATGTGTTTTCTATATGTTTTCATGATGGTTCGAATATGTTTGTTGTGACATGCATTCTAATTGTCATTACATGTGACTCTTTAATTTCGCTCGATGATTAGTTAATTTAAAGTATACCCCAAGAGAGGTATTAACCCTTGTATCCGAAAAATGACAGTCCTAGCTTAATGGATGTCGATCGAATATTTGGGTTAATTCTCACCGTCTCTAAGTAAGCGGAAGCATAAAAATGGAAATAACACGCATCATCTCTTATTTGCTCGCATCATGCATAAAGGTGACGTACGAGATCCGAACCCTAAACTAATACGGCAGTCAGCCTTATTTGATGTCGGTTTAGTCTATGGTCCGGTGTACCATAATCCTTCTTAATTAAGTGTTTAATTGATTCCAATGCCACTATTCGATAAAGCCCGTGCTATTTGAGTCACATTTTCATCCAAGAACACTTTATTAAATTCACTTTGGTTTTTAAATGATTTCTATCTATCAAAAGGCAACAAGCAATTTGGTACTGATTTCCGGACGTGATGGGGGTGCTAATCCTTCCCCGCAGTAACCAACTCCCGAACCCATTTCTAAATGAATCTCTGGTTTTGTGGTGTCTGACCTACCTTAGTGGCCGGTGGCAACTCCAATTTTTACGATTTTCCAAAGTACAAATTCCCCCCTTTTTGAATAAAAATCTTTTTCAAGAAGAGATGGTGATAAGGCCCCTCACTTTAGCCGGTTTTCTCAGAAAAAACCTTATCACAAGAAGGATGCAAGTCAATGATAAAGCTTTGCATGTCATCTTTTATGCTCTTGGTCCTAATATCGACTCCAATGTGTCTTCGATCGAGAATGCCAAGTAAGTTTGAGACACCATCGAGACAACATTTGAGGGAACTAACGATGTCAAGGAAACAAAGAGCAGGCTACTCAATCTAAGCTATGAAAACTTCAAAATGGATCCCGATGAGAGTGTCTCCAAGATGTTTGATCGATTCTCGGTCATCGTTAATGGATTGAAGGGTTTCAGTGAAATCATTCCCGAAGACAAGCTAGTGAGGAAGTTATTATATTCTCTTCCGGAATCTTGGGATAGCAAGAGAACGACCATTATTGAAGCTAGAGATTTGAAGACTCTCAAGCTTGATGCCCTTGTTGGATCTCTACTTACCCAAGAGATCGTGAAGAAAGGAAGAGAAGAAGAAAATAAGATGGAGGATAAGAAGGTTGAGAAAAAGAAGTTTGGAATCACCCTTAAAGCTTCATATCATGAAAGCGATTCTAGTGAAGATGAAGATGAGGAGATAGCCATGTTGGCCAAACGAATCACTCGCTTCATGAAGTCCAACCAAGGGAGAAAGTTCAATAGAAAAGAGGACTTCAAGAACAAGAGTAAATAAGAGGAGAAGGACCAAATCATATGTTATGAGTGCAAGAAATTAGGCCACATCCGATCCGAGTGCCCTCAATTAAAGAGGAGGAGTTTTGGGAAGAAGAACAAGCTCAAAGCTTAAGTGGAAACTTGGAGTGACGAGGAGTCATCCGAAGAGGACGAGGAAATGGCTAACCATTTCCTCATGGCCATTGATGATGATCCAAAGGTAAACCTAAACTCATCTAATTTTGATTTTACCTATGATTAACTTCATGATGCATATGATGAGTTGCAAGAGGTCTATGATGAGTTAGTTGAAAAATATAAAGAGTCAATTTTGAGAAATAAGAAATATATTTCCAATTTGAAAATCAAAATGAGTCTCTTTGAAAATCGAACTCGGAATTGGAAAAGATGGTTTTATACTTGATAAATCTTTCAAATGATCTTAAGAAGAAAAATCATGATTTTGAAAAACTTCTTTCTAATTTTCAAGATTTTCAAGAAGAAAATCGAACTCGCTAGCTTTCAAAATCCACTATAGCCCGATGTTCAACAAGCCAATCCATACCAAGGATTACATCAAAACCATAGAATGGCAATTCCATGAGATCAACAAGAAAAACATGGTTTTGCGCTTTCAAGGGACATCTTCTATACAACTTTCGTGTCAGAACGGTCTCACCAAAGGAACTAGTCACACACATACCAACATCCAAAGACTCAACATGTAAACCAAGCATTTGAGCATGTTCATGCAATATGTATGAGTGTGTAGATCCAGAATCAATCAAAGAAAGTAATGATAAGGATTGCAAAGTCAAGGTACCTGCGATCACATCTGTATCATTCCTTCCCTCATGATGAGCATACACTCGAGCCTCGCCACCACCCTCAGGTTGAACGGCCACAACATGAGCTACATTCCTCCCACCATCATCTCTAATCTAAAAATTACCACGGCCGCGCCCACATCCTCTTTGTGGCTCAGCTGCACTCACCGGAGCATGTCCCTCCTTCAAAGGCTGAAGACAATCCTTCTTCAAATGTCCACGGTTCCCACAATTCCAGCATGTACCAAGGTTACCCCAACACTAGCCACCATGGCGTCTACCACAACGGTTACATTCAAGAGTCCTCTGAACAACATTAGGTCCTTGCTGACCTCTACCAGGGTTACCACCTCCACGCCTAGCATCAAAGTGCGGCCTCCTATCCTTATGCCTCTTGTTGCGATCTCGACCATAATCGCGTTCAGCCGCTCTCCTCCCAGAGCTAGATCCACCCGTACGGCTAGACAAACCAAGATTCGACTCAATGTCCTTGGCTCTAGTGACCAAGACATCGAAATCTGTATAATCCGCCGCAAGCATAAAGGTCTTCACATCCGTTACCAACCCATAACGGAATCGTTCGCACCTCTCTCGTTCATTAGGGATCAGCTCAGGTGCATACTGATTGAGGCGGACAAACTGAATCTCATACTCAGCTACCGTCATGCTACCTTGCACAAGAGACATAAATTCTCTTTTCTTCTCATCTAGGTATCGCACACCCAGATACTTCCGCTTAAACGCACTCAGAAAGAACGTCCAGGTCACTTCACCATCTTCCATCCCAAAGATAGTGGTCGTCCACCACGTATAAGCATCACCATGCAGCAGCGACACCACACAACCCAGGTTCTTCACATTATTGCAGCTCATCTGACCCAAAATCCTCTTGGTGCTTTCCAACCAAGACTCAGATCCTTCCGGAGATAGACCTCTGAACTCAGTCCCTCCCAGACTGTGAAAACGCTCCAAAGGTAATTTCACATTGGCATCATCCTGATGCGCAGCTCCATGAGCTCCAGCTACTGCTGTAACGCCCCAATTTTGGGCTTAGGAGTTTTGGGATTCGGACCGGTTCGGTCGGATCGCGGTTCGAATATATAATAGTGAATTTAGGAAAACCTAGTTCGGGTTGCATTAAAAATATGGGAAAATGTCTTAAAATCCTCTTTTATTATATATAAGAGTTTGGTGAAATCAATTTTACAAAATGAGGTTTGGAAGTGTGACATTTTGGTTAGTGACCAAAATGTAATTTTCGAAAACTGTGAGACTGTTTTAAAAAGGATTGAAACTTTGAATCTTTAAGGAGATATTTACCCAATGGGAGTTTCTCCAGATTTTTCTAAAATATTAAAGGTTTAATAAATGGATTTTAAATAAAAGAAAAGGGAGGGAAGATATTTTCCTAAATTTCCAACTAACTTTCCACATTTTCTATTTTCATTTTCTCTCATCTTTTCTCTCAAACCAAACACATTTCTCCAGAGCTTTTCCCTCTGATTTTGCCATCTAAATATCTCATTTCAATTCTCTTTTGATCTTCAATCATCTCTTCAACAAAACCTTTGCATTTGCTAAGTGGATTTTCAAGAATTTGGTTCCAAAAAGGGAGAAAACTCAAGTTTGGAGGTAAGAACGTCCTTCTCCTCTAAACTCTCAGTTCTTTACTGAAATTCCCAAGTTCTCAATCCTTGATTTATGTTTTATAAAAGGTTTTATAGATGTGTTCTTGATTTTGGCTTTTAAATGCAAGATTTGATTGATTTTGATGAAATTTCGTATGATCTGATTAGGCAGTGTTTTGAGGTGTCAATTTGATGTTCGATGAATGTTAAATTGATGTGAAATTGAGGTTTAATTAATGCAATCCCGGATAGGTTGAATTTCCTAAGTTTAGCTTGTGTTCTTGGTTGTTTTTGGAGTGATCTTGATGATCTATTATAGCTGGAGGTATAAGGACGTGGTAGGATCCTTTTTGGATGTTAATTGATGTTTAAGGATGTTTAGATTTGATGGATCTTGGCTGGGTAGTGTTGTAGAGTTGTTTGGATGCATTTTCGGTTGTGTTTGGTAGCCGAAAATGGAGTGTGGATGAGAGCAGCGGGTTTAGGTGCTTTCATTGAGGATATTAATGCATGATGATGCATTAATCTACTGTTTTGATGTGTTTAAAACAGGGGAGTCATCTTTGGATCCTAGTGGTGTTGATCCGGAAGCTTGATTGGTGTTTCGGCAAGAGGCGAAACGGAATCGGTGAGTGGATTTTGGATTTTAGCTATGAAACCAATGTTTTGAAGGTTTGGGAGCTTAGTTTAAGTCTAAGCAACTTAGCTAAGCTCAAGAGTAAGTTTTCGGAAAAACTCTCTTGATGATGAACCATGGATTGGTTGTATGCAATGTGGTTTGTTTGCATGTTTTAAATCCTGTTTTGAAAGTATATTTAGCATGTTTATTTGCTGAGATTGTAAGCCATGTGTTGAAGGATGCTCAAGGTAAGAGATCCTTGTTTTTGAACATTGTTTTAATATGGTTTGATGCTTAAAGATGCATGATGTTTATGGCTTTGTTAAATGCTTTAAAACAGTGGAATATTGTTGTTAATGATGTATATTGGCAAGTGATGGTTAAGGTCACAAAGGTGGTTAAAAGTCATTGTGTGAGCCTTGTTTATTTAAGAACAACATGGTGTTTAAAAGTCCATGGTTGGTTCTTGGTTAAGGTTCAAGGTGGTTAAAATTCCTTGTGTAAGCCTTGTTTATTTAAGAACAACATGGTGTTTAAAAGTCCATGGTTGGTTCTTGGTTAACGTTCAAGGTGGTTAAAATTCCTTGTGTAAGCCTTGTTATTTAAGAACACCAAGGTGTTTAAAAGTCCTTGGGTGATTCTTGTTAAGGACACAAAGGTGTTTAAAAGTCCTTGTGTGGTCCTTGTCATGGTGTTTAAAAGTCCATGGATGATTCTTGTTAAGGACGCAATGGTGTTTAAAAGTCCATGTGTGGTCCTTGGAAAATTGTAAGATCACAATGGTGTTTAAAAGTCCATGTGTGGATCTTATGTTGATTGTATCACTTGTGGCCAATATGACATGTTATGATCTTGAAGCATGGTTTGCTTGTTTTAAATGCTTATGAGCATGTATATTGTGGTTTTGAACAATGATTTTTAAAGGTGTTTTATAAATGTATTATTGTGTGGTTTTAACGAGCATTCCTCACTAAGCTTTTGCTTACGCTCTCTCTTTTCTTAAACCAATAATGCAGAGCCTTAAAGTGCATTGAGGACAGCAAGGTGGACAAGAATCCAAGTGGTGAACAAAGCTCATGTATGGTGAAGGTTTCTTAAACACTATTAGCTTATGGGCATTTGGCAATGGGGGACCTATGTTGTTGTTTTGGGAGATGTTTTGGACTCCCTAAGTTGGTATTATGTTGTTAATGTCGTTGGAACTTGTATTTGGCCATTATGTGTTTGGATTGATGTTTTGATGCTTGAATGGATTGCTAAGTAGGATGCATGCCTATAGAATTGGGGATTTTCATAATTGATGCCATGTTGATGAATGGTTGATGCAATTATGTTCTTTGTATGTTGAATGACTTGCTGGTAAAGTATGGTTGCCTTTGGAGCATGTTTGATAGGCCAATTGTGTGTTAAACCAGCAATTTTTCTGCAATCTAGGCAGCCTATTTCGGAACAGGTGCTACCGTATCGGAACGGGGGCCTGAAATGGCCTGGGCGTTCCGAAACGGAAGCAACCGTTCCGGAACGGATATGCCACTGCCAGGCACTGTTTCGGAACCAGTTGCGGAACAGTCCCGCGTTTCGGAACGGGTCTTCCCTGTTCCGAAACACTCGACCGTTGGGCACTGAAATTGTTGGTTAAATGTTTTGCATTGTTTGCGTTTTGGTCCTGAATCTTGTCTATGCAATTAAATGAGTTTGTGATGTCCGTTTGAGCTGAAATTTGACAGACAAGCATGAATTACGACTAATTTCATATTGGTAACTTAAAGGTGGGTTATGTCCTTGTAATTTCCAGAATTTACATTTTGGTCCCTAAGTTTGTGTTTTGTTCAATTAAGTCCCTGAACGTTTTCCGTTTGCACTGATCTTTGAGTATGATGTTTGTATGAACATAACTAGGGTTAACGTGCATCTAGATAAGATTAAAAGAAAAAAAGGGTCGTTAATCAAGGTTGACTTTTGGGTTGACTTTGGTTTTCCCCGTGTAAACTTCTTAATTCGGTTCAACCGTCTGGGCCGGGTTAAGGGGGTTACATTTGGTGGTATCAGAGCTGAGTTCTCGAGTAATTGGGAATGGTTGTGTGTGTGATTAAAGTATGTATGCTTTGTATGCTTGTTGAGTGAAAGCATGATGTGTGAATTGTAAGTATGTTACAATTGTAGTGTATTCTGTGGTGAAGCATGTTGTGGGTACCCATTGCCAAATCAAAGCTAATGAAATGATATTGTTTTTAATTGAAAATGAGCTTGAGTACTTGGATTGCTTACCTTGCTGGGCCTGACTATGTTTATTTGCATTGTGATTGCATTGTTAGAGTATGGCACCTCGTAGAGAGTTAAGGAGTAATGTGCGAGCTACGACTCAGAATGAGAACGAGAATGATGAGAATGTTGAGAGTGCGGTGGATTTACCTCCTCCACCTGGTGGTGGTGGTGCTGGGGGTGAAGGAGCTGGAGCTGCAGCTGGTGCTGGGGTCGCTGGACCTGAGGCTGGTCAGGGGCAAGCTGTTCCTGACATGACAGTGTTGATACAAGCTATTGCTGGAGCTTTTCAAGCAGTAGTAGCTGGAGCTCAAGGAGCTGTGCATCAGGGAGATGCTGGAGTTAGACTACCTTTGGAACGTTTGCGCAGTCTAGGAGGGACTGAGTTCAGAGGGTTGTCCGCTGAAGGTTCGAAGTCTTGGATAGAGGGTACCAAGAGAATCTTGGGTCAGATGAGTTGCACTGATGTGCAGAAGTTGGGCTGTGTAGTATCCTTGCTACAGGATGATGCTTACACGTGGTGGACAACCACTATCGCTGGGATGGCTGAAGCTGACGTAACTTGGACGTTCTTTCAGAACGCGTTCAAGAGAAGGTATCTAGGTGTGAGGTACCTAGATGAGAAGAAAAGGGAGTTCATGTCTCTTACCGAGGGGAGCATGTCCATGGCTGAGTATGAAGTACAGTTTGTTCGACTCAGTCAATACGCACCTGAGCTTGTTCCGGATGAGCGAGCGAGGTGTGAAAGGTTCCGTTATGGTTTGGTGACGGATGTAAAGATGTATGTGCTGGCTACCGAGTATGATGATTTTGATGTGCTGGTGGGCCGAGCAAAGGATATTGAGATGAACTTGGGTTTATCTTCTAAAAGTGCTGGTTTTGGTGCTGGGAAGCGAGCTGCTGAATATAGTTCCGGTGGAGGACGGAACAAGAGGGGACGTGATTAGAAGTATCAGTCCTCAGCTAAGCGAGGTGGTGGTGCGCCTGCTCGGGGAGGCAACGCTAGAGTTGATCCGAGTGCTTGTTGGACATGTAGTTCGCGTGGCCATATGAAACGTGATTGTCCTCGTGCTGAGAGGGAGGTGCAAGCTCCTGTTGTGGCAGCTGGTAATGCGTGCTGGAATTGTGGATCTACGGATCACATGAGGAGAGAGTGCCCTATGTTGGCTGGTGGCCAAGTGCGTGCTCCTGTTGTTGCTGCACCACAGAGAGGTCGTGGGCGCGACCGTGGTAACTTCCAGCGGAGAGAGGAAGGTGGTCGGGGTGTGGCTCATGTTGTGGCTATTCAGCCTGAGGGTGGCGGCCAAGCCAGGGTGTATGCTCAGCGAGAGGGAAGGAATGACGCAGATGTGATCGCAGGTACTTTTACTTTGCAATCCTTGTCATTACTTTCCTTGATTGATTCTGGATCTACGCACTCATACATATTACGTGAGCATGCTGAATTGCTTGGTTTGCCTGTTGAGTCTTTGGATGTTGGTGTGCGTGTCACTAGTTCTTTTGGTGAGACTGTTGTGACTCGAAAGCTTTATAGAAGATGTCCTTTGGTCGTGCAAGATCATGTTTTTCATGTTGACCTTATGGAGTTACCTTTCTATGGTTTTGATGTAATCCTTGGTATGGATTGGCTTGCTGAGCATCGTGCTGTTGTTGATTGTGAGAATAAGCGAGTTTGGTTGAAGCTTGCGGATGATTATGAGGTTGTTGTGGTTGGTGAGAATGTAAAGTTTCTTGTCAATGTGGTGTCTTCTTTGGAGGCGAGCCGGATGCTGAGGCAGGGTTGTGAAGCTTACCTAGCTTTTGTGATGAATCCTGGTTCTAAGGAGTTGCGTGTGCAAGATATCAGGATTGTGCGAGAGTTTCCTGGTGTGTTCCCTGAGGAGTTGCCTGGTTTACCTCCTAATCGCGAGGTGGAGTTTGGGATTGAGCTGTATGAGAATACAACTCCTGTGTCCATTACCCCTTATCGAATGGCACCTAAGGAGCTGAAAGAGCTGAAGACGCAGTTGTAAGAGTTGCTTGATCGTGGTTTCATTCGGCCGAGTGTGTTGCCTTGGGGTGCACCGGTCTTGTTTGTGAAGAAGAAGGATGGCACTATGAGAATGTGCATTGATTATCGTCAGCTGAACAAGTTGACTATCAAGAATCGGTATCCTTTGCCGAGGATTGATGATCTCTTTGATCAATTTCGGGGAGCAGTTGTGTTCTCTAAGATTGACTTGAGGTCAGGGTATTACCAGTTGAAGGTAAAGGATGTGGATGTGCCTAAGACAGCTTTCAGGACGAGGTATGGGCATTATGAGTTCCTTGTGATGCCGTTTGGTTTGACAAATGCTCATGCAGCTTTCATGGACATGATGAATCGTGTGTTTCATGAATACCTGGATAAGTTTGTTATGGTATTCATTGATGATATCCTCGTGTACTCGCGTACTGAGGAGGAGCATGAAGAGCATTTGAGGATTGTATTGCAAGCTTTGTTGGAGAATCAGCTTTATGCTAAGCTGGGCAAGTGTGAGTTCTGGTTAAGTGAAGTGGTGTTTCTTGGGCATGTGGTTTCTGCCGAAGGGATTCGTGTCGATCCTCAGAAGATTGAGGCGGTGATGAATTGGAAGGTTCCTAAGTCTGTTCATGAGGTTCGTAGTTTCCTTGGTTTGGCGGGATACTACCGGAGGTTTGTGGATGAGTTTTCTAAGATTGCTGCACCTTTGACGAAGTTGTTGCAGAAAGATGTTAAGTATGAGTGGACAGAAGCGAGACAGCAGGCTTTTGAGAAGCTTAAGGCAGCTTTGACGCAAGCTCCTATCTTGGTTCAACCTGAATCAGGGAAAGAGTTTGTGGTGTATAGCGATGCGTCCTATGTTGGTTTGGGATGTGTGTTGATGCAAGAGGGTAAGGTGGTGGCTTATGCATCGCGGCAGCTGAAGGTGCATGAGCGCAACTATCCTACGCATGATATAGAGTTGGCTGCGGTGGTTTTTGCCTTGAAAATCTGGAGACATTACCTGTATGGTGAGAAGTGTACTGTGTACACGGATCACAAGAGTTTGAAGTATCTGATGTCTCAGAAGGAGTTGAATCTTAGGCAACGGCGTTGGGTGGAGTTGCTCAAGGATTATGATTTGACGATTGAGTATCACCCTGGGAAGGCTAATGTTGTAGCGGATGCCTTGAGTAGGAAGGTGGTTGTTGAGTTGAGGGCTATGTTTGCCAGTTTGAGTATTTCGCGTGATGGTGATCTTGTGGCTGAGTTGCAAGTGAAACCATCTTTGGTTCAGTTGATCAAGGAAAAGCAGTTGCTGGATGATTCCTTGGTATCTCATGTTCAGGATATTGCGGAGGGTAGGCCTTCGGATTTCTGTTTTAATGATGATGGTGTGTTGTGTTTTGGGAGTCGGATAGTAGTGCCCAATGATGCTGAGTTGAGGCGTGCTATTCTGACTGAAGGTCATAGTAGTCCTTTTGCTATGCACCCAGGTAGTACTAAGATGTATCGAGATCTTCGTGATGAGTACTATTGGGTGGGTTTGAAGAAGGATGTTGCTGAGTTTGTGAGCAAGTGCATGGTGTGTCAGCGAGTTAAGGCTGAGCATCAGGTTCCTTCAGGGATGTTGCAACCGTTGAGAATCCCTGAATGGAAGTGGGAAAGGATTACCATGGATTTTGTATCTGGTTTACCCTTGTCACCAACGAAGAAGAATTCGGTGTGGGTGATTGTGGATCGCCTGACGAAGTGTGAGCATTTCTTGCCTGTGCATACTACGTACTCCTTGGATAAGCTTGTGGAGCTGTACATTGCTGAGATTGTGCGGCTGCATGGTGTGCCAAAGTCGATTGTGTCGGATAGGGATCCGAGGTTTACATCGCGGTTCTGGCAGTGTTTGCATCAAGCTTTGGGTACACGGTTGAATTTCAGTACATCTTATCATCCTCAGTCGGATGGTCAGTCCGAGCATGTTATCCAGATTTTGGAGGATATGTTGAGGTGCTGCGTGATTGAGTTTCAGGGCTCTTGGGAGAAACATTTGCCTTTGGTGGAGTTTGCCTATAACAATAGTTTCAGGCGAGCATTCAAATGGCACCTTATGAGGCTTTGTACGGGAGGAAGTGTAGGACTCCTTTGTGTTGGGCTGAAACGGGTTAGAAGTTGGTTTCGATGCCGGCTTTGTTGAAAGGAACCACCGAGAAGGTGAAGCTCATTTGTGAGCGTTTGAAGGCAGCTTCTGATCGGCAAAAGTCTTACGCGGATTTGAAGCGTAAGGAGATTGAGTACGGTGGGTGACCGTGTGTTTTTGAAGGTTTCGCCTTGGAAAAAAGGTGATGAGGTTTGGCCGTAAGGGTAAGTTGAGCCCTAGATACATTGGACCGTACGAGGTGCTTGAGCGTGTGGGTCCTGTTGCGTACAAGTTGAGGTTACCTCAAGAGTTGGAGAAGATTCATGATGTGTTTCATGTTTCTATGCTTCGGAAGTATAGATCGGATCCTTCGCATGTGATGCCTGTGGAAGAAGTGGAATTGAATCCGGATTTGACCTATGATGAGGAACCGGTGAGGATTCTGGATTCAGATAGTAAGGTTCTTCGTGGCAAGACCATTGAGCTGGTAAAGGTGTTGTGGAAACATCGTGGTTTTGAGGAAGCCACGTGGGAACGGAAGGATGACATGCTGAAGCAGTTCCCGTATCTCTTTCCTTCAGGTAAATTTCGAGGACGAAATTTCTTAAGGGGGGGAGAGTTGTAACGCCCCAATTTTGGGCTTAGGAGTTTTGGGATTCGGACCGGTTCGGTCGGATCGCGGTTCGAATATATAAGAGTGAATTTAGGAAAACCTAGTTCGGGTTGCATTAAAAATATGGAAAAATGTCTTAAAATCCTCTTTTATTATATATAAGAGTTTGGTGAAATCAATTTTACAAAATGAGGTTTGGAAGTGTGACATTTTGGTTAGTGACCAAAATGTAATTTTCGAAAACTGTGAGATTGTTTTAAAAAGGATTGAAACTTTGAATCTTTAAGGAGCTATTTACCCAATGGGAGTTTCTCCAGACTTTTCTAAAATATTAAAGGTTTAATAAATGGATTTTAAATAAAAGAAAAGGGAGAGAAGATATTTTCCTAAATTTCCAACTAACTTTCCACATTTTCTATTTTCATTTTCTCTCATCTTTTCTCTCAAACCAAACACATTTCTCCAGAGCTTTTCCCTCTGATTTTGCCATCTAAATATCTCATTTCAATTCTCTTTTGATCTTCAATCATCTCTTCAACAAAACCTTTGCATTTGCTAAGTGGATTTTCAAGAATTTGGTTCCAAAAAGGGAGAAAACTCAAGTTTGGAGGTAAGAACGTCCTTCTCCTCTAAACTCTCAGTTCTTTACTGAAATTCCTAAGTTCTCAATCCTTGATTTATGTTTTATAAAAGGTTTTATAGATGTGTTCTTGATTTTGGCTTTTAAATGCAAGATTTGATTGATTTTGATGAAATTTCGTATGATCTGATTGGGCAGTGTTTTGAGGTGTCAATTTGATGTTAGATGAATGTTAAATTGATGTGAAATTGAGGTTTAATTAATTCAATCCCGGATAGGTTGAATTTCCTAAGTTTAGCTTGTGTTCTTGGTTGTTTTTGGAGTGATCTTGATGATCTGTTATAGCTGGAGGTATAAGGACGTGGTAGGATCCTTTTTGGATGTTAATTGATGTTTAATGATGTTTAGATTTGATGGATCTTGGCTGGGTAGTGTTGTGGAGTTGTTTGGATGCATTTTCGGTTGTGTTTGGTAGCCGAAAATGGAGTGTGGATGAGTGCAGCGGGTTTAGGTGCTTTCATTGAGGATATTAATGCATGATGATGCATTAATCTACTGTTTTGATGTGTTTAAAACAGGGGAGTCATCTTTGGATCCTAGTGGTGTTGATCCGGAAGCTTGATTGGTGTTTCGGCAAGAGGCGAAATGGAATCGGTGAGTGGATTTTGGATTTCAGCTATGAAACCAATGTTTTGAAGGTTTGGGAGCTTAGTTTAAGTCTAAGCAACTTAGCTAAGCTCAAGAGTAAGTTTTCGGAAAAACTCTCTTGATGATGAACCATGGATTGGTTGTATGCAATGTGGTTTGTTTGCATGTTTTAAATCCTGTTTTGAAAGCATATTTAGCATGTTTATTTGCTGAGATTGTAAGCCATGTGTTGAAGGATGCTCAAGGTAGGAGATCCTTGTTTTTGAACATTGTTTTAATGTGGTTTGATGCTTAAAGATGCATGATGTTTATGGCTTTGTTAAATGCTTTAAAACAGTGGAATATTGTTGTTAATGATGCATATTGGCAAGTGATGGTTAAGGTCACAAAGGTGGTTAAAAGTCCTTGTGTGAGCCTTGTTTATTTAAGAACAACATGGTGTTTAAAAGTCCATGGTTGGTTCTTGGTTAAGGTTCAAGGTGGTTAAAATTCCTTGTGTAAGCCTTGTTTATTTAAGAACAACATGGTGTTTAAAAGTCCATGGTTGGTTCTTGGTTAAGGTTCAAGGTGGTTAAAATTCCTTATGTAAGCCTTGTTATTTAAGAACACCAAGGTGTTTAAAAGTCCTTGGGTGATTCTTGTTAAGGACACAAAGGTGTTTAAAAGTCCTTGTGTGGTCCTTGTCATGGTGTTTAAAAGTCCATGGATGATTCTTGTTAAGGACGCAATGGTGTTTAAAAGTCCATGTGTGGTCCTTGGAAAATTGTAAGATCACAATGGTGTTTAAAAGTCCATGTGTGGATCTTATGTTGATTGTATCACTTGTGGCCAATATGACATGTTATGATCTTGAAGCATGGTTTGCTTGTTTTAAATGCTTATGAGCATGTATATTGTGGTTTTGAACAATGATTTTTAAAGGTGTTTTATAAATGCATTATTGTGTGGTTTTAACGAGCATTCCTCACTAAGCTTTTGCTTACGCTCTCTCTTTTCTTAAACCAATAATGTAGAGCCTTAAAGTGCATTGAGGACAGCAAGGTGGACAAGAATCCAAGTGGTGAACAAAGCTCATGTATGGTGAAGGTTTCTTAAACACTATTAGCTTATGGGCATTTGGCAATGGGGGACCTATGTTGTTGTTTTGGGAGATGTTTTGGACTCCCTAAGTTGGTATTATGTTGTTAATGTCGTTGGAACTTGTATTTGGCCATTATGTGTTTGGATTGATGTTTTGATGCTTGAATGGATTGCTAAGTAGGATGCATGCCTATAGAATTGGGGATTTTCATAATTGATGCCATGTTGATGAATGGTTGATGCAATTATGTTCTTTGTATGTTGAATTACTTTGGAGCATGTTTGATAGGCCAATTGTGTGTTAAACCAGCAATTTTTCTGCAATCTGGGCAGCCTGTTTCGGAACAGGTGCTACCGTATCGGAACGGGGGCCTGAAATGGCCTGGGCGTTCCGAAACGGAAGCAACCGTTCCGGAACAGATATGCCACTGTCAGGCACTGTTTCGGAACCAGTTGCGGAACAGTCCCGCGTTTCGGAACGGGTCTTCCCTGTTCCGAAATACTCGACCGTTGGACACTGAAATTGTTGGTTAAATGTTTTGCATTGTTTGCGTTTTGGTCCTGAATCTTGTCTATGCAATTAAATGAGTTTGTGATGTCCGTTTGAGCTGAAATTTGACAGACAAGCATGAATTACGACTAATTTCATATTGGTAACTTAAAGGTGGGTTAAGTCCTTGTAATTTCCAGAATTTACATTTTGGTCCCTAAGTTTGTGTTTTGTTCAATTAAGTCCCTGAACGTTTTCCGTTTGCGCTGATCTTTGAGTATGATGTTTGTATGAACATAACTAGGGTTAACGTACATCTAGATAAGATTAAAAGAAAAAGGGTCGTTAATCAAGGTTGACTTTCGGGTTGACTTTGGTTTTCCCCGTGTAAACTTCTTAATTCGGTTCAACCGTCTCGGCCGGGTTAAGGGGGTTACATTTGGCAGGTGCATACTGATTGAGGCGGACAAACTGAATCTCATACTCAGCTACCGTCATGCTACCTTGCACAAGAGACATAAATTCTCTTTTCTTCTCATCTAGGTATCGCACACCCAGATACTTCCGCTTAAACGCACTCAGAAAGAACGTCTAGGTCACTTCACCATCTTCCATCCCAGAGATAGTGGTCGTCCACCACGTATAAGCATCACCATGCAGCAGCGACACCACACAATCCAGGTTCTTCACATTATTGCAGCTCATCTGACCCAAAATCCTCTTGGTGCTTTCCAACCAAGACTCAGATCCTTCCGGAGATAGACCTCTGAACTCAGTTCCCCCCAAGACTGTGAAAACGCTCCAAAGGCAATTTCACATTGGCATCATCCTGATGCGCAGCTCCATGAGCTCCAGCTACTGCTACCTGAAAAGCTCCAACAATTGCCTGAATCAGCACAGTCATATCAGGAGCAGCTTGCCCCTGCACACCTTCAGGTCCAGCGACCCCAGCACTAGCACCAACACCAGCATTATCACCTCCAGCACCACCACCACCGGGTGGTCCACCACCAGGGGAGGAGGTAAATCCACAACATTCTCAGCGTTCTCATCATTCTCATTCTCATTATGAGCCATAGCTCTTGTGTTCGTCCTTATCTCTCTACGTGGCCCCATGTACAAAGAAAATAATGCAATGACACAAATGCAATAAACACAATTAGGCTCAATAAGGTAAGTAATCCAAGTACTCAATCTCTTTTTCGAAAACAATTCCTTTCATTAGTTTTGATACGACAATGGGATCTCCTAACACACTCCAACATAGCATCATATCACAAAAGCATCACATTTGATATCATACATCACTATTCACACAACATTCTTTCACCCAAAAGGCATATCATGCAATTACACAAACAATATCCACATCACAAACCCCAATTATACTAGAACTAAGATCTAATACCACCAAATGTAACCCCCTTAGCCCGGCCTAGACGGTTGACCCGAACTATGAAGATTACACGGGGAAAACCAAAGTCAACCCAAAGTCAACCTTGATTCACGACCCTTTTTTTCTTTTTAATCTTGTCTAGATACATATTAACCCTAAGTGAGTGCTCATAAAACATATTTGGAAATGGCACAGCGATCGGATATCAAACAGTGACTCAATTGCACTAATTATAAGTTTAGGGACCATTTTGTAATTTCTGTAAAATAGAAGGTCTTTATTGAGGTTAATGTTACCAATATGAAATTAGTTATGTTACATGCTTCACTGCCAAATTTCATCTTAATTGAACATCTCAAACTCAAACAATTGCAATATCAACATTTGGGACTAAAATGTAAAGCTTGCAAACTTCTGCACCATTCAAATCAGTGCCCAACGGTCACCTGTTTCGAAACACCCACCTGCTGTATCGAAACGCAGGATTGGAACGACGTTGACCGTTTCGATACGTGGGTTGGTTCCGAGACTGGTTCCGAAACGAGGCCTTCTAGTGGCCAAATCGTTTCGAAACATCCCTCAGCATTTCGAAGCACGAAGGCCATTTCAGGCCCCCGTTTCAAAACACTAGGAGGTGTTTCGATACGGTTTGCCCAGAAACAGCAAAAAATGCTGGTTTTCAAGCATAAACTCGATCAAACACATCCAAAAGACTTCCCAAGCATATCAACAAGTCAACATACATACAAGGTACACATTTAGAGCCCCTAAACACCTTCATAGCATCAAACAAGAAAATTCATAAGCCTAGAGGCTTGCATCCTATATCCAAACCAAATAGGGAAATCAAACCTCCAAACAAGCAATTAAGTCCATTTACAATTCAAATCTACCAAGGCACACATGCCACAACCTTAGGGAGTTCAACACATCTCCCAAAACAAAACTTAGGTTCCCATTGCCAATTTATCAAAACTAATAGTGTATGAAAACATCATCATACGTGAGCTTGGACTTCCTTGGATGAACTTAGCTTTCTTGATGCCCTTAAACACCTCAATTATCTGCATTATTGGTAAAATAGAGAGCGTAAGCATAATTTCTTAGTGAGGCATGCTCTAAAGAAAACCAACACAATAATGCAATTTTAGAAAACACTTTCATCAAAGCTTTTAAACCACATGCTCATCTCATTCTCATGCTTGATAAACTTTCAAAGCAAAACTCATTGAAATCACATGTACGTCCATTCTATCTCATGCATTAAAACCAATGCAAAACTCATGGCAAAGCCATTCACATGCTTTTATTGTCAAAGCATTTCTAAACAAAACACATATGCATATCTCATAGCATAAATCATGTCATCAAGGAACATGTGTAACAAAAACCATTTCATCGTTTATATTGGCATTTAGCATCTCATCAATACTCGGATATGCAAACACATTTCTACACTAGACTCTTCCGGTGGAATCTCACATCACCGTACTCACTTGTCTAGCAACAACTTCTGGTGGAATCTCTCATCACCGTACTCACATGGCGGAATCTCTCATCGCCACAAAGCTTGGGTATTTCACCAAGTCCTACCCGATGGAATGCCCATCATCGGAAAATCTCCCTTTGGCTTAACCAAAGAGCACGTACGAATTTTTAGTTTATTGTGCACTCTCATCCTATTGATCGATCAATTATATCCGGTAAGTTTCTCAACATCTATGCCAATATAATGTGTTAAAATATCATCACACCTACTGTTTTTCATGCAAAATAACACAAATGTTTTCTCATCATTTTTCAAATCAATAATCATACTTTGCTTTAAACCAAGAGCTCAAATCTATTCAATGCATCATGCCATCTCATGAAAACTCTACAAGCATAATCTCATGCTTCAAAACATGCATAAAAACAGTAGGAATTTAACAATCACAAACCATGAGCATGTAAAAGCAATTTGGGGCCAAACACCACTTTAGATAGATCAAATCAAGCCATACTTACTTCCAGACTTAGGAAGGTGTTTCAAACCTCTCCTAAATCCCCAAACCTTGTGTTTTTGTCCTCGTAGACTTCAAAACCAAACGCACTCACCGATTTTGTTTCTCTTGCTTGCCGAAACGCCGATTAAGCCTTCGGATCAACTCCAAAAGTGTCCGAAGATGTCTCCCCTATTTTAGACACATCAAAGAAGAGGATTAATGCATTATCATGCATTGAAATATTCAGCCAACACTCCTAAACTCGCTGCTCTACCTAAAACCAACATTTTGGCCACCAAAAACAACCGAAATCACCTCCAAACTCTTCCAAAACTTAACCCAGCCAAGATCCATCACTACTAAACATTTCTAAACATCAATTAACATCAAAAACAACTCTCAACTCGTCATTATACCTCCAGCTATAACAGAACACCAAAAACACCTCAAAAACCACCATTTTCATAAGCAAAAACTTAGGAAACACAACCTATTTGGGATTGCATTGATAAAACCTCATTTCTAACATCATTTAACATCCAAAATTCATTAGAGAACTACCTCAAAACAGAGCCCAATCAATTACAACGAAAATCTTCAAGATCTCTTCCAAAATCTTGAGTTTTAAGCCAAAATCTTGTTTCTAACATTAGAACCATTTATAAAACTTTAATAAAGGATTGACAACTAGGGAATTTCAGTAAAGAACTTAGTATTTAGAGGAGAAGAACAATCTTACCTCTAAATGGTGATTTCTCCTTGATTTGGGCAAAATTCCATGAAAATGCAATATGGAAAACAAAAGGATTTGTTGCAAGATTGATTAGAAACCAATAGGTGATGGAAATCTCATCAATTGAAGTGAAGATCAAAGTGAATTTTGCTGGAGAAAATGTGTTTGAATGATAGGATTTTGAGAGAAAAAGGAATGAGGGAAAATTAGAGAAAAGGTAGTTATGAAAATCAAAAGGTAGTTTTCTCCTTTCTTTTATTTAATTAAACATTAATTAAATCACCCAAATTAAGGAAAAATTTGGAGAATTTTTTTTTGGGTAATTAGCTCCTTAAAGATTCAAAGTTTCAATCCTTTACAAAACAATCACTACTAAACTTTGCAAAAATCGCATTTTGGTCACTACACCGAAATGTAGTATTTCCCAACCTTATTTTGTAAAATTGATTTCACCACTCTCTTAAATATATTAAATGAGGATTTTTAGATATTTTTCTATATTTTTAAAGCATCCCGAACTAGGCGTTCCCTAAAACCTCCTTTTATATTAGAACCGTTTCTCAGACCGGTCCGGTTCAAACCCTAAACTTCTAAGCCCAAAATTGGGGTGTTACAACTCTCCCCTCTTAAGAAATTTCGTCCTCGAAATTTACCTGGAGGAAAAAGGTAAGGAAACTGCTTCTTCATGTCATCCTTTCTTTCCCACGTGGCTTCCTCAACACCACGATGCCTCCACAATACCTTAACCAACCCAATGGTCTTAACTAAAAGAACTTTACTGTCCGAATCTAGAATCTCAACCGGCTCCTCATCATAGGTCAAATTTGAATTCAACTCCACTTCATCCACATGCATAACATGCGAAGGATCCGATCTATACCTCCGAAGCACAGAGACATGAAACACATCATGTATCCTTTCCAACTCTTGCGGTAACCTCAACTTGTACGCAACAGGACCCACATGTTCAATCACCTCGTATGGTCCAATATACCCAGGGCTCAACTTACCCTTCTTGCCAAACCTCATCACCTTCTTCCAAGGTGAAACCTTCAAAAACACACGGTCACCCACCGCAAATTCAATCTCCTTACGCTTCAAATCCGCGTAAGACTTCTGTCGATCAGAAGCCACCTTCAACCGCTCACAAATGAGCTTCACCTTCTCGGTGGTTCCTTACAACAAAGTCGGCATCGAGACCAACTTCTGACCTGTTTCAGCCCAGCAAAGAGGGGTTCCACACTTCCTCCCATACAAGGCTTCATAAGGTGCCTTTTGAATACTTGCCTGGTAGCTATTGTTATAAGCAAACTCCACCAAATGCAAATGCTTCTCCAAAGAGCCTTGAAACTCAAACACGCAGCACCTCAACATATCCTCAAGCACTTGGATAACACGCTCAGACTGACCATCCGACTATGGATGATAAGAAGTACTGAAATTCAACCGCGTACCCAAAGCCTTATGCAAACATTCCCAAAAACGCGATGTGAACCTCGGGTCTCTATCCGACACTATAGACTTTGGCACACCAGAAACAAAGCCCATGGTAATCATTTCCCACTTCCACTCAGGAATCCCCAACGGTTGCAACAACCCTGAAGGAAACTGATGCTAAGCATTAACCCGCTGACAAACAATACACCTACTCACATACTCCGAAACATCTTTCTTCAAACCCACCCAGTAGTACTCATCCTTTAAATCACGATACATCTTCGTACTACCAGGGTGCATAGCTAAAGGACTACTGTGAGCTTCAGTCAGAATAGTACGCCTCAACTCTGCATCATTTGGCACTACTATCCGACTTCCAAAACATAGAACTCCATCATCATTAAAATAGAAATCCGATGGTCTATCCTCAGCAATATCTTGAACATGTGGCACCAACGAATCATCAAACAACTGCTTATCCTTTATCAACTGAACCAAAGATGGTTTCACTTGCAATTCAGCCACAAGACCTCCATCTCGCGAAATACTCAAGCTGGCAAACATAACCCTTAACTCAACCGCCACCTTCCTGCTCAAAGCATCCGCCACAACATTAGCTTTTCCCGGATGGTACTCGATCGTTAGATCGTAATCTTTAAGCAACTCCACCCAACGTCGCTGCCTAAGATTCAACTCTTTCTGAGACATCAAATACTTCAAACTCTTGTGATCCGTGTACACAGTACACTTCTTACCATACAGATAATGTCTCCAAATCTTCAAAGCAAAAACCACCGCAGCTAACTCAATATCATGCGTAGGGTAATTGCGCTCATGCACCTTCAACTGTCGTGATGCATAAGCCACCACCTTACCCTCTTGCATTAGCACACATCCCAAACAAACGTAAGATGCGTCACTGTATACCACAAACTCTTTTCCTGATTCAGGTTGAACCAAGATAGGAGCTTGCGTCTAAGCTGTCTTAAGCTTCTCAAAAGCTTGTTGCCTTGCTTCTGTCCACTCATACGTGACATCTTTTTGCAACAACTTCGTCAAAGGTGCAGCAATCTTCGAAAATCCATCCACAAACCTCCGATAATATCCTGCCAATCCAAGGAAACTACGAACTTCATGAACGGACTTATAAGGCTTCCAATTCATAACCGCCTCGATCTTCAGAGGATCAACACGAATCCCCTTAGCCGAAACCACATGACCAAGGAACACAACTTTCTTCAACCAAAACTCGCACTTGCTCAACTTGGCATAAAGATGATTTTCCAGAAGCGCTTGCAAGACAACCCTCAAATGACCTTCATGCTCCTCCTCAGTACGAGAGTACACAAGGATATCGTCGACGAACACCACAACAAACTTATCCAAGTATTCATGGAACACTCTATTCATCATGTCCATGAAAGCTGCAGGAGCATTCGTCAAGCCAAATGGCATTACAAGGAACTCATAATGCCCATACCTCGTCCTAAAGGCTATTTTTGGCAAATCCCCAACACTCGCCACCATGTTGTCTACCACAATGGTTACATTCAAGAGTCCTCTGAACAGCATTAGGTCCTTGCTGACCTCTACCAGGGTTACCACCTCCACGCCTAGCATCAAAGTGCGGCCTCCTATCCTTATGCCTCTTGTTGCGATCTCGACCATAATTGCGTTCAGCCGCTCTCTTCCCAAAGCTAGATCCACCCGCACAGCTAGACAAACCAAGATTCGACTCAATGTCCTTGGCTCTAGTGACCAAGACATCGAAATCTGTATAATCCGCCGCAAGCATAAAGGTCTTCACATTCGTTACCAACCCATAACGGAATCGTTCGCACCTCTCCCGTTCATTAGGGATCAGCTCAGGTGCATACTGACTGAGGCGGACAAACTAAATCTCATACTCAGCTACCGTCATGCTACCTTGCACAAGAGACATAAATTCTCTTTTCTTCTCATCTAGGTATCGCACACCCAGATACTTCCGCTTAAACGCACTCAGGAAGAACGTCTAGGTCACTTCACCATCTTCCATCCCAGAGATAGTGGTCGTCCACCACGTATAAGCATCACCATGCAGCAGTGACACCACACAACCCATCTTCTGCACATTATTGCAGCTCATCTGACCCAAAATCCTCTTGGTGCTTTCCAACCAAGACTCAGATCCTTCCGGAGATAGACCTCTGAACGCAGTCCCTCCCAGACGGAAAAGACGCTCCAAAGGCAATTTCACATTGGCATCATCCTGATGCGCAGCTCCATGAGCTCCAGCGACTGCTGCCTGAAAGGCTTCAGCAATAGCCTGAATCAACACAGTCATATCAGGAGCAGCTTGCCCTTGCACACCTTCAGGTCTAGCGACCCCAGCACCAGCACCAACACCAGCATTATCACCTCCAGCACCACCACCACCGGGTAGTCCACCACCAGGGGAAGGAGGTAAATCCACAACATTCTCAGCGTTCTCATCATTCTCATTCTCATTCTGAGCCATAGCTCTTGTGTTCATCCTCATCTATCTACGTGGCCCCATTTACAAAGAAAACAATGCACTGACACAAATGCAATAAACACAATTAGGCTCAATAAGGTAAGTAATCCAAGTACTCAAGCTCTTTTTCGAAAACAATTCCTTTCATTAATTTTGATAAGGCAATGGGATCTCCTAACACACTCCAACAAAGCATCATATCACAAAAGCATCACATTTGATATCTTACATCACTATTCACACAACATTCTTTCACCCAAAAGGCATATCATCCAATTACACAAACAACATCCACATCACAAACCCCAATTATACGAGGCCTTCCAGTGGCCAAATCATTTCGAAACATCCCTCAGCATTTCGAAACACGAAGGCCATTTCAGGCCCCCGTTTCAAAACACTAGGAGTTGTTTTGATACGGTTTGCCCAGAAACAGCAACAAATGCTGGTTTTTCAAGCATAAACTCGATCAAACACATCCAAAAGACTTCCCAAGCATATCAACAAGTCAACATACATACAAGGTACACATTTAGAGCCCCTAAACACCTTCATAGCATCAAACAAGAAAATTCATAAGTCTAGAGGCATGCATCCTATATCCAAACCAAATAGGGAAATCAAACCTCTAAACAAGCAATTAAGGCCATTTACAATTCAAATCTACCATGGCACACATGCCACAACCTTAGGGAGTTCAACACATCTCCCAAAACAAAACTTAGGTTCCCATTGCCAATTTATCAAAACTAATAGTGTATGAAAACATCACCATACGTGAGCTTGGACTTCCTTGGATGAACTTAGCTTTCTTGATGCCCTTAAACACCTCAATTATCTACATTATTGGTAAAAGAGAGAGCGTAAGCATAATTGCTTAGTGAGGCATGCTCTAAAGAAAACCAACACAATAATGCAATTTTAGAAAACACTTTAATCAAAGCTTTTAAACCACATGTTCATCTCATTCTCATGCTTGATAAACTTTCAAAGCAAAACTCATTGAAATCACATGTACCTCCATTCTATCTCATGCATTAAAACCAATGCAAAATGTTGCGTGTAAAAGTGTCTATCGCAATTGAGTGCAAGTATACACGTCGCAAGTAATAAAGTGATATTAGAGTATCGGATATCGTCTCCACAGGGACTGGGCTAACCCTTTCCTTCACTATCTGCACAAGGGGAAAAAGAATGATTTAAGATTTTGTCACGAGAAATATAAAGTAAACTTAAATAAAAGAGTAGAAGAATATCAAGATAGAGAGAATGGGCTGGTATTGAATTGCTCAGTAGTGCAGGTATTGCATTGCTTAGGAACTCCAGTTCTGTCGTCGCACCTGTCGCCGACAGCACCTGTCGCGGCAGCTGTCCGTTGGCTGTCGCGGCAGCGAACACACCAACTCTGTTCTTCAAGTTTGGCAAGAATCCCAGATCTGCCTTGGCCTATCCCTAGGTCCAAGTCTGTCGATGATCACGTCTTTGATGATACCTCCCGGCGTGAATCGAATGATGAACACCGATGTGTATGAATTCTTCTTTAGCCACTTAACCTCGCCCTATCCCTAGGCACGAGATAGTTCAACTATAAACTAGAGAACTTGCTCTTATTTCTTTCGTATACTTAACTCTCCCGATGCTAAGTAAATAGATAACCTCACAATGCTCTCCCGATGCTCTTGCAAGATGTTAATAACCAAAATAAGAGAACTTGAAGTTTATTTTATTGAACTTGGAAAATCCTAAAACAAAACAACCCTTGCAACTACTTTACAAAACAACCCGTGGCCCTAGGGGGAATTTAGAACATGTCGGTGACGGGTAAACGACGGGTAAACGGCGGAGGGATTTGGTTATCGGTTATGGGGTATGGGGTGTTGGGGTTGAGATCTCTAGGTTAAAATACATGCCTTTATATAAGCTTTGGGCTCAAGTATTCTAAGATAACAAGGATTACAACTTTAATTAAAAGTAAGATTCTAATAAAGACTTTAATCTTCAAGTATCCTACTTTTCAGCCGCCTCCTTGTTTCATGGGATTTCCTCTCCTTGAGCTTTGGCTTGACATATCTTTTGATCCGGGGCTTGGAAAAATATATGGTTTTCACACGACAGACGAGTATAATTTTCTCTATCTATCGAGGTCCACTTTGCTTTTCCTCTCCGTAAAACTGTTGTCCCCATGCTATCACGGCAGCTCCATGGCAGCATCGTCCTCTTTGTCTGCTTGTCCAGTTCAGCTCTTCTGCTTCTCTGCCCAGCGCCTGCCCTCTCCGTCAGCTATGGCGGCAACCATGGCAGCAACGTCCTCCTTGACTGCTCATTCCAGATTTTCTGCATCGCTGCCCAGCGCCTGCCAGGATTGCTGCCCTGGGTGCTGTCACGATTGCTGCCCCGGATGCTGTCACGACTGCTGCCACGGCAGATACCTGAAAAGTAACCAAATTTAGCAGTATCTGCGCAGTTTTATCTAAATGTGATGTTTATGCAAAACTTAACCTAAAATGCAGTTAAACATGCTTGAGTGCAGCAAAAATAAGGATAAATAATGGGTAAAATATAGAACTTTTATACACTGATCACACCCCCAAACTCAAATCTTTGCTTGTCCTCAAGCAATTCAGACCTAAAAGAAAAATGAAATATTTTTGTTTTGGCATTCAAACAGTGAACTTTCCTTTACCCGTCCTTCGTTCCCTGTGACGGCAGCAACCTGTCGGATAATTTAGGATCTGTCCGGAATCTCACTATAGTCCTCGTGTAGTGTGTGCATGCTTGTGAACAGTTATATGCCAAGACTCTCTTAGTTTCACTAGAATATTCAACTCTTAACTCGAATTTTTATGCCAAGTTTATCTTTTTTTTTTGAAGGCACTTCTTATGCTCCTTTGATTTTTTTTTTCACTCTTTCAATTTTTTAAGCTAAAGTTTCACTAGAGCCGGTTTCGGGCACCTCTAGCTAACTTCCTAGAGCCGGTTTCGGGCACCTCTAGGGCTTTTGAGTCTATTTTGCTAAACTTCTTTCCTAGAGCCAGTGTTAGGCACCTCTAGGGGCTATTCAAGTGCTAAGCTTCCTATTCTAGTTTGGCTAAAAGAAATCTAAGCAGTATAACAGTCACAATGGTGTTTAAGATTTTCAGAACTATAGAAAGGCTCTAAAATTCTCCTTAAACCGTCCTAAAGATGCTGCCACGACAGAGCTGTCACGACAGGTAAGTTCAGTTCACAGTTTTCAGCCAAAATTTCCAATATTTTCATCTTTTTTTTGCTTAAAATAAATGCGACACAATTAAAACTAAATGCAATATTATATTAATAATTAGGAGGACTGCCTACCCCCAAACTCAAGGGTTGCATTGTCCTCAATGCATGACACAAAAGATGAAAAAAAATGACAGAAAAGTTAAACATCACAAAAGGATAATATATATAGCAGGCGACAGAGAAAAAGAAAAAGAAAACTTAAGTTGTGCGGCTGTCGTCGCTGCTGCTGGAGCTTTGGATGAGGAGCTGTCGGCGGGCAGTCTTTTTGGACTTTGTCGGAGGAGCTGTGGGTGCTGCCCTGAGAGTATGAGTGCTGCCGCGGCAGGGGTGGAGGCAGCACTTCCTCGGGTTGCTTGTATCGTCATTGCAAGGGTTTTTCTCTGTTTACCTAATAACAAAAACAAACTAAAAACTAATATCAAATTTCTAATTCCTAAAATAATAAAGATAAAATAAAAATAAAATAAGTTAAATTAGGAGTGCCTTGAGGGGCATCTCCTAAAGTAACTATTCCCTGTTCTATTGATGCTTGAGGGGTCGTTTCCGGTACTTCTTGAAGTCCATCTGTACCCTCCATCTGGTGATTATTCTCATGGTGGGGGCTCCCTTCTTTCTCTTCCCTTTGTAGTCCATGAAGTCCTCCCTTCTTGGTAATGTTTCTGAGGGCATGAATATATGATTAGAAAAAATCAAATTGACATTCGGCCACAAACTTACCTTGTTTTCGTTGAATGTTGTTGTGGTTGAATGTAGCCCTTGCTGTCGTGTCTGCTGCTGCGGTAGCCAGTTATTTTGACAGTCCGTTGTCAGGTTACTTTGCAGGTCAATGGGACATTGGTAAGTGCCATCACTCTCTATACTAAATTATGTTGACCACTCATAGATCTCCGTCAGTAGAGACTTTGATGATTCTATGTCCACCGGCTTTGGTTCCTCTAATACCTGCAATGGAATTTGTGAGTTTTCAAAGAATTCAAAAGGTTCGTTTATTACCTGCTCATATTCCATTAGCGAGGCATTGTCAGTGGGTAGCTCTTCTAGGTGGTCGTGCGAGTGCCATGACAGGGATGGATGTGTGCAATCTTGGTCAGGCATAATCGAGGTAGTGGGTTGAGAATTTTCCTCTGATGTGGTTGCTGCTTCAGCATCAGTTGCTGCCGAGGCGGTAGTTTCTACCGAGGCAGTAGTTTCTGCCGAGGCGGCAGTTTCTGTCGAGGCGGCAGTTTCCGCTTTGACTGGGGTTTCTGCCTCGGAAGTGGTTGCTGCCGTGACATTCTCTTGAATTTCACTCAACGTTGTCGCGGTGTTGCTCCATTCCGGCTCCTCGATCATTGCCATGGGAAGTTGTTGCTCAGACTCATCATATGTTGGGTATTCCTTCACATGGGCGTCCTCGTCATCTTTCCTTGGGATTTCAGGTTCAGTCGTGGAATGAATGAGGACCGGTCTGCTCAAGAGTGCATCCATCTTGGCGATACTTGCGTCCATAGAAACCGACACTTCTTGAGTGAGTGCCATGAAGGCTTGCAGTGTGTCTTCTAAGGATTTTGACTGCTCTTGAGGATTATGACATTGCCATGGCAGGTCGGGTTCTGCAGCAAAACTGTTATGGTATAAAAAATTGTGCGGGTTTTGATCGTACCATAAAAAATTTTGTTGTTGCGGCATCGGCAGTTGCTGCCCCTGTTGCTGTTGTGGCAGCATATCTTTACGGTAATTGCAAGAACTTTCCCACATCAACTCTCGAATGGTTTTTCCTGGCATGTTGATGCCCTTGAACCTGTATTTTCACCTGAGTTTTTTTTTTTGTTAAAAAAAATAAAAAAAATAAAAAATAAAAAAAATAAAAAAAAGAAAAGTGCAGAAGCTAGGGTAAGAGTGTGTTGCAAGTCCCCGGCAACGGCGCCAAAAACTTGTTGCATGTAAAAGTGTCTATCGCAATTGAGTGCAAGTGTACACGTCGCAAGTAATAAAGTGATATTAGAGTATCAGATATCATCTCCACATGGACTGGGATAACCCTTTCCTTCACTATCTGCACAAGGGGAAAAAGAATGATTTAAGATTTTGTCACGAGAAATATAAAGTAAACTTAAATAAAAGAGTAGAAGAATATCAAGATAGAGAGAATGGGCTGGTATTGAATTGCTCAGTAGTGCAGGTATTGCATTGCTTAGGAACTCCAGTTCTGTCGTCGCGCTTGTCGCCGACAGCACCTGTCGCGGCAGCTGTCCGTTGGCTGTCGCGGCAGCGAACACACCAACTCTGTTCTTCAAGTTTGGCAAGAATCCCAGATCTGCCTTGGCCTATCCCTAGGTCCAAGTCTGTCGATGATCACGTCTTTGATGATACCTCCCGGCGTGAATCGAAGGATGAACACCGATGTGTATGAATTCTTCTTTAGCCACTTAACCTCGCCCTATCCCTAGGCACGAGATAGTTCAACTATAAACTAGAGAACTTGCTCTTATTTCTTTAGTATACTTAACTCTCCCGATGCTAAGTAAATAGATAACCTCACAATGCTCTCCCGATGCTCTTGCAAGATGTTAATAACCAAAATAAGAGAACTTGAAGTTTATTTTATTGAACTTGGAAAATCCTAAAACAAAACAACCCTTGCAACTACTTTACAAAACAACCCGTGGCCCTAGGGGGAATTTAGAACATGTCGGTGACGGGTAAACGGCGGAGGGATTTGGTTATCGGTTATGGGGTATGGGGTGTTGGGGTTGAGATCTCTAGGTTAAAATACATGCCCTTATATAAGCTTTGGGCTCAAGTATTCTAAGATAACAAGGATTACAACTTTAATTAAAAGTAAGATTCTAATAAAGACTTTAATCTTCAAGTATCCTACTTTTCAGCCGCCTCCTTGTTTCATGGGATTTCCTCTCCTTGAGCTTTGGCTTGACATATCTTTTGATCCGGGGCTTGGAAAAATATATGGTTTTCACACGACAGACGAGCATAATTTTCTCTATCTATCGAGGTCCACTTTGCTTTTCCTCTCCGTAAAACTGTTGTCCCCATGCTGTCACGGTAGCTCCATGGCAGCATCGTCCTCTTTGTCTGCTTGTCCAGTTCAGCTCTTCTGCTTCTCTGCCCAGCGCCTGCCTTCTCCGTCAGCTATGGCGGCAACCATGGCAGCAACGTCCTCCTTGACTGCTCATTCCAGATTTTCTGCATCGCTGCCCAGCGCCTGCCAGGATTGCTGCCCTGGGTGCTGTCACGATTGCTGCCCTGGATGCTGCCACGACTGCTGCCACGGCAGATACCTGAAAAAGTAACCAAATTTAGCAGTATCTGCGCAGTTTTATCTAAATGTGATGTTTATGCAAAACTTAACCTAAAATGCAGTTAAACATGCTTGAGTGCAGCAAAAATAAGGATAAATGATGGGTAAAATATAGAACTTTTATACACTGATCACAAAACTCATGGCAAAGCCATTTACATGCTTGTATTGTCAAAGCATTTTTAAACAAAACACATATGCATATCTCATAGCATAAATCATCTCATCAAGGTACATGTGTAACAAAAACCACTTCATCGTTTATATTGGCATTTAGCATCTCATCAATACTCGGATATGCGGACACATTTCTACACTAGACTCTTCCGGTGGAATCTCATATCACCGTACTCACTTGTCTAGCAACAACTTCCGGTGGAATCTCTCATCACCGTACTAACATGGAAGAGTCTCTCATCGCCACAAAGTTTGGGTATTTCACCAAGTCCTACCCGATGGAATGCCCATCATCAGAAAATCTCCATTTGGCTTAACCAAAGAGCACATACGAATTTTTAGTTTATAGTGCACTCTCATCCTATTGATCGATCAATTATATCCGGTAAGTTTCTCAACATCTATGCCAATATATTGTGTTAAAATATCATCACACCAACTGTTTTTAATGCAAAATAACTCAAATGTTTTCTCATCACTTTTCAAATCAATAAACATACTTTGCTTTTAACCAAGAGCTCAAATCTATTCAATGCGTCATGCCATCTCATGAAAACTCTACAAGCATAATCTCATGCTTCAAAACATGCCTAAAAACAGTAGGAATTTAACAATCACAAACCATGAGCATGTAAAAGCAATTTGGGGCCAAACACCACTTTAGAGATATCAAATCAAGCCATACTTACTTCCGGACATAGAAAGGTGTTTCAAACCTCTCCTAAATCCCCAAACCTTGTGTTTTTGTCCTCATGGACTTCAAAACCAAACGCACTCACCGATTTCGTTTCGCTTGCTTGCCGAAACGCTGATTAAGCCTCCGGATCAACTCCAAAAGTGTCCGAAGATGTCTCCCCTGTTTTAGACACATCAAAGAAGAGGATTAATGCATCATCATGCATTGAAATCTTCATCCAACACTCCTAAACTCGCTGCTCTACCTAAAACCAACATTTCGGCCACCAAACACAACCGAAATCACCTCCAAACTCTTTCAAAACTTAACCCAGCCAAGATCCATCACTTCTAAACATTTCTAAACATCAATTAACATCAAAAACAACTTTCAACTCGTCATTATACCTCCAGCTATAACAGAACACCAAAAACACCTAAAAAAGCACCATTTTCATAAGCAAAAACTTAGGAAACACAACCTATTCGGGATCGCATTGATAAAACCTCATTTCTAACATCATTTAACATCCAAAATTCATTAGAGAACTACCTCAAAACAGAGCCCAATCAATTACAACGAAAATCTTCAAGATCTCTTCCAAAATCTTGAGTTTTAAGCCAAAATCTTATTTCTAACATTAAAACCATTTATAAAACTTTAATAAAGGATTGACAACTTGGGAATTTCAGTAATGAACTGAGTATTTAGAGGAGAAGAACAATCTTACCACTAAATGGTGATTTCTCCTTGATTTGGGCAAAATTCCATGAAAATGTAATGTGGAAAAAAAAGGATTTTTTGCAAGATTGATTAGAAACCAATAGGTGATGGAAATCACATCAATTGAAGTGAAGGTCAAAGTGAATTTTGCTAGAGAAAATGTGTTTGGATGATAGGATTTTGAGAGAAAAAGGGATGAGGGAAAATTACAGAAAAGGTAGTTATGAAAATCAAAAGGTAGTTTTCTCCTTTCTTTTATTTAATTAAACATTAATTAAATCACCCAAATTAAGGAAAACTCTGGAGAAAAACATTTAGGGTAATTAGCTCCTTAAAGATTCAAAGTTTCAATCCTTTACAAAACAGTCACTACTAAACTTTGCAAAAATCGCATTTTGGTCACTACACCGAAATGTAGTATTTCCCAACCTTATTTTGTAAAATTGATTTCACCAGTCTCTTAAATATATTAAATGAGGATTTTTAGATATTTTTCTATACTTTTGAAGCATCCCAAACTAGGCGTTCCCTAAAACCTCCTTTTATATTCGAACCGTTTCTCAGACTGGTCCGGTTCAAACCCTAAACTTCTAAGCCCAAAATTGGGGTGTTACATGCTCAACTTGCCCTTCCGGCCAAATCTCATCACCTTCTTCCAAGGTGAAACTTTCAAGAACACACGGTCACCCATAGAAAATTCTATCTCCTTTTGCCGATCCGATGCCGCCTTCAACCGCTCACAAATGTGCTTCACCTTCTCAGTGGTTCCTTTCAACAAAGCCGGCATCAAGACCAACTTTTGTCCCGTTTCCGCCCAACAAAGAGGAGTTCTACACTTCCTCTCGTATAAAGCTTCATAAGGTGCCATTTGAATACTCGCCTAGTAACTATTATTATAAGCAAACTCCACCAAAGGAAAGTGCTTCTCCCAAGAGCCTTGAAACTCAATAACACAGCACCTCAACATATCCTTAAGCACTTGAATAACACGCTCCGATTGTCCATCCGTTTGTGGATGATAAGAAGTACTGAAATTATGCCGCGTACCCAATGCTTGATGCAAACACTCACAAAACCTTGCAGTGAACCTCGGATCTCTATCCAACACTATAGATTTTGGTACACCATGCAAGCGTACAATCTCAGCAATGTACAACTCCGCAAGCTTATCCAAGGTGTACGTAGTATGCACAGACAAGAAATGCGCACACTTCGTAAGGCGATCCACAATCACCCAAACATAATTCTTCTTTTATGGCGATAAAGGTAAACCAGACACAAAGTCTATGGTGATCCTATCCCACTTCCATTCAGGGATCCTCAACGGCTGCAACAACCCCAAAGGAAACTGATGCTCAGCCTTAACCCGCTGACAAACCATACACTTGCTCAAATACTCAGCGACATCTTTCTTCAAACCCACCCAATAGTACTCATCCTTCAGATCGCGATACATCTTTGTACTACCAGGGTGCATAGCAAACGGACTACTATGAGCTTTGGTCAGAATAGTGCACCTCAACTCAACATTATTCAGCACCACTATCTGATTCCCAAAACATAAAACACCATCATCATTAAAAGAGAAATCTGATGCCCTATCTTCAGCGATATCCTGAACATGTGGCACCAAAGAATCATCCAACAGTTGTTTATCCTTTATCAACTGGATTAGAGATGGTTTCACTTTCTATTCAGTAACAAGACAACCATCTCGCGATATGCTCAAGCTAGCAAACATCGCTCTTAACTCCACCGCCATTTTACTGCTCAAAGTATCAGCCACAACATTGGCCTTCCCCGGATGATACTCGATCGTTAGATCGTAATCCTTAAGCAGCTCCACCCATCGTTGTTGCCTAAGATTTAACTTTTTCTGAGACATCAAATACTTCAAACTCTTGTGATCCGTGTACATAGTACACTTCTCACCATAGAGATAATGTCTCCAGATCTTTATAGCAAAAACTACTGCAGATAACTCAATATCATGCGTAGGATAATTGCGCTCATGCACTTTCAGCTGTCGCGATTCATAAGCCACCACCTTACGCTCTTGCATTAACACACACCCCAAACCAACATAGGATGCGTCACTATACACCACAAACTCTTTCCCTGATTCAAGTTGAACCAAGATAGGAGCTTGCGTCAAAGCTGCTTTTAGCTTCTCAAAAGCTTTTTGTCTCGCTTCCGTCCATTCATACTTAACATCCTTTTGCAACAACTTCGTCAAAGGGGCAGCACTCTTATAAAATCCATCCATAAACCTCCTGTAGTATCCTGCCAACCCAAGGAAACTACAAACTTCATGAACGGACTTAGGAGGCTTCCAATTCATTATCGCCTCAACCTTCTGGGGATCAAATCGAATCCCTTCAGCCGAAACCACATGACCAGGGAAAACAACCTCCTTTAGCCAAAACTCCTATTTGCTCAGCTTAGCATAAAGCTGATTTTCCAACAGCGCTTGCAAAACAATCCTCAAATGACCTTCATGCTCCTCTTCAGTACGAGAGTACACAAGGATATCGTCGATGAAGACCACAACGAACTTGTCCAAGTATTCATGGAACACCCTATTCATCATGTCCATGAAAGCAGCATGAGCATTCGTTAACCCAAACGGCATCAGAAGGAACTCATAATGCCCATACCTCTTTCTAAAGGCTGTTTTCAGCACATCCATATCCTTCACCTTTAACTGATAGTACCCTGACCTCAAGTCAATCTTTGAAAACACATCTGCTCCCCGAAACTGATAAAAAAGATCATCAATCCTCGGCAAAGGATACTTGTTCTAGACGATCAACTTATTCAGCTGATTATAATCAATGCACATTCTCATCGTGCCATCTTTCTTTTTCACAAACAAGACTGGTGCACCCCAAGGTGACACACTAGGCCGAATGAAGCCACGATCAAGCAACTCCTGAAGTTGCGTCTTCAACTCTTTCAACTCTTTAGGTGCCATGCGATAGGGAGCAATGGACACCGGAGTTGTGTTCTCATACAACTCGATTCCAAATTTAACCTCTCGACTAGGCGGCAAACAAGGTAATTTCTCCAGAAACACCCCAGGGAACTCACACACCGTCCTTATATCCTGAACGCGCACCTCCTTTGAACTAGGATTAATAAAAGAGGCTAGATAAGCCTCACATCCTTGACGCAACATCTGGCTTGCTTCAAGCGTCGACACCACATTAGCTAGAAACTTCACATTTTCTCCCACCACCACCACCTCATAATCATCCGCAAGTTTCAACGAAACTCGCTTGCTTTCGAAATCCACAATGGCTATATGCTCAACAAGCCAATCCATGCCAAGAATGACATCAAAACCATAGAATGGCAATTCCATAAGATCAACAAGAAACACACGATCTTGCACCTTTAAGGGACATCTCCTATACAACTTTCTTGTTACAACCGTCTCACCAAAGGAACTAGTCACACGCATACCAACATCCAAAGACTCAACATCCAAACCAAGCATTTGAGCATGTTCACACAATATGTACGAGTGTGTAGATCCATAATCAATCAAAGAAAGTAATGACAAGGATTGCAAAGTAAAGGTACCTGTTATCACGTTCGTGTCATTCCTTCCCTCATGATGGGCATACACTCGAGCCTGACCACCACCTTCAGGTTGTACAACCATAACATGTGCCACATTCCTTCCACCCTCATCTCTACGCTAAAAATTACCATGAACGCGCCCACGACCTCTCTGTGGCTCAGCTGCTCTCACTGGAGCTTGTCCCTCTCTCAGCGGCTGAGGACAATCTTTCTTCATATGCCCTCGGTTTCCATAGTTCCAACATGTCCCAAGGTTACCCCAACACTCACCAGCGTGCCTTCTACCACACCGGTTACACTCAGGAGTCCTCAAGAAGGCATTAGGTCCTTGTTGACCTCTATCAAGGTTACCACCCCCGCGTCTAGCATCAAAATGCGGCTTCTTATCCTTATGCCTCTTATTGCGATCTCTACCATAATCGCGATCTGCAACTCGCTTTCCCAAGCTAGAACCTCATGCTCGACTTGCCAAGCCAAGATTCAACTCAATATCCTTGGCTCTAGTCACCAAGAAATCGAAATCAGTGTAATCAGCTGCAAGCATATAGGTTTTCACGTCCGCTACCAGCCCATAACGGAACCATTCACACCTTTCCCTCTCGCTAGGAATTAGCTCAAGTGCATATTGGCTAAGGCGAACAAACTGAATCTCATATTCAGCCACAGACATGCTCCCTTGCACAAGAGACATAAATTCCCTCTTCTTCTCGTCGAGGTAGCGAACTCCCAAATATTTCCGCTTGAACGCATTCAAAAAGAATGTCCAAGTCACTTCCTCATCCTCCATTCAAGAGATAGTGGTCCTCCACTACGTATATGCATCACCATGCAGTAGTGACACAATGCATCCCAGCTTCTGAACATTATTGCAGTTCAGCTGTCCAAGAATCCTCTGGGTGCTCTCCAACCAAAATTCAGAACCTTCTGGTGTCAAACCTCTAAACTCAGTCCCTCCTAGGCTGCAGAGACGCTCCAATGGCAATCTCACATTAGCACCATCTTGAGGTGCAGCTCCATGTGCTTCAGCTACTGCTTCCTGGAAAGCTCCAGCAATAGCATGTATCAACACAGTCATATCAGGAGCAGCTTGCCTCTGACCTCCCTCGGGTTCAGCAACCCCAATACCAACTTCAGGAGCACAAGCCCCATCTCCACCACCACCAGGTGGTCCACCAAGGGGAGGAGGAGGTAAATCCTCAGCATTCTCTACGTTCTCATTCTCATCCATGGAACGAGTATTGATTCTCAGCTCTCTACGTGGCCCTATAATAAAAACAATGCACTGACAAAAATGCAACAAACACAATTGGGCATAATAAGGTAAGTAATCCAAGTACTCAAGCTCATTTTTGAAACCATTTCTTCTCATTAGTAATGATATGGCAATGGGATCCCCAACCACACTCCAAACATAGCATAGCATCACAAATTCATCTCAATTGAATCACACATCAATGTTCATACAACATACTTTCACTGAAAAGTCACAATCATACATAACCACATACAACAACCACATAACAAGCCCCAATTATTCGATAACCTAGCTCTAATACCAACAAATGTAACCTCCTTAGCCCGGCCTAGACGCTTGACCCGAACTACGAAGATTACACGGGGAAAACCAAAGTCAACTCGAAAGTCAACCTTGATTAACGACCTTTTTTTTCTTTTTAATATTTTCTAGATGCACATTAAGCCTATGTGAACACTCAAGAATCATGGGAGAGAAAGGCACAGCGATCGGAAATCATTTAGGGACTCAATCGCATAAATTACACGTTTAGGGACCAAAATGTAATTTTTAGAAATTATAAGGACTTTGCAGATTTAAGGTACACCGATAGGTAAATAATCATGTTACGTGCTTTCTGTCAGATTTCAGCTTAAATAGACATTCCAAGCTCAAGCAATTGCATCCACAACATTTAGGACTAAAATGTAAAACATGGAAACTTAAAACTATTCAAAAACATCATCCAACGGTCATACGTTACACCATTCCATCGTACCGAAACGCCCGTATCGAAACGGTGTTGACCGTTTCGGTACTCGGATGTGTTCCGAGACCGGTATCGAAACAGGCCTCTCTAGTGGCCAAACTGTTTCGGAACACCTTCAGCTGTTCCGAAACGCTATGGCCATTACATGCCCCTGTTCCGAAACAGTTAAGGGTGTTTCGATACGCTTTGCCCAGTGACAGTAGAAATTGCTGGTTTTTCACCTTTTAAACCAATCAAACATGCCTCAAAGAGCATCAAATCATACTCGCAACTCATTTTAATACTAAGGAACATATTCAAGACCCTTAAGCTAGAGCATGGCATCAAACACAAAAACATTCAATCTAAAGGCATGCTTCCTAGTCACAATACCAATATAAGCTACCAAACCTCAACCCAAACATTTAGGATCATTTACAACCCATAAATGCCATCACAAACATGCCACAAACTTAGGGAGTTCAAAACACATCTCCCAAATACAACCTTGAAGTCCCATTGCCAAATATCAAAACTAAAGTGTATAAAAACAGCACCATACATGAGCTTTGCACTTCCTTGGATGTTCTTAACCTTCTTGCTGCCCGAACACACCTCAATTATCTGCATTATTGGTAAAAGAGAGCGTAAGCACATTTTCTTAGTGAGGCATGCTCTAAAGAAAACCAACACAATAATGCATTTCTTGAAAACACTTTCACAAAAGCTTTTTCTACAACATGCTCATTCTATCTCATGCTTGAAAACCATTTCAAAGCAAAATCTCATTGAAAACACATGTACCTCAATTCTATCTCATGCATTTAAACCAATGCAAATCTCATAGCAAGGCCATACACATGCTTGTAAAAACCAAAGCATTTCATATACAATTCTCATATGCATTTCTCATAGCATAAATCATCTCATCAATAGGTACATGTGAATCAAAAGCATTTTCATATATTATATTGGCATTTCACATCTCATTACTACTCGGATATGCGGACATCATTCTCAAACCACAAGGCGCTTCCGGTGGAATCTCACATCACCGTACTCACTTGTCTAGTAAATATAATTTCTGGTGGAATCTCACATCACCGTACTCACATGGAGGAATCTCTCATCGCCACAAAGCATGGGTATTTCACCAAGTCCTACCCGATGGAATGCCCATCATCGGTCTCTCCCTTTGGATTAAACCAAAGAGCACGTAGGAATTTTTAGTTTATAGTGCACTCTCATCCTATTGATCGATCAATTATATCCGGTAAGTATCTCATCTTCTATGCCAATATATTATGTCAAAATATCATCTCACCTACTGTTTTTCATGCAACATTTCTCAAATCTTTCTCATCTCATTTCAAAACCATAACATTTGCCATGCTTTAAAACAAAAGCTCAAAACTCATCAATGCAACATGTTATTTCATGAAATCATCTCAAGCATCGTCTCATGCTACAAATCATGCATAAAAACAGTAGGAATTTATCTATCTCCGTGAATTGGGCAAGTTTTCTTGAAAATCCAATGTGAAAACAAGAGGATTTGGTGAGGAAAAGATTAGGAATCAAAAGGAGATTGAAATCTCATCAAAAGGAATGAAAATCAAAGGCTAATAGATGGAGGAAATGTGTGTGGCTGAAAAAAATGGAGAGAAAATAAAATGAGAGAAAATTGATGAAAATAGTTATGAAAAGTCAAAGATAGTTTTCCTTTTAATTAATATTTATTTCCTTTAATTAAAACATTATTAAAATCACCTAAAATAATGAGAAATCTGATTAAAAACATTTTGGTAAAATTAACTCCTTAAAGATTCAAAGTTTCAATCTTTTACAAAACAGTCACTATTTAACTTTCACAAAAACTACGATTTGGTCACTACAAATCATGCATAAAAACAGTAGGAATTTATCTATCTCAAACCATGAGCATGTGAAATCATTTTAGGGGCACCCACCACATATAAGAGAGCAATCTAGCCAATACTTACTTTCGGAATTAGGATGGTGTTTCAAACCTTTCCTAAATCCCCAAACCTTGTTTCTTTGTCCCTTAAGGACTTCTAAAATCATTCACACTCACCGATTACGTTTCGCTTGCTCGCCAAAACGCTATCTAAGCTCCCAGATCAACACCAAAGGCGTCCGAAGATGTTTCCCTTGTTTATAACACATAAGAGCAGAGGATTAATGCATCATCATGCATTGAAATCATCAGCCACATACCTAAACTCGCTGCTCTACTCAAGAACCTCATTTCGGCTACCAAACACAACCGAAATCATCTCCAAACTCATCCAAAGCAAAGCCCAACCAAGATCTATCACTTCTAAACATCAATCAACATCAAAAATCACCACAAACTCGTCCTTATACCTCCAGCTATGACAGAACACCAAAACCACCGCAAAAACCACCATTTTAGCATACAAAACTTAGGAATCCAAGCCTATTCGGGATTTGTTTGATAAAACCTCATTTTAACATCAATTAACATCCAAAATACATTAGAAAACAACCTCAAAATAGAGCCTAACCATCAACCACGAAAATCATCAAGATCTCTCCAAAAACCTTGAGTTTTACTACAATTTCTTGTTTCTAACATTAAAGCAACTCAAAAATCATTAACAGAGGATTGATAACTTGGGAGTTTCAGTAAAGAACTGATCACTAGAGGAGAAGGACGAAGCTTACCTCTAATGGTTGATTTCTCCTTGAATTGGGCAAGTTTTCTTGAAAATCCAATGTGAAAACAAGAGAATTTGGTGAGGAAAATATTAGGAATCAAAAGGAGATTGAAATCTCATCAAAAGGAATGAAAATCAAAGGATAATAGATGGAGGAAATGTGTTTGGCTGAAAAAAATGGAGAGAAAATAAAATGAGAGAAAATTGATGAAAAATAGTTATGAAAAGTCGAAGATAGTTTTCCTTTTAATTAATCTTTATTTCCTTTAATTAAAACATTATTAAAATCACCCAAAATAAGGAGAAATCTGATTAAAAACATTTTGGTAAAATTAGCTCCTTAAAGATTCAAAGTTTCAATCTTTTACAAAACAGTCACTATTTAACTTTCGCAAAAACTGCGATTTGGTCACTACACCGAAATGTAGTATTTCCAAACCTTATTTTGTAAAATTGATTTCACCATAATCATTCACATAATAAATGAGGATTTTTAAGTATTCTTCCATATTTTTAAAGCATCCCTAACTAGGTGTTCCTTAAATCCCCCTTTTAAGATTTGAACCGTTCCCGACCGGTCCGATTCGAACTCTAAAACATCTAGGCCCAAATTTGGGGTGTTACATCTCTCCCCCTCTTAAGAAATTTCGTCCTCGAAATTTACCTGGAGGAAAAGGTAAGGAAATTGATTCTTCATGTCTTCCTTTCCCACGTGGCTTCCTCAACACCATGATGTCTCCACAACACCTTAACCAGCTCAATGGTCTTACCATGGAGAACCTTACTGTCCGAATCCAAAATCTCAATAGGTTCTTCATCATATGTCAAATCTAGATTCAACTCAACTTCCTCCACATGCATAACATGCGAAGGATCCGATCAATACCTCCGAAGCATGGATACATGGAACACATTATGTATCTTTTCTAACTCTTGAGGCAGCCTCAACTTATAAGCAACATGACCCACACGTTCTATCACCTCGTATGGTCCAATGTACCTTGGGCTCAACTTGCCCTTCCGGCCAAATCTCATCACCTTCTTCCAAGGTGAAACTTTCAAGAACACACGGTCACCCACAACAAATTCTACCCGATGGAATGCCCATCATCGGTCTCTCCCTTTGGATTAAACCAAAGAGCACGTATGAATTTTTAGTTTATAGTGCACTCTCATCCTATTGTTCGATCAATTATAACCGGTAAATATCTCATCTTATATGCCAATATATTATGTCAAAATATCATCTCACCTACTGTTTTTCATGCAACATTTCTCAAATCTTTCTCATCTCATTTCAAAACCATAACATTTGCCATGCTTTAAAACAAAAGCTCAAAACTCATCAATGCAACATGTTATTTCATGAAATCATCTCAAGCATCGTCTCACGCTACAAATCATGCATAAAAACAGTAGAAATTTATCTATCTCAAACCATGAGCATGTAAAATCATTTTAGGGGCAACCACCACATATAAGAGAGCAATCTAGCCAATACTTACTTTCGGAATTAGGAAGGTTTTTCAAACCTTTCCTAATTCCCCAAACCTTATTTCTTTGTCCCTCAAGGACTTCTAAAACCATTCGCACTCACCTATTACGTTTCGCTTGCTCGCCAAAACGCTATCTAAGCTCCCAGATCAACACCAAAGGCGTCCTAAGATGTCTCCCCTGTTTATAACACATAAGAGCAGAGGATGAATGCATCATCATGCATTGAAATCATCAGCCACATACCTAAACTCGCTGCTCTACTCAAGAACCTCATTTCGGCTACCAAACACAACCGAAATCATCTCCAAACTCATCCAAAGCAAAGCCCAACCAAGATCTATCACTTCTAAACATCAATCAACATCAAAAATCACCACAAACTCGTCCTTATACCTCCAGCTATGACAGAACACCAAAACCACCCCAAAACCACCATTCTAGCATACAAAACTTAGAGATCTAAGCCTATTCGGGATTTGTTTGATAAAACCTCATTTATAACATCAATTAACATCCAAAATACATTAGAAAACAACATCAAAATAGAGCCTAACCATCAACCACGAAAATCATCAAGATCTCTCCAAAAACCTTGAGTTTTAATACAATTTCTTGTTTCTAACATTAAAGCAACTCAACAATCATTAACAGAGGATTAATAACTTGGGAATTTTAGTAAATAACTGATCATTAGAGGAGAAGGACAAAGCTTACGTCTAATGGTTGATTTCTCCTTGAATTGGGCAAATTTTCTTGAAAATCCAATATGCAAACAAGAGGATTTGGTGAGGAAAAGATTAGGAATCAAAAGGAGATTGAAATCTCATCAAAAGGAATGAAAATCAAAGGCTAATAGATGGAGGAAATGTGTTTGGCTGAAAAAAATGGAGAGAAAATAAAATGAGAGAAAATTGATGAAAAGTAGTTATGAAAAGTCAAAGATAGTTTTCCGTTTAATTAATCTTTATTTCCTTGAATTAAAACATTATTAAAATCACCCAAAATAATGAGAAATCTGATTAAAAACATTTTTGTAAAATTAGCACCTTAAAGATTCAAAGTTTCAATCTTTTACAAAACAGTCACTATTTAACTTTCGCAAAAACTATGATTTGGTCACTACACCGAAATGTAGTATTTCCAAACCTTATTTTGTAAAATTGATTTCACCATAATCATTCATATAATGAATGTGGATTTTTAAGTATTTTTTCCATATTTTTATAGCATCCTGAACTAGGTGTTCCTTAAATCCCCCTTTTAAGATTCGAAACATTCCCGACTGGTCCGATTCGAACTCTAAAACATCTAGGCCCAAATTTGGGGCGTTACAAGTCTACCCCTCTTAAGAATTTCATCCTCGAAATTTACCTGGAGGAAAAAGGTAAGGAAATTGATTCTTCATGTCTTCCTTTCCCACGTGGCTTCCTCAACACCACGATGTCTCCACAACACCTTAACCAGCTCAATGGTCTTACCATGGAGAACCTTACTGTCCGAATCAAAAATCTCAACAGGTTCTTCAACATATGTCAAATCTGGATTCAACTCAACTTCCTCTACATGCATAACATGCGAAGGATCTGATCTATACCTCCGAAGCATGGATACATGGAACACATTATGTATCTTTTCTAACTCTTGAAGCAGCCTCAGCTTATAAGCAACATGACCCACACGTTCTATCACCTCGTATGGTCCAATGTACCTTGGGCTCAACTTGCCCTTCTGGCCAAATCTCATCACCTTCTTCCAAGGTGAAACTTTCAAGAACACACGATCACCCACAACAAATTCTATCTCCTTACGCTTCAAATCCGCGTAAGACTTTTGCCGATCCGATGCCTCCTTCAACCGCTCACAAATGAGCTTCACCTTCTCGGTGGTTCCTTTCAACAAAGTCGGCATCGAGACCAACTTTTGTCTCGTTTCCGCCCAACAAAGAGGAGTTCTACACTTCCTCTCGTATAAATCTTCATAAGGTGCCATTTGAATACTCCCCTAGTAACTATTATTATAAGCAAACTCCATCAAAGGAAAGTGCTTCTCCCAAGAGCCTTGAAACTCAATAACACAGCACCTCAACATATCCTCAAGCACTTGAATAACACGCTCCGATTTTCCATCCGTTTGTGGATGATAAGAAGTACTGAAATTCAGCCGCGTACCCAATGCTTGATGCAAACACTCCCAAAACCTTGCAGCGAACCTCGGATCTCTATCTGACACTATAGATTTTGGTACACCATGCAAACGTACAATCTCAGCAATGTACAACTCCGCAAGCTTATCCAAGGTGTACGTAGTATGCACAGACAAGAAATGCGTACACTTCGTAAGGCGATCCACAATCACCCAAACATAATTCTTCTTTGATGGCGATAAAGGCAAACCAGACACAAAGTCCATGATGATCCTCTCCCACATCCATTCAGGGATCCTCAACGGCTGCAAGAACCCCAAAGGAAACTGATGCTCAGCCTTAACCCGCTGAAAAACCATACACTTGCTCACATACTCAGCGACATCTTTCTTCAAACCCACCCAATAGTACTCATCCTTCAGATTGCGATACATCTTTGTACTACCAGGGTGCATAGCAAACGGACTACTATGAGCTTCAGTCAGAATAGTGCACCTCAACTCAACATCATTCGGCACCACTATCCGACTCCCAAAACATAGAACACCATCATCATTAAAACAGAAATCCGATGGCCTATCTTCAGCGATATCCTGAACATGTGGCACCAAAGAATCATCCAACAGTTGTTTATCCTTTATCAACTGAAATAGAGATGGTTTCACTTGCAATTTAGTAACAAGACCACCATCTCGAAATATACTCAAGCTAGCAAACATCGCTCTTAACTCCACCGCCACTTTCCTGCTCAAAGCATCAGCCACAACATTGGCCTTCCGCGGATGATACTCGATCGTTAGATCGTAATCCTTAAGCAACTCCACCCATCGTCGTTGCCTAAGATTTAACTCTATCTGAGACATCAAATACTTCAAACTCTTGTGATCCGTGTACACAGTACACTTCTCACCATAGAGATAATGTCTCCAGATCTTTAGAGCAAAAACCACTACAGCTAACTCAATATCATGCGTAGGATAATTGCGCTCATGCACTTTCAGCTGTCGCGATGCATAAGCCACCACCTTACCCTCTTGCATTAACACACACCTCAAACCAACATAGGATGCGTCACTATACACCACAATCTCTTTCCCTGATTCAGGTTGAACCAAGATAGGAGCTTGCGTCAAAGCTGCTTTTAGCTTCTCAAAAGCTTGTTATCTCGCTTCCGTCCATTCATACTTAACATCCTTTTGCAACAACTTCGTCAAAGGGGCAGCACTCTTATAAAATCCATCCACAAACCTCCTGTAGTATCCTGCCAACCCAAGGAAACTACGGACTTCGTGAACGGACTTATGAGGCTTCCAATTCATCACCGCCTCAACCTTCTGGGATCAACTCGAATCCCTTCAGCCGAAACCACATGACCAAGTAAAACAACCTCCTTTAGCCAACACTCACATTTTCTCAGCTTAGCATAAAGCTGATTTTCCAACAGCGCTTGCAAAACAATCCTCAAATGACCTTCATGCTCCTCCTCGGTACGAGAGTACACAAGGATATCGTTGATGAACACCACAACGAACTTGTCCAAGTATTCATGGAACACTCTATTCATCATGTCCATGAAAGCAGCAATAACATTCGTCAACCCAAACGACATCACAAGGAACTCATAATGCCCATACCTCGTTCTAAAGGTTGTTTTCGGCACATCCACACCCTTCACCTTTAACTGATAGTACCATGACCTCAAGTCAATCTTTGAAAACACAGCCGCTCCCCGAAACTGATAAAAAAGATCATCAGTCCTTGGCAAAGGATACTTGTTCTTGACGGTCAACTTAATCAGCTGACAATAATAAATGCACATTCTCATCGTGCCATCTTTTTTTTCACAAACAAGACCGGTGCACCTCAAGGTGACACACTAAGCCGAATGAAGCCACGGTCAAGCAACTCCTGAAGTTGCGTCTTCAACTCTTTGGGTGCCATGCGATAGGGAACAATGGACACCGGAGTTGTGTTCTCATACAACTCGATTCCAAATTCAACCTCTCGACTAGGCGGCAAACCAGGTAATTCCTCCGGAAACACCCCAGGGAACTCACAGACGGTCCTTATATCCTGAACGCTCCTTTGAACTAGGATTCATAACAAATGCTAGATAAGCCTCACATCCTTGATGCAACATCCGGCTTGCTTCAAGCGTCGACACCACATTAGCTAGAAACTTCACATTTTCTCCCACCACCACCACCTCACAATCATCCGCAAGTTTCAACGAAACTCGCTTGCTTTCGAAATCCACAACGGCTATATGCTCAACAAGCCAATACATGCCAAGAATGACATCAAAACCATAGAATGGCAATTCCATAAGATCAACAAGAAAGACATGATCTTGCACCTTTAAGGGACATCTCCTATACGACTTTCTTGTTACAACCGTCTCACCAAAGGAACTAGTCACACGCATACCAACATCCAAAGACTCAACAGCCAAACCAAGCATTTGAGCATGTTCACACAATATGTACAAATGTGTAGATCCAGAATCAATCAAAGAAAGTAATGACAAGGATTGCAAAGTAAAGGTACCTGCTATCACGTCCGTGTCATTCCTTCCTTCACGATGGGCATACACTCAGCCTGACCACCACCTTTAGGTTGTACAGCCACCACATGTGCCACATTCCTTCCACCCTCATCTCTATGCTGAAAATTACCACGACCGCGCCCACGACCTCTCTGTGGCTCAGCTGCTCTCACTGGAGCATGTCCCTCTCTCAGCGGCTGAGGACAACCTTTCTTCATATGCCCTCGGTTTCCACAGTTCCAACATGTCCCAAGGTTACCCCAACACCCACCAGCGTGCCTCCTACCACACCATTTACACTCAGGAGTCCTCAAGAAGGCATTAGGTCCTTGGTGACCTCTACCAGGGTTACCACCCCGCGTCTAACATCAAAATGCGGCTTCCTATCCTTATGCCTCTTGTTGCGATCTCTACCATAATCGCGTTCTGTAGCTCACTTTCCCTAGCTAGAACCTCATGCTCGACTTGCTAAGCCAAGATTCAACTCAATATCCTTGGCTCTAGTGACCAAGACATCGAAATCAGTGTAATCAGCTGCAAGCATATAGGTTTTCACGTCCGCTACCAGCCCATAACGGAACCATTCACACCTTTCCCTCTCGCTAGGAATTAGCTCAGGTGGATATTGGCTTAGGCGAACAAACTGAATCTCATATTCAACCAAAAACATGCTCCCTTGCAGAAGAGACATAAACTCCCTCTTCTTCTCGTCGAGGTAGCGAACTCCCAAATATTTCCGCTTGAACGCATTCAAAAAGAATGTCCAAGTCACTTCCTCATCCTCCATTCCAGAGATAATGGTCGTCCACCACGTATATGCATCACCATGCAGTAGTGACACAATGCATCCCAGCTTCTGAACATTATTGCAGTTCAGCTGTCCAAGAATCCTCTGGGTGCTCTCCAACCAAGATTCAGAACCTTCCGGTGTCAAACCTCTAAACTCAGTCCCTCCTAGACTGCGGACACGCTCCAATGGCAATCTCACATTAGCACCATCCTGAGGTGCAGCTCCATGTGCTCCAGCTACTGCTGCCTGGAAAGTTCCAGCAATAACATGTATCAACACGGTCATATCAGGAGCAGCTTGCCCCTGACCTCCCTCGGGTTCAACAACCCCAGTACCAATTTTAGCAGCACCAGCCCCATCTCCACCACCACCAGGTGGTCCACCAAGGGGAGGAGGAGGTAAATCCTCAGCATTCTCTATGTTCTCATTCTCATCCATAGAACGAGTATTGATTTTCAGCTCTCTACGTGGCTCCATAATAAAAACAATGCACTGACAACAATGTAACAAACACAATTAGGCATAATAAGGTAAGTAATCCAAGTACTCAAGCTCATTTTTAAAACAATTTCTTCTCATTAGTAATGATATGGTAATGGGATCCCCAACCACACTCCAAACATAGCGTAGCATCACAAATTCATCTCAATTGAATCACACATCAATGTTCATACAACATACTTTCACCGAAAAGTCACAATCATACATAACCACATACAACAACCACATACCAAGCTCCAATTATTCGATAACCTGGCTCTGATACCAACAAATGTAACCCCCTTAGCCCGACCTAGACGCTTGACCCGAACTACGAAGATTACACGGGGAAAACCAAAGCCAACCCGAAAGTCAACCTTGATTAACGACCTTTTTTTTCTTTTTAATCTTTTCTAGATGCACATTAAGCCTATGTGAACACTCAAGAATCCTGGGAGAGAAAGGCACAGCGATCGGAAATCATTTTGGAACTCAATCACATAAATTACACGTTTAGGGAACAAAATGTAATTTTTAGCAATTATAAGGACTTTGCAGATTTAAGGTATACAGATAGGTAATTAATCATGTTACATGCTCCTCTGTTAAATTTCATCTTTAAAAGGCATTCCAAGCTCAAGCAATTGCATCCACAACATTCAGGACTAAAATGTAAAACATGGAAACTTAAAACTATTCAAAAACATCATCCAACGGTCATACGTTCCGAAACACCATTCCCTCGTACCAAAACGCCCGTATCGGAACGATGTTGACCATTTCGGTACTTGGGTGTGTTCCGAGACCGGTATCGAAACAGGCCTCTCCAATGGCCAAATTGTTTCGAAACACCTTCAGTTGTTCCGAAACGCTATGGCCATTACATGCCCGTGTTCCGAAACAGTTAAGGGTGTTTCTATACGCTTTGCCCAATGACAGTAGAAATTGCTGGTTTTTCACCTTTTAAACCAATCAAACATGCCTCAAAGCGCATCAAATCATACCGGCAACTCATTTTAATACTAAGGAACATATTCAAGACCCTTAAGCTAGAGCATGGCATCAAACACAAAAACATTCAATCTGAAGGCATGCTTCCTAGTCACAATACCAATATAAGCTACCAAACCTCAAACCAAAATTTAAGACCATTTACAACCCATAAATGCCATAACAAACATGCCACAAACTTAGGGAGTTCAAAACACATCTCCCAAATACAACCTTGAAGTCCCATTGCCAAATATCAAAACTAAAGTGTATAAAAACATCACCATACATGAGCTTTGCACTTCCTTGGATGTTCTTAACCTTTTCGCTGCCCGAACACAATTCAATTATCTGCATTATTGGTAAAAGAGAGCGTAAGCACATTTGCTTAGTGAGGCATGCTCTAAAGAAAACCAACACAATAATTAATTTCTTGAAAACACTTTCTCAAAAGCTTTTTCTACAACATGCTCACTCTATCTCATGCTTGAAAACCATTTCAAAGAAAAATCTCATTGAAAACACATGTACCTCTATTCTATCTCATGCATTTAAACCAATACAAATCTCATGGCAAGGCCATACACATGCTTGTAAAAGCCAAAGCATTTCATATACAATTCTCATATGCATTTCTCATAGCATAAATCATCTCATCAATAGGTACATGTGAATCAAAAGCATTTTCATATATTATATTGGCATTTCATATCTCATTACTACTCGGATATGCGGACATCATTCTCAAACCACTAGACGCTTCCGGTGGAATCTCACATCACCGTACTCACTTGTCTAGTAAATATAATTTCTGGTGGAATCTCACATCACCGTACTCACATGGAGGAATCTCTCATCGCCACAAAGCTTGGGTATTTCACCAAGTCCTACCCGATGGAATGCCCATCATCGGTCTCTACCTTTGGAATAAACCAAAGAGCACGTACGAATTTTTAGTTTATAGTGCACTCTCATCCTATTGATCGATCAATTATATCCGGCAAGTATCTCATCTTCTATGCCAATATATTATGTCAAAATATCATCTCACCTATTGTTTTTCATGCAACATTTCTCAAATCTTTCTCATCTCATTTCAAAACCATAACATTTGCCCTGATTTAAAACAAAAGCTCAAAACTCATCAATGCAACATGTTATTTCATGAAATCATCTCAAGCATCGTCTCATGCTACAAATCATGCATAAAAACATTAGGAATTTATATATCTCAAACCATGAGCATGTAAAAGCATTTTAGGGGCAACCACCACATATAAGAGAGCAATCTAGCCAATACTTACTTCCGGACTTAGGAAGGTGTTTCAAACCTTTCCTAAATTCCCAAGCCTTGTTTCTTTGTCCCTCAAGGACTTCTAAAACCATTCGCACTCACCGATTACGTTTCGCTAGCTCGCTGAAACGCTATCTAAGCTCCCGGATCAACACCAAAGGCGTCCGAAGATGTCTCCCCTGTTTATAACACATAAGAGTAGAGGATTAATGCATCATCATGCATTGAAATCACCAGCCACATACCTAAACACGCTGCTCTACTCAAGAACCTCATTTCGGCTACCAAACACAACCGAAATCATCTCCAAACTCATCCAAAGCAAAGCCCAACCAAGATCTATAACTTCTAATGATTTCTAAACATCAATCAAAATCAAAAATCACCACAAACTCGTCCTTATACCTCCAGCTATGACAGAACACCAAAACCACCATTCTAGCATACAAAACTTAGGAATCCAATCCTATTCGGGATTTGTTTGATAAAACCTCATTTATAACATCAATTAACATCCAAAATACATTAGAAAACAACCTCAAAACAGAGCCTAACCATCAACCACGAAAATCAACAAGATCTCTCCAAAAACCTTGAGTTTTAATACAATTTCTTGTTTCTAACATTAAAGCAACTCAAAAATCATTAACAAAGGATTGATAACTTGAGAATTTTAGTAAAGAACTGATCATTAGAGGACAAGGACGAAGCTTACCTCTAATGGCTGATTTCTCCTTGAATTGGGCAAGTTTTCTTGAAAATCCAATGTGAAAACAAGAGGATTTGGTGAGGAAAAGATTAGGAATCAAAAGGAGATTGAAATCTCATCAAAAGGAATGAAAATCAAAGGCTTATGGTTGGAGGAAATGTGTTTGGCTGAAAAGAAATTGAGAGAAAATAAACTGAGAGAAAATTGTTGAAAAGTAGTTATGAAAAGTCAAAGATAGTTTTCCTTTTAATTAATCTATATTTCCTTTAATTAAAACCACCCAAAATAAGGAGAAATCTGATTAAAAACATTTTGGTAAAATTAGCTCCTTAAAGATTCAAAGTTTCAATCCTTTACAAAAAAGTCACTATTTTACTTTCGCAAAAACTGTGATTTGATCACTACACCGAAATGTAGTATTTCCGAACCTTATTTTGTAAAATTGATTTCACCACAATCATTCATATAATAAATGAGGATTTTTAAGTATTTTTCCATATTTTTAAAGCATCTCGAACTAGGTGTTCCTTGAATCCCTCTTTTAAGATTCGAACCGTTCCCGACCGATCCGATCCGAACTCTAAAACATCTAGGCCCGAATTTGGGGCATTACATGTTCCGGAAAACTATACCCTGTATCGAAACGGCTGTTTCGAAACCATGTTGACCGTTTCGAAACTCGGTGCGTTCCGAAACCAGTTTTGAAACCAAGCTTCACAGTAGCAAAATGTTCCGGAACGATCGCACCCGTTCCGAAATCCCCTGGCCAATACAGGCCATCGTTTCGATACGAATGAGGGCATTCCGAAACGTCCTGCCCTACAACAGTAGATTTCGCTGGTTTTACACATCTTTCCACATGCGAAAACATTCCCATTCATGCCACAACATGCATACAACATGTATAGGCATCAAAGATCAACATTACGAAGTACAAGCTAAATCATAGCATCATTCAAGTAAGCATTAGAACTATAGGCATGTTTCCTAGTCTTCAAAACCATACCAAAAGCTAAAAGCCACATTCAAGCACAAATCAATCCTCAAAGGTCATTTACAACACAAAGATAAGCAACCAAACATGCACAAAGTAATTAACACCATCCTCAAACATCCAAGAGTAGAAATCCCACCCATTGTGTAACCCCCTTAGCCCGACCTAGACGTTTAACCCGAACTACGAAGATTACACGGGGAAAACCAAAGTCAACCCGAAAGTCAACCTTGATTAACGACCCTTTTTCTTTTTATCTTCTCTAGATGCACATTAAGCCTATGTGATTACACAAGATTCATAGGAAAGAAGGACACAACGATCGGTAAACATTTAGGGACTGAACTGTATGAATTACACTTTTAGGGACCAAAACATAAATTTTATAAAATATAAGAACTTAATAGAATTTATGCTTACCATTATGTAATTAGTTATATTGCATGCTCCTCTGTCAAATTTCAACTAAAAAGGACATTCCAACCTCAAGAAATTGCATCCACAACATTCAGGACTATAATATAAAACATGGAAACTTAAAACAATTCAAAATCATCATCCAACGGTCATCCGTTTCGAAACACCAAACCTTCGTACCGAAACGCTGTATTGAAACAGTGTTGACCGTTTCGGTACTCGGGTGTGTTCAGAGACTAGTATCGAAACATGCCTCTCCAGTGGCCAAACGGATCCGAAACACCTTCAACTGTTCCGAAACGCTATGACCATTACAGGCCTCCATTTCGAAACAGTTAAGGGTGTTTCGATACACCCTGTACTGTGACAGCAGAAAATGCTGGTTTTCATACTTTTTCGCACTCGAATCAACCCCGGGACATGCCACAACATACATACATCAAGGATACATATCAACAATCATCATATCGAACCTATAGCCTAAAAATAGAAACCAACACATAAGCAAAGGCACTAAAGGCATGCTCCCTAGTTTGCCAAAACCAAAACAAGTCAAAACTCCAAATAAACCAAAATCCATACTCCAAAGGCCATTTACAACTCAAGTATAGGCAAACCAACATGCTCAAAGTACAAGAACATTCTCAAGCATTCTAAAGTATAAATCTCACCCATTACCTCTTATTACACTAAGGGGTGTACCACATACATCTCTTTAGCAAGACCTTGGATTCCTCTTGCTTTTGGGCTGCCTTCAAGGTTCAATTCTCTGCATTGATGAAACAAAAGAGCGTAAACAATAAGCTTAGTGAGGATCGCTAGACCACATTCATCAATGCATAACTCAAGTTTTACAAAATCATCACTTTACAATACATATCATTTATAAAACAAATCTTCTCAAGACTTCAATGCACTTTTGAAACCTCATGCACATATGCATCAACGTACAACAGCAAATAGACCTTTACTCATGCTTTATCAAGCATCACATGCATTCTTGCATCATACACATATATCTCATGCACCCTTGCATCATTCACAAGCATCTCGTGCTTCATTTTGTTCATTTACATTATATTGGCTTTCAAGTGATAGTCCACAAATCATTTCAACACAAGACACAATCGGATACACGGATTACAAACGTTATCCCTCACGCTTCATACAAACTACCGGACTACACAAGGTGGAGACAAATGGCACAATCACAACCCCTCAACACTCGTGATGGAGACTAATGGCACAATCACAACCCCTCAACATCACTCATCGGTAGTTGTATAATTCCACTAACGAGAGTGTGGGACACATACACAAGACTCACACACAGGACTAACCATTCACCGTTGTGATCTTAACCTCAATCGTTAGGGTAATTGGATGGAGATTACGGCACAATCACAACCCCTCAACATCCAAGGCGAATTTATTCACGGTGCACCCAATCCTATAGCCGGCTAACTATATCTGATTAAAGTAACCAAAAACCATTTTCATCACTTGCCAATATAACCATTTAACCACATTAATCCACTGTTTTTCAAGAATAACCATAATGTCATTTCCACAAGCACACATGCTTAACATCATATGCATTTTCATATGAAAACCAATGATCACTTACCTAGTGCATCCTTAACATAATGACATTAAAATCCAACATTAAACCATGCTTAAACATGCTTAAAAATAGTAAACAAATCCACTCTTACATCAAATGCATTTTCATCCATCTTAGCACATTTCCAAGAGAGGGATTACCGAAACACTTACACTTGAGCTTAGTTAAGTGTATCAAGCTTACACTAAGCTCCCAAGAGCACGCTCAAAGCGTTAGAAAGTAGGAAATTGCATTTCCACTCACCGATACGCGAAGCCTCGTTCGCCGACATGGAAATCACACCTTCGGAGCCTCCAAAATCACCTCGTTAGCCTCCGAATCAAGATCCCCTGTTTTCACATCAACAAAACAGAGATCTAAATGCATTAAAATGCATTCTAACACCAGTAACAATCCATGGACTCGTTGCCCACTCAAACTACACCAAAATATCCTTCCAACACAACCGAAAACTCAATCAATTGCCTCCTAAACCAAGCCCAACCACCACACATCACTTCCAAAGCATTAACAACATCAAAACACAACCAATAAACATCCAAACTCATCCTTATACCTCCACCCATCAAGATTCCATCATTCCACCCCAAAATCACACTTAAAACTACCAAGAAACTCAAGGATTTCGGGATCTAGGTTGTTAACACATCATTTTAACATATAAACCAACTTAGAAATCAATTAAAATCAACACAAAACAGTGCCCAACTCATCAAGTCCGAAAATCAAGATTTCATCCACATTTTCATAAGATTTTGATCTCAAATCAAAACTATATTGACAACTCAATCAAAAATAGTTATTAGAAGCCAAATATCTTGGGAATTTCACTAAAGAATTTAGATTAGAGGTTGAGAACGGGGTTTACCTCCAATCCTTGCTTCCTTCAATAGATGACAAGTTTTCCTTGCAAAAATCTTGAAGATTAAAGAAGATCCCTTGAAATTGATTTAGAAAATGTCGAGAGGATTTTTGGGAGAAAGAATTCTGGAAAAGATGAGAGAAAATGGTGTTTGGCTAGAATGAGAGGGAATTGGTAGTTACGTAAAATGAAAATCCACTAACTACCAATTAATTAATATTAAATTCTAATTAAAATCATTTAATTAAAACCCATTTAAATCACATGTCATATTGAAGAAAGGTCAAATTGACTTAAAGCCCCCTAAAGATTCTAAGATTTTCGCTTCCACCTTAAAAATCATATTTTTCCCAGTTTTGAAACTTTACAATTTGGTCACTACTCAAAATGACCATTTTCCAAATACCTTTTTGTGAAATTGATTTGACCAACCTCTTAATTATATTTTTAGAGGATTTTAGTAATTTTAATCACAATTTAATCCTATCCCGATCCTTGATTTCAAAAAATCACTTACGCGACTCGAACCGTTCTCGACCGGTCCGATCCGATGTCTAAAACATCTAGGCCCAAAACCAGGGCGTTACACATTGCCTCTTATTACACCAAAGTATAACCACATACTTTGCTAGATCAAAGTGCTTTGATTTCTCTTGATTACTTGCTGCCTCAAAAGCCTAATTCTCTGCATTTATGAAACAAATGAGCGTAAGCAAAAAGTTTAGTGAGGTTCACTAAAACAACATTTATCAATGTATTTCACACAACCGTCAAAACACCATTTATCAACACATGCCTTTACTTAAAACATGTCCTCTCAAGGCATCAATGCACTTTTTAAAACACATGCTCGTATGCATCACTTAAAAACATCAAATAAACCTTTGCTCAAGCTTTACCAAGCATCACATGCATTCTAGCATAAATCACAAGCATCTCATGCTTAAACCATTAGTCAACAACATTATATTGGCTTACAACTGATCATTTCTCAAGCCATACCAAAACCAACTAAATAGACACAATCGGATACGCGGATTACAAGCGTTGTCCCACACACTTCATACATATTACCGGACTACACAAGGTTGAGATCAATGGCACAATCACAACCCCTCAACACCCGTGATGGAGATTAATGGCACAATCACAACCCCTCAACATCACTCATCGGTAGTTGTATAATTCCAGTAACGAGAGTACGGGACACATACCACAAGACTCACACACGGGATTAAATTATTCACCGTTGTGATCTTAGCCTCAATCGTTAGGGTACTTGGATGGCGATTTCGGCACAATCACAACCCCTCGACATCCAAGGCGACTTTATTCACGGTGCACCCAATCCTATAGCGACTAACTATATCAGATTACAAGAACCAAAAATCACTTTCATCAATTGCCAATATAATCATTTAACATCAATAATCCATTGTTTTACAAGCATAAATACAATGCCATTTCTACAAGCATAACATGCTTATCATATGCATTATCACATAAAACAAAGGATCACTTACCTAGTGCATCCTTAACACAATAACATTAAAATCCAGCATTAATCATGCTTCTAACATGCTTTAAAACAGTAATCAAAACCATTTTTAACTCAAGTGCATTACCATCAAAACATAGCACATTTCCGAGAGATACTTTCAAATCACTTACTCTTGAGCTTAGTTAAGTGTTTCAAACTTACACTAAGCTCCCAATACCACGCTCAAAGCTTACAAAGTTGGAAAATCCATTTCCACTCACCGATACGCGAAGACTCGCTCGCCGACACAAAAATTACTCTTCTAGAGCCTCCAACAACGCCTTGTTTGCTCCCGGATCAAGATCTCTGTTTTCACATCATCAAAACATAGATCTAAATGCATTAAAATCCATTTCAACACCAGCAACTAATCACAAACTCGTTGCTCACCCAAACTACACCAAAATACCCATTATAAACAACCGAAAACTCAATCGATTGCTTCCTAGACCAAGCCCAGCCATCATACATCACTTTCAAACAAATATAAACACTAAAACACATCTAATAAACAACTTAACCCATCCTTATACCTCCAGCAAGCATGATTCCATCATTTCACCTCAAAAAGTCACTTAAAACTATCAAGAAACTCAAGGATCTCAAGGATTTCGGGATCTATGTTATCAAAACCCCCATTTCAACATAATAACCAACTTAAAACTCAATTAAAATCAATCCAAAACAAAGCTTAACAAAACAAATCCGAAAATGAAGATTTCAATCATATTTTTACAAAATTTTGATCTCAAATCAAAACTATAATGAAAACTCAACCAAAAACATTAATTAGAAGCCAAAGATCTTGGGAATTTCAATAAAGAACTTTGATTAGATGTTGAGAACAGGATTTACCTCCAATCCTTGCTTTCCTCAATGAATGACAAGTTTTCTTTAGCAAAATCTTGAAGAACTTGAAAGGATTTCTTGAAAATTGTTTAGGAAATATTAAGAGAGTGTTTGGGAGAAACGAATTCTAGAGAAAAATGAATGAAAATTTTGTTTGGCTGAAAATGAGGAGAGGATGGTAGTTACGTGATGGAATCTCACAAATTAACCACCTAATTAATTAAATAAAATAAAAACCAATTAAAGCTATTTAATTAAAACCATTTTAAACACGTCATATTAAGGAAAGGCTAAATTGCCATAAATCCCCCTAAGGATTGGAAGATTTTGGCTTCTCCTTTAAAAATCACATTTTCCACAATTTTGAAACTTTACAATTTGGTCATTACTCAAAATGTACTACTTTCGAAACTTTTTTTTTGTAAAATTGATTTGACCAACCTCTTAAACATATTTTTAGAAGATTTTAACAATTTTTACCACATTTTATCCTATCGCGATCCTTGATTTCCTTAAATCACCTTACGCGATTCGAACCGTTCACGACCGGTCCGATGTCTAAAACATCTAGGCCCAAAACCAGGGCGTTACAAAAAATAACACTTGCTACATTATAAACTTAGTAATGATTAGGCCAATTTTGAAGAAAACACCATATGAGATTTTAAAATCTAAGAAGCCTAACATTAGATATTTTCATCCATTTGGTTGGAAGTGTTTTGTTTTAAACAATGAAAAAGACAATTTAGGTAAATTTGATGCTAAAAGTGATGAAGCTATTTTCTTAGGATATTCTTCAAACTCTAAAGCTTATCGTGTATTTAATAAGAGAACTTTAGTAGTAGAAGAGTCTATTCATATTGTTTTCGATGATAACCTCCTGCCGAGAAAGGATTCTTGTGATGATGATGATGTAAGGATCATTGAAGCCATTGATGGAGGACAAACGTCAAAGGTGGATGAGATTCTAACCAAAGAAGAAGATGCACAAGATCCACCTCTTGAAGCCTTGAAGGACTTGGCTCTTGAGGAAAAGGAGGTGACATACCCAAGGGAGTTCAACTCTGTCGAAGGTGATGAAATCTTGGGTGATCCATCCAAGGGGGTAACTACAAGATCCTCTCTCAAATTCATGAACCATGTTACATTTTTTTCATGTATTGAGCCTAAAAATATAAAAGAAGCATTAAAAGATGATTTTTGGATGTTGGCCATACAAGAAGAATTGAATCAATTTGAGAGGAATAAAGTATGTACATCAGTTGAAAGACCTAGTAATTAATCTACTATAGGAACTAAATGACTCTTTAGGAATAAGCTAGATGAGAGTGGTAACATAGTGAGAAACAAGGCTAGGCTTGTTGCTCAAGGTTACACTCAAGAAGAGGGAATTGATTTGATGAAACATATGCACCCGTAGCTAGAATGGAAGCTATAAGGATGCTTCTAGCATTTGCATGTTACCATGACTTCAAGCTTTTTCAAATGGATGTAAAAAGTGCTTTTCTAAATGGTTTTATAAATGAAGAAGTGTATGCTGAACAACCACCGGGTTTTGAGGATTCAAAATTTCCAAATCATGTTTTTAAACTAACCAAAGCTATTTTTGGTTTAAAGCAAGCTCCTAGAGCTTGATACGAAAGACTTTCAAACTTATTGATTGAGAAAGGTTTTGAAAACGGTAAGGTGGACACTACACTTTTCATAAAAAGATATAGTAATGACATCTAAGTAGTGGAAATTTATGTTGATGATATCATTTTTGGTTCTACTAATGAATGTTATTGCAAAGAATTTTCTAAGCTAATGCAAGGTGAGTTCGAGATGAGCATGATGGGGGAGCTCTCATTCTTCTTAGGGCTCCAAATCAAACAAAGGAAGGATGAAACCTTCCTAAATCAAGCTAAGTACGTGAATGATATGCTCAAAAAGTTTGGCTTGGAGAATGTAAAGCCTCAAGCCACCCATATGAGCTCTTCTATAAAGCTCGATAAAGATGAATGAGGTATGTGTGTTGATTCTAAGCTTTATAGATCCATGATAGGTTCTTTGCTTTACCTTACCGCAAGTAGACATATATTATGTTTAGTGTTTGCTTGTGTGCTAGGTTCCAAGCTAGTCCTAGAGTATCATACTTAGTAGCCATTAAGAGAATTTTTAGATACCTTAGAGACACACCTAACTTAGGTCTTTTGTATCTTAAGGATTCTTCCTTTAGCCTTCATGCTTATTCGGATGCGGATTATGGAGGTGTAAGATAGATAGGAACAATTCTTTCGGGACATGCCAATTCTTAGGTAGTATGCTCGTATCTTGGTTCTCTAAGAAACAAAATAGCATAACCTTATCTACCACCCAAGCAGAGTACATATCCTTAGGGAGTTGTTGTGCTCAAGTCCTTTGGATGAAGCAACAATTCTTAGATTATGGTGTTCAAGTAGAAACCATACCCCTTAGGTGTGACAAAACTAGTGCCATTTGTCTCACTAAGAATCCCATCCAACACTCTAGAACCAAACATATAGAAATTAGACATCATTTCATTAGAGACCGTGTGTTGAAAACTGATGTTGTTCTAGAATATGCTGATACCTTGAACCAATTAGCGGATATATTTACTAAACCTTTAGATAAAGAGCGTTTTTGGACCCTTATGAGAGAGTTAGGGCTAACTAGCCTTTCTTGACCCTTTTTAGGTCCCAAATGGTCAAAATTTTGCTTGAAATTGGTTGATATACATGCTTATGTTGTTTTGCCTCATTTTGCTTCTATGCATGTTGCTAGGGGAAGTATGGATTCATTTTAGTCATTAAATCTTGTTCATATGGCATTCACATGCATCTAGAGACGTTTAAAGTTGGATTTTTGGACCTTAAACTGTCAAAACTGCATTATCTAGTAAAGGTGTATCGATACGGCTAAAAACGTATCGATACGGGTTCGTCAAGGGAAGTGATACATGTCAAAATGTATCAATACGATCACACGTATGGATACAGTATTAAAGTTGAATTAAAGTTAGAGCAAATGCATATCGATGCGCTCTACAATCGTACCGATATGGTTTCAACGGAGAGTTAAATTAGGGTTGCTATTTGACAAAACTCTTTTAAAACTCTTCCCCTCTTTTTTCTCTACAAACCCTAGCCGCACATATCTATAAAAACCTCCTCAATCTCTCAATTTTTTCACACCAAACTTAAAATTCTTTGAGGGTTTTTCATCTACACATCAAAGCAAATCTTTGTCAACAACCTTGTGCATTCACATCAACCCATTCATCCATTCTAACAAATCTAGGTATAAACTTTTTTTCCTTTTTATTTTTATTTTTTGTTTGTTTTTATTGGTTGATTTAACTAAATTTTTGTATAAAACATATATATGTGATATGGGTTTTCAAGTTTTTACAAAATCTTTTAAAAATCCAAAATTTTTTCATTCAAATATAATTTTATATCGTATATTTTTATAATCTGTTTTTTTTTGAAAATTTTTAACCAATCTTTTATTTTATACATGTATATATTTTTAACATTTAAATTGATTTTCAAATACCTTGAATTATTGGAATTTATTGTTGGATTGAATGAGATTTTAATTGCATACATATTCGAATTGTTTTGATGTTTTCACGATTATGACACCGAAAAAGAAAGCCAAACGATATTTAGCCTCTACTTCTGATCCTTTGGACGAGGATGGAGGTAACCCTAAACCTAATCTTCCTTACATAATCCAACATAGTTTTCCAAACCCTTCGGATATGTCACGTTATAAACTTTTTCAAGGTTTTACTCTTAGGGAAGAACGTGTCGTATCTATTCCTTTTTTGAACTCCGAACGCTTTAAATTTCAATACTTTTCTTTGATTCGACAATGGAAATTTATAAGCTTTTTGAACCTTCCTACCATTGTCTATCGAAACTTGGTCACAATTTTTTTCCAAAGCTATATGCATTCATAATAAATCTAGAGAACATGTTGTTGCTATCGAGTCACATCTTACGGGCACAACTTTTTAAATTGATCATTATGTTCTTTGTAAAGCCTTTGGTTTTGAAAATATAGGGATTGGTGATGAGAATTCCTTAGGTCATGGTCCTTTAGGTTCCGTCAACGTTTTAAATGCTCATGACCACATTCTTCATCTTATTATTACATGGTTTTTTCATCCATCGGGTGGAAAATTTTAAACAATCCGTCAAGTAGACGATTTTTGGCTTAGGTGTTTTCGGGAGGGTAAGCGCCCTGACCTTTGTCAAATCATGTTTTCCGACCTTGTTGGTCTAGTTCAACATCATCACACTGACCAAGTAAAGTCCTTTTACTATTCTACAGCGTTGAGTCACTTGTTCTATTCCCTTAAGATTGATTGCTCACATGGTTTTCCCGAACCCCTTGGCCAACCTATTGATGAGTGTTTCCTCTCTCGTGCTCACTTTTCCTATGTTAACAACAAATGGGTTCGTGTCCCTCGAGCTCCTCGACAAGATGCTCCAGCCGATGCTCCACAAGCTCCTTCAAGCTCTCAAGGTGCTCTGATTTCTTCTTCCTCCATGGACAATCTCATGACTTTCCTTAGTGAGAAATTCACAAACATGGAAGCCGGGTTTGCATCCATTAAGACTCGATTCACATCCTTGGAAGATCGAGTCAAGGATCTTGACACTTGCTTCACATCGTTAGAGGATCAAGTCAAAGCCATAGACCTTCAACAAAACTCTATGGATGTCTCTCTCACCGCTTTCCATGGTGCTTGGCTTAATCAATCTAGGAGGCATCAAACTACTCAAGACGATGAGGATGAAGAGGACGATGATGGTGGGAACGAGTAGCTATGCATATCATCTCACGTCATTTAGTTTCATTGTTTATGCATCTATGTTTAGAACTCTATGTTTTTTCTTTATGTTTTAGAATTTGAGTTTGGATTTATATCTATTTGTTTCTTTTGAATTATGATGTTTGCAATTGAATTCAGTTATATTTTGTTGCTTTTATCCTACCTTGTTCTTTTATTTTTGATCTAACAAAAAGGGGGAGAAATATTATAGAGAGCCAATTTTGAAAACTTAAAACTTAACTTTGAAAACCTATCTAAAATTAAGGGGGAGTAAGCTTTTCAAAAGTTTCAAAACATAAAAATTTATACTTGGTTTTGTTATATCAAAAAGTAGGAGATTGTGAAACTAAAATTGATTCTGATATAACAATTTAACTTTTGAACAAAATTGTAAAACGATAAATTTTTAAGTAATTTTCAAAGACTCACATTTTGACAAGTCATTTTGAACCAATCAATATTTCAAGTCAAAACATTGTTAAAGGTTCAAATTTCACTAAATCTTTTCATGTGTTTTCAAGCCAAACTTCAACAAAATGCCCAGGCGTATCGATACCCTTATGTGTATCGATAAGGTTTTTCAACACTGAAACTTTAATCGTTCATAGCGTACCGATACGGTATAACCCGATATCGATACAATATTCATCTAGGCAAGACTTTAAGCAATAGCGTATCGATACGCAATGGAACTGTATCGATACAATTTTCTTATCAAAATATTATTTTGCTATAGCGTACCGATACGACACGTCACCATATCGATACGATATGCTGACCTTTGCAAAATCCTTGCATTTAATTTTTTACCGTTCGCTTGTCAGTTAGTTGGTATCGTAAATTTTAAATGACCGTTGAACTGTATCGATACGCTAAGGGAGTGTACCGATACACTTGTTATTAAAACCAAACTCAAGATTCTAGTGAGCAAAATTCGTATCAATACGACATATCGTATCGATACACCCCTTAATATCGTACCGATACGCCCTCGAGGCGTATCGATACACCCTATTTTTCAGTCACAACGACTCTTTCTTATTTGAGACAGGTACCGATACACCCTCGAGCTGTACCGTTACGGTAGGTTGTTGAGCAGCATTTATTGCGGGAAATTGTAGCCCAACGGCTCTATTGATGATCTCAACCACCTAAACGGCTAGAAATCAATGCAAGGGTATAAAAACAAGTCTCAAATGCCATAGCAACAACTATTGAACCTACAAGCAACATCAAAGAACTCAAATCCAAACCTTGTTCATTTTAGAGTCAAATCTTTGTACCAAACTCCTTAGTGATTTTCATTGTAATTTTTATTGTGAGTTTGGGGAGTGTTTGAATGTAATTGGGTAAACATCATCCTTAGAGAGGAACTTGTAAAGTTTACCAAAAACTCTTTCTTGTAAAAGTGAGTGGATTAAGCTTTTGGTAGAAAGCTTAATCAAAATTGTAAGGTTTCCTCCTCATCCAAGAAAAGGGGAAGAATCAATTAGTGGATTGGTTGAAAATCCTTAGTGGGAGCTAAGGTAGTGGATGTAGAGTTCATTGGAGAACTTGAACCACTCTAATTGCCTTGTGTTCAATTTTTTTCTTCCAATTTCCACCCTTAAAAGTTTTATCATCAATTCACCCCCTCTTGGCCATTTGCAATTGTTTGATCAATTCAACACTTTGGACAGTCTCGCTTCATATGTCATGGCTCCTTACACTTGTAGCAAAGAAACGTCTTCTTGCCTCTAGACTTTGATCTAGAATTCTATCTTCCAGAACCCTCTTTGTCTGACTTCCTTCCACAATCATGATTACCCTTAACATATAAACCATCAGCATGAGAGCTTTCGCATGTATTCTTCCTTCGCTGGTTGTGGGCCAACAAGGATGCAATAATCTCTTCAACTTTGATTGTTTCTTTCCTATATGTAAGAGTGGGCACCATGTGTTCATAAGAAGAAGGCAACGAACACAACATAATCATTGCTTTGTCTTCATCTTCAATCTTCACATCAATTTGAGTTAAATCGGTGATTATTTGATTGAAGATATCCACGTGCTACACCAAATCCTAACCTTCCTGCATCTTCAGCCCATACAACTTCTACTTTAGATACATTTTATTTGTCAGAAACTTGGACATAAATTGACTTTCCATCTTGCTCCATATCTTTCCTGGAGACATCAGATCCATAACGTGATACATAATCTCATTTGCAAAACATAACCGTATGGTTCCAGTCGCTCGTTGATGCAGTTCTTCCCAATCGTCATCCTCCATCGATGTTGGTTTTGTAGATCGTAAAGCCTTTAAAATCCCTTGTTGCGCTAACAGATCCTTTACCCTCGTCTACCAAAATCCGAAGTTACCTTCACCATTGAACTTGACCACTTCGAATTTCGCATCGGACATAGCCATCAGAACCGGGCTCTTGATATCAGTTATTGTGCACACAACAAACGAAAAAGAAAATCAAACAAGCAAGACCACAAGAGATTTAACGAGGTTCAGTAGTGTGCTTACGTCCTCGGGGAGCAAAGAGCGATTATTTTCTTTTATTTAATCAATGGTCCTTAGGTCACAAATAACACATCTATTTATAGACCATGTACAATTACAAAGATACCTCATACCGTACCGCGGGGGCTTCGCCCGCGCACTCCCAACCCACTTAATCCGAGCCCACCGAAAACTCGAGTACATCTTTGATGGATAGATGCTCTCGCTCCGCAAAGCCTAAGGAACAATTGATATAGTCCCTAATGAGGTGGGGGTAAGCCTCTTTATATAGCCCCCTACATCCAAGTCCTATTCTAACTCGAATAAGGAATACTACTCCCCAAAGGATTAGAACAATTGTAATCCTAGTTAAAGTAGCCAGCATCTGTTCTTTTACAATATATGAGCCATACATAAAAACTTGATTTATGGTATTCGAACTGATTTGATTCCTTGAGAGTTAGTTTTAATGTCTCCAGTTCTTTTGGAACTCATAATTCCCTAGTTTTATTAAATTTTCAATGCTTTATAGGATTCTCGATCAAAACATTGTCGCGTTTGTTGATGTTGGACAAGTTGGGTGGCGATGAGTTTGGGGAGTGCTTTGCTTGGAAAGTCTTGGTTCCTCCTAAAGTTCAGGGCATTCTTGTGGTTCGTTTGGCTCCTATGTTTGCCAACTTATGATTTTTTTAGGCGTCGTGACATAAGGTTGGGTGAGAATCAAGGTTTTTGTGTTTGGTGTGAGGCTGTGGAGGAGGAGATTGAGCATTTATTTGACACTTGTCTATTTGTTCAAAACATTTGGGAGTGGTTCAAGCTTTGGTGGGGGGTGAGTTTGCCGTTGCTGAGACTGTTTGTGGAGTTCTTTTTACAAGGTTTTCATTGTTCTTTTGTAGGAGAGTTGCGACATTGATGGGTATCGTGTGTTGCAGCTCTCTTATGGACTGTGTGGTTAGCGCGTAACGAGTTGGTGTTTAATAAGAAGCAACTTCTGATGGCTGAAATTTGTTTCTTGATCAAATTACGGTCATTTTACTTGGTGAAGACATTAAGGGATGAGGTGAATATTAGCGAGGCAATGTAGTGGTGTTGTTCATCTTTGTGTAGTGTGATTTCTTGCATGTAGCCTGGACGTGTGGGGATTTGCTGGGAACCTCATGTTCAGGGTACTTTGAAATTCAACGTGGATGGATCCGCTTGAGGTAAGCTAGGTCCGACGTGATTTGAGGGGTGTTGTGTGATGGTCAAGGGATGATCTTGGCGATTTTCTTGGGCCCTCTTGGTTGTAAGGAATCGAACGCGGCTGAGTTGTGCGGTATTTCATTTGTCGTATCCTTTTATCTCGAATCTCGATGGGCATCTTCTTGCCTTATGTTGGAATCAGACTCTAAGGTTGCTTTGGGCTGGGTGCTTCACTCGGACAGCAGGCCTTGGAGATTATGGGAGATTTTTGGGGACATTGATTGGGCTGGGTACGGTTTTTTCATCATGCTTTCCGTGAGGCGAATGGCCTAGCTGACGCTTTGGCACGGGAGGGAGTGTTGCATGGGACTTTATTCCAGGCATGTTTGTGAGATTTGTTGGTTCGCTTGTTGCTGTGTGTGGGGCCTGAGTTTCGTTAGGTTGCTTGTGCACGGGCTTTGTTGCTGTTGGGGCTTGCTGGTGGATAGGGAGTGGGTACGTTGTGTTGCTTGTTGTTGGGTGTATGGAGTGAGTTTGGTTAGGGAGTTTCGTGCATGTTTTGTCGTAGGATGTGGGGCTTGTGGTCGGGTTGGGAGTATCTTGTTTATTTGTGTTGTGGCTCTCGGTCTTTTGGATCTTTTTTTTGTTTTTGGCATTTTGCTTCTTTTACGTCAACGAGTCATACTCTTCTGCTCAGCCTAGGTTTATGGAGGTTTTTAATGAGGCACTCGTTGATGTTGTGTTGTATGGTTTCCCTTTCTTAATAAATCATACAGTGGTTAATGATAAAAAAGAATGTAAAGCATGACCATGAAAATGACAATGTGAGCATTTTTTCATTTTTGAGCTCGATGAATTATTAAAAATAATTTCCTTTTGTTTTCTAAATCTTTATTTTTAAATCAAGATTTTATTTTTTAAAATTCCTCATTTCAAAATTTTGAAAGCTTTAAATCTTTTTTTTCAAATTTTCATTTATGCTTTATGTTGAGTAGATCAATCAATTAAGAATGACAAAAAGGGGTGACTTGACAATAAACAATTGGTGGAGCAAAAGGTAAGATATAAAAAAAGTTGCAAAGAGGATTTAGAGTAGTTTAACTTCCTAAATGAAGTCTACATCCACTACCTTAGTTGTCACACTAAGAACTTCACAAATTTACTAAATTTGTCTTTCCTTTGAGGAAAATGAGTAACCTTACAACACTCACCAAAATTTATATCCCAAAATCCTGCGAGACCCTTTCCCAAATATAGTTACTAATAAGAGAAAATAATACAAATAAAGTTGCCAAGTTTTTTAGCAAGAATTGTAGAGTACAGCTAAAAAACTTTTTGAATATATATTGAATGCTTTGAATTTGTTGTCTTGTACTTGAAGAAGCTTTGAAAACTTATATTCATACCCTCTCATTGATTTCTTACCATTTGGGAAGTTGAAGACTTGATTCTAATCGTCAGGAGGAGTTTTTCCCACATTAAATGCACTTCAGCAACTGCCGATATCAATATTCGAGTAGTCATATCGATACCTATACAAAATAGCAATATGGCCGTTGTGAAATAGGCTAGTACCAGTACTCAAGTAGTGAGTATCGATATAGGGCCTTGGGTACCGATATGGAAGGGCGTACCGATACTTAAATAGCTCATTGGAATTATAATCGAACAATTTTTATCGGTACGTGTAAGGCAGTATCGGCACTAAATTGACCCAACATCGGTATTGGTAAGCGTACCGGTACTAATCTAGCATTTTATTTCCTAAGGTGCTCAAATTTCAAAAGCCATATCGGCCTGCATTCAAGTCGTATCGATACTCGATACCCAAAGTGGTGTTTTGAGTACCTTTATACTTGTAAAAAAATATTTCAAACCATTGATATTGACATAGGATATTCTTGGCTTTTAAAACAAGTCAATTTAGTTGAATGCATTAGTCAACATAATTTTTGTGAGTTATTTCCAATTGCATAAAAATCTATTGAAATCATTTTCAAACTTAAACAATGTGTTATATCAAAATCATTTATTCAACAATCTCCCCTTTTTGATATAACAAAACCCAAAATAAATTTTTAAGAAGTCTCCCACTTTCTTTTCAAATAAAAGCCTTACGTAAAATTTAAACAACAATATCTCCATCTTTTTGTTATATCAAAATCAATGAAATAAAATAAGGAATTAAACAACTAAAAATGTGTCCAATAACAAGCATAATATATAAATCAATAAAGTACCAACAAAGCATAATTTCCAAAATAATTCAAAGTGGCATAGCCACAATTGAGTGTGTAAAAGTTCTATATTTTACCCCCTATTTAACCCATATTTCTGCTGCATTCAAGCATAATTCATTGCATTTAGAATAGATTTCATTCATACATCACAATTATATCAAATGGCAAAGTTTCTACTGAAATTGGTTGCTTTTGCAGGTAGCTGCTGTGGTAGATGAAGGGCAGTGGTGAAGCAGAACTGGAACTGAACAACAAACGAGAAGGACGATGCTGCCATGGCCGCTGCCGTGGCAGCCAAGGGCGACAACAATGGTGAAGGGAAGAAGTGAAGTGGAACTCGACAGAAAGAGGAAATTAAGCCGGTCTATCGTGAAGCACTCTTGTATTTTTCCAAGCCCTAGATCGGAATGAAGGCCAAACCTAAAGTTCAAGGAAGAAACTCCAAGCAAGAAGGAAGGACGAATTAAAGATATATGCTCTGAATATTTAGTCTTTAATAGAGTTGTATTTTAGTTTAAACTTGTATTCTTGCCATATTAGAAAACTTGAACCCAAGGCCTATATAAAGGCATGTAATTCAACCTAGGGGAAGATATCTTATTCTTTAGTCGTCTTCCCCTAAACCCTAGTCGTTTTCCCCCATCTCATCATGCTCTAAACTTCCCCTATTGCTAAGGGTTGATTCTGTAATGTAGTTGCAAGGATTACATTGTTTTAGGATTTTTTTCTGTTCAATAAAATAGACTTCAAGTTTGCTTATTCTGGTTTTCAACATCTTGCAAGAGTTTCGGGAGAGCATTGTGAGATTACACATTTACTTAATATCGGGAGAGTTAAGTATACGAAAGGAATAAGTACGAGTTCTCCAGTTTATGGTTGAACTATCTCGGACCTAGAGATAGGACGAGGTTAAGTGGCTAAGGAAGAATTCAACAACATCGGTGTTCATCCTTCGATTCACGCCGGGCGGTATCATCAAAGACGTGTTCATCGACAGACTTGGACCTAGGGATTGACCAAGGCATAGCAGGGATTCTTGCCAAGCTTGAAGTGTTGAGTTATATGTTCGCTGCCGCAACAACAATAGACCGCTGCCGCGACAGGTGCTGCCGCGACAGGCGCTACGACAGAACAGAGGAGTCTTAGACATTGCAACACCTGCACTACGGAGCAGATCAATACCGGCCCATTCTTTACTCTGAATATTTTCATACTTTATTTTCAGTTCTCTTTATTACTTTGTGACAACAATTTAAACTCTTTCTTTTTCTCTCTTGTGCATCAATATAAGGTTAAAGCTATTAGCCCAGTCCCTGTGGAGACGATATCTGATACTTACGTATCACTTTACTACTTGCGTCGTGTACACTTGCACTACATTGCGATAGACACTTTTACACACAACAAGTTTTTGGCGCCGTTGCCGGGGACTGGAAACATATCTTTACCCTACCTTTTACTGCACTTCTTTTATTTTTTTGTTTTTACTTGGATTGTTCACCTTGTGCTTTTCACAAGGTCTTTTGTTTGCCTATGCGCAGATCTCAACGAGGAAAAGAACCTGAGCACCAGTTTGATCCTGAAATCGAACGAACGTGCAATCTCAGGAAACGAGTCCGCCTCCTCGTAGAAAGAAACAAATACCTGGAGGAACAATTAGAAGCAATGGTGAACGAAAGGCACGCAGAAAGAAGGAACAACCAAGAGAATCTCCGAGGTCCTGAAGATCCTCTCGGAGATGGAAGGAACGGACAACCTGCCGATCCTCCTGCCGCTGCCGCACGCCGGTCATGCCGAGACTACATGATCAACGATCATGTGGAACTATAAACCACCCTGCCAGACGTGGAAGCTGAGAATTTTGAGCTGAAACCTGTCATGTTCAGCATGATTAATTTCGCTGGCCAATTTAGTGGTGCTGCTACAGAGGATGCTAGGGAGCATCTAAAAACGTTCCAGGAAATTTGTGGTTCGTTTAGACTACCAGGAGTAAATCCGGAGATACTGAGGCTTCGGTTATTTCCTCATTCATTGAGGGACAGAGCTAAAACTTGATGGAACAAACTAACGCCGGGTTCAATACGAACTTGGGCAGATTTAACTCGTGAATTTTTGTCTCTCTTTAACCCTTCCCATTTATCTGAGCGATTACGTAACGAAATTGCTACTTTTCAACAGGAAGACGACGAGCCAATGCACGAGGCATGGGACAGGTTTACTACTCTTCTGAGGAATTGCCCAATGTATGGATTCCCTGATTGGAATCAGGTAATCAAATTCTATAATGTTGCCAACCTACAGACCCGAATGAGAATCGATTCAGCAGCCAATGGGTTGTTGTTAGATAAAGATCCAGAGGACGCCATGGTAGTGTTAAAGAATTTGGCTAAGAATGAAGAGCAATTCCCCACATCGAGGAGAGGTAAACAAGTACTAGCTGTGAAGGATTATGAAGCCGATAATTCTATGAAGACACAAGTTGCATATCTCACAAAGGCGGTTGAGAACTTGCTGAAGAAGGACTCTCAACCTATCTGTGCTGTAGAAGAGGTATATGGAACTTGCAGTGGAAATCATAGTTCGGATGACTGCCCGATACAGCTAGAGGAGGGAATGTATGTTGGAAATTATAACAAGCAGAACTACAATTCCAACAACTATAATCCCAACTGGAGAAAGGATCCCAAATTCTCTTGGAGCAACCCTAACAATGCCCTAAATCCTCAGGCACAAAACACTCAAAATCAAGGGCACCTAGACTTCTGACTCGGCAGCAGCCGCAACAGCCACCAGCTGCCAGGACTAGTATATTGGAGCAGACCTTGGTTACGTTTATGTCCCAGATAGGAACCTACATTGAGAACATGAACCACTTCGTCAAGAAGACGGAGTCATTCATAGATAAAACAGAGATGCGGATGACTAACCATGAAGCTACTTTGAAATCACTGGAGACACGGATGAGTCAGGTTTCCCAGCATATCAAACCGAGGTAGAATGGAGAATTCCCTAGCGATAATGAAAATGCTAGACAACCCACACATGAGCAGTGTAAAGCCATCACAACTAGGAGTGGGAAGAAATTACCATGGCCAGAGAAAGAAGCTGAACCAGTTAAGGAACCAGCCCTAAAATTGACTGTCAAGAACGCTGCCCCGACAGACGACAAATAGCCGGCTGCCGATGAACTTGTTACGACAGTAGAAGGGACAGAGGATAAGGATGAAGAACTTAAACCTCCTCAGATCCGAATGCAGTGGGAAGGACGTATTGCAGATTATCGTCCCCCACCTCCTTTTCCTCAGCGGTTACAGAAATTGAAACAGGATTCCCAGCTTAAGAAAATCTATGATATTTTTAAGCAGGTTCACATAAATATTCCACTATTAGATGCCGTTAGGGAGATTCCTGGTTATGCCAAATTTCTAAAGGATGCCGTGTCAAAGAAATCCAAACTTGTGGAATTTGAGACGGTTAAAATGACAGAAGGATGCATGACTATTCTGCACAAGCATCCACCCCAGAAAAAGAAGGATCCTGGGAGCTTCATAATACCGTGCATAATCGGAGATAAATTTTTGGGTATGGCACTTTGTGATCTTGGTGCTAGTATAAATTTAATGCCCAAATCTGTATTTCAGAAATTAGGTATTGGACGAGCACGATCCACAACAGTTATGTTGCAGCTGGCAGACCGCTCTTACGTGCAACCGGAAGGAAAAATTGAAGATATTCTGGTAAGAGTGGATAAATTTATTTTTCCTACTGACTTTCTTGTCTTAGATTGTGAAGCAGATGAGAATGCACCAATCATCCTGGGGCGACCCTTCTTAGCCACGGGAAGATCACTGATTGATGTGGAAAAAGGAGAACTCACTATGAGAGTGAACGATCGAGAGATCAAGCTGAATGTTCTCCAAGCAATTAAACATGCTGGTGTAGAAGAAGAATGCAAGGCTATCACTGAAGTTATCCTTGACCAACCCTGCATCAGGTCAGACTACCATGATATCAAATTTGGCCACTGTCCCAGCAGCCATTTAGAAGACTGTCACGGCAGCAACGATGACAGCAGCTCCTCAGACTCTGACATATCTGATACTGAAGATCACGAGGAGGTAAACTGGATAGGCAATCGTCCAGGTAAGTTATTCGAGCCCTTAAACTACACCTCGAATGAACATATAGTCCAAAAGCCATCAACTATAGAGCCACATGTTCTAGATCTTAAGCCCCTTCCAGGGCAGCTTAAATATGTTTTTCTTGGATTAAATGATATGTTGCCCGTAATCATCTCTTCCAAGTTGATGCAGGAACAGGAACAACAGCTAATAGGGATGCTGCAGCAGCACAAAAAGGCTATTGGATGGGCGATAGCTGATATCCAAGGCATCAGTCCGGCACTATGCATGCACAAAATCCTCTTAGAGGATGATCACATGCCGAGCATTGATGCCTAGAGATGTCTAAACGATGCTATGCGATAGGTGGTTCGTAAGGAGATCATCAAATGGCTGGATGCTGGAATAATTTATGCCATCTCGGATAGCAAGTTGGTGAGCCCAGTGCAGTGCGTTCCTAAGAAAGGAGGAATAACCGTGGTAACTAACGAAGAAAACGAGTTAATCCCAACCAGGACTGTGACCGGTTGGAGAGTTTGTATGGACTACCGGAAGCTTAACAAAGCTACCCAGAAGGACCACTTTCCCTTGCCTTTTATTGATCAAATGCTTGATAGATTAGCGGGAAAGCCTTACTACTGTTTTCTTCAAGGATACTCAGGTTATAACCAAATAGCCATCGTATCAGAGGATCAAGAGAAGACGACGTTCACTTGCCCATACGGTACTTACGCTTTTCGTAGGATGCCATTTGGACTTCCAACGCACCATCTACTTTTCAGAGGTGTATGATGGCAATATTCTCCGACATGGTTGAGGATTTCCTGGAGATATTCATGGATGATTTCTCTGTCTTTGGAGACAACTTTGAAAGCTGCCTAGGCAACTTACAAAAAGTGCTCGAGAGATGCGAGAAAGCAAACTTGGTGTTGAACCGGGAGAAATGTCACTTCATGGTGGATGAAGGGATAGTCCTAGTCCATAAAGTAAGCTGTCGTGGCATAGAAGTCGACAGAGCTAAGATCGAGGTAATTGAAAAGCTGCCGCCACCCACCACAGTCAAGGGAATCAGAAGTTTTTTAGGGCACGCTGGGTTTTATCGGAGGTTTACCGCAAACTTTTCGAAGATCACAAAACCCTTGTGCCATCTTTTGGAGTAGAACCGCCCCTTCGACTTCAACACTGAATGTACTGAGGCATTCAAGGTTCTGAAGGAAAAGCTGGTAACATCCCCGATAGTACAGCCACCAGATTGGAAACTACCATATGAGATCATGTGTGATGCTACTGACTACGCTGTTGGGGCAGCACTTGGGCAGAGGAAGGACAAGCTCTTTCATGTTATATACTATGCCAGCAAAACACTGAACGATGCCCAAGTAAACTACACCACAACGGAGAAGGAATTGTTAGCTGTGATGTTCTCGATCGACAAGTTTCGTTCTTATATACTTGGAACAAAGGTCATAGTTCACACAGACCACTATGCACTAAAGTATATGTTCGTCAAAAAGGATGCAAAGCCTAGACTGATACGTTGGATTCTGCTACTACAAGAGTTCGACCTTGAGATCAAGGATAAAAGGGGACAGAAAATCAAGTTGCGGATCACTTGTCAAGACTGGAGAAGGGAAAGAATCTCCCAACAGACAAGACACAGATACTGGAGACCTTCCCAGATGAACAGATGTTTGCTGCCATTAGCACTGCCGCGACTTCCAGGGCGGCAGGTAAGTTTTCTGAACTCCCCTGGTATGCTGATTTCGTTAATTATTTAGTTAGCGGAATATCTCCTTCTGACCTTAACTACCAAGCTAAGAAGAGGTTCCAAAATGATGTTAAGCATTATTATTGGGACGAACCTCTTCTTTTCAAATATTGTGCAGATCAGGTTATCAGGAGATGCGTACCACAGGATGAACAGTAAGCTGTGCTTCATCACTGCCATGCTTCACAATATGGAGGGCACTTAGGTGGTAACAAAACTGCTGCCAAAGTTTTGCAGTCTGGATTTTATTGGCCATCATTGTTCAAGGATGCCCACGCATTCTACAAAAGCTGTGATAAATGTCAACGGACTCAAAATATCTCAAGAAGACATGAGATGACGCTGCAAAACATTTTGGAAGTCGAGATCTTTGACGTTTGGGGGATTGATTTCATGGGACCTTTTCCAGCATCATGTGGGAACCTTTATATCCTTCTGGTAGTGGACTACGTGTCCAAATGGGTTGAAGCGATCGCTACACAGAAATACGATGCCAAAACGGTTCAGAGGTTTTTGCATAAAAACATATTTTCCAGTTTTGGCATCCCCAAGGCGATCATCAGTGATGAAGGGAGGCATTTTGATAATAGGGTTATAGCTGCTGCCTTAAAAAAGTATGGTGTCAAACATTGGATAGCAACAGCTTACCACCCTCAAACCAATGGATAGGCTGAAATATCCAACAGAGAGGTTAAGAACATTCTTGAAAAGATGGTTAAGACAACTAGGAAGGACCGGTCTCTACACCTTAATGATGCACTATGGGCCTACAGAACATCATTCAAAACTCCATTGGGAATGTCACCCTACCAGCTGATTTATGGGAAAACATGCCATCTACCTGTTAAGATTGAGCAAAGAGCATATTGGGCCATCAAGGTAGTGAATATGGACTTCGAAAAAGCATGACAGAAAAGGCTACTTGATTTGAATGAGATAGAGGAAATTCGAGCAATGGCCTATGACAATGCAAGGATTTACAAAGACAAGACAAATAAGTGGCATGACAAGAAACTGCTGCCACGACAGTTCTGTCCAGGGCAGCTTGTGTTGCTATTCAATTCTAGGTTGAAACTCTTCCCAGAGAAGCTGAAATCTAGGTGGTCCGGCCCATTCCAAGTGGTGCAAGTTTTTCATCATGGTGCCATCACGATCAGATCTTTAAAAGACGGGCACCAATTTAAAGTCAAAGGACAAAAATTGAAGCATTATCAGGGGACTGAAGCCCCAAGAATGCAAGAAGTGGTTACTTTAGGAGATGCCCCTCCTGGCATCCCTAACTTAACCTAATTTTATTTTTATTATTATTTATTTATATATATTAGGTAATTAGAATTATTTTATTCTTAGGAACTAAAGTTTTATTTTTATTATTTTTAGGAAATAAAGGAGACAAGGAGAAGAGGAGAAGTGAATTCAGCCCACCATCTTTCCATCAGCCCAAAATAGGAGCCTGTCGTTACAGCTGCCGCGACAGACGCTGAAAATCCATCCTGTCAACACGCTGTCGCGACAGACACGCAAACGCGCAACAGACACGCAGCAGACATGGAAACGCGTGACAGACACGTCAGAAACCACGTAACAGCTGGCCCCGTTATTCGCGCTTGCCGTTACAGCGCCAACGGGCAGCAAACTTCTCATCTATATAAACCCCGTTTTACTATTCATTTTTCACTCACTTTTACTCTCTCTACTTGTTTCCTCTCTAGAAGTTCATTTGCTTTCATTTTTTTCTACAGTCCTTGCAATATGAGTACCAGAAATACCCGTCGTAGTGCTGCCTCTGGATCTGCCCCAGCAGCATCCACACCCAGCTCCTTCTAGGTCAGAGATATGTGGGAGGAGAAAGGCTTCATTTACAGCACCAGAACGGAGAATCTTGGGCTACAGCCGTTCATAGCCCGTAAGATCAGAGCCCTGCAGTGGCAGATGTTTGCCGAGCAGCAAGAGGAAATGAACGTAACTCTAGTCTGAGAATTTTATGCTGCCATCGACAGCAGGGATGCGACAGCAGTAACGGTTCGAGGAAAGGAGGTACCTTTTGAGCCCGAATACATCAACACCCTCTATGGGTTCTATGTTGGGAGAAAGGAAGACGGCCACCAGAGATTTTTGGAAAGCTTGGAACCGGCAGATTATGCGGTTGTTATGGCAGAACTCACAGATGAAGGAACCGAGTGGAATACTGATCCTAAACATCCAAGGATGGTAAAACGAGTTCAACTCACTCCAGAAGCCAAGCTTTGGAACGCATTCATCAAGAAGAGGATTATGCCCTACTCACACAACACAACGGTAGACCAACCAAGGTTAGCCCTCATCCATTCAATTATAAATGAGAGGCCTATTAACGTTGGTAGATACGCTCGGGAGGGAATATTGGATTTGCGTACCGGCCGTCAGGACCACTCTTCTACCCATACCTCATTACTGCCCTCTGTCGTGGCCACAACGTACCGGAAGCTGCCGAGGATTTGAGAGTCCGAGGAAAAGGATGGACAGAAACGAACATTCTCAGCCTAATGGAACTCAAAGCTGCCACACCTCTGTCGTCCTTCGACCCCACTACCACAGCAGGTGAGCCGATAGAGCCCACCCAAAACGAGCCTGCTGCCACAGAACCCAGGCAGCCCACTGCAGCAGCTCCCCCAGCAGACTCTTCAACCCAAATCCTTGCTGCCCTGCATAAAATGGAAGAACGACAGCTGGGCCTGATGAGCTTCATTTGGGACTTCACCACAGCAACGGTACACTTCATTAAAACTAATCTTAATTTTCCTGATGTACCGTTCCCTGTTTTCCCCGACCATTATTTTGCTGCCCCCACACCTGCCCATACCCCTACACCTGCGACCACACCGAGAACACTGTCTACCGCGTCCACACCGACTCCGGCCACGACAGCTGCAAGCGGTAGCCACACCACACCAGTCTCTGCCAGGGGAACAAAGAGAAAAGAGCCCTTGTCCGGCCTTGACGCATACATTGCTGGTTTTTCATCTTCCTCGATTTGGGAGGAATCCGATGACGAGCCCTCGGTCAAAAGGAACCTGTCCAAGGAGTTCACCCCGGTGAAACGGCAGAAAACAAACATCGGCGTCGGAACATCCGACCAAGGAAAATCTGACGGCGGCAACGGTAGTAGCAGCAACAACTCTTCCGAGGAGGTTCAGGTGCTGGAGAAACCACCCCACATCTCACCTACCCGCATCCAGCCTCCGAGGGAAGCCAAGACCAAGACCACCTCTGCCTCTCCCAGCCATCTACCAGCACCCACAAGGAAAGTCACTGCCCGCCTGCAGGTTCAGATCAGCAGCAGCAGCAGTAGCGATGACAGCGCTTAAAATTTAAGTTTCTTTTCTTATATTTGTTGTCTGCCATTTTGTTATATTTGTGATGTTGTCTTTATTTCTTTTTCTTTTATCATTATGTCATTTGCATAGAGGGAAATGCAACCCTTGAGTTTGAGGGTGGCATCCCTCCATTAATGAAGTGTTAGTTTCTTTTTGCTTAAAAAAGATTTGGCTTAAGTCTTTGAACTGAACTTACCTGCCGTGACAACCTCTGTCGTGGCAGTGCCTTTAAGATAGTTTTAGGAGCAGTTTAGAGCCTTACTATAGTTCTGATTCTTAAACACCCTTTGTGACTTTTATATTGTCTAGAACTTTACTGGTAAACTAGAATAGGGAAAAGCTTAACACTTGAGTAGCCCCTAGAGGAGCCTAACACTAGCTCTAGGAAAAGAAGTTAAAGGAAAGTAGACTCAATACACCTAGAGGTGCCTGAAACCGGCTCTAGGAAGTTAGCTAGAGGTGCTCGAAACCGGCTCTAGTCAAACTTAAACTAAGAAAAGAGAATCGAGTCTAAACAAAAACTAAAGGAGCCTAAGAATTGCCTCCAAAAAGAGGATAGTTGGCATAAAATTCAAGTTAGAAGCTTAAGCTATTCTAGTAAACTAAGTAAGTCTAGGCATATAATTTTCACAAAGAATGCACACACTACACGAGAATTATATCATGGTTCCGAATGAATCCTGAATTATCCGACAAGGTGTTGCTTACAATAGGGAATGCATGGTAGGTAATGAAAGGTTCATTGTTTTAAGCCAAACAAAAAAATTTTCTTTTCCTTTTTAGGTCTGAATTGCTTGAGGACAAGCAAAAAATTGAGTTTGGGGGTGTGTTGAGTGTGTAAAAGTTATATATTTTACCCCCTATTTAACACATATTTCTAATGCATTCAAGCATAATTCATTGCATTTAGGATAGATTTCATTCATACATCACAATTATATCAAATGGCACAGTTTCTACTGAAATTGGTTGCTTTTGCAGGTAGCTGCTGTGGCAGATGAAGAGAAGTGGTGAATAAGAACTGGAACTGAACAACGGACGGGAAGGAAGATGCTGCCATGGCCGCTGCCGTGGCAGCCAAGGGCGACAACAATGGTGAAGGGAAGAAGTGAAGTGGACCTCGACAGAAAGAGGAAATTAAGTCGGTCTGTCGTGGAGCACTCTTATATTTTCCAAGCCCTAGATCAGAATGAAGGCCAAACCTAAAGTTCAAGGAAGAAACTCCAAGCAAGAAGGAAGGACGAATTAAAGATATATGCTCTGAAGATTTAGTCTTTAATAGAGTTGTATTTTAGTTTAAACTTGTATTCTTGCCATATTAGAAAACTTGAACCCAAGGCCTATATAAAGGCATATACTTTGACCTAGGGGAGGATATCTTATTATCTAGCTATCTTCCCCTAAACCCTAGTCGTTTTCCCCCTTCTCATCATGCTCTGAACTTCCCCTAGGGCTAAGGGTTGATTCTGTAAAGTAGTTGCAAGGATTACATTGTTTTAGGATTTTTTTTGTTCAATAAAATAGACTTTAAGTTTGTTTATTCTGGTTTTCAATATCTTGCAAGAGTTTCGGGAGAGCATTGTGAGATTACACATTTACTTAATATCGGGAGAGTTAAGTATACGAAAGGAATAAGTACGGGTTCTCCAGTTTATGGTTTAACTATCTCGGACCTAGGGATAGGACGAGGTTAAGTGGCTAAGGAAGAATTCAACAACATCAGTGTTCATCAACAGACTTGGACCTAGGGTTAAGCCAAGGCATAGCAGGGATTCTTGCCAAGCTTGAAGTGCTGAGTTGTGTGTTCACTGCCGCGACAACAACAGACCGCTGCCGCGACAGGCGCTACGACAGAACAGTGGAGTCTTAGACATTGCAACACCTCCACTACGGAGCAGGTCAATACCGGCCCATTCTTTACTCTGAATATTTTCATCCTTTATTTTCAGTTCTCTTTATTACTTCGTGACAACAATTTAAACTCTTTCTTTTTCTCTCTTGTGCAGCAATCTAAGGTTAAAGTTATTAGCCCAGTCTCTGTGGAGACGATATCCGATACTTACGTATCACTTTACTACTTGCGTCGTGTACACTTGCACTACATTGCGATAGACAGCCACCCAAAGTCATAGAAACCATACTAAAATAAAATCCAACAAAAGTGCGAAAACTAACATATCCAAACATGATAACTTTAAAATGTCATGTATGAATGATAAAATACAAACCTAAGAAATCAGTGCATCAACATCATTATCATCGCTATCCTCATCGTGAAGAAGATAAATAGAATACTCTAAGATTTCAACCCGCTCATCGTGTGAATCAAGTCAACCAATGATGCGCTGCTCAAACTCATCTCACCATGTCCTCAATAGCACTAAACTATGTGGTGAAATAGTCAAATATGGATGCCAAGGTGATGTCCCCTTGAGGTGGGGGAGTAACTGGTATCGGAGCTGCTGGAGTCAGGCCACTTTCCACATTAGTTATTACCGGCTCTTGCAACAAAACGAACCCAGTCTTCATTAATATATTCAAAATTTCTATTCCAAAGAGATTTGTCATTGATAGGATCGATAAGAGAAAAAGAAACATCGACAAAACAGTCGAAATTTTCATTTCAAAAAATATCACTCAAGACACAACCATATGGGAATGATAAGACTTAAGAGGTGCGATGGTAGTTGATGGTATGAACGAGGTCAAAAAAATGATTTGAGCTAAGTTGATGCGCTGGATAGTGCGAAAATAATGAAGCCACGAAGCATCAATACCATGAATCAAAGGATACTTACCCTTATATGATCGAAACCACTAAGTGATAAAAATATAAAAAAAGAGATCATGGGAATCTAACACCCTAATTGAGGATCAGGGAGCATAAACAAAAGGGATGACCTCATCCTCATTAAAAGAACTTGTATTTTGGAGATCTAAATTGGTAGTAATGATTGTGGCATCTAAGACAAAAGGTTTACCCATAAGGTAGGACTCGATCCCAATGATAGAAGTACTTGTTGGATCAGGAACATAACGAGCATTAGAGTAAAAAATGTGGATCGAGTTATTGTAAACACTGAGTTTGATTTTAAGCGTGGTCATAATTTTCTATTATCTAAGAAAATCAAGATACGTGAAATGAAAAGCTGAGGACACAAGACACTCGTAAATGGTGTTCAGTTGCGATGTTGTCTATTTTCCACCACAATATAAATGCAGGCATACACTGCCGACATAAGTAATAAAGTGCATACACTCAATTACTTTTAAAACAATTCAAAATTGAAAATTCTAAATTTACCAACAAAACAAAATTTGGTACCATGGAGTTCAGATATGATTCACAAGTTCGCCAAGCTTACTTTACAACCTTCCCAAACCTAGGGGCAAGTGTTAGAACTTGAGAACCCTACCTCGCGGATGATCGCCAGTAACCACGTATCGACACCCAACTTACAAACACACCTTGCGAACATTCACCAACAACCATGTGTCGACTACCCTGGCATGCAGACACACCTTGCGAACAATCTCTAACGACCATGTGTCGGTTACCCCTGGCATGCGAACATACTTTGCGAACGATCACCAATGACCACGTGTTAGCACATGTGGTCTCATTTGATGACAGACTAGTCTAGAACATAACTTACTAAACCCTTATAAATAGGCACACAATATAGGGAAATGACACAAAAAGAACAAGAACCCAGAAAACCAGACTCTAGGACAGATTAGAGCCTTCTTCGAAAACCACCATCTATGACTCTAGGACCCAGAAAACCAGACTCTAGGACAGATCAGAGCCTTCTTCGAAAACCACCATCTATGATTGTTGTTCACTTTGCAAGTCAACAAAGGACATATTAGTCTAATTGATCAATCGTGCATATTGTAAAGGATAGAATTAGTCTAGTGAATAAGGGTTCAAAGGATAGAGTTAGTATATTAATTATTTGTTGATTGTGAATCGAAAAGGATGAAGTTGTCTAGCAATCATGGAATTATTCCTATAAGTGGGGATCTAAACCCAATGTTTGATAAATTTATTAGATTCATGTATCCGACAAGATTTGAATATGTTCTATTGAGTTACATGAACATTATGCCAATATGTTTATTATGATGAAATAAATTGTTTTTGAATGTGTAAATGGGATGTTATATAAAGTCGTGAAACTAGGGGCATATGAATGATGATATTTTCCAGCAAATTAAAGATGTTTATGATGCATTACATATGATTTTTTATAGTGTTTTAAGATTCATATAACATGCTTTCGTTTAACCTTTGCATTGTAAGAATACACATGATTCAAGTAATATAAATGAGATATCGACCCCTCAAGAATACACATGATTCAAGTAATATAAATGGCCACAATGAAGTAATATAAATGGCCACAATGAAGTGCAGAGTATCGACCCCTCAAGAATCTGATTTAGAACGCTTGTAATGCTGTTAAATGTATCGAAAATGCAACTAACATAAAGACAAATAATGTGTATGGTTTTGGTGTGACAACAATAGAAGTAATAGAACATTAAACCAGTAAAGATAGAAATCAGAATATGATGACTTCGATGTAACGACATAGAACAATGTCATGCTAGAGTCTCGACAAAAGATAGAAAAATGAATGAATGAAAATAAATCTAAGCGCCCATTGATGTCGCCACTTCGTTCACTATAGTCTTAGAACTTAATTTGAGCAACTATCATCTCTCGAGTATATAGTCCAAAAGCTATACTAAAGAAAAATGATAGAGAATGAGATATCTCTTTTCAACCCGATCATAGTTTTTGCCTAAGCTTCTCTCAAAGTTTTAAATCCTCAATGATACAAATCTCTTTTATCATCATGGTATTAAGCAAAAGTTGTAAATAAACTTAAGAATTAGCAATAAGAATGAAAAACAACATTCATTGAACTTTTCAAGTATAAATAAAAATAAATCCCAAATAATCTAACATTCATAGAATACAAAATCAAGTATATCATTCAATACAACCTCTTGATATGAAACGAAACAATAACTCGATTGATCAAAGTTTACAAGCTCGACGACATCCCCTCTTAGTGGTCTACATCTTTTCACATGCTAGTTGAGTCAACCTCGACTTGATATTCCAGTGGCCATTAATGGAAGATGGAGATTTGTGCAGAAGATTGTAACGCCCCAATTTTGGGCTTGGAAATTAGCCGGGTTAGCTAGGAAGTTCGTTAGAATCAGTTCGAGCAAGTTAGGCTAGTTTCGGGAATAACTTGAAATGAATGGTTTTTGAGCGAGATAAAATTTTGGGAAATGTGTTAAAATCATTATATATATATATATATATATATATATATATATATGTGTGTGTGTGTGTGTGTGTGTGTGTGTGTGTGTGTGTGTGTGTGTGTGTGTGTGTGTGTGTGATTTTGGAATAAAGACATTTTAGCTTTAGTGACCAACTGTCTAATTCAGCCTTTTTCCTCCTAATTGATTTATTTTAAAATGGTTTATTAAATAAAAAGAATTGACAAAGATTAAAAAGCCTTTTATTTCTAAAAACACATTTTACGTAACTAACTTTCTCTCTAATATTTTCTCTCAAATTCTCACCAGCCAAACATTGTTTTCCACAGCAAATATTTTAGGTAAAATTTAGATTTGATCTATCTTTGATTTCCTATTGATCTATTATCAAAATCTCATGTTTGTATCTTTGGTTTTTCTCATGAAAATCCATTCAATTGGAGGAAAAGGCCAACATTAGAGCCAACATTTTCTCCTAATTGATTTATTTTAGGTCTTTTACGAATGATTTCTATTGGGTTTTGATATTGTGTTTATGGAAAATGGATTTAATTGATGTTGTTTGGGTTTAATTAAAAGATTTTTGTTTCAAACTGATCTTGTGAGTTTATAATGAGATTTAGATGTGATTATGATGTGTTGGAATGTTGATTTAATGATTTTAGTAATGGAAACCTGAAACTAGTTAGATTGCTTGATTTCTAGAGGTTCTTTGGTGTTGAGATGATGTTTCCAGATGTTAATCTCGTTGGGTAATGCCATGAGATTAATTAGAGAGGTTTCGTCGATGTTTTTGGTTGTTTTCGGATGCCAATTGCTTTGTGATTGTGGGTAGAGGTTGAGATGTTTTGTTGTTGGGGATTTTGGTGCAATTTGGTGCACTAATTCTCTGTTTTTCTTTGGTTAGAAGTGGGGGATGATGTTTCGTTACCTTCGGAAGGAGTTGCGATTGATCTGGAAGCTTTATTACGCTTCGGCAATGCAAGCGAGGCGTTGTCGGTGAGTGGAATTGGTTTTATATATTTTCAAAGGTTTCAAAGCAATGTTTGGGGGTTGAGATTAAGCTTGAAATGATAATCTAAGCTCGGAAGTAAATATGAGATGGTTCGCTCTCGTTTCTTGGTTTTATCCCATTGTTTAATATTATTGTGCTCATGTTTTGAAGATAGAATTAAACCTACTGTTTTATACATGTTTAGAGAAATGATTTGATGATTTATGTGATCCCATGAGATAGATTTATGATTTCAAAGAGATAGAACTTGTTGAGAAAATGCTATGCATGAAATGAGACTATTATTACCAAATATAATTGGTCGACCAATAGGATGATAAGTGCACTATAAAATACAAAATATGTACGTGCTCTTCGGTTCGAGCAATGAGGGTAGTGCCATCCCGTTCCGAAGTGAGAGTGTGGTGATGAGAGATTACACCACGGTAGGACTTGACGAAGTGAAACTCTCTGTTTTGTGGCAAGTTTGTGATGCCTATGTTGACTTGTAAATGGCCTTTGGTATTTGTTTTATGCTTGGTTTTGCATTTCGATATCATGCTTGACTTACTTTCTAGGTTGCATGCCTATAGTTTACTTATGTTGCTAATTCCATGGAATAATGTTGATCATGCTTGGAATGATTTAATATTGATATTTGGATATGTTGGACATAAGTTGGAAGCATGCTTGGATGTTTATGGTTGCTTAAAAGTGAGAAAACCAGCAAAAATATCACATTTCAGGTCCAGTGTTTCGATACGCCTAAGGCTGTATTGAAATGGGGTCTCTGAAATAAGCATGGGGTTTCGAAACAGGGCATGGTGTATCGGAATAGGCTCGTGAGGTTTGGCTACTGGAATTTGGTGTACCAAAATGTTTTAGAGGGTGTTTCGATACGGGCTCATGTTTCGAAACACTAGGTCTTGTTTCGATACGGGAGTTTCGGTACGGTGCTCTATGTAAAGAAACACCAAGATTTTAAAGGTTATGTTTCTTTACGTTTTTGTCCCTGAATGTTGTGGATGCAATTAAATGAGCCTGGATGATTTTTTTGAGCTGAGATTTGACAAATTGGCAGGTAATGTGATTAACTAATGGGTGATAACTTAAAAATTGAAGATGTCTCCGTAAATTGCTAAAATTACAAAATGGTCCCTAAAACGTGTTTGCATACAATTGGGTCAGAAACTCGTTTTACATACGAGGGAGTAAGATGGGAAAAGAAATAGAACAGAAGTATAGAGAGGCACGACACGCATGCCGTATTTTTTTAAATACATCCAATGAAAATAAAGGGGCTATAACCATGCATGTAAACACCGTGCAAAACATTATTCTCTATGATGGGGTTAATGGGCGAAGCCTTTTCGGAAATTTTGAAAAACAGCACCCACTGTTACTGTGGAAAAACTTCACGATTTGATAACTTTTATCAACTAATCGTGTTTTTTAGATTTTTCAATCCCTAAGAAAATCACCATTTGAAAATCACATGTACCATCTATCTATCTATCTCATACATTCAACCAATGCAAATCTCATGGCAAAGCCACACACATGCTTGATATTCAAAAGCATTTCATAAATCTCAAAATCTCATATGCATTTCTCATAACATAAAAATCATTTCAACATTGGTACATGTAAATCAAATACATTCTCATATATTGGCATTGCATATTCTATCTTTACTCGGATATGCGGATAGCTTGACTTGAGGCCAAGTCCTACCCCAGTGGGATCTCGCCACCGGACTCTCATGGCGGTATCTCTCTTTGCCACAAAGCTTGAGTGTTTCACCAAGACCTACCTCGATGGTATATCTCATCATCAGACTCTCACTTTGGATCGTGATGACACTACACCCATTGCCCGACTCCAAAGAGCACGTACAAATTTTTAGTTTATAGTGCGCTTTACATCCTATTGGTCGACCAATTATATCCAGTAATCTTATCATCATTTATGCCAATATATTACATTAAAATCATCATCTCACCTACTGTTTTGATGAAACATTTCTAAAATCAATCTCATCCCATTCCAAAACCACAATCCATGCATAGCATTTAATCAAAATCTCAAAACTCTTTGCAATGTCATTCTATCTCATGGGATCAATATGAAACAACATTTCATGTCATAAATCATGCATAAAACAGTAGGAATTTGTCTATCTCAAATCAAGAGCATGTCAAAAGCATTTAGGGGCATCAACCACTTTTTGAGAGCAAATCAAAACATACTTACTTTCGGACTTAGGATGGTGTTTCAAACGAATCATAAATCCCCAAACCTTGTTTCCTTGTCCCTCAAGGACTTCTAAAACCATTTGCACTCACCGATAACATTTCTCTTGCTTGCCGAAACGATTTCTAAGCTTCCGGCACTTCCGGATCAACACCAAATGCGACCGAAGATGTCTCCCCTGTTCATTACACATAAGAGCAGAGGATTAATGCATCATCATGTATTAAAATCACCACCCACTCATTCTAACTCGCTGTTATACTCAAAACTAGCATTTCGGCTATCTGAAATAACCGAAATCACCTCCAAACTTTATCAAATCAAAGCCCAACCAAGATCTATCAATTCTAACCTTTTCGAAACTTCAATCAACATCAAAAATTAGCATAAATACAACCTTATACCTCCAGCAATAGCATATCACCAAAAACACCTCAAAACCACAAATCTAGCATCTCAAACTTAGGAACCCAAATATATTCGGGATTTATTTGTTAAAACCTCATTCTCAACATCAAATATCATCCAAAATATGTTAGAAATCAACTTCAAAACAGAGCTTAACATAGAAATACGAAAATCAAAAAGATCTCATCAAGAATCTTGAATTCAACAACTATTTCTTGTTTATAACATTAAAACAACTCAAAAACCATTAACAAAGGTTTGATAACTTGGGAATTTCAGTAAAGAACTGATCATTAGAAGAGAATGACGAAGCTTACCTCTAATGGTTGATCTCTCTTCAATTTGGGCAATTTTCTTGAAAATCAAAAGCAAGAATCAAAAGGATTTGATGAAAAAAGGATAGGAAATCCTTTGGAAGATTAAAATCCCACCAAACAAGATGAAAATCAGAGGAGAGAAAAGTGTTTGGCTGATTGGAAGTTGAGAGAAAAAGGAAAAGAGAAAATTATCGTGAAATTAGTTATGAAAAGTCAACTTTGATTTTCCTTTTAAATTTTCTTTTATTTCTTTAATTAAATCATTATTAAAAGCTCCCAAAATAAAGAGAAATATGATGAAAACAAATGGTAAAATTAGCTCCTTAAATATTCAAAGTTTCAATCCTTTACAAAACAGTCACTAGTTAACTTTTGCAAAAACGGCATTTTGGTCACTATACCAAAATGTAATATTTCCAAATCACATTTTGTAAAATTGTTTTCACCATAATCATTTATATATTAAATGAGGATTTTTAGATATTTTTCCACATTTTTAAAACATCCCGAACTAGGTGTTCCCTAAACCAACCTTAAGGGTTCAAACCTTTCCCGACCGGCGCGATTCAACATCTAAAATATCTAGGCCCAAAAACAGGGCATTACAACTCTCCCCCACTTAAGAAATTTCTTCCTTTAAATTTACCTGGTGGAAAAAGTTAAGGAAATTGCTTCTTCATGGCATCCTTCCTTTCTCACGTGGCCTCCTCAATGCCACGATATCTCCACAAGACTTTGACAGCTCGATGGTCTTACCCCGAAGAACCCTACTATTCGTATCCAGAATCTCAACGGGCTCATCATCATACGTCAAGTCTGGATTCAGCTCAACATCTTCTACATGCATAACATGCGACAGATCCGATCTATACCTCTGAAGCATGGATACATGGAACACATTATGTATCTTTTCTAACTATGAAGACAATCTCAACTTGTAAGCAACACGACCCACACGTTCTATCACCTCATATGGCCCAATGAACCTTGGACTCAATTTGCCCCTTCGGCCAAATCTCATCACCTTCTTCCAAGGTGAAACTTTCAGAAACACATGTTCGCCAACTGCGAACTCTATCTCCTTACGCTTCAAATCCACATAAGACTTTTGTTAGTCTGATTCTTCCTTCAAACGCTCACAAATGAGCTTCACCTTCTCGGTGGTTCCTTTCAACAAAGCTAGCATCAAAATCAACTTTTGCCCCGTTTCAGCCCAACAAAGGGGAGTCCTACACTTTCTCCTGTATAAAGCCTCATACGGTGCCATTTGAATGCTTGCCTAGTAACTATTATTATAAGCAAACTCAACCAAAGGCAAGTGCTTCTCCCAAGATCCTTGAAACACAATAACGCAGCACCTCAACATATCCTCAAGAACTTGGATAACATGCTCTGACTTTCCCTGTGTAATGCGCTGGTTTTGGGCCTAGATGTTTTAGACATCGGACCGGACTGGTCAAGAACAGTTCGAATCGCGTAAGGTGATTTAAGGAAATCAAGGATCGAGATAGGATAAAAATGTGGTAAAAATTGCTAAAATTCTCTAAAAATATGTTGAAGAGGTTGGTCAAATCAATTTTACAAAAAAAGTTTCGGAAATGGGACATTTCGAGTAGTGACCAAATTGTAAAGTTTCAACACTGTGGAAAATGTGATTTTTAAAGGAGAAGCCAAAATCTTATAATCTTTAGGGGGCTTTATGGCGATTTAACCTTTCCTTAATATGACATTTGTTTAAAATGGATTTTTATTAAATAGCTTTAATTGGTTTTTATTTTAATTAACTAATTAGGTGGTTAATGTGAGATTTCGTCACGTAACTACCATCTTCTCCTCATTTTCAGTCAAACACTATTTTCATTCATTTCTCTCCAAAATTATTTTCTCCCAAACACACTCTTAATATCTCTTAAACAATTTTCAAGAAATCCTTTCAAGTTCTTCAAGATTTTGCTAAGGAAAACTTGTCATTCATTGAGGAAAGCAAGGATTGGAGGTAAATCTTGTTCTCAACCTCTAATCAAAGTTCTTTATTGAAATTCTTAAGATATTTGGCTTCTAATTAATGTTTTTGGTTGAGTTTTCATTATAGTTTTGATTGGAGATCAAAATCTTGTAAAAATATGGTTGAAATCTTTTTGGATTTGTTTTGTTAAGCTCTGTTATGGATTGATTTTAATTGAGTTTAAGTTGGTTAATATGTTGAAATGAAGTTTTGAGAACATAGATCCCGAAATCCTTGAGATCCTTGAGTTTCTTGATAGTTTTAAGTGAGTTTTTGAGGTGAAATGGTGTAATCTTTCTTGTTGGAGGTATAAGGATGGGTTAGGTTGTTTATTAGATGTGTTTTGATGTTTATAATTGGTTGGAAGTGATGTATGTTGGCTGGGCTTGGTTTAGGAAGCAATCGATTGAGTTTTCAGTTGTTTCAGATGGGTAAATTGGTGTAGTTTGGGTGAGCAACGAGTTCGTGAATTGTTGCTGGTGTTGAAATGCATTTTAATGCATTTAGATCTCTGTTGTGATGACGTGAAAACAGGGGATCTTGATACGGGAGCAATCGAGGTGTTGTTGGAGGCTCCAAAAAAGTGATTTTCGTGTCGGCGAGCAAGGCTTCGTGTATCGGTCAGTGGAAATGGATTTTTCCAGCTTTGTAATGCTTTGAGCATGGTCTTGGGAGCTTAGTGTAAGTTTGAAACACTTAGCTATGCTCAAGTGTAAGTGATTCGGAAGTCTCTCTCGGAAATGTGCCATGTTTTGATGAAAATGCACTTGAGTTAATTATGGTTTTGATTACTGTTTTAAAGCATGTTAGAAGCATGAGTAATGCTGAATTTTAATGCCATTGTGTTAAGGATGCACTAGGTAAGTGATCATTGGTTTTATGTGATTAATGCATATGATGTTAAGCATGGTTATTCTTGTGGTAATGGCATTGTTTTTATGCTTGTAAATAGTGGATTATTGATGTTAAATGATTATATTGGCAAGTGTTGAAAGTGGTTTGTGGTTCTTGTAATCGGATATAGTTATCCGGCTATAGGATTGGGTGCACCGTGAATAAAGTCGCCTTAGATGTTGAGGGGTTGTGATTGTGCCGTAATCTCCATCCAAGTACCCTAACAATTGAGGCTAAGATCACAACGGTGGATGGTTTAATACCGTGTGTGAATATTGTGATTGTGTCCCTTACTCTCGTTAGTGGAATTATACAACTACCGATGAGTGATGTGAGGGGTTGTGATTGTGCCATTATTCTCCATCACAGGTGTTGAGGGGCTGTGATTGTGCCATGTATCTCCACCTTGTGTAGTTCGGTAGTATGTATGAAGCGTGTGGGACAACGCTTGTAATCCGCGTATCCGATTGTGTCTTTGAGTTGGTTTTGATATGGTTTGAGAAATGATCACTTGTAAGAAAATATAATGATGATGACTAATGGTTAAGCATGAGATGCTTGTTATTATGCTAGAATGCATGTGATGCTTGGTAAAGCACGAGCAAAGGTTTATTTGCTATTTAAAAATGATGCATAAGAGCATGTGTTTTAGATAGTGCAATGATGTCTTGAAAGGGCATGTTTTATGTAAAAACATATGTTGATAATAGTGTTTTGCCATTTGTGTGAAATGCATTGATGAATGTTGTTTAGCGATCCTCACTAAGCTTTGTTCTTATGCTCATTTGTTTCATCAATGCAGGGAATTAGGCATTTGAGGCAGTGAGTAAGCAAGGGGAATCCAAGCACTTTGGTCTAGCAAAGTATGTGGTTTTTATTTGGTGTAATAAGAGGCAATGGGTGGGATTTGTACTCTCGGTTGATTGAGGAAGTTGATTATTACTTTGTTCATATGTGGTTTGGTATTTTGAGTTGTAATTGACCTTTGAGGTTTGATTGATGCATGATTGTGGCTTTTAGCTTTTATATGGTTTTAAAGACTAGGAAGCATGCATATAGATCTAATGCTTGCTTGAATGATGCAATGTTTTAGCTCGTACTTTGTAATGTTGATCTTTGATGCTTAAACATGTTGTATGAATGCTGAGGCATGAATTGGAATGTTTTCAGGGGTGTTTACGAGTGAAAAACCAGCAAAATCTGTTGTTGCAGGGCAAGGCATATCTAAATGCCGTTACATGTTTCGGAACAGAGGCCTGAAATGGCCATGAGGTTTCGGAACGGGTAGGAATGTTTCGGAACGATTTGCTACTGGAAAGGGGTGTTTCGATACGGGTTTCGGAACACACCCGAGTATAGAAACGACCAACTTGGTTTCGAAACGACCGTTCTGATACATGGCCTTGTGTTTTGAAAAACCCGACCGTTGGAATTGAATTTGAATTGTTTTAGGTTTTAGTTTTCTTACGTTTTTGTCCCTGAGTCTTGAATGCTTAATTAAATGAGTTTGGATGATCCATTTATGATGAAATTTGACATGTGGGTATATTATATGATTAATTTTGGATTGGTAACGTTAAAACTTGTTTAGTCCATATAATTTTGGAAATTTAAATATTAGTCCATAAAAGACATTCGTATGCAATCGAACCCCTAAATGTGCTATGTTCGTTGTGTCGCTTCCGCTGAAATGTTTTGCTATCAACATAGGTTAATAATGTGCATCTAGAAAAGTTAAAAAGAAAAAAGGGGTCATTAATCAAGGTTGACTTTCGCGAGCTAACTTTAGTTTTCCCCGTGTAATTGATATGTATTGACGTATGTTGTTTGAAAAGCATGAATTTGGTTGAATTTTGGAGCTGATGCTATGGTTGGTTGATGTAAATCGTATGTGAAATGAATATGATCGTGTGATAATGATGCGATGTTGTTATGTGCTGATTTTGGATGATGGAAAGCATGTTGAGCATGATGTGTCACTGTATGCTATGCTATGTTGAGGGAACTCAGGGTGCTCATTGCCATATTACACTAATCAAATGTTTTTGTAAACTTGGATCCTTGCTTGAAGCTGGCCTAAATGGTTTGATTTGTTTTTGTTGTTATGCTTGTTTAAAATAGCACTATGGGTCCGAGGAGAGAGCTAGGGGTCGAATACAATAGTGCCTCAGGGCGACCAGGGTGAGCAAGGGGTTGATGTCCCTCCTGGTGGAAATCTATCTCCTCCGCCACATCTGGAGGTGGGGAGCAGGTGCAGCAAGGACCTGCTGGTTCGGGTTTGGGTGATCTAACACCATTGGTTCAGGCGATCACGAGGGCGTTTCAGGCTGCTGTTGCCGGAGCGCATGTGCGGGCCCCTAAAGCCGGGCAGGCGGGCTTACCTTTCGAGAGGTTGAGGAGCCTATGAGCTGTGGAGTTCTTTGGAATGTCTCCTGAGGTGTCAGAGGCCTGGTTAGCGAGTACGATCCGTATCATGGATCAAATGGGATGCAACGATGTGCGCAAGCTTGGATGCGCAGTTTCTTTGTTGCAAGGCGATGCCTACAGCTGGTGGACGACTACCACTGCTGGTTTGGAACCCAATGAGGTGGATTGAGAGTTTTTCAGAGGTGCCTTCAAGAGGAAGTATCTGGGGGTGAGATACTTGGACGAGAAGAAACGTGAGTTTATGTCGCTAGTTCAGGGTAATCTTTATGTGGCTGAGTACGAGGTCGAGTTCGTACGTCTGAGCATGTATGCCTCTGAGCTAATACCTAGTGAGAGGCACCAATGTGATCGCTTCCGGTACGAGCTGGTACAGGAAGTCAAGACATATATGTTGGATGCGGATTATACCTACTTCGATGTGCTTGTGTGTCGAGCCAAAGACATCGAACATAATTTGGGTTTTTCGTCTCGCGGTGTTGGTTCTAGCTCTGGGAAGAGAGCAACTGAGTATAGTTCCGGGGGAGGACGGAACAAAATAGGTCGAGATATGAAGCATTAGCCTGAGGTGAGGCGAGGTGGTCAAGTCCAGGGAGGCCGAGTGAGGTCTGAGCAGCACACGTGCTGGACAATTGGGTCGAGGGACCATCTGAGGCGGGATTGTCCTCGAGCAGCTAAAGAGGTTCAAATTCTTGTTGTAGTGACAGTGAATTCATGTTGGAATTGTAGCTCAGCAGATCACATGAGGCGGGAGTGTCCTTTGTTGGTTGGTGGAGGCCAGGGACGTGCACCTGCTGTGGCTGCACCACAAAGAGGCCGTGGGCGCGGCCGAGGGAACTTCCAGAGGAGAAACGAGGGTCAGAGAGGTGTTGCTCATGTGGTGGCAGTTCGGCCTGAGGGAGGCGGTCCTGCCAGGGTTTATGCTCAGCGCGAGGAGCACAATGATACCGATGTTATCGCAGGTACCTTTGCTCTTCAGTCTTTATCATTTTTGGCTTTAATTGATTCTTGATCCACGCATTCTTATATCTTGAGTGAGCATGTGCATTTGCTTGATATACCTATTGAGTTGCTTGAAGTAGGAATGCAAGTGACTAGTTCTTTTGGTGAGACTGTAGTCACCAGGAAGTTGTATAGGAGATGCCCTTTATCTGTGCAAGGACACATTTTTCTTATGGATTTGATGGAGTTACCCTTCTACGGATTTGATGTAATCCTTGGCATGGATTGGTTGACGGAGCATAGAGCGGTGGTTGACTTTGATGTCAAACGGGTTACCTTAAAGCTTACCAATTATTATGAAGTAGTGGTAGTAGGCGAGAATGTGAAATTCTTGTCCAATGTGATTTTGGTTTTGGAAGAGAACCGTATGATGAGGTTGGGTTGTGAGGCTTACCTTGCCTATGTAATGAGTCATGGCACAAAGGATGTGTGTGTGCAGGATATTCAAACCGTTTGCGATTTTCTGGGTGTCTTTCCGGAAGATTTTCCTTGGTTGCCACCAAACAGGGAAGTTGAGTTTGGTATCGAGTTGTACGAGAATACAACTCCGGTGTCCATTGCTCCTTATTGCATGGCACCTAAAGAGCTAAAAGAGTTGAAATCACAACTGCAGGAGTTGTTGGATCGAGGTTTTATCCGGCCGAGTGTGTCACCTTGGGGTGCACCGGTCTTGTTTGTAAAGAAGAAAGATGGGACAATGCGGATGTGCATAGATTATCGGCAATTGATAAAGTTGACGATCAAGAACAAGTATCCCTTACCTTGAATTGATGATCTCTTTGATCAGTTCCAGAGAGCCTCGCTGTTTTCTAAGATAGACTTGAGGTCAGGATATTATCAGCTGAAGGTGAAGGATGTGGTTGTACCTAAGACAACTTTTCGGACAAGGTACGGGCATTACGAGTTCTTAGTGATGCCGTTTGGTTTTACTAACGCACCTACAGCTTTCATGGACATGATGAATTGTGTCTTCCATGAATTCTTGGATCAATTTGTGGTGGTGTTCATCCATGATATCCTTGTGTATTCGCGTACCGAGAAGGATCATGATAGACACTTGAGGATCGTTTTGCAAGCGTTGTTGGAATATCAGTTGTATGCCAAGCTAAGTAAGTGTGAGTTTTGGCTTAGGGAGGTGGTCTTCCTTGGACACGTTGTGTCAGCTGAGGGTATCCGTGTTGATCCGCACAAAGTAGAGGTTGTGATGAGTTGGAAAGTGCCTAAGACAATAACAGAGGTACGAAGTTTCCTTGGTTTAGCCGGGTATTACCGTAGGTTTTTCGAGGGTTTCTCGAAGATAATTGCACCATTGACCAAATTGTTGCAAAAGAATGTTCGTTTTGAGTGGATGGATATGAGGCAACAAGCTTTTGAAAAGCTGAAGGAAGCTTTGACGCAAGCTCCTGTTTTGATACAACCTGAGTCTAGTAAGGAGTTTGTGGTTTATAGTGATGCGTCCATTGTTGGTTTGGGTTGTGTGTTAATGCAGGAAGGTAAGGTGGTAGCCTATGCATCTAGGCAGTTGAAGGTGCATGAGCGTAACAACCCTACTCATGATCTTGAGCTTGCTGCTGTTGTGTTTGCTTAGAAGATCTGGAGGCATTACCTGTACGGTGAGAAATGTGTTTTGTTCACGGATCATAAGAGTCTGGAGTATCTTATGTCTCAGAAGGAGTTGAATCTTAGGCAACGTCGTTGGGTGGAGTTTCTAAAGGATTATGATCTGACGATCGAATACCACCCGGGCAAAGCTAATGTGGTAGTCGATGCTTTGAGCAGGAAAGTGGATGTGGAGTTGAGGGCGATGTTTGCTCGCTTGAGCATATCGCGTGATGGTGGTCTTATTGCTGAATAACAAGTGAAACAATCTCTGATTCAGTCAATCAAAGATAAGTAGTTGCTTGATGATTCCCTTGTTTCGCATGTTTAGGACATTACAGAGGGTAGGCCTTCAGATTTCAGTTTTAATGATGACGATGTTTTGTGCTTTGGAAGTCGAATAGTGGTGCTAGATGATGTTGAGTTGAGGCGCACTATTCTGACTAAAGATCATAGTAGTCCTTTTGCTATGCATCCTAGTAGTACAAAGATGTATCGTGATTTGAAAGATGAGTACTACTAGGTGGGGTTGAAAAAGAATGTGGCTGGATTCGTTAGTAAGTGCATGGTGTGTCAGCGAGTGAAGGCTGAACATCAGGTTCCTTCTGGGCTGTTGCATCCTTTGAGAATCCCAGAATGGAAGTGGGAAAGAATTACCATGCATTTTGTGTTAGGATTGCCGTTGTCACCGTCAAGGAAGAAATCGGTTTGGGTGATTGTAGATCGTCTCACGAAGTGTCCACATTTTCTCCTTGTGCATACTACGTATACCTTGGATAAGTTGGCTGAGCTATACATAGCTGAGATTGTGCGGTTGAACGGTGTGCCAAAGTCTATAGTGTCGGATAGGGATCCGAGGTTTACAGCTCGATTTTGGGAATGTTTGCATCAAGCCTTGGGTACACGGTTGAATTTTAGTACTTCGTATCATCCTCAGACGGATGGACAGTCGAAACGTGTGATCCAAGTGCTTGAGGACATGTTGAGATTTTGTGTGATAGATTTGTAGGGTTCTTGGGAGAAGCACTTGCCATTGGTTGAGTTTGCGTATAATAACAGTTACCAGGCAAGTATTCAAATGGCTCCATACGAGGCTTTGTATGGGATAAGATGTAGAACCTATTTCTGTTGGGCAGAAGCTGGGCAAAAGTTGATTACGATGCCGACTATGTTAAAGGGAACCACAGAGAAGATGAAGCTCATTTGTGAGCATTTGAAGGCAACATCGGATAGGAAAAAGTCTTACGCGGACCTGAAGCGTAAGGAGATTGGGTTCGCGGTTGGTGAACGTGTGTTTTTGAAAGTATCGCCTTGGAAGAAAGTGATGAGATTTTGGTGTAAGGGTAAGCTTAGCCCAAGGTTCATTGGACCTTACAAGATTGTGGAGCGTATTGGTCCTGTGGCATATCGATTGAGATTGCCTTCGTAGCTGGAAAAGATACATGATGTGTTCCATGTCTCTAAGTTGCGAAAGTACAGATCGGATCCTTCGCATGTGATGCCTGTTGAGGAGATAGAGTTGAATCCGGATCTGTCTTATGATGAGGAACTAGTGAGGGTTCTAGATTTGAGTAGTAAAGTTCTTCGTGGTACGACGATAGAGCTTGTGAAGGTGTTGTGGCGACACCGAGGAGTTGAGGAGGCCACGTGGGGAAGCAAGGCGGACATGCTGAAGCAGTTTCCGCACCTTTATCCTTCAGGTAAAAATTTCGAGAAAAAAATTTCCTAAGTGGGGGAGAGTTGTAACGCCCTGGTTTTGGGCCTAGATGTTTTAGACATCGGACCGAACCGGTCGAGAACGGTTCGATTCGTGTAAGGTGATTTAAGGAAATCAAGGATCGGGATAGGATAAAAATGTGGTAAAATGGCTAAATTCATCTAAAAATATTTTTTAAGAGGTTGGTCAAATCAATTTTACAAAAAGAGTTTCGGAAATGGGACATTTCGAGTAGTGATCAAATTGTAAAGTTTCAAAACTGTGGAAAATGTTATTTTTAAAGGAGAAGCCAAATTCTTTGAATCTTTAGGGGGCTTTATAGAAATTTAACCTTTCCTTAATATGACATATGTTTAAAATGGCTTTTGATTAAATAGCTTTAAATGGTTGTTATTTTAATTAATTAATTAGGTAGTTAATGTGAGATTCCATCACGTAACTACCATCTTCTCCTCATTTTCAGCCAAACAATATTTTCATTCATTTCTCTCAAGAATTCTTTTCTCTCAAACACTCTCTTAATATCTCTTAAACAATTTTCAAGAAATCCTTTCAAGTTCTTCAAGATTTTGCTAAGGAAAACTTGTCATTCGTTGAGGAAAGCAAGGATTGGAGGTAAATCTCGTTCTCAACCTCTAATCAAAGTTCTTTATTGAAATTCCCAAGATATTTTGATTCTAATTAATGTTTTTGGTTGAGTTTTCATTATAGTTTTGATTGGATATCAAAATCTTGTAAAAATATGGTTGAAATCTTAATTTTCGGATTTGTTTTGTTAAGCTCTGTTGTGGATTGATTTTAATTGAGTTTTAAGTTGGTTAATATGTTGAAATGATGTTTTGATAACATAGATCCCCAAGTCCTTGAGTTTCTTGATAGTTTTAAGTGAGTTTTTGAGGTGAAATGGTGTAATCTTGCTTGGTGGAGGTATACTGATGGGTTAGGTTGTTTATTAGATGTGTTTTGATGTTTATTATTGGTTGGAAGTGATGTATGTTGGCTGGGCTTGGTTTGGGAAGCAATCGATTGAGTTTTCGGTTGTTTCGGTTGGGTAAATTGGTGTAGTTTGGGTGAGCAACGAGTTTGTGAATTGTTGCTGGTGTTGAAATGCATTTTAATGCATTTAGATCTCTTTTGTGATGATGTGAAATAGGGGACTTGATCCGGGAGCAATCGAGGTGTTGTTAGAGGCTCCGGAAGAGTGATTTTCATGTCGGCGAGCAAGGCTTCGCGTATCGGTGTGTGGAATAGGATTTTCCAGCTTTTTAACGCTTTGAGCGTGGTCTTGGAAGCTTAGTGTAAGTTTGAAACACTTAGCTAAGCTCAAGAGTAAGTGATTCGGAAGTCTCTCTCGAAAATGTGTCATGTTTTGATGAAAATGCACTTGAGTTAATTATGATTTTGATTACTGTTTTAAATCATGCTAGAAGCATGAGTAATGCTGGGTTTTAATGCCATTGTGTTAAGGATGCACTAGGTAAGTGATCCTTGGTTTTATGAGATTAATGCATATGATGTCAAGCATGGTTACGCTTGTGGTAATGGCATTGTATTTATTCTTGTAAAACAATGGATTATTGATGTTAAATGATTATATTGGCAAGTGATGAAAGTGGTTTGTGGTTCTTGTAATCGGATATAGTTAGACGGCTATAGGATTGGGTGCACCGTGAATAAAGTCGCCTTGGATTTCGAGGGGTTGTGATTGTGTCGTAATCTCCATCCAAGTACCCTAACGATTGAGGCTAAGATCACAACGGCGGATGGTTTAATCCCGTGTGTGAATCTTGTGGTTGTGTCCCTTACTCTCGTTAGTGGAATTGTACAACTACCGATGAGTGATGTGAGGGGTTGTGATTGTGAAATTAATCTCCATCACGGGTGTTGAGGGGTTGTGATTGTGCAATGTATCTCCACCTTGTGTAGTCCGGTAGTATGTATGAAGCTTGTGGGACAACGCATGTAATCCGCGTATCCGATTGTTTCTTTGAGTTGGTTTTGATATGGTTTGAGAAATGATCACTTGTAAGCCAATATAATGATGATGGCTAATGGTTAAGCTTGAGATGCTTGTGATTATGCTAGAATGCATGTGATGCTTGGTAAAGCATGATGTCACGGGGCTAGGTCTAGGCCGGTCTAGCCTCGTGCGGCCTTGGTCGTGAAGCACTCGAAAGGGGCTTGAAAACGGCCAAGTCAGCCTTACTCACTAAGCTTGGAAGGCTTAGTCTCGGATGCGGAAGCTCTCTTGGAAAATGGGAAGGGTGATGGCTCACAAAATAAAGCAAGGAAGGGGATGCACACTCTCTTAAGAAAGCTAAGGCCTCGTTAAAAACTCCCCCTAAGCCTAGATGGGGAGAAAAGAGTGCCAAAGCTCCTTTATTAACAAAGAAGGGAAAAAGCTTACAAAAGATAGAAAAATGAGGGAATGTGGAATGACTAAGATGGATGGAGGAGGGCTCTATTTATAGCCTAATCCCCCTCGATCCAATGGCTCTCATTGACTCGATCCAAGGGCCATGGATGAGTCTTACAAAGGAATCTCCTATTCAAGGCAAGTTTGTCATATTCATATTGACTTGCCTTGATTAAAATCACTATTGCCCCTATTACAAAGACTATGACATCATTGCTTTGTTGTCTTGGAATACTTTCCTCATGCATGGATGGCTTTCCATAAGTATTTCTCCAAGGATGACAACTTGGCATGGGATGATGGTGCTTGGGCGGATTGGGCCTCTCATGGTCCAATCTTGGTGTCCAAAATCCCCTCTCTTGGATGTCTTTGGCTGAATCGGGCCCTAGGGGTGTGGGCAACTCGGATGGGCAACCCCTAGGCCTGTTGGCGCGCACATTGGGTGCGGGCTCGGCTCCTTGGGCGTGCACGTCGGGTGCAGGCTCGGGCTCCATGCCTTGGGCGGCATGGACGGTGCATGACAAAGGCCCCTCGGGTGCTTGTGTTGGGCCCCCTCGGGTGCAACTCGTGTGGGCAGCACATGGGGTGCTGGACAAGGCCCCATGTTGCGCTAGAACTGGCCCAGGACGGATCTCTTGGGCGCGAACACCACGAAGGGCGTTGGGCATGGCCCCTTGGTGCGTGGCATGGGCAGCTACTCGGGCCCCTCGGTTGGGAGAAAGGCATGGTGCGCAAGGGTCCGCACCTATGGGTGCGGCTGGCTCGGTCGCAAAAATTTCCCCTGTGACATTCTCCCCCACTAAATCTATCGACGCCCTCGTCGATAGGCATTGAAGAGACTCGGTCGTCTTTCTTTCGAACGGCCTCGGCTCGTCATCGTGTTCCCTCTTGGCTAAGGGAATTCTCGTCGGATGGGCAAGGCTCTCATGCCTTGGCTCACGATCCCCCTCGAACGGTTGCCACTCCTTGGCAAGCTTTCGATCACCCTCGGATTTGGGATGATCCGTCAAAAGCACAAGGCTTTTGTGCCTTGATGCTTGGCCCGTCTCGATGCTTGGTGTCTCCTTCTCATAGGAGATGTTCGCCTTGCTTTGTGCTTGGCTTGGTCCCTCGCTCGATCGCATCGGCGGCCTGAAAATAAAACCAGAGTAAGTTAGTCTTAAGTTTTCATAATAGCTAAGCTTACTCACCTCGGACACAAAGTCCTTGTTGGCTTGGGTCACTTCGCCTTGTCGATACTCAAGGCAAGTGATGATGGCGGGGTCTTGGAATATCCCCACTTTGGTGCTCTCTAGCACTCGTCCCTCGTCATGGTGGGTTGGAAACTCCTGGCTTGGTCCAACCACTTCGTCACTCGGCTCCTTGTTATCCTTGTCGCACGGCTTGTCTAGGATAACTTCTCGCCCCATTTCTCGATTTGGATCCTCGCTCAAAATTGTAGGCTTCCTACAAACATCCAAATGAAAGTGGGTTAAAATGGGCTCTTCAAATAAAGAACCACTTACCTCGGACTCAAGGTCCGCGTCGTCTCTATCCACTTTGCCTTGTCGATACCCAAGGCAAGTGTTGGCATGGTTTGGCCCCTCATCAATGGGCTTGGGCACCTCGGTGCTTTGACTCGCTTCCATGGACTCATGCCACTCGTCCATGGAATTCGACCATTCGTCGAACTCGGCTTGCAACTCTTCGAAAAAGGTTGCTAGCTCCTCTCCATTGGCTTGATCTTCTTCACCAAACTCGGATGGCTCTTGAAACTCTTCTTCAAACTCGGATGGTTTGGATGGGTACTCCACCTCTTGAACCATTTCGCTCTTTGGCGTCGTTGGCAACTCCAAAGGCTTCTCCTCGTCTTTGATCTATTCAAAGACACGTCCCATTGTGGTGGAACTCTCCATGGACTCTTCCATGGCTTCTTCGTCATCGGCTATCTCGGATTCGCACACTTGTTCGCCTTCATCTTGGCTTGACAACTCGTTATCGCTTTGTTGCAAACCTGCATCATACTCACCCTCGGCTTCTAGCAAAACAAGTGCGTTAATCTGCTCTAGGCAAGAATAACCAATAATAACATCATCATCAAGACAATGGTTAGAAATTACCTTGATGTTGGTTGTGTCGCACCATTCTCCGATGCGAACTCTCACGTTCCATGCAACTCCATCGATGTGTTCTTCGTTGAAGTTGATGAACTCGGTCTCCTCATGAACCTTCTCCACTTGAAGATTCAACCAATCAGCAATTTGATCGGAAATGATCAACGATGTTGCACTAGAGTCCACTAGCGCCTCAAACTCTACATTGTTGATCATGATTTTGGCAAACTCACGCTCCTCCTCATCGTGGCCACTCTTGGCTAGAGTTGGGCGGACTTGCTCCTCGGTTGGCTCGGACTCAAGCACTCCTTCATGGATGCTTGGCGATGCCTCGACTTTCTCGCTTAACGCCTCAACGTCTTGTCGGTGTGGATCTGCAACACACCTTTCCTCGGTTTCTGACAAGACAAGTGCATCAATTTGCTCTAAACAAGATGCACCAATAACAATTTTATACACATCAAGAAATTCACAAGAAATTACCTTGATGTTTGTTGTGCCTCGGAATTCGCCTATTTGATGGAACACATCTTTCGCGATTCCCACAACTCTCTCGTCGCTAAAGTTGGCTGTCACAACTTGTTTAACCTTCCTAAATTGAAGGTTTAACTGCTCGGCTGTTTGCACGGACACGAGCACTCCTTGTGCACTTGGATCAACTAGTGCACTCAACGTCGCCTCGCGGAACACTATGTCGACATACATAGGCTCCTCTTCCTCAAAGTCGCTCTCGACTTCGCTTGACTCCCAATCTGACTCGTCATCGTCGCTGGAACACCCCACATAACCTGGCTTCTCCCACGGTTGTGTGGCCTCGTTGCACTCTTGCAACCTTTCCCTTACTTCACTCTTGAAGTTTGACGCCCCAATCATCATACTCGCTGATGATTGTTCCCCGAACAAGGAAGCTAGCTTCACGGCCTCGGTCTCATCGGGCAAGCTTCGCTCCTCGAACGCCTCTACCATACTCGCTGGTAGCACATTGCACCTCGCATCAAGCTTCGAAGCCTCGGTCTCGTCGGGCTCGTCCTGTACCTTGGACTGCTTGAAATGGTGCGGGCATCGGAAAGACTCGTGTAGCTCTCCACACTTCCAACACTTTGACGGTCTCCACTTTGGGCAATCATCATGATATTCACTGCAACGAAAACAAAACAACGGTTTTGTAATAAGAATATCACTAAACTCATATTCGCTCACCTCGCTTTTATACGAGACGCCTTGTGATTCCACTCTCTTCTTTGCTGCAACGTTCCTTCTTCTTTGCGCCATCTCTCGACTCGGTAGGATGCGGAAAATGTCTCTGATACCACTTGTCACGGGGCTAGGTCTAGGCCGGTCTAGCCTCGTGCGGCCTTGGTTGTGAAGCACTCGAAAGGGGCTTGAAAACGGCCAAGTCAGCCTTACTCACTAAGCTTGGAAGGCTTAGTCTTGGATGCGGAAGCTCTCTTGGAAAATGGGAAGGGTGATGGCTCACAAAATAAAGCAAGGAAGGGGATGCACACTCTCTTAAGAAAGCTAAGGCCTCGTTAAAAACTCCCCCTAAGCCTAGATGGGGAGAAAAGAGTGCCAAAGCTCCTTTATTAACAAAGAAGGGAAAAAGCTTACAAAAGATAGAAAAATGAGGGAATGTGGAATGACTAAGATGGATGGAGGAGGGCTCTATTTATAGCCTAATCCCCCTCGATCCAATGGCTCTCATTGACTCGATCCAAGGGCCATGGATGAGTCTTACAAAGGATTCTCCTATTCAAGGCAAGTTTGTCATATTCATATTGACTTGCCTTGATTACAATCACTATTGCCCCTATTACAAAGACTATGACATCATTACTTTGTTGTCTTGGAATACTTTCCTCATGCATGGATGGCTTTCCATAAGTATTTCTCCAAGGATGACAACTTGGCATGGGATGATGGTGCTTGGGCGGATTGGGCCTCTCATGGTCCAATCTTGGTGTCCAAAATCCCCTCTCTTGGATGTCTTTGGCTGAATCGGGCCCTAGGGGTGGGGGCAACTCGGATGGGCAACCCCTAGGCCTGTTGGCGCGCACATTGGGTGCGGGCTCGGCTCCTTGGGCGTGCACGTCGGGTGCAGGCTCGGGCTCCATGCCTTGGGCGGCATGGACGGTGCATGACAAAGGCCCCTCGGGTGCTTGTGTTGGGCCCCCTCGGGTGCAACTCGTGTGGGCAGCACATGGGGTGCTGGACAAGGCCCCATGTTGCGCTAGAACTGGCCCAGGACGGATCTCTTGGGCGCGGACACCACCAAGGGCGTTGGGCATGGCCCCTTGGTGCGTGGCATGGGCAGCTACTCGGGCCCCTCGGTTGGGAGAAAGGCATGGTGCGCAAGGGTCCGCACCTATGGGTGCGGCTGGCTCGGTCGCAAAAAGTTCCCCTGTGACAATGAGCAAAGGTTTATTTTTTGTTTAAAAATGACGCATAAGAGCATGTGTTTTAGAAAGTGCAATGATATCTTGAAAGGGCATTTTTTATTTAAAAACATGTGTTGATAATAGTGGTTTGCCATTTGTGTGAAATGCATTGATGAATGTTGTTTAGCGATCCTCACTAAGCTTTGTGCTTACGCTCATTTGTTTCATCAATGCAGAAAATTAGGCATTTGAGGCAGCGAGTAAGCAAGGGGAATCGAAGCAGTTTGGTCTAGCAAAGTATGTGGTTTTTCTTTGGTGTAATAAGAGGCAATGGGTGGGATTTCTACTCTCGGTTAATTGAGGATGTTGATTATTACTTTGTTCATATGTGGTTTGGTATTTTGAGTTGTAATTGGCCTTTGAGGTTTGATTGATGCATGATTGTGGCTTTTAGCTTTTGTATGGTTTTAAAGACTAGGAAGCATGCCTATAGACCTAATGCTTGCTTGAATGATGCTATGTTTTAGCTCGTACTTTGTAATGTTGATTTTTGATGCTTAAACATGTTGTATGTATGCTGAGGCATGAATTGGAATGTTTTCAACGGTGTTTACGAGTGAAAAACCAGCAAAATCTGATGTTGCAACGCAAGGCGTATCAGAACGCCCTTACCTGTTTCGGAATAGAGGCCTAAAATGGCCATGAGGTTTCGGAACGGGTAGGAATGTTTCGGAACGATTTGCTACATGAAAGGGGTGTTTCGATATGGGTTTCAGAACGCACCCGAGTATCGAAACGGTCAACTTGGTTTCGAAATGACCGTTCCGAAACAGGGCCTTGTGTTTCGAAACACCCGACCGTTGGAATTGAATTTGAATTATTTTAGGTTTCAATTTTCTTATGTTTTAGTCCCTGAGTCTTGAATGCTTAATTAAATGAGTTTGGATGATCCGTTTAAGATGTAATTTGACATGTGGGTATATTATATGATTAATTTTGGATTGGTAACGTTAAAACTTGTTTAGTCCTTATAATTTTGGAAATTTACATATTAGTCCCTAAAAGACATTCGTATGCAATCAAACCCCTAAATGTGCTCCGTTCGCTATGTCGCTTCCGCTGAAATGTTTTGCTATCCATATAGGCTAATAATGTGCATCTAGAAAAGTTAAAAAGAAAAAAAGGGGTCGTTAATCAAGGTTGACTTTCACGAGCTGACTTTGGTTTTCCCCGTGTAATCTTCTTAGTTTGGGTCGGACGTCTAGGTCGGGCTAAGGGGGTTACAATCCGTCTATGGATGATAAGAAGTACTGAAATTCAGCCGCGTACCCAAAGCTTGATTCAAACATACCCAAAACCTCGACGTGAACCTCAGATCTCTATTCGATACTATAGATTTCGACACACTGTGCAAACACACAATCTCAGCAATGTACAGCTCAGCTAACTTATCCAAGGTATACGTAGTATGCACAGACAAGAAATGTGCACACTTCGTAAGGCGATCCACAATCACCCAAACTGGATTCTTTTTCGATAGTGATAAGGGCAATCCAGACACGAAGTCCATCGTAATCCTTTCTCACTTCCATTCTAGGATTCTCAACGGCTACAGTAACCTAGAAAGAACCTGATGTTCAGCCTTAACCCGCTGATAAACCATACATTTGCTAACAAACTCGGCAACATCCTTTTTAAACCCCACCCGGTAGTACTCATCATTCAAATCACGATACATTTTCGTACTACCAGGGTGCATAGCGAAAGGACTACTATGAGCTTCAGTCAGAATAGTGCGCCTCAACTCCACATCATTCGGCACCACTGTCCAACTCCCAAAACACAGAACACCATCATCGTTGAAACTGAAGTCTGAAGGCCTTCCTTCCGCAATATCTTGAACATGTGGTACAAGAGAATCATCAAGCAACTGCTTATCTTTGATTAATTGAACCAAAGATGGCTTCACTTGTAACTCAGCAACAAGGCCACCATCTCGCAATATACTCAAACAAGAAAACGTCACCCTCAACTCCACCGCCACTTTCCTGCTCAAAGCTTAGGCCACAACATTGGCTTTTCCCGGATGCTACTCAATCATTAGGTCATAATCCTTAAGCAACTCCACCCAACATCGTTGCCTAAGATTCAACTCCTTCCGAGACATAAGATACTTCAAACTCTTGTGATCCGTGTACACAGTACACTTCTCACCATATAGGTAATGTCTCCAGATCTTTAAGGCGAACACCACTACCGCTAACTCAATATCATGCGCGGGATAGTTACACCCATGCACCTTCAACTTTCGCGATGCATAAGCTACTACCTTACCTTCTTGCATCAGCACACACCCCAAACCAACATAGGATGCGTCATTATACACCACAAACTCTTTTCCAGATTCAGGTTGAATCAAGATAGGAGCTTGCGTCAAAGCTTCCTTTAGCATTTCAAAAGCTTGTTGTCTCACTTCCGTCTACTCAAACTTAGCATCCTTCTACAATAACTTCGTCAAAGGAGCAGCAATCTTGGAAAATCCATCCACGAACCTTCGATAGTAACCCGCCAAACCAAGGAAAGTACGAACTTCATGAACATGCCTAGGAGGCTTCCAATTCACCACTGCCTCAATCTTCTGAGGATCAACATGAATCCCCTCGGCCGAAACCACATGACCAAGGAAAAAAACTTCCTTCAACCAAAACTCACATTTACTCAGCTTAGCATAAAGCTGATTCTCTAGCAACACTTGCAAAACAATTCTCAAATGTTCCTCATGCTCCTCCTCAGTATGAGAGTACACAAGGATGTCATCGATGAACACCACAACGAACTTATCCAAGAACTCATGAAACACCCTGTTCATCATATCCATGAATGCAGCAGGACCATTCGTCAAACCAAAAGGCATCACCAGGAATTCATAATGCCCATACCTTGTCCGAAAAGCAGCTTTTGGCACATCCACATCCTTAACCTTCAATTTATAGTACCCAGACCTTAAATAAATCTTTGAGAACACAACTGCTCCATGAAACTGATCAAAAAGATCATCTATCCTTGGTAGAGGATACTTATTCTTGATAGTCAACTTATTCAACTGACGATAATCAATGCACATTCTCATCGTGCCATCTTTCTTCTTTACAAACAAGATCGGCGCACCCCAACATGACACGCTAGGTCGAATAAAGCCTCGGTCAAGCAACTCCTGAAGTTGCGTCTTCAGCTCCTTCAACTCCTTAGGTGCCATTAGATAGGGAGCGATGGACACTAGAGTTGTGTTCTTATACAACTCAATTCCAAACTCAACCTACCGACTAGGCGGAAAACCAGGTAGCTCCTCTGGAAACACCCCAGAGAATTCACACACAGTCCTTATATCTTGCACCCGCACCTCCTTCGTGTTATGATTCATTACAAAAGCTAAATAAGCTTCACATTCTTGACGCAACAATCGACTCGCTTCAAGCATCGAAACCACATTAGATAGCATATTTACGTTTTCTCCCACCACCACAACTTCATAATCATCAGCCAGTTTCAGCAAAACTCACTTATTCTCAAAATCCACAACATCTCTATGCTCAACTAGCCAATCCATACCAAGGATTACATCAAACCCATAGAAGGGCAATTCCATAAGATCAACCAAAAACACATGTTTTTGAACCATTAAGGAACATCTCTTATACAACTTCCTCGTTACTACCGTTTCACCAAAGGAACTAATCACACGCACACCAACATCCAAAGACTCAACAGGCAAACCAAGCATTTGAGCATGTTCACGCAATATGTACGAGAGTGTGGATCCAGAATCAATCAGAGAAAGTAATGACAAAGACTACAAAGTAAAGGTACATGTGATCACATCAGTGTCATTCCTCCCATCACGATGGGCACACACTCTGGCCTGGCCACCTCCTTTGGGCTGAACAGCTACTACATGTGCTACATTCCTCGCACCGTCATCTCTACGCTGGAAATTGCCACGACCGCGCCCACGAGTCAGCTGCTACATTCCTCAAGACACTCATCCGTCTCATTCGTCTCATTCTCAACCGCATTATGTGTATTTATTCTAAGCTCTGTACGTGACCCCATTCAAAACAATGAAACTAGAAAAATGCAATAAAACTCAGTTACGCAATATAAGGCAAGAAATCTAAGGTGCTCAAGTTCATTTTCAAAACAATCCTTTCCAATAGTAATGATATGGTAATAAGTTCCCCATCTATACCCCAATCATAGCATGACAACACAATTTCATCTCAAATAATAAACTTACACGCATTTCATCTCATTAAAGCTCAAACATTGCACAAGTACTCAACATGCTTTCACAGAGATCATAACTATTCACATTTACACTTACCAACCACTTACCAGTGCCCTAATTATTCGCAAACCTGGCTCTAATACCAAAAAATATAACCTCTTAGCCCAGTCTAGAGGGTTGACCCGAACCGAGGTGATTACACGGGGAAAACCGAAGCCAACTCATTAAAGCCAACTCCGATTGACGACCCGTTTTTTTCTTTTTTTCTTTTCTAAATGCAACTTAAGTCCTATGTGATCACCAAAGAGCATAGGAAGAAACGTCATAGTGATTGGATTTCGTTTAGGGGTTTAATTGCACAAACTAGACATTTAGGGACCAAAATGTAATTTCTACAAATTACAAGGACTTCTCTGATTTTAAAGTTACCTTTATTCAATTAGTCATATTTCATGCTTCTTTGTCAATGTTTATCACAATCTAACCAACCAATCACATACAATTGCATGCATGAGGTTCAGGGACTAAAACACAATGTTTCAAGACTTTAACAAGTGAGGTTTAACCAACTTAACGACACGCGTTTTGATACTCTTAAGGAGGGTATCGATACGCCCTCAATGATCAAACTGTCCAGGCTTGCGTCACCAGACCATATCGGTACGCTGAGGTACCATATCGGTACGCCCTCATCCAATGACTAAAGAGGGTATCAATATGACCCCGTGCACCGGTATGCCCCTCACAAAACAAGCAGGCCGTATTGATACTCTCTGAAGTGTACCAATACGCTGTAGTCTGCAAATGCCCAAAATGCAGATTTTGAACCCCAATGACCCATCCAAACCATTCCAACATATAGTAAAACATGCTTGCACACAAATATGCATCAACACTCAAAGGTACAAGCTAAGGAAAACGTCTAACATCATCATCATCAAAATTGACTTCTAAAGCATGCTCCCTAAGAGTCAAAAACACCAAAAGACCATAAGCATCCCAAAAGGCAAGGTAAATCCTCAAAACCAATATAATGGCCTTTTACAAACCAAATGGAGCACATATAACTTGCAACAACACAAGGGAGTCCAAAACACATCTCCCATGTAACCCCCTTAGCCCGGCCTAGACGCTTGACCCGAACTACGAAGATTACACGGGGAAAACCAAAGTCAACCCGAAAGTCAACCTTGATTAACGACCCTTTTTTTCTTTTTAATCTTTTCTAGATGCACTTTAATCCAATGTGAACACTCAAGAATCATGGGAGAGAAAGGCACAGCGATCGGAAATCATTTAGGGACTCAATTGCATAAATTATACGTTGAGTGACCAAAATGTAATTATTAGAAATTATAAGGACTTTGCAGATTTTAGGTTTACCAATATGTAATTAATCAAGTTACATGCTCCTCTGACAAATTTTAGCTTAAAAAGGCATTCCAAGCTCAGGCAATTGCATCCACCACATTCAGGAATAAAATGTAAAGCATGAAAACATAAAACAATTCAAATCAACATCCAACGGTCAACTGTATCGGAACACCCACCCTTCGTACCGAAATGCCCATATCGAAATGGTGTTGACTGTTTCGGTACTCGGGTATGTTCCGAGACCGGTATCGAAACAGGCCTCACAAGAAGCCAAATTGTTTCGAAACAGCTTCAACCATTCCGAAACGCTATGCCCATTACAGGCCCCCGTTTCGAAACAGTTGAGGGTGTTTCGATAAACTTTGCCCAGTGACAACAGAAATTGCTGGATTTTCACCTTAAACTTGCCTCAAAGAGCATCAAATCATACCAGCAACTCAATTTGATACTAAGGAACATATTTAAGACCCTTAAACTAGAGCATGGCATCAAACACAAAATCATACAATCTATAGGCATGCTTCCTAGTCACAAATCCAAATATGAGCTCTCAAACCTCAAACCAACCAATAGGACCATTTACAACCCATAAAAGCCATCACTAACATGCCACAAACTTAGGGAGTTCAAAACACATCTCCCAAATACAACCTTGGTTTCCCATTGCCAAATATCAAAACTAAAGTGTATAAAAACATCACCATACATGAGCTTTGCATTTCCTTGGTTGTTCTTAACCTTCTTGCTGCCCAAAAAACACTTCAATTATCTGCATTATTGGTAAAAGAGAGCGTAAGCACATTTGCTTAGTTAGGCATGCTCTAAAGAAAACCAACTCAATAATGCATTATTCAAAACACTTTCTCAACAGCTTTTTCCACAACATGCTCATTCTATCTCATGCTTGAAAACCATTTCAAAGCAACTTCTCATTGAAAACACATGTACCTCAATTCCATCTCATGCATTTAAACCAATGCAAATCTCATGGCAAGCCCATACACATGCTTGTAAAACCAAAGCATTTCATATACAAATCTCATATGCATTTCTCATAGCATAAATCATCTCATCAATAGGTACATGTGATTCAAAAGTATGTTCATATATTATATTGGCATTTCACATCTCATTATTACTCAGATATGCGGACATCATTCTCAAACCACTAGACGCTTCCGGTGGAATCTCATATCACCGTACTCACTTGTCTAGTAAATAGTTTCCGGTGGAATCTCACATCGCCGTACTCACATGGCGGAATCTCTCATCGCCACAAATTTGGGTATTTCACCAAGTCCTAGCCGATGGAATGCCCATCATCGATCTCTCCCTTTGGATTAAACCAAAGAGCACGTACGAATTTTTAGTTTATAGTGCACTCTCATCCTATTGATCGGTCAATTATATCTGGTAAGTATCTCATCTTCCATGCCAATATATTGTGTTAAAACATCATCTCACCTATTGTTTTTCATGCAACATTTCTCAAATCTTTCTCAACTCATTTCAAAACCATAACATTTGACATGCTTTAAAACAAAAGCTCAAATCTCATCAATGCAAGATGTTATTTCATGGAATCATTTCAAGCATCATATCATGCTACAAATCATGCATAAAAATAATAGGAATTTATCTACCTCAAACCATGAGCATGTAAAAGCATTTTAGGGGCAACCACCATATATAAGAGAGCAATCTAGCCAATACTTACTTCCAGACTTAGGAAGGTGTTTCAAACCTTTCCTAAATCCCCAAACCTTATTTCTTTGTCCCTCAAGGACTTCTAAAACCATTCGCACTCACCGATTACGTTTCGTTTGCTCGTCGAAACGCTATCTAAGCTCCCGGATCAACACCAAAGGCGTCCGAAGATGTCTCCCCTGTTTATAGCACATAAGAGCAAAGGATTAATGCATCATCATGCATTGAAATCATCAGCCACACATCTAAACTCGTTGCTCTACTCAAAAACCTCATTTCGGCTACCAAACACAACCGAAATCATCTCCAAACTCTTCCAAAACAAAGCCCAGCCAAGATCTATCACTTCTAATCATCTCCAAACATTAATCAACATCAAAAATCACCACAAACTCGTCCTTATACCTCCAGCTATGACAGAACACCAAAACCACCCCAAAAACCACCAGTCTAGCATACAAAACTTAGGAATCCAAGCCTATTTGGGATTTGTTTGATAAAACCTCATTTATACCATCAATTAACATCCAAAATACATTAGAAAACAACCTCAAAACAGAGCCTAACCATCAACCACGAAAATCATCAAGATCTCTCCAAAAACCATGAGTTTTAATACAATTTCTTGTTTCTAACATTAAAGCAACTCAAAAATCATTAACAAAGGATTGATAACTTGGGAATTTCAGTAAAGAACTGATCATTAGAGGAGAAGGACGAAGCTTACCTCTAATGGCCGATTTCTCCTTGAATTGGGCAAGTTTTCTTGAAAATCCAATGTTAAAACAAGAGGATTTGATGAGGAAACGATTAGGAATCAAAAGAAGATTGAAATCTCATCAAAAGCAATGAAAATCAAAGGATAATTGATGGAGGAAATGTGTTTGGCTGAAAAGAAATTGAGAGAAAATGAAATTTAAGAAAATTGATGAAAGGTAGTTATGAAAAGTCAAAGATAGTTTTCCTTTTTAATTAATATTTATTTCCTTTAATTAAAACATTATTAAAATCACCCAAAATAAGGAGAAATCTGATTAAAAACATTTTGGTAAAATTAGCTCCTTAAAGATTCAAAGTTTCAATCCTTTACAAAACAATCACTATTTAACTTTTGCAAAAACTGCGATTTGGTCACTACACCGAAATGTAGTATTTCCAAACCTTATTTTGTAAAACTAATTTCACCATAATCATTCATATAATAAATGAGGATTTTTAGGTATTTTTCCATATTTTTAAAGCATCCCGAACTAGGTGTTCCCTAAATCTCCCTTTAAGATTCGAACCGTTCTCGACCGGTCCGATCCAAACTCTAAAACATCTAGGCCCAAATTTGGGGCGTTACAACTCTCCCCCTCTTAAGAAATTTCATCCTCGAAATTTACCTGGAGGAAAAAGGTAAGGAAATTGCTTCTTCATGTCTTCCTTCCTTTCCCACGTGGCTTCCTCAACACCACGATGTCTCTACAACACCTTAACCAGCTCAATGGTCTTACCACGGAGAACCTTACTATCTGAATCCAGAATCTCAACAGGTTCCTCATCATATGTCAAATCTGGATTCAACTCAACTTCCTCCACAGGCATAACATGTGAAGGATCCGATCTATACTTCCGAAGCATGGATACATGAAACACATTATGTATCTTTTCTAACTCTTGTGGTAGCCTCAGCTTATAAGCAACCGGACCCACACGTTCTATCACCTCGTATGGTCCAATGTATCTTGGGCTCAACTTGCCCTTCCAGCCAAATCTCATCACCTTCTTCCAAGGTGAAACCTTCAAGAACACACGGTCACCCACCGCAAATTCTAACTCCTTACGCTTCAAATCCGCGTAAGACTTTTGCCGATCCGATGCTGCCTTCAACCGCTCACAAATGAGCTTCACCTTCTCTGTGGTTCCTTTCAACAAAGCCGGCATCGAGACCAACTTTTGTCCCGTTTCAGTCCAACAAAGAGGAGTTCTGCACTTCCTCCCGTACAAAGCTTCATAAGGTGCCATTTGAATACTCGCCTGGTAACTATTATTATAAGCAAACTCCACCAAAGGCAAGTGCTTCTCCCAAAAGCCTTGAAACTCAATAACACAGCACACCAACATATCCTCAAGCACTTGAATAACACGCTCAGACTGTCCATCCGTCTGCGGATGATAAGAAGTACTGAAATTCAGCCGCGTACCCAATGCTTGATGTGAACACTCCCAAAACCTTGCGGTGAACCTCAGATCTCTATCCGACACTATAGATTTTGGTACACCATGCAAACGCACAATCTCAGCAATGTACAACTCTACAAGCTTATCCAAGGTTTACGTAGTATGCACAGGCAAGAAATCCGCACACTTCGTAAGGCGATCCACAATCACCCAAACAGAATTCTTCTTTGATGCCGATAGAGGCAAACCAGACACAAAGTCCATGGTGATCCTCTCCCACTTCCATTCAGGGATCCTCAACGGCTGTAACAACCCCGAAGGAAACTGGTGTTCAGCCTTAACCGCTGACAAACCATACACTTACTCACATACTCAGGCGACATCTTTCTTCAAACCCACCCAATAGTACTCATCCTTCATATCACGATACATCTTCGTACTACCATGGTGCATAGCAAACGGACTACTATTAGCTTCGGACAGAATAGTGCGCCTCAACTCAACATCATTCGGCACCACTATCTGACTTCCAAAACATAGAACACCATCATCATTAAAACAGAAATCCGATGGCCTATCTTCAGCAATATCCTGAACATGTGGCACCAAAGAATCATCCAACCGTTGTTTATCCTTTATCAACTGGATTAAAGATGGTTTCACTTGCAATTCAGCAACAAGACCACCATCTCGCAATATGCTCAAGCTAGCAAACATCGCTCTCAACTTCACCGCCACTTTCCTCCTCAAAGCATCGGCCACCACATTGGCCTTCCCCGGGTGATACTCGATCGTTAGATCATAATCCTTAAGCAACTCCACCCATCGCCGTTGCCTAAGATTCAACTCTTTCTGAGACATCAGATACTTCAAACTCTTGTGATCCGTGTACATAGTACACTTCTCACCATATAGATAATGTCTCCAGATCTTTAGAGCAAAGACCCCTGCAGCCAACTCAATATCATGCGTAGGATAATTGCGCTCATGCACTTTCAACTGTCGCAATGCATAAGACACCACCTTCCCCTCTTGCATTAACACACACCCCAAACCAACATAGGATATGTCACTATACACCACAAACTCTTTCCTTGATTCAGGTTGAACCAAGATAAGAGCTTGCGTTAAAGCTGCATTTAGCTTCTCAAAAGTTTGTTGTCTTGCTTCCGTCCACTCATACTTAACATCCTTTTGCAACAACTTCGTCAAAGGGGTGGGAATCTTAGAAAATCCATCCACAAACCTCCTGTAGTATCCTGCCAACCCAAGGAAACTACGGACTTCATGAACAGACTTAGGAGGCTTCCAATTCATCACCGCCTCAACCTTCTGGGGATCAACTCGAATCCCTTCAGCCGAAACCACATGACCAAGTAAAACAAACTTCCTTTAGCCAAAACTCACATTTGCTCAGCTTAGCATAAAGCTGATTTTCCAACAGCGCATGCAAAACAATCCTCAAATGACCTTCATGCTCCTCCTCAATACGAGAGTGCACAAAGATATCGTCGATGAATACCACAATGAACTTGTCCAAGAATTCATGGAACACCCTGTTCATCATGTCCATGAAAGCAGCAGGAGCATTCGTCAAGCCAAACGGCATCACAAGGAACTCATAATGCCCATACCTCGTTCGAAAGGCTGTTTTCGGCACATCCACCTCCTTCACCTATAACTGATAATAAACCTGACCTCAAGTCAATCTTTGAAAACACAGTCGCTCCCCGATACTGATCAAAAAGATCATCAATCCTCGGCAAAGGATACTTGTTCTTGACGGTCAACTTATTCAGCTGACGATAATCGATGCACATTCTCATCGTGCCATCCTTCTTTTAAACAAACAAGACCGGTGCACCCCAAGGTGACACACTAGGCCGAATAAAGCCACGGTCAAGCAACTCCTGAAGTTGCATCTTTAATTCCTTCAACTCCTTGGGTGCCATGCGATAGGGAGCAATGGACACCGAAGTTGTGTTCTCATACAATTCAATTCCAAACTCAACCTCTCGACTAGGCGGCAAACCAGGTAATTCCTCCGGAAACACCCCAGGGAACTCACACACGGTCCTTATATCCTGAACGCGTACCTCCTTTGAACTAGGATTCATAACAAAGGCTAGGTAAGCCTCGCAACATCCGGCTCGCATCCAACATCGACACCACATTAGCTAGAAACTTCACATTTTCTCCCACCACCACCACCTCATAATCATCCGCAAGTTTCAACGAAACTCACTTGCTTTCAAAATCCACAACGGCTCTATGCTCAACAAGCCAATCCATGCCAAGGATTACATCAAAACCATAGAATGGCAATTCTATAAGATCAACAAGAAACTCATGATCTTGCACCTTTAAGGTGCATCTCCTATAAAACTTCCTTGTTACAACCGTCTCACCAAAGGAACTAGTCACACGCATACCAACATCCAAAGACTCAACAGGCAAACCAAGCATTTGAGCATGTTCACACAATAAGTATGAGTGTGTAGATCCAGAATCAATCAAAGAAAGTAATGACAAGGATTGCAAAGTAAAGGTACCTGCGATCACGTCCGTGTCATTCCTTCCCTCACGATGGGCATACACTCGAGCCTGACCACTACCCTCAGGTTGAGCAGCCACCACATGTGCTACATTCCTTCCACCCTCATCTCTACGCCGAAAATTACCACGGTCGCGCCCACGACCTCTCTGTGGCTCAGCTGCTCTCATCGGAGCCTATCCCTCTCTCAGCGGCTGAGGACAATCTTTCTTCATATGCACTCGGTTTCCACAGTTCCAACATGTCCCAAGGTTACCCCAACACTCACCAGCGTGTCTCCTACCACACCGGTTACACTCAGGAGTCCTCAAGAAAGCATTAGGTCCTTGCTGACCTCTACCAGGGTTACCACCCCCGCTTCTAGCATCATAGTGCGGCTTCCTATCCTTATGCCTCTTGTTGCGATCTCTACCATAATTGCGTTCCGCAGCTCGCTTCCCCGAGCTAGAACCTCCTGCTCGACTCGCCAAACCAAGATTCAACTCAATGTCCTTGGCTCTAGTGACCAAGACATCGAAACCAATGTAATCAGCTGCAAGCATATAGGTTTTCACGTCCGCCACCAGCCCATAACGTAACCGTTCACACCTTTCCCTCTCGCTAGGAATTAGCTCAGGTGCATATTGGCTAAGGCGAACAAATTGAATCTCATATTCAGCCACAAACATGCTCCCTTGCACAAGAGACATAAACTCCCTCTTCTTCTCGTCGAGGTAGCGAACCACTAAATATTTTCGCTTGAAAGCATTCAAAAAGAATGTCCAAGTCACTTCATCATCCTCCATTCTAGAGATAGTGGTCGTCCACCACGTATAAGCATCACCATGTAGAGTGACACAATGCAACCTAGCTTCTAGACATTTTTGCAATTCAGTTGTCCAAGAATCCTCTTGGTGCTCTCCAACCAAGACTTAGAACACGTTCTCATTTTCTGCATTCTCATTCTCAGCCATAGATCTACTATTGATTCTCAGGTCTCTACGTGGCCCCATAATAAAAACAATGCACTAACAAAAATGCAAAAAACACAATTAGACATAATAAGGTAAGTAATCCAAGTACTCAAGCTCATTTTTGAAACCATTTCTTGTCATTAGTAATGATATGGCAATGGGATCCCCAACTACATTCCAAACATAGCATAGCATCACAATTTCATCTCAATTGAATCATACATCAATGTTCATACAACATACTTTCACCGAAAAGACACAATCATACATAACCACATACAACAACCATATACCAAGCCCCAAATATTCGACAACCTGGCTCTGATACCAACAAATGTAACCCTCTTAGCCCGGCCTAGACGTTTGACCCGAACTACGAAGATTACACAGGGAAAACCAAAGTCAACCCGAAAGTCAACCTTGATTAACGACCCTTTTTTCTTTTTAATCTTTTCTAGATGCACTTTAATCCAATGTGAACACTCAAGAATCATGGGAGAGAAAGGCACAACGATCAGAAATCATTTAGGGACTCAATTGTATAAATTATGCGTTTAGGGACCAAAATGTAATTATTAGAAATTATAAGGACTTTGCAAATTTTAGGTTTACCAATATATAATTAATCAAGTTACATGCTCCTCTGACAAATTTTAGCTTAAAAAGGCATTCCAAGCTCAAGCAATTGCATCCACCACATTCAGGAATAAAATGTAAAGCATGAAAACATAAAACAATTAAAATCAACATCCAACGGTCAACTGTATCGAAACACCCACCCTTCGTACCGAAACGCCCATATCGAAACAGTGTTGACCGTTTCGGTACTCGGGTATGTTCCGAGACCGGTATCGAAACAAGCCTCACCAGTAGCCAAATTGTTTCGAAACAACTTCAACCGTTCTGAAACGCTATAGCCATTACAGGCCCCCGTTTCGAAACAGTTGAGGGTGTTTCGATACACTTTGCCAGTGACAGCAGAAATTGCTGGTTTTTCAACTTTTAAACCAATCAAACATGCCTAAAAGAGCATCAAATCATACCAGCAACTCAATTTGATACTAAGGAACATATTTAAGACCCTTAAACTAGAGTATGACATTAAACACAAAATCATACAAATATAGGCATGCTTCCTAGTCACAAATCCAAATATGAGCTCTCAAACCTCAAACCAACCATTAGGACCATTTACAATCCATAAAAGCCATCACTAACATGCCACAAACTTAGGGAGTTCAAAACACATCTCCCAAATACAACCTTGGTTTCCCATTACCAAATATCAAAACTAAAGTGTATAAAAACATCATCATACATGAGCTTTGCACTTTCTTGGATGTTCTTAATCTTCTTGCTGCCCAAAAACACTTCAATTATCTGCATTATTGGTAAAAGAGAGCGTAAGCACATTTTCCTAGTGAGGCATGCTCTAAAGAAAATCAACTCAATAATGCATTATTCAAAACACTTTCTCAAAAGCTTTTTCCACAACATGCTCATTCTATCTCATGCTTGAAAACCATTTCAAAGCAACTCCTCATTGAAAACACATGTACCTCAATTCTATCTCATGCATTTAAACCAATGCAAATCTCATGGCAAGCCCATACACATGCTTGTAAAACCAAAGCATTTCATATACAAATCTCATATGTATTTCTCATAGCATAAATCATCTCATCAATAGGTACATGTGATTCAAAAGCATTTTCATATATTATATTGGCATTTCACATCTCATTATTACTCGTATATATGGACATCATTCTCAAACCACTAGACGCTTCCGGTGGAATCTCACATCACCGTACTCACTTGTCTAGTAAATATAGTTTCCGGTGGAATCTCACATCACCGTACTCACATGGCGGAATCTCTCATCACCACAAGGTTGGGTATTTCACCAAGTCCTACCCGATGGAATGCCCATCATCGGTCTCTCCCTTTGGATTAAACCAAAGAGCACGTACGAATTTTTAGTTTATAGTGCTCTCTCAACCTATTGATCGATCAATTATATCCGATAAGTATCTCATCTTCTCTGCCAATATATTGTGTTAAAACATCATCTCACCTACTATTTTTCATGCAACGTTTCTCAAATCTTTCTCAACTCATTTCAAAACCATAACATTTCACATGCTTTAAAACAAAATCTCAAATCTCATAAATGCAACATGTTATTTCATGGAATCATTTCAAGCATCATCTCATGCTACAAAACATGCATACAAACAGTAGGAATTTATCTATCTCAAACCATGAGCATGTAAAAGCATTTTAGGGGCAACCACCACATATAAGAGAGCAATCTAGCCAATACTTACTTCCGGACTTAGGAAGGTGTTTCAAACCTTTCCTAAATCTCAAAACCTTGTTTCTTTGTCCCTCAAGGACTTCTAAAACCATTCGCACTCACCGATTACGTTTCGCTTGCTCGCCGAAACGCTATCTAATCTCCCGGATCAACACCAAAGGCGTCCAAAGATGTCTCCCATGTTTATAACACATAAGAGCATAGGATTAATGCATCATCATGCATTGAAATTATCAGCCACACATCTAAACTCGTTGCTCTACTCAAGAACATCATTTCGGCTACCAAACACAACCGAAATCATCTCCAAACTCTTCCAAAACAAAGCCCAGCCAAGATCTATCTATTCTAATCATTTCTAAACATTAATCAGCATCAAAAATCACCACAAACACGTCCTTATACCTCCAGCTATGACAGAACACCAAAACCACCCCAAAAACCACCATTCTAGCATACAAAACTTAGGAATCCAAGGCTATTCGGGATTTGTTTGATAAAACCTCATTTAAAACATCAATTAACATCCAAAATACATTAGAAAACAACCTCAAAACAGAGCCTAACCATCAACCACGAAAATCATCAAGATCTCTCCAAAAACATTTAGTTTTAATACAATTTATTGTTTCTAACATTAAAGCAACTAAATAATCATTAACAAAGAATTGATAACTTGGGAATTTCAGTAAAGAACTGATCATTAGAGGAGAAAGACAAAGCTTACCTCTAATGGTTGATTTCTCCTTGAATTGGGCAAGTTTTCTTGAAAATCCAATGTGATAATAAGAGGATTTGATGAGGAAAAGATTGGGAATCAAAAGGAGATTGAAATCTCATCAAAAGCAATGAAAATCAAAGAATAATTGATGGATGAAATGTGTTTGGCTGAAAAGAAACTGAGAGAAAATGAAATTTAAGAAAATTGATGAAAGGTAGTTATGAAAAGTCAAAGATAGTTTTCCTTTTAATTAATCTTTATTTCCTTTAACTAAAACATTATTAAAATCACCCAAAATAAGGAGAAATCTTATTAAAAACATTTTGGTAAAATTAGCTCCTTAAAGATACAAAGTTTCAATCCTTTACAAAACAGTCATTATTTAACCTTTGCAAAAACTGCGATTTGGTCACTACACCGAAATGTAGTATTTCCAAATCTTATTTTGTAAAATTGATTTCACCATAATCATTCATATAATAAATGAGGATTTTTAGGTATTTTTCCATATTTTTAAAGCATCCCGAACTAGGTCATCCCTAAATCTCCCTTTAAGATTCGAACCGTTCTCGACCGGTCCGATCCGAACTCTAAAACATCTAGGCCCAAATTTGGGGCGTTACAACTCTCCACCTCTTAATGAAATTTCGTCCTCAAAATTTACCTAGAGGAAAAAGGTAAGGAAATTGCTTCTTCATGTCTTCCTTCCTTTCTCACGTGGCTTCCTCAACACCACGATGTCTCCATAATACCTTAACCATCTTAATGTTCTTACCACGGAGAACCTTACTATCCGAATCCAGAATCTCAATAGGTTCCTCCTCATATGTCAAATCTGGATTCAACTCAACTTCCTCCACAGGCATAACATGCGAAGGATCCGATCTATACTTCCGAAGCATGGATACATGAAACACATTATGTATCTTTTCTAACTCTTGTGGTAGCCTCAGCTTATAAGCAACAGGACCCACACGTTCTATCACCTTGTATGGACCAATGTATCTTGGGCTCAACTTGCCCTTCTAGCCAAATCTCATCACCTTCTTCCAAGGTGAAACCTTCAAGAACACACGGTCACCCACCGCAAATTCTAACTCCTTACGCTTCAAATCCGCGTAAGACTTTTGTCGATCCAATGTTGCCTTCAACTGCTTACAAATGAGCTTCACCTTCTCGGTCGTTCCTTTCAACAAAGCCGGCATCGAGACCAACTTTTGTCCCGTTTCAGCCCAACAAAGAGGAGTTCTGCACTTCCTCTCGTATAAAGCTTCATAAGGTGCCATTTGAATACTCGCCTGGTAACTATTATTATAAGCAAACTCCACCAAAGGCAAGTGCTTCTCCCAAGAGCCTTGAAACTCAATAACACAGCACCTCAACATATCCTCAAGCACTTGAATAACAGGCTCAGACTGTCCATCCGTTTGCGGATGATAAGAAGTTCTGAAATTCAGCCGCGTACCCAATGCTTGATGCAAACACTCCCAAAACCTTGCGGTGAACCTCGGATCTCTATCCGACACTATAGATTTTGGTACACCATGCAAACGCACAATCTCAGCAATGTACAACTCTGCAAGCTTATCCATGGTGTACGTAGTATGCACAGGCAAGAAATGCGCACACTTCGTAAGGCGATCCACAATCACCCAAACATAATTCTTCTTTGATGGCGATAGAGGCAAACCAGACACAAAGTCCATGGTGATCCTCTCCCACTTCCATTCAGGGATCCTCAACGGCTGTAACAACCTCGAAGGAAACTGGTGTTCAGCCTTAACCCGCTGACAAACTATACACTTACTCACATACTCAGCGACATCTTTCTTCAATCCCACCCAATAGTACTCATCCTTCAGATCACGATACATCTTCGTACTACCATGGTGCATAGCAAACGGACTACTATTAGCTTCGGTCAGAATAGTGCGCCTCAATTCAACATCATTCGGCACCACTATCTGACTTCCAAACCATAGAACACCATCATCATTAAAACAAAAATCCGATGGCCTATCTTCAGCAATATCCTGAACATGCGGCACAAAAGAATCATCCAACAGTTGTTTATCCTTTATCAAATGGATTAAAGATTGTTTCCTTTGCAATTAAGCAACAAGACCACCATCTCGCAATATGCTCAAGCTAGCAAACATCGCTCTTAACTCCACTGCCACTTTCCTGATCAAAGCATCGGCCACCACATTGGCCTTCCCCGGGTGATACTCGATCGTTAGATCGTAATCCATAAGCAACTCCACCCATCGTTGTTGCCTAAGATTCAACTCTTTCTGAGACATCAGATACTTCAAACTCTTGTGATCCGTGTACACAGTACACTTCTCACCATATAGATAATGTCTCCAGATCTTTAGAGCAAAGACCACTGCAGCCAACTCAATATCATGCGTAGGATAATTGCGCTCATGCACTTTCAACTGTCGTAATGCATAAGTAACCACCTTGCCCTCTTGCATTATCACACACCCCAAACCAACATAGGATGCGTCATTATACACCACAAACTCTTTCCCTGATTCAGGTTGAACCAAGATAAGAGCTTGCGTTAAAGCTGCTTTTAGCTTCTCAAAAGCTTGTTGTCTCGCTTCCGTCCATTCATACTTAATATCCTTTTGCAACAACTTCGTCAAAGGGGAAGGAATTCTAGAAAATCCATCCACAAACCTCCTATAGTATCCTGCCAACCCAAGGAAACTACGGACTTCATGAACAGACTTAGGAGGCTTCCAATTCATCACCACCTCAACCCTCTGGGGATCAACTCGAATCCCTTTAGCTGGCACCACATGACCAAGGAAAACAACTTCCTTTATCCAAAACTCACATTTGCTCAGCTTAGCACAAAGCTGATTTTCCAACAGTGCTTGCAAAACAATCCTCATATGACCTTCAGGCTCCTCCTCAGTACGAGAGTACACAAGGATATCGTCGATGAATACCACAACGAACTTGTCCAAGAATTCATGGAACACCCTGTTCATCATGTCCATGAAAGCAGCAGGAGCATTCGTCAAGCCAAACGACATCACAAGGAACTCATAATGCCCATACCTCGTTCGAAAGGTTGTTTTCGGCACACCCACATCCTTCACCTATAACTGATAATACCCTGACCTCAAGTCAATCTTTGAAAACACAGTCGTTCCTCAAAACTGATCAAAAAGATCATCAATCATCGGCAAAGGATACTTGTTCTTGACGGTCAACTTATTCAGCTGACGATAATTGATGCACATTCTCATCGTGCCATCCTTCCTTTTAACAAACAAGACCGGTGCACCCCAAGGTGACACACTAGGCCGAATAAAGCCACGGTCAAGCAACTCCTAAATTTGCGTCTTCAATTCCTTCAACTCCTTGGGTGCCATGTGATAGGGAGCAGTGGACACCGTAGTTGTGTTCTCATACAACTCAATTCCAAACTCAAACTCTCGACTAAGCGGCAAACCAGGTAATTCCTCTGGAAACACCCGAAGGAACTAACACACGGTCCTTATATCCTGAACGTGCACCTCTTTAGAACTAGGATTCATAACAAAGGCTAGGTAAGCCTCGCAACCTTGCCGCAACATCCGGCTCGCTTCCAACATCGACACCACATTAGCTAGAAACTTCACATTTTCTCCCACCATCACCACCACCTCATAATCATCCGCAAGTTTCAATGAAACTCGCTTGCTTTCAAAATCCACAACGGCTCTATGCTCAACAAGCCAATCCATGCCAAGGATTACATCAAAACCATAGAATGGCAATTCCATAAGATCAACACGAAACTCATGATCTTGCACCTTTAAGGGGCATCTCCTATACAACTTCCTTGTTACAACCGTCTCAGCAAAGGAACTAGTCACATGCATACCAACATCCAAAGACTCAACAGGCAAACCAAGCATTTGAGCATTTTCACGAAATATGTACGAGTGTGTAGATCCAGAATCAATCAAAGAAACTAATGACAAGGATTACAAAGAAAAGGTACCTGCGATCACGTTCGTATCATTCCTTCCCTCACGATGGGCATACACTCGAGCCTGACCACCACCCTCAGGTTGAACAGCCACCACATGTGCTACATTCCTTCCACCCTCATCTCTACGCTGAAAATTACCACGACCGCGCCCACGACCTCTCTGTGGCTCAACTGCTCTCATCAGAACCTGTCCCTCTCTCAGCGGCTGAGGAAAATTTTTCTTCATATGCCCTCAGTTTCCACAGTTCCAACATGTCCCAAGGTTACCCCAACACTCACCAGCGTGTCTCCTACCACACCGGTTACACTCAGGAGTCCTCAAGAAAGCATTAGGTCCTTGCTAACCTCTACCAGGGTTACCACCCCCACGTCTAGCATCATAGTGCGACTTCCTATCCTTATGCCTCTTGTTGCGATCTCTACAATAATCACGTTCCGCAGCTCGCTTCCCCGAGCTAGAACCTCCTGCTCGACTCGCCAAACCAAGATTCAACTCAATGTCCTTAACTCTAGTGACCAATACATCGAAATCAATGTAATCAAATGCAAGCATATAGATTGTCACGTCCGCCAACAGCCCATAACGGAACTGTTCACACCTTTCCCTCTCGCTAGGAATTAGCTCAGGTGCATATTGGCTAAGGCGAACAAACTGAATCTCATATTCAGCCACAGACATGCTCCTTTGCACAAGAGACATAAACTCCCTCTTCTTCTCGTCGAGGTAGCGAACCCCTAAATATTTTCGCATCAACGCATTCAAAAAGAATGTCCAAGTCACTTCATCATCCTCCATTCCAAAGATAGTAGTCGTCCACCACGTATATGCAACACCATGTAGGAGTGACACAATGCATCCTAGCTTCTGGACATTGTTGCAATTCAGCTGTCCAAGAATCCTCTTGGTGCTCTCCAACCAAGACTCAGAACCTACGTTCTCATTTTCTACGTTTTCATTCTCAGCCATAGATCTAGTATTGATTCTCAACTCTCTACGTGGCCCCATAATAAAAACAATGCACTGACAAAAATACAACAAACACAATTAGGCATAATAAGGTAAGTAATCCAAGTACTCAAGCTCATTTTTAAAACCATTTCTTCTCATTAGTAATGATATGGCAATGGGATCCCCAACTACACTCCAAACATAGCATAGCATCATAATTTCAACTCAATTGAATCATACATCAATGTTCATACAACATACTTTCCCCGAAAAGACACAATCATACATAACCACAAACAACAACCACATACCAAGCCCATTTTATTCAACAACCTGGCTTTGATACCAACAAATGTAACCCCTTTAGCCCGGCCTAGACGCTTGACTCGATCTACGAAGATTACACGGGGAAAATCAAAGTCAACCCGAAAGTCAACCTTGATTAACGACCCTTTTTTTCTTTTTAATCTTTTCTAGATGCACTTTAATCCTATATGAACACTCAAGAATCTTGGGAGAGAAAGGCACAGCGATCGGAAATCATTTAGGGACTCAATTACATAAATTACGCGTTTAGGGACCAAAATGTAATTTTTAGAAATTGTAAGGACTTTGCATATTTTAGGTTTACCAATATGTAATTAATCAAGTTACATGCTCCTCTGTCAAATTTCACCTTAAAAAGGCATTCCAAGCTCAGGGAATTGCACCCACCACATTCAGGACTAAAATGTAAAGCATGAAAACATAAAACAGTTCAAATTAACATCCAACGGTCAACTATATCGTAAAACCCACCCTTCGTACCGAAACTCCCGTATCGAAACAATGTTGACCGTTTTGGTACTCGGGTATGTTCCGAGACCGGTATCGAAACATGCCTCACCAGTAGCCAAATTGTTTCGAAACAGCTTCAACCGTTCCAAAATGCTATGGCCATTACAGGCCCCCGTTTTGAAACAGTTGAGGGTGTTTCGATACACTTTGCCCAGTGACAGCAGAACTTGCAGGTTTTTCACCTTTTAAACCAATCAAACATGACTCAAAGAGCATCAAATCATACCAGCAACTCAATTTGATACTAAGGAACATATTTAAGACCCTTAAACTAGAGCATGACATCAAACACAAAATCATACAATCTATAGGCATGCTTCCTAGTCACAAATCCAAATATGAGCTCTCAAACCTCAAACCAACCAATAGGACCATTTACAACCCATAAAAGCCGTCACTAACATGCCACAAACTTAGGGAGTTCAAAACACATCTCTCAAATACAACCATGGTTTCCCATTGCCAAATATCAAAACTAAAGTGTATAAAAACATCACCATACATGAGCTTTGCACTTCCTTGGGTGTTCTTAACCTTCTTGCTGCCCAAAAACACTTCAATTATCTGCATTATTGGTAAAAGAGAGCGTAAGCACATTAGCTTAGTGAGGCATGCTCTAAATAAAACCAACTCAATAATGCATTATTCAAAACACTTTCTCAAAATCTTTTTCCACAACATGCTCTTTCTATCTCATGCTTGAAAACCATTTCAAAGCAACTTCTCATTGAAAACACATGTACCTTAATTCTATCTCATGATTTAAACCAATGCTAATCTCATGGCAAGGCCATACACATGCTTGTAAAACCAAAGCATTTCATATACAAATCTCATATGTATTTCTCATAGCATAAATCATCTCATCAATAGGTACATGTGATTCAAAAGCATTTTCATATATTATATTGGCATTTCACATCTCATTATTACTCGGATATGCGGACATCATTCTCAAACCACTAGACGCTTCCGGTGGAATCTCACATCACCATACTCACATGGTGGAATCTCTCATCGCCACAAGCTTGGGTATTTCACCAAGTCCTGCCCGATGGAATGCCCATCATCGGTCTCTCCCTTTGGATTAAACCAAAGAGCACGTACGAATTTTTAGTTTATAGTGCACTCTCATCCTATTGATCGATCAATTATATCCGATAAGTATCTCATCTTCTATACCAATATATTGTGTTAAAACATCATCTCACCTGCTGTTTTCATGCAACATTTCTCAAATCTTTCTCAACTCATTTCAAAACCATAACATTTCCCATGCTTTAAAACAAAAGCTCAAATTTCATCAATGCAACATGTTATTTCATGGAATCATTTCAAGCATCATCTCATGCTACAAATCATGCATAAAAACAGTAGGAATTTATCTATCTCAAACCATGACCATGTAAAAGCATTTTAGGGGCAACCACCACATATAAGAGAGCAATCTTGCCAATACTTACTTCTGGACTTAGGAAGGTGTTTCAAACCTTTCCTAAATCCCCAAACCTTGTTTCTTTGTCCCTCAACGACTTCTAAAACCATTCGCACTCACCGATTGCATTTCGCTTGCTCGCCGAAACGCTATCTAAGCTCCCGGATCAACACCAAAGGCGTCCGAAGATGTCTCTCTTGTTTATAACACATAAGAGTAGAGGATTAATGCATCATCATGCATTGAAATCATCAGCCACACATCTAAACATGTTTCTCTACTCAAGAACCTCATTTCGGTTACCAAACACAACCGAAATCATCTCCAAACTCTTCCAAAACAAAGCCCAGCCAAGATCTATCACTTCTAATCATCTCTAAACATCAATAGACATCAAAAATCACCACAAACTCGTCTTTATACCTCCAGCTAGGACAAAACACCAAAACCACCCCAAAAACCACCATTCTAGCCGTTCTCGACTAGGTGTTCCCTAAACTAGGTGTTCCCTAAATCTCCCTTTAAGATTCGAACCGTTCTCGACCGGTCCGATCCGAACTCTAAAACATCTAGGCCATTAAATCCCATTTCCAAATCTCATTACTAAAGTAAATGTAAAACATCACCATACTTGAGCTTAACTATTCCTTAGAGTCCTTTAAGCCTCCTCGCTTCCCAAAATGTCTCAGTTATCTGCATTGTTGGTAAAAGAGAGCGTAAGCACGATAGATTAGTGAGGCATGCTCTAAAAAACCAACACAACAATGCATGCTTTTTAAAACTCTATCTCGAAAACCATTTCTAAACCATGCTCTTTCTATCTCATGCTTGAAAACCATTTCAAAGCAAATCACCAGTTGAAAATCACATGTACCATCTATCTATCTATCTCATGTATTCAACCAATGCAAATATCATGGCAAAGCCACACACGTGCTTGATATTCAAAAGCATTTCATAAATCTCAAAATCTCATAGCATTTCTCATAGCATTAAAATCATTTCAACATTGGTACATGTGAATCAAATACATTCTCATATATTGGCATTTCATATTCTATTTTTTCTCGTATATGCGGATAGCTTGACTCGAGGCCAAGTCCTACCCCGGTGGGATCTCGCCACCGGACTCTCATGGCGGTGTCTCTCTTCGCCACAAAGCTTGGGTGTTTCACCAAGACCTACCCCAATGGTATCTCTCATCATCGGGCTCTCACTTTGGATAGGGATGACACTACCCCCATTGCCCGACTCCAAAGAGCACATACGAATTTTTAGTTTATAGTGTACTTTACATCCTATTGGTCGACCAATTATATCCGATAATCTTCTCATCATTTATGCCAATATATTACATTAAAACCGTCATCTCACCTACGGTTTTGATGCAACATTTCTAAAATCAATCTCATCCCATTCCAAAACCAAAATTCATGCATAGCATTTAATCAAAATCTCAAAACTCTTTGCAATGTCATTCTATCTCATGAGATCAATATGAAAAACATTTCATGTCATAAATCATGCATAAAACAATATGGATTTGTCTATCTCAAATCAAGAGCATGTGAAAAGCATTTAGGGGCATCAACCACTTTTCGAGAGCAAATCAAAACATACTTACTTCCGAACTTAGGATGGTGTTTCAGACTAATCCTAAATCCACAAACCTTGTTTCCTTGTCCCTCAAGGACTTCTAAAACCATTTGCACTCACCGATAACGTTTTGCTTGCTTGCCGAAACAATTTCTAAGCTTCCGGCACTTCCAGATCAACACCAAATGCGTCCGAAGATGTCTCCCATGTTCATTACACATAAGAGCAGAGGATTAATGCATCATCAGGCATTAAAATCACAAGCCACTCATTCTAACTCGCTGCTCTACTCAAAACTAGCATTTCAACTATTTGAAATAACCGAAATCACCTCCAAACTTTCTCAAATCAAAGCCCAACCAAGATCTATCAATTCTAACATTTTCTAAACTTCAATCAACATCAAAAATCACCATAAACACAACCTTATACCTCCAGGAATAGCATATCACCAAAAACACCTCAAAAACCACAAATCTAGCATCTCAAACTTAGGAACCCAAACCTATTCGGGATTTATTTGTTAAAACCTCATTCCCAACATCAAATATCATCCAAAATATGTTAGAAATCAACCTCAAAACAGAGCTTAACAGAGAAATACGAAAATCACCAAGATCTCATCAAGAATCTTGGATTTAGCAACTATTTCTTGTTTATAACATTAAAACAACTCAAAAACTATTAACAATGGATTGATAACTTGGGAATTTCAGTAAAGAACTGATCATTAGAGGAGAAGGATGAAGCTTACCTCTAATGGTTGATCTCTCTTCAATTTGGGCAAGTTTTCTGGAAAATACAAAGCAAGATTCAAAAGGATTTGATGAAACAAAGATATGAAATCCTTTGGAAGATTAAAAACGTAGCAAACAAGATTAAAATCAGAGGAGAGAAAAGTGTTTGGTTGATTGGAAGTTGAGAGAAAAAGGAAAAGAGAAAACTATCGTGAAATTAGTTATAAAAAGTCAACTTTGATTTTCCTTTTTAATTCTCTTTTATTTCTTTAGTTAAATCATTATTAAAAGCTCCCAAATTAAAGATAAATCTGATGAAAATAAATGGTTAAATTAGCTCCTTAAAGATTAAAAGTTTCAATCCTTTACAAAAAGTCACTAGTCAACTTTTGCAAAAACTGCATTTTGGTCACTATACCAAAATGTAATATTTTCAAATCACATTTTGTAAAATTGTTTTCACCATAATCATTTATATAATAAATGAAGGTTTTTAGATATTTTTCCATATTTTTAAAACATCCCGAACTAGGTGTTCCCTAAACCAACCTTAAGGGTTCGAACCATTCCCGACCGGCCCGATTCAACATCTAAAACATCTAGGCCCAAAACCAGGTCGTTACAGTAAGAGCATTTTTGCGCACATTGAGCAACAAAACTTCACATATCCCATTTATTCATAAAGAAACAAGTATGATATATAAACTAAGTAAAATGCATTCAAACTAACCATAAAGATGCTTAAGGTAAAGCTAAAACTAAAGTCTAATGGTATTATAAATAACTCATATCAGGGAATTTTCAAAGCACTCACTAAGCTTTTTGAAGCTTACTCCAATTTTGACTCAATGTATAGAATTAGTGCTTATTCGAGGCTCTGGGAGGTGCAAGAAAGTGGTTCCAAGCAAGCCAAACCACTATAAGTATGTAATAAGGCTTTTTGAACTAATATTGTAATAGGCAATATGGGCAATTTTTTAGGGATTAGACATTTATGCTGGTTTAATGTTGTTGATATGATATGATATGGATGATATTTGGTATGGTTTGATTAATGGTAGACATGTTGAAATTGATTTGGAAACATGATTGTGTTCTAAAGCATGTTTAGCACTTTCCTAGCTTTATATGGTCAAGTGATGTGATAGCTCTTTAAAGAGCATGTATTTTCCCTCAATTTATAGGTCTTATTTCCCCCTAAATGGCATCCATTGCATTCATTTATGCATTTTCATGTCTATTTCTGCACAATTTCTAACTTAGTTCTAGTGGCTCGAGTTTTGTATATTTCTGCCTACTTTTTCCCTATTGTCGCTACATTGCTAATGTCCCTGCAGAGTAAGTTTTCACCATTGCAGCCAGTTCGACACTATATTTGCCAATTGTCCAGTCTGCTTGAGGATAAGGATGAATATGTCAGCTATCTAGTTTATTACAATAAATTCTGTACAACGCCTGGCACGCAAATAACCTGCAGGACAGGTGTCCTTCCTTGGGTGGACTTTAAAGGGACTATTTTGGAAGAGAGAGAAAATCATACTATTCCCATTTTTTCATATCATCTTCAACCTCCGAGCTTTTATCCTCCTTCTATGGCGGCTTAAACTTATTTTCTGGAAACTCAAGGCGAAGTGAGGTAGATTTATCCAAGGAAATGAGGAGTCAAGTGCTGAATCGAGGAAATATATTGTTATCTTCTTAAACTTCTCTCTATTTTGATTTTTTGGAGATTTCTTTATATTTGTTCTCATCTAAATGTTTGTTTAATTTTCTAGAGCTTGTTTAAACTATTTTCTTAGTTTAATATATATATATATATATATATATATATTAATGTTAGCTTTTTCATAAGCTTTAATTGTTGGATTTGACTAACATTTTGCATGAAAATGTTAAAACTGGCCACTAACATCGACAGATGCAGTGACGAGTCAGATTAAGGAGTTTCTACAATGAAATTTGATCCACTCGTTCAAAGGGCTTTAGTCTCAACCTACAACAAAAGTTGAAGCCGATCTACATCTCTGAGTCAGCACAAATGCCATTGCACTAAAAAGTGTGACATTTTCACACCGATCAAGTTTTGGTGTCGTTTCCAAGGATGACATTATTATGTCCTTATGTTACTGCTTCGAATATTTTTGTTTTTGGTTTTGTTTTTCTTTTCTTAATTTTGTAGTTGTTTCGAATGGTTTTGATTTTGGTTTTGTTTTTCTTTTCATTACTTTGCTTAGGTGTTGTATGACCAGAAGTGCTACTACACCACTCTTCCTACCAGATCCAGAAGTTGAGAGAACTTTTAAAAGAAGGATTCGTCAAAATAGTGGAATGGCGAGAAATCCAATCAACAACGAAGGAATTCCTCAAGAAATCCCACCACTGCACCAACCAACCCAAAACCGAACAATCTGTGAGGTTGTTGTCCCCCAGTTGGATGATTTGCATTCGGGAATTGTTAGACCTCCTATTCAGGCTGAGAACTTTGATTTGAAGACGATTATGTTCCAAATGCTCAACTCCAATAGACAGTATGCAGGGTTACCTCAAGAAGACGCTCGAGAGCATCTTCAATCATTTCTTTTAATTTATGCCTCATTTAGCCAACAAGGCGTTCCTGATGATGCCTTACGAAAGCAATTGTTTCCTTATTCATTTTAGGGTAGAGCTCGCACATGGTTTAGAGGATTACCTGTTGACTCTATTAGATCGTGGAATGATCTTACAACGCAATTTGTTTTACGCTTTAATCAACCAACAATGAACTCGCATTTGAAGAATGACATTACAGCTTATTATCAGTTAGATGATGAGACTCTTCACACTACATAGGAAAGATATAATTCTTTGTTGCGACGATGTCCCAACCATGGCATTCAATATGATACTCAAATTGAAATTTTCTACAATGGTTTGAATGCAGGCACAAGACATCTTATCGATGATTCATCTAATGGGCCATTACTTGATTGCACTTATATAATGTTGTTGGTATTTTGGAGCAATTTGCTCAAAATGATTCACAATATCCTATCTCAAGGGTTGCATCATGCAAAGCTGCACTAGGAGTGTTCGAGCTTGATGATCTATCTTCTCTAAAGGCTCAAATCTCTACTTTGGACAATAAAATCCAGAAGGGGACAAGTGATGTTGTTCCTATCCAATTAGCTCAACAAATAACCACCCATGTATTTTCTTTTGAGATTTGTGGCGGGAACCATAGTTTTGAGGATTTCCCACAGCATGCAAAAAATGCTAGTTACGTCAGCAACATGCGAGGAAATAACATGGGTATATCTTACAATGAAAATAACCGACGGTATTAGAGTAACTTTAATCCTACACAACACCAAGGAGTATTTCGCTCTGGAAATAATTCCTTTCAAGGCAATTCTAGTGTGCGTCAAGGAAATTTCGGTAACTCACAGCAACAATTCACGCTACAGACTCTATTGTAGTTAAAATAAAATCAGATGCAACCACAACATATTGCTTCACAATCTTAACAATCACAATATGGTGCACCATCGCAAACTCAGTCTCTGGTGAGTTATTATGCTCCATCAAGTATCTCAAACCCCTTTACTCTTCTTGAAGAGATTACGTGTGATCATTTATCTCGCACCGAAGTTATCGTACAATGTCACTCTTCATCAACACCACTTTAGAAGCTTAGTTGGTAAAATTAGCTACTGATATGAATTCTAGACAGCTGAACGCGTTACCTATAAACATTGAGAGTCCTGTGAACAAGGGTAAGGAGCATTGAAAGGATATCACTCTTCGTAGTGGCAAACAGACGACTGACTCGACGCAACCAATTCCCATATATACTCATGAACTAGGATAGTCCATTGTACCTGATCATACAGTAAGGATGGAGAAAACAATGGCAAGTTGAGCAATATACACCCTATTATTACTCTAGGCTCATATGTTATACAACCGAAGTTATCGCCACAATGCCCAATTTCGGCGCAGCAGTCAGATAATCCATCTCTGCCTTTTCCTCAAAGATTTAAGAGTACTGACTCAGACAATCAATTTCAGTTCTTTCATGATTCTTTGCAACAACTTACAGTTCAAATTTCTTTGATTGATGCTCTCACACAGATTCCAACTATGCAAAGTTCATGAAGGATATCTTGTCCAAGAAGAAGAAACTCAATGTGATGGAAACCATTTCGCTCACCGATGAGTGCAGTACGTTAATATATACCTTTATACCAAGAAAGATGAAGGATCCAAGAAGCTTCATCATACCTTGCTCAATTGGTAATCATTACTTAAGTAAAGCTCTTTGTGATTTAGGGGCTAGTATCAATTTGTTGCTATTATCTACTTTTCAAAAGTTAGGCATGAGAGATATTAAGCCCACTACAATCACATTACAGTTGGTTAATAGATATTTGACTCATCCGAATGATCAAATCAAAGATGTGCTCGTCCGTGTGGATAAAGTTTTTTTCCAGTAGATTTTATTATATTGGATTGCGAGGCTGACAAAGATGTACCTATAATCCTTGTTTTCCCAGTCTTAGCTACTGGGAAAGCAGTCATTGATGTATTGAGAGTAGAACTTACAATGAGGGTTGAGAATGACCAAGTCACTTTTGGGATGATAATTTGAAGAATATCATTATGTAGAACTAATGTTTTGATATAATAATTGAAAAATGTTTTGGACTGATTTAAAAGAATTCAAAACTATTTCCAAAGTCCAAGTAACTTGAAACTATGTTTAGAGGATGTTTTTAAAGGTTTTTACAATGTTTTTCAAATCCAAACTTAACAAAACCGTCCAGGTGTATCGAAACACCCTTAGGCGTTTCGATACGGTGTCTTCTAGTGTCAAAATGTTTCGATATGGGTATCGAAACGAGTCTTTTCTGGATGAGGTTTTTGCCCAGCGTTTCGATACGGGTTATGTCGTTTCGATACGCCTACATGGCAACGACCACAACAGTCATAAATCCCAACGGCTATTTCCCATCTAACATTTAAATGCATAGCGTTTCGATACGGTGGTAAGTGTTTCAATACGGGCGTTTCGATACGGCCCATGGCGTTTCGATACGAATGCTCATCAGACTGCAACGGATCTTTCTACTTGAAGAGCGTATCGAAACGGGTTCGAGCGTTTCGATACAGATAGTAGTAGAACTGTATTTATGGTGGGAAATAAAGTCCTCAACGGCTCCAATTCAACCCCAACGGCTAGTAACGACTATAAACTCATCAAGGAGTATAAAAGGGACCTTCAAGCATCAAGATATGGTTAATGCTTCAATTGTCAATCAACAAATGATCAAAAAGTTTCTTTGTACTTAAATTGTCAATTCCTTGTTTAGACAAACACTAGTGAGCCAAAATTGTCAAATTTGCTCAAGTGTTTTAGGTTTTGGGTGAGTGCTTTATTGAGAAAACAAATACCTATTAGAGGGATTTAAGTTTGCATATTTCTTGTCTCTTTGTAAAGAGGGTTTGATCAAGGCTTTGGGTAGAAAGCTTGATCGGTGTGTATGGGTTTCCTCCTAAGCCTAGAAAAAGGGACGAATTAATAGTGGATTGATTGGAAATCCTTAGTCTGAAGCTAAGGTAGTGGATGTAGACCTTGGTTAGAAGGATGAACCACTCTAAAATCATTGTGTCATTTATATTTTAGCTTCCACACCACATCCACCCAAAATTCCACCTCTCCACCACTTGGTGAGCAAGATCGGTTGAAGGAATCGAGCTCCTCATAACTCAACAATTGGTATCAGAGCTTGGCTCAATCGAAGAGGATTAACATCCTATTAAGAAGATCCGGCAAGCTCGATTATCATTTCACCAACCGGCTCAAATGGCGTAATCCATCGACAAACCGCCTTTTCTTCGACGGAACCCACTATGCCCATTGGAAGACCAAGATGAAATTTTTCATAAAGTCAAGAGACTACAAACTATGGGACATTGTTGAAGATGGTCCGTTCGTGCCTCAACGAAGCAAAGCGGAGTGGAGTGCCGACGATCGCAAGAAGATGGAGCTAAATTGCAAAGCCTTGCACATCCTCTTTTGTGTATTTGGTCCAACCATCTATGAGAAGATGTCTTCTTGTGAGAGTGCCAAGGAGGTATGGGACAAGCTTGAAGTCACATACGAGGGAACCGATGAAGTTAAGGAGACCAAGATTGGGCTCCTCACCTTAGAGTATGAGAACTTCAAGATGGATCCGGAAGAGAACATCGAGAAGATGTTTGATAGGTTCTCCACAATCACCAATGGTCTCAAGGGCTGTGGAGAAGCTATTCCGGAGGACAAAATTGTCCGAAAGCTCATCTACTCACTTCCCGAGTCTTGGGACTCAAAGAGGACCACCATCATTGAAGCCAAGAATTTGAAGACCTTGAAGCTTGATGAACTCATGGGGTCACTCCTTACTCATCAAATCATGAAGAAGAACAAAGAAGATGAGAAGAAGAGGGAAGAAATTAGAGCTATGGAAGAGAAGAAGATCAAAGGGCTTGGCATCAACACAAATGCCATTGCTCTCAAGTCCTCCACTTGTCATCATGTAGATTCTAGTGAGGAGAAAGTGAAGATGAAGAGATGGCCTATCTCTTCAACAAATTTACCCGGTTCATGAAGAGCGAAATGGAAAATTCCAAGCATGAATCGAGGAAGAAGATGAAGAATTCTCACAAGTCCAACAAGAGGGGATCATCTTCAAAGCAAGCATATGTGGCCACTTGGAGTGATGAAGACACCACCGATGATGAAGTAGCCCACCTATGCTTGATGGCCCTCAATGAGGGGGAGGTAACTTCTAACTCATCTATTTCAATTTCATATACATTTGATGAGTTGCAAGATGCCTATGATGATTTGCTTTTGGAATTCAATGCATCATTTTCCAAAAACAAAAAGTTGATTTCAAAACTAAAAATTGAAAATGATTTGCTTTCCAAAACAAATCTTGAACTTGAAGCAAAATTGAAAGATTTTGAACAAAAATGTTTTGATTTACAAAATTTGCTTCCTAAATTTCAAAAAGAAAAAGATTTGATTTCCAATGAACTTCAAAAGAAAAATGAATTAGGAAAATCAAATTTTTATGTAAGACAATCTAGTGCCCCTAGATTTGTTAAAGGAAAATGTTTTAGAAGTATTTGGGTCCCAAAAGGACTTAGTACTTCAATTAAAAGGGATGACATTGAAAATGGATTCCTAAGGGGACTAAAGTTTGTGCTACTAACGTCTATGGATCCAAAGCAATTTGGATACCAAAAATTACTTGATTGTCTTTTGCTAGGTGTGATGGAGAGTGATCAACAAGTCAAATTCATGAGGGGGAGCTCCATGCACACTAAGGAAGAACACTTGAAGAAGAAAAGGCTTCACATCCTACCTTAAGTTCAAGTGTGGTAAAATCTAGTTGCTTTTGTTTTATTTGATTTATTTTCACTTATGTCAACTAGATGATCGTATGTATATGTTGGACTAACACTTTTTATGATGCTTTGAGTAAGGGGGAGCCATTTTAAAACCAAATTCTTATTTTTGTCATTTTTTTACCTCCATTGTTATTTTTGAACTTAAAAGTATTTTGAATTCTTTTTGATATAACAAAAAGAGGGAGAAATGTGGTTTTGAAAAATTGAATTTTCAAATGAATAAGGGGGAGTTTTATTTGTTTTCATATCTTTAATCTCGTATTCAAATTTTTAAACTTAAAGGGGGAGAATCCCAAACAATTTTTAAAGTTAGTTTTATTATATCAAAAAGGGGGAGATTGTAGAACTAATGTTTTGATATAATAATTAAAAAATGTTTTGGACTGATTTAAAAAGAATTCAAAACTATTTCCAAAGTCCAAATAACTTGAAACTATGTTTAGGGGATGTTTTTAAAAGTTTTTACAATGTTTTTCAAAGCCAAACTTAATAAAATCGTCCAAGTGTATCGAAACACCCTTAGGCGTTTCGATACGGTATCTTCCAGTGTCAAAACGTTTCGATACGGGTATCGAAACGGGTCTTTTCTGGATGAGATTTTGCCCAGCGTTTCGATACGGGCTATGCCGTTTCGATACGCCTATGTGGCATTGACCACAATGGTCGTAAACCCCAACGGCTATTTTCCAACTAACATTTAAATGCAGAGCATTTCGATACGGTGGTAAGTGTTTCGATACGGCCCATGGCGTTTCGATACGGATGCTCATCAGACTGCAACGGCTCTTTCTACTTGAAGAGCGTATCGAAACGGGTTCGAGCATTTCGATACGGATAGCAGGAGAACTGCATTTATGGTGGGAAATAAAGTCCTCAAAGGCTCCAATTCAACCCCAACGGCTAGTAACGGCTATAAACTCATCAAGGAGTATAAAAGGGACCTTCAAGCATCAAGATATGGTTAATGCTTCAATTGTCAATAAACAAATGATCAAAAAGTGTCTTTGTACTTAAATTGTCAATTCCTTGTTTAGACAAACACTAGTGAGCCAAAATTGTCAAATTTGATCAAGTGTTTTAAGTTTTGGGTGAGTGCTTTATTGAGCAAACAAATACCTATTAGAGGGATTTAAGTTTGCATATTTCTTATCTCTTTGTAAAGAGGGTTTGATCAAGGCTTTGGGTAGAAAGCTTGATCGGTGTATAAGGGTTTCCTCCTAATCCTAGAAAAGGGGACGAATCAATAGTGGATTGATTGGAAATCCTTAGTGGGAAGCTAAGGTAGTGGATGTAGACCTTGGTTAGAAGGTTGAACCACTTTAAAATCATTGTGTCATTTATATTTTAGCTTCCACACCACATCCACCCAAAATTCCACATCTCCACCACTTGGTCAGCAAGATCGGTTGAAGGAATCGAGCTCCTCATAACTCAACACATTATATCGACATTCTTGAACATATTATTCAAAAAGACCTGCATCATCGTAGCATTCTTGTTGCTGAAGATACTGCACTGACAAATGTAGAAGAAGATCTCCCAAATTGTGACTTCATGGTAAAAGTTCTCACTGGAGCAATTCATCACAAATGGCAAGTTGAATCCTTGGACCTTACTCACCGGTCAATTTCTACGTTTAAATCGTCTATTGAAGAAGCTTCTACTCTAGATCTCAAGCCATTTCCAACTAATCTCAAATATGTATTCCTTGGAGATGCAGAAACACTCCCAGTATTGCCTCTGCGACTCTTGATGCAATACAAGAAGCTAAGTTGCTAAATATTCTTAAGCGCCATAAGCGTGCCATTGCTTGGACAATTCCTGATATAAAGGGCATTAGTCCATCCTTTTGAATGCACAAGATTAAGCTGGATGATGAGAACAAGCAGCCCATTGAGCCGCATAGAAAATTGAATGAGAAAATGAAGAAAGTGGTCAAGAAGGAAATCCTTAAATGGTTGGACGTTGATATTATCTATGCGATATCAGATGGTGAACAGGTAAGTCAAGTGCATTGTGTCCCTAAGAAAAGTTGCATCATTGTAGTCCATAATGATGTCAATGGGTTGATTACAACCCACATTCCTACTGGTTGGCATATTTGTATGGCCTACAGGCGTCTTAATGCAACAACTAAGAAGGATCATTTTCCTTTTCTTTTCATTGACCAGATGCTAGATCGACTCGCGGGAAAGGAGCATTATTGCTTCCTTGATGGATATTTTGGCTACAATCAAATTGTTATTGCACATGAGGACCAAGAAAAGACTACTTTTACATGCCTCTTTGGGACATTTTCCTTCCGTCGCATGCCTCTTCATGGATGATTTTTCGGTGTATGAGAATAATTCTGACAATTGCATCGACAATCTAGAGAAAGTATTGCAGCGATGTGAAGACACTAATTTGGTTCTAATTGGGAAAAATGTCACTCCATGGTCATTGAAGGGGTTGTGTTGGGCCATAGAATTTTGAAAGCTTGAATTAAGGTCGATAGAGCCAAAGTAGATGTAATTGAAAAACTACCTCCTCCAACAAATGTGAAAGGTATTCGCAGTTTCTTAGGTCGCACTAGTTTCTATGGAAGATTCATTCGGGACTTCCCAAAGATCAATAAACCTCTAATCTTATTGTTAGAGAAAGGAAGAAAATTTGTTTTTGATTATACATGTCTGGATGCATTCAATAAATTAAAGCACAACTTGTGAATGCATCAATCTTTGTAGCACCCAACTGGGAGTAACTGTTTGAACTTATGTGTGATGGCAGTGATTTCGAAGTTGGCGCATTTTTGGGACAACGTAAAGACAAGGTATTTTATGCAATATACTATGCCAGTAAGACTCTAACTGAAGCTCAAATCAATTACACTACTAATGAGAAAGACTTATTAGCAGTAATTTTTGCTTTTGATAAGTTTCGTTCTTATCTTGTGGGTGCAAAACATAAAGTTTTTACTGATCATTCTACTTTGAGATGCCTTTTTGCAAATAAAGATGTAAAACAGAGACTAATCTGCTGGATCTTATTGCTGTAGGAGTTTGATATTGAAATTAAAGACCGCAAAGGGTCAGAAAATCAAGTTGCTCATCACCTTTCAAGGTTATAAGCTGGCAGCGAAGATGGCAATAAGTTGCAAATTTTCGACGCATTCCTTGATGAAAAGCTTTTCGTTTTGAATGCAACACCGTGGTATGCTGATGTGGTGAATTACTTAGTTTGTGGAAAGACTCCTATTGGTATTACTGGGCACAAAAAGGCTAGATTCCTTAGAGATGCTACAAAGTATTATTGGAATAAACCTTTATTTGTTCAATGTTAGTAATGACAATATAATTCAACGATGTGACCTAGAGGAAAAGATGAAATTTATCCTACAACATTGTCATAATGCTCCTTGTGGAGGGCATTTTGGTGGAATGAGAAAGTATGCAAATGTTCTATAATCTAGATTTTATTGAACGACTTTGTTCAAAGATGCCTACGAGTTTGCTCAATGTTATGACAGATGTCAACACACGTATGTATATCTAGAAGAAATGAGATGCCACATCAACCAATAATGGAAATCAGGTTATTCGATGTTTGGGGATTGGATTTTATAGGTCCATTTCCTAATTCTTTTGGAAATCTATATATTTTGGTTGTGGTTGACTACATTTCGAAGTGGATAGAAGTCGTTGCAGTGCCTAAAGATGATGCAAAGACAATATTAAAGTTCTTTCACAAACATATACTCACTCGTTTTGGAACACCAAAGGAATTGATCAATGATCAAGGTAAACATTTCCACTACATCCAGGTGGCTATTGTGTTGAATCACTATGGAGTAAATCATAGATTGGTCACAACATATCATCCTCAGTCCAATGGACAAGCAGAGGTGTCTAATAGAGCAATAAAAAATGTTCTGGAAAAAGTGGTGAACACCACTAGAAAATGTTGGTCCTCTCGTCTAGATGATGCATTGTGGGCTATACATATTGCATACAAAACTCTGTTGGGAATGTCACCATATCAACTGGTGTTTGGAAAATCTTGTCATTTGCCATTAGAACTTGAGCACAACGCTTTGTGGGCTCTTAAGAAAGTCAACCTTGATTTTGAGGCGGCAAGAAAGAAGTGATTTCTAGACATCACTAAATTAGAGGAAATTTGACGCAAAACTTTTGAAAATGTTCTATTTACAAGGACAAGAGTAAGCGTTGGCACGATAAGGTTATTTTGCATCGACAATTTAAAGCTGGATAGTTGGTTTTTCTATTCAACTCTAGACTAAAATTGCACCCAGGAAAATTGAGATCAAGATGGTCTGGACCTTTTGAGGTTGTGGAAGCATTTCCACACGGTACTATCACAATCAAAGATACAAAACGGGGAACTTCATTCAAAGTCTATGACCAAAGACTCAAACTCTATTGTGGTGAATTTGATCCTTGAAATACTGAGACCATTTAATTGGTCAAATTTTTTTGAAAAAAATCTTTTTAATTACTTTATTAGGTTTAGATTTTATTTTCGTTGATTTTTTCTTTTTATTTCCTTTTTGCAGAATAAAAATCTCTTCATTTTGTCTTTTCTCTAACATCTTGTATGGTGGAAGCACTCAAAAGATATACATGCAAATGTTTGGGGGTATATCAGGTAATTCTCTTGCACTGATCTCCTCTAACAATCACAACATTTCATCGCATGTGTGGGAAACATGATGAACGGGTATGATTTTTGCGCCAAGGTCAACCCGTTAAATCTCATAGCATTATATGGTAATAATTGTGCCTTTTTATTTTCCCTCTTTTTTCCTCTTTATTAAGTAGCTTGTTTTTTCATTGAAGGCTCACTTAATTTTCTACTTTCTCTGAGTTTTCAAAGATTTAAATTTCACATTTTTCTTTGCAAAGATCTTCTCTTTTCATCTTCTTTCTTATAATCATCCATGGCCAAGACAAGAGCAGCGCGAAAAATAGCAAAGGAAACCCTTGTTCATGACATTCCAAACTCAGAATCAAACCCTCAATAAGAAGAACTCGCTGCTCTAGAAGAAATTCTTGAGTACGAGGTTTTCCAAAATGGGCTTGCGGGTCAACGCTTCACAGAGCACATCCAAAAGCGAAGCATCCATCCAGAGCAAGGAATTGAACTCTCTGCTGAAGAAGAACCTAGGAAATGCATCCACAACACGATCGCACTCCGCAAATGGGGCAGATTTGCATTCATCCTGGCAGCTATAGTGCTGCCATGGTAAGGGAATTTTATGCAAATTTATACGAGCCCTCGTTGAAACTTGTTTTTGTTAGGGAACACTCTATTCCTTGGAGTGCGTCTTTTATTAAAAAGTTGTTTACTATTGTATCAAATGTTGATGAGCATGCTTTATTTGTGGCGGTGATTACTGATGAGAAACTTGCTATGTTAGTTGAAGATCTATGTGTAACAGGTGCATTATTGTTGGGGACCAATGCTGGAAATTTCACTATGCTAAGGAAGTTTTTGAATCTGCCTGCCAAAATTTGGTTTCAATTCATCAACTTCATGTTATTGCCTTCTACCCACATCACAATTGTTTCTCTTGATATAATGTGTTTGATACATTCTATCATCAAGGGTGGGAAAATATATGTGGGGGCAATCATACACAAAGAGATTAAGGGGTTTGCTGAAAAGAAGATTGGTATATTGGCTTTCCCATCTCTGATCATGCAACTCTGTGCATCAAAAGGGTTAAAACCTCTGCCTAAAGAAGAGAAGATTGCTAATAAAGGACCCATCAACAAGGTTGCGATAGAAAGGATGATTCCTCCTTCTGACGTTCCTACACTTAAACTGGGTACTGCAACGAGAGAGGATAAAGGTAAAACTAAAGTGAACGCTGCACCAGAAAATGTCCCGACCAGTGATGAAGTTTGGTAGAAAGTTTTGAAAATCGAGGACAAACTCGATGCAGTGATGAGTAAACTGGGAGTTGTTGCAGCCACTGTGCAAACCATGGATCTAACACAAAATTTATTATATGCCTATCTGAAGACGTGGCACAAGTCTGCACTTGTTTCCCTAAGTCGATTCAATCCAGTTGATCCACCAGAATTCCATTTTCCCTCTAATCATTCGGGACTATAATCTCTCATTTGATGCTGTCAATAAAGATGTCCCAGCAAAGTCAATGAATTCCCTTCACAATGTTAGCAAAGCTGGTGACCCACCACGAGAAGAGGCATCGAGTAAAGTCATCGTGGATTGTTTGTTTGATTCAAACATCCCTACGGATGTTGATGTCATACCCACTACTAATGTTTTGATATAATAATTAAAAAATGTTTTGGACTGATTTAAAAAGAATTCAAAACTATTTCCAAAGTCCAAATAACTTGAAACTATGTTTAGGGGATGTTTTTAAAAGTTTTTACAATGTTTTTCAAAGCCAAACTTAATAAAATCGTCCAAGTGTATCGAAACACCCTTAGGCGTTTCGATACGGTATCTTCCAGTGTCAAAACGTTTCGATACGGGTATCGAAACGGGTCTTTTCTGGATGAGATTTTGCCCAGCGTTTCGATACGGGCTATGCCGTTTCGATACGCCTATGTGGCATTGACCACAATGGTCGTAAACCCCAACGGCTATTTTCCAACTAACATTTAAATGCAGAGCATTTCGATACGGTGGTAAGTGTTTCGATACGGCCCATGGCGTTTCGATACGGATGCTCATCAGACTGCAACGGCTCTTTCTACTTGAAGAGCGTATCGAAACGGGTTCGAGCATTTCGATACGGATAGCAGGAGAACTGCATTTATGGTGGGAAATAAAGTCCTCAAAGGCTCCAATTCAACCCCAACGGCTAGTAACGGCTATAAACTCATCAAGGAGTATAAAAGGGACCTTCAAGCATCAAGATATGGTTAATGCTTCAATTGTCAATAAACAAATGATCAAAAAGTGTCTTTGTACTTAAATTGTCAATTCCTTGTTTAGACAAACACTAGTGAGCCAAAATTGTCAAATTTGATCAAGTGTTTTAAGTTTTGGGTGAGTGCTTTATTGAGCAAACAAATACCTATTAGAGGGATTTAAGTTTGCATATTTCTTATCTCTTTGTAAAGAGGGTTTGATCAAGGCTTTGGGTAGAAAGCTTGATCGGTGTATAAGGGTTTCCTCCTAATCCTAGAAAAGGGGACGAATCAATAGTGGATTGATTGGAAATCCTTAGTGGGAAGCTAAGGTAGTGGATGTAGACCTTGGTTAGAAGGTTGAACCACTTTAAAATCATTGTGTCATTTATATTTTAGCTTCCACACCACATCCACCCAAAATTCCACATCTCCACCACTTGGTGAGCAAGATCGGTTGAAGGAATCGAGCTCCTCATAACTCAACACATTATATCGACATTCTTGAACATATTATTCAAAAAGACCTGCATCATCGTAGCATTCTTGTTGCTGAAGATACTGCACTGACAAATGTAGAAGAAGATCTCCCAAATTGTGACTTCATGGTAAAAGTTCTCACTGGAGCAATTCATCACAAATGGCAAGTTGAATCCTTGGACCTTACTCACCGGTCAATTTCTACGTTTAAATCGTCTATTGAAGAAGCTTCTACTCTAGATCTCAAGCCATTTCCAACTAATCTCAAATATGTATTCCTTGGAGATGCAGAAACACTCCCAGTATTGCCTCTGCGACTCTTGATGCAATACAAGAAGCTAAGTTGCTAAATATTCTTAAGCGCCATAAGCGTGCCATTGCTTGGACAATTCCTGATATAAAGGGCATTAGTCCATCCTTTTGAATGCACAAGATTAAGCTGGATGATGAGAACAAGCAGCCCATTGAGCCGCATAGAAAATTGAATGAGAAAATGAAGAAAGTGGTCAAGAAGGAAATCCTTAAATGGTTGGACGTTGATATTATCTATGCGATATCAGATGGTGAACAGGTAAGTCAAGTGCATTGTGTCCCTAAGAAAAGTTGCATCATTGTAGTCCATAATGATGTCAATGGGTTGATTACAACCCACATTCCTACTGGTTGGCATATTTGTATGGCCTACAGGCGTCTTAATGCAACAACTAAGAAGGATCATTTTCCTTTTCTTTTCATTGACCAGATGCTAGATCGACTCGCGGGAAAGGAGCATTATTGCTTCCTTGATGGATATTTTGGCTACAATCAAATTGTTATTGCACATGAGGACCAAGAAAAGACTACTTTTACATGCCTCTTTGGGACATTTTCCTTCCGTCGCATGCCTCTTCATGGATGATTTTTCGGTGTATGAGAATAATTCTGACAATTGCATCGACAATCTAGAGAAAGTATTGCAGCGATGTGAAGACACTAATTTGGTTCTAATTGGGAAAAATGTCACTCCATGGTCATTGAAGGGGTTGTGTTGGGCCATAGAATTTTGAAAGCTTGAATTAAGGTCGATAGAGCCAAAGTAGATGTAATTGAAAAACTACCTCCTCCAACAAATGTGAAAGGTATTCGCAGTTTCTTAGGTCGCACTAGTTTCTATGGAAGATTCATTCGGGACTTCCCAAAGATCAATAAACCTCTAATCTTATTGTTAGAGAAAGGAAGAAAATTTGTTTTTGATTATACATGTCTGGATGCATTCAATAAATTAAAGCACAACTTGTGAATGCATCAATCTTTGTAGCACCCAACTGGGAGTAACTGTTTGAACTTATGTGTGATGGCAGTGATTTCGAAGTTGGCGCATTTTTGGGACAACGTAAAGACAAGGTATTTTATGCAATATACTATGCCAGTAAGACTCTAACTGAAGCTCAAATCAATTACACTACTAATGAGAAAGACTTATTAGCAGTAATTTTTGCTTTTGATAAGTTTCGTTCTTATCTTGTGGGTGCAAAACATAAAGTTTTTACTGATCATTCTACTTTGAGATGCCTTTTTGCAAATAAAGATGTAAAACAGAGACTAATCTGCTGGATCTTATTGCTGTAGGAGTTTGATATTGAAATTAAAGACCGCAAAGGGTCAGAAAATCAAGTTGCTCATCACCTTTCAAGGTTATAAGCTGGCAGCGAAGATGGCAATAAGTTGCAAATTTTCGACGCATTCCTTGATGAAAAGCTTTTCGTTTTGAATGCAACACCGTGGTATGCTGATGTGGTGAATTACTTAGTTTGTGGAAAGACTCCTATTGGTATTACTGGGCACAAAAAGGCTAGATTCCTTAGAGATGCTACAAAGTATTATTGGAATAAACCTTTATTTGTTCAATGTTAGTAATGACAATATAATTCAACGATGTGACCTAGAGGAAAAGATGAAATTTATCCTACAACATTGTCATAATGCTCCTTGTGGAGGGCATTTTGGTGGAATGAGAAAGTATGCAAATGTTCTATAATCTAGATTTTATTGAACGACTTTGTTCAAAGATGCCTACGAGTTTGCTCAATGTTATGACAGATGTCAACACACGTATGTATATCTAGAAGAAATGAGATGCCACATCAACCAATAATGGAAATCAGGTTATTCGATGTTTGGGGATTGGATTTTATAGGTCCATTTCCTAATTCTTTTGGAAATCTATATATTTTGGTTGTGGTTGACTACATTTCGAAGTGGATAGAAGTCGTTGCAGTGCCTAAAGATGATGCAAAGACAATATTAAAGTTCTTTCACAAACATATACTCACTCGTTTTGGAACACCAAAGGAATTGATCAATGATCAAGGTAAACATTTCCACTACATCCAGGTGGCTATTGTGTTGAATCACTATGGAGTAAATCATAGATTGGTCACAACATATCATCCTCAGTCCAATGGACAAGCAGAGGTGTCTAATAGAGCAATAAAAAATGTTCTGGAAAAAGTGGTGAACACCACTAGAAAATGTTGGTCCTCTCGTCTAGATGATGCATTGTGGGCTATACATATTGCATACAAAACTCTGTTGGGAATGTCACCATATCAACTGGTGTTTGGAAAATCTTGTCATTTGCCATTAGAACTTGAGCACAACGCTTTGTGGGCTCTTAAGAAAGTCAACCTTGATTTTGAGGCGGCAAGAAAGAAGTGATTTCTAGACATCACTAAATTAGAGGAAATTTGACGCAAAACTTTTGAAAATGTTCTATTTACAAGGACAAGAGTAAGCGTTGGCACGATAAGGTTATTTTGCATCGACAATTTAAAGCTGGATAGTTGGTTTTTCTATTCAACTCTAGACTAAAATTGCACCCAGGAAAATTGAGATCAAGATGGTCTGGACCTTTTGAGGTTGTGGAAGCATTTCCACACGGTACTATCACAATCAAAGATACAAAACGGGGAACTTCATTCAAAGTCTATGACCAAAGACTCAAACTCTATTGTGGTGAATTTGATCCTTGAAATACTGAGACCATTTAATTGGTCAAATTTTTTTGAAAAAAATCTTTTTAATTACTTTATTAGGTTTAGATTTTATTTTCGTTGATTTTTTCTTTTTATTTCCTTTTTGCAGAATAAAAATCTCTTCATTTTGTCTTTTCTCTAACATCTTGTATGGTGGAAGCACTCAAAAGATATACATGCAAATGTTTGGGGGTATATCAGGTAATTCTCTTGCACTGATCTCCTCTAACAATCACAACATTTCATCGCATGTGTGGGAAACATGATGAACGGGTATGATTTTTGCGCCAAGGTCAACCCGTTAAATCTCATAGCATTATATGGTAATAATTGTGCCTTTTTATTTTCCCTCTTTTTTCCTCTTTATTAAGTAGCTTGTTTTTTCATTGAAGGCTCACTTAATTTTCTACTTTCTCTGAGTTTTCAAAGATTTAAATTTCACATTTTTCTTTGCAAAGATCTTCTCTTTTCATCTTCTTTCTTATAATCATCCATGGCCAAGACAAGAGCAGCGCGAAAAATAGCAAAGGAAACCCTTGTTCATGACATTCCAAACTCAGAATCAAACCCTCAATAAGAAGAACTCGCTGCTCTAGAAGAAATTCTTGAGTACGAGGTTTTCCAAAATGGGCTTGCGGGTCAACGCTTCACAGAGCACATCCAAAAGCGAAGCATCCATCCAGAGCAAGGAATTGAACTCTCTGCTGAAGAAGAACCTAGGAAATGCATCCACAACACGATCGCACTCCACAAATGGGGCAGATTTGCATTCATCCTGGCAGCTATAGTGCTGCCATGGTAAGGGAATTTTATGCAAATTTATACGAGCCCTCGTTGAAACTTGTTTTTGTTAGGGAACACTCTATTCCTTGGAGTGCGTCTTTTATTAAAAAGTTGTTTACTATTGTATCAAATGTTGATGAGCATGCTTTATTTGTGGCGGTGATTACTGATGAGAAACTTGCTATGTTAGTTGAAGATCTATGTGTAACAGGTGCATTATTGTTGGGGACCAATGCTGGAAATTTCACTATGCTAAGGAAGTTTTTGAATCTGCCTGCCAAAATTTGGTTTCAATTCATCAACTTCATGTTATTGCCTTCTACCCACATCACAATTGTTTCTCTTGATATAATGTGTTTGATACATTCTATCATCAAGGGTGGGAAAATATATGTGGGGGCAATCATACACAAAGAGATTAAGGGGTTTGCTGAAAAGAAGATTGGTATATTGGCTTTCCCATCTCTGATCATGCAACTCTGTGCATCAAAAGGGTTAAAACCTCTGCCTAAAGAAGAGAAGATTGCTAATAAAGGACCCATCAACAAGGTTGCGATAGAAAGGATGATTCCTCCTTCTGACGTTCCTACACTTAAACTGGGTACTGCAACGAGAGAGGATAAAGGTAAAACTAAAGTGAACGCTGCACCAGAAAATGTCCCGACCAGTGATGAAGTTTGGTAGAAAGTTTTGAAAATCGAGGACAAACTCGATGCAGTGATGAGTAAACTGGGAGTTGTTGCAGCCACTGTGCAAACCATGGATCTAACACAAAATTTATTATATGCCTATCTGAAGACGTGGCACAAGTCTGCACTTGTTTCCCTAAGTCGATTCAATCCAGTTGATCCACCAGAATTCCATTTTCCCTCTAATCATTCGGGACTATAATCTCTCATTTGATGCTGCCAATAAAGATGTCCCAGCAAAGTCAATGAATTCCCTTCACAATGTTAGCAAAGCTGGTGACCCACCACGAGAAGAGGCATCGAGTAAAGTCATCGTGGATTGTTTGTTTGATTTAAACATCCCTACGGATGTTGATGTCATACCCACTACTGATGAAAATGATGGAGTCCTTGTTGAGGACATTGATGAAGATGAAGAGGATGATTTTGATGCTGAGATGACTACCATCAAGAAGATTATTGAGAAAGATTTGGTTATGTCCAAGAGTGTGGATGCAACCACATAAGGACTTGAGATGAAGCCAACTGCGGCATGACCGGCGGAAGTTGCGCCAATAGAGGATGACCAAGAGGAAAACCCTCTTGCAATGGTGCTTTACAAGGCACCACAACAGCTCATCTTATCTGAGGTTGGGGCCGATGATGCCGAAGTGGAAGAGGAGCCTGAGAAAGAGGAATAAGTTGAACATGATGCTGAGGAGACTCTTCTCTCCATGAAGGAAAAGAAGAGAAAACGCTCTAAGTCAAAGGAGAAAAGCAAGAAGAATAGAAGAGGAACAAGAAGAAGAAGAAGAGATGCTCCACCTCCTCCTCCCATGAGCCCAAGAACCGAGTTAGTCTATTTCTAGTTTTAGTAGGCATGCATTTCATGTAGTGTAACTTCATTTATATTTCTGTTTTGCCATTACATTGTCATTGTATCAACATATACTTGTAAGTGCATTTGTATTCACCATTGTAGCTGCATTCTGTTATTGCGTTTTTTCGTTACATTTTGTCATTGCATACTTGAAAGAAACTATTTAATCTTGAATATCCTTGCAAAAACTAGAGAACTTCATCATAATATTGTAGGAGCATTTTTGGGCACATTGGGCAACAAAACTTCCCATATCCCATTTATTCATAAAGAAACAAGTATGATACGTAAACTAAGTAAAATGCATTCAAAAACTAAAGTCTAATGGTATTGTAAATAACTCCTATCAGGGAGTTTTTAAAGCACTCGCTAAGCTTTTCGAAGCTTACTCCCATTTTCACTCAATGTATAGAATTTGTGATAATTCGAGGCTCTAGGAGGTGCAAGTAAGTGGTTCCAAGCAAGCCAAAAGCCAGTTTGACATTGCATCTGCTAGTTGTCCAGTCTGCTTGAGGATAAGGATGAATGTGCAAACTCTCTAGTTTATTACAACAAATTATGTACGTCGCCTAGCACACTAATAACCTGCAGGACAGGTGTCCTTCCTTGGGTGGACAATAAAGGGACTATTTTATAGGAGGGAGAGAGCCAGTTTATTCCCATTTTTCATATCATCTTCAACCTCCAAGCTTTTATCCTCCTTCCATGGCAGCTTAAGCTTATTTTTGGAGACTTAAGGTGAAGTGAGGCAGATTTATTCGAGGAAATGAAGAGTCAAATGCTGAATTGAGGAAATATATTGTTATCTTCTTAAACTTCTCTCTATTTCGATGTTTTTTTGGAGATTTACTTTATATTTGTGCTCATCTAAATGTTGGTTTAATTTTCTAGAGCTTGTTGAACTTGTTTAAACTATTTTCTTAGTTTAATATATATCACTTTAGCTTTATCTTAAGCTGTAATTGTTAGATTTGATTTACATTTTGCATGACAATGTTAAAACCAACCACTAACATCGACGGATGCAGTGACGAGTCAAATTAAGGAGTTTCTACAATGAAAGTTTTATGGATGCAGCGAAAGTTGATCCACTCGTTCAAGGGGCTTTAGTCTCGACTTACGATGACAGTTGAAGTCGACCTACATCCCTGAGTCATTGGTTGAAGATTAAATGGAAGCTAATATTCAAGCTGACCATATCTTTATTGATTGAACCATCCTTTCGCCTCGAGGTGCATTTGATCTTTCTGCCGAGCTAGACCAAGAAGATCCAAGCTTATCCCTAATATTTCTCTACCTTTTATTACACTATGTTTTTATACCAAATCCAATCACTTATGTACATCTTTATCTTGTTGTTACAACCACCATTGCACCCATATTTACCTATTCTACAGCTTTCTATTGTAGTCACATAAGACTCAACATAATACACCATCCTCGTGGGATCGATATTAAATAAGTTTACCTTGTTTCTATTCATGCATCGATAGTGTAGCTTGCACTAAAAAATGTGACATTTTCAGACCGATCATGATGCTAAGATGTTGTTTGGATGTTATGAGCTTGTTTATAAGACTAAGTATGTTATGGTTGAGTTGCTAGAGATGCATGAATGGTGGATTTAGGTACCTATGTTATCAAAAGTGAATTTGTTTCATGATAGAAACTTATGCCTCTAGACTCAGATTCAATACGTATTGATGATGCAAATTGGTATGCATGTAACAACCAGCTCCCTGTCTAGAAAGAACAGACACAAGTGACAGATGCCACATTGATCACTGAAGTAATCCAAATTCAAGCAATCTAAAATACGGGTAATTTAAAACTTTTCCTATTAAATCACGTGGGAAGCAAATCTAAATGCATTATCAAATCCTATTTTGTTTAATTAAACTATGTATTTAATAACACTTAAATTGGATTGTTTAAGCATGTTTGATTAAATCAAGTTGCAATACTAGGGATTAAAACATAAACATTGAAATATTATAATAAACCGGAATTTGAACTTACAAATATGCAATTCAACCATAAACATACTTACATGTCAAATATGAACCAAAACATGCCAGTAAAACTAATCCAATTGAAACATTTATGTTAAGAGAAAAATATGTAAGAAAACAGAATTTAGGAAAGATCCCGACCAATTTAACTACTACCAGTACAGGTACTTTGTAACACCCCGGTTTTGGGCCTAGAAGTATAGAGGTTGAAACGGACCAATTGAGAACGGTTCGAATCTTTAAGGGAGATTTAGGGAACACCTTGTTCGGGATGCTTTAAAAATATGGAAAAATACTTAAAAATCCTCATTTAATATATGAATGATTATGGTGAAATCAATTTTACAAAATAAGGTTTGGAAATACTACTTTTCAGTGTAGTGACCAAATCGCAGTTTTTGCAAAAGTGAATTAGTAACTGTTTTGTAAAGGATTGATACTTTGAATCTTTAAGGAGCTAATTTTACCAAAATGTTTTCATCAGATTTTTCCTTAATTTGGGTGATTTTATTAATGTTTTAATTAAAGGAAATGAAGATTAATTAATTGAGAAACTACCTTTGACTATTCATAACTTCTTTTCACAAATTTTCTCTCATTTCATTTTCTCTCAAATTCTTTTCAGACAAACACATTCTCTCAAGCAATTATACTTTGATTTTCACTTCAATTGATGAGATTTCAATCTTCTTTTGATTCTTAATCAATTCCTCATCAAATCCTCTTGATTTCGACATTGAATTTTCAAGAAAACTTGCCCAAATCAAGGAGAAATCCTCCATTAGAGGTAAGCTTCATCCTTCTCCTCTAATGATCAGTTCTTTACTGAAATTCCAAAGTTATCAATCCTTTGTTAATGATTTTTGAGTTGCTTTAATGTTATAAACATGAAATTGTATTAAACTCAAGATTCTTGGAGAGATCTTGATGATTTTCGTGGTTCTTGGTTAGACTCTGTTTTGAGATTGTTTTCTAATGTATTTTGGATGGTAATTGATGTTATAAATGAGGTTTAATCAAACAAATCCCGAATAGGTTTGGATTCCTAAGTTTTGCATGCTAGAATGGTAGTTTTGGGGTGGTTTTGATGTTCTACTATTGCTGGAGGTATAAGGTCATGTTTATGTTTCTTTCTAATGTTAATTGATGTTTAGAAATGGTTAGAAGTGATAGATCTTGACTGGGCTTTGTTTTGGAAGAGTTTGGAGATGATTTCGGTTGTTTTTTGTAGCCGAAATGAGGTTCTTGAGTAGAGGAGCGAGTTTGGGTTGTATGGCTGGTGATTTTAATGCATGGTGATGCATTAATCCTCTACTCTTGTGTGTTAAAAATAGGGGAGAGTGATCCGGAAGCGATTGAGGTAGCGTTGGAGGTTTCGTACGCTTGGTTGGCTCGTCGGCTAGCACAGTGTTGTGTATCGATGAGTGAGATCGTGTTTTCCAGCTTTGGAATGATTTTGAGAAGAGGCTTGGGAACTTAAATTTTGGCTTGAAACGTCGGTTTAAGTTCGGAAGTAAGTGAAGTATATTTCTCTCTCGATTTGTGCTATTATTGTTTTGAAAAATATCAAAATGGATTTTGATGAGATTGATTTGGGAATATGGTTTAATTTGTTGTTTGAGCATGGTTTTTAAGCATGTGAGTTGGTTATCAAACTTGGTTTGATGAAGGAAGCATGAAATTAATATTCCTCGAGAGTATGTGTTGTTAATTTGTGTCTTAAAGACAATGTTTAGCATTTTGTCTTTGAAGGTGTTGCATGCTTTAAAAACAGCGAGTGTGTTGATGATTTTAACATGATATATTGGCATAGATGATGTAAAGATTACCGGATATATTGATCGATCAATAGGATGTAGAGTGCACTATAAACTAAAATCCGTACTTGCTCTTGGGATTCGTTCCAAAGAGAGAGACCGATGATGGGCATTCCATCGGAGTAGGACTTGGTGAAATATCCAAGATTTTTGGCAACAAGAGTTATTGCCATGAGACCGATGATGGGCATTCCATCGGAGTAGGACTTAGTGAAATATCCAAGCTTTTTGGCAACAAGAGTTATTGCCATGAGACTGATGAGGGGCATACCATCGGGGTAGGACTTGATGGAATACTCAAGCTTTTGGCGAAGGTAGAAACCGCCATGTGAGTACGGTGTTGGTAGAAGCCACCGGAAATTATGATCTAGACGAGTGAGTACGGTGATGTAGATGCCACGGGAAGTGTCTGGTGAGTTGTCTGCATATCCGTGTACAATAGAGTATGTAAATGCCAATATATGAGAATGAAATGTGTGTCACATGTACCAATGCTTGAAATGTTTTATGCTATGAGAATTGCATATGAGATAATGAGATTATGAAATGCTTTTGTGTAACAAGCATGTGTGGCTTTGCCATGAGTTTTGCATTGGTAGAATGCATGAGATAGATATTTGATACATGGGGTTTCAAATGGTGTCTTGCTTTGAAATGGTTTTCAAGCATGAGAAAGGAAGAGTGTGGAGTGGAAATGGTTTCCAAGGAAATTGGTTTAAACTTTGCATGAAGCATTTATGTATGAAAATGTTTAAATGGAAATTATTGCAAGAATATTGTTTGGAGTTGAGTTGCTTAATGCATTTGAGTTTAATGTTGGTTTTTATGTCGAACAATGCATGATTTAAGGAATTGATGTTTCACATGAAGTTTTCAAACAATACTTTGGTTTATAGAGGTGTGATTGGAATTAAAGAAGATTTTTGTGGTTTGATGCACTGATGGTGTTTTGGTTTTGAGCATTCCTCACGAAGCATTATGTGCTTACGCTCCTTTTTTCCATCATTGCAGATAAATGAATTTAGGACAGCAAGAAGCAAGGGATTCAAGAAGAGCTCCACTTGAGAAGTATGTTTTGGTTCATAGCTATAGATAATAAAGGCAATGGGGGAAATCCTTTATGTTGTTATGTGACGAGGTTGTTTACCTTGAGCAAGTTCGGTTTATGGTTTGATACTTGTAAATGACCAATATGTGATGTTTGGATTCTTCTTCTTGTATTTTGATATTGTTATGCCTTATGGTTGAAAGCATGTTCGGTGGATTGAATGAGTTAAATGAGTTGTTATGCCTAATGCTCGTAATGTGTCTTGATTTCGTTGTAATATAATGGTTTTGATGCTTGGCATGTTGCTGGTATGTTTAGGAATGTTTTGGAGCATGTTTGATGGTGTTATGATGTGTAAAACCAGGTTTTTCTGCTGTTTCTGGGCAGGGTGTATCGAAACACCCTTATATGTTTCGAAACAGGGGCCCGGAATGGCCATGGTGTTTCGGAACGGGTGAAGGTGTTTCGGAACACTTTGGCTACTGGAAGGTTCTGTTCCGATACGGGTCTCGAAACGTACCCGAGTACCGAAACGATCAACACCGTTTCGATACGGGTGTTTCGGTACGAGTGTCAGTGTTCCGGAACGGTTGACCGTTGGGCTGTGCATTTGAATTGTTCAAGTTTGTAAGTCTTACTTTTTAGTCCTGAATGTTGTGGTTGCAATTGTTTGAGCTTAGAATGTCTTTTAAAGCTGACATTTGGCAGAGAAGCTTGTAATACGATTAATTGAGGTTTGGTAAAACTAAAATCTACAAAGTCCTTATGTTTTCCAAAATTTACATTTTGGTCCCTAAAAGTGTATTACTTGCAATTGAGTCCTTAAATGTTTTCCGATCGCTGTGCTTATCTCTCCCATGATTCTTGAATATTCACATAGGCCTAATGTGCATCTAGGAAGCATAAAATGAAAAGAAAGAGCCGTTAATCAAGGTTGACTTTTTGGTTGACTTTGGTTTTCCCCGTGTGATCTTCGTAGTTCGGGTCTAGTGTCTAGGCCGGGCTAATGGGGTTACATTTGTTGGTATCAGAGCCAGGTTACGAACATTTGGGGCGATGGTAGGTTGGTGGTAAGTTGTTATGGTAAGTTTTGGATGTTTATTCTGATATGTGGTTGAAAGTTGGTTGAAAAATATGTTTTTGAGTGAATTGTTGATGTTTTTGTCATGCTTAATGGTTATGAATCATATGTGAGTTTATGTGAACATGTATTGATGATGCGATGATGTTGTGAGTTGATTTTGAATAATGGAAATTGTGATGAGTGTGATATATTGATATTTTGCTGCTGAAGGTGAATGTTGTTTGATGAGAGCATTATTGAAGTTTTGCTAATTGATATACCAATGTTTGTGATATCAATGTTGTTATTGATTGTTATGTCATATGAAAGGGGGAAATTTGGGACACCCATTGCCTTATTATTATAGCAAATGTGTTAATTTGGAGTTGGAGTCTTGAATCCTTGCTTGAAGCTGGCCTGGTCGTTTTGCTTGTTTTGTTATCATTGCCTTGTTAATAATAGCATAATGGAATCGATGAGAGAATGGAAATTGGGTACGATGGTTGTTGCTTTAGAGCAGGTTGTAAAGGGGTGGAATTCACCTTTTGGTGGGAGTGTGTCGTTTCAGTCGCCAGTGCCTGGAGTTGAGGTGGTAAGGTATAATGAGAGAGCTGGTTCTGTGATGAAGGATTCGTCATTTGTGGTTCAAGAGATGTCGGAAACATCTCGGGCCGTGGAGAAGGTGAGGTCTGTGTATGTGCCGGCTGTGGGACAGGCGAGTTTGTCAAGGCAGCTTCTACATGATTTGGGAGCTTTGGAGTATCATGGTTCGACGCCTGAGGCGTTCGAGGCCTGGTTAGCCAGTATAATTCCGATTCTGGATCGGGAGGGGTGTGATAACGCCTGTAAGCTGGGAAGTGTTGTCTCGCTAATGTTGGAGGATGCTTGTGCTTGGTGGACATCTTTGGCGGTGGCAACGAATATCCACGATATAGATTGGGAGTTCTTTGTGTCTACCTTTAATAGAATGTACCTTGGAGGTAGGTTCTCAGGGGTTAAGCAACGCGTGAGTGTGGCTTCAGTTTATGATGGTGAGAAAAATACAAGCAAAAGAGCTGTGAGTACTGACCTCGAGAGTGGTCAGCGTAAGAGGCTACGCGACAGAAGGGTTCGCCTGAACCAAGGTTTTGGTGGTGGTGTTGATGTGGGTCAGGTGCAACAAGACCGAGGAGTAGTAGTTCGGTTACCGGAGTGCAACCGTTGTAGAAGGCGTCTCTTTGGGGTTTGCTGGGGTGCTGGAGTCTGTTGGAACTGTGGTTCTATGGAGCATGTGAAGCGGAATTGTCCTCAAGTAGTGAGATCGGCTTCAGTGGGTGCAGAAGGGTATCAGAAGGGTCGTGAGCGCGACCGAGACAGAGTTCGAAGGTGGCAAGAAGGGCAGAAATGTGTGAGGTGTTTGGAGGATGGATTTTGTTGGAATTGTGGGTCTGTTGGACATTTGAGACAGAATTGTTCGGAGTTAGCTTGGGGTGGTCAGAGTTCTTTACAGCAGGGAGATGGTGATGACCTTAAGGTGTTGGTTGGTGCTGCAGCGGTACGGCCAGAGAATAATGGTTCTCCAGGGAAGGGAGCTTGTCTGTTGAAGCTCCGGGGCAATGAGGTGATTACAGGCATCTTTGCTAAGTAATTTTTGCCCTATTTATCTTTGTTTGGTTCTGGTTTTGGATTTCCTTGTGTAGTGAGTAAGGTCTTATAGCTAGCAAGTTTGGGTAGTAGCCGATGTTGTTTTTGAAGACAACTTTGGTGTGAAGAGTGTAATAGTGGAGTAATGTGTGGTTAGCGAATTGTTAGAATGGTATGGCTGGAAAAGTTGGAAGTGGGCTAAGAGGTTGTTCTTAGGCGGATTTTGAGGATGTTATTGGTAAGTGTGAACCGACATACATGCACAGTTAAAACCATTTGTTTATGTATTATATATACATGTTGGTACATGCATACATATGACATGACATTAGAGGTTTTGCATACATGTACACAGGCATTGATAGGACATGTAGTTGACCATGCATACGAATGTTCACACTTGCGAATAGCTAATTGGGTCCGATAGTGTCGTGGTAGGAATAGGGTAGTTTGTGGGTTTAAAGTGTTGTTTTGGTGTTAGGTGGATGCTAGAGGAGATGGTGGGAAGCAAATAAGTTGCCGGTAGTAATGAGTGTGATGTAGCATGTTTAGCTAGAGGAAAGGTGTTTTAATGGTTTTAGTGTTATGGTGGTAAGGAGGTGACTGTTTAGGGCTAGAATCGGTCGAGGTGGTTGAGAGTAAGAGTTAGGTGTTGTAGTTTCTGTGTGTTGAACGGTTGATGTAGGTTTTTGGATGTGTTTCGGAAGTGTTGAAGCCTCTTTGCTTGGATGGTTGTAATAAAATGGTTGTTCTGTGTAGGTGACAGTTCGGTAGTAACCTTAGGGGAGTTGGAAGGAGGTCCTGATGAGAGCTTTAGATGAGGTTTGGTTTGGGATGAGTAGAGGTTTCATAATCTCAATATGTTTGTATGTGGATGGAATGAGTAGCCAGGTAAGTTGGAAAAGCTGTGGTGTAAGCATTCAGACAGTTGAAGTGTTTGAGAATGAATTTTACGTGTGGTATGTTGCAATTATTCTTTTGTGAAGATTAAGAATTGTTATGGGTGGTATCCAGGTAAGGTTAGTATCATGGTCAAAGTTTGAAGTGGAAAGGCAATGTAAGTTCAAGGGCCATTATTGGATTGGCCGGGTTCTTGTGAGAAGGTGGTTTGTTAGACAAGTATAAGTAAATCTTTCCTAAGACAATTGGGGTAGGTGAAACAACTGTTGGAGTTAAGGTTGGAGTCTCGTGACGTGGATGTCGGATGTTTTGTGGGCAGTTTTTGATGGGATATTAAGGCAGGTGATGGTAGCGGATGTGAAGGAATGTTGTCAATACATTGGGAAACGTGGGTAAGCAGTTGCTGCTTAAGGAATTTTTGCTTATCATGGTGATCTTCGAGCAGGAGTTGAGCGGTTCGAGGTTTTTGGAAGTGGAGTAGGTTGTGGATCACATGATGGCTTAAGGATGGATGTGTTAGAGTCACCGTGTGGGTGTTTTATTGAAGGAGTTTTGAGGTAGGGCGGAGTATGTTGCAGAGGTTTAAGAATTCTTTGGGTTGTTGGAGGTCTTGCATAGTTCGAAAATGTGAAAAGCTAAGTTAAGATTGGTTACTGTGTGTTCTGGAAATCTTGCACCGTGAGTAGTGGTGTTGAAGTTGGGTGTATAGTAAGTTTGATTTGAGGATGTGTTGGTTTCGTTGTGTTTTGGGTTGAGGATGTTTCCGTGATGGTTAAGTCTCTTGTGTTTATGTTGCGTGATGCTTTGGGAGGTTTGGTATCGCGCTCTCTTCACAAGTTGAAATTTCGAGGACGAAATTTCCTAAGGGGGGAGAGTTGTAACGCCCCGGTTTTGGGCCTAGAAGTATAGAGGTTGAAACGGACCAGTTGAGAACGGTTCGAATCTTTAAGGGAGATTTAGGGAACACCTAGTTCGGGATGCTTTAAAAATATGGAAAATACTTAAAAATCCTCATTTAATATATGAATGATTATGGTGAAATCAATTTTACAAAATAAGGTTTGGAAATACTACATTTCGGTGTAGTGACCAAATCGCAGTTTTTGCAAAAGTGAATTAGTAACTGTTTTGTAAAGGATTGATACTTTGAATCTTTAAGGAGCTAATTTTACCAAAATGTTTTCATCAGATTTTTCCTTAATTTGGGTGATTTTATTAATGTTTTAATTAAAGGAAATGAATATTAATTAATTGAGAAACTACCTTTGACTATTCATAACCACTTTTCACAAATTTTCTCTCATTTCATTTTCTCTCAAATTCTTTTCAGACAAACACATTCTCTCAAGCAATTATACTTTGATTTTCACTTCAATTGATGAGATTTCAATCTTCTTTTGATTCATAACCAATTCCTCATCAAATCCTCTTGATTTCGACATTGAATTTTCAAGAAAACTTGCCCAAATCAAGGAGAAATCCTCCATTAGAGGTAAGCTTCATCCTTCTCCTCTAATGATCAGTTCTTTACTGAAATTCCAAAGTTATCAATCCTTTGTTAATGATTTTTGAGTTGCTTTAATGTTATAAACATGAAATTGTATTAAAACTCAAGATTCTTGGCGAGATCTTGATGATTTTCGTGGTTCTTGGTTAGGCTCTGTTTTGAGATTGTTTTCTAATGTATTTTGGATGGTAATTGATGTTATAAATGAGGTTTAATCAAACAAATCCCGAATAGGTTTGGATTCCTAAGTTTTGTATGCTAGAATGGTGGTTTTTGGGGTGGTTTTGATGTTCTACTGTTGCTGGAGGTATAAGGTCATGTTTATGTTGCTTTTTGATGTTAATTGATGTTTAGAAATGGTTAGAAGTGATAGATCTTGGTTGGGCTTTGTTTTGGAAGAGTTTGGAGATGATTTCGGTTGTTTTTGGTAGCCGAAATGAGGTTCTTGAGTAGAGCAGCGAGTTTGGGTTGTATGGCTAGTGATTTGAACGCATGGTGATGCATTAATCCTCTGCTCTTATGTGTTAAAAACAGGAGAGAGTGATCCGGAAGCGATTGAGGTAGCGTTGGAGGTTTCGGAAGCTTGGTTGGCTCGTCGGCTAGCACAATGTTGTATATCGGTGAGTGAGATCGTGTTTTCCAGCTTTGGAATGATTTTGAAAAGAGGTTTGGGAACTTAAATTTAGGCTTGAAACGCCGGTTTAAGTTCGGAAGTAAGTGAAGTAGATTTCTCTCTCGATTTGTGCTATTATTGTTTTGAAAAATATCAAAATGTATTTAGATGAGATTGGTTTGGCAATATAGTTTAATTTGTTGTTTGAGCATGGTTTTTAAGCATGTGAGTTGGTTATCAAACTTGGTTTGATGAAGGAAGCATGAAATTGATATTCCTCGAGAGTATGTGTTGTTAATTTGTGTCTTAAAGACAACGTTTAGCATTTTGGCTTTGAAGGTGTTGCATGCTTTAAAAACAGCGAGTGTGTTGATGATTTTAACATGATATATTGGCATAGATGATGTAAAGATTACCGGATATATTGATCGGTCAATAGGATGTAGAGCGCACTATAAACTAAAATTCGTACTTGCTCTTGGGATTCATTCCAAAGAGAGAGACCGATGATGGGCATTCCATCGGAGTAGGACTTGGTGAAATATCCAAGCTTTTTGGCAACAAGAGTTATTGCCATGAGACCGATGATGGGCATTCCATCGGAGTAGGTCTTGGTGAAATATCCAAGCCTTTTGGCAACAAGAGTTAATGCCATGAGACTGATGAGGAGCATACCATCGGGGTAGGACTTGATGAAATACTCAAGCTTTTGGCGAAGGTAGAAACTGCCATGTGAGTACGGTGTTGGTAGAAGCCACGGGAAATTATGATCTAGACGAGTGAGTACGGTGATGGTAGATGCCACGGAAGTGTCTAGTGAGTTGTCCGCATATCCGTGTACAATAGAGTATGTAAATGCCAATATATGAGAATGAAATGTGTGTCACATGTACCAATGCTTGAAATGTTTTATGCTATGAGAATTGCATATGAGATAATGAGATTATGAAATGCTTTTGTGTAACAAGCATGTGTGGCTTTGCCATGAGTTTTGCATTGGTAGAATGCATGAGATAGATATTTGATACATGGGGTTTCAAATGGTGTCTTGCTTTGAAATGGTTTTCAAGCATGAGAAAGGAAGAGTGTGGAGTGGAAATGGTTTCCAAGGAAATTGGTTTAAACTTTGCATGAAGCATTTATGTATGAAAATGTTTAAATGGAAATTATTGCAAGAATATTGTTTGGAGTTGAGTTGCTTAATGCATTTGAGTTTAATGTTGGTTTTTATGTCGAACAATGCATGATTTAAGGCATTGATGTTTCACATGAAGTTTTCTAACAATACTTTGGTTTATAGAGGTGTGATTGCAATTAAAGAAGGTTTGTATGGTTTGCTGCATTGATGGTGTTTTGGTTTTGAGCATTCCTCACTAAGCATTATGTGCTTACGCTCCTTTTTGTCCATCATTGCAGATAAATGAATTTGGGACAGCAAGAAGCAAGGGATTCAAGAAGAGCTCCACTTGAGAAGTATGTTTTGGTTCAAAGCTATAGATAATAAAGGCAATGGGGGAAATCCTTTATGTTTTTATGTGACGAGGTTGTTTACCTTGAGCAAGTTCGGTTTATGATTTGATACTTGTAAATGACCAATATGTGATGTTTGGATTCTTCTTCTTGTATTTTGATATTGTTATGCCTTATGGTTGAAAGCATGTTCGGTGGATTGAATGAGTTAAATGAGTTGTTATGCCTAATGCTCGTAATGTGTCTTGCTTTTGTTGTAATATGATGGTTTTGATGCTTGGCATGTTGCTGGTATGTGTTAGGAATGTTTTGGAGCATGTTTGATGGTGTTAAGATGTGTAAAACCAGGTTTTTCTGCTGTTTATGGGCAGGGTGTATCGAAACACCCTTATCTGTTTCGAAACAGGGGCCCAAAATGGCCATGGTGTTTCGGAACGGGTGAAGGTATTTCGGAACACTTTGGTGCCAATAACATGAAAATGAAACATAGGCACAAGTTCAAATCAAACCAAAATACAAACCATAATATCATAGCAACAACACATCCAAGCATATGAAAATGAAACATAGGCACAAGTTCAAATCAAACCAAAATACAATTTCCCAAATTTAGGTTGCCTGTATTGCCTTATTGCAACCCTTGTATAACCTGATACAAACCAGTTATGTGAGTTTTCAAGTTGTCTGTGTTTTCCCAATCGTTAGTCAAGTAAATATCTTAAAGGTTGAAACCTGGATTCAAAAGGATGAGTTTGAATGGATGGAAGAGTATGGTAAATCGTATATGGATGTTTTAATGGAGAATGAAAGATTGATAGTTGAAAGTTTCAAATTGCAATGAAATATAGGTGAAATGGAATTGATGGAAGCGAGTGATTTCGAAATGAATAAAGAAACAACAATATAAAGATTGTTGACAGAGACCTTATAATGTTTTTAAGCGATAATAGATTGAAACCCACTAGTTACATGACAACTAGGAACCTACGTTATAATTAAAATGGAATAGATTTGACGCCACAAATATGAGGCTTGATAAGTCGATAAATTTCTTGAAGAACTAGAGAGTGAACACTCACAAAAGAGATAGTTTATAAAATTTGAGTTATTACAAAATTAAACTAGCCTCTATTTATAGGCTTATCAAGTCAAATAAGGAGTTAAATCAAAATTAATGAGAATATGGAAAGTTTAAATGTCCTTTTAGAGTCTCAATTCGTCCATTGATTTTTCCCAAGCTCCCCTTGAATGTTTCTTTTATGTATTTGGGTCATTTATGCACGAATTAATGCTTCCAAATTCCTAAATTCATGAAATGTCCTTTATTGTGGTTACATTGAATATGATGGCAGCTTATTTAATGTTCCCAAATGCCCCATGGTATGACTGGCTTTTGAAGTTCATGTTCTTGGAGTTGATTATGTCTTTTGGTGTTACCAAGACTCTTTGAATCATGTTCATGCATGGTGAAGGAATATGGCAGCATTGAATTCAGCAAATGAATGGTCTCTTGAAAGTGCATGTATTCTTATTTTTGTGAACATGAAAGGTTTGCTTCAAGTCTCTTGAATTTTTGAAACAAGCATCTTAATTGGATGATAAATTGTCCTTTGGTGTATCCCTTAAATTTTGTTCTTAATCCATTCATGTACTCTCCCTTTGAAATGTATTTAGTGCTTGAATCCAAACGGCTCCAAAAATATGTGGTTGAATTTAATCATTCTTGGAGTCCATTGTAGTGCTAAATTTAATCAACCTTTATGCACCTAAAAACACCAAAAAAAACATGTGTTAAAACAATGAAACTTAAATGCTAATTAAAACATGCAATGATTATATATTTAAAAATTAACCTACCATCTAATGGGTTCACTGCATCGTCTATAGCAAGGGTTCAATTCCATTTGTTATAAAAATGAACCTACCATCTGATGGGCAATAAGCATGAGCAGCGAATATGAGAATATTGGAAAATGTGCAGTGTTGTCAAGATTAATTATTTTTTGGCGTTGTTTTGTTGAATTTTTGTGTTGCTTGTTGAGTTTGTCGACATAAGGTGTTGGATTTTATTCCTGTTTATTTTTTCATTGTGTTGTACTTTTTCCACCATTTAGGATTAGGGAAGTTTTTTAATGAAGCACACAATTCAGGTCTAAGTTTGTATGATTACTTTAATAATAAGAGTAAAGTACATAAATGACCACCTTACTATTGCAAAAGTTGCGATCTGACCACATTAGTTTTCTTCATCACAATTAAACCACCAAACTATTTAAATGGTATCAATATGACCACCAGTCATTAAAGGTTAACGGAAGGGTGACGTGGCATTTAAAAAAATAAGGGTATAATTACACATTTAGTCCGCGTTACTTATAAACTCTATCAATTTAGTCCTAATTTTAATTTAATAAAATAAATTAATTATTTAATTAGGTGTTGACACGTGTCAACATCTTATTGGAGGAATTTAATAATTTATATTTAATTAAATTATTTTATTTTTCTCCTCCAATCAGGAGGTGACACGTGTCACCACCATTTAGAGGAGAAAAATTCAATTTGCACAAACTTGCTAATGCTGGGAATCAAACCCGCATATGGGTGATTTAGAAGCAATGGCTTAGCCACTGCACAAAGCATGTATTTGTGCTAAAAATAAACCTTTTAAATATATGTTCTATTCGATTTCTTTTCTTGAAACTCGGCCTGTTTTTCTTAATGCTTCTATGATCCAACGAAGCTCCAACAACATCATGTTTTCCACAAACAAGAGGTGATGTCTGGTAATTGATGTGGAGTGAGGAACTAATATTCTATATTTTTTTATCAATATGATTGAGATACGACTATTTTTGCCAACATTAGCTGTGATATGTTTATGTTCATAATTATCCACGTATGCTTGCCACTCTGTTCATTTTGTTAGAAAAGAGGGATTGAGGGGAAATAGAATTAGAACATGCACCTTTGTTTCACTGTTGTGCTTTGAGATTAAAAACAATTCATTGGATTTTATCTTTCCTTTGCAGAAAATGCAGACACCATTTAGGAGCTATCTTCAAGATATGTTTGCTCTGGTAAGTTCTTGTACAATAAAAGTTCTGTTGATAAATTGACTTGAATTTTATTTTGCATCGTCTTACAAAAAAGCGCACCTAGGTGCACAAGCCACGTGCTTGATCAGATGCACCTTGTTGGAAAGGGTTTACAGTGCTTTTGTTGGCTGGTGCCAAGGTGCAACACCTTGATGACACCGTGTCAAACAGCTAGATTCTCAGTTATTAATTTTTAGCTTGCTTTGCTGAATGCTAGTTTTTGCACATGCTTGTCATATTGTTCATGTTTGCCGACAATTTTTCTTTTGGTGTTTCACTTTATTTATGGTGAAGTGTTAGAATTTTTAAGCTGTTATGTTTTATGTTTTGAATGAAGCAAAGTTGAAGTTGATGTGAAATGAATGGACAGAGTTGGAGTATATGTATTAAGAAGTTTTTTATTTTATCTTGTAGGTGAAGAAGGAGAATGCAGAGCGTGAAGCTTTGGGAGCTTTGCCTCTGTATCAGCGAACCATTCCTTAAGGGTCTTCGAGTCGTTTCTCGTAGTAACTGCTGTTGAAATTTATGCTCGATTGATTTGTATGTCGAATGGTATTTTGATAGCAGAAGTGGACCATGAGTTTTGGTTTTGCCTTCTCCAGTTTGGTTGGTTACACAGTCATCTGTGTCAGTTTTTGAATTGAATTGCTGATTAAGCTTAGTCCCAATAAGATATAAAACTGTGAACTGCAACTTACGCTTTTGAATGCAAGCAAAGCAATTCTAGAATAAACAAAACATTGTTATCAAGAGCTTTTCTTGTTTGTAATTTTCATTTCTTATTAAATTTCAACTCGAATAGAACATATATTTAAAAGGGTTATTTTTAGCACAAATACATGTTTGGTGCAGTGGCTAAGCCATTGCTTCTATATCACTTATATGCGGGTTCAATTATCATCATTGGAGGAGAAAAATAAAATAAAATAAAATAAAATAATTAAATATAAATAATTAAATTCCTCCAATAAGGTGTTGACACGTGTCAACACCTAATTAAATAATTAATTTATTTTATTAAATTAAAATTAGGACTAAATTGATAGAGTTTATAAGTAACGAGGACTAAATGTGTAATTATACCCTTATTTTTTAACTGCCACGATCGCAACTTTTGCAATAGTAAGGTGGTCATTTATGTAGTTTATCCTAATAATAAATCATATTTGCCTAGCAAAAAAATATATGTAAAAAAGACGTGTAATAATGCTGGAATTGAAATGTGACTTAAAAATTACCTAGCAACTAAATTAACTAATTAAACAAACACGCAAATTAACTATCAACACATACATGCAGATGATTTAATATGCAACAGAATGAAAATGAACTTCTAAAATCTACACATGCAATGAAATGACACATGTATGAATGCAATAAAATATCTTATGCAAAACGTTGCATGATGCCTATGAAGGCCAATGTTTGAGATTAGGATACAATGCTCGAATAAGCACATTCGAGTATGAATTTTGGTAATCCTTAACTTGAGCATGAGTATGGAAACTGTTAGACTTCTTTATTGACGTGAGCAAAGCCTTGAAAAATTTAGTGTTCATCAGGCTCAAATCATAACCAAGACATACTCAATCGATGGAATGTCTTGCGATCTCTTCCTTGCTACGACTACAGCATGTGCTAACCAATCAATCCTCTACATTGATAAGAGAAAACGAATGTAAGCTAATATAGCTTAGTGAGTGAATTCACTCATAAATAATCATCAATGCATATGGTAGAAAAAAAATAGATGTTGATCCTTAAACTCATCAAAAATTAGAAGTGAATACTTGTACAAAACTCATAACAAAATATATTTTTTCGCATCAAATCTCAATACAAGTGTGACATATTGATGTTTATTCTTGTGACTAAACAATTCATATAAAAACCATTGGATACACAGATCAACTTATCAAATTTTGGGTTCATAACCCATTCTCGCATATGTTCCTTGATTGTTAGACACCCATCATTTTCGGTTCACAACCAACAAATGATTGTTGACAACCTGTCCTTGCGAACCAACAACCATAGACACCCATCGTTTTGGAAAAAAGTTATGATCGATTGATTAGACATATGTCCTTCAATTTCAATTCTCGTATAGTTAAAGAGTACTCATCCTATGTGATGCGAGCATGACTGACACAAAAACTCATGGAGCCTTGCATGCATCAATGGAGCTGCCAAAGGAACCAACTAATCTTTCACAAACCAAGAGACTTGAAGATTATGTTACAAATTTATTTATTCAAGCTTGGGACATGAATCTTGAACAATGGCCTTCATGGCACCATGCAACATTTTGCATGAGGAGAAAAAACGCTTGCATTGTGCATGTAGTGATAGATAAATTAGTTACTGTGGAATTCGTGCACAATTTACCTATATTCTTACACATTTTATCCAAGAACTCTCTTGCATATTTAATTATTGTGTTATTGCATATATTTTTAGTATTTTTATAATTAGAATTCCATGCATTCTATTGCATATTTAGTATTTTCTTGATTCGAATTTCATTCATTCTATTTCATATTTAGTATTTTCTTGATTAGAATTCCATACATTCTCTTTCATAATTAATCCATATTGTTACACATTTAGTTAGGGCTTCTTTGTTACACATTTTGTTAGGATTTTAATAAATCATTTTTGCATGTTTTATTGTTGTTTTCTTTTATTTATGTGTGTGTATGCATGGTTAGTTTTCCTACATTTAATTGTTCTATGTGTCTTAATTTTTACATGAGTTAGTGCTATATTTAATTTTTCCTAATGTAAGTTACATGCTCCATTGTAGGTACTTCAATGGATAGTCACTTAGGGGAGTAAAGAATATTCGATGGTGCATTGGAAGACAAAAGGACAAGGACTGTTTATGGCTTGCAATTAAAAGGGAGAATACATGAAAAGCCAAATGCACTAAAAGGGTGAATACATGAAATGCCAAATGCATTACTACAGGAATGCAAACAGTTAGATGATATTAAGAGAGAATGATCTTGAATACTTCCAAATATAATTCAAAACTAAACACTTCATGGATGACATTTAATAGACAGCATAAGGGGAAATGAAAAGAACCATATATGTGGCTACATACATCCTTTAATTTACTCGCATTAAGGTCATGAACCCTTTAGAATTCTTTAAGACCTTTCATTTCCTACCTTATAATTCCTATAAATAGAGGCTCATTTCACCTTTGTCACATAACTTTCATCTTTGAGATATAATTTGTGAGTTTTTACTCCTTTGTTCTTCATTGAACTTATTTGACTTATCAAGGTAACCCCTTGTGGCATCAACCCTTTTTCGAACTTATCACAACGTGTGGCATTCAAATTCTTTGATATTGTTGGTTCCTAGTTATCTATAACTAGAGGGTCACAATCCTATCGATTTAATAACTTTATAAGATATGGGTCAATACTTTTCCTATTATATCAGTTCTATCTTCGTTCCATATCCTAAGTTCCATTCATCGTTCACTAACTCTTATCACCTTACCAGACGTTCATTCATCATCATCTATCACTCTTCATCTTCCATTTTCATCATATCTTCTATCAAGCTTTCGCATTCATAACAATTACACCATCACTTCCTTAGATAATAGCCTCTTTGAAACCATTTCTGCACCTTTGAAAATACTTATTTTATTTTTTTATCAGCAAATTGTATGATTTTATTCAATAGAAAGAAAAAACATACAGCGCGACAGGCCATACGCCTCATTAAAAACCTCCCTAGTGGAGGAAAAGAGAACGATATGACCTGTCAAAAACAAAACAAAACACCCTCAAATACTTATCATAAACAAGCCATGAACAATGAAACACGATCCACGCCCTCCTTGGCCAATACATCGGCGAAGCCATTAGCCTCCCTAGGCACATAACAAAACTGTAACTCATATGAAGACTGACACGCTTGATCAATCGTTGTAAACACGTCCCACAACCGCCATGGCCTCTTCGCCGATCGTGTAGCCCAACTTAGAGCCACCTGTGAATCTGACTCAATTATCACACAATGATGTCGCCAACTCCTATCCACCACCAAAGTCAAGGCGAACGCTATAGACCGAATTTCAGCTTCATTGGAGTCCATCACCCCCAATGGCCCCGAAAATAGCCCCAAAATCCGATTCTCCCCGTCCCGCATCACGCCCCCAAAGCCCGCAGGCCCCGGCTTACCCCTCGCCGCACCATCAACGTTGAATTTCAAGACTCCCTTAACCGGTGACTGCCAAAACACCCCACACCGCACCTTCTTCGCAGCCGAGCTAAGCACAAGAGCGGACGGACATGTCCACCAAACAGACTCGGACATTAACTCTCCCTCCGCACCCACTTTAATCCAATAAAACGATCTTAGCTTCACCAAAAAACATAGCTCTTCCATCGACGCGCATTTACCTCGAAATATACGCTCATTTCTAGCCAAGCATAGTGACCATAACAAGGCACTAACGCTAGCCACCCACCATCATTTCATGCTACCAGTAAAAGGGCAATGCAAATGTTCAACAAAGAAATCAGCAAAACTAACCGGGAAAGGTGTCAATATATTCCACCAATTGCGCAACCACACCCAAAATTTCAGCACACTCGGACACTCATAAAAAAGGTGTGCAATCGATTCCTCCGATGTCGCGCACCACGAACATCTACCTTGTTCCTCACTCAATGACAACCCACGGTGACGCAAAAAGTCCGCTGTTGGTAATCTTCGTAACCATATGAACCAAAGAAACGCCTGAACCTTTGGTGGAACCAATACTTGCCAAGCGAAACATTCTCCCAAGTCATCATCACCAAACTTATCCAACATCAACAATTTGGATAATGCCTTCACCGAGAAAACCCCATGATCATCCGGTTGCCAAATTAGAGTATCCTGTCGAGCCTCCCATAACCGCACCTCTCTCACCAACTCGCGTAACCCCTGCAAACGGTCCAGCTTGTTTATAGCCAACGTGAACAATCGCGGAAAAATATCTTTTAGAGGCTGCTGCGTTATCCACGAATCGAACCAAAATAAAACCATCTTCCCATTCCCAATCTTCCACTGAAAACCCACCATTCCCACATGTCGATCAATGCTATCGTCACAAGAATTCAGCACAATCTATTTCCACACCACCGACATTGCCGATAATTTCTCTGTATTAAAACGCCACCATTGGGCATGTTTACCATACTTTGCCGTGATCAATCTACGCCACAACGAGTCACGATCATTTGCATAGCGCCACACCCACTTGGATAGCAACGCCTTATTTTTCACCCTCAAATCCGCCACTCCCAAACCACCCAAATGCCGTGGCCGACACACAACCTCCCAACCCACCCTACTCATCTTACGTTCAAGTCCAACACCCCCCAAAGGAATGTTCGTCGAATCTTATCCAATTGTGCTATAACCCCTTTTGGAACCATAAACAGCCCTATATAAAAGATAGGTAATGCGGAGAGTACGGAATTTACCAATGTTACGCATGCAGCAAAAGACAGTGATGTGCGCTTCCATCCGGCTAACTTGCGCCAAAAGTTAGCTATGACAGGCTCCCAAACTGATAATGTTCGCGGATTAGCCCCTAATGGAAAGCCTAAGTATGTAAACGGCAATACCCCCTGGTTACACCCAACATCTCGGCCACCGAGTTGACCAACTCATCTTCCACTCCAATGGCATACAACGAACTTTTGGCGAAGTTAATCCGCAAGCCAGAACATGCCTGAAAACAATGCAGGATCCGTTTGATGTTACGTGCCACTTCTACCGATGCCTCGAAAAATAAAATAGTGTCGTCGGCGAACTGTAAATGAGTTAAAAATACCCCCGACACTACCTCCACCCTACGCACTAAACCGGCCGACTCGACATTACCCAACATCAAGTGCAGTTCTTCAGCAACTATAACAAATAATAATGGCGAAAGTGGGCAGCCTTGGCGTAATCCACGCCCCATCCTAAACTCCTTGGTCGCGCTGCCATTTATCAAAACTTATAATCTAGCTGAACTGATACACTCCTTAACCCACGCTCTCCACATTCTGCAAAACCCCATCCTATCTAATACTGAGTCAAGAAAATTCCAGCTTACACAATCGTAAGCTTTAGCGAAATCGAGCTTCAAAATAAAACCCCCTCCACCTCTCTTCCGCAGCGAATATATCACTTCCGTGGCCAATAAAACCCCATCTACTAGCTGTCGCCTTTTCACAAACGCGGATTGTGAATCGTTGATTAAACCACCCAGTACAAGTTGAAGCCTATTCGCTAAGCACTTGGCCAACAATTTATACATGGAATTCACCAAGCATATGGGACGGTACTCACCTAATCGTTGGGGCGATTCCACTTTTGGTAACAGCACTATAAAAGCACAATTCGCACCCTTCGGCAACATACCGTTCGCATGAAACTGCTCAAAGAAATGCATCACATCTAGTCGCACCACCTCCCAGACTTTCTTGTAAAAATCTAGCGTGAATCCATCCGGACCCGGTGCCTTAAAACCATCACATTCCCATAATATTTTTTAATTTCATCCATTGTGAAAGGTTGTACCAACTGCTGCCTATCCGTCTCATTTACCCTTCGAAAAACACCATCAAACTGCCACTCACCCGCCCGCATTTCACCAGCAAAATGTTTGATAAATTCTGCCACCACAAAATTTCGAATAACCATAGGCTCAGTAACCCACTCACCCGTAATCACCAGCCCCAGGATATAATTTCTAGTTGTTCTTAACTTTGCCGCTCTATGAAAATACGTCGTATTACAGTCTCCCAAGCGTAACCATGTAGCTCTCAATTTTTGCCGCCACATCGATTCCTTATTTCTCATAGCACACCATAACGCTCTCATCCACCGTCGCCTCGCAACCTCTACTTCTTCAATATCTCCCCCCTCAACCATGTCGTCATCCGCCCTATCTAATTGTTGTTGCATATCCACAATAATTTGATTTACATCCCCAAAGCTGTCTTTATTCCACCGTTTCAAAAACTTCTTCAAATGTCTCAACTTAACTACAATGTTTTCATTTCCCACACCCAAAACAGTTAGCCGGCACCATTCTTCTAATATCTACCTAATGTTCGATCGCCCATCCATCCAACAATTGAAAAATCTGAACGGGCGTGGTCCTCAATCACAGTCATCGCGTTTCAACAACAACAGTGTGTGGTCAGAAACTCCCCTCGCCAACGCTTCCTGTTGTATTGACTTAAATCCATCTAGCCAAGCTGTAGATATTAAGTACCTGTCAATCCGACTACAACAATTGCCATAACCGAACCAAGTGAATCTTTTGCCCACTAACGGCAAATTGATCAATCCCGCACCATGTACGAACTCTCCAAAAGCTTTCATCTCTGCGTTCCTATCGGAAACCCCTATACGATCCGACTCATGTAATATGGCGTTGAAATCGCCTGCAACGCACCATGGCCCCTCAAAACCATACATCTGATTTAATATTGCATCCCATACTAATTTTTGTCCAGCAATATCCGTAGGTGCATATATCGCTACAATGCAACACATCATATCTTCTTGCTGCCAACGACCCTGAAGTATAATAAAGTTCTGATTAACATCAATATTAACCAAATGAAACTTGTTACCTTCCCATATACTCAAGATGCCCTCAGATGCTCCCATCGACGGCGATACTGCCATCTCAAAACTGTCCGAGTACCACAAGTTAGACAACCATATCGACGGCACCTCCTCTAATTTTGTCTCCTGCAATAACAACAAATCAACATGATATTTCCTTATCACTTCACCAACACCTCGACGCTTCGCGCCACCGCCCAAACCCCGTACATTCCAAGATAGTATGCGCATTAGTCACAAACCACGATTTTCCCCGGCGATGATCCGAGAAATATCTTTGATAATGTCTTCCTCCCTCCCACTCGATTTCACTCTAATTAGGGACCCCAATTTTACCGTTGCCGCTGCCTCACACTCAATATCTCGGGACCTTGGCGAAACATTATCCGTCACCCCTACCCCCACTATTTTTGATGCAAAACGTGATCGACGATCGCCCAAAATAGTCCGCTTCTTCACTTGAACCTCACGGCTAGCTTCTTGCAAATGATCATTTCCGATTATTCTCCTAATCTTGCAAAATGCGTGTCCGATCCTAATTAATTCCGTAGAGCCTAACCCAGCTTTAGATTCACTCGAATGTATGATAGGAGGAGAATTTACCTCATGTAATTCTTCAATCAAATCCTCTGACCCCACATTATCAACATTTTTTGAATTTGCAATTCCTACTATGGATATACTCTCACACTGTGGAATTTCCTCAACAAACTCTAGAGTCCTAACGTTACCCTCCTTCTCTAATATTTGATTTTCCACTCTCACCGGAGCTATCGGTAGCCCATTCGACGATCGTACCTCCACCTGGGAAGGTTGTTTCTCCGGCGACCGGTCCACTACTTGGACATCAAAATTCACAACGGTGTTTTGTTCCCCTATACCCTCCTGTATTTTTGTCCCTTGCGGATCAATCCAAGAGTCGTTCATCACCCAAATCACCCGATCGCCCCCTTGAGAAGTATGTGTCACTGGTTCCATCCCCTCCAGCCCGTGTATGGAGGCATCCAACTTCTCTACACGCTCTTCTCCGCCCACGTTTGATCCCTGTTCCGAATTGTCCTCCGTCGTCCTCCATTCACAACAAGCACATTCAACTTCGGGACCTTTACCCTCTATTTCCAAGACACGTACCCAATATTCGGCGTTGTCTGCCTTAACACGGATTCGTTCCTCGATTCAATTGAATGTCGTTGTCTCTACCATGATTCTGCCGCAATCGAACGATGTAGGCGTTTCCGTGTCGTCATCTAGACAAATCAATGATCCCCACAAATGAGCGATGTTTGTGAAGGTTTGTTTGTGCCAAAGATGTATCGGCAACCCCACTATCGACAACCACACCCTCATGGATTCTACTTTAATCGAAGGCGACCAAACCTCCACCCTATTGAAACATTCTCTAACATGATCCATCTTCATTACCCTATCACGTACAATCGCCGACGTGCACATCAACAACACCATATGGCTAGATAATCGCATGATGGAAAATCCATCTTGTTTTGCTACCTCCAATATCTCTGCCAGTGTTTTAATGCTACAAGGATTCAAACACCAACCCACCGCACACCATTGTAGCACCGCCCATTTATCTTCATCAACAATGCCTTTTATCACCTTGTACTTTACGTTGCCCTCCTCCCCGATCGGCGCTGTTGAGGATCGCTCATTGTTTCTACCCGCTTTCGACTCCTCCCTTGATCCCCGACTCACCACACCCTCTCCTTTTCCGTGGGACAGTGTCGTTCGTCCCTTCCAAGCCAACGAGACTCTCATGCGAGAGCCGTAAATCCATTTCTCGTTCAATCTCTCGATCACACGATCAGCGTCCTCTTTTGATGCCATACGAACAAAACCAAATCTGTTTCCGTCTCGGGCCAAACGATTTGGGATGAACGCGTCTTTGACAACCCCATGCCTATCGAACACTTGCCACAATCCCTTCCAGTGTATTGTATTCGACAATCCCCCCACATACAACGTCCACACCCGTTGCACACTCTGATCGCGTTGTCCTCGATCATCGTTGCCGATGTATTGTTTGGCGGCTTTTTCCCTTGCGAGGCGCTCCCACAGACCCACTATTCCTCTTTGGTATTAAAGCTAGCACTACAACAATGTAAGTTTTTAGTGACAAATTGATAGTGACTAGGAATAATTTTGTCACAAATATTAACTTTTTGTATAACAAATTATCAAATTAAAGAACAAAAAATAAATAAGCAACTTATGTATAACAAATTAGCTAAAATGAAAATTTTACTTAACATGTCAGGATCATAAATTCAAAATTTAAAAAGTATAGAAATTTAAAGTGACCAAATTGGAGTACAAAGACTACTATGTGATTTTAGCATAATCTATGATAGATTTTTTTTGAAAATTTTAAAAGATATATTCCATTTTGATTAGTTTTTTCTTCAAATAATCTAAATAGTTTCTTCAACATACGTACTTCGTATAAGAAACCATAGAAAAATTATTTAAATTATTATTATAATAATTAGTGTTATAATTAATAAATATTTTTAAAATAAATAAAATTAACTTCAATTACAATTAAACCTAAATATTATTTTTCTTTCAAAATAGTATTGAATTTCTTGCCTAGGCTAGTGGATAAGTATTGCACTCTTGCCCTAAAGGTTCTAGGTTTGATTCTTCTTGAAGCTAGACATTGTATTTATTTACTAAAAATTGATATCTGAATATGCTACATCATCTATAATTAAATTTCAGTGATCTAATGAAAACTTAAAAGTTTGCTGACTAAAATGCAAAAGCTCCATTAAATTTCAGGGACTAAATATAATTAATTTTTTATTATTGACAGTGACAACATATTTTAGACACTATTTAAATATGTATTTGTGATAAAGTGTTTGTCACTAATAAGAATAACATTAGTGTCTAAATTTTAGTCACTATTAATAATCTTTTGTGTCAAATAGTGTAGTCAGAAAAAAATATAACTATTGTGACGAAATCATGAAAGTTGTCACTAATATAATAGTGACGGAGTTATTAGTGACGACTGGTGACGACTCAGAAAAATAGTCACTGTAAATTTCAGTGACTAAATTTAATACTTTTTATGACTATTTTCAATGTCACTAAAAATGCATTTTCTTGTAGTGTAGTCAAATCAAGTAAGTATCATCATCGTTCTATCATCTGAAAAAAATGAAAAAAAAAAAGACCAGAAAGGGGAAAAAAGGCATTCAAAAAATTTAGTATTTTCTTCTCAAGTTCAAGGGAGAACTATTTGGAAAAAATAGAGAAATAAGTGGTTTATTTTCGATCTTTCCAATCAAAAGTTTTGTTTGTTCACAACATGTTTTTGCCACACTTTTAGTTTTAACCCCCCGTCTTTTGTTTCTAAGCCCTTACTTACAACTTACACTTTTATCCTACCTTACATCATCATTTTTTTTTAACCGATTCCACAAGGTAAGAATTAGGTGCGTTCAAGGTAGGTTAATTGTATCATTTAGCATAAATAGTTGGTTAATCGTTATAGCGGTTATTAAACCGTAATATAACCATTAAGAAAGGATTAACCGTTAAAATTTTAAATTATTAACCGTTACAGCGGTTAACTACTGCTTAATAGTTCGGTTACAAATTAACATATAACCTATTACAAATACTTTTCACATATTCACTAATTCTTTTGAGAAAAATAAAATTATCGTTTTGGTAAATATTATATTAAAAAATTCAAAAAAAATAAAAATAGAAATTCTAATCACAAACTTTATATTATGTTTAAATAATTCCATAACGGTTAACCATTAACCATCATTTTTAACGGTTGATTAACTAAAATCGTTTAACTTTAACAATAGATTAATTAACCGGTAAAATCTAACGGCTATATCGGTTAACAGTTACAATTAAATGTTACAATTTATTTTGCACAGGAAGTATTGTTAAGTCTACCTAGTTCACTTCAGAACATAGTAGAAAAAAGGCAAGAGTGTGTGAGAACATTAGAGTGTATAAAAGCCAAAAAAGAGTGTGCAAACACGAGTGGTGAGAAAAAAAAAATTGAGAGCATTTGTGAGAAAATCATTTCATGCTAATCGGTTTTCATCATGTCTTGACTTTCCACAATAAAAAATGTTGAAACATGTGAATTGCCAAACTTTACACCACAAGCTTTTGGACATGAGATGGACATATTGTTTCAGCAAAGCTTGGACCCAATGCTAGATCAGTTGAATCAATTAGTGGAAAAATCTCTTAGAGGTGGCAACGCGTTGTTTCAGTGTCAAATTAATTATTCCTTAATCTCAATAAAAATTAAATAGAAAATAGTATAGAGAGAGTAAGGGTCGATCCGCAGGGAATATGAAATTGCCGATGAGTTGATTGTTGCTTCTAACTAGGCGTGAACTGCAAAGGAAAATAAAAACAAGGGGGTTTTGTTTGATTGAAAATAAAATTAAAAGGAAGTAAAGTTGGATTAAAATTTTAATTGTAAAAATCAGCCTCCGGTTTCCGCTTTTGCCTCAAATTTCGTCGATCATCGAAATAGATTTTACCCTCGGATTCATGCTGGTTACAATTTATAGGGCCCAACCCCTACAACTTGTTTTTCTCTCAATTGAACTGACAATCCAAAACAATCTTTGATTATCAGTCCTTATGTAGACTAATAACGACAATTGTTATTAGCGCCAACATAATTAAATTGTTTTAGAAAAATCCGACTCGGATTATAGTTTCTCGCTGAGAATCGAATCCGATCTCAGTTTCTAATAGCGGGCCGCTGCTAAGTGTGTTCCCAGGAAGTTGAATGTGCTACAAGCCGATCCTTCCTCCCAACTGTTAATCGAAAACACTATCAATCCAACGTGCACTTTTAAAAAGAAAATGTTTTTGATTTTAAAAGGATGGTCGATTACCGATCCTTGAGTCCAGAAAACTGATAATGTAACTCGAAGGGTTTTACGTGCTTTTCATTTCTCACAATCGAAATTGAGTCATTGCTTCAACCTTTGGCTACGAAAAACACAGCTACGTGTGATAGAAATCATACTTAGCATTTTAAAGAAAAAATAAATAAAAAATAAAAAAGTAAAAATGAAAGAAAAGTAAAAACTTTATAAAACAAGAGCAAGGAAAAACAAAAGAATTCGAGATGTGAATATGTTTTGAGGCTTACCCCAATGAGGTATTTATAGTCCTCAAAAACCCTAAAATCCTAAGAGATAATTCTTAAAAATCTTAAGAGACAATCCATAAAAATTACAAAAAATAATCCCTAATAAATTGCAAAAGATAATTCCCATAATTGTTTGAAATAAATCTCGAAAATTAAAGATAAATTCTAAAATTTTGTCTGGATTTGCGGCTGGGTCTTCTGTTTTCAAGAAAATGTTGACTGGACCTTCTAGATGATGCTGACTTGTCGCCACATCAGCAAAGTCATGTCCACTAGTCCAGCCATGATTCCAAAAAAATAAAAACTTACAGAAATCGTCCGTTTTAGCATAGTTTTCGGAATCTGATGCCTTGCACAGAAAATGTCTAATTAAGTAACTTAAAACAACTAATGAATGAGTAATTATCAATAAAATAATACATAATTTAAGGATTAATTATCATGCTAAAACCTTAAGGTGCCAACTCTAATTTCATAGAATTTCCAAGATTTCTTAGGTAAACTAAATCAAATAAATGTTGAAATTCAAGATCAATCAAGCAAGGCATAATCAATTAAGTGTAAATCTACCGAGGTATTTCAATCGCCAACCGATTTCAAAGAATACAATACTTAGCTCCTTACATTGGTTCGCTTGTTTCATTCAAAGTGTTTTTTGTTAAATGATCCCTCAAGCCCAAACTAATCAATGAATTACCATAAGCTTGTAACTAAATCTAATATCCACTACTAAGTATGAACATGATGTAATAATCAAGAGGTCTTTGAAAAAGGTTGTAATGGGGCTAAGGTTCGGGTATGATAAAAGCAAAAAAAAATGGGTTTAAAAATTCAAGACAAAGAGAAAATTATTCCAAAGAATTATTCAAAAGGAAGTAGAAATGAAAAAAAAAGGAAAACAATAAATCAAGCAATCAAAGCTTATTCACTCTTTCTTTCTCTCTTTTTTTCTTTCGAACTTTTCTCTCTCTTTGTTCTTGTTTTTTTTCTTTTTTTACTACTACTAGAACCAACCTGTTTTTTATTGTTCAAACAGTTTATTCGAACTGTTCTACACTATTCGAACCAAATTGCACTGGTTTTTTGTTTTTATTTGCACTGCACTATTTTTTTTCTGCACTGCTCGAACAATTTTTTTCTTTTTTTAGTGTCCGTAGAACAATCTTAACTTTGTCCTGAAAAAGGGTGACAAAAGGGGGGGAATAGGCTCGGTTTAATGATGTGGTAAACAAAGAAAAGGATAAGGCTCAAAATTGGTAATCTAAGTGGTAAATAAATAAAGGGTAGGCCATTTTATTGGGAAGAGAAAGGGGTTAAATCCTAAGGCCCCTATCATATTAAAGCAACGTATTCAATCGTGTGGTCTCGACAAGCATTATGCTACAAGTTCTAGAATGCAAAGAATTAGTCGACACACTCAAAATCAATCAAAGAGCAAGAATAAAAGATATGCTCATTAAGCTCAAAACTCACATGAAAGTTTTATTGAACTAAGTCACGCATTCAATTCAATCAACAAATTCATGAAATTACCAAGAAAATTTTACATCAATTAGTTATGCCATGCTATCTTACATCCTAAATTCAACAAGAACAAGATTGAATTCACAAGGAAAAACAAAGAAATTAAATCAAATAAGAGACTGGCAACCAATATTATCAACAATTCTAACCAAGAAATAGCTCAATTTCAATCACAAAGCATTAGCAAGAGTTAATTAGATTTCTAATTCCACCACCTCACTTAAAATCATATTGCCATAATATGAACGAAAAATAAAATGTAAAAGAGAGAGGGTGAAAATACTCCCCGATTAATGTCGGACGCGTTGCGAAAAAGAGAGATTGTCGGTGGCAAGCGGCGGTGCTTTGGGTCCTTGGGAAATGGTTTTTCTGATGTCTTACGCTGGCCTTTATGTGGGCTTTGCTATGGCTGGCCGTTTAATGAAACGGTGCACATAATGGGGGAGAGATTTGGGAACTGCTGCCGCTCGATTTCTCTGCTGTAGGGAAAGGATTTTCGCCATTTTCGATCGAAAATAAATGCTTCGCTTCATCCAGACTTGAGTAAGAACAACGGGTTACCTTCAATAATATAATTAAAAATTAAAAAGGGGTAAAACATGAAATAAAAATTAAAAATTAAAACAAATGAATAAAAATTGAAAAATGGGTTTCCTCCCATTAAGCGCTATTTTAACGTCGTTAGCCTGACGACCTTCTTAATTAATTTTTCGGTTCCTCCAAAGTAACTTCTTCGACTAAATCGATTGGAGCGTTTTCATAATACAGCTTCAATCTTTGACCATTTACTTTAAATAGAAGCTTACCTGTAAAAAGTTTAAGCTTAGAATTAAAAAAAAACTTTTTGACCGATAGCAAACGATTTAAAAGAAATTTTTCGATCATGGAATTCTTTTGTTTTTTCTTTAAAAATTTGAGCACTATCGTAAGCGTTTCGTCAAATTTCCTCCAACTCTTGAATGTGTAGCTTTCAAGCTTCGCCTATCTCTTTCATCTCCATGTTACATTATTTGATCTCCCAATAAGCTCGATGTTCAAGTTCAACCAGTAAATGGCACGGTTTTCCGAAGACGAGGCAGTAGGGAGACAGTCCATTGGTGGATCAGTCATGGAAAGGGGTATGCGACTAAGGTGATCGGCTACTAAGTTCTCGAATCCTTTCTTGTCTTTTAACTCCAAATTAAATTCTTGTAGTAACAAGTTCCATCGGATAAGTCTCGGCTTTGCTTCCTTTTAGCTCATTAAATATCGTAATGTTGCATGACTAGAAAAAACAATTATTTTATTTCCAAGCAAGTACGATATGAATTTCTCTAAAGAAAAAATTGTAGCAAATAATTTCTCTAGAGAAAAAATTATAGCAAATAATCCAAAGTCCGAGATGCATAAGCTATCACGTGCGGCACTTTGTCTATTTTTTGGCCAAGAACGGAGCCCACACTAGCATTTGAGGCGTCACACATAAGCTCAAAGGGGTAGTCCCATTTTGGTGGTTGTACAATCGGAGCCGATATAAGTTTATCCTTCAAAATATTAAATGACTCCTTGCACTCTAAATTAAAGTCGAAGACTTGATCTTTTTAAAGCAAATCACATAGTGGTCGCGCTATCTTCGAAAAATCTTTAATGAACCTGCGGTAAAATCCTGCATGGCCAAGAAAAGATCGAACTTCCCTTACTGTTGTCGGGTAAGGGAGTGAGCGTATAATATCGGTCTTGGCTTTATCGACCGCAATTCCATCCGAACAAACGATATGGCCTAGAATCAACCCCTTATTAACCATAAAATGACATTTTTCGTAATTTAGAATGAGGTTGTATTCTAAGCATCGTTTCAATACATTAGTTAAATTAGAAAGACATTCGTCGAAAGAGTTACCCTAAACCGTGAAATCATCCATAAATACATCAATGCCTTTTCTCAGCATAATCTGAAAAAATGCTCAACATGCATCGTTGAAAGGTGGTCGGTGCATTGCACAATCCAAAGGGCATCTATCGATAAGTGAACGTTCCGAATAGGCATGTAAAAGTCATCTTTTCATGATATTCGGGCGCCACTGGAATTTTGAAGAAACCTAAAAATCTATACAAGACATCAATAATGAGTTTTACCGGCTAAACGTTTGATCATTTGATCTATATATGGAAGAAGAAAATGGTCTTTTCGAGTTGAAGAGTTCAACTTCCTGTAATTGATGCAGACTCGCCATCCATTCTGAACTCTAGTCGGAACTAACTCACCTTCCGAGTTCTTAGTTACCGTAATTCCGGTTTTCTTTGGAACCACATGAACTGGACTTACCCAATTACTATCCGAAATCGGGTAAATCACGTCAGCATCAAGGAGTTTTTGGATCTCCTTTTTCAATACTTCCATCATTAGTGGATTTAATCGTCGTTGTGCTTCTCGCGTTGGCTTAGCTTCTTCTTCGATCTTGATTTTATTCATACATGTGGAGGGGCTAAGTCCTTTAATATCGACAATCGTCCACCCTATATCTTCCTTGTGCGTCCGTAACACTGCAACAAGGGAAACCTCTTCGGCTTTTGATAATTTGTTCAAAATTATCACCGGTAAAGTATCGTTATCACCCAAAAATGCGTACTTCAAATTCTTCGGTAATTCCTTCAATTCAATTTGAAGAGCATGCAAAACAGAAGGTAATAATTTAGAATTCGAGGAAATTAATTTTGAATCAGAATTTAATCGTGAATCGAAAAAAATAGAATTTTTTTTCTTAAACTCTTTAATTTCCTCGTCATCGTTCTTCAAATTCCTGCATAAATCATCAATAAAATTAAATTCCATAAAATCATAAATAGCGAGATTAATAACACCAACAAAATTTAAACTTGCGACATTATTAGGATGTCGCATCGCCTTGTATACATCGAACTTTACGACTTCCCCATCAAATTCCATTATGAGGATTCCGCTTCTCACATTGATTTTCGTATGTGACGTACTAAGGAAAGGGAACCCAAGGAGAATTTCAGAAGTGGTATTTGTTTGGTCATTTTCCATGTCAATGACATAGAAATCTGCCGGTAATATTAGTTCATTTACCTTTACTAGAACATTCTCCAAGAGTCCTTCAGATAAATTACTGAGCGATCCGCTAACTGTATTGTAACTCGTGTATCCTTCAATGGCTCAGTAGAGATTAGATTATAAACAGATAACGACATAACGTTAATAGATGCGCCCAAGTCACACATTGTTCGATTTATTCCAACCTTACCGATTTTACATTGGATGGCGAACATACCTTGGTCTTTCAATTTTGGCAGAAGCTTTCATTGAAAAACGACTAAAACGTTTTCTCCCAAGTTAACTTTCTTGTTCCCGTTAAGTTTTCTTTTCGTCGTGCATAATTATTTAAGGATTCAGGCATACCTCGGAACCTTCCAGATGACTTCAAGTAGTGGAATATTGATTTCTACCTTCCAAAATACTTCCAAGATCTCTTTCTCCTCGGCTTTCTTGTCTCTTTTTACCAATCTTGAGGGGAAAGGTGGTGGGACAGCATAGGGAGATGGCGTGGAATCATCATGCGGTTCATCTTTCTTTTTCGTTTGGCTTGTTTCTATGCCATCTTCACGCCTAGCTTGTTGGGAATTTGCGCTACTTTCTTCTTCTTTCTTTTGCAATTTTTGCTCTTCCTCTTGTTGTTGGGATTGCACGTTTACCTTCTCCGGGATGGGTTGTACGAAAATTGTCCCACTTCGAAGGGTGATTTCGCTCATGTTCTCTCTCGGGTTTGTTTCAGTTTGCGATGCAAGCTTCCCTTGTGACTCGAGGCGTCCCATAAGTCTGTGCTAGTTGGCTGATTTGCTTATCAATTTCTTGTAAATGCGCCTCGGTTCGATGCTGAAATTTTTCTTGTGATAAGGCCAGCCATTCGACAATGGATTCGAGTGATTGCTTCTGCGGCTGATGCGGCTGTGGTGGAGGTGGCCTTGGTTGATAGGCTTGATTCAGCCTCGGGTTTTGCGCATAGGTAAAATTAGGATGATCTCTCCACCTCTGATTGTATGTATTGTCGTGTAGGTTGTATGGCCTTTGGGAAGGTCCTGGAAAATTGCCAATGGCATTTACTTGCGTAGTATCTTCTTCTTGCACCATCGGAAAACAGTCCGTTGGACGCTCTTGACTCATACATATCCCGCAAAGCCTAGATGTGCTTCTTTCATCTGCAACAAGGGATTGAACAATATCAGTTAATTTGTCAATTTTGTTTTCCAGTGAAACCGTACTTACCTCGTGAACCCGTCGAGATGGTTCACTTGAAGGGCGAAACTATTGGGAGTTAGCGGCCATCGTAGACATTAGCGTTTTTGCCGCTGTTGGGGTCATGTTCACAAGCGCCCCTTCACTCGTTGCATCAATCATCTTCATTTCCATTGGGGTTAGCATCTCATAAAAGTAGTGGAGTAGTGTTTGTTCTGAGAGCCCATGTTGAGGGCAGTGTGCACATAACATCTTAAATCTCTCCAAATAGTCGTATAGTGACTCGGTATCCTTTTGTCGGATACTCAGGATGTTCTGCCTTAATTCGCTTGCCTTTGCTGCGGGAAAAAACCTGTCAAGAAAAAGTCGCGTCATATCAGTCCAAGTTGTAACAGAATTTGAAGGTAAATCAAATAACCAATCCTTGGCTATATCAGCTAAAGAAAAAGGGAAAGCACGAAGTTTTACTAGGTCTTCAGATACTCCCTCTGGTTTTGTTCTCAAACAAACCATATGAAATTCTTTGAGCTGCTTGTGAGGATTTTCACTAGGCAAGCCATGAAAAGTTGGTAGAAGATGAATCAAACTCGTCTTAAGTGTGAATGGTGTTTCACCATTCGGGAATGTAATGCACAAGGGTTGTTGATCGTCTGGTGCCCCGACAAGTTTGCGGATGGTTTGGTCGTTGTCTCCCATCAGAATTGGTTCTACGTTGGTGTACTCAAAGTGTGATACAGATGTGGAGGCTGATTCTAGTTATTGTTGGAATTGTTGTTGTCGTTCTCTTCATTCTTGTTGTTGTTGTTTTCTTTCTCGAAGTGTTTGTGCGTGTAGTCTTCGGGCTAATGCTTCAATCTCCAGTACAAAATCTGCTAGTTCGTCCGGATTCTTCCTAGTTATAAATACAAAAACAAAATATCAGTAATTTGTCGTATTCCCCGGCAACGGCGCCAATTTGAAAACACGTCGTTTCAGTGTCAAATAAATTATTCCTTAATCTCAATAAAAATTAAATAGAGAATGGTATAAAGAGAGTAAGGGTCGATCCGGAAGGAATAATAGAATTGCCGATAAGTTGATTCTTGCTTCTGACTAGGCGTGAACTGCAAAGGAAAATAAAAACAAGGGGGTTTTGTTTGATTGAAAATAAAATTAAAAGGAAGCAAAGTTGGATTAAAATTTTAATTGTAAAAACCAGCCTCCGGTTTCCGCTTTTGCCTCAAATTCCGTCGATCATCGAAATAAATTTTACCCTCGAATTCATGCCGGTTACAATCTATAGGGCCCAACCCCTACAACTTGTTTTTCTCTCAATTGAACCGACAATCCAAAACAATCTTTGATTATCAGTCCTTATGTGGACTAAACGTGACAATCGTTATTAGCGCCAACCCAATTAAATAGCTTTGAAAAAACCCGACTCGGATTATAGTGTCTCGCTGAGAATCGAATCTGATCTCAGTTTTCAATAGCGGACTGGTACTAAGTGTGTTTCCAAGAAGTCTAATGTGCTACAAGCCGATCCTTCCTCCCAACTGTCAATCGAAAACATTATCAATCCAACGTGCACTTTTGAAAAGAAATTTTTTTTATTTTAAAAGGATGGTCAATTATCGATCCTTGATTCCAGAAAATTGAAAATGTAACCTGAAGGGTATTACGTGCTTTTCAATTATCACGATCGAAATTGAGTCATTGCTTCAACCTTTGGCTACGAAAACTTAGCATTTTAAAGAAAATAAATAAATAAATAACAGAAAAGTAAAAATGAAAGAAAAGTAAAAACTTTATAAAACATGAGCAAGGAAAAACAAAAGAATTCGAGATGTGAATATGTTTTGAGGCTTACCCCAATGGGGTATTTATAGTCCTCAAAAACCCTAAAAATTCTAAGAGATAATTCTTAAAAATCCTAAGAGATAAAATCCTAAGAGATAATCCCTAAAACTTACAAAAATAATCTCTAATAAATTGCAAAAGATAATCCCCATAATTGTTGAAATAAATTCCAAAAATTAAAGATAAATCCTAAAATCCCGTCTGGATTTGTGGCTGCGTCTTTTGTTTTCACGAAAATGTTGACTGGACCTTCTAGAAGATGCTGACTTGTCGACATGTTAGCAAAGTCATGCCCCAAGTCATGCCCACTAGTCCAGCCATGATTCTAGAAAAATAAAAACTTGCAGAAATCGTCCTTTTCAGCATAGTTTCCGGAATCCAATGCCCTGCATAGAAAATAACAGAAAATACACAATTAAACAACTTAAAAAAACAAATCAAGAAGTAATTATCAATAAAATAATGCATAATTTAAGCACGGGAACAGACATTTCAACCTAAGGTACAAAAGCAACTAAAGAGGAAAGATACTAATCGATCCTTTTCTAGTTCAACATCAGCGTGAGAACAAAGATCCTACATGAAAGATTTCATCGTCCATTACAAAAACATTTTTAGGAGTTTCAAGCCTAGCAAGTCGAGCAAAGATTTGGAGGCCACTTTGGCAACCCTCACTCCAAGTCAAAAAGATTTGATTTGTTTACAAGAATGTTTTAATAATATTGTAAAAGAACAAAAATCGCAAGAGAAAATTGAGATTGTTCAAAAAAATAGCTATGAAAATTTGGAAGAGAAAGAGAAAAGGTATCGAGGTTTTTCAAAAAGAAAAAGAAGAGATTGAAAAAGAAAAAGAATGAAAGAGACAAAAGATGAGAATGAAAAAGACGAGTGTGTTTTTGCTAGAAATTTTTATATTTATATAGAAACGGACACTCTTTTAAGCTCGGGTCACTACACCAAATTTGGTATATAGCGGCGTTTCTCGTGGCGTTTTTGGTTCAAACACTGCTAGTTTTACATATATCGCGGCGTTTGAGGAAAAAATGCCACTAAATAACAAATTTTGCGGCGTTTACGTCAAAAACACCGCTATAGAGTGATTTAGTGGCGTTCTTTATGCCAATCGTCGTAATTGTTAGTACTTTCACGGCGTTTGGTTTAACAAACGCCACAATGGTTTTCATTTGCCTATTACACTTCTCATACACGATCTCCAAATATTAAATCCCTAAATCATTGTTTTCTTACGCCACTCTCGTCGCCAGCGGTCGTTGCAGTGTTCCTTTAGGTTGCATCTTCACCAAACGTTCGGGGATCTCACAAGAAAACGAAAGGGCTCATTCTCTATCAACGAATCGCAAATACATTCGTCGGGCAGATTGTACTTCTAGAGAGGTAATTTTTTCAGGTACCAAACATGAATATGCGCTGCGACGCAAGAACCAGGAGGGTTGACTATAAGAGATCGGTCTCGGTTGCAGTGTTAAATCACTGCATTAAAAGGTAAACATGTCGCATTCAAATGGCATGCGATAAATCGGTATAGGTTTCATTAACTTATGTTTTATATTTTTTTCACTCTTTTGGAAAATATTTGTTTATTTACCTACTTGTTGGATTTTGGCTTCATTAAATTTTTTGGTGTTTAATTTTTTCGATATGTGTAGGAACTGTAGTATGATTGAATTTGTTTTCTATCTATAACCTTTTTTGTCAGCTAAGCTCGACATGTGTTTAAACTCCTAACATTTCCTTGGATTTCTTTTCTCTTCCTTAACACTGGCAATCCATGCATCTTCCACATAATCACGAAATGCTGCTTGAGCTTGAACGAGAGTATGTTTCACTTCAATATTAAGTTTTTATTGTGCTACATCTTACTTTTTGTATCATAGTTTACTTGCTTTTAATTATTTATCCTCATAGTTTACTGACAGAGTTGAAATGTTGCTTGAGCTTGAACGAGAGTGTGTGGAAGTATACAAAAGAAGGGTGGATCAGGCAAATCTCTCTAAAGCTTATTTAAGACAGACAATTGTTGATTATGAAGCTGAACTTGCTGCTATCTGTTCAACAATGGGGGAGAGGCATGTCAAAAATGAAAGAATAATGAATCCAGCAAGAAAAAAGAAGGTGGTGAGGATCTTTCCCAGGCCAACTGTCGGCCCCTTTCGACCCATTGTCCATGGTCGTAATGTTGAGTGGATCAATGGATTGATCAAAGCCAAGAGGGGGTGAATTGGGTTTTTAAAATTTGTTGTGATTGTGGAATGGCAAAAATTGAAGAACAAAGAATTTTAGAGTGGTTCAAGTTCCAAATGAACTCTCATCCACTACCTTAGTTACCACTAAGGATTTTCCAACAATCCGCTAATTGCTCTTCCCTTTTCAAGGCTTAAGAGGTAACCTTTACAATACCGGTAAAAAATTTTACCCAAAATTTGACCAAACCCTCACAAGAGTAAAAAGAAGAAATTAAAGCAAGAAAGATATCTCTCAATACAAGATTGCCCCTTTAAATACAATCACTCAACCCAAATTTGAATACAAGATCAGAATTGAACACAACACAATTTGAGATTTTACAAGAGATAAAAAAAATAGGCACTTTGAGCTTGGATTTTTGTAGAGATGCTTCTTTTGGATGCAATGGTTGTTGCTAGTCTTCAAATGACTTCATTTTATACCTTCTCCATTAATTCTAGCCGTTTGGGTGGTTAGGGTATTGAATATAGTCGTTGGGACCCTCTCTTTCCACCATAAATGCACTTCTGCAGCTTACCGTATCGGTACGCGGGGACCCGTATCGATACTTGTCTTAAAACAAAAAGAGTAGTTGCACAATTACAAGAGGGGCGTATTGATACGCGGGTAAGCATATCGCTACGGGACAGGGACCATTTTGTTACGGAGAACACCATATCGATGGAATTATTTCCACAGAGCTCACTGGAAGTTTCCGTATCGATCTGGCAAAGGGCATATCGGTACGGGACAACCAACACTTTAAATTTCTGTTACCTAACAACTGACACCAACGGTCAAAACATTTAAGGCTTTTCAAATTTAAAAATTCCTTTAAATTCGTATCAATACGGGTGACACCGTATCGGAATGCCATTCAAACTCCTTCAGTTTTATAGAGAGAGCGTATCGATACAGATTCAATCTGTTTTGATACGGTAAAGGGTGTATCGAAACGCGTTTCTCTAGTAGCCAAACTTGTAAAAAGGTATCGATACGGCTAGAAGCGTATCGATACACCTGGACGTTTTTCAATAGTTTGGCCTTGGAACACTTAGAAAATATTTGGAGTTTGAGTTTTTCAAACTATAGCAATGCCTTGTTGATTTGAGATCTTTTGAGGGACTTAAAAATCTTTTTCAACTTTTCAATTTTATCCTTAAAACACTTTGTTATATCAAAATCAAACTTATGTTTTACAATCTCCCCCTTTTTGATATAACAAAACCAATACTTGAAAATTTTGAGACTTTTGAAAAACTTTGCAAAATAACTCCCCCTTAATATTAGCTAGGTAAAATTTAAGTTAAAAATCAAAATTTTAAGTGTTGAGCTTGTTCCCTCTCCCTCTTTTTGTTAGATCAAAAAATAGAGACATGGATAAACATAGGCAAAATGCATAAATAATAACCAAGCAACATATTATAGATAAACATTAAGTTCAAAATAAAGAAACATCAACATAAAATCCAAATAACAATAATCAAAGCATAGGTTTTAGAATGCAAACTTAATCCTAAAACATAATTCAATGTGCATAAAAATCCTAAATGACATAAATGGTATGCAAAGATGATCTACTACTCTTCTCCATCGCCACCTTCATCATCTTCATCGTCCTCGTCATGTGCATCATCATTCCTCCGAGATTGACGCCACTCGTCATGAAAAGCGGTAAGAGATATGTTCATCGAGTTTTCACCGCCTTCAAGGGAAGCGAGACGCGTCTCCACATTCTTCACACGATCTTCAAGGCTTGTAAAGCGTGTGTCAATAGCGGCAAACCCCGAATTCATCGCTTGATCCATGGAAGCAATTCCCGTGTGCAAGCCCGTGAATTGTTCGTTGAGAAAGGTCATAAGGGCATCCATGGAAGGTGGAGGAGGAGCTTGATCAGGTTGAGGATTGGCAATTTCTTCCGGAATGGCATCGCTAGGGAGCTCGGAGAGACGATGCCAACTACCATTGAAGTACATGAACTTTCCCCTTGAAAGAGATCTTTCATCAATAGGACCGGTGAGGGGAGTCGGATAGTCATGAGAACAATCTATCTCCTTTTGGGTTAAGAAATAACTCAAAGGTGTGCCATATGTGAAGGTAGTGACAATAGTAGTGTGGCGATGTTGCACGAGATAGACAATCTCCGCAAACATAATCCGAGCAAGATTTGGTTGTTGTCTTTGACAGAAGCACCGAATCCAAAAATCGTCAACTTGGCGGATAGTTAAATACTTTCCTCCCGAAAGCCTAAACCACCAAGAAACCATCAAGTGTAGGATTCAATCTTGAGCATTAAGAGCGGTCACGGAACCTCCCAAGACATGGCCAAGAGAATTCTCATCATCTAGACCTTCATCTTCTAACTTAAACACATCACAAATAGATTGAACATCGATGGTGATCTTTTTACCCGTAAGTTAAGAGTTAACGACCGTAACAACACCCGCTTGATTGGCAACACACTTGGAATTAGCATAGAAAATCAAAACCAAATTGCGATAGAAAAAGCCAGGAATTTGAATAAAATCCATAAATTTCCATTCTTGGAGCAAAGGTAAGTAAACAAATTTGAAGCGCTTCGAGTTGAGACAAGGAACGGAAATTACCCTCTCCGGACGGATTTTAAAGTTTAATATTGTTGAAAATAGGTGAGATCTCTGGTGGTCTTAAAGCACTTTTGATAGATAAGAATGAGGTTTGGGCGAGTACCATCTCCAGCATTGGAAGCTTCACCGACTTCGTTAGTACGCGCTCTCTTTTTGGGTGCCATTGACTAGAAAAATAGATCAAAACAGTGTGTATGCATTACTTTTCTCATTCAACTCATGGAAAATCAATGATCAAGGTTTAAAAAAATTTGAAAGACAAAACAAAAGCAAAAAGTTTGAAAAAGTTTGTTTTTGAGAAAACAAAATAAAACAAGGAAAATCGTAATTCCTTGGAAACTCGTGTCAAAGGTATTTTGAGTTGAAAACCCTCAAGATATTTTGAGTTGTGTTGTGAAAATATGACGGATTGGGAAGCTTTTATAGAGTAAAATCGGCTAGGGTTTTGAAATTTTAATTTTGGTAAAAGTAAAACTCTTTAAATTCCATAAAGAAGTTGTCTACACAATCAAGTATCGATACACCAGAGGGTGTATCGATACGGGGGTAAAATCGTAATTCCTTGGAAACTCGTGTCAAAGGTCCGTATTGAAACGGATACTATTTGTATCGAAACGCTCTCTTATCCTATCGAAATGGATTTAACCTTATCGATACCTGTTTTAGACAAAATACAGTCTCGTAACCTAATACAGTACGCGTATCGATACGTAGAAGGCCGTATCGATACCCTATGCCCAGAAATGCATTTTTGGCTTTAAGAACAACCAAAGGCTCGACTTTAACACATCCTAAATGAATGCAATTGCTGAATGAGCAGTTCTAAGCATATTTTAATAGAAGCATACTCCCTCTAGCTATAAGCATGGATACTTTCAAGATCAACAACACATAAACATGCAATTTCACAAATTCAAGCGATTTTAACCTCAAAAAGAGTCCTAAAGTGTCAAGGTAGGCTAGTTAGACATAACTCTCTCCTAAGGGACCAAAAACGCTCTTTTTCTAGAGGTTTGGTAAAAATGTCTGCTAGTTGGTTCAAGGTGTCAACGTACACTATAACAACATCTTCCTTAAGGACATGATCTCTAATGAAATGATGCCTTATTTCTATATGTTTGGTTCTAGAGTGTTGGATGGGATTTTTGGTTAAGCATATGGCACTAGTGTTGTCACACTTAAGGGGTATGGTTTCAACTTTAATATCATAATCTAAGAGTTGTTGCTTCATCCAAAGGACTTGAGCACAACAACTCCCTAATGATATGTACTCGGCTTTGGTGGTAGATAGAGCTACACTATTTTGTTTCTTAGAGAACCAAGACATGAGCATACTACCTAAGAATTGGAAAGTTCCCAAAGTACTTTTCCTATCGATTTTACACCCCCCATAATCCGTATCCGAATAAGCATGAAGGTTGAAGGTTGAGTCTCTAGGGTACCAAAGACCTAGAGTAGGAGTATCCCTAAGGTACCTAAAGATTCTCTTAACGGTTATAAAGTGAGACTCTCTAGGAATAGCTTGAAACCTAGCACACAAGCAAACATTAAACAAAATATCCGGTCTACTTGCGGTAAGGTAAAGCAAAGATCCAATCATAGAGCGATAAAGCTTAGAGTCAACACACTTACCTCCTTCATCTTTGTCAAGCTTTGTAGATGAGCTCATTGCTGTAGCTTGAGGCTTTGCTTGCTCCAAGCCAAACTTCTTGAGCATATCTTTCACGTACTTTGCTTGATTGATGAAGGTGCCATCCTTCCTTTGTTTGATTTGAAGTCCCAAGAAGAATGAGAGCTCCCTCATCATGCTCATCTCGAATTCACCTTCCATTAACTTAGCAAACTCTTTGCAATGACACTCATTAGTAGATCCAAAAATAATATCATCAACATATATTTGTACTACTAAGATGTCATTTTTATACCTTTTTATGAAAAGTGTAGTGTCCACCTTACCTTTTTCAAAACCTTTTTCAATCAAAAAGTTTGAAAGCCTTTCATACCAAGCTCGAGGAGCTTGTTTTAAACCATAAAGTGCTTTGGTTAGTTTGAAAACATGATTTGGAAATTTTGAATCCCCAAAACTTGGTGGTTGTTCCACATACACTTCCTCATTTATAAAACCATTTAAAAGGGCGCTTTTTACATCCATTTGAAAAAGCTTGAAATTATGATAACATGCATATGCAAGCAACATCCTAATAGCTTCCATTCTAGCTACGGATGCATAGGTTTCATCAAAATCAATTCCCTCTTCTTGAGTGTAACCTTGAACAACTAATCTAGCTTTGTTTCTCATAATGTTACCACTCTCATCTAGTTTATTCCTAAATACTCATTTAGTTCCTATAGTAGATTGATTATTAGGCCTTTCAACTAATGTCCATACATTACTCCTCTCAAATTGATTTAACTCTTCTTGCATAGCCATAATCCAAAAATCATCTTTTAATGCTTCTTTTATATTCTTAGGCTCAATGCATGAGATAAAAGCAACATGATTCATGAGTTTGAGAGAAGATCTAGTAGTTACCCCCTTGGATAGATCACTCAAGATTTCACCAACTTTGACATAGTTGAACTCCCTTGGTTAGCTCACTTTCTTTTCCTCAAGAGCCAAGTCCTTCAAGGCTTCAAGAGGTGGATCTTGTGCATCTTCCTCTTTAGTTGGAATCTCATCCTCCTTTTAAGTTTGTCCTCCATCAAAGGCATCAATTATTCCTACATCATCATCATCACAAGATTCCTTCCTCGGAAGGAGGTTATCATCGAATAAAATATAAATAGACTATTCTAGTACTAAAGTTCTCTTATTAAATACACGATAGGCTTTAGAGGTTAAAGAATACCCTATGAAAATAACTTCATCACTTTTAGCATCAAATTTACCTAAGTTGTCTTTTCCATTATTTAAAACAAAACACTTGCAACCAAATGGATGAAAATAGCTAATGTTAGGCTTTTTAGATTTTAAAATCTCCTATGGTGTTTTCTTTAAAAGTTGTCTGATCATTACTCGATTTACAATGTAGCAAGCGGTGTTTGTGACTTCCGCCCAAAAATATTTAGGTAAATTGTTTTCACAAAGCATGGCTCTAGCCATTTCTTGTAAAGTCCTATTTTTCCTCTCAACTACCCCATTTTGTTGGGGAGTTCAAGGAGCCGAAAAAATGTGGTTAATATCATTTTCATTTAAAAACTCTTCAAAACCTAGATTTTGAAACTCGGTTCCATGATCATTTCTAATGTGAGAAATCTTAAGTTCAATATCATTTTGAGTTAATTTTGAAAACGTGATGAATTTTTCTAAAGCCTCATCTTTTGTACTTAAGAATAGAACCCAAGTAAATCTAGAATAGTCATCAACAATTATAAAAGCATACGATTTACCACCCAAGCTCATAGTTTTAATAGGCCCATATGAATCCATATGAATTAGTTGTAAACACCTACTTGTAGAAACATCATTAATGGATTTAAAGGATGATCTATGTTGTTTACCCTTAGAGCATGCATCACATATTTTATCATTTGAAAACTTGATCTTGGGTAAACCTCTAACTAGATTTAGGGAAACTAATTTTTCTAAAACACTAATGCTAGCATGTCATAGTTTCCTATGCCATAGCCATGCTTCATTTACATTTTGTGCAACAAAACATGCATGGGATGTATGAATGTCATCTAGATGCACCATGTAAATGTTACCTATGCGATGACCAATGAGCATTATTTTATTTGATTTAATGTCAACAAATTTGCATCCATTTTTATCAAATAAGACATTAAATCTTTTATCACACAATTGACTAATGCTCAATAAATTGTGTTTTAGACCATCGACATACAAAACATTTTCAATGAGTATAGTAGAGTGATTACCTATGGATCCAATACCTTTAATGTGGCCTTTGGAGTTGTCACCAAATGTCACTACTTCTCCACTTTTTGGCTTTAAGTCCATGAATCGACTCTTGTCTCCGGTCATGTGCCTCGAGCATCCACTATCAAGGTACCATGAGTTTTGACTTTGTGCTTTGGCCTTGTAGCAATGCTCCCCCTACAAACAAAGAGTTAAACTTTGATTTTTGGTACCCCAAATCATTTTGGGTCCACGAGTGTTAGCTCCAAAAAGCTTGGTTCCCTTAGGAATCCAAGGTGACATGGCATCAATAATGTAGAACTAATGTTTTGATATAATAATTGAAAAATGTTTTGGACTGATTTAAAAAGTATTTAAAACATTTCCAAAGTCCAAACAACTTGAAATTATGTTTAGGGAAGTCTTTAAAATGGTTTTTCATGTTTTTCAAAGCCAAACTTCACAAACCTGTCCAGGTGTTTCGAAACACCTTAGGGTGTTTCGAAACAGGGGGCTTCAGTAGCAAAATCGTTTCGATACGTGTTTCGAAACGGGCTTTCCATGGACAGAATTTTTGCCCAGCGTTTCGAAACGGGCTATGCCGTTTCGATACGCCTACATGGCATTGACCACAACGATCATAAACCCCAACGGCTATTTTCCCAACTAACTTTTAAATGTAGGCGTTTCGATACGGGCCTATAGCGTTTCGATACGGGTTTCAAAACGGCAAGGGGATGTTTCGATACGGATGCCCTGACAGACTGCAACGGCTTTTTCTACTTAAAGAGTGTTTCGAAACGGCTTCGAGCGTTTCGAAACGGGGAGCTGCAGAACTGCATTTATGGTGGGAATTAAAGTCCTCAACGGCTCCAATTTGATCCCAACAGCTAGTAACGGCTACAAACTCATTTGGGAGTATAAAAGGGACCTCCAAGCATCAAGAGAAGGCTAATGCTCATATTGTCAAACATCAAATGATCAAATATTGTCTTAGTGCCTAAATTGTCAATTCTTGTATAAACAAACACTAGTGAGCCCAAATTATCAAATTTGCTCAAGTGTTTTAGGTTTTAGGTGAGTGCTTAATTGTGCAAACAAACACCTATTAGAGGGTTTTAAGTTTGCTTTCATTGTCTCTTTGTAAGAGAGGGTTTCAATCAAGGCTTTGGGTAGAAAGCTTGATTGTGTGTAAGGGTTACCTCCTAAGCCTATAAAAGGGGAAGAGCAATTAGTAGAATTGTTTGGAAATCCTTAGTGGGGAGCTAAGGTAGTGGATGTAGACCTTGGTTAGAAGGTTGAACCACTATAAATCATTGTGTCCATTTCCATTCTAGCTTCCTAAACCCTAACACCCAAAAATCCACCTCTCCACCACTTGGTGAGCAACATTGGTTGATCGAATCGAGCTCCTCTCAACTCAACAATTGGTATCAGAGCTTGGCTCAATCGAGGAGGATTCACATCCTATTGAGAAGATCCGGCAAGCTCGATCACTATTTCATCAACCGGCTCAAATGGCACAATCTATCGACAAACCACCTTTCTTTGACGGAACCCACTATGCCCATTGGAAGACAAAGATGAAGTTCTTCATCAAATCAAGAGATTACAAGCTATGGGATATAGTTGAAGATGGTCCGTTCGTGCCTCAAAGAAGCAAAGCGGAGTGGAGTGCCGACGATCGCAAGAAGATGGAGCTTAATTACAAAGCCTTGCACATTTTGTTTTGTGCTTTTGGCCCAACCATCTATGAGAAGATGTCTTCTTGTGAGAGTGCCAAGGAGGTATGGGACAAGCTTGAAGTCACATACGAGGGAACCGATGAAGTCAAGGAGACCAAGATTGGGCTCCTAACCTTAGAGTATGAGAACTTCAAGATGGATCCGGAAGAGAACATCGAGAAGATGTTTGATAGGTTCTCCACTATCACTAATGGTCTTAAAGGTTATAGAGAAGCCATCCCGGAAGAAAAGCTTGTCCGAAAGCTCATCTACTCACTTCCCGAGTCATGGGACTCAAAGAGGACCGCCATCATCGAAGCCAAAAATTTGAAGACTTTGAAGATTGATGAACTCATGGGGTCACTCCTTACTCATCAAATCATGAAGAAGAACAAAGAGGATGAGAAGAAGAGGGAAGAAATTAGAGCTATGGGAGAGAAGAAAATCAAAGGGCTTGGCATCAATGCAAGTGCCATGGCTCTCAAATCATCCACTTGTCATCATGTCTATTCAAGTGAAGAGGAGGATGAAGATGAAGAGATAGTTCATCTCTTCAATAAGTGTGCCTCGTTCATGAAGAAAGCCTTGAGAGAGCTTGAACGGGATTCCAAGAAAAAGGAGAGGGCAAGCACTTCAAGCCATAAGAAGAAGGCACATGTGGCTATTTGGAGTGATGAGGATTCCACCGACGATGAACAAGCTAACCTTTGCCTTATGGCCATCGAAGAAGATTCAAGGGTAACTTCTAATTCATCTACTTCATGTTCTTATTCCTTTGATGAATTACAATATGCCTATGATGATTTGGTTTTAGATTTTAAAAGCCACATTTTGTAAAACAATAAATTGATTTCAAAGTTAAAAATTCAAAATGATTTGCTTTCTAAAACCAAACTTGAACTTGAAGCAAAACTTGAAAAGTTTGAATTAAAATGTTTTGATTTACAAAAATTGCTTCAAAAAGTTCAAGAAGAAAAAGATTTGATTTCCAAAGAGCTTGAAAAGAAAAATAATTTTGGAAAATCAAATTTTTATGTTAGACAATCTAGTGCCCCTAGATTTATAAAAGGTAAATGTTTTAGAAGTGTTTGGGTCCCAAAAGGACTAACCACTTCAATTAAAAAGGATGACATTGAAAAATGGATTCCTAAGGGGACTAAAATTTGTGCTACTAATGTTCATGGATCCAAAGCAATTTGGATACCAAAAATTACTTGATTGTCTATTGCTAGGTGTGATGGAGATGTTCAACAAGTCAAACATTGAGGGGGAGCTCCATGCACACAAGGAAGAACACTTGAAGAAGGAAGGCTTCACATCCTACCTTGAGTTCAAGTGTTGGTAAAAATCTAGTTGTGTTAGCATTTATTCGTTTTCTTTTTAGTTTATTCAACTAGATGATCATAAATGTTGGACTAGCATTTTTAATGATGCATTGAGTAAGGGGGAGCCATTTTAAAACCAAATTCTTATTTTTGTCAAAGTTTATACCTCTGTGGTTATTTTGAACTTAATGTTTTAAATTCTTTTTGATATAACAAAAAGGGGGAGAAATGGTTTGAAAAATTGAATTTTCAAATGAATAAAGGGGAGCTTTATTTGAATTAAAAATTTTTAATCTCTTATTCACATTTTAAAAGTTAAAGGGGGAGAATCCCAAACAATTTTTCAAGTGAGTTTTATTATATCAAAAAGAGGGAGATTGTAGAACTAATGTTTTGATATAATAATTGAAAAATGTTTTAGACTGATTTAAAAAGTATTTAAAACATTTCCAAAGTCCAAACAACTTGAAATTATGTTTAGGGAAGTCTTTAAAAGGGTTTTTCATGTTTTTCAAAGCCAAACTTCACAAACCTGTCTAGGTGTTTCGAAACACCTTAGGGCGTTTCGAAACAGGGGGCTCCAGTAGCAAAATCGTTTCGATACGTGTTTTGAAACGGGCTTTCCATGGACAGAATTTTTGCCCAGCGTTTCGAAACGGGCTATGCCGTTTCGATACGCCTACGTGGCATTGACCACAACGGTCATAAACCCCAACGGCTATTTTCCCAACTAACTTTTAAATGCAGGCGTTTCGATACGGGCCTATAGCGTTTCGATACGGGTTTCAAAACGGCAAGGGGGTGTTTCGATACGGATGCCCTGACAGGCTGTAACGGCTCTTTCTACTTAAAGAGCGTTTCGAAACGGCTTCGAGCGTTTCGAAACGGGGAGCTGCAGAACTGCATTTATGGTGGGAATTAAAGTCCTCAACGGCTCCAATTTGATCCCAACGGCTACAAACTCATTTGGGAGTATAAAAGGGACCTCCAAGCATCAAGAGAAGGCTAATGCTCATATTGTCAAACATCAAATGATCAAATATTGTCTTAGTGCCTAAATTGTCAATTCTTGTATAGACAAACACTAGTGAGCCCAAATTATCAAATTTGCTCAAGTGTTTTAGGTTTTGGGTGAGTGCTTAATTGTGCAAACAAACACCTATTAGAGGGTTTTAAGTTTGCTTTCATTGTCTTTTTGTAAGAGAGGGTTTCAATCAAGGCTTTGGGTAGAAAGCTTGATTGTGTGTAAGGGTTACCTCCTAAGCCTAGAAAAGGGGTAGAGCAATTAGTGGAATTGTTTGGAAATCCTTAGTGGGGAGCTAAGGTAGTGGATGTAGACCTTGGTTAGAAGGTTGTACCACTATAAATCATTGTGTCCATTTCCATTCTAGCTTCCTAAACCCTAACACCCAAAAATCCACCTCTCCACCACTTGGTGAGCAACATTGGTTATTCGAATCGAGCTCCTCTCAACTCAACAAATATTATTAGACTTGACAAGTTTCTTAGGAACCCATACAGTTCTAATTCTTTTAGTTCTATTGTGCCTATGGAAGCCACTTTGTTTGTAGTTATTGTTCTTTCTTTTAGATTGGTTTTATCTAGATGATTCACCTATTTCATTTTTCATATTACCAACACTCTTGAAAGACATTTTAAGCTCATTTAACACCTTTTGGTTTTCACTATTGCATTGAGAAATAAGATTGTTTAAGTCTACATTTTCATCTTGAAAGAATTTAAGTTCATCTTGCAAACCTAGGATCTTTTTTCTCAAATTTCAAGTTAGCTTGAGAAAGTGAGTCATTTTTAGCATTTAATTCCGAAATGATCTTTCTATTTTTTAGAACCGACTCCTTATACTTCTCAACTAACTCATCATAAACCTCTTGTAACTCATCATAAGCATCATGCAATTCATCAAATGTGAAATCAAAAGTAGATGAGTTAGAGGTTACCATGGAGGAATCTTCCTCAAGAGCCATGAGGCAAAGGTTGGCCACTTCGTGTTCCTCATCCTCCGATGACTCCTCATCAATCCAAGTAGCAAGCTTGGCTTTGAGCTTCTTCTTCTTCTCAAAGCCCTTCTTCTTGAGTTGAGGGCACTCGGAATAAATATGACCCGGTTTTTTGCACTCAAAGCAAATGATTTGATCCCTCTCTTCTTCTTTGTTTTTGGTCTTGAAGTCCATTTTTCTTTGAATTTTTCTACCTCGGTTGGACCTCATAAACTGTGAGAATCTTTTGGCTATCATAGCCAATTCTTCTAGGTCTTCCTCCTCACTAGAAGTGCTCTCCTCATGTAGAGAGGCTTTGAGAGTCACTCCTAGCTTCTTCTTATTATCTACCTCAAGCTTTTCCACTCTTCTTTCTTCCTTCTTCCTTTCATCTTCCCTTCCTTGCTTCATGATCTCATGAGTTAGGAGAGAACCAACTAGCTCATCAAGCTTGAGTGTCTTCAAATTTTTGGCCTCAATGATGGTGGTTCTCTTCCCATCCCAAGACTCGAGAAGTGAGTAGAGTAGCTTCCGGACTAGTTTTTCTTCCGAGATTATCTCTTCAAAACCCTTTAGCCCATTGACGATTGTTGAGAAACGATCGAACATCTTTGAGATGGTTTCGTCGGGCTCCATTTTGAAATTCTCATAGCTAAGATTGAGAATTCCAATCTTTATCTCCTTTACGTCACTTGTTTCTTCATATGTAGTCTCAAGTGTATCCCACACTTCCTTATCACTTTCGATGGAGGAAACTTTGGAGTAGATATCGGGACCGAAAGAGCAAAATAGCATGTGAAGAACTTTGTCGTTGATTTGAATCTTTTTTCTCTCTTCTTCACTCATCTCATTTTTCCTTTTTGGCACAAGTCTTCCTTTGTCGTCTCTCTTCATCGGAATAGAGGGGCCATCTTCAATAGCATCCCAAACTAGATAATCGTTGGATTTAATAAAGAGACGCATCCGGTTCTTCCAAATAGGATAGTTATCACCGTTGAAGAAAGGCAGTTTTGTGGTCGATTGTGACTCGTACATGCTTGACCCGGAGGTAGATGTCATGGCTTGCTTTGTAGTTGATCACACTCTTCCTAGAATCTCCTCTTGCGGTTGTTAATCCTTCAAAGAGGTAGGCTCTGATACCAATTGTTGAGTGGATCAATGGATTGATCAAAGCCAAGAGGGGGGTGAATTGGGTTTTTAAAATTTGTTGTGAATGTGGAATGATTAAAAATGAAGAACAAGGAATTTTTGAGTGGTTCGAGTTCCGAATGAACTCTACATCCACTACCTTAGCTACCACTAAGGATTTTCCAACAATCCACAAATTGCTCTTCCCCTTTTCAAGGCTTAGGAGGTAACATTTACAATATCGGTCAAATTTTCTACCCAAAATTTGACCAAACCCTCACAAGATTACAAAGAAGAAATTAAGGCAAGAAAGATATCTCTCAATACAAGATTTCCCCTTTAAATAAAATCACTCAACCCAAATTTGAATACAAAATCAGAATTGAACACAACGCAATTTGGGATTTTACAAGAGATAAGAAATTAGGCACTTTGAGCTTGGATTTTTGTAGAGATGTTTCTTTTGGATGCAATGGTTGTTGCTAGTCTTCAAATGGGTTCATTTTATACATTCTCCATTAATTCTAGTCGTTTGGGTGGTTAGAGTATTTAATATAGCCGTTGGGACCCTCTCTTTCCGCTATAAATACACTTCTGTAGCTTATCGTATCGGTACACGGGGACTCGTATCGATACTTGTCTCAAAACAGAAAGAGCCGTTGCACAATTACAAGAGGGGCGTATCGGCACAGGACATGGGTCATTTCGATACGGAGAACACCGTATCGATGCATTTATTTCCACAAAGCTCACTAGAAGTTTCCGTATCGATACGACAAAGGGCGTATCGGTACGGGACAACCAACACTTTAAATTTCTGTTACCTAACAACTAACACCAACGGTCAAAACATTTAAGGCTTTTCGAATTTAAAAATTCCATTAAATCCGTATCGATACGGGTGACACCGTATCGGTATGCCATTCAAACTCCTTCAATTTTACAGAGAGAGTGTATCGATACAAATTCAATCTGTTTCGATACGCTATTTTGATACGGTAAGGGACGTATCGAAACACGTTTCTCTAGTAGCCAAACTTGTAAAAAAGGTATCGATACGGCTAGAAGCGTATCGATACACCTGGACATTTTTCAATAGTTTGGCCTTGGAACACTTAGAATATATTTGGAGTTTGAGTTTTTCAAACTAGAGTAAAGCCTTGTTGATTTGAGATCTTTTGAGGGACTTAAAAATCTTTTTCAAGTTTTCAATTTTATCCTTAAAACACTTTGTTATATCAAAATCAAACATAGGTTTTACATGTAAGAACAGATCCCTTGAAGGTCTTCAGGCTAATGTTCAGGTGCAACAATGAAGAGAGCCAAGTTCTTTCTTTCCCCACTAGAAGCTGAATTTATAATAATGTAGATAGATTTGTTTTGGACCATGGTGTTATCCGCCTTTACTTTGTTTGAAAAATGACTATTTCATAACGCCTTTTTTGTTTAAATGTAATGCATTTTAGATTATTATACAGTATATATGCTTTTATTTGAATTTTCTTTCGAAACTTGGTGTTATTCGCGGCGTTTGTAATTACAAACGCCACTAAAGACTAGTTATTTGCGGCGTTTGTAATTACAAACGCCACTAAAGACTAATTATTCGCGGCGTTTAAGTTCCAAAACGCTGCTACAGATCATGATTTTTTGCGGCATTTATAAAACAAACGCCACTAAAGACCAGTTATTCGCGGTGTTTGTGTTTACAAACGCCGCTACAGATCTTGACTTTTTGTGACATTTCTTATTACAAACGCTACTAAAGATTAGTTATTGTCGGCGTTTGCACAAACGCCGCTATAGATCGTGACTTTTTGCGGCATTTTTCCCTCAAAAACGCCGCGAACTATTACGATGCTGGTTTAAGCGGCGCTTTCTTAAGCGCCGGGGGAATTTTTAGTGGCGCTAAAAAACGCCGCCATAGGGCTAAAAAACACCGCTAAAGACCTATTTTGCTGTAGTGAGTTGTTTTATTAGTTGTAGTCGAGACTCGAGAAAAAATATTGGCATCAATGATCACGTGTTAATTGCCTCAAATACGGCGATAAAAACACGAAATTCTTTCACGCCGCTACAATCCAGCACATAAGGAGGAATACCATTTGTAAAATCAAAGATGGTCTTGAAAAATGGATTAAGGATGAAATCTCAATCTCCAACATCATGAAAATGGATTAAGGATGAAATCTCAATCTCCAACATCATACAAAACTATTTCCTTAATTTGTAAAAGATTCAAAGGTTGTCTGGTTTCGATGAAGCATTAAAGGGGATACCAAGAAATATTAATAAAGCTAAAAATAAATGTCTCACAAGAGGAATAATGGAGAAGGAAATCACATAAGTTGTTTTTCATCTAGGAGCACATAAAGCTCCTAACCCTGATGGCTTCCTATGTCTTTTTTACCATTAATTCTTTTTGGGAAACCATCGAACAAGATGTATTCAACATGGTTCGAGTTTTCTCTCGTGAAGAGAACTTCCGAAAGAAATCAACCACACCAATATTGTTCTTATCCCAAAACCTCATCTCTAGAGGAAATTGGTCCATTCCCAACAATTAGTCGATGAAAATTTTCTTACAAGATCATTTCAATGATCCTTTCTTCAAGATTGAAATATATTCTTCCATAAGAACAAGCATTTTTTGGAAGGAAGATTAATAGAAGACAATATCTTGGTTGCTCATGTGGTTTTCCATGCTTTGGGGGGAAAAAAGGACATAGAAGTTACATGGCTCTCAAACTTGATTTTGATCAAGTAGATTGAAAATTCCTTGACCTCTTAATGAGGAAAATAGGTTTCTGCTATTGGTGGGTTAAAAGAATCATAGAATATGTCACCACACCTTCATTGTCCATTGTTGTGAGCTGAATTCAAACCCGAGCATGGTCTTCGAAAAGGTGACCCTATCTCACAATTTCTTTTCATCATTGGTTCTAATGTACTCTCATCACTACAGCATCGGGAAATGGATAATCATTCTTTTTCAGGATTCATAATAGAAACAAGATGTCGTGTGCTTAAGTCACCTTCTTTTCGCGGATGATAAAAAATTGCCAAAGTATTCTGAAGGTTATTAGTGTTTTCTCATAAGCAACCGGGCAAGGAGTAAACTTTGAGAAATAGGCAATTTATTTCTTACCCAACCTTGAACCACAATCGCAAAGAAATAGGCAATTGTAAATATCTAGGTTTATCATCAATCTGGGGTAAGGGGAAAAAGGAAGCCCTGTCTTTTATTCTCGAGTGAATTCAGTCAAAGCATAGATGATGGAAAAAAACAAACTTCTTTCTTAGGCAGGAAATGAAATCCTTATAAAATTTGTGGCAACTGGCATTCTATCATATGTTATCCAAAGTTTCCTTCTTCCTATTACCTTTTGTAAAGACCTTAATACCAATATGAATATCGGTCGTTTCTGGTGGTCCAACTTTGATGTGTCTGGTAAGATATTCATTGGATTCGATGGAAATCTCTTACAACAGGAAAAGATTTTGGAGGCATGGGCAGTATGAATTTTTGGGATTTCAACAAAGCATTCATAGCCAAACAGGCATGACGTCTTATTTAGAATCCAAATGCTTTTTGGGCCCAAATCCTACGAGGCTTGTATTTCCTTAATGGGAATTTTTTTTGAGGTTGTAAAATCAAAAATCCACCTTGGGCGTGGCATAACAGGATAAAAATCTTCTGCTATTTTTCGGTGCATCTACTTATGCCCAAACACAATAAAATTAAATTTTAAGCCATAATTCTAAATTCTAAATTCTATACCCTAAAAAATACACCTTACTTTAAATTCCCTAAACCTTAACCATAATCCCTAACCTAAAACTCTAAACCCTAAACTTAATTTTGAGTGTGGGAACATAAGTAGGTGTACTGAAAAGGAGTAGAGAATTTCCATCCCGCATAACATACTTGATGGGATTGACACCATTAAGAAAGGTTCTTATGGAATATAGGAAATGAAAATAAAACATCAGAACTTGAAAGTCTATTTGGAAAGTCAAGGTTCCTTAAAGGGAATTTTTTTAAGGTTGTAATTGGAAAAACCCCTCGCTCATTGAATTCAAGACTCAGAATACTACACCTCTTCACAACGATTCCTTTCTTGCAAGCTATCTCATTAACCATGAACGAAGAGAATGGAAAAATGATGAGATGAAAGTCTATTTCTCAAATGAAAAAATCAAGGCCATATCAGCTATCCCAATTGGTAATCTTAACTGCCAAGATTCGATAGTTTGGCATGCCAACAGGGGGTGGTTCAAAAATTTTGGGGTCATGTGCAATTTATTAAAATAAGGTCCTTAATTTATAATCAGTAAGAGATTGTATAAGTTTTTTTCTTCAAAAAAATATCTTAGTAGAAAATATATTATTATATTATCCTCTTGAGCAACAAAATATCAACTTATAAACGTATGAAAATCAAACATTCTTACTTAAAAGGTGTCATTCTTTTTTTATGTTTAAGTTTTAGATAATTGTTATATATATACACATAATTGTATATATAAATTTATAATTTTTTTACAAATATTAATTTAAGTTCTCTATTTTGGGCCCCTCTCTCTCGGGGCCCTGTACGGTCGCTCCTATCGTGCCTGTCCAAAACCCCCACTGCATGCCAATACAAATAGATGATATACAGTTATGTTCGGGTACCATTCGTTTATGAGTCTGATCTCCCATTCAAACTGACAAATAAAAATTCTCTGCCCCTTTTCGGTACCCTATTTATGACTCGCACTAAAATTTAGGTTTAAGATTTAGGGTTTAGGATTTGTGGTTAGAGTTTAGAGAATTTAAGGTAGAGTTTATTTTTTAGGGCGTAGAGTTTAAGATTTAAAATTTAGGGTTAGGACTTGAAATTTATTTTTTTAATATTTTTTAGTGTTTGGCATAGTCAGCGAAAAAAAATAAAATTTTTATCCGGTTCAAGATTCATGGATACCGACCTTTGTGGGCATATTGTGATGCTACTTACTATCATAAAACAAAAGCAACGTGCATCGCTGTCATTTTTGGAGATTGTTGAGGAGCAATCTTGGGTGGACCTTCAAAGACTGTTATTTCTAACATGGGGGATGGCCTAATGTTATTATTGAATTTGATAGCAAGGGGTTATTTTCCGGCGTTCTACCAAACTACTTTCAAATTGGGAATCTGCTGCTCTTGATTTTGAATATCACATCCTTTCTTTAATTAAAATGCTCTACTCTATCAAAAGATGTTGTAACAAAGCAGTTGATTGGCTTGCAAAAAAAAAAACTTTTCGTAGGCTCCTACTCTTTGGGAACAGTGTTGAATATGTTCTTCAAGAACTGACAGAACTCTTTTAATTCTCTTATAGTTTTATGATATCTATCTTTGATTAAAAAAAAGTTTGTAAATGACTAAAATCAATAGGTTCGTTTTTAACATTAAAAAATATTAATTTAATTATTTAATGTTTCTCGTGGAATAATATCAGTTGAAGGGAACAAACACAATATCGTATCATATTATGCTTTATGAGTAATATTCTTAATTTTACTAAACAAATGGTAACCTTTACCTTACTCAAGCCAATTAATTATATATAATTCCTTTGAAAGATACTACTAATAATAATAGTAATAGTAATAGTCAGGTGGAGTGGAGGATCGGGTTTACAACTCATTTTTAGGGTTTAGTTGGGGTACTGTTAGAAGTTTGACCTATGGCAGCTTGAAAGACTATGTAAAGCCTGTTAAGGGTATGCCAGCTCCGTAAAATAAAATAAAAAAAAAAGAAATCTAAATTTAAAATTAAAACTTGTGTAGAATACAAGGCATTGGGTGTCCCTGTCAGGCTGCATCACACATCTCCACATTCTTAGTCAAATATGTAAGAAAGCAGGAGACGGACAGCTGCAAGTTATAATATAATACGTTTTAAAAAGTATAATCAAAAGAAGGTGGGCCAACCACGAGAAAAAGGACTTTAAGATTGAGAGATTCAAGGTCTCCCATCAAATAAAATATCGGTCACTTTGAAAATATCTCTGGAATACAAGGGTTGCTTCCTTTCCTTGTATCTGCCCAACTCTTTTTATTAGCTTTCTACATAACATCACAAAGGCTGCATGCAGATGCAGTCCACCTTGTTTTCGTGGTGGTGGTGGAGGCGCACTCACGTTTACCGTGCCTTTGATTTACAACTATTCATAGTTCATACCGTGTCTTTGTGTAAGAAGAAAAAACCGGAGTCAAATTTGACGGTAGGTTACCTACAAAACATCAATTCATCTACGGAACATTGAAATTGAAGTTATTTTTCTATTATAATTATTCAAGGAAAGTGTATTTATTTGGTTTACTGGAATGTTAATTTTCATCTACTGCTTATACTTGGTTTTTTCATTGATGTAAAGCCATAGGCTACGTCTCAACTAGTTCAGTATTTGCTTTTTTCTTGGATTAATTATACAAATTTCTTATCAAAAGGGAGAATAAATTATACGGCAAAAAATAAAAGCAAATGAATGTTACGCACTCTAGTCTACCAGAAATTTACCCGCTTCTATATCTGTTCTATATGACTACTCCAATAGATGCTTGGAGGTATATGTTTTTTAATTTAGTTAACTCTTATGCGATTGGAAGTTTGAATTTGTGACTAAAACCGTGTTCCTCAATAAACAGCAAAAATTCAATTGGATTGTACCGAACGCACCGGGAAAAGAGGGAGGGGGTGGAAGGGCCAGCTGTGAAGCCATCTTTTTGACCCAATATGTAGGCTTGACTCGACGGCAAATTATAAAAAAAAAAAAAAAAACATTCTAATTTATTGCTAAAAACATCGAATGAGTTGCAAACAAAAATATTAGCGATTTTATCCCATAAACTTGTTTCTTTTATGTTTTAAAATTATTATTTATCAGGCACATTTTTTTCTACACTCTTTTTAGTTTTTTAATAAAACAAACTTTAATTTTTTAGAGTGAAATTGTAATTTTAATTATTTTAAAACACATTTTTTATACAAACTATTTTCTTTTTGAAACTACGTAAAAAGTCAATAAGAGATAAATTTTAAGGGACAAAAAGAGTATAAAAATATGTAATATTGAAATGACATATGTTTCGATAATATTTTCAGTCGCAACCCATCGCTTTACTTTTTAGTCATTTTTTAGGTGCCGCACAATAGAATTACCCTCACTTGACATAAATATGCATAAGAGAAAAAGTGGTATTTTTTTTGAACATGAGAGAAAAAGTGGGAATTTCGTGCGGGAATCTAACTTACATTACGTGCTTAATTTGTTGGTCATTAATCTTCCATCTTCAATCCCAGCTACCTAGCGACTGCATCTTACGTACCATCTAAAACTAATTAAATAAAATGCATGGCGACAAGAAAACTTTTAAACCCAAATCGAGACATTTTCTAGAAAAAAAAAATCATTAACTGAAAATTTACAATTAAGAAGGGTGAAAGTGAGAATCTAAAAGGAATGAAGAGTTAAAAAACAAGAGTAGACAATGATGTTAGAAGCCAACACAATTCCTTGAGGTTGTAATTCCACCATCCACTACAAGGTTATGGCCGCTAACATATTTAGATTCATCGGTAGCAAGATATAAGGCAGCCTCAGCTATGTCTTTATCCCTAAGTGTTGGACCTTTGAGATTGGCAAGCCCTCTCACGAACTCCTCCATCTTCTCCACTTGTTGTGGGCATGGAATCCCAAAGTTGATGCTGCTCTCCTCGTCCTCATCTTCATCGCTTCTCCACGCATTCACTAGCATGGGTGTAGCCACTCCGAATGGAGAAATGCAGTTCACTCTAATCCCGAACCGCCCTAATTCACAGGCGGCGTTCTTTGTCAGCCCTACAATGGCGTGTTTGGAGGCTGTGTAAGCATGTGGTCCAAGGCCTCCCATCACACCTGCAACACTAGCCGTTGAAATGATGCACCCACCGCCCCTGGGAATCATTGCACGTGCCGCATGCTTGATTCCCAGTGCCATTCCCCTCACGTTCACTCTCATTACATTATCAAACTCATCCACGTCAAAATCCACAATGCTTTTGTGCTTTTTCTGATTCCCAAGCACCCCGGCATTGTTAAAAAGGATGTCCAGCCGGCCATAGCGGGAAATCGTTGAGCTTACTAAGTTCTCAATTTCTTCTTCCAGGCTGACATCACAATGAACAAACGTGACAGAAGAAGACAATGAATTAGCAAGCGCAGCTCCCAGAGTGTCGTTCACATCTGCGATGACCACTTTGGCACCATGTCTAGCAAAAAGCCTCACCGTCGCTTCTCCTATCCCTCTTGCACCTCCCGTCACAATACAAATCTTTCCCTCCAACCTGTATGATTGCAACACCAGGACTTAAATAACTTAAACTATCAAAGACAAGTAGTGCAGCAATGGAGATGGCGTTACCTTCTAGGCTGAGGAGAAGAATTGTTTTCTCTTCCCAAAAGACGGAGGCCTTGCAGGGTACTGTCAGGCATCACTTGAGCAGGCATGATGTTATTTGGAGAACCAAATGTGGAATGGAATGAAATTGTTTATTTTTTGTTGGTAGGAGAATGCAGGACATTTAATTTATAGGCACAGGCAATGAAGGTTAGTGGTGGAGTTTGGGGTGAGCTGTTTTCAATTTGAAAGACTTTTCTGCGCAGCTTCCTAAATTTTCTCAAAGTAATTCATAATTACAGCTACATCCAATAATAGATTTGTATCAGAACAACAAAAAGAATAATATAATGGTATTTGTATATGCATATTGCATGCCTCCCATCTGTCCTCCTGCCCATCATAATGTCATATAGTCCCAAACCCTTCTCATATATTCACTTTCATTTGTTTCTTTCCTACGAAAAAAATATTTTAGATAGCGAAGAATCTTCGGATACATGTTCTATTTCCCAACTTACCACCCTCAATACCTTTTCTCTCGCAAATTAAGGCTATAAGGGAAAATGGCATTTAGTATACTAAGTCCGAGGGTAAGTATTTAAGTATTTTATATACTTTGGCCTAAAATGGTTTGCTTGCATGAGTGATATGAGTTTTGGATTTCAAATGAGATGTGATAACATTTGTTTTCATTATGTTCTGTTTTTATGCACATTAATTTGATATGACATGACTTTGAATCAAGAAAGCATGTGAAAGTACTTTTTGAGTACTACATATTTGAAACATCGATGTGAAATTGCGAAGTGCATGAGGATTATATAAGATTTGATAAGTGCATGTGCATTTAAAAACAAGTTTATTGTGCTTTAAATCGGATATATTGGCTTTGTGTACTTGTGAATATTTCAGATATAGTTCATATGAAACGACTTATAGAAGTTTGAACGTCGGACTCGTGGCTCCACGCGCGAGTGACGATCTGCGTGTCGTCCCTTTGATCGATCCGGGCCGTTAGATTGCTTCTGGATCCAAGGGCAGAAGGTGGCGTCGCTACATCAACCAAGGGCTAGGTTTTTCGCGTTGAGTCTGTACCGTCCGATCAAACTTGATCCAATGGTTCCCTGTCGGCTGTGCAAAGAGAGAAAAGAAGTTAGGGCCTAGATTTTTTATTATACTTTGGGCCGATTGGGCCTTTGTACATAGGGGTATAAATGAGTCGAGCTCGAGTAGTGTAAAGCTCGACTCGTTAAGATTTCGAGTCGAGTTTGAGCTTGAGTAATTTCTAACGAGCCTGAGAAATCTGAGCTCGACTCGGCTCGTTAATATTTCGAGTCGAGTTCAAGCTTGAGTAATTTCTAACGAGCCTAAGAAATCTGAGCTCGACTCGGCTCGTTTAGAACTCGAGTCGAGTTCGAGCTTGATTCGAGCCCAATCGAGTCAAGTGTTGACCGATCTTTGACTGCATTAGACTTGAGTAATTCTTCATATGTCACGTCTCATTTAAAGTCTTGTGAAGAAAAAACTTTGATACACAAGTTGTGTAAACTCAAGCTTGTTAATTTTAGGGTTTAGGGTGTTAGTTTAGGGTTTAGAGATTTATGTTGTTGGGTTTATAAATTAGGATTTAGATTTTAGGGTTTAATACTTATGTTTAGGGTTTATATTTAGGGTTTTAAGTTTAAGAATTTAGATTTTAAATTATAAAAAATAAAAAATTTAGTATATTATATTTTCGAGTAGCTCATGAGCTTTTCGAGTCGAGTATCAAGTAGCTCGGTTCGTCAAGAACTAGAGCCGAGTTCGAGTTCGAGTCGAGTCCAATCTAGTTGAGCTTTGACCAAATTTTGACCGAGTCGAGCTCGAGTAGCTCGCGATCTGTCTCGTCTCATTTACAACCCTATTTGTACATATACATGGACATTTCATTTACTTTAAAAATGTAATAGGATCTTATTTTAAATACAATGGGCTCATTTTATATCTTGGGTTTTATCATTATAATAATAATAATAATAATAATAATAATAATAATAATAATAATAATAATAATAATAATAATAATAACTCACACTTGGTGATAGCAAAAATAAAATAAAAATAATATGAACAAATAAAAGCTTTTGGTGAAAATTCAGTGACAACAGCTGCCCCTCTTCGGTCATTCCAGTGAAACATGAATGGAGCAAAGAACAACATACACTAATTTTCACCAATCAACAAATCGTCAATTACCGAAATTTTCTACTTGCACGGATTGGCAGGTTCCATTCTCCTTATGCTTGAATAGATAAGCAGGTTCCATTCTCCATTCACCCAAACGGATAGATGAGTTTTATTCTTCTTGTGCTCGAATAGATAAGCAGGTTCCATTCTTCATATGCCCGAACGGATAGGAGGGTTCTATTCTCCATATGCTTCAATAGATAAGCGGGTTCAATTCTCCATACGCCCGAACGGATAGGCGGGTTCTATTCTCCTTATGCTCGAATAGTAAGCGAGTTCCATTCTCCATACGCTCGAACGGATAGGCGGCTTCTATTCTCCTTATGCTCGAATATATAAGCGGGTTTCATTCTCCATACGCCCGAATGGAAGGCAGGTTCTATTCTCCTTATGCTCGAATAGATAAGCGAGTTCCATTCTCCATACGTCCGAACGGATAGGCGGGTTCTATTCTTCTTATGCTTGAATAGATAGGCGAGTTCCATTCTCCATACGCCCGAACAGATAAACGGGTTCTATTCTCCTTATGCTCGAATAGATAAGCGGGTTCCATTCTCCATACGCCCGAACGGATTGTCGAGTTCTATTCTCCTTATGATCGAATAGATAAGAGTGTTCCTTTCTCCATACGCCCGAACGGATAGGCGAGTTCTATTCTCCTTATGCTTGAATAGATAAGCAGGTTATTTTGCTGAAAAAGCTTTCATATACATGTGAAAGTGCGATACACGATGCGATTATGATGAGCATGCCCTTAGGGATGTCTAAAACATGAATGCATGTCAAGTTTTATGGTTTTCTTTTTAACTCGTTTAGCCATGCCGAGCAGCCATTTCCTGTATTTTTACTTCACCATTCTCATTCTTTAATCCTCTTTACTTTATTAAAAACATTTGATCTTTGCATACTTGCTCGCTTAAACCAATAATCTTGTACTCTTGATTGGAAGGAAGGACTTCTTCAACTGTCTCTACTTCGCCATTCTCATTCTTTGTACCTCTTTGCTTCACTAGAAACATCTTATCTTCATATATTTGCTCACTGCTTGTACTCCTGATTGGAAGGATGAACTTCTTCAACCGTCTCTACTTCGCCATTCTCATTCTTTGTACCTCTTCGCGTCATTGAAAACATTTGATCTTCATACGCGAACATCTTAAGATCAACTATCATTGTAGTTGATACATCGATATTCAGTGACAAACATTTTTTAGTGGCTCTGAAACTTGAATGGAAATCCTGGTACCTCCAATGTCTGTAAAATTGTTCTCATTATCATGAAAAAAAACTGGCGATCAAGAGGGCATTCTTTGTTTTGCAACACGCCGCTAAGATATCAAGAATCTTCAAACCTCCTTGAGAGTTCTCAAATTTTTGCCTACGCAGAATACTTTGAATTGCTTACATAGGAATCTTTGCAGCAAAACTTATTTCCACCTTGAATGTTTTTATGTGTTAATGCTTCATTTTGAACTCATGCCCCAAGTACAAAACTTAGCCATGGAACACCTCATAGTCCCTATACTTTTTAAAACCTTTTTAAAGTAATGCTAAAAAATCTCTTGCATATTTTAAATGATGTCAAACTCATTGAATCTTATTTCAAAGTACAATGCTTATATAAAAGGGAAAGGTATCAACAAATAACATGAGACAAAATTTTATTTATACTGTGGCAAATAGAAAAGAGGTCACAAAGAAAACAAGTATTCAGACATTAGAGGCCAAAACTCCTCCCGTCGAAACACCATTAGATGCCTTGAAAACTACCCATGCCAAGTAAATTTTTAATATAGTGACAATGCGTAAAGATATGAAGCTTCCCAGATGTCGAGTCCCAAGGATCAGTTTGTAACATGCTTAATTTGTAAATTATCTAAGCCATCCTTTGCAGGTTTTCAACTCAGATCCTCCTTTGGTCTCAAAATGCACTTTATGGGTTTTCATTTTGAACCCTTATTTTTCTTTTTTCTTTTCTCTTTTTCTTTTCTTTTCTTTTCTTGTTCTTTTTCCTTTTTTCCTTTTTTCCTTTCATTTTTCTTTTTAATTGTCATGCATAATACTTCTTAACTGAATCTGAATTTATCGGGCTCTGAAGTTCATCTCCATCCATATTAGCCAAAATCAATGCTCCCCCTGAAAAAACCTTTGTTACAATGTAAGGTCCTTCCCAATTTGGCGCCCACTTTCCTCGGGAGTCACTTTGGGCTGGCAAATTCTTCTTCAATACTAAATCACCTTCTTGGAATTCTCTTGGGCGAACTTTCTTTTCATGAGCCCTTATCATCCTCCTTTGATACATTTTACCATGGCATAGAAATCAAAAGGGAAAAAGAATAGAAATAAAAAAAAACCAAAAAAATTAAAAGAAAAATTCCAAACAAAAGAATAAAAAAAATCAAAGCTTCATCCTCTGATCATCCCTCTTCGTCGGTGTTACAGTCAGATAAAAATTTTACCTTTAAACCTTGCCTTTTCGTCGATGTTGTAGCTCGATCAAATCCTGGTCTTGCCTTTTTGTCAGTGTTGTAGCTAGACCAAAAGTGCCAAAATTTCGATCCTGCCTCTTCGTCAATGTTGCAGACAGATCAAAATTTTAACCTTTAGACCTTGCCCATTCGTCAGTGTTGTAGCTTGGTCAAATCATGGTCTTGCCTCTTCGTCAGTGTTGTAGCTGGACCAAATGTGTCAAAATTCTGATCCTGTCTCTTCGTCGGTGTTGTAGCTGGACCAAATGTGCCAAAATTCTGATCTTGCCTCTTCATCGGTGTTGTAGCTGCATCAAAATTTTTTACTTTTGTTGTAGTTGGACAAAATGTGCCAAAATTTCGATCCTGCCTCTTCGTCAGTGTTGGAGCTGGATGAAATTTTTTAACTTCAGACTCTACCTCTTCGTCGGTATTGTAACTGGCTCAAACTCTACTAACTCCTAGTCTTGCCTCTTCGTCAGTGTCGTAGCTAAACCAAATTCACTAACTCTTGATCCTGCGTGTTTGCTGGTGTCGTAGCTAGATCAACCTTACTAACTATAGACCTTGCATCTTCGTTGGTGTTGTAGCTTAGTCAAAATTTACTAACTTTTAAATTTTTCTCTTTGTCAATGTTGTAGCCAATAAAAAATAAAAAAGAAACAAAAGGAATGTTGAGTTGATCAAACAATTGCAAATGGCCAAGAGGGAGTGAATTGGTGATAAAAATTTTAAGGGTGGAAATTTAGAAGAATAAAAATTGAGACACAAGGCAATTAGAGTGGTTCAAGTTCTCCAATGAACTCTACATCCACTACCTTAGCTCCCACTAAGGATTTTCAACCAATTCACTACTTGAATTCTTCCCCTTTTCTTGGATGAGGAGCAAACCTTACAATTTGATTAAGCTTTCTACCTAAAGCTTAATCAACTCACTTTACAAAGAAGAATTTTTGGTAAACTTTACAAATTCCTCTCTAAGGATAAAGTTTACCCAATTACAATCTCACACTCCCCAAACTCACAATAAGAATTACAATGAAGAACACAAAGGAGTTGGGTACAAAGATTTGACTCTAAAGAACAAAGTTTGGATTTGAGTGCTTTGATGTTGCTTGTAGGTTCAATAGTTGTTGCTGGTGCATTTGAGACTTGTTTTTATATCCTTGTATTGATTTCTAGACGTTTGGGTGGTTAAGATCATCAATAGAGCCGTTGGACTGTAATTTCCCGCAATAAATGATGCTCAACAACCAACTGTATCGGTATGGCACGGGGGCGTATCGGTACCAGTCTCAAACAAGAAAGAGCCGTTGTGACTAAAAAACAGGGCATATCGATACGCTTGAAGGGCGTATCGGTACGACATTAAGGGGTGTATCGATACGGTTCCAATGCGTATCGATACGCTATAGATTAAAGTCTTGCCCAAATGAATTTCATATCCATATGGGGTTATATTGTATTGGTACGCTATGAACGATTAAAATTCCAGTGTTAAAAAATCGTATCGATACACATAAGGGTATCGATACGCCTGGGCGTTTTGTTGAAGTTTGACTTGAAAACACTTGAAGAGACTTAGAGAAATTTGAACCTTTAAGTATGTTTTGTCTTGAAATATAGTTTGGTTCAAAAAGGCTTATCAAAATGTGAGACTTTGAAAAATACTTAAAAAATATTGTTTTGCAATTTAGTCCATAAGTTAAATTGTTATATCAAAATCAATTTTAGTTTCACAATCTCCCCTTTTTGATATAACAAAACCAAATATAAATTTTTAAGTTTTGAAACTTTTGAAAAGCTTACTCCCCTTAATTTAAGATAGGTTTTCAAAATTAAGTTTTAAGTTTTCAAAATTGGCTCTATAATCCTTCTCCCCTTTTTGTTAGATCAAACATAAGCACAAGGTAGGATAATAGCAACAATGATATTATTGAATTTAAATCAAACTTCAAACTTAAAGCAACAAAATAGTTCATAGTAACAAGTCCAAACTCAAATCCTAAAATATAAACAAAAATCATAGAGTACTAAACATAGGTGCATAAACAATGAAACTAAATGACATGAGATGATATGCAAAAACTACTCGTTCCCACTATCATCGTTATCTTCGTCCTCATCGTCTTGAGTAGGTTGATGCCTCCTAGATTGATTAAGCTAAGCACCATGGAAGGTAGTGAGAGATACATCCATGGAGTTTTGTTGAAGAGCTATGGCTTTCACTTGATCCTCCAACGATGTGAAGCGAGTGTCAAGACCCTTGACTCGATCTTCCAAGGATGTGAATCGAGTGTCAATAGCTGCAAACTCGGCTTCCATGTTTCTGAATTTCTCATTAAGGAAAGTAATGAGATTGTCCATGGAGGAAGAAGCAATCGGAGCACCTTGAGAGATTGAAAGGGCGTGTGGAGAATCGGCTGGAGCATCTTGTCGAGGAGATCGAGGGACACGAACCCATTCATTATCAACATAAGATAAGTGAGCACGAGAGAGGGAACGTTCATCAATAGGTTTGCCAAGGGATTCAAGAAAATCATGTGTGCAATCAATCTTAAGGGAATGGAATATGTGACTCAACGCCGTAGAGTAGTAAAAGGATTTTACTTGGTCGGTGTGACGGTGTTGGACTAGATACACAAGGTCGGAGAACATGATTTGACAAAGGTTAGGACTCTTACCCTCCCGAAAACACCTAAGCCAAAAGTCGTCTACTTGACGGATTGTTGAAAATTTCCTTCCCGATGGATGAAAAAACCATGTAATAAGATAAATAATTTGGTCATGAGCATTTAAAACATTTACAGAACCTAGAGGGCCTTGAACTAAGGACTTCTCATCATCAATCCCTATAGTTTCAAAACCAAATGCTTTGCAAAGAACATCTTGATCAATTTGAAAAGTTTTGCCCATTAGGTGTGACTCGATAGCAACAACATGTTCTCTATCTTCATCATAAATGCATATAGCATTATAAAACAAATTTGTGACCAAGTTTCGATAGACAATGGGAGGAAGGTTCAAAAAGCTTATAAATTTCCATTGTGGAATCAAAGGAAGGTATTGAAACTTAAAACGGTCAGAGTTTAAAAACGAAATAGACACGACACGTTCTTCTCTAAGAGTGAAACCTTGAAAAAGCTTATAACGTGACATATCCGAAGGGGTTTGAAAAGAATGTTGGATTATATAAGGAAGATTCTGTTTTGGGTTACCCTCTTCATTATCCATAGGATCGTAAGTAGTGGCAAGGTAACGTCTCGCTCTTTTTTTGGTGCCATATCCTACAAAACATCAAAACAATTCGAATATGTATGCAATTAACATCTCATTCAATCCAATAAATTCCAATAATTCAAGGTATTTTGAAAATCAATTTTGATGTTAAAAATATATACATCTATAAAAGAAAAGATTGGTTAAACTTTTTTTCAAAAAAACAGTTTACAAAAAATATACGATATAAAGTTATATTAGAATAAAAAATCGGATTTTGAAAAGTTTTTTTGTAAAAACTTGAAATCCCATATCACAAGTATATGTTTTATACAAAAAACTAAGTTAAAACAATTACTAAAAACAAACGAAAATTAAATAGAAAAGAAAATTTATACCTTGATTTACTAGAATGGATGAATGGGTTGATGTGAATGCACAAGATTGTTGACAAAGCTTTGCTTTGATGTGTAGATCAAAAACCCTCAACGAATTTTAAGTTTGATGTGAAAAAATTGAAGAATTGAGGGGTTTTTTATAGGGATGTGCGGTTAGGGTTTGTATAGAAAAAAGGGGAAAAGTTTTAAAGTGATTTTGGCAAAATACCAGCCCTATTTTAACTCTCCGTCGAGACTGTATCGGTACGCTTGTAGAGCGTATCGATACGCGTTTGCCCTAATTTTTAATTTACCTTTAATACCGTATCGATACGCGTGGTCGTATCGATACGGTTTGACCTGTATCACTTCCCTTGACTAACCCGTATCGATACGCGTGACCGTATCAATATAGTTTGACCTGTATCATTTCCCTTGATGAACTTGCATCGATACGCTTTTACCAGATAAGGCATTTTTGACACTTTTTATGTTCAAAAATCCAACTTTAAACATCCCTAAATGCACATGAATGACATATGAACAAGTTTTAATGGCTAAAATTAATGCATACTCCCCTAGCAACATGCATAGAAGCAAAAAGAGGAAAATTAACACAAGCATGAATATCAACCATTTTTCAAGCAAATTTTTGACCATTTGGGACTTAAAAGGGTCAAGAAAGGCTAGTTAAACCTAACTCTCTCGTAAGGATCCAAAAACGCTCTTTATCTAAGGGTTTTATAAATATATCCGCTAATTGGTTCAATGTATCGATATATTCTAGAAAAACATCATTTTTCAACACTTGATCTCTAATGAAATGATGTCTAATTTCTATATGTTTGGTTGTAGAGTGCTGGATTGGATTCTTAGTGAGACAAATGGCACTAGTGTTGTAACACCTAAGGGATATGGTTTCTACTTGAACACCATAATCTAAGAGTTGTTGCTTCATCTAAGGGACTTGAGCACAACAACTCCCTAAGGATATGTACTCCGCTTCGATGGTAGATAAGGCTACGCTATTTTGTTTCTTAGAGAACCAAGATACGAGCACACTACCTAAGAATTGGCATGTCTTGGAGGTACTTTTCCTATCTATCTTTCACCCCCCATAATTCGCATCCGAATAAGTATGAAGGCTAAAGGAAGAATCCTTAGGATACCAAAGACCTAAGTTAGGTGTGTCTCTAAGGTATCTAAAAATTCTCTTAATGGCTACTAAGTGTGATTCTCTAGGACTAGCTTGGAACCTAGTACACAAGCAAACACTAAACATGATATCTGGCCTACTTGCGGTAAGGTAAAGCAAAGAACCTATCATGGATCTATAGAGCTTAGAATCAACACACTTACCTCCTTCATCTTTGTCAAGCTTTATAGAAGAGCTAATAGGAGTGACTTGAGGCTTTACATTCTCCAAGCTGAACTTTTTGAGCATATCATTCACGTACTTTGCTTGATTTATGAAGTTGTCATCCTTCCTTTGTTTAATTTAGAGCCCCAAAAAGAATGAGAGCTTCCCCATCATGCTCATCTCAAACTCACCATGCATTAGCTTAGAAAATTCTTTGCAATAACATTCATTAGTAGAATAAAAAATGATATCATCAACATAGATTTGTACTACTAAGATGTCATTACTATATCCTTTTATGAAAAGTGTAGTATCCACCTTACCTTTTTCAAAACCTTTTTAAATTAAAAAGTTTGAAAGTCTTTCATACCAAGCTCTAGGAGCTTGTTTTAAACCATAAAAGGGCTTTAGTTAGTTTAAAAACATGTTTTGGAAATTTTGAATCCTCAAAACCCGGTGGTTGTTCAACATACACTTTTTCATTTATAAAACCATTTAGAAAAGCACTTTTTACATCCATTTGAAAAAGCTTGAAATCATGGTAACATGCAAATGCTAGAAGCATCCTAATAGCTTCCATCCTAGCTACAAGTGCATATGTTTCATCAAAATCAATTCCCTCTTCTTGAGTGTAACCTTGAGCAACAAGCCTAGCTTTGTTTCTCACTATGTTACCACTCTCATCTAGTTTATTCCTAAAGACCCATTTAGTTCCTATAGTAGATTGATTAATAGGCCTTTCAACTAATGTCCATCCTTTAATTCTCTCAAATTGATTTAATTCTTCTTGCATGACCAAAATCCAAAAATCATCTTTTAATAATTCTTTGATATTTTTAGGCTCAATGTATGAAAGAAATGCAACATAGTTCATTAGTTTGAGAGAGGATCTAGAAGTTACCCCCTTCGATGGATCATCAAAGATTTTACCATCTTTGACATAGTTGAATTCCTTGGGCAAGTTACCTCCTTTTTCCTCAAGAGTCACGTCCTTCAAGGCTTCAAGAGGTGGATCTTGTGCATCTTTTTCTTTGATTGGAATCTCATCCACCTTTGACATTTTTTGTCCATCAATGGCTTCAAGGACCCCTACATCATCATCATCATAAGAATCCTTCCTCGGAAGGAGGTTATTATCGAAAACAACATGTATAGACTCTTCTACTACTAAAGTTCTTTTATTAAATACACGATAGGCTTTAGAGTTTAAAGAATACCCTAAGAAAATAGCTTCATCACTTTTAGCATCAAATTTACCTAAGTTGTCTTTTCCATTGTTTAAAACAAAACACTTGCATCCAAATGGATGAAAATAACTAATGTTAGGCTTCTTAGATTTTAAAATCTCATATGGTGTTTTCTTTAAAATTGGCCTAATCATTACTCGATTTATAATGTAGCAAGTGGTGTTTGTGGCTTTCGCCCAAAAATATTTAGGTGAATTATTTTCACAAAGCATGGTTCTATCCATTTCTTGTAAAGTTCGATTTTTCCTCACAAAGCAAGGTGCGAAAAAATTGTGGCTAATCTCATTTTCATTTACAAAACTCTTCAAATCCTAGATTTTGAAACTCGGTTCCATGATCACCTCTAATATGGGAAATTTTAAGCTCAATATCATTTTGAGTTATTTTTGAAAATGTGATGAATTTTTCTAAAGCCTCATCTTTTGTACTTTAGAATAGAACCCAAGTAAACCTAGAATAGTCATCAACAAGTACAAAAGCATACGATTTACCACCCAAGCTCATAGTCCTAATAGGCCCAAAAAGATCCATATGAATTAATTGTAAACATCCACTAGTAGAGACATCATTAATGAATTTAAATTAGGTTCTATGTTGTTTATCCTTAGAGCATGCATCACATATTTTATCATTAGAAAACTTAAGTTTTGGTAAACCTCTAACTAGATCAAGGGAAATTAATTTTTCTAAAACACCCATGCTAGCATGTCCTAATTTTCTATGCCAAAGCCATGAGTCATGTTCATCATGTGCAACTAAGCATGCATGAGATGGATGAATGTCATCTAAATGCACCATGTAAATATTTCCTATTCTATGCCCTATGAGCATTAATTGATTCGTTTTAATGTTCACTATTTTGCAACCATTTTTATCAAATAGAACATTAAAACCTTTATCACATAATTGACTAATGCTCAACAAATTATGTTTAAGACCGTTGACATATAAGTCATTTTCAATGAAAATAGAAGAGTGATTACCAATGAAGCCAATTCCTTCAATGTGGCCTTTGGAGTTGTCACTAAAAGTTACTACTTTACCACTCTTTGACTTTAGTTCCAAGAATCTACTCTTGTCAATGGTCATGTGTCTTGAGCATCCACTATCAAGGTACCATGAGTTTTGACATGAAGCTTTGGCCTTGTAGCAATGCTCCCCCTACAAACAAAGAAATTAAGCTTTCGTTTTTGGTACCCAAATCATTTTGGGTCCATGTGTGTTAGCCCTCAAAACCTTGGTTCCCTTAGGAATCCAAGAAGCAATATCATTCATATTATTAGAAACAATGAGTTCCTTAGGAACCCAAACACTCCTAATTCTTTGACTTTTAGATTGCTTAGAAAAATTTCTTTGTTTAGGATGAAAAAGTTTTCTTTTTACATATTGAGTTTTAGAAGAATTTCATTTTTCAAAATTGTTTCTCCCAATAGTAATAGAAGTTTTAAGATTATCCACCTCCTTTGTGTGATAATCTTGAAAATCGAAAGAAGTTTTTCAAGATCAAGATTTTTCTTCTTAAGATCATTTGAAAGATTTATTAAGTATAAAACCTTATTTTCCAATTCCGAGTTAGATTTTGAAAGAGAATCATTTTGAATTTTTAAATCAGAAATATTTTTCTTATTTCTCAAAATTGACTCTTTATATTTTTCAACTAACTCATCATAGACCTCTTGCAACTCATCATATGGATCTTGAAGCTCATCATAGGTAAAATCAAAATTAGATGAGTTGAGGTTTACCTTTGGATCATCATCAATGGCCATGAGACAACGGTTAGCCACTTCCTCCTCCTCCTCGGATGACTCCTCGTCACTCCAAGTTGCCACTTGAGCTTTGAGCTTGTTCTTCTTCCCAAAACTCTTCCTCTTCAATTGAGGGCACTCGAAATGGATATGGCCGGATTTCTTACACTCATAGCAAATGATTTGGTCCTTCTTATATTCTTTACTCTTGTTCTTGAAGTCCCCTTTTCTATGGAACTTTCTCCCTCGGTTGGACTTCATGAAGCGAGTGAATCGTTTGGCCAACATGGCCATCTCCCCATCTTCATCTTCACTAGAATCGCTTTCATGATATGAAGCTTTAAAAGCGATTCTAATCTTCTTCTTCCCAACCTTCTTCTTCTCCATTTTCTTTTCTTCTTCTCTTCCCTTCTTCATGATCTCATGGGTAAGCAGAGATCCCACAAGAGCATCTAGCTTGAGAGTCTTCAAGTCTTGAGCTTCAATAATAGTCGTTCTCTTGCTATCCCATGATTCCGAAAAAATATATAACAACTTCCTCACTAGTTTGTTTTCGGGAATGATTTCATCGAAGCTCTTCAATCTATTGACAATGACCGGGAATCGATCAAACATCTTGGAAACACTCTCATCGAGATCCATTTTGAAGTTTTCATAGCTAAGATTGAGTAGACTGATCTTTGTTTCCTTGACATTGCTAGTTCCCTCATATATTGTCTCGAGGGTGTTCCAAACTTTCTTCGCATTCTCGATCGAGGAAACCTTGTAGTAGATATCCAGACCAAGAGCACAAAAGATGACATGTAGATCTTTATCGTTGACTTGCATCCTTCTTCTATCATCTTCGATCATTTCAGCTTTGACCTTTGGGACAAGTCTTCATTCATCGTCTCTCTTCATCGGAATGTATGACCCTACTTCAACTACATCCCATACCTTGTTATCGGTAGACTTGATGAAGAGTCTCATCATATTCTTCCAATATGGGTAGTTATCCTCATTGAAGAATGGTGGTTTGATGGTAAATTGGGACTCGTAGAGGTTGTAAGCGGAGGTGGATGCCATTGCTTGACTAGTTGTTGATCAAACTCTCCCAGAATCGACACAAGAGGGTTGTAATCCTTCCAATGAGTGTAGCTCTGATACAAATTGTTGAGTTGATCAAACAATTGCAAATGGACAAGAGGGGGCGAATTGGCGATAAAAAATTTTAAGGGTGGAAATTTTGAAGAATAAAAATTGAGACACAAGGCAATTAGAGTGGTTCAAGTTTTCCAATGAACTATACATCCACTACCTTAGCTCCAACTAAGGATTTTCAACCAATTCAATACTTGAATTCTTCCCCCTTTCTTGGATGAAGAGGAAACCTTACAATTTGATTAAGCTTTCTACCCAAAGCTTAATCCACTCACTTTACAAAGAAGAGTTTTTAGTAAACTTTACAAATTTCTCTCTAAGGATAATGTTTACCCAATTACAATCTCACACTCCCCAAACTTACAATAAGAATTACAATGAAGAACACAAAAGAGTTGGGTACAAAGATTTGACTCTAAAAAACAAAGTTTGGATTTGAGTGCTTTGATATTGCTTGTAGGTTCAATAGTTGTTGCTGGTGCATTTGAGACTTGTTTTTATACCTATGTATTGATTTCTAGCCGTTTGGATGGTTGAGATCATCAATAGAGCCGTTGGGCTGCAATTTCCCGCGATAAATGCTGCTCAACAACCAACCATATCGGTACGGCACGGAGGCGTATCGGTACATGTCTCAAACAAGAAAGAGCCGTCGTGACTGAAAACAGGGCATATCGATACGCTTGAAGGGCGTATCGGTACGATATTAAGGGGTGTATTGATACGGTTAACCGTATCGATACATATTTTACTTACTGGAATCCTGAGTTGAGTTTTGATAAAAAGCGTATCGATACACTCCCTTAGTGTATCAATACGGTTCAACGATCATTTAAAATTTAGGATACCAACTAACTGACAAGCCAACATTCGAAAATTAAATGCAAGGATTTTGCAAAGGTCATCACATCGTATCGATACGGTGACGTGTCGTATCATTACGCTATAGCAGAATAATATTTTGATAAGAAACCTGTATCGATATGGTTCCAATGCGTATCGATACGCTATAGCTTAAAGTCTTGTCCAGATGAATTTTGTATCGATACGGGGTTATACTGTATCGATACGCTATGAACGATTAAAATTCTAGTGTTGAAAAACTGTATCGATACGCATAAGGGTATCGATACGTCTGGGCGTTTTGTTGAAGTTTGGCTTGAAAACACTTGAAGAGACTTAGAAAAATTTGAACATTTAAGTATGTTTTGTCTTGGAACATATTTTGGTTAAAAAAGGCTTGTTAAAATTTGAGACTTTGAAAAATACTTAAGAATTAATTGTTTGCAATTTAGTCCATAAGTCAAATTGTTATATCAAAATCAATTTTAGTTTCACAAGGAAGAAAAAAAAGCAAAAAAAAAACAAAAGAAAAAAAAAAGGAAATGAAAAATTATGTTAGATCTTGTCTCTCCGTCGGTATTGTAGTTGGATCAAACATCAGAGCCTTCATTCTTCGATCTCGTCTCTTCGTTAGTGTTGCAGCTAGATCAAACATCAGATCCTTCATCATTCGATCATATCTCCCCATCGATGTTGTATTTAGATCAAATGTTAGAACCTTTATCCTTTGATCTTATCTCTTCGTCAGTGTTGTAGCTGGATCAAGTTTTGCAAACATTGCTTCTTCGTCAGTGTTGCAGCTAGTCAAATTTTCTCCAAGTATTGTGTCGTCGTCAGAGTCGTAGCAAGTCAAACTCATTTTGCTCCTCCAATGGATCACCATAGTTTGAAGAATTTATCTCCCCAACGCATCACCCTATTTTGAAGATTTTGCCTACAAGAGCGGTCGAGAAGATCAAGTGAAACTCAAGAAGAAGCGGTGGCCTAAGAAATGAGCCCTAGCTTGGCCGGACAAAAAAGGTCCTCTTTTTGTCTTTGCTCCATTGTCGTTGCACAAAAATGAGAAAAGAGGGGTAGCTGTAGATGCCCAATTTTTTCTGGGCATAACCCAATAGCCAATAGCCAAATTAAACCTAAAACCAAAATCGAAAAATTAAAAACTAGATCCTTTTATTATTATTATTTCCTTAACCCAATTACATACCCAATAAAACCCATTTACAACCGGCCCAACATACCCATCCATACATTTAACTCATACCCAATAACCAAAATAAAGCCAAATACCTAAATAATTAAAAATAACCCTAATAACTAAAAAATTCAAAACCCTAGTATCATATCCCTATCTGTCGCTGTCGCCCCTTAGCTTTCCAACTCCCTGCGCGTGGCCGCCACACGTGGCTCCTCAGTGCCCTGTGACCGCCACGCGTGACTCCATTGGCCACTTCCGCCGCCCATGCTTGATCCACTGCCCTGACTCCTCCGTGCCACCGTCCCACAGCATAAAAAAGAAAGAGTCAGGTCTTAAAGAAAGCATGATTAGATCTGAAACAGCAGATTTTAGTGGATTTCTTATTTTTAATTTGCATGTATATCTAAAAGATGTAATCAAAATTGGGTATTTAAACCCAATACGCGATCGATGTAAAGGGGATCAGAATTCAAAATAATAAAAGAAATACACAAAAAAATCTCTACTTTTCATTCCATTCGAAGCAAAAAAAAACAAAACAAAAAAGAGACTGAAACTCGAAGTAAAAAATATAAAACCCTTTCGGTTTTTTGTTAGATCCAAATAAATACGGAGGGATTTAAGAAAAATTAACCTTAGATCCTAACTTAGGACCCAAAACCGAATCACTCTGGCTTCTTGCATGTACTCCACCCGCGATTCACGAGGGTTCTCTGTTGCCAGCAAATGACGACCCACGACGGATCTTGAGCGATGATCGACTCGACAGAGAGTGAGGGAGAGTTTACTTATTTTTTTAAATTGAAGACATAAAATGAATTTTTTGGTCAAATGGTACATAGATACACTCTTCAAGACGACATTCCTTTGGGCGTCATTGTTCAGCACTAAAACGAATGTCGTTTCATGCTTGTACCCGACGCGGAGATCCGACCTAGAAGAAGATCTGCACGCTTTTGGATAAATGGGGAAATTGCATATTTGTCCTTTCCGCCTTTGTATCCTTCACATTTCGCCATTTAATTTATGTTTTCATGCAATTTCGTCCTTTACTTAATTTCTGTTTTATTATTACTTACTTAAATAATAATAATAATAATAATAATTATTATTATTATTATTATTATAATTATAATAATAATTATTATATTGTTGTTATTAACATTACTAACATATTACTTATATTATTAATATTATTATGATTATTGTTATTATGATTATATATATATATTATCTATACTATTATTATTTTTTTTATATATATTTGCTGTTATATTATTGAAATTACTACTGTTATATTATTATATTATTAATTGTTATTATTACTACCAATATTATTATTTACTTATTATTTCTATATTAACATATACATATATGTCCATATATATTCTACATTCATCCGTTTTAAATTGAATTTTAAATTGAAATGACCATTTTTTATTAGCAATTCTCGTGAAAAACGTGCATCGAACATATATGACACCATATATATTTGCTTTCATGTTAATCTCTAATATAAAAATATCTTTTTAATCCTACACTATAATATTTAAGATAATATTCTTTTAACCGGGGTCTCACGAAATTATGTCTCGGACTTAAAGGGGCGTAAGTTTCTCGTTAGTCCCGTATAAAGGAGTGTTCTTTTAAATATAATTTATAATAAAATTCATGCATTCAGGGATCTCAATTTTTAAATTTAATTCGAATTCGTAATTTCTATTGTAAAACAATACATAGTCGACTAGGTATGAACTTTGGGGGCTGTGGGGGTGCTCACCCTTCCCCACACGTAATAGACTCCCGAACTCATTTCTTTGGTTTCGCAGACTAAAACTCGTTGTTTTAATAAAAATATCAAAAACAAGTTTTATTTAAATAAACAGGTTTTCAAGTGATCCAATCTCACCTAAATTAAAAAGATTGGTGGTGACTCCCGTTAAAAATATTTTTTTTTTGTAAAAAACGAGTCAAGCTCGCGGGACCGTTATTACAAAATGCTTGAGACTAGTTTTAAACAATAGCATATGTGATTTTTTTTGAAATCAAATACCGCATGAGTAAAACACATACTACCCTTACGACAAACAGACACTGGAACCCAACATCCTTACAAAACACATACAACCCTTAAGACAAAAGAAAAAACTCACACGACATCACCTCATCCCCTCTGATAAAGCCAACACAGAGAATAGATGAGAAATTGGAGATTTCCTTTAGAGAAAATTAGAAGATTAAACCCCAAGAAACCAAAGTGTAGGAGTAGCCTCAAGGCGGATGGGTAGCTCGATTCCCTGAGCGTGGGATGAAGCTGAATCGACATGCAACAAAGTTTTTTGCCAGATTCTTCCCATCCCAGATTGTCGCACGGATGGTAGAGTAATCGCCATCAACAGATCTCAACTTCTGAATAACAGTCCTCGAATCACTCTCTAATATGATTTGGTGAAACCCCAAGTTTGCAGAAAAGAAGAGACCGTGCATGGCCGCCCTTGCTTCTGCCAAAAAAACCAAGGTAAACCCACTCTACAAATTCACACAAGCCCCCATCACTTGACAATTTTCGTTATGAGCAATAACTCCTGAGTATGCCGATTTCGATGTAGGGGAACAAGAAGCATCAACATTTATCTTCACTCCAACCGATTTGTGGGGGAGTCCACTATGTAGATACACTTTGGGCCGAAACAGAAAGTCATTGCAAGGCTGCTCATATTCGCGACCATAGCTCTTTACAAAGGTAGCAATCTCATCAGCACTCTGTTGTTTTCCTTCAAAAAGCATTTTATTTCTTGCAAACCATAGAGCCCAGATTGTGTATGCCATTTCTACTTGCCTATTCCCTTCTTACTGATTAAACAACCATGAAAGTCATTTTTGGTAGGATAGGCTATTTGCTTCTTGTGACCATGACAAACCTAGCTTAATCTACACTTTTCAGCAGTAAAACATTCACGAAAAACATGAGAAAGTGACTCGCAATCATTCTGGCATCTAAAGCATTTAGCATCAGGGGCCACTCTTCTTTGAACTAGATTCTGCTTTGTTGGTACATAGTTCAGAATATTTTCCAAACCATAATGCGAACCTTCGATGGGCAACCGAGACTCCAATTCGTCGATAACAAACTCTTCCAAACTGAATTAAACTGGCTAGAAGGAAGGAGGGCTTTATAGCCACTCCTCATAGTGTAAACTCCTGGGCTTTTTCCATTCCGGATTTGTTTATCACATAGAGGATGCATAGGAAGATCAATACTCAAGATAGCTGCGGCGTCTCTCGTAGAGAAGGAGTTTATTATAAGCTCCTGATCCCATATAGTAGAATTAGGATGCATAAGGTCACTAACCCGATATAGGTCAGGGATTGGAGGGGAATCAACTAGCCTGTTCTCATCTCCTGGTAACCAATAATCCTCCCATATTTCTACCGAGTGGCCATTCCCAAGTTGCCAGCGAATACCTTTCTGTAGTAAACCTTTTGAGCTCCTTATATTGCGCCAAGTGAGAGATGGATTTAAGCCTAAATTTGAGTCTAGAAAACTGGAATTAGGGAAATACTTCACCTTCAAGATTCTAGACGCAAGGGAACGAGGATTCTCCATTAGTCGCCAACCTTGTTTTTCCAATAGGACTATGTTGAATTTTGAAAAATCTCGGAACCTTATACCCCCATTCTCTTTCAATTCACATAGAGCAGACCATGAACACCAATGAATACCCTTTTTGTTGCCCGACTTCTGCCACCAGAATCGTGCAACAATCATTTCCAATTCTCGGCAGAAAGTAGATGGTAATAAGAAACAATTAATGGTATAAATGGGAATAGATTGAAGCACGGATTTTATAAATATATCTTTTCCTCTTGTAGACAACGATCTTGTGCTCCAACAAATAATGGCTTAATGGGTCCCCTTGCCTGAGCCCCCTGGATGGTGTAAAGATATCCCCACCACACCATTTAACATTATCGAGTAGGACACTGTAGCTATGTATTTCATGATTCGAGTTATCCATAATTCAGAAAACCCCATTTTACGCAACATCGCCTCTACAAAATCCCACTCAACACGTTTATACGCTTTGCTCATATCTAACTTCAGTGCGAAAGAACCTTGCCTCCCGAACCTTTTGTTCTTGAAATTGTGAAGAATTTCATAAGCCACCAAAATGTTATCGGATATTAATCGACCCGACATGAAAGCACTTTGTGCTTCATCAATGCATAAATGGAGGACAACTTGGAAACGATTCACAAGCATCATCGAAATGATCTTGTACAACACATTACAAAGGCTGATTGGTCTGAACTGGGACATGTGTTGTGGGTTATCTACCTTTGGGACTAGAACAATTCTTGTATGATTAATCTCAACAATATTAGTCTCACCATTCATGACACTAATATATTAATCAGCTACTCCCGTGCCCACAATATGCCAGAGTCGTTTGTAAAACACCGCACCAATCCCATCTTCTCCCGATGCTTTTAGAGGAGACATGGACTTTAGTGCTGCCCAGACTTCATCACGAGTAAACACTTGATCCAAACTTTCATTTAAATTAGAATTTATACACTGTTCCACACCCGCTAGTATCTCTACTGGGGAATTAGTGCCACCCAATGTAAAAAGAGAAGAGAAAAAATCGAAAGATATATTCAGTAATCCATCATTTGTGTTAAAAGAATTACCCGTATCATCGACGAGCCTTTCAACCCGGTTCCTTTTCCGGTGATGTGATGCAAACCTATGGAAGAACACAGTGTTCCTATCTCCATTTCTCATCTAATTAGCCCGAGCTATCTATTACCAATAGATCTCTTCCTTGTCATCTTCAACATTGAGAGCAAGCTTTATGTCAATTATATCCGCAAGAACTTCATCACTAATTGTCTGGTCAAATAATTCCGACAACCGTGTTTGTTAAATTTTCCACAGTGACCTTCTTTTCTCGCTTTAACTTCTGGAACCAGAACTCCAAACCCGATCCCATCTGTTTCAATTTGTTAGGGATCGAACCTGTAGTGGAGTCCCATAATGAATAAACCTCTTCTTCACACGTGTCTTCCAATAATCAAGCTTCTTCGAACTTGAAATGCCAAACACGTGGAGACGATGGAGCAGCAGACGTGTTTACAAGGAGATGGCAGTGGTCTGAGAAAGCATGTACCAGGTGATCCAACCGGAAATTTGGAAAAAGTTCCCACCAGCGAATATTTGCAACAACACGATCCAAACGTTCTCGAATATTGGACGATTGTAGTCCCTTTTTCCCAGGTGAACCACTGTCCATTATAGCCGATATCATCAAGAGCACAATCTAATAAAACTCTTCAGAACTCACTCATTTGATGTTCATTACGAGGTAAACCACCTTGCTTTTCAATTGAGAAAGCAATTTCATTGAAATCCCCAATCACCAACCAAGGTATCCCCATAGAATCATCCAATTGGCATAATAAATCCCACGCTGCACTTCAAAATTGTTCTTTTGGTTCCCCATAGAAACCAGTACACCTCCACGTCTTCCCATCCGAATCATCATCTATAAAAACATCAATATGCCTCCTAGAATAAGAGCGTAGCGAAACTGTACAGTTCTCCTTCCAGCCGGTAGATAGTCCCCCACTTCTACCAACCGCGTCCACATTAATACCATTTTGAAAACCACACCTTCTTTGTACTTGCGCCATTTGTACACACCGTAGTTTAGTCTCGCTGAAGAAAACTACGGAGGGGTTAATATCTCGCAGCATATGCTAGAGCGACCCACCGTCCGAGGCTGCCCCAAGCCTCGAACGTTCCAGATTAAGAGTTTCATAACTCTCGGCTGACTTGTCCCTGTAGGTCTACCAATAATTTAGAGTTTTTGCTGCTTTTAGCAGCCGCATGTGACACAGTAACATTTGTACCCGATACATCCTCTAAATGAGCAGATAGAGTGCGTGGCCTTTTAACACCTTCTGGAGGAGATATTGGATTTTCTTCTAGTCCTAAACCCATATCCACATCCATAATGGGCATATTAGAAGGACCAATAAGGCTTAAGACCGGCCCAACTTGGCTCTCAAACCCAGCATATTGTTTCCTTGGCCCAACCGAGATTTCCTTTGTTGTGGAATCTTCAGTTAAATTCCCTTTAGTCGTGTCCCCTGTAACTGGTAACCCCCTCCCGACACAATAGGCAACCATTGGAAACCACTATTCTAAAACCTGCCATCCCCCGACCGAGAAGTTGCCGGAGCACCCACAACCAAACCTCATTCTTCAATTAACCAACGACTTTTAGCAGCCGCCGCCCGACGAGGTGGAGCACGTAGCGAACCAGCCCATGCAAACTGAAATTCTTTACCAGGGTGTAAAACTCGCAATGGGCAAAAACTTTCACCATGACCCAGCTTACCATAAATAAAACAAAATAAGGTGAGCTTTTCGTAATCAAAACGATCATAAGTGTAACGCCCCGGTTTTGGGCTTAGAAGTTTTGGGCGTTGACCGGTTTGGTCAAAGTGTTGTTCGAATCTAAAAGGGTGAATTTAGGAAAGCCTAGTTCGGGTTGCATTAAAATTATGGAAAAATGTTCTAAAATCATCTTTTAATATAATTAAGTGAACTGTGAAATCAATTTTGGAAAATGAGTTTTGGAAGGGTGACATTTTGGCTAGTGACCAAAATGTAATTTTTGAAAGTTTTGTGACTGTTTTAGAAAGGGTTGAAACTTTGAATCTTTAAGGAGCTATTATTCCAAAAGTAGTTTCTCCAGATTTTTCTAAGATATTTTAAGCTATATTCTGATTTTAAAACATATCAAAAGAGGAGGGAAAGCCATTTTGGCCATTTTGATAACTAACTTCCTATTTTCTTTTCTCTCATTTTCTCTCAACCCAAACACTTTCTTTCCAGAGAATTGTTTCTGATTTTCTCACCTAAATCTCTCCTTTCAACTCTCTTTTGATTCCTAATCATCATATCTACAAAACCTCATCATTTGCTACTTGATTCATCAAGGTTTTTGATTTCAAAAAGAGGAGAAACTCAAGTTTGGAGGTAAGAACGTCCTTCTCCTCTAAACTATCAGTTCTTTACTGAAATTCCTAAGTTTTCAATCCTTAATTGATGTTTTATTAAAGGCTTTTAAGTTGTGAAATGGATCTTGGCTTATAATGCAAGATTTGGTGATTTTTGATGATTTTCGTTTGATCTGTTAAATCTGTGATTTGAGATGTGTTTGTGATGTTATTTGAACTCTAAATTGATAAGGAATTGAGTTTTGATTGATGCAATCCCGGATAGGTTGGGTTTTCTAAGTTTAGCTTGTGATTCTTGATTATTTTTGAGGTGATCTTGTGGATCTGGTGTTGCTGGAGGTATAAGGATGTTATTAGGTTCTTTTTAGATGTTAAATGATGTTAAAGGATGTTAGGTTTTGATGGTTAATGGCTGGGCTTTGTTGAGAAGTGGTTTGGATGCATTTTCAGTTGTGTTTGGTGGCCGAAAATGGAGTGGGGATGAGAGCAGCGAGTTTAGGTGCTTTCATTGAGGATATTAATGCATGATGATGCATTAATCTACTGTTTTGATGTGTTAAAACAGGGGAGTCATCTTTGGATCCAAGTGGTGGTGATCCGGAGGCTTGATTTGGTGCTTCGGCAAGAGGCGAAGTGGAATCGGTGAGTGAAATTGGGTTTTCGGCTTTGAAACCAATGTCTTGGGAGCTTAGTTTAAGTCTAAACAACTTTGCTAAGCTCAAGTGTAAGTTTTCGGAAATACTCTCTAGTGGTGGCCATGATTTGATTGTTGTGCAATGTGGTTTATTGCATGTTTTAAACTCTGTTTTGAAAGCATGATTTAGCATGGTTAATGCTGTTTTTGTAAGCCATATGTTGAAGGAAGCTCAAGGTAAGAGTTCCTTGTTTTTGAGCATTGATTAAATGTGGTTTGATGCCTTTAAATGCATGATGAATATGGCTTGGTTTAATGCTTTAAAATAGTGGATAAATTGATGATAATGATGTATATTGGCAAGTGATGTTTTGCAAAGGTTAAGGTCACTAAGGTGGTTAAAAGTCCTTGAGTGAGCCTTGTTTACTTAAGAACATCAAGGTGGTTAAAAGTCCTTGGATGATTCTTGCTACGGACACAAAGGTGGTTAAAAGTCCTTGTGTGGTCCTTTCCATGGTGTTTAAAAGTCCATGGGGCCAAGGTGTTTAAAAGTCCTTGGGGCCAAGGTGTTTAAAAGTCCTTAAGGTGAAAGTTGATGAACTTGTTTTTAAAGAAATGGAACTTATCACTTGTGGCCAATATGACATGTTATGATATGAAGCATGAGATGCATGTTTAAGTATGCTTTTGAGCATGTGTAAATGATGATTTGAAGCATGATTTATAAAGTGTTTTATAAATGCATTATTGAATGGTTTTATTGAGCATTCCTCACTAAGCTTTTGCTTACACTCTCTCTTTGTTTTCTCAAATCAATAATGCAGAACATTAAAGTACTTTGAGGGCAGCAAGGAAGGCAAGCATTCAAGTGGAAGTAAAGCTCAAAGTATGGAAGGTTTTCTTAAGTACATTTAGCTTTTGGTAATTTGACAATGGGGGACCTATGTGTATGTTTTGGGAGATGTTTTGAACTCCCTAAGTATATTGAATGTTGTTGAGAATGCTGGTTTTTGTGGTTGGCCATTATATGCTTGAATTGGAAGTTTATGCTTGAATGGTTGCTTGTGTAGGAAGCATGCCTATAGATTTGGGGTTTTTCACATATGTTGATGTTTTGATGAATTGTTGATGCAAGTATGTCTCATATATGTTGAATTGCATGTTGGTAAGATTTGGTGGCATTTGGAGCATGATTGGATGTTTAATTGCATGTTTAAGTATGCATTTTGGGGTAATCTGTGCAGGGTGTTCCGGAACAGTACCTACCGTTTCGGAACGGGTGCCTTAAACAAGCCCAGGCGTCCAAAACGGGAGGGACCGTTCCGAAACGGTTGGCTACTGTCAGCCCGGGTTGCGGTACGCGTTGCGGAACGGCCCCGCGTTTCGAAACGGGTGACCGTTAGGGGCTGACATTGGCAGTTAAATGTTTTGAATTGTTTGCATTTTGGTCCTGAATCTTGTTTGTGCAATTGTATGAGTTTGGGAAGTCCTTTTGAGCTGAAATTTCACAGAGAAGCATGAAACCTGATTAATTTCAAGTTGGTAACTTTAATTTGGGTTAAGTCCTTATATATATCAGAAATTACAATTTGGTCCCTAAAGTTGTAATTTGTTCAATTAGATCCCTGTTTGATCTCTGATGTTTATGATCTTTGAGTATGCTGTTGTATGATCATATCTAAGGATTAATATGCATCTAGACAAGTTTAAAAAGAAAAAAAGGGTCGTTAATCAAGGTTGACTTTCGGGTTGACTTTGGTTTTCCCCGTGTGACTCTCTTAATTCGGGTCAACCGTCTAGGCCGGGTTAAGGGGGTTACAATAAGAATGCGTCCCATTTGGTAAAGCAAATTTCCGGCGTCTTTTTAGAGGTTTTCCCACATCAATCGACACCCGAATACGCATAACACGCTTATATCCCAGTTGAATAGAACTCGTATCATATTCCAGAAAAGTACCAATAAAGTCCCCTAACTGACGAGCCACTGGCTCTAACATAAAATCGTGAGGCATATCATGAATAAGCACCCAAAATGTTGATCAGATTAAGTGGAACTTTCATAGGATCTTCTCCTTTCTCCAGGCGATGCAGAATCAATAGGTGGGAATTGAAGTTCCATGGGCAACCATTATCAATTCGGTCGACATCCATATTATAATACAAACGGAAGAGGTATCTCCCCTCACCGAGTTCAGAAATTGATATCCCCCCCAATATGGTGCCAAACATTAGCCAGCGTTGCCCTCATTGATTGGAAGTTAACCATACTAGAAGTCAAAAAAGAACCAATAAAACAGTTCTGAAAGGAGACATTAGAAATAGTCTATGGAGCACCTAGTTGCAAAACAACATCCTCGGCATCTCCAATGGCCAGATTAGCAAGGTTTTGTTCAACATCAGCCATTGTTTGAAATAGTTACTTCGAAAAAGAAGAGTGTGAACCAAAAAAGAAAACGCGCAATGAAAGCAGCGAAAACGTGCTATGAAAGAAGAGAAAGTATATCATATGTTATTTTGAAGTATAGAAAGTTGTACATTTCATGAGACAACCATTATATCTAAACAAGGCATGAGAACATATAATAATGGAAATACAACCTCAAAACATAATCCCCAAACATAAAATGCTTAAATTGCCTTATTACAAGGTTTGCAAAAAGGACTAAACATACTCAAAGAAGTGTTTGTCTTAGCTATGATCCCTCCTTGAATTACCGCCCCAAAGTCAGTTATTCCTATACAAAGATGAAAATAGAGAATAAGAATGATGTGCCTAGCGAGTGTGTTCAATAATCAATTCATCATTGCAATTATAAAAGAGATCAAAAGCATTGCGAGACATACTTTATCAACACGAAACTTATCAAATGTATGTGTTATATTGAGAACATAATTGTAATTTTACTTATGTTCAAAATCATTGGATACACGAATCAAACTTTATCAAAATGTGGGCTTAGGTCCCTACCCTCGTGAAAAAAACTATATATCCCATAGCCATTAGTCACTCGACCTTATGATTCACATTCAACAAATGAATGTAGTCGCTTGAACTTGAGAATCAATTACTATAGTCACCCGAGGTTACATAATCTATACACATATATAGACGATCAATCAATTAGATTACGAGTCCATCACAAACTTTCAAAACATATAAAATACTCTTCTCCTATTGCATGAAAACTATATCTGATCTTAGTTTCTCATTTTCACAAGCCAATATATTCATATAAATCACATTTTCCTATTGTTTTTCATATGCATTTAACAAATCAAATTTATACAAAAAACATTACTCTCGACAACTTAAATCAAAATTAGAAAACTTACTTTTGAGCTTGATAAAGCTTGTTAGGCTTAGACCAAACTACCAAAATTATAATTCAAACCTTGTTTGAAAGCCAATACACATTTGCACTCACCAACTAGCTTAAGCTTTAACGCCAAAGCCTTGCCAATAGCCGAAATCGTCCAATGTCAAGGTGATGCTTCCGGATCCAATTCTGAAAGCTCTACAATTCAACATTAACATAACCTTTCATCAAAATATATCTAATAATTTCCAGCAACTACAACATTACTTATTCCTTACCATATTACTATAGAATAACCAAAAATCCATACAATCGAAAAATCAACCTTTTTAAACTTCATTTTAGTCGAACCTAAATATTTCCTAACTTAAAACCACTCTAAAAATCATCAAAAATCCCCTTATAATAGTAGCTAACAACCTAGGAACCAATTCTTCACAATTCAATCATTTTCCTTCAAGAACACCAATAAAAAAATTAACTAATTGCTTCAATTCCAATAGGAATTCATCAAAACCCAACACAACGGTTTCGAATGGCTCATATCGAGCCATCTGAATACTCGATTGGAAACTGTTATTGTAAGCAAGCTCCAGAAAAGGCAAATGTTTCTCCCAAGAACCTTCGAAGTCAATAATACAACATCTCAACATATCCCCAAGAATCTGAATTAATCTATCCGGCTGACCATCAGTATGAGGATGATAAGCCATACTTGAAATTAAGCCTTGTACCCAAAGCTCTCTATATACTCCTCCAAAACCTCAATGTAAAGTGAGAATCCTGATCAGGAATAATTGACTTAGGAATCCCATGCAACCTAACAATCTCGGCTACATTAAGTTCAGCAAATTAATCCATGGTAAACGTAGTACGAACTGCTAGAAAATGGGCACACTTCATAAATCGCTTAAAAATTCACCCAAATAAAATCCTTTTGGATAGAGACAAAGGCAAACACATCACAAGAGCCATTATAATCCTTTCCCACTTCCATTCCAGAATCTGAACCGACTCCAACAAACCAGAAGGAAATTGATGCTCAACTTTAACTCACTGGCAAAACATACACTTTGACACGAATTCAGAAATTTCATTCTTTAAACCGACCCAATAATACATCTCATGAATATCCCGATACATCTTTTTACTGCCATGGTGCATAACAAAATGACTCATATACGCCTCGGTCAATATAGCACGTCTCAACTCTGTATCCTTAGGCACATAAATACGACCCTTGAAACATAAAACTTTATCTTCATTAAACTAAAAATTGATTGGAAATCCATCTACAATATCCTTAACATGCAGTACCAATGACTCGTCATATGGTTACCTCTCTTTAATATTTTGAGACAACGTCAGTTTAACCTGGAGCTCTACTAACAACGTTCTATCATTGGTCAAACTAAGCTCGGCGAACATCGCTCTAAGCTCAATTGCAGTCTTACGACTCAAAGCATCTACAATCACATTACCTCTACCCAAATGATGTTCGATGTTCGAATCATAATCTTTTAATAATGCAACTCAACACCTCTGCCTCAAGTTCAACTTTTTTTTGCGAGAGAAGAAACTTAAGACTTTTGTGATCCGTGTAGACAATACACTTGTCACCATATAGACAATGTCACCAAATTTTCAATGCGGAAACCACAACTAATTAAAATCATAGTAGGATAATTGCGCTCATAAGTCTTCAACTGTCGCGAAGCATAAGGCACAACCTTCTCTTCCTGCATCAACACACATCCAAGCCTAAAATAGGACACATCACTATATACCATATACTTCTTCCCTAACTCAGGTTGAATCAAGACAAGAGCTTGCATCAAAACCTCCTTCAACTTCTCAAAACTTCTTTGTTGTTCCTCGGTCCATACATAAGTGTTGGGCTCGATATGATCAACCGAAATATGCCAAGAGTTCGGGTGAATTGACTAATAAAATTTTGTGGAAGCAATAGAAAATTATAGACAATTTTGCACAATGATTTATAGTTATTCAACTTCTAAACCAAGATTACTCCACAACCCTATCTATCCACTCTAAGGAATTCTCAAATCAACTAGATTTTCTTACCTTTGAGGATAAGGTGTAACCTTACAATCTCCCTTAAAGTTTATAACACAAAACCTTAAGAACACTCTCAAAGAGAAAAATGCAAATTTAAAAAACTAAAAAACCCCACAAGGCAATTGTGTTTGCACAATTAAGTTCTCACCCAAATGAACAATTCAGCAAAAATTAAACAAAGAAGGCTCACAAGTGTGCTTACAATGAAGAAATGGACTTGAAAGCCTAAATACAAGATTTTTTTTCTTGATTGTTGGTATGGACTTTCTTGATCATCTTCAATCACTTGGAGGGCCCTTTTATGTCCTCTAATCAATTTCTAGCCGTTTCTAGTTGTTGGAGGAGGTTTGTAGCCGTTGGGGTGTCATAAAATTGGGCATTTAATGCTCACCTACATAGTAGTTTAGAAACTTCACAAAGAGTTTCGAAACTGTTTGAGCAAGATTAAAAAATCGACCGTTAGAACCCAAGAGTTTTGAAACTTACACAATAGTTTTGAAATTCTGGCATAAGTACCGAAACTTTTATAAAGTTACGAAACTTAAAAAGCTCATTGTTTTGACAAGTATCAAAACTTCAACAATAGTTTCGAAACTTGTTGTAAAGTTTCAAAACTTTCTGTATAGTTTCGAAACTTTTCTCCATAAAACTCAAATTTCCAAATGATTTTGACTTTTTAAGAATTTATAAGTTTAAGAATAAAGTCAAAATACCTTAGCATCATTTTGACTTGAAAACATCTTAAGGAATTATTTTAAAAACTCTTGAACAAATTTTACTTATATAATTGTGTTATATCCAAATTAATCATAAAGCTATCAATAAGGAACATTCTTTTGCAACAAATTTGTCAAAGGTGCAACAATCTTAGAGAATCCCTCAACAAAATGTCGATAGTAACTAGCCAAACCAAGGTAACTACGAACTTCCATCACCAATTTTAGTTTATTCCAACTAACAATAGCCTCAATCTTAAGCCAAAAATGTAACACCCATAAAAATATTAAGTATATTTGAGTTAAAAATGGAAGAAGAAAAAGAAAGAAATGAAACTTTAAGTGACTACAGCTGTAAGGATTTGATCCCTTAACACATGCTTGGTTAACCCAAACCTTAACCATTAAGCTAAGGGCAAACCTTAAACATAGTCTTCCCAAATTTATTTTAAACAATATGGTATGGCCTAAACTGAAGTAGATAAAAGTAAAAATGGGAAATAGTTTCCAAAGAGGATTAAATCCATGACCTTGGCTTGTTGAGCTCAAACCTTGGCCATATGAGCTAAGGTTTTTTAGTCATAATTTGCACTCCCTTATTATTAAATGATTCTTGAAATGTACCCCAAAAGAAGGGTACCCTGACCCTTCATCTCCCTCACCGACCCCTCATCTCCCCAAACACCCAAACCCCGGTAACCGCACTGATCTCCTCCATTGACCGGCCGTGGTTGCCACCGCCAACGCTAATCAAACCATCTTCTCACCCCGATCAAAAGCCCCTTAACCACTCTCGCAACTGTCGACCCGATCGTCGACAATCGAAAGATTTAAGTTTTGTCGAACCTAGGGTTAAATCATTTCGGGTTATTGGGTTTTCCGGCCACCACATACAACTGTTCATGAATCGGAGGCCGCCATCGTATTACCCTGGCCGAGGCGAGCGAAGCCCTGGATGTTGTGTGTCTGTCTATTACAGTTTGAAGCCTCGCCAGAGCTTCGTCATTCCTAATCTTCCTTGCTCTATTTTGGTAAGAAAAGGTAAGGTTTCGACCTAAATTTGGGTGCAATAAGGTTATGGTTGAGTAGATAGCGTTCTTGGCTCATTCGGAGGTGCTTTTCTGGCAACCACGCGCCGTTACAGGCGATTTCCGGTCGCTTGTGACGATTGCCTTCAAACCGGACTGGCTTTGGACCCGGTCTAGCCATTGAACCAAGCTATCTGAACCGACCCACCGAGTCAACCAGAATCGAGTCAATCGAGACAACTCGACCAAGTCAATCGAGTCAACTCGACCGACTTGATCGAGTCAACTCACCTGAGTCAAGTCAGTTAACCAGAGATGTTAGCATGATATCAGTGCTGACTTGACTGATGACGTCAGCATTGACTTTGACTGTTGACGTCAGCGTTGACTTTGACCAAAAAATCAACTTTTTTTGAAAAGCCCTATTTTATGTTCTTCGACATCTTGCGTCCAATTTTGAAGCCCATTTTGTGAAATATTAATCCAAAAGTCCTCGAATCTGACCTTGAACCTGAGCATGCTTATGCAATTATTTATTTAGTTTAAGTGCAATGCGAATAAGGATTGATTTTGGATTTTGATTAATTTAAGGTAATCACATATCCTGGTATTTGAGATGTTGAGGACGTCGAATTTGGGTTCAAGAGAGTTTGAATGTCGTTTCAAGGGGCCGACCGGTATAGCAAGGATTCAAGGTAATACTTTACTACCTCTTGTATGCTTTATGATACATGTTGATATTCGGTTAACGTATGCATGATTATGATTAAGTGTACTTTCAACTATACTTGAGGCAAATCGAATACGAAATAAAAGAATAGCAATCCAGATAAGATCGAATTGTTCGATAGAGAAGTTTAATAGACAGATAGGACCCTGGGTTCAATAAGTGATGAATAAGGTAGTTAATCTCCAAACTCAATTTAGAGTGTTGAAGGATTCAACGTCATAAATATTTGGATATGAAATTATGAAAATACCCTTGATGTACGTGAATGACTAAAATACCCCTAACAGTGCAAACAATCTAGAATCTACACTAGACTTGATGAAAATAATTGATTTATCGGAGAAGTCTAAAATACTTGGATATTTACGGAAACAAGATTCAACCTCCCGAAAAGGTAAATACTTGGATTTTTTTCGTAAATCCCGAATAAGACTACAACGATGAAATTTTCGAAAGTTTTATCATATGTCCAGATTAATGAAATGATAGTAGCGAATGAATTGATCAGAATGATAGAATGACAAAAAAAACTCAGATACTAAAATTACCGAATTAATTGAAATGATAGATATACGCTTGAGTTCTAGAATGAATAAATTGCTTCGAAATACCGAAAGTACCTGAATGACTGAAACACACTCGAGTACTTAAATGATTGAAATACTATAAATGGTTAAATTGACGGAAATGATGGATATATCCTGAGCTTCAAAATGACTAAAGTACCTCTTGGCTGGAATAAGTAAATTACCTTTGATGAAATTCTGGAAATACCAATAAAGCTTAAATGACTGAAATGCCCCTAAGGGTTATGAAGTATGATTCATGTACGTCAATCACTCCTGATATTAATATAAGGTTTGAAGATTTTTCGCACGGAGTATAAGTTCGACTACTCAGTGGTAAGTTCTATGGTAAAAAATGAAGGCGATTGTTTAGTTATACGATACAGTCGGTATTTGGAAATGATACACGTGAAGTGCATACACTTGAATGTTTGGTAAGTACTGCAAGGTTGGGATATATTAATCCGAATGGTTTTGGAGGCTCTATAAATCGTTGGAAATCCTAAATACTAAAAATCTTCATTTTTTCATTATTGGGCTAAATTAAAAAACTACCCCTAATAGTAAAATGACCAAAATACCCTCGTTGGCCAAAATGATCAAAACATCCTTAATATATTTGATATCCTGAATGATTGTATCGTATTAGTTAACGAATGCCTGGTTGGAAACGTTGGTCACCAATCTCCTTTTAATAGGAACCTCGTTTCTGAAATTAGTTCAGAACTGTCAAAAGTTTAGTGTTTCCTCATTCTTTTGTAAATATCAAGTATCTCCGAAAAATAAATTGTTCCATCTAGTGTGTTCAAAGTGCACATGAATATTCTACCATTCTGAACCAAGATTGTCTCTTGATCTGAAACATGCCTTTTATCTGACCGAAATATACCTCAGTATCTGAATTGAAAACAAATCGTGCTCTATGGTTATTGTTTCACTTAAAACTAAAGTTTCCTTTATAGCAACCATTATTATTGATTTATGTTACTACCGATTACTACTACCACCAATTATTATTACTACTGATTACTGTTATTACCAAGTATTGTTGCTGCTACCGATTACTGAAATTACTGCATATACTGCTACTAGGGTACTTGGGACATAATATGAAGTTACCGTAGGTTCAACCCTGATCAGGCTGGTAATTCCTTACTGTTTCAAGTTCCTATGATGCAACTAGGGTAATTCCTCACCATTCATTTCTATGCTTCGGCTAGGGTGATTTTTACTGTACCTAAGGCATCCCCTTAGGCTGGCACCTATGCCCAATGGGTCTGGGTTAACGCCCCCTATAGATATAATTTTAGGAAGTTGTATACTGGAGTATGGTTGGAGGGTAGATAGAGAATTAATATGAATCTTACTGCTACTTGAATTATATGTTCTCAAAATAAAATGTTTACCACATTGTTACATTACATGTATTAACTTTGCAATATTGGAACACACTAAACTCTTTGGTAAAATTTTCTTAATCCATCGCTCATCTGATTCTCTAGACGACACGCTTCTTGCTTGATACTCAGTGACCGAATAAGGGACAATTACGTTATCGTCAAATGCAACGCTTCACCGAAATATTGAATCGTAATTGGAGATTGTTGTTACTTGGAACATCATGATAGTGTTATGCCTACTATATACATGCATGTGCTTATAGCATCATTTGGTTTTTCTATATTTCTGTGCTTTTTCAAGCTCACGTTGTTTTCACCATCGTAGGTTAGAAGAAATTTATCATGGTATAGTGACCGACAATAGTGTTTGGAGTTCTCTCAGCGTCACTTTTGGAGTATGGTACTGGTACAATTAATGGGCATGTATGTCATGTATTGTTTTACGATGGTGTTATTAATATGTTTTCTAAACTATCGTTGTATGATTATATGATTTCCTAAAATGGTATTTTAAACAAAATTTGATTCTACAGTTTAATAAGTGTCTTAAGGAAAAAATGTTTTTATGTTGATTTTTATTGTGGGTCGCTCTTGTGACCATAATGTGACTTTCTAAGACCCGTGGTAACGCATAGGTGGGTCTAGGGGGTTACACAAAATTTGCATTAGATCAACTTAGAAAATAAATGCTTCTCGTTCGAAGCATGAAGGACAATCCTCAAATGACAATCATGGTCTTCCTTGGTACGGGAGTACGCAAGGATATCATCGATAAACACCACTATAAATTGATCCAAGTACTTATGGAATACATGGTTCATTGTATCCATAAATGTAGTAGGGGAGTTTTTCAAACAAAATAACATAACCAAAAACTGAGAATGACCGTATCGCGTCCTAAAGCAGTCTTCAAAAAATCTAGCTTTTCACCTTTAACCGATAATACCCCAACTGTAGATCAATCTTTGAAAACATGTCACACCATGAAACCGGACAAAGAAGTCATCAATTAGCGGAAAAATTACTTATTCTTTATTGTCAACATCAATGCACATCCCCATAGTGCCATCCTTTCTCTACACAAATAACATTGATGCTCCCTAAGGCAAAATGCTCGGTCAAATGAACTCGCCATCCAAAAAATCCTAAAGCTAGGTCTCCAATTCCTTTGGTGCAATGTGACAGGGGGCAATAGACACTGGAGTCGTACCAGGGTATGTCTCGAAACAAAACATAACTTCACGATCCAGATGCAATCTAGGTAGCTTTTTTAGAAATAATTCAGGAAAATCTTTAACAGTACGTATATCTTGAACACGAACACCCTTACTTCATGGGTTTATCACGTAAGTCAAATAAGCTTCGTGACCCAAGCTCAACATATTTTCATCTTGAATAAACGAAATTACATTGGACATAAATTTGGTTCACTCACCAACAACTTTCACGACATAGTCATCGGCCAGCTTCAAAGAAATTCACTTATCTTAAAGTCAACCACAACTCAATGCTCGGACAACCAATCCACCGCGAGAATGACATCAAACCCATGGAATGGTAGCTCCATCAAATCTACCGGAAACATATATCCTTGGATTTCCAAGGAAATATTCTATACAATCAATTTACCATAATTGTCTCACCCAAACGAACTCATGACGACAACCCCCACATTAAGAATATAAACTAAGATACTCAAAACATGCACATGTTCTTTCAAAATGTATGAATGGGTAAAACTAGAATCAACTAATGGAAATAATTGAATAGATTGTAATGTAAATGTACTTTCAATCACATTCGTCGCATTATGGTCTTCCCAATGCGCATAGACGGAGCAACACCACCAGTCTCATGCTGAATGGAAACATGAGTATGTGCAATGTCCTCTGTCCACCAGCAAGCCCCTGAAAGTTACCTCTATCACGACCTCGTCCATGAGCGGGAGAAGATCAGTAGTTGCAACAACAGTGGTACGTGTCTGAACATCTTTATCAAACTTCAAGCAATCACGAATAGCATGATCCTTAGACCCACATCAGAAAACACCCACTAGTCAATCACCAACACTCTCAGATGACATTTCGCACAATGCTCACAAGATGTAATCTCATTAGCATCAATAGGATAGTAGTTTTGAGCATGCTTGTCATGACGCCTATCATCTCGCCTAGTGTCCCAACGATAATTATGGTCATGTCCCCTTTTTTTCGACTTCTCAAAATACTTAGAGGTTAGAGTAGCTCTTTTCCTAGAGTCAGATTTTGCAGGCTGACTAGAAATTCCCAAGTTGTCCTCAGCATCCTTAGCCTTGTTCACAACGGCATCAAACTCTCAATTTCTGACTTTAGCAAATTGTTCTTGATTTCTTTCACCAAGCCATAACGGACACATTTATAGAGTTTCCTTTCATATGGAAGTAATTTAGGGGCATACTAGCTCAACCTCAAAAATTTGACCTCATATTCAACCACTGATAGCTTTCCTTGAATTAAGCCCATAAAATCGCGCTTTCGGGCATCTTAATGTTCTGCACCCAAATACTTCTTTCTGAAAGCTGCTCAGAAGAATCTCTAATTAACCTGATTGGTGATAACGCCAGTACGTGTAGTGGCCCAACAATGATAGTCATCACCAGTAAGCAAATAAGCGGAACATCCAAGCATTTCCGCATCATTGCATGCCATTTGCTCCAAGATGTGCTCTACATGCTCAAGCCATCGCTCAACATCCATTGGATCATTACCATTCAATCCGTGGAACTCAGTACCACCCATATTCTTGTGGGTAACATCTTGATGGTAACTTCTTCCCTGTGTTCTTTAGGAGAAAAAAATTTCTTCATCCTTGGATCTTGCGTGCTCTGGTTCTTATGGGACATTTTGGTTTGTCGTGATATTTTGCATAGCCCTTTTAAGGATTTTATCTAACCTTCAATTGAAGCCTTGTATCAATGATTCAAGGGTTAAGAATCTTACTTATTTTCTACTTCAAAAGATGTAACATGCCTCGAATATTGCTCTTTATACTCATCTTCATCACGATCGTATCTAGCATAAGTAAAACGTTGGTGGTGGTTGCCGGCGATGATGTTTGGAGAAGTCTTGAATAGTGGTTGCTACCAAGGTGCACAATTCTTGAATTTCTCTTTTTTATTCTTTGCAACTCATTTCATTTTGTTTTCTCTCTCTTTTTTTTATTTTTATTTTGTCAAAATCAATTAAAATATCAAAAGAATGAAAATTTAGGGTATATGGAGAAGAAATAACCCCACAATGTCCAAAACAACATTGTTTTGTGCTTTTGTGGCAGTCTTGTGTTTTCAACTCCAAATTCATCAAATCTTGAGAAATCATGCCCAAAAATCATCCCAGTATGATACCAAATGATATGATGATGCCTTGGGATGTGGAATCCCCAATCAAGTTGCTTGGAATCAATCTTATGCACTAACTTGATTAAAAATGGTGAATTGTTCTTGGGATTTAAGAAACGATAGATTGGGTGCTTCTTGAATTTTCTGAAAATAGCAAACAAATTTTAAAGAAAGAAGATGAATATGATAGAATCAATGGAGAATAATAAGAAAATAACATAAAAGATAAAGAAATATAGGTATAGATCAAATCTGAAAATTTCAGATTTGCTTGTGAAGATGGCATCAATGGAAGTTGAAAAAGAAGATGACTACGACGCGTGGAATTGATAGACGTCTTGCAGAACCCTCCTACTCACAATTGAATAGGAAACCTCTGTGATAAGACTCTAACCTAACATCCTAATCATAATTGACTTAGCAATCTAGAGTGCGGATCCTCAACAACAAATCCCAAAGAACTTGAAGACTGATTTGCTTCACAAACACAAGATAAAATTCTTACAAGTATGAACTTAAGAAAGAAATTTATTTAATCAATCAAATTTGAATTACAATGTGGGTGAAACCTCTTTAGATAGGCTAAAGACTTGGACATCAAGTAGCATTCATCTCCTAAAAACAAGGAATGCAACTTTATCCTAAATAAACCCTAATATTTTAATCTTTTCTTAAATCTTAAAGAATTAAAAAAATAAAAAAGAGAGTATTGGCTTAAATTGAATTATAAATATCAAATAATTAGAAATTCGTAATAATTCAAAAAACCACATATCTAATTTTCTTCTTGCGCAATCTTCGCTAGAACATGCGTATCTTGAGTTCCCGACATCAGATTGATGTGTTTCAAGATGCGTTCGAAAGGTAATTGAATGAAGGTCACTATTAAAGAAGATATCTCGACTAAGAAATGCCTGAATCTCATTGGAAAAGTCGCTGGAAGTTGACTATTGTGTAAAAAATTATTTTAAGTTTTTAATTTTGAAAAATTAATAATATAAACATAACATGTGTCATGTTTTGATTAGTTAACCGATTTTTTAATGGCATTTAACTAATTGGCATCTAAAATTTTAACAATGTAAACTTTAAGTATCTATTTTTAGCAAAAAAAAAACATTATGCACCTAAAGTTCAAAAGAAGTATACTTTAGAGACTTATTTTTTATATATATAAGCCACCTTGTTATTTATAATAGTAAAAGGTAGCTAGTTGGACAACAGTCCATATCGGACTTATTCTGGATGAGCTTTAAAGTGGTTGTCACAAAATGGATGACAAAAAGAAAAAGACGCGTCAAGTTTATAGCAAAATCCGGCATTGTTCCATTTTCAACTTGTCAATGTTCCATCTCCATTTTTTAATGCACTTAAATCACACATATAATTGGCTATGTAAACAAATAGCCTCGCCCATATTATGGAGGTAAGCGTTATATTTTGATACACATATTCCGTAAAAAAATTACACAACTTTTCATATTTAAGCAATAAAATTTAAAACTTAAATTGTTAGTCCTAAGTCTAACACCTTAAAATCTAAACTTTAAATCCTAAACTATAAATTCTCACCATAAACCTTAAATTGTACGTCCTACAATCTAAACCCCTAAACTCGAAACAACAATATAAATCTTTAAACCCTAAATTTAAAAGGCTTGGATAATATATATGGAAAATACTTTGATACACAAGTTTGTGTAAACTTTAGTCTACAAAAGCCTTTCAATTTTAGACGATAGGGATTTTGGTTGTACTGTGTAGAATTTAGGACTATGTCTAGAATTTAGGGTTTAGGGTTTAAATTTTAGGATGTTAGGGGTTAGGAACTTAGGTTATAGATTTTATAGCTTAAACATGAAGGGTTGTGTATATTTTGATACACAAGCTGTGTAAAAGAAACATACACAACCCTTCATGTTTAAGCTATAAAATCTAAAACTTAAATCCTTAGCCCTAAGTCTAACACCCTAAAATCTAAACCTTAAATCCTAAACTATAAATTCTCACCATAAACCTTAAATTCTATGTCCTACAACCTAAACCCTAAACTCTAAACCACAATATAAATCTTTAAACCCTAAATTTGAAAGGCTTGGATAATATATATGGAAAATACTTTGATACACAAGTTTGTGTAAAGTTTAGTTTACAAAAGCCTTTCAATTTTAGGCTATAGGGATTTTGGTTGTACGGTGTAGAATTTAGGACTATGACTAGAATTTAGAGTTTATGGTTAATGATTTAAGGTTTAAATTTTAGCGTGTTAGGGGTTAGGAACTTAGGTTATAGATTTTATAGTTTAAATATGAATGATTGTGTATATTTTGATACACAAGCTGTGTAAAAGAAATTTGCACAACCCTTCATATTTAAGCTATAAAATCTAAAACCTAAATCCCTAGTCATAAAACCTAAACCTTAAACTCTAAATCTCAAACTCTAAATTCTAACTCTAAACCTTAAATTATACGCCCTACAACCTAAACACCTAAACTCTAAACCACAACCTAAATTTTTAAATCTTAAAATTGAAAGGATTGTGTAAACTATTGTTTACAAAAGCTTGTGTATCTAAGTATTTTCCTATATATATGTGTGTGTGTGTTATATTTTGATACGCAAGCTATGCAAAAAAATGTACATAACCCTTCAAATTTGAACTATAAAATCTAAAGCTTAAATCCCTAACCCTAGCACCCTAAACTCTAAACCCCAAACATTAAATTCTAACTATAATCTTAAATTCTAAAGCCTATAATCTAAATCCTTAAACCCTAAACCACAACCTTAATCTCTAAACCATAAAATTAAAAGAACATAAAACTTAATTAGTTTCATATATATACACACACGAGTTAAAATCTCTTTATAAAAAAACATAAAACTTAATTAATTTTACACTAATTTATGATCATTGTATTTGTTGAAATAAATCAATAAAACTATACAATTATTTAAAAAAATCTCCTGTTTTCATTTTTAATCTTATCTAATATATATATATATATATATATATATATATATATATATAAGTTCTGTACACTGTGTACAGAAGGTAAAAGATATTGGTAAATATTTTAAACAAAGACTTGCATATCAAGTTGATAAGAGGAATGGGCCTATAATTTTTTTATTTTAATTTCAAAAACTTATCCACACTAAATATAAAATCAAAACATAAAAGGTTAATATCCACCCTTTTCACACCTGTTAATTTAGGGTTTCAAACTTATTCTAGATTGTCTCAATTTGGATTTAAAACTTTTTGATTTATTTTGAGTCACGTAGTTTTAGATTTAAATAATTTTGAGTTTTGGATATCGAGTTTGTTAGTTGATTTTCTTTAGATCAAGTCATTTTAAAATCATTAAATGAGTTAAATTATTAATTTTTATAATAAAATTAGATTAAATAGAATTTAAATTAATTAAATAAATTCTTTGGTTTCAAACCGAAATTAGACGGTTTAGTCCAATTTTCCAGCCCTACCAGAGGAGCTGTTTTAATTTGTTCTCTACAATACCATAGTGAATAGCATTATTATTTAATTTTAAACTTAAGCATGTTTGAAGACCATAAAATAGTGAATAGCATTATTATTTAATTTTAAACTTAAGCATGTTTGAAGACCATAAATTTTTTAAATTTTTGAAAGAATGAATTAAGTCTTTGAACTTTTTCTACACAAAATTATGCCTTTCAACCAATAAATTAAGTCAATTAAGTATTTTGACTAATTTTTACCATCAATTTTTGACCATTTTTTCTTGAGATATTACTGTCATGTGACACTCTACAGTTCTGTCATGTAACATTTACGAATTTGTTAGTAAAGTATTTTTCTTAAAATTTTGTAATTTTTTAGAATTTTTAAAACTTTTATAGAATTTTTTTAAAAAATAATAAAAATGCCAAGTGACAACACTGTAACACGACACATTGCACCAACTGATAAAAAAAAACTATTAAACTTAACAGTTATCGTTAGCCAAAAGGGTGACCTGGTGAAATTTTAGAGTATAAAAGCTTAAATGGGAGCAAAAACAATCGGGGGTTTAATTGATTTTAAACATCAGATTTGTGTTGATCAATGAAATTGAGTTTTATCTCCATTATCCTTTTACTCTTCATAAATTCAAATATGAGCATGCTTCACATGGTATCATTCGCCATCTCGATCCTGGTTCTCTATGGTGGTTCTGGTGCATCTTTCGACATGCCGGTCGATGTTGTCATCTCCGATTCGTCTGCTTCAGCAAGTGATGACTCTTCTGGCTCTCAAGGGTTCTTCAACAAGCATATCAGTGTTCGCTTCGATGATACTAACTTCTTATTGTGGCGACAAGAAGTCCTGTTGATGATCCGTGTTCAAGTCCTGAAGCATTATCTTGATGCTGAGTTTACTCCTTCGGTGAAGTATATTGTAGCTGCCAATGACAGTAAATCTCCTAATCCTGCGTATCAACGTTTCTTTAAACAGGACAACTCGCTTGCTTCATGGTTGCTCTCCACTGTCAGCACGTCGATTTTGCCACATCTTGTTGGATCCGAGTCTACTGCATCCATCTGGAATGCAATTGTTCTTCGTTATTCTAAGCTCTCCACCACACGAGTCATGCATTTGCATTGTCGTCTTCGCTCACTCAAAAAGGGAAACATGTCTATTAGTGAATTTTCTGCTCAGATAAAGGAAATCTGTGATTTACTAGCAATCTATGGCAGTCCGATCTCAGAGATTGAGCAGGTGGCTACAATTCTCAATGGCCTACCCTCAGAGTTTGAAACAATGGTGGCTGTTATTACGGCTAGCAAGGAACCGTACTCATTCGATGGTGTTGTATCTCTCCTTGCTGATGCGGAAACTAGACTTGAAGATCCTTTACGCCTTGTAGTTGGCATTCACAATACAACATGTGATTCACCTGGATTTGACTCTAATTCCAGGCAAGGTTTTAACTCCACTCGAGCTCGTGGTGGCAGATCTAATACCAACTTTCATTCTGGTGGATGCTTCAAGGGTCGTCCAAGGATACAATGTTAGATCTGTGGTAAATTGGGAAATCTTGCTGACAAATTGTTAAAGCTCACAATTGTTGTTGCCCGACTGAAAATCTTGAAACGTGTTATACTCTTTATGTTGCTTCAGGTGCAAATACTCCTTCAGGTGTTGAGTCTCCATAGGTCAACTCTCTAGTTGGCTCTCCCTCACCTTGGTTCCCTGATTCTGGAGCTACGCATCACATGACCAATGATCCTTCTCAATTCCACAAAGTTCAGCCATATTCAGGTCAGGGCAATGTTCACATAGGGGATGGTTCCTCTCTTGCAATTACACATACTGGTCAATCTGTTCTTTATACTGTTTCTCGACCTTTACTTATTGATCAATTGCTTCATGTGCCTGCAATTACACGCAATTTGATGTTTGTGTCAAAATTCTCCGCTGACAATAATGTGTTCTTTGAATTTCACTCCTCTTATTGTGTGCTTAAGGATGAAAGTACAGGGCAGGAGTTACTTCGAGGGACTCAAACAAATGGTTTATATGAGTTTTCTGCTTCTTCACGTCCTCAGTTTTCTTCACCAGCTTATGCATTCACCACCACGAGTCTTGATTTTTGGCTTTGGCACAACAGGATGGGTCATCCAGCTGCTGATGTAGTGGGTCTAGCTTTGAATAAAAAGATGGTTGTAGATAAAACCAACTTATGTTATGCTTGTCAGCTAGGGAAATGTCATTTTCTTCCTTATTCTGATTCTATTACTATATATTCCAAACCTTTTCGATTAGTTGAGTTTGATCTCTAGGGACCTGCTCCAGTAACATCTGATGGTTATCTTTACTACATGTCGTGTGTTGATATGTTTTCTAGGGTTACATGGGTCTATCTGCTTCAGAGGAAGTCTAGCGCAATGCTGATGGTTATCTTTACTACATGTAGTGGGTCTAGCGCAATGCTGATGGTTCTGTCGAGCGCTACAAGGCTCGATTGGTGGCCAAAGGCTATTCTCAATTTGTGAGTCCTAACTTTAGGGAATCTTTCAGTCCTGTTGTAAAGTTATTTACAGTGAATCTATTTTTATCCCTAGCTGTGAAACATGGCCGACACATTCACCAGGTAGATGTAAACAATGCTTTCTTAAAAGGAGATTTAACTGAGGATGTATACATGTTGCAACCAGATGGCTTCACTCAGCATGCTGCATATGGAGGTCAGCTTGTATGTAAACTCAAACGTGCTCTCTATGGTCTCAGGAAAGCACCTCGCAACTGGTTCACTAAGCTACGCACATTCCTTGATGAGTTATGCTTCAAATCCTCCAATGCAGATGCGTCCTTGTTCGTCCATCATGCAGCTAATGAGGTCACATACATTGTAGTGTATGTTGATGATATTTTGGTAACAAGTTCCTCTTCCGCTCATGTTGCCACTGTTCTCAAACGTTTAAATGCTCAATTTTCTCTTAAGGATCTGTGTTACTTAAATTTCTTTCTGGGCATAGAGATCAAACAGATTCATGGTGGCTTGTTTTTGTCACAAAAGAAATACATCACTGAGCTCTTGGTCAAGACTGATATGCGCGATGCTAGCTCAGTTCCCACTCCCATGGTGACCACTTCAAAGTTGCTTAAGGATGATGGGGTTCCATTGGCCGATGCTCATGCATATCGTAGCATTGTCGATTCTCTTTAATATGTGTGTCATACTCGACCATACATTTCCTTCTCTGTTAACAAGGTTGCTCAATTCATGCATTGCCCAACTGATCAACATTGGTTTGTTGTAAAACGTATACTTCACTACTTGAAGGGTACACTAGAATTTGGCCTTTGGTTCACACCTCAACAGACACTCACCCTTGGCTTACATTCCTTTGCCGATGTTGACTGGGGTAGTGATCCTGATGATCGTCGATCCATCTCGGGTTATTGCACATATCTTGGTGACCACTTGCTTTCCTGGCGCTCTTGTAAACAACGCTCAGTCTCCCGTTCCACGGCTGAAGCTGAATTTTGTAACTTGACTGATGCAGCAGTTGACAACTTATGGTTTCAGGAAGTGCTTTGTGACATGCACATCGATTTTCCAGATGTACCTGTTATCTGGAACGATAATACCAGTGATGTAGCCATGGATGCAAACCCAGTCATACATGCCAAGACAAAGCACGTTGAGCTCAACTTGTTTTTTGTTCGCGAGAAGGTTCTCTCTCAGCATTTGCATGTCAATTATGTACCAGCCTCAGATCAGGTAGCTGATAACCTTACCAAGGCCGTGTCTTTTCAAGCCTTCGAAGCGTTCCATTATCAGCTTTGTGTTCGTGATCCTTTGCTGTTGGAGACTTGAAGAAGCAGGGGAAATGTTAGAGGTTAACAATAAAAAGAGCGAGAAAAGCTATTAAGCTTTGCACTGAAGATGTGAGGTTGTAACAAACCTTGTGTCAGGCTGGATTTGTTGCAACAACCTCTCCAAATCTGTTATAGAACAACTTATAAATGCAATGCGTTGCACATTGTAAACAAAAGATTTGTGTTGATCAATGAAATTGAGTTTTATCTCCATTATCCTTTTACTCTCCATAAACCATAATATGAGCATGCTTCACAAAAAGAAGAAAAAGATTACAGAGAGAAGGATAAAACGCAGAAAAAAATACAAAGATAAACTAGGTAAAAAATCTCAGAAAAAATAAGCAGAAGGACATACAAGGGTGAAAACAACACTGGTCAAAGCTAGACTAAACACAATCACATAACCTATGGAAAAACCTCGGGAGCGTCCCATCAATTACATGAGAATACAATGAGACACCATCGCAGAGAAGTCAGCAAAGTCCTTCATCAACTACATGACCGATCGGGGGCACCGAAACATAACTCGTCAGAAGGAATGCAATGAGACACCATCACAAGTCACCGTGAAGATTTGAAAAGGGGTGACCGATGGAAGGCCAAGAAAGAACAAGGAGTCGAGGATCCAAACACTCAGTCAACTGTCGATGGGAGAAAGGGAGATTCGACCACCGCCAAGACAGTCGAATGACCAAATCAGGAAGAATGAATCAAAACCTTCAAGCAAAGAGCAAAACAAGAACAAAAATGGAGGAGAAAGGGTAGGAGGAAAACGTAGGCCAATAACCCACCCTCCACCCCAAGTCAAAATCGACCTCCATTGTTAAGTGTGAAAAAATATTATATTTTATACCTTTTTACTTAGATTATTGTTTAGACTTAGACCCATTTAATTGTATCTGTAACAATTCATATATAAATTCGTAGTCATTCTATTTATTGGGCTTGACCTTGCATTTAGCTATTTTTGTGGAGAAATTGTCGAGCCATTGCCTAGACTTAGGCCCATTAAATTGCATTTAATTGCTTTCTTTTGTGTAGGGATGAATTGCCGAGCCATTGCCGAACGGTTGCCAAGGCAAGTTGAGGAAAAATGCAGAATTTTCAAGAACTATCCATTATCCTTATCACATGGGATAAAGCTCAAATTCAAATTCAAAGCTACTGGAGATAAAGATAAAGAGATTATTCCCTCTAATTCAAAATTCAAATGAAGATTTCCATCTCTATGTAAACGCATCACATCTTCAACATCAACAACTAGGAGAGAGAGAAGCATTGACACACGAGTGAGATTACGATCGGATCTTGGAGGAGCTTGTCTTCTCCATATTTTTTTCTTTTATCTTTTGAAATACTCGATGTTTGTGTATTATCATTTGTTGATTTCTTTTAACCCAACCATGAACTAAATTAATTGGCTTGGGTTATTAGGTTTATGGTGTTTGTGAATGAATGATTCTGTCTTGGTTTTTAATTTAATAAATCGGTGTTTATCCATTTATTGGTTCGTTATTTAATTTCAAGTGAACTCAGGAGTGGGACTTGGATGAATCTATTTATCTAGGCTCTGGAGAGCTAGTTTAACGAAACAATTGGATATTGTTTCCATTTAAATAGCCGTTCGTAGAAGCTAATTCACCTTAGGGATAAGGAGTGAATTTCAGCGACTAAGAAAAATTCATTTGTCGATGATGTCCACCCAAGGATAACATTGGGATGTATTACCAAGGCTTGCACAATCATCAGTTCTTCTGTTAAGGATAATTCGAAGGCATTGAAGAAAACTCTATCGAACATCGAAGGGTAATTAATTGCCATGGCAATTCTTCTGGCAACTATATCACTATACTCAATAACCCAACCTACTCTCTCGAATTGGTTTCCTATTACATTTCTTTAAATAATTTTAATACTTAGTTTATTTTACTTGTTTAATATCACCATCTATCACCATCAATTTTATTCCCTTTTAGTGCGAGAAACTAAAAGTCAAAGTTTCACAAATCCATGTGGATACGATATTAATCTATGCTATTGCTTGCAACATGTATACTTGTACCGTTTGTGTAGCACTTAAATTACGCAACAAGTTTTTGGCGTCGTTGTCGGGGAATGTCAATAGAGACTTTATTTTTAATTTCTTGCACCCTTTTCTTTTTCTTTTTTTGTTATTTGTTTCAAGGGGCTAACAATTTTAGTTTTGCGTATATGTATGACCAGAGCGAGACCAATAACACAAGACTACCCACTTGAATCCGAGATTGAACAAGTGATGAATGTGTAGGTAACCTATTTTGCATACCCATTTTACTTAGCTTTTGCATGTTTTTAAGCCCATATAGTTGGATTTAGGAGCAGTTTGCATATAGATAGGTAGTTACACTGCTTGTGCTTAACTGTTATATACGTTGGTACTTTTAATGGGAAAGGTAGTGTTTTATGGTGCTTGCGCAGGAACAATTAGAGCCGGAGGAACTCTGAAGCAGGAAGGATAGCATATCTCTCGATAAGAGCTGACAAGGCAAGAAGAGTTGGAGATGAATCTAACGTTGGCTTATGTGGATTCTCACTAGATACGAAACTCATTAAAGGAAGCGGGAAAGCAAAATCCTCTTAAAGAGGCTTCGTGTGCTTTAGGGTTACAAACCCTAGCTTTCTCGCCTATATAAAGAAGATTTGGGACACAAACAAAATGAGCTCGATCACAGTCAGTATCCCTTAGTCTTCAGCTATCGGAGAACCACCAGAGTCGAAGTTCTAGAGAAGTCTCCACACGATGGAAGCAATCGAGAGAGGTTGAAGGAGTGTGGGACTTGCAGCAACAGTTAGAAAGCTTGTAGGAGACCGTAGAGGATGCTTGACCCTTTTCTATCACTTGCTTGATAAACTGCTATGTTTTTAATTGTTTCTATTATGGATGTTTTAGGCTCAGACATGAGCTAAATACTTTCAGTTGGGTTTATTGCTCTTTAGGATATTATGTTTTGCATACTTTGTTTAAATGATATAGTGTTTTTTCTTTTATCTATTACGTTCATCGTTCTTCATGCGTAGTTATTGTAAGAGCTATCAAGAGAGGCCTTTTATGTCACACCCTGAGTTTTAAAAAAATGAGAAGAATGTAAGTCCGTGGGACAATGAGTGCAAGCCTTAACCGTTGGGCTAAGGTAGTATCCGGTTATGATCCAACTCAACTTATTTTTAAGTTATTCAGCTTTGTTAAATAAAAAATAATAAAAGTCTAAAAAAAGACCCACATGTGTTAATTAACACCCGAAAAATGCCTAGATCCTTTTTCCCTCTCTCGAATCCTCACCTTCTCCCCCACCGTCCGGCCCCGATCCGCCGCACCGCCCGTCCGTGGCTGCCACCGCCTTAGCCATCGGAAGTGCCGCTTCAACCCGACCAAACCCATGGTCGCCACGCCCATAACAGAGTCGTATTTCACCAGCTAAACTTGATTAAAGTTTGGGCGAAAACCCCAAATTGCACGCCTCTGTTTCCTGTGTTTTCTGGCCCCGTCCACCGTCCGTTCACGATGCAGCCATCGGATCCGAGCTCCTGACGAAGTGGCAAGCCAAACCCAACCGCCTGACCACTCATCTGACGCCGCTAAGGGCTTCGTCGGTGATACGCGATAATCCAGCCAATTTTGAACCGTTTGGGTAAGTTTCAGCCATATTCCGGTCTGTTTGGCTAAGTCTTAGGGTTAACATGATTCTAGGTTTAACAATTCGTTGATTTTCAGCAGAATCGAACGTTTTGGGGATCACCGGCGACTTTTTGACGAATATTCTGGCAAGATCTGTTAGGGTAAGTGAACCGGGTTCAAACTGGCCTTAACAGGCTAGACCGGTTGAATCAATCAGCCCAGTCAACCCAACCCGTGTCTGACCCAACCCGTACCCAAACCCGACGCCTAACTCGTCAACCCATTTGTAACCCCCTTAGCCCGGCCTAGACAGTTGACCCGAACTACGAAGATTACACGGGGAAAACCAAAGTCAACCCGAAAGTCAACCTTGATTAACGACCTTTTTTTCTCTTTTTAAACTTGTCTATATGCACGTTAACACTAAACGTACTCTTGAGAAACATTTATGAGAAAAGCTCAGCGATCGGATATCAATGAGGGACTCAATTGCACAGATCACAAATATTAGGGACCAAATTGCAAATTCTAGAAATTTGAAGCTCTTAACTGATTTTTAAGTTACCAATATTAAATTAGTCATATTACATGCTTCCATGTCAAATTTCACTTTAATCGGACATCTCAAACTCATGCAATTGCAAAAACAATTTCCAGGACTAAAACGTAAAGCTTGCAAACCTCAAAACCATTCAAATCAATGCCCAACGGTCTCCTGTTTCGAAACGGTGTTGACCGTTCCGAAACGCGGGTTCATTTCGAGACTTGTTTCGAAACAGGGCCTTCCAGTGGCCAAATCGTTCCGATACGGTCACCAGCCGTTTCGAATCACCAAGGCCATTACAGGCCCCCGTTTCGAAACGCCTATGAGTGTATCGATACGGGTTGCACAGAAGCTGCAGATTTTGTTGTTTTTTAAAACATAAAACCATTCAATCACATCCTAATGACTTCCTAACCATGCCAACATGTCAACATACATATAAGGTACATGTTTGCAACTTCAAAACACGTTCATGGCATCAATCATGGAATTCCACAAGTCTATAGGCATGCATCCTAATATCCAAAACCAAACAACCAACGAAACACAAAATCAAGCTTCAAAAGGCCAATTATAAATCCCAAAACATCTAAAGCATCAAGCCACAACTAGGGAGCCCACAATATCTCCCAAAACACATCTTAGGTTCCCATTGCCAAAATATCAAAATCTAATAGTGTTATGAAAACATCACCATACATGAGCTTAGTTTCCCTTGGACTCTTAGCCTCATTGTTGACCTCAAACACTTCAATTATCTACATTATTGGTTCAAGAGAGAGAGCGTAAGCACAATTGCTTAGTGAGGCATGCTCCAAAGAAACAACACAATAATGCTTTTTATAAAACACTTTTAACAAAACCTTCCATCACATAATCATCATTATTCATGCAACCTTGCATACATAACAAGCATCTCATGCTTCATTAAAATCAACATGTCATATTGGCTTTCAAGTGATAATCCATAACCATTTACAACAAAAAAACACAATCGGATACGCGGATTACAAGCGTTGTCCCACACGCTTCATACACACTACCGAACAACATAAGGTGGAGTTTACGGTACAATCACAACCCCTCAACACCCGTGATGGAGTTTACGGTACAATCACAACCCCTCCACATCACTCATCGGTAGTTGTATAACTTCCTAACGAGAGTACGGGACACATAACACAAGGTCCACACACACAGAATTTTAACCACCGTTGTGACCTTAACAAGATCCACACACGGACTTTTAACCACCATTGTGATCTTACCTCTCTCGTTAGGATACTTGGATGGAGTTTTCGGTACAAACACAACCCCTCAACATCCAAGGCGAATTTATTCACGGTGCACCCAATCCTATAGCCGGCTAACTATATCCAATTCAAGTACTTTAAAACCATAACATCACTTGCCAATATACATCATATAATATCAACAATCCACTGTTTTAAAGCATTAAACAAAGCCATTTAACATCATGCATCACTATGCATCAAAACCACATTTACAATATGTCAAACCAAGGATCTCTTACCTTGAGCATCCTTCAACATATGGCTTTCAAAACCAGCATTTACCATGCTAAAACATGCTTTCAAAACAGAATTTAAACATGCAAAATATATCCAATGCATCAAACCACTTCATGGCTCATCCAAGAGAGTTTCTCCGAAAACTTACTCTTGAGCTTAGTTAAGTTTCTTAGACTTAAACTAAGCTCCCAAAACCTTCAAACATTTGTTTCAAAGCTGGAAAACCAACTACACTCACCAATTCCGTTTCGCAAGCTTGCTGAAACGCCGATCAAGCCTCCGAATCAACTCCAAAGATATCCGAAGATGTCTCCCCTGTTTAACACATCAAAGCAGAGGATTAATGCATCATCATGCATTGAAATCTTCAGCCAACACTCTTAAACTCACTGCTCAATCTAAAGCCAACATTTCGGCTACCAAACACAACCGAAATCACCTCCAAACTCTTTCAAAACTTAACCCATCCAAGATCCATCACTTCTAACCATTCCTAAACATCAATCAACATCCAAAATGAACCTAAACTTGTCCTTATACCTCCAGCTAAAGCAGAACACCAAGATCACCCCAAAAACCACCATTTTCATAAGCAAAAACTTAGGAAACACAACCTATTCGGGATTGCATTGATAAAACCTCATTTACACATCATTAAACATCCAAAACACATTTAAGAATCATCTCAAAACAGAGCCCAAACAATCACAACGAAATTCTTCAAGATTTCCTCCAAATCTTGAGTTTTAAGCTAAAATCAAGTTCATATCATTAAAACCATTTATAAAACTTAAATTAAGGATTGATAACTTGGGAATTTCAGTAAAGAACTTAATATTTAGAGGAGAAGAACAATCTTACCTCTAAATGGTGATTTCTCCTTGATTTGAGCCAATTTGCTTGAAAATACAATGAGGAAATCAAAAGGATTTGATGTAAGATGGATTAGAATTAATTGATGATTGAAATCTCATCAATTGGAGTGAAAAATAAATAGAAAAGTTGCTGGAGAAAAGTGTTTGGATGATGGAATTTTGAGAGAAAAGAGATGAGAAAATTTTAGGAAAAGTAGTTATGATTTTAACCATAGGTAGTTTCTCCTCACTTCTAATTAATTAAAACATTAATTAATTCACTCAAATTAAAGAAAAATCTGGAGAAATCAATTTTGGGTAAATTAGCTCCTTAAAGATTCAAAGTTTCAATCCTTACAAAACAGTCACCACTGAACTTTTCAAAATTCGCATTTTAGTCACTATTTCAAAATGTTGTATTTCCAAACCTTATTTTGTAAAATTGATTTAACCACTCTCTTATATATATTAAAAGAGGATTTTTAGATATTTTCCCATATTTTAAAGCATCTCGAACTAGGCTTTCCCTAAAACCTTCTTTTATATTCGAACCGAAAATCAGACCGGTCCGGTTCAGACCCTAAACTTCTAAGCCCAAAATTGGGGTGTTACGACTCTCCCCCCTTAAAAAATTTCATCCTCGAAATTTACCTGGAGGAAAGAGGTACGAAAACTGCTTCTTCATATCATCCTTTCTTTCCCACGTGGCTTCCTCAACACCACGATGCTTCCACAACACCTTAACCAATTCAATGGTCTTGCCTCGAAGAACTTTACTGTCCGAATCCAGAATGTCAACCGGCTCCTCATCATAGGTCAAATCTGGATTCAACTCCACTTCCTCCACAGGCATAACATGCGAAGGATCAGATCTATACCTCCGAAGCATAGAGACATGAAACACATCATGTATCTTTTCCAACTCTTGCGGTAACCTCAGCTTGTACGCAACAGGACCCACACGTTCAATCACCTCGTATGGTCCAATGTACCTAGGGCTCAACTTACCCTTTCGGCCAAACCTCATCACCTTTTTCCAAGGCAAAATTTTCAAAAACACACGGTTACCTACCGCAAACTCAATCTCCTTACGCTTCAAATCCGCGTAAGACTTTTGTCGATCAGAAGATGCCTTCAATCGCTCACAAATGAGCTTCACCTTCTCGGTGGTTCCTTTCAACAAAGCTGGCATTGAAACCAACTTCTGACCTATTTCAGCCCAACAAAGAGGAGTTCTGCACTTCCTCCCGTACAAGGCTTCATAAGGTGCCATTTGAATACTTGCCTGGTAGCTATTGTTATAAGCAAACTCTACCAAAGGCAAATGCTTCTCCCAAGAACCCTGAAACTCAATTACACAGCACCTCAACATATCTTCCAGCACTTGGATAACACGCTTAGACTGTCCATCCGACTGTGGATGATAAGAAGTACTGAAATTCAGCCGTGTACCCAAATCTTGATGCAAACACTCCCAAAAATGCGATGTAAACCTCGGATCCCTATCCGAAACTATAGACTTCGGCACACCATGCAGTTGCACAATCTCAGCAATGTACAACTCTGCAAGCTTGTCCAAAGTATACGTAGTATGCATAGGTAAGAAATGCGCACACTTCGTCAGGCGATCCACAATCACCCACACCGAATTCTTTTTCGATGGCGACAAAGGCAAACCAGACACAAAGTCCATGGTAATCCTTTCCCACTTCCACTCAGGAATCCTCAACGGTTGCAACAACCCTGAAGGAAACTGATGCTCAGCCTTAACTCGCTGACAAACCATGCACTTACTCACATACTCCGCTACATATTTCTTTAATCCCACCCAATAGTACTCATCCTTAAGATCACGATACATCTTTGTACTACAAGGGTGCATAGCAAAAGGACTACTATGAGCTTCAGTCAGAATAGCACGCCTCAACTCAGCATCATTTGGCACTACTATCCGACTCTCAAAACATAGAACTCCATCACCATTAAAAAAAAATCCGATGGTCTATCCTCAGCAATATCCTGAACATGTGGCGCCAAAGAATCATCCAACAACTGTGTTGGGTTGTGAGGTGCTCGATTCGTTCAACCGATTATGCTCACCAAGTGGTGAAGAGGTGGATATTAGGGTGGAAGGGTAAAGGAAGCTAAAAAGAAATGTGACACAAAGATTTATAGTGGTTCGATCTTCTAACAAGCACCTACATCCACTACCTTAGCTCCCCACTAAGGATTTCACAATCAATCCATTAATTAATTCGTCCCCTTTTCTAGGATTAGGAGGAAACCCTTATAACCGATCAAGCTTCTACCCAAAGCCTTGATCAAAACCCTCTTCTACAAAGAGATAAATAAAGCAAACTTAAACCCTCTAATAGGTGTTTGTTTGCACAATGAAGCACTCACCCAAAGCCTAAAACACTTGAGCAAATTTGACAATTTTGGCTCACTAGTGTTTGTCTATACAATAAATGACAATTTAAGCTCTAAGACAATCTTTGATCATTTGTTGATTGACAATTGAAGCATTTGCCTTCTCTTGATGCTTGGAGGTCCCTTTTATACTCCCAATTGAGTTTGTAGCCGTTACTAGCCGTTGGGATCAAATTGGAACCGTTGAGGACTTTAATTCCCACCATAAATGCATTCTGCAGCTCCCCGTTTCGAAACACTCGAAGCCGTTTCGAAACACTCTCAATGTAGAAAGAGCCGTTGTAGTCTGTCAGGGCATCCGTTTCGGAACGCCTCCTGGCCGTTTCGGAACGCCTCATGTCCGTTTCGGAACGCCTCCTGGCCGTTTCGAAACTCGTATCGAAACGCTGTAGTCCCGTATCGAAACGCCTGCATTTAAAAGTTTGTTGGGAAAATAGCCGTTGGGGTTTATGACCGTTGGGGTCATTGCCACGTGGGCGTATCGAAACGGCCTAGCCCGTTTCGAAACGCTGGGCAAAAATGCTGTCCATAGAGAGCCCGTTTCGAAACACGTTTCGAAACGTTTTGGCTACTGGAGGCACCTGTTTCGAAACGCCCTAAGGTGTTTCGAAACACTAGGACAGTTTTGTGAAAATTGGCCTTTGAAAACATATAAAAACCTTTTAAAACATCCCTAAACATAGTTTCAAGTTATTTGGACTTTTGGAAATTGTTTTAAATACTTTTTAAATCAGTCCTAAATATTTTTCAATTATTATATCAAAACATTAGTTCTACAAACTGCTTATCCTTTATCAACTGAACCAAAGATGGTTTCACTTGCAATTCAGCCACAAGACCTCCATCTCACGAAATACTCAAGCTAGCAAACATAGCCCTCAACTCCACTGCCACTTTTCTACTCAAGGCATCCGCTACAACATTAGCTTTTCCGGGATGGTACTCGATCATCAGATCGTAATCGTTAAGCAACTCTACCCAACGTCGTTGCCTAAGATTCAACTCTTTCTGAGACATCAGATACTTCAAACTTTTGTGACCCGTGTACACATTACACTTCTCACCATACAGGTAATGTCTCCAAATCTTCAAAGCAAAGACCACCGTAGCTAACTCAATGTCATGCGTAGGATAATTGCGCTCATGCACCTTCAACTGGCGCGATGCATAAGCCACCACCTTACCCTCTTGCATCAACACACACCCCAAACCAACATAGGATGCGTCACTGTACACCACAAACTCTTTCCCTGATTCAGGTTGAACCAAGATAGGAGCTTGCGTCAAAGTTGCCTTAAGCTTCTCAAAAGCCTGTTGTCTTGCCTCTGTCCACTCAAATTTGACATCCTTCTGCAACAACTTCGTCAAAGGTGCAGCAATCTTTGAAAATCCATCCACGAACCTCCGATAGTATCCTACCAACCCAAGGAAACTACGGACTTCATGAAAAGACTTAGGAGGCTTCCAATTCATCACCGCCTCAATCTTTTGAGGATCAACTCGGATCCCCTCCGCAGACACCACATGACCAAGGAAAACAACTTCCTTAAGCCAGAATTCGCACTTGCTCAGCTTAGCATAGAGCTGATTCTCCAACAGCGCCTGCAACACAATCTGCAAGTGCCCCTCATGCTCCTCCTTAGTACGAGAGTACACAAGGATATCATCAATGAACACCACAACAAACTTGTCCAAGTATTCATGGAACACTCTATTCATCATGTCCATAAAAGTCGCAGGAGCATTCGTCAAACCAAACGGCATCACAAGAAACTCATAATGCCCATACCTCGTTCTAAAGACTGTTTTCGGTACATCTACATCCTTCACCTTGAGCTGGTAATAACCTGACCTTAAGTCAATCTTAGAGAACATAGCCGCTCCCCGAAACTGAACAAAGAGATCATCAATCCTCGGCAAAGGATACCGATTCTTGATAGTCAACTTGTTCAGCTGACGATAATCGATGCACATTCTCATCGTGCCATCCTTTTTCTTCACAAACAAGACCGGTGCACCCCAAGGTGACACACTCGGCCGAATGAAACCACGATCAAGCAACTCCTGAAGTTGCGTCTTCAACTCCTTCAACTCCTTAGGTGCCATTCGGTAAGGAGTAATGGACACTGGAGTTGTGTTTTCATACAACTCAATTCCAAACTCCACCTCTCGACTAGGAGGCAACCCAAGTAACTCCTCCGGAAACACTCCAGCAAACTCTCGCACCGTTATGATATCTTGAACCCGCAACTCCTTAGAGCTAGGATTCATCACAAAGGCCAGATAAGCTTCACAACCTTGCCTCAACATTCGACTTGCTTCCAATGAAGACACCACATTGGTAAGAAACTTCACATTCTCACCAACCACCACTACCTCGTAATCATCAGCAAGCTTCAACGAAACTCGCTTGTTCTCAAAATCCACTACAGCTTGATGCTCAACAAGCCAATCCATACCAAGGATTACATCAAAACCATAGAATGACAATTCCATGAGATCAACAAGAAAAACATGATTTTGCACTACCAAAGGGCATCTTCTATACAACTTCCGCGTCACAACGGTCTCACCAAAGGAACTAGTTACACGCATACCAACATCCAAAGACTCAACAGGTAAACCAAGCAATTGAGCATATTCACGCAATATGTATGAGTGTGTAGATCCAGGATCAATCAAGGAAAGTAATGATAAGGATTGCAAAGTAAAGGTACCTGCGATCATATCCATATCATTTCTCCCCTCTCGCTGAGCATTGACTCGAGCCTGGCCACCACCCTCAGGTTGGACAGCCACCACATGCGCCACATTCCTCCCACCATCATCTCTGAGCTAGAAGTTACCACAGCCGCGCCCACGACCTCTCTGTGGTGCAACAACCCCAAGAGCACGTCCCTAACCACCACCGGCCAACAAAGGACACTCTCTCCTTATGTGGTCTGCCGAACCACAATTCCAGCATGAATTACCGGTCACTGCAACAGGAGCCTGAACCTCCCTCGCCGCTCGAGCACAATCACGCCTCAAATGGCCACGCGATCCACACGTCCAACACGTGTTCTGATCAGCTCTCATCCTATCTCCCTGAACAGACGCACCATGCCCTCCATTACCACGCCTAGCAGAAGACTGATACCTCTTATCTCGTCCTCTCTTGTTCCATCCACCACCGTAACTATACTCAGCTGCTCTTTTGCCCGAGCCAGAACTAACACTCCTTGAAGACAAACCCAGGTTCTGCTCAATGTCCTTTGCCCTACTCACCAGCACATCAAAATCTATATACTCAGCAGCAAGCATAAAGGTCTTCACATCCGGCATCAAACCATATCAGAAGCGATCACACCTCTCTTGTTCATCAGGGATAAGCTCAGGTGCGTACTGACTAAGACGGACAAACTGGATCTCATACTCAACCACCGTCATGCTTCCTTGCACAAGAGACATGAATTCTCTTTTCTTCTCATCTAGGTATCGCACACCTAGATACTTTCGCTTGAACGCGTTCAGGAAGAACGTCCAAGTCACATCAACTTCCTCCATTCCGGAGACAGTGGTCGTCCACCACATATACGCATCATCATGCAACAGCGATACCACACAACCCAACTTCTGTACATTGTTGCAATTCATTTGCCCCAAAATCCTCTTGGTGCTTTCCAACCAAGACTCGGATCCTTTAGGAGATAAACCTCTGAACTCAGTCCCTCCCAGACTGCGAAGACGTTCCAAAGGTAATCTCACGTTAGCATCACCCTGATGCGCAGCTCCTTGAGCTCCAGCTACTGCTGCCTGAAAGGCTCCCGCAATAGCATGAATCAAAATAGTCATGTCAGGAGCAGCTTGCTCCTGAACACCTTCTGGTCCAGCGACCCCAGCACCAGCACCAACACCAGCATTTTCACCCCCAACACCATCACCGCCAGGTGGTCCACCACCAGGGGGAGGAGGTAAATCCACAACATTATCAGCGTTTTCCTCATTCTCGTTCTGAGCCATAGCTCTCGTATTCATCCTCGTCTCTCTACGAGGCCCCATTTACAAGAAAAACAATGTACTGACACAAATGCAATAAACAAAATTAGGCTCAACAAGGTAAGTAATCCAAGAACTCAAGCTCATTTTCCAAAAACAATTCCTTTCATTAGTTTTGATATGGCAATGGGTCCCCCTAACATGCTTCAACATAGCATAGCATCACAATTGCAACCATACATCACAATTCAAACAACATTCTTTCATCCAAAAGGCATATAACGCAAATACACATACATCATCCACATAACCATTCCCAATTACACGAGAACTCAGCTCTGATACCACCAAATGTAACCCCCTTAGCCCGGCCTAGACGGTTGACCCGAACTACGAAGATTACACGGGGAAAACTAAAGTCAACCCGAAAGTCAACCTTTATTAACGACCCTTTTTTTCTTTTTAAACTTGTCTAGATGCACGTTAACCCTAAGCATACTCTTGAGAAACATTTATGAGAAAAGCTCAGCGATCGGATATTAATGAGGGACTCAATTGCACAGATCTCAAATATTAGGGACCAAATTGCAAATTCTGGAAATTTGAAGGTCTTAACTGATTTTTAAGTTACCAATATTAAATTAGTCATATTACACGCTTCCCTGTCAAATTTCACTTTAATCGGACATCTCAAACTCATGCAATTGCAAAAATAATTTCCAGGACTAAAACGTAAAGCTTGAAAACCTCAAAACCATTCAAATCAGTGCCCAACGGTCTCCTGTTTCGGAACGGTGTTGACCGTTCCGAAACGCGGGTTCGTTTCGAGATTTGTTTTGAAACAGGGCCTTCCAGTGGCCAAACTGTTCCGATACGGTCACCAGCTGTTTCGAAACACCAAGGCCATTACAGGACCCGTTTCTAAACGCCTATGAGTGTATCGATACGGGTTGCACAGAAGCTGCAGATTTTGCTGGTTTTTCCAACATAAAACCATTCAATCACATCCTAATGACTTCCTAACCATGCCAACATGTCAACATACATATAAGGTACATGTTTGCAACTTCAAAACACGTTCATGGCATCAATCATGGAATTCCACAAGTCTATAGGCATGCATCCTAATATCCAAAACCAAACAACCAACGAAACACCAAATCAAGCTTCAAAAGGCCAATTACAAATCCCAAAACATGTAAAGCATCAAGCCACAACTAGGGAGCCCATAATATCTCCCAAAACACATCTTAGGTTCCCATTGCCAAAATATCAAAATCTAATAGTGTTATGAAAACATCACCATACATGAGCTTAGTTTCCCTTGGACTCTTAGCCTCCTTGTTGCCCTCAAACACTTCAATTATCTGCATTATTGGTTCAAGAGAGAGAACGTAAGCACAATTGCTTAGTGAGGCATGCTCCAAAGAAACAACACAATAATGCTTTTTATAAAACACTTTTAACAAAACCTTCCATCACATAATCATCATTATTCATGCAACCTTGCATACATAACAAGCATCTCATGCTTCATTAAAATCAACATGTCATATTGGCTTTCAAGTGATAATCCATAACCATTTACAACACAAAAACACAATCGGATACGCGGATTACAAGCGTTGTCCCACACGCTTCATACACACTACCGAACAACATAAGGTGGAGTTTACGGTACAATCACAACCCCTCAACACCCGTGATGGAGTTTACGGTACAATCACAACCCCTCCACATCACTCATCGGTGGTTGTATAACTTTCTAACGAGAGTACGGGACACATAACACAAGGTCCACACACACAGACTTTTAACCACCGTTGTGACCTTAACAAGATCCACAAACAGACTTTTAACCACCGTTGTGATCTTACCTCTCTTGTTAGGATACTTGGATGGAGTTTTCAGTACAATCACAACCCCTCAAAATCCAAGGCGACTTTATTCACGGTGCACCCAATCCTATAGCTGGCTAACTATATCTGATTCGAGTACTTTAAAACCATAACATCACTTGCCAATATACATCATATAATATCAACAATCCACTGTTTTAAAGCATTAAACAAAGCCATTTAACATCATGCATCACTATGCATCAAAACCACATTTACAATATGTCAAACCAAGGATCTCTTACCTTGAGCATCCTTCAACATATGGCTTTCAAAACCAGCATTTACCATGCTAAAACATGCTTTCAAAACAAAATTTAAACATGCAAAACATATCCAATGCATCAAACCACTTCATGGCTCATCCAAGAGAGTTTCTCCGAAAACTTACTCTTGAGCTTAGTTAAGTTGCTTAGACTTAAACTAAGCTCCCAAAACCTTCAAACATTTGTTTCAAAGCTGGAAAACAAACTTCACTCACCAATTCTGTTTCGCAAGCTTGCCGAAACGCCGATCAAGTCTCCGAATCAACTCCAAAGATATCCGAAGATGTCTCCCTGTTTAACACATCAAAACAGAGGATTAATGCATCATCATGCATTGAAATCTTCAGCCAACACTCTTAAACTCACTGCTCAATCTAAAGCCAACATTTCAGCTACCAAACACAACCGAAATCGCGTCTAAACTCTTCCAAAACTTAACCCAGCCAAGATCCATCACTTCTAACCATTCCTAAACATCAATCAACATCCAAAATGAACATAAACTCGTCCTTATACCTCCAGCTAAAGCAGAACACCAAGATCACCCCAAAACAACCATTTTCATAAGCAAAAACTTAGGAAACACAACCTATTCGGGATCGCATTGATAAAACCTCATTTACACATCATTAAACATCCAAAACACATTTAAGAATCATCTCAAAATAGAGCCCAAACAATCAAAACGAAATTCTTCAAGATTTCCTCCAAATCTTGAGTTTTAAGCCAAAATCAAGTTCATATCATTAAAACCATTTATAAAACTTAAATTAAGGATTGATAACTTGGGAATTTCAGTAAAGAACTTAATATTTATAGGAGAAGAACAATCTTACCTCTAAATGGTGATTCTCCTTGATTTGAGCCAATTTGCTTGAAAATCCAATGAGGAAATCAAAAGGATTTGATGTAAGATGGATTAGAACTAATTGATGATTGAAATCTCATCAATTGGAGTGAAAAATCAATAGAAAAGTTGCTGGAGAAAAGTGTTTGGATGATGGAATTTTGAGAGAAAAAGAGATGAGAAAATTTTAGGAAAAGTAGTTATGATTTTAACCAAAGGTAGTTTCTCTTCACTTGTAATTAATTAAAACATTATATAATTCACTCAAATTAAAGAAAAATCTGGAGAAATAATTTTTGGATAAATTATCTCCTTAAAGATTCAAAGTTTCAATCCTTACAAAACAGTCACCACTGAACTTTTTAAAAATCGCATTTTAGTCACTATTTCAAAATGTTGTATTTCCAAACCTTATTTTATAAAATTGATTTCACCACTCTCTTATATATATTAAAAGAGGATTTTTAGATATTTTTCCATATTTTTAAAGCATCCCGAACTAGGCTTTCCCTAAAACCTTCTTTTATATTGGAACCGAAAATCAGACCGGTCTCGTTCAGACCCTAAACTACTAAGCCCAAAATTAGGGTGTTACACCATTGATCGAGTCAACCGTCCGAGTCAACTTAGTGAGTCAGCTCGCCCGAGTTGACTCAGTTGAGTCAAACCAGTTGACCAGTGACGTCAGCGTTGACTTTGACCAAAAAGTCAACTTTTTCCGAAAGCTCCCGTTTTATGTTTTTCGACGTCTTGAGTCCAATTTTGATGCCCGTTTTGTGAAATTCTAACCCGAAAGCTTCCGAATTGGACCTTGAACTCGAGTCAACTTATGTATTTTAATAATCAAGTATGAACAATGTTAATAAGAACTGAAATTGGAATTTGTGCGATTGAAGGTATTCAAAGTTCCTTGTATTCAGGATGTTGAGGACGTCGCATTCGGATTCGAGAGTGATCGAATGGAGTATCATGGTTGACCAATATAGCGATGATTAAAGGTAATACATTACTACCTCTTGTATCCTTTATGAACATTTCAGTATTCGGCTAATGCATGCATAAATATGATGTGGGGTGATGTTAGCTCTGCTTAAGTCAAACCCGATATGAAATTGAGTATGATAACCTGGACAAGATTAAAATGCTCAAACGAGAAAGTTAATAAAAGCAAGGATCTGGAGATCAATAAATAATTAATAAGGCAGCTAATCTCCAAACCCGATTAACAATGTCAAATGATCAAATGTTGAAAATATTTGGATATAAAATTACGAAAATGCCCTTAAGGTATGAAAATGACTAAAATACCCTTGGAAATGGATGCGATCTAGAAATCTACGCTAGATTTGGAAAAACAACATGATTCATCTAAAAACCTCGAAAAACTTGGAAAGTTATGGTAACAAGATTTGAACCTTTGAGGTTGTAAGGTGTTAAGTTTCCTTGAATTTGGAATGAATCTCTAAATATAAATTTACGGGAAACTATACGTACCTCTGAATTAATCAAGCGGCTCAAAATACTGAATCAACTAAAATTATTGGTGTAACCCCCTTAGCTCGGGCTAGACGCCCGACCCGAACTGAGAAGATTACACGAGGAAAACTGAAGTTAACTCGTAAAAGTCAACCTCGATTAACGACCCTTTTTTCTTTTTATCTTTTCTAGATGCACATTATTATCCTATATGATTAGCAATTTGATTTAGCGAAAGCGACACATTGAACAAAACTCAATTAGGGGTCCAATTGCATACAAACGTCTTTTAGGGACTGAATTGTAAATTTCCAGAATTATAAGGACTAAACGAGTTTTCAAGTTACCAATCCAAAATTAATCATATTACATGCCAGCATGTCAAATTGCATCTTAAGCAGATCATCCAAACTCATTTAATTAAACATTCAGGGTCCGTAGCGTAAGAAAACAAAAACCTGAAACAATTCAAATTCAAATCCAACTGTCAGGTGTTTTGAAACACAAGACCCTGTATCAGAACGTCCGTATCGAAACCAGGTTGACCGTTTCGATACGCGGGTGTGTTCCGAAACCCATTTCGAAACAATGCTTTCTAGTAGCAAAATGTTCTAGAACGTGCTTACCCGTTCCAATACGCCATGACCATTCCAGGCCATCGTTCCGAAATAGATAAGGGTGTTCCGAAACGCTTTGCCCTTCAACTTCACAATTTGCTAGTTTTTCTCAAACATTCACCTACGAAATCATTCCAACACATGCCACATTACACATTCAACATGTACAAGCATCAAAGACCATTAACATGAAACACAAGTTAAATCATAGCATCATTCATGCAAGCATTAGAACTATAGGCATGCTTCATATTCTTCAAAACCATACAAAAGCTAAAAGCCACATTCAAACACAAATCAAACCTCAAAGGCCATTTACAAACCAAAATAAGCAAACCAAACATGCTTAAGGTGTTTAACATCACCAAATACAAACAAGAGGTAGAAATCCCTCCCATTGCCTCTTATTACACCAAGGTGAAACTACATACTTTGTTTAATCAAAAACTTGGATTTCACTTGCTATCGGGCTGCCTTGAATGCTCAAATCTCTGCATTGATGAAACAAATGAGCGTAAGCATATAGCTTAGCGAGGATCGCTAAAAGTAACATTCATCAATGAATTTCATAAAACCATTGCATCATCAATTGCAACCTCATGCCTTTCTTAAACATGCTCTTCTAAGCATCAATGCACTTTTCAAACCACATGCTTAAATCATCATTAAAATAACAGCAAATAATCTTTTGCTCATGCTTAAACCAAGCATCACATGCATTCTAGCATAAACCTCAAGCATCTCATGCTAAAATCATTAATCAACAACATTATATTGGCTTGCAAGTGATCCATTCTCAATGATACCAAAACCAACACAAAAGACACAATCAGATACGCGGATTACAAGGGTTGTCCCACATGCTTCATACACACTACTGGACTACGCAATGCTTACACACGAGAGCAACCCTCCATCTTTGTGACACCCGTGGTGGAGTATAACGGTACAATCACAACCCCACAACACCACTCATCGGTAGTTGGATAATTCCACACACGAGAGCACGTGACACATAACACAAGATTCACACACGTGATTAACATCCACCGTTGTGATCTTAACCTCAATCGTTAGGGTACTTGGATGGAGTATACGGTACAATCACAACCCCTCGACATCCAAGGCGACTTTATTCACGGTGCACCCAATCCTATAACCGGCTAACTATATCCGATTAAAGTAACCAAAAACCATTTTTATCACTTGCCAATATAATCATTTAACATCAATATTCCACTATTTTACAAGCATAAACACAATACCATGTTCACAAGCATAACCATGCTTAATCTCAAATACATACATTTCTCAAATCCAAGGATCATCTACCAAATGCATCCTTAACAACATGGCATTAAAAACCAGCATAATCAATGCTTAAAACATGCTTAAAAACAGTAGATAAAATCACATTTACATCAAGTGCATTTTCCAACAAAATCATAGCACATTCCGAGAGAGACTTTCGAATCACTTACTCTTGAGCTTAGCTAAGTGTTTCAAACTTACACTAAGCTCCCAAGACCTTGCTCAAAGCGTTACAAAGCTGGAAAATCCATTTCCACTCACCAATACGTGAAGCCTTGCTCGCCGACACGAAAATCACTCTTCTAGAGCCTCCAAAAACGTCTCGTTTGCTCCCGGATCAACATCCCATGTTTTCACATCATCAAAACAGAGATCCAAATGCATTTCAACACCAGTAACTAAGTACAAACTCGTTGCTCACCCAAACTACACCAATTTACCCATCCGAAACAACCGAAAACTCAATCGATTGCTTCCTAAACCAAGCCCAGCCAACATACATCACTTCCAATCAATTATAAACATCAAAACACATCTAAAATCAACCTAAACCCTTCCTTATACCTCCAGCAAGCATTACTCCAACATTTCACCTCAAAAACCAAACTAGAACTATCAAGAAACTCAAAGATCTCAAGGATTTCGGGACCTATATCAACAAAAACCCCTTTTCAACATATTAACCACCTCAAAACTTAATTAAAATCAACCCAAAATAGAGCTTAACAAAATAAGTCTGAAAATCAAGAATTTCATCATATTTTTGCAAGATTTTAATCTCAAATCAATACTATAATGAAAACTCAACTAAAAACGTTAATTAATAGCCAAAGATCTTGAGAATTTCAATAAAGAACCTAGATTGAAGGTTGAGAACGGGATTTACCTCCAATCCTTGCTTTTCTCAATGAATGACAAGTTTTCCTTAGCAAAAATCTTGAAGAACTTGAAAGAACTCTTGAAATTTGTTTAGAAAATAATGAGAGAGTGTTTAGGAGAAAAGAATTCTAGAGAAAATGAGTTAGAATGGTGTTTGGCTGAAAATGAGAAGAGGAAGGTAGTTACGTCAAATGAAATCTAACTTTTCTAATTTATTAATTTTAATTAAATAAAACTCTTTTATTAATCACTTGAAAATCCTTTTAAAACACATGTCATATTAAGGAAAGGCTAAATTGCCATAAAGCTCCCTAAAGATTCTAAGATTTTGGCTCCTCTTTTAATATCACATTTTCCACAGTTTTGAAACATTACATTTTGGTCGCTACCCAAAATGTACCTCTTCATAAACCCTTTTTCTAAAATCGATTTAACCAACCTCTTAAACATAATTTTAAAGGATTTTAGCAATTTTACTATATTTTTATCCTATCCCGATCCTTGATTTCCTTAAATCACCTAACGCAACTCGAACCGTTTCCGACCGGTCCGATCCGATGTCCAAAACATCTAGGCCCAAAACCAGGGCGTTAAAACTATCCCCCACTTTGGAAATTTCATCCTCAAAATTTTTACCTGAAGGAAAAAGGTGCGGAAATTGCTTCAACATGTCTGCCTTGCTTTCCCACGTGGCCTCCTCAACTCCTCGGTGTCGCCACAACACCTTCACAAGCTCTATCATCTTGCCACGAAGAAATTTGTTGCTCACATCCAGAATCCTCACTGGTTCTTCATCATATGACAGATCTGGATTCAGCTCTATCTCCTCAATAGGCATCACGTGCGAAGGATCCGATCTGTACCTCTGCAACATTGAGACATGAAACACACCATGTATCTTTTCCAGCTCCGAAGGCAATCTCAACCGATATGCCACAGGACCAATACACTCCACAACCTCGTAAGGTCCAATGAACCTTGGGCTAAGCTTACCCTTACGCCCAAATCTCATCACCTTCTTCCAAGACGATACCTTCAAGAACACACGTTCGCCAACCACGAACTCAATCTCTTTACGCTTCAGGTCCGCGTAAGACTTTTGTCGACCCGATGCTGCCTTCAAACGCTCACAAATGAGCTTCACTTTCTCGGTGGTTCCTTTTAACATAGCTGGCATCGAAATCAACTTTTGCCCATCTTCATCCCAACAATGAGGGGTTCTACATCTTCTCCCATACAAAGCCCCGTATGGAGCAATTTGAATACTTGCCTAATAACTATTGTTATACGCAAACTCAACCAACGGCAAGTGCTTCTCCCATGAACCCTGAAAATCTATTACGCAGCACCTCAACATATCCTCAAGCACCTGGATCACACGTTCAGACTATCCATTCGTCTGAGGATGATAGGAAGTACTGAAATTCAACCGTGTACCCAAGGCTTGATGCAAGCATTCCCAAAATCGCGCTGTAAACCTCGGATCCCTATCTGACACTATGGACTTTGGCACACCGTGCAACCGCACAATCTCAGCAATGTACAGCTCAGCCAACTTATCCAAGGTATACGTAGTATTCACCGATAAGAAATGTGCACACTTCGTGAGCCGAAAAGCAATCACCCAAACCGAATTCTTCTTTGACGGTGACAACGACAACCCAGACACAAAATCCATGGTAATTCTCTCCCACTTCCATTCTGGGATTCTCAAAGGCTGCAACAACCCAGAAGGAACCTGATGTTCAGCTTTCACTCGCTGACACACCATGCACTTACTAACGAACTCAGCCACATTCTTTTTCAACCCCACCCAATAGTACTCATCCTTCAAATCACGATACATCTTCGTACTACCAGGATATATAGCAAAAGGACTACTATGAGCTTCAGTTAGAATAGTGCGCCTCAACTCAACATCATCTGGCACCACTATTCGACTTCCAAAGCATAGAACACCGTCATCATTAAAACTGAAATCCGAAGGCTTACCCTCCGCAATGTCCTGAACATGTGGAACAAGAGAATCATCAAGCAACTGCTTATCCTTGATCAACTGAATCAGAGATGGTTTCACTTGCAATTCAGTGACAAGACCACCATCACGCGATATGCTCAAGAGAACAAACATCGCCCTCAATTCCACAGCCACTTTCCGGCTTAAAGCATCGGCCACAACATTAGCCTTGCCCGGGTGATACTAGATCGTCAGATCATAATCCTTAAGCAACTCCACCAAGCGACGTTACCTAAGATTCAACTCCTTCTGAGACATGAGATACTTCAATCTCTTATGATCCATGAACACAACAAACTTCTCGTCGTATAGGTAATGCCTCAAGATCTTCAAAGCGAACACAACAGCCGCAAGCTCAAGATCATGAGTAGGGTAGTTACGCTCATGCACCTTCAACTGTCTAGATGCATAGGCTATCACCTTGTAACCCCCTTAACCCGGCCTAGACGGTTGACCCGAATTAAGAAAGTCACACGGGGAAAACCAAAGTCAACCCAAAAGTCAACCTTGATTAACGACCCTTTTTTTTTCTTTTTAAACTTGTCTAGATGCACATTAAGCCTAATTGTGATCACACAAACATCATACCAAAAGATCACAAACATCAGAGATCAAACAGGGACTCAATTGAACAATTTACAACTTTAGGGACCAAATTGTAAATTCTGATAATTATAAGGACTTAATCCAAATTGAAGTTACCAACTTGAAATTAATCAGGTTTCATGCTTCTCTGTGAAATTTCAGCTCAAAAGGATTTCCCAAACTCATACAATTGCACAAACAAGTTTCAGGACCAAAACGCAAACAATTCAAAACACATAACTGCCAATGTCAGCCCCCAACGGTCAACCATTCCGAAACGGGAGACAGCCCGTTCCGAAACGCGGGGCCGTTCCGAAACAGGCATAGCCCGTTTCGAAACGGGGGTCTGGCAGTGGTCGTTCCGTTTCGGAACGGCCCCTCCCGTTTCGGATGCCTGGGCACGATTAAGGCACCCGTTCCGAAACGGTAGGTGTTGTTCCGAAACACCCTGCCCAGATTGCTCCAAAACTCCACTTTAAGCATGCAATTACACAACCAATCATGCTCCGAATGTCACCAAACTTTGCCAACATGCAATTCAACATATAAGGGACATATTAGCATCATCAATTCAACCAAACATCATCATATGCAAAAAGCCCCAATTTCTATAGGCATGCTTCCTACACAAGCTAGATATTCAAGCACCAAACTTACAAAACAAGCATAAGAAGGCTAACCAGAAAACCAGCATTCTCAACAACATTCAACATACTTAGGGAGTACAAAACATCTCCCAAAACATACACATTGGTCCCCCATTGCCAAATCACCCAAAAGCTAAAATGTTTAACAAAAACCTTCCATACATTGAGCTTTACTTGCACTTGAATTCTTGCCCTTCTTGCTGCCCTCAAAAGGTCTCTAATGCTCTGCATTATTGAATTAAGGAAAACGAAGAGAGCGTAAGCAAAGGCTTAGTGAGGAATGCTCAATAAAACCATTCAATAATGCATTTGTAAAACACTTTATAAAACATGCTTCAAACCATCATTTACACATGCTCAAAAGCATACTTAAACATGCATCTCATGCATCAAATCATAACATGTCATATTGGCCACAAGTGATAAATTCCATTTCTTTAAACACAAGTTCATCAACTTTCACCCCAAGGACTTTTAAACACCTTGGCCCCAAGGACTTTTAAACACCTTGGCCTATGGACTTTTAAACATCATAGAATGTAACACATCAAGGACTTTTAAACACCTTGATCCCAAGGACTTTTAAACACCTTGGCCATGGACTTTTAAACACCATGAAACGTAACTCATCAAGGACTTTTAAACACCTTGATCCCAAGGACTTTTAAACACCTTGGCCATGGACTTTTAAACACCATGAAACGTAACTCATCAAGGACTTTTAAACACCTTGATCCCAAGGACTTTTAAACACCTTGGCCTATGGACTTTTAAACACCATAGAAAAGGATCACCTAAGGACTTTTAACCACCTTAGTGTCCACAACATGAACCATCCAAGGACTTTTAACCACCTTGATGTTCATAAGTAACAAGGCTCACTCAAGGACTTTTAACCACCTTAGTGACCTTAACATTTTAAAAACATCACTTGCCAATATACATCATTTTCATCACTTACATCACTGTTTTAAAGCATAAAACCAAGCCATATTCATCATGCATTTAAAAGCATTAAACCACATCATTTCAATGTACAAAAGCAAGGAACTCCTACCTAGAGTTACCTTCAACATATGGCTTACATCATCAGCAAAAACCATGCTAAAACATGCTTCCAAAACAGTATGTAAAACATGCAAATTATCATTTCGCATCACAACAAAATCATGGCCACCACTAGAGAGAAATTCCGAAAACTTACGCTCGAGCTTAGCAAAGTTGTTTAGACTTAGACTAAGCTCCCAAGACATTGGTTTCAAAGCCGAAAACCCAATTTCACTCACCGATTCCACTTCGCCACTTGCCGAAGTACCAATTCAAGCCTCCGGATCAACAACTCTTGGATCCAAAGATGCCTCCCCTGATTAAACACATTAAAGCAGAGGTTTAATGCATCATCAAGCATCAAAAGCTTCAATGAAAGCACTCAAACTCGCTGCTCTCATTCCCACCCCAATTTCGGCCACCAAACACAACCGAAATTGCACCAAAACCACTTCTCAACAAAGCCCAGCCATAAACCAGCAAAACCTAACATCCATTAACACCATAAAACATCTAAAAACAACCTACAAACATCCTTATACCTCCAGCAACAACAGATCCACAAGATCACCACAAAAACATCCAAGAAACATAAGCTAAACTTAGGAAACTCAACCTATCCGGGATTGCATTAATCAAAACTCATTTCCCTATCAATTTAGAGTTCATTTAACATCAAAAACACATCTCAAATCACAGATTAATCAGATCTAACGAAAATCATGAAAAATCATCAAATCTTGCATTATAAGACAAGATCCAATTCCAAACTCAAAAGCCTTTAATTAAACATCAATTAAGAGTTGAGAACTTGGGAATTTCAGTAAAGAACTGGTAGTTTAGAGGAGAAGGACGTTCTTACCTCCAAACTTGTGTTTCTCCACTTTTTGGAATGAAAATCCTTGTAGAATCAAGAAGCAATTGAAGAGGTTTTGAAGATATGTTGATTAGGAATCAAATGAGAGTTAAAAGGAGAGATTTAAGTGAGAAAAGCAGAATCAAATCTCTGGAAATGGTGTGTTTGGTTTGAGAGAAAAAGAGAGAAGAAAATTGGAAGTTAGTTGAGAAAATTGTCAAATGAGTTTTTCCCTCCTTTTGATTCACTTTAAAATCAGAATTAAAACTCTAAATATCTTAGAAAAATCTGGAGAAATCACCTTTGGATTAATAGCCCCTTAAAGATTCAAAGTTTCAACTCTTTATAAAATAGTCACAAAACTTCCAAAATTTACATTTTGGTCACTAGCCAAAATGTCATACTTCCAAAACCCATTTTTCAAAATTGATTTCACAGTTCACTTAATTATATTAAAAGATGATTTTAGAACATTTTTCCATATTTTTAATGCAACCCGAACTAGGCTTTCCTAATTTCACCTCTTTAGATTCGAACAGCACTTTGACCAAACCGGTCAACGCCCAGAACTTCTAAGCCCAAAACCGGGGCGTTACAACTCTCCCCCCCCTTAAGAAATTTCGTCCTCGAAATTTACCTGAAGGAAAGAGATAAGGAAACTGCTTCAGCATGTCTTCCTTCCGCTCCCACGTGGCTTCCTCAACACCGCGATGCTTCCACAGCACCTTCACCAACTCAATGGTCTTGCCACGAAGAACCTTGCTATCCGAATCCAGAACCTTCACCGGTTCCTCATCATAGGTCAAATCCGGATTCAAAACCACATCCTCCACAGGCATCACATGCGAAGGATCAGATCTATACTTCCGGAGCATAGAAACATGAAACACATCATGAATCTTCTCCAACTCCTGAGGTAACCTCAACCGATACGCAACAGGACCCACACGCTCAACCACCTCATATGGTCCAATGTATCTAGGGCTCAACTTGCCCTTCCGGCCAAACCGCATCACCTTCTTCCAAGGGGAAACCTTCAAGAACACACGGTCACCCACCGCATACTCTATCTCCTTACGCTTCAAATCCGCGTAAGACTTCTGCCGATCAGAAGCAGCCTTTAACCGCTCACAAATGAGCTTCACCTTCTCTGTGGTCCCTTTCAACAAAGCCGGTATCGAAACCAACTTTTGACCAGTTTCAGCCCAACAAAGAGGAGTCCTACACTTCCTCCCGTACAAAGCCTCATAAGGTGCCATCTGTATGCTCGCCTGATAACTATTGTTATAAGCAAACTCAACCAAAGGCAGATGCTTCTCCCAAGAACCTTGGAACTCAATCACGCAGCACCTCAACATATCCTCCAAAATCTGGATAACTCGCTCAGACTGACCATCCGACTGAGGATGATAGGATGTACTGAAATGCAACCTTGTACCCAGAGCTTGATGCAAACACTGCCAGAACTGCGATGTGAACCTCGGATCCCTATCCGACACAATCGACTTAGGCACACCATGCAGCCGCACAATCTCAGCAATGTACAGCTCTGCCAGCTTATCCAAAGAAAACGTAGTATGCACAGGCAAGAAATGCGCACACTTCGTCAGGCGATCCACAATCACCCAGACCGAATTCTTCTTCGATGGAGACAAAGGTAAACCAGATACAAAATCCATGGTAACCCTCTCCCACTTCCATTCAGGAATTTTCAACGGTTGCAACAAACCTGAAGGAAACTGATGCTCAGCCTTAACTCGCTGACACACCAAACACTTGCTCACGAACTCCGCAACGTCCTTCTTCAAACCAACCCAATAGTACTCATCACGAAGATCACGATACATCTTAGTACTACCAGGGTGCATAGCAAAAGGACTACTATGACCTTCAGTCAGAATAGCACGCCTCAACTCTGCATCATTGGGCACTACTATCCGACTCCCAAAACACAGCACACCATCATCATTGAAACAGAAATCCGAAGGTCTACCCTCCGCGATATCCTGAACATGAGACACCAAGGAATCATCCAACAACTGCTTATCCTTGATCAACTGAACCATAGAGGGTTTCACTTGCAACTCAGCCACAAGACCACCATCACGCGTTATGCTCAAGCTAGTAAACATGGCTCTCAACTCAACAGCTACCTTCCTACTCAAGGCATCGGCAACAACATTAGCTTTTCCAGGATGATACTCAATCGTCAGATCATAATCCTTGAGCATCTCCAACCAACGCCGCTGCCTAAGATTCAACTCCTTCTGAGACATCAGATACCTCAAACTCTTGTGATCTGTGTACACAGTACACTTCTCACCATACAGATAATGCCTCCAGATCTTCAGAGCAAAAACCACTGCAGCCAGCTCAATATCGTGCGTAGGGTAATTGCGCTCATGCACTTTCAACTGCCGCGATGCATAAGCCACCACCTTACCCTCCTGCATTAGCACACACCCCAAACCAACATAGGATGCATCACTGTAAACCACAAACTCTTTCCCTGATTCAGGCTGAATCAAGATAGGAGCTTGCGTCAAAGCCGCCTTCAGCTTCTCAAAAGCCTGCTGTCTCGCTTCTGTCCACTCATACTTAACATCCTTCTGCAACAGCTTTGTCAAAGGAGCGGCAATCTTGGAAAACCCATCCACAAACCTTCGGTAGTATCCCGCCAAACCAAGGAAACTACGGACCTCATGAACAGACTTATGAACCTTCCAGCTCATCACCGCCTCAATCTTCTGAGGATCAACACGAATCCCCTCAGCTGAGACCACATGCCCAAGAAAAACCACCTCTCTTAACCAGAACTCACACTTGCTCAGCTTAGCATAAAGCTGATTCTCCAACAAAGCTTGCAAAACAATCCTCAAATGCTCTTCATGCTCCTCCTCAGTACGCGAGTACACGAGGATATCATCAATGAACACCACAACAAACTTGTCCAAGTATTCATGAAACACACGATTCATCATGTCCATGAAAGCAGCAGGAGCATTTGTCAACCCAAACGGCATCACAAGGAACTCATAATGCCCATACCTTGTCCTGAAAGCTGTCTTGGGCACATCCACATCCTTCACCTTCAACTGATAATACCCTGACCTCAAGTCAATCTTAGAGAACACAGCAGCTCCCCGAAATTGATCAAAGAGATCATCAATCCTCGGCAAAGGATATCGATTCTTGATAGTCAACTTGTTCAGCTGACGGTAATCAATGCACATTCTCATAGTGCCATCCTTCTTCTTCACAAACAAGACCGGTGCTCCCCAAGGTGACACACTCGGCCGGATGAAACCACGATCAAGCAACTCTTGCAACTGCGTCTTCAGCTCCTTCAGCTCCTTAGGTGCCATTCTATATGGAGTAATGGACACAGGAGTTGTATTCTCATACAGCTCAATTCCAAACTCCACCTCGCGGTTAGGAGGTAAACCAGGCAACTCCTCAGGAAAAACACCAGGAAACTCCTTTACAACCCTGATATCTTGCACCCTCAACTCCTTAGAGCTAGGATTCATCACAAAAGCTAGGTAAGCTTCGCAACCTTGCCTCAGCATCCTGCTCGCCTCCAAAGAAGACACAACATTGGCAAGAAACTTCACATTCTCACCAACCACCACAACTTCATAATCATCCGCAAGCTTAAGCGAAACACGCTTATTCTCACAATCCACAACAGCACGATGCTCAGCAAGCCAATCCATACCAAGGATCACATCGAAACCATAGAAGGGCAACTCCATAAGATCAACATGAAAGACATGCTCTTGAACAACCAAAGGGCACCTTCTATACAACTTTCGAGTCACAACAGTCTCACCAAAAGAACTAGTGACCCGAACACCAACATCCAAAGACTCAACAGGCAAACCAAGCAATTCAGCATGCTCACGAAGAACATATGAATGCGTAGATCCAGAATCAATCAAAGAAAGCAATGACAAGGACTGCAAAGTAAAGGTACCTGCAATCACATCTGCATCACTCCTGCCCTCTCTCTGAGCATACACCCTCGCTTGGCCTCCACCTTCAGGCTGAATAGCTACAACATGAGCTACCCCTCGACCACCTTCCTCTCTCCTCTGGAAATTACCACGGCCGCGCCCACGACCTCTTTGTGGTGCAGCAACAACAGGAGCACGCACCTGCTCACCAGCCATCCTCGGACAATCTCGCCTTATGTGGTCCGCAGAACCACAATTCCAGCACCCGTTACCAGCAGCCGCAACAGGAGCTTGTGCCACTCTCTCAGCACGAGGACAGTCACGCTTCAAGTGACCACGGGAACCACAGATCCAACAAGCACTGGGATCAGCTCTAGCATTGCCTCCTCTAGCAGGCACACCACCACCTCTCCTGGCTGAGGACTGATACTTCTGATCTCGTCCCCTCTTGTTCCGTCCACCTCCGGAACTATACTCAGCAGCTCGCTTGCCAGCACCCTTAGCAGACAAACTCAGGTTCATCTCAACGTCCTTAGCTCGGCCCACCAACACATCAAAATCAACATACTCGGCGGCCAGCAAATACATCTTAACATCCGTCACAAGACCGTAACGAAACCTCTCGCACCTAGCCCTCTCATCAGGTATCAGCTCCGGTGCATACTGACTGAGCCGTACAAACTGTACCTCGTACTCAGCTACACTCATGCTCCCTTGGGTAAGAGACATGAATTCCCGCTTTTTCTCATCCAGATATCTCACTCCCAGATATCTTCTTTTAAACACATTCTGAAAGAATGTCCAGGTAACATCAGCTTCAGCCATTCCAGAAATGGTAGTCGTCCACCATGTATAAGCATCGTCCTGCAGCAAGGACACAACACAGCCCAGCTTTTGCACATCCGTGCAACTCATCTGACCCAAGATACGCTTGGTACTTTCCAGCCAAGCCTCAGAACTCTCAGCTGACAAACCTCTAAACTCAGTCCCTCCAAGACTGCGCAGACGCTCCAAAGGCAATCTGACTCCAGCATCTCCCTGATGCCCAGCTCCCTGAGCTCCAGCTACTGCTGCTCGAAAAGCACCCGCAATAGCTTGTACCAAAACAGACATATCAGGCATAGCTTGCCCCTGACCAACCTCTGGTCCAACAGCTCCAGCACCAGCATCAGCTGCAGCTTCAGCTCTCGCACCTCCAGCACCACCACCAGGCGGAGGAGGGGGTAACACAACACTACCAGTGTGCTCTTCATTCTCATTCTCGTTAGGAGCCGTAGCTCTCGCATTACCTCTTAACTCTCTACGTGGTGCCATACTTTTACCATGCAATCATAACACTAATAAAACAAAGTCAGGCCTAGCAAGGTAAGCAATCCAAGTATTCAAGCTCAATTTCATTTCAAAACAACATCTTTCCTTTAGCTTTTATTTGGCAATGGGTACCCTCAACATGCAACATCAGAGCATACAACTCAACTGCATCAACATTTCAAACCACTGAACATGCTTTCAAACAACAAGCATTCATAGCATACATACCTCAATCATGCATACAAACATTCCCAATTACTCGAGAACTCAGCTCTGATACCACCAAATGTAACCCCCTTAACCCGGCCTAGACGGTTGACCCGAATTAAGAAAGTCACACGGGGAAAACCAAAGTCAACCCGAAAGTCAACCTTGATTAACGACCCTTTTTTTTTCTTTTTAAACTTGTCTAGATGCACATTAAGCCTAATTGTGATCACACAAACATCATACCAAAAGATCACAAACATCAGAGATCAAACAGGGACTCAATTGAACAATTTACAACTTTAGGGACCAAATTGTAAATTCTGATAATTATAAGGACTTAATCCAAATTGAAGTTACCAACTTGAAATTAATCAGGTTTCATGCTTCTCTGTGAAATTTCAGCTCAAAAGGACTTCCCAAACTCATACAATTGCACAAACAAGTTTCAGGACCAAAACGCAAACAATTCAAAACACATAACTGCCAATGTCAGCCCCCAACGGTCAACCGTTCCGAAACGGGAGACAGCCCGTTCCGAAACGCGGGGCCGTTCCGAAACAGGCATAGCCCGTTTCGAAACGGGGGTCTGGCAGTGGCCTTTCCGTTTCGGAACGGCCCCTCCCGTTTCGGACGCCTGGGCACGATTAAGGCACCCGTTCCGAAACGGTAGGTGCTGTTCCGAAACACCCTGCCCAGATTGCTCCAAAACTCCACTTTAAACATGCAATTACACAACCAATCATGCTCCGAATGTCACCAAACTTTGCCAACATGCAATTCAACATATAAGGGACATATTAGCATCATCAATTCAACCAAACATCATCATATGCAAAAAGCCCCAATTTCTATAGGCATGCTTCCTACACAAGCTAGATATTCAAGCACCAAACTTACAAAACAAGCATAAGAAGGCCAACCAGAAAACCAGCATTCTCAACAACATTCGACATACTTAGGGAGTACAAAACATCTCCCAAAACATACACATTGGTCCCCCATTGCCAAATCACCCAAAAGCTAAAATGTTTAACAAAAACCTTCCATACATTGAGCTTTACTTGCACTTGAATTCTTGCCCTTCTTGCTGCCCTCAAAAGGTCTCTAATGCTCTGCATTATTGAATTAAGGAAAACGAAGAGAGCGTAAGCAAAGGCTTAGTGAGGAATGCTCAATAAAACCATTCAATAATGCATTTGTAAAACACTTTATAAAACATGCTTCAAACCATCATTTACACATGCTCAAAAGCATACTTAAACATGCATCTCATACATCAAATCATAACATGTCATATTGGCCACAAGTGATAAATTCCATTTCTTTAAACACAAGTTCATCAACTTTCACCCCAAGGACTTTTAAACACCTTGGCCCCAAGGACTTTTAAACACCTTGGCCTATGGACTTTTAAACACCATAGAATGTAACACATCAAGGACTTTTAAACACCTTGATCCCAAGGACTTTTAAACACCTTGGCCATGGACTTTTAAACACCATGAAACGTAACTCATCAAGGACTTTTAAACACCTTGATCCCAAGGACTTTTAAACACCTTGGCCATGGACTTTTAAACACCATGAAACGTAACTCATCAAGGACTTTTAAACACCTTGATCCCAAGGACTTTTAAACACCTTGGCCTATGGACTTTTAAACACCATAGAAAAGGATCACCTAAGGACTTTTAACCACCTTAGTGTCCACAACATGAACCATCCAAGGACTTTTAACCACCTTGATGTTCATAAGTAACAAGGCTCACTCAAGGACTTTTAACCACCTTAGTGACCTTAACATTTTAAAAACATCACTTGCCAATATACATCATTTTCATCACTTACATCACTGTTTTAAAGCATAAAACCAAGCCATATTCATCATGCATTTAAAAGCATTAAACCACATCATTTCAATGTACAAAAGCAAGGAACTCCTACCTAGAGTTACCTTCAACATATGGCTTACATCATCAGCAAAAACCATGCTAAAACATGCTTCCAAAACAGTATGTAAAACATGCAAATTATCATTTCGCATCACAACAAAATCATGGCCACCACTAGAGAGAAATTCTGAAAACTTACGCTCGAGCTTAGCAAAGTTGTTTAGACTTAGACTAAGCTCCCAAGACATTGGTTTCAAAGCCGAAAACCCAATTTCACTCACCGATTCCACTTCGCCACTTGCCGAAGTACCAATTCAAGCCTCCGGATCAACAACTCTTGGATCCAAAGATGCCTCCCCTGATTAAACACATTAAAGCAGAGGTTTAATGCATCATCAAGCATCAAAAGCTTCAATGAAAGCACTCAAACTCGCTGCTCTCATTCCCACCCCAATTTCGGCCACCAAACACAACCGAAATTGCACCAAAACCACTTCTCAACAAAGCCCAGCCATAAACCAGCAAAACCTAACATCCATTAACACCATAAAACATCTAAAAACAACCTACAAACATCCTTATACCTCCAGCAACAACAGATCCACAAGATCACCACAAAAACATCCAAGAAACATAAGCTAAACTTAGGAAACTCAACCTATCCGGGATTGCATTAATCAAAACTCATTTCCCTATCAATTTAGAGTTCATTTAACATCAAAAACACATCTCAAATCACAGATTAATCAGATCTAACGAAAATCATGAAAAATCATCAAATCTTGCATTATAAGCCAAGATCCAATTCCAAACTCAAAAGCCTTTAATTAAACATCAATTATGAGTTGAGAACTTGGGAATTTCAGTAAAGAACTGGTAGTTTAGAGGAGAAGGACGTTTTTACCTCCAAACTTGTGTTTCTCCACTTTTTGGAATGAAAATCCTTGTAGAATCAAGAAGCAATTGAAGAGGTTTTGAAGATATGTTGATTAGGAATCAAATGAGAGTTAAAAGGAGAGATTTAAGTGAGAAAAACAGAATCAAATCTCTGGAAATGGTGTGTTTGGTTTGAGAGAAAAAGAGAGAAGAAAATTGGAAGTTAGTTGAGAAAATTTTCAAATGAGTTTTTCCCTCCTTTTGATTCACTTTAAAATCAGAATTAAAACTCTAAATATCTTAGAAAAATCTGGAGAAATCACCTTTGGATTAATAGCCCCTTAAAGATTCAAAGTTTCAACTCTTTATAAAATAGTCACAAAACTTCCAAAATTTACATTTTGGTCACTAGCCAAAATGTCATACTTCCAAAACCCATTTTTCAAAATTGATTTCACAGTTCACTTAATTATATTAAAAGATGATTTTAGAACATTTTTCCATATTTTTAATGCAACCCGAACTAGGCTTTCCTAATTTCACCTCTTTAGATTCGAACAACACTTTGACCAAACCGGTCAACGCCCAGAACTTCTAAGCCCAAAACCGGGGCGTTACACACCTTACCCTCCTACATCAACACGCAGCCCAAACCAACAATGGACGCATCACTATAGACCACAAACTCCTTACCAGACTCAGGTTGAATCAGGATAAGAGCTTGCGTCAAAGCTTCCTTCAGCTTCTCAAAAGCTTGCTGCCTCGCATTTGTCCACGCAAAGCGAACATTCTTTTGCAACAACTTGGTCAAAGGTGGAGTAATCTTCGAGAAACCCTCGACAAACCTTCGGTAATACCCGGCTAAACCAAGGAAACTTCGTACCTCTGTCACCGACTTAGGCACCTTCCAACTCATCATAGCCTCTACTTTGTGTGGATCAACACGAATACCCTCAGTTGATACAACATGCCCTAGGAAGACCACCTCTTTAAGCCAAAGCTCATACTTACTTAGCTTGGCATTCAACGGATTCTCCAACAACGCTTGCAAAAAGATTCTCAAGTGTCTATCATGATCCTCCTCGGTACGCGAATACACACGGATATCATCGATGAACACCACCACAAATTGATCTAAGAACTCATAGAACACACGATTCATCATGTCCATGAAAGCAGCAGGTGTGTTGGTCAAACCAAACAGCATCACTAAGAACTCGTAATGCCTATAACTTGTCCGAAAAGATGTCTTAGGTACATCTACATCCTTCACCTTCAGCTTGTAGTATCCCGACCTCAGATCTATCCTAGAAAACATCGTTGCTCCTCGAAACTGATCAAAGAGATCATCAATCCTAGGTAAGGGATACTTGTTCTTGATCGTCAACTTGTTCAGTTGCCGATAATCTATGCACATTCTCATTGTCCCATCTTTTTTCTTTACAAACAAGACCGGTGCACCCTAAGGTGACACACTCGGCCGGACGAACCCTCGATCCAACAACTCCTGCAGTTGCGTTTTCAACTCCTTCAGCTCTTTAGGTGCCATGCGATAAGGAGCAATGGACATCGGAGTCGTATTCTCACACAACTCAATACCAAACTCAACTTCCCTGTTTGGTGGCAACCTAGGCAATTCTTCCGGAAAGGCACCCGGAAAATCGCAAACAGTTCTGATGTCCTACACACGTACATCCTTTGTGCCAGGATTCATCACATATGCTGTAACACCCCATTTTAGCCCCAATTTGAAAACCCTAATTATGAGAATTCCCCATTGGAAACCCTAAAATTTGGGGAAAAATTCGGAATTTAACCTAAATTAAATTTGGGACCTAATTGAATAAATTAAAAGTTTGGTGGTTATTTTGTTAGACGGGCAAAAACTGAGACCCTTGTTCTGTAATTTACCCATTTATCTAGGGTAAACACTCCTTTTGTATCAGCTTGTCTGTTTGCGCCGCACTCTCTCTCTCTCTCTCTCTCGGTTTCACTCAAAAGAAAAATATTAAAATATTAAAACCTTTTTCTCCGTTTTTCCGTCGAAGCTCCGGCCAAGGGGCTTTCTTCGCCGTTCAAGCGGTTCGAGACCCTCGGAGCGCTCGTCGTCACCGCGCGAACAAAACCCAGCCGCCTTCACTCGTCGCACACCGTTGTTGCGTTCTGTCGCCGCCGTTTCCATCGGAAACGATTGAGTTTCCTTCGGGAACTCCCGCCGCCGCCGTCCTCATTGAGCGCCGCTGCCGTCTCAAGTTGGGTAAGTGACGTGGTTGGGACTGTTTGGCTTCGGGGTTACTGTTGGCCGTCGTGTTGGCCGCTGTCGGGCCGTGGCCGCCGTTGGGTTCACGGGGTTGTGCCGTATGTGGTTGGGCGCCGCTGGGATTAGATCTAGGGTTGGGAATTTGGGGATTAGGGTTTAGTTGATTTGGGTGGCTGATGTTTGTGAACCGGGTTGGGTTGGTGAACCGGACGGCTGGGCTGAACCGAACCGGCCTGGTTGTTTGAGTTGGATGATGTCAGCGATGATGTCATCCGGTGTTGCAGTGCTGATGCAGTCAATGATGACGTCATCGCAGTCAATGGTGACATCAACAATGACGTCATCGTTGACTTTGGGTTGACTTTTTCGGCTGAGTTCACCTTCAAGTTTTTCGACGTTCTGGTTCCGTTGCCGCTGTCCGTTTCTTCAAATTCGAACCCGAAATACCTTTTTGGATCAAATCTATTTGTTGAGCTCAGATTTTTGTAAAGTGTTGCATCAGAATTTAACTCGATTGTCTATGTGTTCAGGTGATGTGGACTCTGACCCCGAGACTTTACCTCCTCCTCCGCCAGGCAGACCTCCGGTGGCACAGTCTTCGAGATCTGCTAGTAAGATTTCTGTTAAGCGTAGTTTATCCGATTGTGGCATAGTAGGAAATCTCATATAGTGTTCTTTATTTTTAGGAGCTGATTCTGTCCGACCTTCCGCTAGGGCTGAGCGTGGGAGACGTCACTATCGACGTTGATTATTTAGCTGCCTAAGGTGTGTTCTCTATCTGTGCTACATGTCTTTTTTGTTTGATTGCATGATACGAATGATTTATATATCTGTGTGTTATTCTGCTCTGTTATCTGATAAATATTGTATGACTCGACTGTATGCTATTCTGCTCTGTTATCTTATAAATATTGTATGACTCGACTGTATGCTATTCTGCTCTGTTATCTGATAATAATGTATGACTCGGATGTTGTGATCATGTTATGTAACACCTATCGGAATCGGATTATTATGTACATGCATCTTAGTTATTTAACAAGATTGCATTCGGACTCTGAAATCGGATTACATGTCATATCATTGGGTTGGGATATTGTACGGAGGAAGCTCAGCGACTTCATCCTTCGGGTTGAACTTCACTTCGGGTTGAAGTTCAGGGGAACCTCACTCTTCGGACGGTGATGTAGTTGGGTGCATGTCATGTTATGATATCTGTATGCATTGCTTGTAATACTTCAGAATATTTGTAAATTCTTGATTTGTTGTTCGACTGTTGGATTGACTTCTGTTATGCACTTTAGAGACACACTGAGCTTTATAGCTGACTCCCCCTTAGTATCTGTTTCAGATTTCCAGACTTAGGTTTCGTGTAACCCCCGTAGCCCGGCCTAGACGGTTGACCCGAACTACGAAGATTACACGGGGAAAACCAAAGTCAACCTGAAAGTCAACCTTGATTAACGACCCTTTTTTTCTTTTTAAACTTGTCTAGATGCACATTTAACCTAGTCATACTCTTGAGATAAGCATACTCAAAAATCACAGCAATCGGAAAACGATAAGGGACCCAATTGCACAAAATACGAAATTAGGGACCAAATTGTAAATTCTGAAAATTAAGAGGACTTTACCAATTTTTAAGTTACCATTATGAAATTAGTCATGTTTCATGCCTCTCTGCAAAATTTCATCTCAAACGGACATCTCAAACTCAAGCAATTGCACAAACAAGAAACGGGACTAAAACGTAAAGCTTGCAAACCATCAGGTGTTCAGAAACGGGTCTAGGCCGTTCAGGAACACCCCTTGGCAGTAGCCAAAGTGTTCAGAAACGGGCTAGGCCGTTCAGGAACACCCTAGCCAAAACAAGGGCCTGTTTCGAAACAGGCAAGGGTGTTTCGAAACACCCTGCCCAGAAACAGCAGTTTGGCCTGTTCTAACACCTTTAAACCCCATCAAACATGCTCCAAACCATTCCACAATAAATCAACAACATGCCAAACATCAAACCTACCAATTTGCATCAAAATCTAGATACAAAACCACCCCTAGATGCACCAACTCATTCAACACATCCAACACTCAATCATGCTTTTCAAACAAGAAGCATAGCATAACAACTTAAGCATAAGAAGATTCAAACGTTGCAAGCTTACACCACATAGCTCAAAATCATAAACCAAACTTGTCCAACATACAAATCCTCTTTAAACAACAATATAAGAGATTCTTCCCCCATTGCCTTTATTATCTATAGCTATTAACCGAGACATACATCTCAAGTGGAGTTCCCCCTTGAATCCCTTGCTTCTCGCTGCTCCAACTTCAAATGTCTGCATTGATGGACAAAAAGGAGCGTAAGCACATAATGCTTAGTGAGGAATGCCCAAAACCAAAACACCATCAATGCAGCGAGTCATAAAACCACTTTTAAAAGCAAACTCGATTCAATAAACCAAAGCAAGTTTGAAAACCCTTTTCAACAACATGCATAACATCATGCATTGCTCAAACATGAAAAACAAACCCTTAGCTTAGAAGAGCTAAGAAAACCCTTTCAAAGCACAACTTACAAAATCAACAATTTAACCAATCCAAGAATAAACATCACATGCAAGGTTAAATTCAAAACTTTAGAAAACACTTCCACTTCACATCATACCTTGCTCATATTTGAATATCATTTTAAAGCAAGAAACCCTTAAAACCACTTACTCATTCAATTTACCATATGCATTAAACAAATGCAACATATGAACCACATCACCAACCTTTGCATCACATGCCTTAAAAACAAGTCTTCACAAGACTTCAATGCACTAAAGAGATTTCATGCACACATGCACCATTCTCAATAGATAACCAACACTTGTTCAAACTAACAAGTAAGCATGCATTCATAATACATTATACATGTCTCATGCAACCATGCATCATTTCAAGCATCTCATGCTTCATTATATTCAAGAACATATATTGGCTTCCAAGTGATAAACCAAATCCACTTTTCAACTCAACATCCAATCGGATACGCGGATCACAAGCGTTGTCCCCTACGCTTCATACACACTACCAACCCAAGGTCCCCAAATGGAATTTTAACCACCATTTGACCTTACCACACACAAGGTCCTCATATGGAATTTTAACCACCATATGACCTCAACATTCACAAGGTTCCCATATATGGAATTTTAACCACCATATAACCTTAACATTCACAAGGTTCCCATATATGGAATTTTAACCACCATATAACCTTAACATTCCCAAGGTTCCCATATATGGAATTTTAACCACCATATAACCTTGACATTCCCAAGGTTCCCATATATGGAATTTTAACCACCATATAACCTTGACATATTCCGTTGGTAGTTGTATAACATCACTAACGAGATCCGGGACACCCTACACAAGATCCACACATGGACTTTACACCACCATTGTGATCTTAACAAGCACAAGGTCCTCAAATGGAATTTTAACCACCATTATTACCTTTGCTTACACAAGACTCGCCTATGGAATTTCAACCACCATGGTGTTCTTGACCATCTCGTTAGGATACTTGGATGGAGTTACCGGTTCACTCATAACCACTCCACATCCAAGGCGACTTTATTCACGGTGCACCCAATCCTATAGTCGGCTAACTATATCCGATTAAAGTAACCAAGAACCACTTTCATCACTTTCCAATATAACCATCTTACCACATAAATCCATTGATTTACAAGCATAAACATAATGCAAAAACCATCATTTACCATCATCAATCCACTGTTTTTGAAGCATTAAACAAAGCCATTAAACAACATGCAACACCATGCATCAATTCCACAATTTCAATGTACAAAACAAAGGATCTCTTACCTTGAGCATCCTTCTCTCACTGCTTTCAAAACCAGCATAAAACCATGCTAAAATATGCTTTCAAAACAGAATTTAAGACATGCAAACCACATGCATTGCAACCATCAATCACAATTGCTTAAAAGGCCAATTCACAACACAAACCAAGAGCGAAAATCCATTTACTTACTCTTGAGCTTAGCAAAGTTGTTTAGACTTAAACTAAGCTCCCAAACCTTCAAACCTTGGTTTAAAAGCTGAAAACCCAACTTCACTCACCGATACACAAAACAAGGCTAGCCAACAAGCCTTCCAAGCATCTGAAACCTTCCACACCACCTTAAATGCTCACGGATCTTCCTCCCCTGTTTCAAGCACATAACAACAGAAGATTAATGCATCATAATGCACTAAAAACACCAGCAACATAACTAAGCTCGCTGCTCATCACAAATCCAACATTTCGGCTACCAAACACAACCGAAATCACCACCAAACACTTCCGAAACTTAACCCAGCCAAGATCCATCACTTCTAACCATTTTTAATCATCAATTAACATCCAAAATGATCACAATCACGTCCTTATACCTCCAGCTATAACAGATCATCAAAAACACCCCAAAAACAACCAAAAACATCAAACAAAACTTAGGAAATTCAACCTATTCGGGATTGCATTGATAAAACCTCAATTCCTTATCAATTTAACATTCATTTAACATCAATTTGACACCTCAAAGCACTACCCAAACAGATCTCACGAAATTTCACCAAAAATCACCAAATCTTGCATTTTAAAGCCAAAATCAAGATTACCATTGTAAAACCTTTAATAAATCATAATTCAAGGATTGAGAAATTGGGAATTTCAGTAAAGAACTGATAGTTTAGAGGAGAAGGACGTTCTTACCTCCAAACTTGAGTTTCCCCCTTTTTGGAACCAAAATCTTGAAAATTCCACTTAGCAAATGGTGAGGTTTTGTTGAAGAAATGATTAGAGATCAAAAGAGAATTGAAAAGAGATGTTTAGGTGACAAAATCAGAAGAAAATCTCTGGAGAAAAGATGTTTGGGTTGAGAGAAAATGAGGGAAAAGAAAATAGAAGATTGAGAGAAAAGTCAGTTAGAAAATGACAAAATATCTTCCCTCCACTTTTCTTTTATTTAAAAACCATTTAATATTTTAGAAAAATCTGGAGAAACTCCCATTGGGTAAATAGCTCCTTAAAGATTCAAAGTTTCAATCCTTTCTAAAACAGTCACGCAACTTTCAAAAATTACATTTTGGTCACTAGCCAAAATGTCACCCTTCCCAACCTCATTTTGTAAAATTGATTTCACAGTTCACTTATATATATTAAAAGAGGATTTTATGACATTTTTCCATATTTTTAATGCAACCCGAACTAGGCTTTCCTAATTTCACCTTTATATATTCGAACCGCAACCCGACCGGTCCGGTCCAAACCCAAAACTTCCAAGCCCAAAACCGGGGCGTTACAACTCTCCCCCTCTTAGGAAATTTCGTCCTCGAAATTTCAACCGGCGGATAGAGCACAACCAAACTTCCCCAAAACAACCCACAAAGCAACACATGAGACTTAACCACCACTGAACACTCTCACCACCACTTCACCCAAACTCAACACCACCACACACTGTTCACGAATTCCAGGACACTCAAATGTTAACCACATCTTAACTTTTCACACTTCCAGACTGCTCATAGCCCCAACAACAACCTGAAGAACCTCAAACTTTTTACAACATATTCCACCTTAACACACAACTCCCAAAACTTGTTCACACAGTGACACCAACCAATTCAATCAGCCACTATGTAACACACAACCTTCACTGCTTCTAATACTCTTTGCAACCTCCCCGACCTCTTTCAAAGATTTCTCAACAAGCAAAAATTCTTAAGCAACAACCGCCTACCCAAACTCCTCAACATAAAGCTGACATTCCTTCACATCTGCTCTGTCATTGTCATAACAACTCACCAGGGCTACTCACACAAAATCCAAAATTTACATCACAAACCCCAACCTTGACTCCGCCAGCCGTTTCACACACCACCAACTGATTTCAAAAGAAAATTCACTTACTCACAACCAACCAACCACTTCCCACAAGAACTCATTCAACCAACAATGGCCTTCGATCTCACAATGCCTTTCCACCTCAAGCTTTGACCACCACGCTTGCCTTACTAGAACACCGCCCAACCTGAGCATACATACCATCTTCTCAACTCCTCGAAGATTGCTACGAACTCTCACCCACATAAACAACCCTTCTATTACAACATCCATGCCAAGCTACCCCAGCACTTTAAAAACACAACCACTAACTTGCAACATCACTTAACACCAAGGGACTACCACTTCAACTAGCCATTCAAAACCACCTGATCGGTTCTGACTTCAACCAGCAATCTTCTCACCGCCACACCATTAAGCCCATTAAGCAACAAACACTTTCCTTCTACCAACATGCTATACCGCACTCACTATTACTAACAGCTCGTTTAATACCCTCCACAACTTCTAACATTTCCTAGCACCAAAACAACCTCTAAAAACCCATCATCCAACCTAACTCTATCACAACACTAACAGACTCGATTAGTTATTAGCGAGTGTGAACGTTCGTATGCATGGTCACCAATATGCCCTACTAATGCCTAATGTACATGTATGCAAAACCTCTAATGTCATGCCACATGTATGCATGGACCAGCACATATAAAATATAGCATATAACAATGATTTTAACTGTGCATGAATGCCAGTTCACACCCTCCAATAACATCCTCAGAATCCGTCTAAGAACAACCCCTCCACCTCACTTCTAACTTGACCCCTTCTATCATTCTAACAACTCATTATCCACAAGATACTCACTAAATCCCTCTTCACACTAAGGATGTTCCCAAACAGCAACATCAACTATCTCAACATGCTAACAACAAAACCATACCCTCTACGCAAGGAAAAACCAAACCAAAACCAAACTAGGACACTAGAGCAAAGGTTACTTAGCAAGGTTACCTGAAAACACTTTACTGCCCCGAAGCTTCAACAGACGAGCTCTCTTCCTCGCAGAACCATCATTCTCCAGCCGCACCACTGTAGCATCAGCTAACATACTAAGGTCACCACCATCTCCTTGCTGCAAAGCTCCCTGGCTATTCCGGGCCAACTTCAAACAATTACGCCTCATATGTCCAACAGACCCACATTTCCAACAGATTTCATTTCCCAAACTCTTCACAACTTTATGCTCTTTCTGCCACCTCCGAACCTTGCCTCGGCCGTGCCCACGACCCTTTAGAGACCCCTTGGCTACCACTGAAGCTGACTTCACCCCAAGAGAACAATTTCGCTTCACATGTTCCTTAGAACCACAGTTCCAACAAGCACCCGCGCCCCAACAACCTCCAACATGGCGCCTTCCACAACGGTCACACACTGGTAGCTGAGCCTCCACTCCTTGATCAAGCAGCACTTGCCCCAGATCTGCTCTACCTTCAACTTGCTTAACCCTTGGGAATTTTTCCCCAAGATACCTTTCATAAAAGGCAGACACAAAGAAATCCCAATCAATATCGTGGATGTGCGATGCCACCGCCACAGATGTCCACCAGGCACATGCATCCTCCAACATCAAAGAGACAACACTTCCCAGCTTACAGGCATAATCACAGCCTTCCTGATCCAAAATCAGAATCACACTGGCCAACCAGGCCTCAAACGTCTTCGGTGTTGAACCATGATACTCCACAGCACCCAAATCATGCAACCGCTGTTTCGACAAACCCAAACATCCCACCACCAGCACGTCTACTGACTTCACTTTTGCCACAGCCTGAGATGTTCCCAACTCCTCCTGAACAACAGGTGATGAACTTTTCATCACAGAACCAACTTCTTCCTCCTGCCTTACTACCTCAACTCCAGGCACTGAAGACTGAGACGAAACACCTCCACTAAAAGGTGAATTCCACGCCTTAACAACCTGCTCTAAAGCAGCAACCATCTCACCCAACTGCCATTCTCTCATTGATTTCGCCATACTATTAACAACAAGCAATCATAACAAAATAAACAAATTGATCAGACCAGCTTTAAGCAAGGATTCAAACTCCAACTCCAAAATAACACAATAGCTATAATAATAAGGCAATGGGTATCCCGAATTCTCCCCTTTTACATGACATAACAGTTAACACAAACATGGATATCTCAACATCAAGCATATCAAACAACATTTCGATCATGCTTACATCAAACAGCGTCCACTTGCAACAGCATAACATCATCAACATATCATACCCATTACACTTTCATCATGCATAAAATCAACTCACAACACCAACATATCATCAGCACAAAACCACATTAGCTCAATGAAGATTCCTAACCACAAAGCATGCTTGAAAACATCATCAATTTGCTCAGAAACACGTGTTTCAACCAACTTTCAACCACACATCAGGGTAACATCAAACACACATTAAAACAACTTACCACTTTCCCCAAGCATTCGCAACTCAGCTCTGATACCACCAAATGTAACCCCCGTAGCCCGGCCTAGATGGTTGACCCGAACTACGAAGATTACACGGGGAAAACCAAAGTCAACCCGAAAGTCAACCTTGATTAACGACCCTTTTTTTTCTTTTTAAACTTGTCTAGATGCACATTTAACCTAGTCATACTCTTGAGATAAGCATACTCAAAAATCACAGCAATCGGAAAACGATAAGGGACCCAATTGCACAAAATACGAAATTAGGGACCAAATTGTAAATTCTGAAAATTAAGAGGACTTTACCAATTTTTAAGTTACCATTATGAAATTAGTCATGTTTCATGCCTCTCTGCAAAATTTCATCTCAAACGGACATCTCAAACTCAAGCAATTGCACAAACAAGAAACGGGACTAAAACGTAAAGCTTGCAAACCATCAGGTGTCAAGAAAGGGGTCTAGGCCGTTCAGGAACACCCCTTGGCAGTAGCCAAAGTGTTCAGAAACGGGCTAGGCCGTTCAGGAACACCCTAGCCAAAACAAGGGCCTGTTTCGAAACAGGCAAGGGTGTTTTGAAACACCCTGCCCAGAAACAGCAGTTTGACCTGTTCTAACACCTTTAAACCCCATAAAACATGCTCCAAACCATTCCACAATAAATCAACAACATGCAAAACATCAAACCTACCAATTTGCATCAAAATCTAGATACAAAACCACCCCTAGATGCACCAACTCATTCAACACATCCAACACTCAATCATGCTTTTCAAACAAGAAGCATAGCATAACAACTTAAGCATAAGAAGATTCAAACGTTGCAAGCTTACACCACATAGTTCAAAATCATAAACCAAACTTGTCCAACATACAAATCCTCTTTAAACAACAATATAAGAGATTCTTCCCCCATTGCCTTTATTATCTATAGCTATTAACCGAGACATACATCTCAAGTGGAGTTCCCCCTTGAATCCCTTGCTTCTCGCTGCTCCAACTTCAAATGTCTGCATTGATGGACAAAAAGGAGCGTAAGCACATAATGCTTAGTGAGGAATGCCCAAAACCAAAACACCATCAATGCAGCGAGTCATAAAACCACTTTTAAAAGCAAACTCGATTCAATAAACCAAAGCAAGTTTGAAAACCCTTTTCAACAACATGCATAACATCATGCATTGCTCAAACATGAAAAACAAACCCTTAGCTTAGAAGAGCTAAGAAAACCCTTTCAAAGCACAACTTACAAAATCAACAATTTAACCAATCCAAGCATAAACATCACATGCAAGGTTAAATTCAAAACTTTGGAAAACACTTCCACTTCACATCATACCTTGCTCATATTTGAATATCATTTTAAAGCAAGAAACCCTTAAAACCACTTACTCATTCAATTTACCATATGCATTAAACAAATGCAACATATGAACCACATCACCAACCTTTGCATCACATGCCTTAAAAACAAGTCTTCACAAGACTTCAATGCACTAAAGAGATTTCATGCACACATGCACCATTCTCAATAGATAACCAACACTTGTTCAAACTAACAAGTAAGCATGCATTCATAATACATTATACATGTCTCATGCAACCATGCATCATTTCAAGCATCTCATGCTTCATTATATTCAAGAACATATGTTGGCTTCCAAGTGATAAACCAAATCCACTTTTCAACTCAACATCCAATCGGATACGCGGATCACAAGCGTTGTCCCCTACGCTTCATACACACTACCAACCCAAGGTCCCCAAATGGAATTTTAACCACCATTTGACCTTACCACACACAAGGTCCTCATATGGATTTTTAACCACCATATGACCTCAACATTCACAAGGTTCCCATATATGGAATTTTAACCACCATATAACCTTAACATTCACAAGGTTCCCATATATGGAATTTTAACCACCATATAACCTTAACATTCCCAAGGTTCCCATATATGGAATTTTAACCACCATATAACCTTGACATTCCCAAGGTTCCCATATATGGAATTTTAACCACCATATAACCTTGACATATTCCGTTGGTAGTTGTATAACATCTCTAACGAGATCCGGGACACCCTACACAAGATCCACACATGGACTTTACACCACCATTGTGATCTTAACAAGCACAAGGTCCTCAAATGGAATTTTAACCACTATTATTACCTTTGCTTACACAAGACCCACCTATGGAATTTCAACCACCATGGTGTTCTTGACCATCTCGTTAGGATACTTGGATGGAGTTACCGGTTCACTCATAACCACTCCACATCCAAGGCGACTTTATTCACGGTGCACCCAATCCTATAGCCGGCTAACTATATCCGATTAAAGTAACCAAGAACCACTTTCATCACTTGCCAATATAACCATCTTACCACATAAATCCATTGATTTACAAGCATAAACATAATGCAAAAACCATCATTTACCATCATCAATCCACTGTTTTTGAAGCATTAAACAAAGCCATTAAACAACATGCAACACCATGCATCAATTCCACAATTTCAATGTACAAAACCAAGGATCTCTTACCTTGAGCATCCTTCTCTCACGGCTTTCAAAACCAGCATAAAACCATGCTAAAATATGCTTTCAAAACAGAATTTAAGACATGCAAACCACATGCATTGCAACCATCAATCACAATTGCTTAAAAAGCCAATTCACAACACAAACCAAGAGCGAAAATCCATTTACTTACTCTTGAGCTTAGCAAAGTTGTTTAGACTTAAACTAAGCTCCCAAACCTTCAAACCTTGGTTTAAAAGCTGAAAACCCAACTTCACTCACCGATACACAAAACAAGGCTAGCCAACAAGCCTTCCAAGCATCCGAAACCTTCCACACCACCTCAAATGCTCACGGATCTTCCTCCCCTGTTTCAAGCACATAACAACAGAAGATTAATGCATCATAATGCACTAAAAACACCAGCAACACAACTAAACTCGCTGCTCATCACAAATCCAACATTTCGGCTACCAAACACAACCGAAATCACCACCAAACACTTCCGAAACTTAACCCAGCCAAGATCCATCACTTATAACCATTTTTAATCATCAATTAACATCCAAAATGATCACAATCACGTCCTTATACCTCCAGCTATAACAGATCATCAAAAACACCCCAAAAACAACCAAAAACATCAAGCAAAACTTAGGAAATTCAACCTATTCGGGATTGCATTGATAAAACCTCAATTCCTTATCAATTTAACATTCATTTAACATCAATTTGACACCTCAAAGCACTGCCCAAACAGATCTCACGAAATTTCACCAAAAATCACCAAATCTTGCATTTTAAAGCCAAAATCAAGATTACCATTGTAAAACCTTTAATAAATCATAATTCAAGGATTGAGAAATTGGGAATTTCAGTAAAGAACTGAGAGTTTAGAGGAGAAGGACGTTCTTACCTCCAAACTTGAGTTTCCCCCTTTTTGGAACCAAAATCTTGAAAATTCCACTTAGCAAATGGTGAGGTTTTGTTGAAGAAATGATTAGAGATCAAAAGAGAATTGAAAAGAGATGTTTAGGTGACAAAATCAGAAGAAAATCTCTGGAGAAAAGATGTTTGGGTTGAGAGAAAATGAGGGAAAAGAAAATAGAAGATTGAGAGAAAAGTTAGTTAGAAAATGACAAAATATCTTCCCTCCACTTTTCTTTTATTTAAAAACCATTTAATAAACCTTTAATATTTTAGAAAAATCTGGAGAAACTCCCATTGGGTAAATAGCTCCTTAAAGATTCAAAGTTTCAATCCTTTCTAAAACAGTCACGTAACTTTCAAAAATTACATTTTGGTCACTAGCCAAAATGTCACCCTTCCCAACCTCATTTTGTAAAATTGATTTCACAGTTCACTTATATATATTAAAAGGGGATTTTAGGACATTTTTCCATATTTTTAATGCAACCCGAACTAGGCTTTCCTAATTTCACCTTTATATATTCGAACCGCAACCCGACCGGTCCGGTCCAAACCCAAAACTTCCAAGCCCAAAACCGGGGCGTTACATTTCGATACTTGGAGGACCTCGTACGAACAGGATTTGATATAATTTATCAGTATGTTTTGTTCTAGACTTATATTTAATTATTTAAGTATTTTCGGATTTTGTTGTAAACGTGGACTTTGGACATTTATTATTTTTGGGGTTTGATAAACTATTTTTAGCATGCTTGTTTTAAGATGAAACATTAAAGGTTATATTTTATAATTGAATAATAATTTCGGCACGGTTTTTCATAAATAATCTTACTTGAGGGGAAAGTTTCCAAATCGTCATTTTCAATTTGTTACAAACCCTTAGGTCAAAATAGGGGGTTATATAGGCAAGGTAAGCCTCACATCCCAACCTTAACTCACGATTTTCTTCCAAAACCGAAATCACATTCGACAAGAATTTCACATTCTCGCCTACCACCACCACTTCATAATCATCTACAAGCTTTAAAGTGACCCGCTTGACATCAAAGTCAACCACCGCTCTATGCTCAATCAACCAATCCATACCAAGGATCACATCGAAACCGTAGAAGGGTAACTCCATCAAATCCACAAGAAACACATGACCTTTCACAGACAAAGGGCATCTCCTATATAACTTCCTAGTGACTACAGTCTCACCAAAAGAACTAGTCACTTGCATTCCTACTTCGAGCAACTCAACAGGTATATCAAGCAAATGTGCATGCTCACTCAAGATATAAGAATGCGTAGACCCAGAATCAATCAAAGCCAGCAATGATAAAGACTGAAGAGCAAAGGTACCTGCGATAACATCGATATCATTGTGCTCCTCACGCTGAGCATAGACCCTCACAGGACTGCCTCCGTCAAGCCGAACCACCACCACATGAGAACCGCCTCTCTGGCCCTCATCTCTCCTTTGAAAATTCCCTTGGCCGCGCCCACGGCCTCTCTGAGGTGCAGCCGCAGCAGGTGCACGTCCTTGGCCTCCACCAGCCAACAACGGACACTCTCGCCTCATGTGATCTGTTGAACCACAGTTCCAGCACGAATTCCATGTTACCACCACAAGAGCCTAAACCTCTCTAGCCGCTCGAGGACAATCTCGCCTTAGATGACCCCGAGATCCACACGTCCAGCACGTGTTCTGTTCCGCTCTCCTCTGATCTCCCTGAGCCGGTGCACCATGTCCAGCATTAGCTCGCCTAGCAGGCTGATATCTCTTATCTCGCCCCCTTTTGTTTCGTCCACCTCCGGAACTAGACTCAGCTGCTCTCTTTCCAGAGCTAAAACCAACTCCTCGGGATGCCAAACCCAAATTTTGTTCAATGTCTTTGGCTCGACACACCAGCACATCGAAATCGGTGTAATCCGCAGCCAACATGTATGTCTTGACTTCTTGCACCAACCCGTACCAGAAGCGATCACAACAGTGCTTCTCACTATATATCAGCTCAAGGGCATACTGGCTCAGACGTACGAACTGGACCTCGTATTCAGCCACAGAAAGGGTTCCCTGAACTAGCGACATGAACTCGTGTTTCTTTTCATCCAAGTATCTCACACCTAGATACTTTCTCTTAAAGCCACCCTTGAAAAACTCCCAATCCACTTCATTGGGTTCCATTCTAGTGGTGGTAGTCGTCCACCAACTATACGCATCCCCCTGGAGAAGAGAAACAACGCACTCAGCTTGCGCACATCATTACATCCCATCTGATCCATGATACGAATCATGCTTGCCAACCAAGCTTCTGATGCCTCATGAGACATACCAAAGAACTCAACAGCTCCTAGGCTCCTCAACCTCTCCAAAGGTAAACCCGCCTGCCCAACTGCAGGGGCCTGTACATGCGCTCCAGCTACTACGGCCTGAAATGCCACGATGATCGCCTGAACCAACGGCGTTAGATCACCCAAACCCGAACCAGCATGTCCTTGCTGCTCCTGCTCCCCACCTCCAGGTGGTGGCGGAGGCGGTAAATTTCCACCAGGAGGAACATCAGCCCCTTGCTCACCCTGGTCGCCCTGCTCAGCCGCAGGCACTATCATGTTCGACCTTAGCTCTCTCCTCGGACCCATAGTGCTATTTTTAACAAGGCATAACAATAAAACAAAACAAACCATTTAGGCCAGCCTCAAGTAAGGATCCAAGTTCACAAAAACATTTAATCAGTGTAATAAGGCAATGGGCTCCTCGATTTCCCTCAAACATAACATAGCATACAATAACTTGTCATGCTCATCATGCTTTCCATCATCCAAAATCAGCACATATCAACATCCCATCATCAACATACAATCATATTCATCTCACATGCGATTCATATCAATCAAGCATATCACAAGCTACAATATTAAACCAAAATCATACTTTTCAACCAACACACATCAATACATACCAATTTCACATACCAACATCCCCAATTCTTTCATAACCTGGCTCTGATACCAACAAATGTAACCCTCTTAGCCCGACCTAGACGCCTGACCCAAACTGAGAAGATTACACAGGGAAAACCGAAGTCAACTCGTAAAAGTCAACCTCGATTAACGACACTTTTTTCTTTTTATATTTTCTAGATGCACATTATTATCCTATATGATTAGCAATTTGATTTAGCGAAAGCGACACAGCGAACAAAACTCAATTATGGGTCTAATTGCATACAAACGTCTTTTAGGGACTAAATTGTAAATTTTTAGAATTATAAGGACTAGACGGGTTTTTAAGTTACCAATCCAAAATTAATCATATTACATGCCAGCATGTCAAATTGCATCTTAAACAGATCATCCAAACTCATTTAATTAAACATTCAACATTCAGGGACCATAACGTAAGAAAACAATAACCTGAAACAATTCAAATTCAAATCCAACGGTCAGGTGTTTCGAAACACAAGACCCTGTATCGGAACGGCCGTATCGAAACCAGGTTGACCGTTTCGATATGCGGGTGTGTTTTGAAACCCGTTTCGAAACAATGTTTTCAGTAGCAAAATGTTCCGGAACGTGCTTACCCGTTCCGATACGCCAGGACCATTCCAGGCCATCGTTTCAAAACAGATAAGGGCGTTCTAAAACGCCTTGCCCTGCAACTTCACAATTTTCTGGTTTTTCTCAATCATTCACCTTCGAAATCATTCCAACACATGCCACATCACACATTCAACATGTATAAGCATCAAAGACCATTAACATGAAGCATAAGCTAAATCATAGCATCACTCATGCAAGCATTAGAACTATAGGCATGCTTCCTATTCTTCAAAACCATACAAAAGCTAAAAGCCACATTTAAACACAAATCAACCCTCAAAGGCCATTTACAAACCTAAATAAGCAAACCAAACATGCTTAAGGTGTTTAACATCACCAAATACTAACAAGAGTAGAAATCCCTCCCATTGCCTCTTATTACACCAAGGTGAAACTACATACTTTGTTTAATCAAAAGCTTGGATTCCACTTGCTATCGGGCTGCCTTGAATGCTCAAATCTCTGCATTGATGAAACAAATGAGCGTAAGCATATAGCATAGTGAGGATCGCTAAAAGTAACATTCATCAATGCATTTCATAAAACCATTGCATCATCAATTGCAACCTCATGCCTTTCTTAAACACGCTCTTCTAAGCATCAATGCACTTTTCAAACCACATGCTTAAATCATCAATAAAATAACAACAAATAATCTTTTGCTCATGCTTAAACCAAGCATCACATGCATTCTAGCATAAACCTCAAGCATCTTATGCTTAAATCATTAATCAACAACATTATATTGGCTTGCAAGTGATCCATTCTCAATGATACCAAAACCAACACAAAAGACACAATCAGATACGTGGATTACAAGCGTTGTCCCACACGCTTCATACACACTACCGGACTACGCAATGCTCACACACAAGAGCAACCCTCCATCATTGTGACACCCGTGGTGGAGTATAACGGTACAATCACAACCCCTCAACACCATTCATCGGTAGTTGTATAATTCCACTAACGGGAGCACGAGACACATAACACAAGATTCACACATGAGATTAACATCCACTGTTGTGATCTTAATCTCAATCGTTAGGGTACTTGGATGGAGTATACGGTACAATCACAACCTCTCGGCATCCAATGCGACTTTATTCACGGTGCACCCAATCCTATAGCCGGCTAACTATACCCGATTAAAGTAACCAAAAATCATTTTCATCACTTGCCAATATAATCATTTAACATCAATGTTCCACTATTTTACAAGCATAAACACAATACCATGTTCACAAGCATAACCATGCTTAATCTCAAATACATACATTTCTCAAATCCAAGGATCATCTACCAAATGCATCCGTAACAACATGACATTAAACACCAGCATTATCAATGCTCAAAACATGCTTAAAAGTAGATAAAATAACATTTACATCAAGTGCATTTTCCAACAAAAACATAGCACATTCCGAGAGAGACTTTCGAATCACTTACTCTTGAGCTTAGCTAAGTGTTTCAAACTTACACTAAGCTCCCAAGACCACGCTCAAAGCGTTACAAAGCTGGAAAATCCATTTCCACTCACCAATACGCGAAGCCTTGCTCACCGACACGAAAATCACTCTTCCGGAGCCTCCAAAAACGTCTCTTTTGCTCCCGGATCAAGATCCCATGTTTTCACATCATCAAAATAGAGATCCAAATGCATTAAAATGCATTTCAACACCAGCAACTAAGTACAAACTCGTTGCTCACCCAAACTACACCAATTTACCCATCCGAAACAACCGAAAATTCAATCGATTGCTTCCTAAACCAAGACCAGCCAACATACATCACCCCAATCAATTATAAACATCAAAACACATCTAAAATCAACCTAAACCCTTCCTTATACCTCCAGCAAGCATTACTCCAACATTTCACCTAAAAAACCCAACTAGAACTATTAAGAAACTCAAGGATCTCAAGGATTTCAGGACCTATATCAACAAAACCTCTTTTCAACATATTAACCACCTCAAAACTTAATTAAAATCAATCCAAACCAGAGCTTAACAAAACAAGTCCAAAAATCAAGAATTTCGTCATATTTTTGCAAGATTTCAATGTTGAATCAATATTATAATGAAAACTCAACTAAAAACATTAATTAGAAGCCAAAGATGTTGAGAATTTCAATAAAGAACCTAGATTGAAGGTTCAAAACGAGATTAACCTCCAATCCTTGCTTTTCTCAATGAATGACAAGTTTTCCTTAGCAAAAATCTTGAAGAACTTGAAAGAACTCTTGAAATTTGTTTAGAAAATAATGAGAGAGTGTTTGGGAGAAAAGAATTCTGGAGAAAATGAGTTAGAATGGTGTTTGGCTGAAAATGAGAAGAGGAAGGTAGTTACTTCAAATGAAATCTCACTTTTCTAATTTATTAATTTTAATTAAATAAAACTCTTTTATTTAATCACTTAAAAATCCTTTTAAAACACATGTCATATTAAGGAAAGGCTAAATTGCCGTAAAGCTCCCTAAAGATTCTAAGATTTTGGCTCCTCTTTTAAAATCACAACCCAAAATATACGTCTTCCTAAACCCTTTTTGTAAAATTGATTTGACCAACCTCTTAAACATAATTTTAAAGGATTTTAGCAATTTTACCATATTTTTATCCTATCCCGATCCTTGATTTCCTTATATCACCTAACGCGACTAGAACCGTTTCCGACCGGTCCGATCAGATGTCCAAAACATCTAGGCCCACAACCAGGGCGTTACAATTGGAGATACCGTTATGATTAATTAATCAGAATGATCGTATTGACCAAAAAGATTAAAGTATCCTTGGACGCCGATGTTTTCAAATTAACTAGAATGATGGATAAACCTTTGAGTTCTGAAATGAATGAAGTAGTTGGATGTACCGAAATTACTTGAATGGCTGAAACACCCATGGGTACTTAATTGATTGAAATACTATATATAGTTTAATTGACAGGAATGATGGATATCCTGAGCTTCAAAATGACTGAAATATCCTCCCCTTGACTGGAATAAGTAAATTGCCTCTGATAAAATTCTGGAAATGCCAATAAAGCTGAAAATGACTGAAATGCCCCTAAGAGTTGAAGCATGCCTCGGGTATGTCAATCATTTATGATATTAATATTAGGTTGGAAGTTTTTCCGTATAGAACATAAGTCCGACTACTCCGCGACAAGTCTTGTGGTGAAATATGAAAGCAATCGTTCATATATACGATACAGCCGGATACATTAGAAGGGTTGGTTTGTACTGCAAGGTTGGGATATGTTAGTTCGAATGGTTTTGGAGGCTCGATAAACTTCTAGAAATTTTAAATATTGTAAATCATCATTTCTTCATTATTGGGCTAAATTAAAAAATCACCCCTGATTGTTAAATGACCAAAATGCCCTCATTGTCCAAAGTAATCAAAATAGCCCTGAATGTATATGATACCGTGAATGATCATGACATGGAAATCTCTTAATGCTTGCTTGGAAACCTGATGAGCAAATAGAATTTTGGAGTCGTTGTTTATGCCTTGTTGGTGTAAATTACGAAAATGCCCATGTGTGATAAAATGACTATAATGCCCTTGTAGGCTAAAATGAGTAAATCGCTCATGATATATCTAAACTCTTGAAATGTTTGATTTGAGCTGAAGGTATGAATCCTATTTAATTGGGATCTCGTTTTTGAAATTCGTTTAAATTGCCAAAAGTTAAATGTGTCTCATCCAGTAAATATCAAGTATCACCGATAAATAAAATTGATCTATCTAGTGTGTTCCATGTGTGCTACATTCAGCTGTATGCGTTGTATGATTATTACACATTAATAAACAATCTGATGATTTAATTATGACGATGATATGCTTGATGAAATGATGAACTAGATAGATGATATCATACTCTGCCTACTCGTTGTATGTCCGCTCAATCTATATATGATATGTAATTGTGCTATGTGGTTGCTTGATCTTTGGTAATATCGTCTGTCTGTCTGATATCATCGGTAGTGTAATATATTAGCTTGATCTATAATGGTACATTCTGTTTGCATGATGAATGATAATATTGTTTGCTCTGCTCAATTTTATTCCCATTTATCTATCAAAAGCATGAATCTTCTATTTCTGATACACTATATAGAATGTGTCTGTCATCTGTACTATGTTACTCATGTCTAGAATCTGAACACCGATTACTATATGGGGTATACTGTTGAGTTATGTTTTGAAGTCTTTGTTGGTACAGCCCTGATCCAACTGGTAAATCCTTATGGACTCAAGGTCTCCCCTTGGGTAGGTTTCGTTGCTTTAGCACGGGTAAATCCTTATGGACCTAAGGCAGTCCCTTAGGTGCCTTATGGACTCAAGGTCTCCCCTTGGGTAGGTTTCGTTGCTTTAGCACGGGTAAATCCTTATGGACCTAAGGCAGTCCCTTAGGTGGCACCTATGCCCATCGGGCCTAGGGTAAGTCCTTATGGATGCAGTTCTGGGGGACTGCATATTTGGAGTAAGGTTGGAGGGTAGTTACTAGTAAACCCTTGTATGTACTTGAACATTTGCATTGAATTGTTATGTGTTCTCGTGATATGATTGGTATGTATTTATGCATGTTTGATCTACACCTATTGGAACACACTAGACATTAAACTCTTTGTTTCCATCTTCGTAATCTATCAGCTTGTATAATTTCCGTTCGTTACTCGATGAGTGAATAAAGAACAAGCACCGTTATTCTCAAGTAGAACGTTACCCCGAAATAGCGGAAAGGAAATGAAGATTGTTACTTCTTGGAACATCATGAAAATGTCATGCCTACCATATATCTGCATGAGCTTACATCATCTTTTGGTAGTTCTGTATTACGGAGCTTTTCAAAGTTCACGTTGTTTTTACTATCGCAGGTTAAAAGAATATATCATGGCATAACGTTTGACATCAATGTTCGGAGTTCTCTCGGTGTTGCTTTTGGAGTATGGTGTTGTATAGTTAGTGGGCATGTATGTCATGTAGAGTCTGTAAAGTACTTTTTGAAATTTATGTTATGTGTTTAAATGATTTTCGGAAATTGTAATTTAAACAGAAGTTGATTTTACAGTTTAATAAGTGTTTTGAGGGAAAAATGTTTTTTATGTGTATTTTTACTTTGGGTCGCTCTTGTGACCCTAATGTGACTTCCTAGGATCCGTTGTAATGCATATGCGGGTTTAGGGGGTTACATTTAGTGGTATCAGAGCTTAGAGTTTCGTCTTTCTGGGTAGATCGGCCAATCGTCTATCAGAGGGTGTCTGGTCTGTGCATGCCCCTAGATCATAATCGTACTCCTCAATGTCGAGACTTTGACGTTGAATCCTTTCATGTATTAAGTGTATCCAACCATTTTGCTCATAATAGCTCTATCTGTACCGACAATGAATGCTTGTAACATTCTTCTGTAATTCAAATTCTCTCGGTAGATTTGGATTTGGAAAAAGAGAACTTAAGGTGGTTAATGAACGTGAAATTAAAGATCTGATTTAGATTGAGAACAAATGTTTGACCTTGTAAGGTTATCTGGTGATAATTGTTATGTTTGAGAATATTTCGATGGAAATTTGAAAAAAAGAAAAGGGTTATTAATTTAAAAGAAAAGTTTTTGTGAATGTGGCGAAAGTGTAAATTCTGTGGTGACCCTGTTATACACGAAGGAAAAAAGTTGTCTAAGTATCATGCTGAAGGTAAGTGATAGTTGCTTAAAACCTTGGTTATGTTCGATCGGCTTAAGGAAAGACATCTCTAAAAATGAGGCATGGTGTATCATTATGTGTCATCCTTGATTGAATTTTGATGTTATATCCCGATTCTATAATGCCCTATGGGAGGCATTGGGTACTCGTTTGAATTGCAGTTGTAGCTCTTCATACGTAAACTGATGGTTAACCTCGAAGAATAATTCAGATTCTGGGAGATATACCTTTGGGTTGTATGGTTGTCTTCTGTTATAGTTTGGAAGGTTCCATATCTCTGATTGAGTCAGCTTATAGTAACAATTTTGAGACAAGCATTCGCTTGGCACCGTATGAAATTCAGTATGGATTCAAATTGTGTATTTTGATCAGTTAGTCTGAATGATGATATGGGATGATTTTGGGTCCAAGACAGTACGAGTGACTGAGGGCACTACTATATTGATTTGTGATCGTCTTAAAGTCCCGAGAAACAAGGATACTTTGATGGAATAGTTTCAATAAATGAATGGGATGAAAGAGCAGCTTTTGCATCTCTCTTTCTCAGGTAAATTTCGAGGACAAATTTTTTTTATGGGGGAAAAGTTGTCACACCCCGAGTTTTAAAAAAATAAGAAGAATGGTGCTTTAACGAGGGTTTGAAAAAAATAATAAAAGTCTGAAAAAAGACCCAAATGTGTTAATTAACACCCAAAAAAAATGCCCAGATCCTTTTTCCCTCTCTCGACCCCTCACCTTCTCCCCCACTGTCCGGCCCTGATCTGCCACACCGCCCATCCGTGGCTGCCACCGCCCTAGCCAACGGAAGCACCGCTTCAACCTGACCAAACCCATGGCCGCCACGAGCATAACGAAACCATATTTCACCGGCGAAACTTGCTTGAAGTTTGTGCCGAAAACCCCAAATTGCGCGCCTCCGTTTCCTACGTTTTCCGACCCCGTCTACCGTTCGTTCGCAACGCAGCCATCGGATCCGAGCTCCTGACGAAGTGGCGAGCAAAACCCAACCTCCCGACCACTCATCTGACGCCGATAAGGGCTTCATCGGGGATACACGATAATCCGGCCAATTTTGAACCATTTGGGTAAGTTCTGGTCATATTCTAGTCTGTTTGGCTAAGTCTTATGGTTAACATGATTGTAGGTTTAACAATCCGTTGATTTTCGGCACAATCGAACGTTTTGGGGATCACCGATGACTTTCCGACGAAGATTCCTACAAGATCTGTTAGAATAAGTGAACTGGGTTTGAAACCGGCTTGAACCGGCTAGACCGGTTGAATCGGCCAGCCCTGTCAACCCAACCCGAGTCTGACCCAACTCGTACCCGACCCGACCCGTGTCTGACCCGAACCCGACGCCCAACTCATCAACCCGTTGACTGATTCAACCGTCCGAGTCAACTCAGTGATTCAGCTCGCCCGAGTTGACTCAGTCGAGTCAAACCAGTTGACCAATGACGTCAGCATGACGTTAGTGTTAACTTTGACCAAAAGTCAACTTTTTCCGAATGCTCCCGTTTTATGTTTTTCGATGTCCTGAGTCTGATTTTGATGCCCGTTTCGTGAAATTCTAACCCGAAAGCCTCCGAATTGGACCTTGAACTCGAGTCTTCTTATGTATTTTAATAATCAATTATGAACAATGTGAACAAGAACTGAAATTGGAATTTGTGCGATTGAAGGTATTCAAAGTTCCTTGTATTCGGATGTTGAGGACGTTGCATTCGGGTTCGAGAGTGATCTAATGGAGTATCATGGTTGACCGATATAGCGATGATTAAAGGTAATACATTACTACCTCTTGTATGCTTTATGAACATGTCGGTATTCGGCTAATGCATGCATAAATGTGATGTGGGGTGATATTATCTCTGTTTAAGTCAAACCCGATATGAAATTGAGCATGATAACCTGGACAAGATTAAAATGCTAGAACGAGAAGTTAATAAAAATAAGGATCTGGAGTTCAATAAATAATTAATAAGGCAACTGATCTCCAAATCCGATTATCAGTGTCAAATGATCAAATGTTAAAAATAGTTGGATATAAAATTACGAAAACACCCTTAAGGTATGAGAATAACTAAAATTGTAAAACCCCAATTTTGGGCTTGGAAGTTTAGAGTCTGAACTGGACCGGTCTGATTTTCGGTTCGAATATAAAAGGTGGTTTTAGGGAAAGCCTGGTTCGGGATGCATTAAAAATGTGGAAAAATATCTAAAAATCCTTTTTTAATATATATAAGAGAGTGGTGAAATCAATTTTACAAAATAAGGTTTGGAAGTGTGACATTTCGAAATGGTGACTAAAATGTAATTTTTGAAAAGTTCAGTGGTGACTGTTTTGTACGGATTCAAACTTTGAATCTTTAAGGAGCTAATTTACCCAAGGAAGGATTTCACCAGATTTTTCTTAATTTTAATGACTTAATTAATGTTTAATTAATTTAATGAAAATGAGGAAAACCAATTTTGAGATTTCATAACTAACTTTCTTGAAAACTTTCTCATCTCATTTTCTCTCAAAATTCTCTCAGCCAAACACATTTCTACAGTAGCTTTTCTTTTTATTTTCACACTAAATGATGAGGTTCCAATCATCAATTGATTCCTAATCCTTTCTACATCAAATCCTCTTCATTTGCTTATTGGATTTTCAAGGATTTTGGCTCTAAACAAGGAGAAATCTACATTTAGAGGTAAGGATGTCCTTCTCCTCTAAATAATCAGTTCTTTACTGAAATTCCCAAGTTCTCAATCCTTAAATTAAGTTTTATGAAAGGTTTTAATGTTGTGATCTTGATTTTGGCTTAAAACTCAAGATTTGGATTAAATCTTGAAGAATTTCGTGGTGATTGTTTGGGCTCTGTTTTGAGGTGGCTTTTTAATGTATTTTGGATGTTTAATGATGTGTAATTGAGGTTTGATCAATGCAATTCCGAATAGGTTATGTTTCCTAAGTTTTTGCTTATGAAAATGGTGGTTTTTGGGGTGATTTTGGTGTTCTGTTAATGCTGGAGGTATAAGGATGAGTTTGGGTTCATTTTGGATGTTAATTGATGTTTTGAAATGGTTAGAAGTGATGGATCTTGGCTGGGTTATGTTTCGGAAAAGTTTGGAGGTGATTTTGATTGTGTTTGGTAGCCGAGTTGTTGGATTTATGTAGAGCAGCGAGTTGGATTGTGTTGCTGGTGTTTTTAGTGCATGATGATGCATTAATCCTCTGGTGTTATGTGTTTAAAACAGGGGAGAATGATCCGGAAGCAATAGAGGTGGCGTTGGAGGTTTCAGATGCTTGGAAGGCTTGTCGGCTAGCTTAGTTTTGTGTATCGGTGAGTGAAGTTTGGTTTTCAGCTTTGAAACCAATGTTTGAAGGTTTTGGGAGCTTATTTTAAGTCTAAGAAACTTAACTAAGCTCAAGAGTAAGTTTTCGGGAAATCTCTCACTTTTGGATGATCCATGAGATGCTTCGATGCAATGCATTTGATTGCGTGTTTAAATTCTGTTTTGAAAGCATGTTTTAGCATGGTTTAATGCTGGTTTTGAAAGTCATGTGTTGAAGGATGCTCAAGGTAAGAGATCCTTGGTTTGAAATTGATAAATGTGGTTTTGATGCATAGTGTTGCATGTTGATTAATGGCTTTGTTTAATGCTTAAAAACAATGAAATGATGATGGTAATTGATGTGTATTGGCAAGTGATGTAAGTGGTTGTTGGTTACTTTAATCGGATATAGTTAGCCGGCTATAGGATTGGGTGCACCGTGAATTGAGTCGCCTTGGATGTTGAGGGGTTGTGATTGTACCGTAAACTCCATCCAAGTACCCTAGCGATTGAGAAAATTGGTGTCACCACGATGGAGGATGGCTCTCGTGGGTGGACTTTGTTAAGTGTCACCACGATGGAGGATGGCTCTCGTGGGTGGACTTTGTTAAGCGTCACAACGGTGGAGGGTTGCTCCCGTGTGTGAGCTTGGTTAAGGCGATTAAAATGGTTGAGGTAGCTCCCATGTGTAAGCCTTGTGGTGTGTCCTGGCTCTCGCTAGTGAGTTATACAACTTCCAATGAGTGATGTTGAGGGGTTGTGATTGTACCGTTAAACTCCATCACAGGTGTTAAGGGGTTGTGATTGTACCGGTAAACTCCACCTTGTGTTGTTCAAGAGTGTGTATGAAGCGTGTGGGACAAAACCTTGTAATCCGCGTATCCGATTGTGTCTTGAGTTGAAATGGGTTGTGAATTATCATTTGAAAGCCAATATAATGTTCTTGAATGTAATGAAGCAAGAGATGCTTGAAATGATGCAAGGTTGCATGGGAAGTGTGTAATGTTTTAAGAGTGCATGTATTACTTGTTAAGCTTGAACAAGTGTTTATCTTCTATTGTGAATGGTACATATGTGCATGGAATCTCTTTAGTGCATTGAAGTCTTGTGAAGGCTTGTCTTGTAAGGCATGTAATGCAAATGTTGCTTTTGGTAGTTCATGTGTTTTGCATTTGTCGAATACATGAGATAGTTAGAAGGAACAAATGATTTTCGAAAGGTTTTGCTTTGAAATGATCATCAAGAATGTGGAAAGTATGTTGTGAAGTGGAAGTGTTTCCAAAGAATTTGAGTTTAACTTTGCATGTAGTGTTCATGCATGGAATGGTTTAAATAATAGTTTTTGCAAGAATGTGTTTTGGGGAAATTGTTTAGCTTTTCTAAGCTAAAGGTTGGATTTCATGTTAAGCAAGGCATGGTTTAAAGCATGTTGATTCAAAAGAGGTTTTTCAAACAATGCTTTGGTTTATTTATTTGCATCCACTTTTAAAGAGGGTTTTATGATTTGCTGCATTGATGGTGTTTTGGTATTGAGTATTCCTCACTAAGCATTATGTGCTTACGCTCCTTTTTTGTCCATCAATGCAGTTATTTGTAGTTGGAACAACAAGAAGCAAGGGATTCAAGAAGAGCTCCACTTGAGAAATATGTCTTGGTTTATAGCTATAGATAATAAAGGTAATAGGGGGAAAGTCTTTTATATTGATGTGTAATGAGATTGTGTATGTTAAACAAGTTCGGTTATGGTATGAGCTATGTGGTTTAATGCTTGCAACATTTTGAATCTTCTTCTTCATAAGTTGTTATGCTATGCTTCTTGTTTTAAAAGCATGATCAAGTGTTGGATGTGTTGGTGCACCTAAGGCTTGATTGTACCTAGTTGTTAATGCAATTTGGTGGTTATGACGCTTGGCATGTTGTTGATATGTTGAGGAATGGTTTAAAGTATGTTGATGGTGTTTTAATGTTTGGTTGGTTTTGGATGCTAGGGTGCATGCCTATAGTCTTGTGGATTTTCCTAATTGGTGCCATGAATGTGTTTTGATGATGCAAATATGTACCTCATATGTATGATGAATTGTTGGCATGATTAGGAGGTCAATAGGATGTGTTGGAGTGGTTAATTGTATGTTAAACCAGCAAAATCTGCATTTTCTGGGTAGTCCGTATCGGAACGGGCACTAGCGTTCCGAAACGGGGGCTTGAAATGACCTTCGTGTTTCGAAACGGGTTAAGGTCGTTTCGAAACGTTTTGGTCACTGCCAAGCCCTGTTTCGATACAGGTCTCGAAACGAACCCGCGTTTCGGAACGGTCAACCCCCGTTCCAAAACAGACGACTGTTGGGCACTGATTTGAATGGTTTAAAGGTTTGCAAGCTTTACGTTTTAGTCCTGAAAATCGTTTTAGCAATTGCTTGAGTTTGGGATGTCCGTTTAAGGTGAAATTTGACAGGGAAGCATGTAATATGATTAATTTGATATTGGTAACTTAAAAATCAGTTAAGTCCTCCATCTTTCCAGAAATTACAATTTGGTCCCTAACTTTGTATGTTGTGAAATTGAGTCCCTTAATGCTTTCCGATCGCTGTGCTTTTCAAGTATGCTTTTCCCAAAGGTACGCTTAAGGTTAATGTGCATCTACATAAGTTTAAAAAGGAAAAAAAGGGTCGTTAATCAAGGTTGACTTTCAGGTTGACTTTGGTTTTCCCCGTGTAATCTTCGTAGTTCGGGTCAATCGTCTAGGCCGGGCTAAGGGGGTTACATTTGGTGGTATCAGAGCTAAGTTGCAAATATTTGGGGCAAGGGTAAGTTGTTATTATAAGAGTTTGATGTTTGTTCTGATGTGTGGTTGAAAGTTGGTTGAAAAATGTGTTTTTGAGCGAGTGGTTGATGTTTATATCATGCATTTTGGTTATGAATCTTCTATGAGCTAATGTGAACTTGTATTGATGATATGCTGGTGTTGTGAGTTGATTTTCTGAGTAATGAAAATGTGGTGGGTATGATATGTTGATTTTATGCTGTTGAGGGTGAATGATGTTTGATGAGAGCATGATTGAGGTTTGCTGATTAATATGCTCGATGTTTGTGATATCCATGTTTTTGTTGATTGTTATGTCGTATAAAAGGGGAGGATTTGGGATACCCATTGCCTTATTATTATATCTATTGTGTTATGTTGGAGTTGGAGTCTTGAATCCTTGCTTGAAGCTGGTCTGATCGTTTTGTTTGTTTTGTTATCATTGCTTTGTTATTAATAGCATGATGAAATCGATGAAAGAATGGCAGTTGTGTGAGATGGTGGCTGCTTTAGAGCAGGTTGTTAAGGCGTGGAATTCACCTTTTGGTAGAGGTGTTTGGTTTTAGTCTAAAGTGCCTGAAGTTGAGGTAGTAAGGCTGAAGGAGGAAGCTGGTTCTGTGATGAAGGGTTCATCACCTGTAGTTCAAGAGGTGTCGGGAACATCTCAGACCATGGTGAAAGTGAGGCCTGAGGACATGCCGAATGTGGGACACGCGAGTTTGTCGAAACAACGTTTATATGATTTGGGAGCTGTGGAGTATCATGGTTCGACACCTGAGGCATTCGAGGCTTGGTTAACCAGTGTAATTTTGATTTTGGATCAGGAAGGGTGTGACTATGCCTGTAAGCTGGGAAGTGTTGTCACGTTTATGTTGGAGGACGCTTGTGCCTGGTGGACATCTGTGGCGGTGGCAACGCATATCCATGATATAGATTGGGAGTTCTTTGTGTCTGCCTTTAATGAAAGATATATTGGAGAGAAGTTCTCAAGGGTTAAGCAACGTAGGGGTGTGGCTGCAGACTATGAAAGTGAGAAGAGTTTAAGCAAAAGAGCTGTGGGTACTGACCTCGGGAGCGGTCAATGTAAGAGGCTACGAAATAGAAGGATTTGCTTGAATCGAAGTTTGGGTGGTAGTGCAGATGTGGGTCGAGTGCTACATGATCAAGGAGTGGTAGCTCGGTTGTTGGGGCGCGGGAGTTTGTTGGAACTATGGTTCTAAGGAGCATGTGAAGCGAAATTGTCCTCAAGTGGTGAGTTCGGCTTCAGTGGGTGCAAAAGGGTCTCAGAAGGGTCGTGGGCGCGGCCGAGACAAAGTTCGGAAGTGGCAGGAAAAGCAGAAAGGTGTGAGGAGCTTGGGGAATGAATCCTGTTGGAATTGTGGGTCTGTTGGACATTTGAGACGGAATTGTTTGGAGTTGGCTCGGGGTAGTCAGGGTTCTTTACCGCAGGGAGATGGTGACGACCTTAATGTGTTGGCTGATGTTGCGGCGGTGCGGCTAGAGAATGATGGTTCTACGAGGAAGAGAATTTGTCTGTTGAAGCTCCGGAGCAGTGAGGTGATTACAGGTAACCTTGTTAAGTAATCTTTGCCCTAGTTATCTTTGTTTGGTTTCGGTTGGGTTTCCCTTGCGTAATGGCTTTGGTCTTGTAGCTAGCAAGTTTGGGGTAGTAGCCGAAGTTGTTTTGAAAACAACTTTAGTGTGAAGAGGGCATTAGTGAGTATTTTGTGATTAGCGGATTATTAGAATTGTGGAGTTGGACAAGTTAGAAGTGAAGTAAGAGGTTGTTCTTAGGCAAATTCTGAGGATGTTATTGGTGGGTGTGAACCGACACACATGCACAGTTAAAACCATTTGTTATATACTATATTATATATGTTGGTACATGCATACATGCGACATGACATTAGAGGTTTTGCATACATGTACAAAGGCATTGATAGGGCATATTGGTGATCATGCATACGAACGTTCACACTTGCTAATAGCTAGTTGGGTCCGTTAGTTTTGTGGTAGGATTAGGTTGGATGGTGGGTTTTAAGAGTTGTTTTGGTGCTAGGAGGAGGTTAGAAGTAGTGGAGGGTAGTAAGCGTGTTGTCACTGATAGTGGGTGCGATATAGCATGTTGGCAGAAGGAAAGTGTTTTGGTGTTTAAAGAGTTTAACGGTGTGGTGGTGAGGAGATTACCGGTTGGAGTTAGAATCGGTCAAGTGGTTGTGAATAGCTGATAGATGTGGTAGTTTCTTTATGTTAAGCGATGTTGTAGGTTAGTGGATGTGTCTCCAGAGTGCTGAGGTGTTTTGGCATTGATGGTTGCAATAGGAGGGTTGTTTATGTAGGTGATGGTTTGTAGCAACCTTCGAGGAGTTGAGTAGAGGTTTCGTAATCTTAACATGTATGTATAGATTGAGCGGTATCCAGGTAAGGCTAGTGTTTTTGGTCAAAGCTTGAAGTGGAAAGGCAATGTAAGTTCAAGGGCCATTGTGGGTAGGCCGGGTTCTTGTGAGAAGAGGTTTGCTAGTCGTGTATAAGTGAATCTTTTCTAAAGTCAGTTAGGGGTAAGTGGAACAGCTGGCGGAGTTAAGGTTGGAGTTTTGTGATGTGGATTTCAGATGTTGAGTGAGTAGTTTTGGTGAGTCGTTATGGCAGAGATAGTGACGGATATGAAGGAATGTCATCCATACGTTGAGAAGTTGAGTAAGCAGTTGAAGCTTAAGAATTTTTGGCTTGTTGTGGTAATCTTTGAAAGAAGCTGAGCAGTTTTGCAAGGGGGTTTTGGAAGCAGTGAGGGTTGTGGGTCACATGGTGGCTGAAACTGGATGGGTTGGTGTCACTGTGTGTGCAAGTTTTTGGAGTTATGAGATAAGATGGAGTATGTTGTAAAAATTTGGAAGTTCTTCGGGTTGCTGAGGCTAAGCGCAGTTCGGAGGTGTGAAAGGTTACACTGAGATTAACATCCGAGTGTTCTGGAAGTTTGGAACAGTATGTAGTGGTGTTGGGTTTGGTTGTAGTGTAAGTTTGATTTGTGGAGGAGTTGTTTTTTTTGTGGTGTTTTCTGTGGGGAATGTTCAGTGGTGCTTAGTTCACCTGTGTTACTTTATGTGTTGCTTTGAGAAGTTTGGTATCGTGCTCTTTTCGCCGGTTGAAATTTCGAGGACGAAATTTCCTAAGAGGGGGAGAGTTGTAACACCCCAATTTTGGGCTTGGAAGTTTAGAGTCTGAACCGGACCGGTCTGATTTTCGGTTCGAATATAAAAGGTGGTTTTAGGGAAAGCCTAGTTCGAGATGCATTAAAAATGTGGAAAAATATCTAAAAATCCTCTTTTAATATATATAAGAGAGTGGTGAAATCAATTTTACAAAATAAGGTTTGGAAGTGTGACATTTCGAAATGGTGACTAAAATGTAATTTTTGAAAAGTTCAGTGGTGACTGTTTTGTAAGGATTGAAACTTTGAATCTTTAAGGAGCTAATTTACCCAAGGAAGGATTTCTCCAGATTTTTCTTAATTTTAATGACTTAATTAATGTTTAATTAATTTAATGAAAAGCAGGAAAACCAATTTTGAGATTTCATAACTAACTTTCTTGAAAACCTTCTCATCTCATTTTCTCTCAAAATTCTCTCAGCCAAACACATTTCAACAACAGCTTTTCTTTTGATTTTCACACTAAATGATGAGGTTCCAATCATCAATTGATTCCTAATCCTTTCTACATCAAATCCTCTTCATTTGCTTATTGGATTTTCAAGGATTTTGGCTCTAAACAAGGAGAAATCTACATTTAGAGGTAAGGATGTCCTTCTCCTCTAAATACTCAGTTCTTTACTGAAATTCCCAAGTTCTCAATCCTTAAATTAAGTTTTATGAAAGGTTTTAATGTTGTGATCTTGATTTAGGCTTAAAACTCAAGATTTGGATTAAATCTTGAAGAATTTCGTGGTGATTGTTTGGGATCTGTTTTGAGGTGGATTTTTAATGTATTTTGGATGTTTAATGATGTGTAATTGAGGTTTGATCAATGCAATTCCGAATAGGTTATGTTTCCTAAGTTTTTGCTTATGAAAATAGTGGTTTTTGGGGGTGATTTTGGTGTTCTGTTAATGCTGGAGGTATAAGTACGAGTTTGGGTTCATTTTGGATGTTAATTGATGTTTTGAAATGGTTAGAAGTGATGGATCTTGGCTGGGTTATGTTTCGGAAAAGTTTGGAGGTGATTTCGATTGTGTTTGGTAGCCGGGGTGTTGGATTTATGTAGAGCAGCGAGTTGGATTGTGTTGCTGGTGTTTTTAGTGCATGATGATGCATTAATCCTCTGTTGTTATGTGTTTAAAACAGGGGAGAATGATCCGGAAGCAATAGATGTGGCGTTGGAGGTTTCAGATGCTTGGAAGGGTTGTCGGCTAGCTTAGTTTTGTGTATCGGTGTTTGAAGGTTTTGGGAGCATAGTTTAAGTCTAAGCAACTTAACTAAGCTCAAGAGTAAGTTTTCGGGAAGTCTCTCACTTTTGGATGATCCATGAGATGCTTGGATGCAATGCATTTGATTGCGTGTTTAAATTCTGTTTTGAAAGCATGTTTTAGCATGGTTTAATGCTGGTTTTGAAAGTCATGTGTTGAAGGATGCTCAAGGTAAGAGATCCTTGGTTTGAAATTGATAAATGTGGTTTTGATGCATAGTGTTGCATGTTGATTAATGGCTTTGTTTAATGCTTAAAAACAGTGAATTGATGATGGTAATTGATGTGTATTGGCAAGTGATGTAAGTGGTTGTTGGTTACTTTAATCGGATATAGTTAGCCGGCTATAGGATTGGGTGCACCGTGAATTTAGTCGCCTTGGATGTTGAGGGGTTGTGATTGTACCGTAAACTCCATCCAAGTACCCTAGCGATTGAGAAAATTGGTGTCACCACGATGGAGGATGGCTCTCGTGGGTGGACTTTGTTAAGTGTCACCACGATGGAGGATGGCTCTCGTGGGTGGACTTTGTTAAGCGTCACAACGGTGGAGGGTTGCTCCCGTGTGTGAGCTTGGTTAAGGTGATTACAATGGTTGAGGTAGCTCCCATGTGTAAGCCTTGTGGTGTGTCCTGGCTCTCGCTAGTGAGTTATACAACTTCCGATGAGTGATGTTGAGGGGTTGTGATTGTACCGTTAAACTCCATCACGGGTGTTGAGGGGTTGTGATTGTACCGGTAAACTCCACCTTGTGTTGTTCGGGAGTGTGTATGAAGCGTGTGGGACAACGCTTGTAATCCGCGTATCCGATTGTGTCTTGAGTTGAAATGGGTTGTGAATTATCACTTGAAAGCCAATATAATGTTCTTGAATGTAATGAAGCAAGAGATGCTTGAAATGATTCAAGGTTGCATGGGAAGTGTGTAATGTTTTAAGAGTGCATGTATTACTTGTTAAGCTTGAACAAGTGTTTATCTTCTATTGTGAATGGTGCATATGTGCATGGAATCTCTTTAGTGCATTGAAGTCTTGTGAAGGCTTGTCTTGTAAGGCATGTAATGCAATTGTTGCTTTTGGTAGTTCATGTGTTTTGCATTTGTCGAATGCATGAGATAGTTAGAAGGAACAAATGGTTTTCGAAAGGTTTTGCTTTGGAATGATCATCAAGCATGTTGAAAGTATGTTGTGAAGTGGAAGTGTTTCCAAGGAATTTGAGTTTAACTTTGCATGTAGTGTTCATGCATGGAAGGGTTTAAATAATGGTTTTTGCAAGAATGTGTTTTGGGGAAATTGTTTAGCTTTTCTAAGCTAAAGGTTGGATTTCATGTTGAGCAAGGCATGATTTAAAGCATGTTGATTCAAAAGAGGTTTTTCAAACAATGCTTTGGTTTATTGATTTGCATATACTTTTAAAGAGGGTTTTATGATTTGCTGCATTGATGGTGTTTTGGTTTTGAGCATTCCTCACTAAGCATTATATGCTTACGCTCTTTTTTTGTCCGTCAATGCAGATATTTGTAGTTGGAACAGCAAGAAGCAAGGGATTCAAGAAGAGCTCCACTTGAGAAGTATGTCTTGGTGTATAGCTATAGATAATAAAGGCAATGGGGGGAAAGTCTTTTATATTGATGTGTAATGAGATTGTGTATGTTAAACAAGTTCGGTTATGGTATGAGCTATGTGGTTTAATGCTTGCAACATTTTGAATCTTCTTCTTCATAAGTTGTTATGCTATGCCTCTTGTTTTAAAAGCATGATCAAGTGTTGGATGTGTTGAATGTGTTGGTGCACCTAAGGCTTGATTGTATCTAGTTGTTAATGCAATTTGGTGGTTATGACGCTTGGCATGTTGTTGATATGTTGAGGAATGGTTTAAAGTATGTTGATGGTGTTTTAATGTTTGGTTGGTTTTGGATGCTAGGGTACATGCCTATAGTCTTGTGGATTTTCCTAATTGGTGCCATGAATGTGTTTTGATGATGCAAATATGTACCTCATATGTATGATGACTTGTTGGCATGATTAGGAGGTCATTAGGATGTGTTGGAGTGGTTAATTGTATGTTAAACCAGCAAAATATGCATTTTCTGGGCAGTCCGTATCGGAACGGGCACTAGCGTTCTGAAACGGGGGACTGAAATGGCCTTCGTGTTTCGAAACGGGTAGAGGCCGTTTCGAAACGTTTTGGTCACTGCCAAGCCTTGTTTCGATACAGGTCTCGAAATGAACCCGCGTTTCGGAACGGTCAACCCCCGTTCCGAAACAGACGACCGTTGGGCACTGATTTGAATGGTTTAAAGGTTTGCAAGCTTTACGTTTTAGTTCTGAAAATCGTTTTAGCAATTGCTTGAGTTTGGGATGTCCGTTTAAGGTGAAATTTGACAGGGAAGCATGTAATATGATTAATTTGATATTGGTAACTTAAAAATCAGTTAAGTCCTCCATCTTTCCAGAAAATTACAATTTGGTCCCTAACTTTGTATGTTGTGCAATTGAGTCCCTTAATGCTTTCCGATCGCTGTGCTTTTCAAGTATGCTTTTCCCAAAGGTACGCTTAAGGTTAGTGTGCATCTAGATAAGTTTAAAAAGGAAAAAAAGGGTCGTTAATCAAGGTTGACTTTCGGGTTGACTTTGGTTTTCCCCGTGTAATCTTCGTAGTTCGGGTCAACCGTCTAGGCCTGGCTAAGGGGGTTACAAAAATACCCTTGAAATTGGAAGCGGTTTAGAAATCTACGCTAGATTTGGTAAAACAATATGATTCATCTGAAAACCTCGAAAAACTTGGAAAGTTATGGTAACAAGATTTGAACCTTCGAGGTTGTATGGTGTTAAGTTTCCTTTAAATTTAGTATGAATCTCTGAATATAGATTTACGAGAAAGTATATGTACCTCTGAATTAATCAAGCGACTCAAAATATTGAATTGATTGAAATGACTAAAAGTATTGGAGATACTGTTATGGCTAATTAATCGGAATGATCGTATTGACCAAAAAGATTGAAGTATCCTCGGACGCTGATGTTTTCAAATTAACTAGAATGATGGATAAACTTTTGAGTTCTGAAATGAATGAAGTGGTTGGATGTACCGAAATTACTTGAAAGGCTAAAACACCCACAAGTACTTAATTGATTGAAATACTATATATAGTTTAATTGACAGGAATTATGGATATCCCGAGCTTCAAAATGACCGAAATACCCTCCCCCTTGACTGGAATAAGTACATTTCCTCTGATAAAATTCTGGAAATGGCAATAAAACTGAATATGACTGAAATGCCCCTAAGGGTTGAAGCATGCCTCAAGTATGTCAATCACTCATGATATTAATATAAGGTTGGAAGTTTTTCCACACATAAGGGTTGGTTAGTATTGCAAGGTTGGGATATGTTAGTTCGAATGGTTTTGGAGGCTCGATAAACTTCTGGAAATCTTAAATATTGTAAATCATCATTTCTTCATTATTGGGCTAAATTACAAAATCACCCCCTGATAGTTAAATGACCAAAATGCCCTCATTGGCCAAAGTAATCAAAATAGCCCTTAATGTATATGATATCGTGAAAGATCTTGACATGGAAATCTTTGAATGCTTGGTTGGAAACCCGATGAGCAAATAGAATTTTCAAGCCACTGTTTATGCCTTTTTGGTGTAAATTACCAAAATGCCCATGTGTGATAAAATGACTATAATGCCCTTGTACGCTTAAAAGAGTAAATCACTCATGATATATTTAAACTCTTGAAATGTTTGATTTGAGCCGAAGGTACGAACCCTATTTAATAGGGACCTCGTTTTTGAAATTTGTTTAAATTGCCAAAAGTTCAATGTGTCTCATCCCGTAAATATCAAGTATCCCCAAGAAATAAAATTGATCTATCTAGTGTGTTCCATGTGTGCTACATTCAGCTGTATGCGTTGTATGATTATTACACATTAATAAACAATATGATGATATAATTATGACGATGATATGCTTGACGAAATGATGAACTAGATAGATGATATTATACTCTGCCTAGTCGTTGTATGTTCGCTCAATTTATATATATGATATGTAATTGTGCTATGTGGTTGCTTGATCTTTGGTAATATCGTATGTCTATCTAATATAATCGGTAGTGTAATCTATTAGCTTGATCTATAATGTTACACTTTGTTTGCATGATGAATGATAATATCGTATGCTCTGCTCAATGGTATGCCCATTTATCTGTCAAAAGCATGAATCTTCTGTTTTTGATACTCTGAATTGAATGTGTCTTTCATATGTACTATGTTACTCATGTTTGGAATCTGAACACCGATTACTATCGGAGGTATATTGTTGGGTTATGTTATGAAGTCTTTGTTGGTACAGCCTTGATCCAGCTGTAAATCCTTATGGACTCAAGGTATCCCCTTGGGTAGGTTATGTTACTTTAGCACGGGTAAATCCTTATGGACCTAAGGTAGCCCCTTAGGTGGCACATATTTCCATCGGGCCTAGGGTAAGTCCTTATGGATGTAGTTCTAGGGGACTGCATATTTGGAGTAAGGTTGGAGGGTAGTTACTAGTAAACCCTTGTATGTACTTGAACATTTGCATTGAATTGTTAAGTGTTCTCATGATATGATTAGTATGTATTTATGCATGTTTGATCTGCACCTATTGGAACGCGCTAGACATTAAACTCTTTGTTTCCATCTTCATAATCTATCAGCTTGTATAATTCACGTTCGTTACTCGATGAGTGAATAAAGAACAAGTACCGTTATTCTAAAGTAGAACATTACCCCGAAATATCGGAAAGGAAATGAAGATTGTTACTTCTTGGAACATCATGAAAATGTTATGCCTACCATATATCTGCATGAGCTTATAGCATCTTTTGGTAGTTATGTACTATTGAGCTTTTCCAAGCTCACGTTGTTTTTACCATCGCATGTTAAAAGAATATATCATGGTATAACGTTTGACATCAATGTTTGTTGTTCTCTCGATCTTGCTTTTGGAGTATGGTGTTGTATAGTTAGTGGGCAAATATGTCATGTATTGTTTTATGATAGAGTCTGTAAAGTACTTTCTGAAATTTCTGTTATGTGTTTAAATGATTTCCTGAAATGGTAATTTAAACAGAAGTTGATTTTACAGTTTAATAAGTGTTTTGAGGAAAAAAATGTTTTTATGTGTATTTTTACTGTGGATCGCTCTTGTGACCCTAATGAGACTTCCTAGGATCCGTTGTAATGCATAGGCGGGTTTAGGGGGTTACATTTTAACTATTTATCTGTGGATTAATATCGAGAGAGTTAGGTTAAACAAACGTGAACAGTGAGGCTAAGCTGTTAACTTAGTTGTAATCCGGGTTAGACATAAGTTTAGTGATTCAATGACTAATAAGGGGAATTTGAATAGATAATAGAGTTGTTAGGGTTCATGCAGACATGTATTGTTGGGTAACGCCGATACACCCCCATGGCGCAATGGAAAAATTATCTGGCGGTCACCACTAATGATCCATGTAGGAGGAACGAATCGAGGTGAAAAAAAGTGAAGAATTACTTGTTTAAAATTTGGAATTATGAATTTGGAGAAGATAGATTTTCAATCACGATTCCCCGATGACGATTCCTAAACTATTTAGTGGGTTTCTCCAAAAAGTATTAATGACTGCTAGATCTTTCATGCCTTTATATAGCCTTTGTAATTCTAATTCATCTCATATTAGGATTTCAATATATATTAATATATATAATCTAAATTTAACTTTAATTAGGATTTCAATATATATATATATGAGATGGGATCCAGTTACACAACGTAAAACTCTCTAAGTTTTACACGTTTTTGGATCGTTGGATGAGTGAAACAAATGACTGAGATTAACTGTAACCCCCTTAACCCGGCCTAGACGGTTGACCCGAATTAAGAAAGTCACACGGGGAAAACCAAAGTCAACCCGAAAGTCAACCCTGATTAACGACCCTTTTTTTCCTTTAAAACTTGTCTAGATGCATATTAAGCCTTAGATATGATCATACAACAGCATACTCAAAGATCATAAACATCAGAGATCAAACAGGGACCCAATTGAACAATTTACAACTTTAGGGACCAAATTGTAAATTCTGATAATTATAAGGACTTAACCCAAATTGAAGTTACCAACTTGAAATTAATCATGTTTCATGCTTCTCTGTGAAATTTCAGCTCAAAAGGACTTCCCAAACTCATACAATTGCACAAACAAGATTCAGGACCAAAATGCAAACATTTCAAAACATTTAACTGCCAATGCCAGCCCCCAACGGTCACCCGTTCCGAAACGGGAGACAGCCCGTTTCGAAACACGGGGCCGTTCCACAACGCGTACCGAAACGGGGGTCGGGCAGTAGCCTTTTCGTTTCGGAACGGTCCCTCCCGTTTCGGACGCCTGGGCTTGTTTAAGGCACCCGTTCCGAAACGGTAGGTGCTGTTCCGAAACACCCTGCACAGATTGCTCAAAAATGCATACTTAAACATGCAATTGACCAACCAATCATGCTCCAAATGCCAGCAAACTTTGCCAACATGCAATTCAACATATATGAGACATACTTGCATCAACAATTCATCAAAACATCCACAAATATGAAAAGCCCCAAACCTATAGGCATGCTTCCTACACAAGCAACCATTCAAGCATAAACTTCCAATTCAAGCATATAAAGGTCAACCACAAAAACCAGCATTCTCAACAACATTCAACATACTTAGGGAGTTCAAAACATCTCCCAAAACATACACATAGGTCCCCCATTGCCAAATTACCAAAAGCTAAATGTACTTAAGAAAACCTTCCATACTTTGAGCTTTACTACCACTTGAATGCTTGTCTTCCTTGCTGCCCTCAAAGTACTTTAATGCTCTGCAATATTGGTTTGAGAAAACAAAGAGAGCGTAAGCAAAAGCTTAGTTAGGAATGCTCAATAAAACCATCCAATAATGCATTTATAAAACACTTTATAAATCATGCTTCAAATCATCATTTACACATGCTCAAAAGCATACTTTAACAAGCATCTCATGCTTCATTTCATTACATGTCATATTGGCCACAAGTGATACATTTCATTTCTTTGAAAACAAGTTCATCAACTTTCACCCCAAGGACTTTTAAACACCTTGGACCCCAAGGACTTTTAAACACCTTGGCCATGGACTTTTAAACACCATGATATAAATTACCTCAAGGACTTTTAAACACCTTGACCCCAAGGACTTTTAAACACCTTGGCGATGGACTTTTAAACACCATGAATTAAATCACCTCAAGGACTTTTAAACACCTTGACCCCAAGGACTTTTAAACACCTTGGCCTATGGACTTTTAAACACCATAGAAAGGACCACACAAGGACTTTTAAACACCTTTGTGTCCGTAACAAGAATCATCCAAGGACTTTTAACCACCTTGATGTTCTTAAGTAACAAGGCTCACTCAAGGACTTTTAACCACCTTAGTGATCTCAACCTTTTCAAAACATCACTTGCCAATATACATCATTATCATCAATTTATCCACTGTTCTAAAGCATTAAACCAAGCCATATTCATCATGCATTTAAAAGCATCAAACCACATTTAATCAATGTTCAAAAGCAAGGAACTCTTACCTTGAGCTTCCTTCAACATATGGCTTACAAAAACAGCATTAACCATGCTAAATCATGCTTTAAAAACAGAATTTAAAACATGCAATAAACCACATTGCACAACAATCAAATCATGGCCACCACTAGAGAGTATTTCCGAAAACTTACACTTGAGCTTAGCAAAGTTGTTTAGACTTAAACTAAGCTCCCAAGACATTGGTTTCAAAGCCGAAAACCCAATTTCACTCACCGATTCCACTTCGCCTCTTGCCGAAGCACCAAATCAAGCCTCTGGATCACCACCACTTGGATCCAAAGATGACTCCCCTGTTTTAACACATTAAAACAGTAGATTAATGCATCATCATGCATTAATAGCTTCAATGAAAGCACCTAAACTCGCTGCTCTCATCCACACTCCATTTTCGGCCACCAAACACAACCGAAAATGCATCCAAACCACTTCTCAACTAAGCCCAGCCATTAACCATCAAAACCTAACATCCTTTAACACCTTTTAACATCTAAAAAGAACCTAACAACATCCTTATACCTCCAGCAACACCAGATCCACAAGATCACCTCAAAAACAACCAAGAATCATAAGCTAAACTTAGGAAATTCAACCTATCCGGGATTGCATTAATCAAAACTCAATTCCTTATCAAATTAACATTCATTAATCATCATTTTAACACCTTAAAACACTGCTTAAACAGATCCAACGAAATTTCATAAAAAACACACCAAATCTTGCATTTTAAGCCAAGATCCATTAAACAATCTTAAAAGCCATTTATAAAACATCAATTAAGGATTGAGAACTTAGGAATTTCATTAAAGAACTTGAAGTTCAGAGGAGAAGGACGTTCTTACCTACAAACTTGAGTTTCTCCTCTTTTGGAACCAAAAAGCTTGATGAATCAAGTAGCATATACAAAGGTTTTGATGATGAGATGATTAGGAATCAAAAGAGGATTGAAAAGAAGTATTTAGGTGATAAAAATCAGAGGAAAAGATCTGGAGAGAATGTGTTTGGTTTGAGAGAAAAGATGAGAGAAAATGGGAAATGGAAAATTTAGAAAGTTAGTTAAAAATGACTAAAATATCTTTCCCTCCTTTTACTTTTATTTTAAACCATTATTAAATCATTTAATATTCTAGAAAATCTGGAGAAACTCCCTTTGGGTAAATAGCTCCTTAAGATTCAAAGTTTCAATCCTTTTTAAAACAGTCACAAAACTTTCAAAAATTACATTTTGGTCACTAGCCAAAATGTCACCCTTCCGAAACTCATTTTCCAAAATTGATTTCACAGTTCACTTAAATATATTAAAAGATGATTTTAGAACATTTTTCCATATTTTTAGTGCTACCCGAACTAAGCTTTCCTAAATTCACTCTCTTAGATTCGAACAACACTTTGACCAAACCGGTCAACGCCCAAAACTTCTAAGCCCAAAACCGGGGCGTTACAACTCTCCCCCCCTTAAGAAATTTCGTCCCCGAAATTTACCTGAAGGAAAGAGATAAGGAAACTGCTTCAGCATGTCTTCCTTCCGCTCCCACGTGGCTTCCTCAACACCTCGATGCTTCCACAGCACCTTCACCAACTCAATGGTCTTGCCACGAAGAACCTTGCTATCCGAATCCAGAACCTTCACCGGTTCCTCATCATAGGTCAAATCCGGATTCAAAACCACTTCCTCCACAGGCATCACATGCGAAGGATCAGATCTATACCTCCGGAGCATAGAGACATGGAACACATCATGAATCTTCTCCAACTCCTGAGGTAACCTCAACCGATACGCAACAGGACCCACACGCTCAACCACCTCATATGGTCCAATGTACCTAGGGCTCAACTTGCCCTTCCGGCCAAACCGCATCACCTTCTTCTAAGGCGAAACCTTCAAGAACACACGATCACCCACCGCATACTCTATCTCCTTACGCTTCAAATCCGCGTAAGACTTCTGCCGATCAGAAGCAGCCTTCAACCGCTCACAAATGAGCTTTACCTTCTCTGTGGTCCCTTTCAACAAAGCCGGCATCGAAACCAACTTTTGACCAGTTTCAGCCCAACAAAGAGGAGTCCTACACTTCCTCCCGTACAAAGCCTCATAAGGTGCCATCTGTATACTTTCCTGATAACTATTGTTATAAGCAAACTCAACCAAAGGCAGATGCTTCTCCCAAGAACCTTGGAACTCAATCACACAACACCTCAACATATCCTCCAAAATCTGGATAACTCGCTCAGACTGACCATCCGACTGAGGATGATAGGATGTACTGAAATGCAACCTTGTACCCAGAGCTTGATGCAAACACTGCCAGAACCGCGATGTGAACCTCGGATCCCTATCCGACACAATCGACTTAGGCACACCATGCAGCCGCACAATCTCAGCAATGTACAGCTCTGCCAACTTATCCAAAGAAAACATGGTATGCACAGGCAAGAAATGCGCACACTTCGTTAGGCGATCCACAATCACCCACACCGAATTCTTCTTCGAGGGAGACAAAGGTAAACCAGATACAAAATCCATGGTAACCCGTTCCCACTTCCACTCAGGGATTTTCAACGGTTGCAACAACCCTGAAGGAAACTGATGCTCAGCCTTAACTCGCTGACATACCAAACACTTGCTAACAAACTCCGCAACATCTTTCTTCAAACCCACCCAATAGTACTCATCACGAAGATCACGGTACATCTTAGTACTACCAGGGTGCATAGCAAAAGGACTACTATGACCTTCAGTCAGAATAGCACGCCTCAACTCAGCATCAGCAGGCACTACTATCCGACTCCCAAAACACAACACACCATCATCATTAAAACAGAAATCCGAAGGTCTACCCTCCGCGATATCCTGAACATGTAACACCAAGGAATCATCCAGCAACTGCTTATCCTTGATCAACTGAACCAAAGAGGGTTTCACTTGCAACTCAGCAACAAGACCACCATCTTGCGATATGCTCAAACTAGCAAACATAGCCCTCAGCTCAACAGCTACTTTCCTACTCAAGGCATCCGCTACAACATTAGCTTTTCCAGGATGATACTCAATCGTCAGATCATAATCCTTGAGCAACTCCAACCAACGCCGCTGCCTAAGATTCAACTCCTTCTGAGACATCAGATACCTCAAACTCTTGTGATCTGTGTACACAGTACACTTCTCACCATACAGATAATGTCTCCAGATCTTCAGAGCAAAAACCACTGCAGCCAGCTCAATATCATGCGTAGGGTAATTGCGCTCATGCACTTTCAACTGCCGCGATGCATAAGCCACCACCTTACCCTCCTGCATCAGTACACACCCCAAACCAACATAGGATGCATCACTGTAAACCACAAACTCTTTCCCTGATTCAGGCTGAATCAAGATAGGAGCTTGCGTCAGAGCCGCCTTAAGCTTCTCAAAAGCCTGCTGTCTCGCTTCCGTCCACTCATACTTAACATCCTTTTGCAACAGCTTCGTCAAAGGAGCAGCAATCTTGGAAAAACCATCCACAAACCTTCGGTAGTATCCCGCCAAACCAAGGAAACTACGGACCTCATGAACAGACTTAGGAACTTTCCAATTCATCACCGCCTCAATCTTCTGAGGATCAACACGAATCCCCTCAGCTGAGACCACATTCCCAAGAAACACCACCTCCCTTAACCAGAACTCACACTTGCTCAGCTTAGCATAAAGCTGATTCTCCAACAAAGCTTGCAAAACAATCCTCAAATGCTCTTCATGCTCCTCCTCAGTACGCGAGTACACGAGGATATCATCAATGAACACCACAACAAACTTGTCCAGGTATTCATGAAACACACGATTCATCATGTCCATGAAAGCAGCAGGAGCATTTGTCAACCCAAACGGCATCACAAGGAACTCATAATGCCCATACCTTGTCCTGAAAGCTGTCTTAGGCACATCCACATCCTTCACCTTCAACTGATAATACCCTGACCTCAAGTCAATCTTAGAGAACACAGCAGCTCCCCGAAATTGATCAAAGAGATCATCAATCCTCGGCAAAGGATACCGATTCTTGATAGTCAACTTGTTCAGCTGACGGTAATCAATGCACATTCTCATAATGCCATCCTTCTTCTTCACAAACAAGACCGATGCTCCCCAAGGTGACACACTCGGCCGGATGAAACCACGATCAAGCAACTCTTGCAACTGCGTCTTCAGCTCCTTCAGCTCCTTAGGTGCCATTCTATAGGGAGTAATGGACACAGGAGTTGTATTCTCATACAGCTCAATTCCAAACTCCACCTCGCGGTTAGGAGGTAAACCAGACAACTCCTCAGGAAAAACACCAGGAAACTCCTTCACAACTCTGATATCTTGCACCCTCAACTCTTTAGAGCTAGGATTCATCACAAAAGCTAGATAGGCTTCGCAACCTTGCCTCAGCATCCTGCTCGCCTCCAAGGTAGACACCACATTGGCAAGAAACTTCACATTCTCACCAACCACAACAACTTCATAATCATCCGCAAGCTTAAGCGAAACTCGCTTGTTTTCACAATCCACAACAGCGCGATGCTCATCAAGCCAATCCATACCAAGGATTACATCAAAACCATAAAAGGGCAACTCCATAAGATCAACATGAAAAACATGTTCTTGCACAACCAAGGGACACCTTCTATAAAGCTTACGAGTCACAACAGTCTCACCAAAAGAACTAGTGACACGAACACCAACATCCAAAGACTCAACAGGCAAACCAAGCAATTCAGCATGCTCACGCAAAATGTATGAATGCGTAGATCCAGAATCTATCAAAGAAAGCAATGACAAGGATTGCAAAGTAAAGGTACCTGCAATCACATCCGCATCATTCCTTCCCTCACGCTGAGCATACACCCTCGCTTGACCTCCACCTTCAGGCTGAATAGCCACAACGTGGGCCACTCCACGACCACCTTCCTCTCTCCTTTGGAAATTACCATGGTCGCGCCCACGACCTCTCTGCGGTGCAGCAACAACAGGAACACGCACCTGATCACCAGCCAACCTAGGACAATCACGCCTCAAATGGTCTGCGGATCCACAATTCCAGCACCCATTACCAGCTGCCGCAACAGGAGCTTGCAGCTCTCTCACAGCACGAGGACAGTCACGTTTCATGTGACCACGTGAACCACAGATCCAACAAGCACTCGGATCAGCTCTAGCATTGCCTCCTCTAGCAGGTGCACCACCACCTCTCTTAGCTGAAGACTGATACTTCTGATCACGTCCCCTCTTGTTCCATCCACCTCCAGAACTATACTCAGCAGCTCGCTTGCCAGCACCCTTAGCAGATAAACTCAAGTTCATCTCAACGTCCTTGGCTCGGCCCACCAACACATCAAAATCATCATACTCGGCGGCCAGCAAATACATTTTCACATCCGTCTCTAAGCCGTAACGGAACCTCTCGCACCTTGCCCGCTCATCAGGTACCAGCTCAGGTGCATACTGACTGAGTCGCACAAACTGCACTTCATACTCAGCCACACTCATGCTCCCTTGGGTAAGAGACATGAATTCACGCTTCTTCTCATCAAGATATCTCACACCAAGATATCTCCGCTTGAACACATTCTGAAAGAATGTCCAAGTCACATCAGCTTCTGCCATCCCAGCAATAGTGGTTGTCCACCACGTATACGCATCCTTCTGCAGCAAGGACACAACACAACCCAGCTTTTGCACATCCGTGCAGCTCATCTGACCCAAGATTCGCTTGGTACTCTCTAGCCAAGCTTCAGAACTCTCAGCAGACATACCCCTGAACTCAGTCCCACCAAGACTGCGCAGACGCTCCAAAGGTAGTCTGACTCCAGCATCTTCCTGATGCCCCGCTCCACGAGCCCCAACTACTGCTGCTTGAAAAGCACCAGCAATAGCTTGCACTAACAGCGTCATATCAGGCATAGCTTGCCCCTGACCAGCCCCAGGTCCAGCAGCTCCAGCACCAGCTGCAGCTCCAGCTTCCTCAGCCCCAGCACCACCACCACCGGGTGGAGGAGGAGGTAACACCGCACTACCTGTGTTTTCCTCATTCTCGTTCTCATTAGGAGCCGTAACTCGCACATTACCTCGTAACTCTCTACGTGGTGCCATACTTTTACCATGCAATCACAACACAAATAAAACGAAGTCAGGCCCAGCAAGGTAAGCAATCCAAGTATTCAAGCTCAATTTCATTCAAAATCAACACCATTTCATTAGCTTTTATTTGGCAATGGGTACCCACAACATGCTACATCACAACATACATCTCAAATGCAACATACATGCAATTCACTCAACATGCTTCCACTCAACAAGCATACAAAGCATACACACTTCAATCATGCACACATTCATTCCCAATTACTCGAAAACTCAGCTCTGATACCACCAAATGTAACCCCCTTAACCCGGCCTAGACGGTTGACCCGAATTAAGAAAGTCACACGGGGAAAACCAAAGTCAACCCGAAAGTCAACCCTGATTAACGACCCTTTTTTTTTTCCTTTAAAACTTGTCTAGATGCATATTAAGCCTTAGATATGATCATACAACAGCATACTCAAAGATCATAAACATCAGAGATCAAACAGGGACCCAATTGAACAATTTACAACTTTAGGGACCAAATTGTAAATTCTGATAATTATAAGGACTTAACCCAAATTGAAGTTACCAACTTGAAATTAATCATGTTTCATGCTTCTCTGTGAAATTTCAGCTCAAAAGGACTTCCCAAACTCATACAATTGCACAAACAAGATTCAGGACCAAAATGCAAACATTTCAAAACATTTAACTGCCAATGTCAGCCCCCAACGGTCACCCGTTCCGAAACGGGAGACAGCCCATTTCGAAACACGGGGCCGTTCCGCAACGCGTACCGAAACGGGGGTCGGGCAGTAGCCTTTCCGTTTCGGAACGGTCCCTCCCGTTTCGGACGCCTGGGCTTGTTTAAGGCACCCGTTCCGAAACGGTAGGTGCTGTTCCGAAACACCCTGCACAGATTGCTCAAAAATGCATACTTAAACATGCAATTGACCAACCAATCATGCTCCAAATGCCACCAAACTTTGCCAATATGCAATTCAACATATATGAGACATACTTGCATCAACAATTCATCAAAACATCCACAAATATGAAAAGCCCCAAATCTATAGGCATGCTTCCTACACAAGCAACCATTCAAGCATAAACTTCCAATTCAAGCATATAAAGGTCAACCACAAAAACCAGCATTCTCAACAACATTCAACATACTTAGGGAGTTCAAAACATACACATAGGTCCCCCATTGCCAAATTACCAAAAGCTAAATGTACTTAAGAAAACCTTCCATACTTTGAGCTTTACTACCACTTGAATGCTTGCCTTCCTTGCTGCCCTCAAAGTACTTTAATGCTCTGCAATATTGGTTTGAGAAAACAAAGAGAGCGTAAGCAAAAGCTTAGTGAGGAATGCTCAATAAAACCATCCAATAATGCATTTATAAAACACTTTATAAATCATGCTTCAAATCATCATTTACACATGCTCAAAAGCATACTTTAACAAGCATCTCATGCTTCATTTCATTACATGTCATATTGGCCACAAGTGATACATTTCATTTCTTTGAAAACAAGATCATCAACTTTCACCCCAAGGACTTTTAAATACCTTGGACCCCAAGGACTTTTAAACACCTTGGCCATGGACTTTTAAACACCATGATATAAATTACCTCAAGGACTTTTAAACACCTTGACCCCAAGGACTTTTAAACACCATGAATTAAATCACCTCAAGGACTTTTAAACACCTTGACCCCAAGGACTTTTAAACACCTTGGCCTATGGACTTTTAAACACCATAGAAAGGACCACACAAGGACTTTTAAACACCTTTGTGTCCGTAACAAGAATCATCCAAGGACTTTTAACCACCTTGATGTTCTTAAGTAACAAGGCTCACTCAAGGACTTTTAACCACCTTAGTGACCTCAACCTTTTCAAAACATCACTTGCCAATATACATCATTATCATCAATTTATCCACTGTTCTAAAGCATTAAACCAAGCCATATTCATCATGCATTTAAAAGCATCAAACCACATTTAATCAATGTTCAAAAGCAAGGAACTCTTACCTTGAGCTTCCTTCAACATATGGCTTACAAAAACAGCATTAACCATGCTAAATCATGCTTTCAAAACAGAATTTAAAACATGCAATAAACCACATTGCACAACAATCAAATCATGGCCACCACTAGAGAGTATTTCCGAAAACTTACACTTGAGCTTAGCAAAGTTGTTTAGACTTAAACTAAGCTCCCAAGACATTGGTTTCAAAGCCGAAAACCCAATTTCACTCACCGATTCCACTTCGCCTCTTGCCGAAGCACCAAATCAAGCCTCCGGATCACCACCACTTGGATCCAAAGATGACTCCCCTGTTTTAACACATTAAAACAGTAGATTAATGCATCATCATGCATTAATAGCTTCAATGAAAGCACCTAAACTCGCTGCTCTCATCCACACTCCATTTTCGGCCACCAAACACAACCGAAAATGCATCCAAACCACTTCTCAACTAAGCCCAGCCATTAACCATCAAAACCTAACATCCTTTAACACCTTTTAACATCTAAAAAGAACCTAACAACATCCTTATACCTCCAGCAACACCAGATCCACAAGATCACCTCAAAAACAACCAAGAATCATAAGCTAAACTTAGGAAATTCAACCTATCCGGGATTGCATTAATCAAAACTCAATTCCTTATCAAATTAACATTCATTAATCATCATTTTAACACCTTAAAACACTGCTTAAACAGATCCAACGAAATTTCATCAAAAACACACCAAATCTTGCATTTTAAGCCAAGATCCATTAAACAATCTTAAAAGCCATTTATAAAACATCAATTAAGGATTGAGAACTTAGGAATTTCATTAAAGAACTTGAAGTTTAGAGGAGAAGGACGTTCTTACCTCCAAACTTGAGTTTCTCCTCTTTTGGAACCAAAAAGCTTGATGAATCAAGTAGCATATACAAAGGTTTTGATGATGAGATGATTAGGAATCAAAAGAGGATTGAAAAGAAGTATTTAGGTGATAAAAATCAGAGGAAAAGATCTGGAGAGAATGTGTTTGGTTTGAGAGAAAAGATGAGAGAAAATGGGAAATGGAAAATTTAGAAAGTTAGTTAAAAATGACTAAAATATCTTTCCCTCCTTTTACTTTTATTTTAAACCATTATTAAATCATTTAATATTCTAGAAAATCTGGAGAAACTCCCTTTGGGTAAATAGCTCCTTAAGATTCAAAGTTTCAATCCTTTTTAAAACAGTCACAAAACTTTCAAAAATTACATTTTGGTCACTAGCCAAAATGTCACCCTTCCGAAACTCATTTTCCAAAATTGATTTCACAGTTCACTTAAATATATTAAAAGATGATTTTAGAACATTTTTCCATATTTTTAGTGCAACCCGAACTAAGCTTTCCTAAATTCACTCTCTTAGATTCGAACAACACTTTGACCAAACCGGTCAACGCCCAAAACTTCTAAGCCCAAAACCGGGGCGTTACATTAACAGTAAAATATGTGAAGATTATCACTTGGGAAAAAACTAAGGAGTTAATCTTAGCCATTCATTTTCTCCATCCAACGATTCAAAAAGCGTGTAAAACTTAAAAGAGTTTTACACCGTGTAAGTAGATCCTAACCCTATATATATATATTATCCCAATTCAACTTAATTAGGATTTCAAAATATATATACATATATATATATTAAATATATATATATAATTCCAATTCAACTAAATTTGGTTTTCAATATATATTAATATATATAATCAGAATTCAACTTAATTAGGATTTCAATATATATCTTTATTAATATATATAATCCCAATTCATCTTAATTAGGTTTTCAATATATATTAATATATATAATCTCAATTCAACTTAATTAGGATTTCAATATATATATATATTAATTTAAATTGAATTATATTATTTAGATATCAAAAGAGTTATAATTACAATAATTATTTTCTTTTGATATTTATCTAATAGTTAAATTGTATATATGTATATATCAAATATATATTAATTTTAATTAAATTCGTGTACAACAAATTTGTACATATATAATTCGTTTAATATATGTTCATTTCAACTGTGGGTGTGACCATGTAGGTTCTTTGTAACGTTGGTAGTAAATATTAGAACATTTCTAATATTACAAATAATTAGTGACATCTAGCAATATGTCATTGTCACCTAAGGTACAAGAAATCATGATTCGACATAATTAGTGACATCTAGCAATATGTCATTGTCACCTAAGTTACAAGAAATCATGATTCGATATAACCTCTTCGTGATTAACACTTTTCATGTATTACATCCCTTTTCCCTTTATATCTAGATTGGACACATGTCATAAAACAATCACACTTGTATAGTCCATCTAATATTTCTTGATATCTTTAGTATACTATTATAAATGAATAACTATGATATCTCATATCAACTTATTCGATCATGACAATGCATTTTTAGTCTCACTCAATCAAGTGGCCTACGATATTACTTCTATTATGTAGGAGGGACAAATCCTATCTTGATCAACCATATCCCACTACATAGATTGTGGCATATCAAATATTAGTCTTTATAGTGTAGTCATTTACGTCACACGTTTGACTGTATCAAAATATGTCCCTCACGATGTTCAAATAATGATGATCTTAAGTCTGAGGATCATACATGTAGTTATCAATATGAGTAATGTTGTGACTGTCACATAATAATCCAAGTAACATGCTTATAGCGGGTCAATCTAGTATGTCATTCTCTAACACATACTTATGCATTGATTATGACATCTCCATGTCAATGACAACACTTTGTCATCAATCAACTACATATTAGTCTTAATGCATTATTTTTGTCCATGCCCACAATAATACTCGACTAAGGACATTTAAGAATAATCATATTATTCTAAGAACTTTATTAAAATTCAATTTATTTATGCAAGCAGAATAGTAATTGAAAATAATAATAGCAATGCCTTTGCATTAATAAACGAGGTAAAAACAAATGTCATTTGCAATTATCTTATGTTGGTCTTTGGGCATACTCTAACATGTATTTCCTTAGCTTCATTTTTATCAACTTCTAGGCATCGAGAGAGTCAGAAGTTAATTAGAAAACCTTTTCGAGTAGATAAAGTTCAAAGTTGGTTTACGTAGACATGTATTGTCAATTCCTATACCATTCAAATAAGTAGTCAAGCATAATTCCTAGGCAATAAACCCAGCTTCCATAATCATCTGAATATTTTCCGCACCATCTGTTTGTTTTGATCATAGCTACTTTACTTTACTTGAAATTAGTTTTGATAAATCACCATCAAACCAATACTTGCTCAACCATTCTTAAGTATGATCGCTTCGTATTTACTAATCCAATCCTCATGGTTTCGACACTCTACTTCATCACTTTATTACTTGATCGACGAGTATACTTGCTATAAAGTTCATACACTATTCAACAAGCATTAAGGTTTTGGCGTCATTGCCGGGAGATTGGAAATTGATAAATATATTGTAATTGCGCTTAAGATTTTATTTTATTCACATTTAATTTTTGTTTTTATTTTCTCTTTTCAAGTACGTTCTAGTGAACCAGATACACAAATAGTAAGGAACCAGTTATCCCTTGTAACCTAGAGATTGAAAGATACTTGAGGAACCTCTGTAGAGAGCAATGAATAATGGATCCTCCTCACAATGTTAACAATTGACAAAACGGCCTAGATATTGTACGCAATAAAGGCGACCCACCGATAGATGCGCAAGAAATTGTTGATAATGCAACCAAAAATGGAGATCAGGAAAGGCATCATGTTATTCCACCAGCCCAACCTAGAAGACCCATTCGCGACAACATAGCACCTGTCATCAACAACCTCAACCCATCGATCGTTGTGCCATATCTAGGGACACCTCACTTTAAGTTGAAGCTCGTTAGGTTCAACATGCTCAACTCCATTGGACAATTCATTGGATCAGCAAGAGATGATGCTAGAGAACATATTCAAGCTTTCTTGGAAGTTTGTGATTGTTTTAAACAACCGGGAGTCCCTTATGATGTGTTGAGACTTAAACTATTCCTTTAATCCTCGCGTGATCGAGCCCAAGCATAGTTGAAGACTGCATCCTCAAGATCTATTACATCCTGGGATGACATGTGCAAAAACTTTTTGCACCGATATGATCTACATGATGTGCACAATTAGAAGTAGAGAGAAATTATAGCATTCAAGCAACGTGATGACAAGTTTATGTATGAATGGTGGGATAAATAAAAAGATATTCTACGCAAGTGCTTGATTCATGGATTACAAATAATGACGTTCTATAATGGCGTCAATGCACCAACAAGGATGATGATTGACTTTTCAGCCAATGGAATTTTGCTCGACAAAGATCATGAAGAGGCTTCCAAACTTCTTGATCAGATATCCAATAACGACTACCATTTTCTTAAAGGGCGATTGAATCCTAGCCCTAAATCTCCCGGAACACTCCAATTGGACGATTCCCAGAGTGTGGCAGCTCAACTCTACACCATTGCAAACCTGCTCAAGAACATGCAACCAACATCCAACACAAGAGAGGCTAAGGTAATTCAACACACATATGATCACTGTGATGGGGAACACCGTTCGAATGAATGCCCCCGACAATAAGAATCTGGATGCTACGTAGGGAATTCTAACCACAATAACAATCCCTACTCGACACCTACAACCTAGGGTGCCGATAACATCCAAACTTTGATTGAGGATGCAACACAGGAAATTCAAGAGCGCGACAAAACACTATATCAGAACCTCATAGATTTCAAAAAACTCAAAGCCAGAACTAGGGAGTTTCTAACTCCAACTCTAATTCTTTTGATTCTTTTTATCAAAGTTTTATGGATACTGACCGAGTTATTATGTAGGATCAATCGGCACATTTAAAGGATCATAGTGACATTCTCATAACGCAAACCGATATGTTGCAAAACCAACAATCCATCTTGGAGAATCACATCACTTCCCTACGGTCCTTGGAAACGCAAGTTGGGCAGATTGCCCAATTATTGAAGATTCGACCTCAAGGCGGTTTACCTAGTGATACTGAAGTCGCTAAAACTTTCAGTGTAGAGCAATGCAATGCCATCACGCTGCGTAGTAGCACCCAATTGAACAAAGATGACAAGTTTGGGGGAGGTTCCCTTATTGATTCCACTCCAAGCAATCCATCCACCAATGCTCCTGCACCTATGTATACAACTTCTATATTTGATTCAGTGAGAGACCTTGCTATTGATGGCAAGGAAGACAACACCAAGGATGCCACCATATCCAGTAAACCACATGATGAACCCATACCACCACATTTGTTTCCACACGATTGAAGGCTCAAAAACAAGATGCACAGTTCCAAGAGTTTCTGGAGATGCTTAAATAGTTGCACATTCATGTCCCATTCCTTGAGGCCATTGATCATATGTCGATATATGCAATGTTTCTGAAGGAAATCAAGACCAAGAAGAGGATGGTGGGTGAAGTTGAAATTGTTGCTACGGTGGGTGTGTGAGTAGTTGTGCTAAGTGATTTACCACCCAAGATGAAGGATCTTGGCAGTTGCACCATTCCATGCTCCATAGGTTGAAATTATTCTAGACATGCTTTATGTGATCTAGGTGCAAGTGTCAACTTGATGCTGAAATCAGTTTTTACAAAATAGGGCATGGGAAATGCTAAGCCTAGTCAAAGTAGATAGATTTGTCCTTTCGGCAGATTTTATCATCCTTGATTACGAAGTTGACGAGAATGCTCCAATCATCCTAGGGAGACCATTCCTTGCTTCCGAGCTTATTGTGATTGATTATGAGAACGATGAATTTACAATGAAGATGAACAACCAAAAGATTACATTTACCATCTTTAGCACTCTCAAGTACACAAATGATTGTGAAGAATGATAGCTTGTACAAAGTGAGGAAGCCTTAGTCGAAGAGAACCTTCAAGAGATATGTTGCAGCAATGTACTTAGTGCTGCGAAGCAATTTGAATTCAACGAGACCATACAAGAAGATGGAGAAGAAGGTAACAGAGAGATTGAACAATCCAATGTTGTGCTCATCAGGTCAGGTACGTCTTTTGAACCTTTAGATTTTACAGCTTTTAAATCTCCCAAGCCATCGCTAGAGTATCCATCGGTACTTGATCTAAAACCTCTTCCCCCGCAATTAAAATATGCATATCAAGAGGAGAAAAATATGATGCATGTTGTAATATCTGCTATCTTAACGTCTAGCCAAGAAAATAAATTGTTGCATGTATTATCTCAACATAAGAAAACTATTGGTTGGACTACTGCTGACATGAAGGGTATAAGTCCTACTTTATGTATGCATAAGATTTTGCTTGCAGATGATCACGACAACTTGATTGAAACACAACGAAGACTCAATCCAATCGTGAGGATTGTGGTTATGAAAGAGATCATCAAATGGATCGATGTTGGAATCATCTATCAATCTCGGGTAGTTCTTGGGTGAGTCATATCTAGTACATGCCAAATAAAGGAGGCATGACCATTGTAGAGCGTTTGGGTGTTCTCCAATTATGAGCGCAAGTGCACACTCTTGTCAAGTTATAGTATAAAAGATATCATCTCCCACGAGGATTGGACAACCAAATTTGAATGTAAATCTCTACACAAAGAATTTTTAAATGCATAATTAAATTTCTGTTTGTTTAAAAGAAAAGTAAATAAACACAAGTAATTTAAGGAAAAGATCAGGTTGATAGAGTGAGCCAAGTTATGCTGCTTCGTAGTGTGAAACTGTGTTGAATAGGTTAAGATGTATTGCACTGCCAGACTATGTTGCCTCGGCAGATGATGATAGATTGGTGCTTCAACAACTTTCGCTGCCTCAGCAGGTGGAATGGATGAATGGCTCAGCGGCAAGTTCAACAGTCCTTCAAGGCTCGATAGAATGCTTCTAAAGTGATCGTGCAATGATCAGCAACCTTTGGATTGTCCTCTCTTAGCCGCTTTAAACCCAAACCTATGTCTATGCTGGATTGATCAACACCTGGTATGGATGAGATCGTGCTTACTTCTTTCATGAGTTAGACTCTCTCGATGCTAAACAAATGGATTGCTCACAATCAATCTTTCGAACTTAATTGCAAATAGTGAATAACATGAAATAAGAAAACCTTGAATTTTTATTGCAAATACAAACTTTAATCCTAAACAACCATTCTCACACTACTCTACAACACAACTCAAACCCTAAAATAAATTAGAACATAGAGGCGGCAAGGAAGCACACGAGAAAACTAAGCTATTGCCGACTAGGGAAATCCTCTAATATCTCCAAAATACAAAATATGATCAAGTATATATTGGGCATGACCTAGGTTAAGTCCTCTTTGGAGTTGAAGTCTTCCTCATGATAAAGTAGCTTTTGCATTAAAAGCAACCTTTAAATCTGACTTCTTTAACTTTAATTTGGACTTCTATTGTTGTTGCCTTGTGCCGCAAGCAAGCATTGATCTTCTCCTTTGGCAGCTTTTCGACATCAGTAAATTGAGTGGATGGGCTCAATGGACTCAACAAATTATGCTCTACCGATCGCACTCCAATTCACCAATTCCTTAAGTTGCTACCCTGGGCGGCAGATATGGCGGCAGTAGCTACTCGATAGCATCTCTCTCTGTGTTGAACTGCTTCAGTACAACTCCTTGGTTTGCTGCCTCAGCATCCGCTCCTCTGATTTCTCCTCCTCCTGACAACTTCTAGCATATGAAACTAAAACCAAACTAAAACATTATCTTTTCTTACCAATTCAAAGATATTCAATAGAAACATGGTAAAGTAAAGATTATTGTAAATAATGCATGCATGTACCTAAATATGCCTAAAATGCACTTAAGAATAGCAATAATATGAGATGGAATGCATACAAAATATAAGACTTATGAGCACTTTACACACCCCCAAACTCGAGCTATTTCTTGTCCTCAAGTAATGCAATCCTAAACATACTTGCCCTTGCACTAATCAAAAAGAAAAACATGTTTTAAACTTGATTTCGCACCTCAAGGTCGTGGCACCTATCATTAGTTTAGTGAAAGGAAAATGACATGAATTACCTCAGAATTAAACTATAATGCCAGTGCAGTGTGTGCAAAAACTGTGTATAGGCTGAATCTAAAGAGTATTCTAAGTAAACAAAGATGTTGTCAAGGTAATATAAGGTTGCTGCCGAGGCAGCACAATTAAGCACAATTTGCAATCATGGCAGTAAGGGCTTCAGCTCATCACAACTACTCTTTAGGTCTGAAATTAAGATAGGAGCAAACTACAAAACCCCGAACCCATTGAGTAGAGTCATCCCATGAAGACTTTCATTCACTCATGCTAATTTGTCTGTCACTTCAAAAAATTTCAGATACATGGACTTTGATAGCAGCAGAGTGTCCTTGGCACATGATTCTTCCTAGAGCCTGTTTCGGGCACCTCTAGAACATCATATCTTTTTTTTCTTGTCGTGGTAGTGCTTTTGTTTTTCTGTTTGTTGTCTGACGCGGTAGCTACCTGTAACCATGTTAGAATTTTACAAATAATTCAAGCAGGTAGTGTTTACTAGAAATTCACTCAAATTCAACAAGTAACATTAGTGTTTATGATTTTTGGCAATTATAGAAAAAAATTCTGAGTTTTCTTCATGCTTTTCCTCAAAATTAAGTTCAATTTTAATGGTGCGAAAAATTAAGATCGACTTATCCTATCATAGGCACAAGTTCTAACAAAAATTTTTTCTTTTGATTAACTCAAAGGCAAGTACATATGCAACTATATGATCTAAGAATGCCTAAACAATAAATGAGTGCTAATCCCCCCAAACTCGAGATGGGCATTGCCCTCAATGCACATAATGAAAAAATATAACTAAAACTGAAAAAAAAATATGAGACAGGGAAAGAAAACTTAGACTTAATTGTTGTCAGATGGTGGAGATGATTAGGAGCAGTTATCTGGTATGCCGTCAATTGCGGGTTGTGGCATCTGGCTGAGCAGTGATGCCCTCTGTTGTGCGCGGTGGCTTGATTCTTTAGGGTATGAGTATGGAGAAATAGTTGTGAGACGGGAATAAATAGTAACAATGCAGCTAAAAATAAAATCTAGTCCTAAGTAATTAAAATATACTCCTAAATAGATAAAACAATAAAGATGTGGAAAAATAAAAATTATGTCACAGTGGGGTGGGCATCCCCAGAGTGATTACTTTCTTTTCTCTCGGGATAGAAACTCCTGCATAATGCTTTAACCACTGCCCATTAACTTTGAATTATGCCCATTCGTTCATTGGTTTTACTGTCACAGCACCGTGTGGGAAGGCGTGGACCACTTCAAACGGTCCTGACCATCTGGACTTTAATTTCGCGGGAAACAACTTTAGGCGGGAGTTGAACAACAACACTTGATGCCCAGGCAGGAACTGACTTTGTTGGATCTTGCTGTCGTGCCACCTTTTTACTTTTTATTTGTACAACTTGGCATTCTCGTATACTTCCCGTCTGAATTCCTCCATTTCGGTCAAATCCAGCAATCTCTTTTTGCCAGCCTTCTTCCAATCCATGTTTTCCGCCTTGACTTCCAATACGCCTTGTGTTCTATTTCAACCGGGAGGTGGCAGGCATTGCCATATACTAGTCTATAAGGAGACATTCCAAGTGGTGTTTTGTACGCTGTTCGATATGCCCATAGGGCATCGTCTAACTTCATCGACCAATCTTTCCTATTTGGGTTGACAACTTTTTTCACATTGGTTTTAACTTCTATGTTCAAAATCTCTGCTTGTCCATTTGTTTGCGGATGGTATGCCGCGGCAATCTTGTGTGTGACACCCACTTTTTGAACTGCCTTGGCGTCAAACCTTGTGAATATGTTCTTGTGTAGGTATCTATGGATGGTCTTTGCATCATTGTAAGGGGTGGTAATGGCTTCTACCCACTTGGAAACGTAATCAACTGCTAGGAGGATGTACATGTTACCACAAGAAGATAGGAATGGTCCCATGAAATCAATCCCCCAAACATCGAATAATTCAACCTCCAGGATGGTTTGCAAGGGCATTTTGTTCCTTCTTGAAATGTTTCATGTTCTTTGGCATCTGTCGCACTTTTTGTAGAAGGCTTGGGCATCTTTATGTAATGTTGTCCAGAAAAAGCCCGATTGGAGTACTTTTTCTGCCGTGCACTGCCCTCCGAAATGACCTCCATATGGTGTTGCATGGCACTGAGATAGTATTGCTTGTTGTTCATCCTTAAGGATACACCGTCTAATGACCTGATTTGCACAGTTTTTAAACAAGAAAGGCTCATCCCAAAAATAATGCTTAGCATGATATTGGAATCATTTCTTTCCTTGGTAGTTAAGGTCATGAGGTAAAACACCAGTTACCAAGTAATTAGCAATATCCACGTACCAGGGTGTTTCTTTTGATGTTGATGCCGCGACATCTTCGTATGCAACAAGTGAGATGCCTTCAGCTTCCAAGGCTGCAACCAGGGCAGAGGCAAGTAACAACTGTTTGTCAGGGAACGCATCCTGAATTTTACTGTTGGGTGTCTTTCCTTGTTCAATCTGAAGCAGAGATAAGTGGTTCGCCACTTGATTTTCTGTGCCCTTTCTTATCTCGAATTTCTAGGTCAAACTCTTGCAGCAGAAGGATCCAACGGATTAGGCGAGGTTTGGCATCCTTCTTTGCAAATAGGTACTTTAAGGCTTAATGATTCGTGTGGACGATCACTTTTGTTCCAATTAGATAGATCCAGAACTTACCAAAGGCGAATACTACTGCCAATAGTTCCTTCTCGGTTGTAGTGTAGTTGATCTGGGCAGGATTCAACGTCTTGCTGGTGTAGTAGATGACATCGAAGATTTTGTCCCTACGTTGTCCGAGGACGGCACCGAAGGCAGTATCACTAGCGTCATATATTAACTCAAAGAGCTAGCTCCAATCAGGGGGCACTACCACAAGTGTTGTCATGAGCTTCTCTTTGAGGGTTTTGAATGCTTTTAGGCATGCCCCGTCGAAGTTGAATGGTTTATCCTATTCCAGCAAGGTACACAAAAATTTAAAAATTTTAGAAAAAATTTCAATAAATCGACGATAAAAACATGCGTGTCCTAGAAAACTTCGAATGCTCTTGATAGAGGTCGGCAGCAGCAAATTAGCGATGACTTCAATCTTAGCCTTATCCACTTCTATTCCGTGTGCTGAGATTTTATGCCCTAGGACTATGCCTTCATCGACCATGAAGTGAGATTTTTCCCAATTGAGCACTAGGTCTGTGTCCTCGCATATGGTAAGTACTTTTTGAGGTTACCGAGGCAACTGTCGAAGCTGCTGCCGAAGATAGAGAAATCGTTCATAAATATTTTCATGAAGTCTTCTATCATGTTGAAGAAAATGGCCATCATGCAACGCTAGAATGTGGCAGGGGCGTTGCATTATCCGAACGACATTCTTCGGAAAGCGTAGATGCCATATGGGCTTGTGAATGTTGTCTTTGCCTGATCTTCTGGTGCAATGGCAATCTGGTTATACCCTGAATATCCATCCAAGAAACAATAAAAGGGTTTGTCAGCAAGGCGGTCAAGCATTTGATCAATGAAAGGTAGAGGAAAATGATCCTTTTTAGTTGCTTTACTTAACTTGCGATAATCCATGCATATTCTCCAACTGGTGACTGTCCTATATGGAATTAATTCATTATTATAATTGCTTACCACAATTATACCACCCTTATTTGGTACACATTGTATCGGGTTTACCCATTCACTGTCGGATATAGGATATATGATGTCGACATCTAAACATTTGATTATCTCCTTTTTTATAACTTTCCTCATGGCATCGTTCAATCTCCGCTGGGCATCATCGACAACTAGTTTTTGATCCTCTTCAAGCTAGATTTTGTGCATGCATATTGCTGGGCTTATCCCTTTTAAGTCTGCAATGGTCCAACCTATTGCCTTCTTGTGCTGCCGCGGTAGCGCTATCAATTTCTGTTCCTGTGTAGGCTGCAACTTGGAGGAAATTATTACGGGCATCGTATCATTGGGTCCCAAATAAGCATACTTAAGTTGCACATGTAAGGTTTTTAATTCAAGGGTATGGGGTTGTTCAATAGATGGTTTGAACATTTTGCCACCCTTTTCTGTATAATTCAAAGGTTCAAAATACTTACCTGACCTGTTTGCTATCCAATACGCATGTTCTTGCTCCTCCGATTCTTGTTCTGTCCATTCACTGCATCGTTCATCTTCTGAGCAAGTATCTAAATGGTTTCTGAGACAGTTATCAAGGTTTTTGCCTCGGCAGACGTGCTACAGGCAGGGTCTGTTGGCTTCAAAATTCAATTCGGAGATGGCCTTCATTAGCTGGCATTATTCTGGATCATCAGCTTGCCGCATGGTTTGGAAGACGTTCAACTTTACTTGCTGATCATTGACCCTCATTGTAAGATCAACTTTTTCAACATTGACTAGCATTCTGCTCGTAGCTAGGAATTGTCGGCCTAGGATTATCGGTGCCCTTTCGTCTGCCTCACAGTCTAGTACTAGGAAGTCGGCAGGGAAAACGAATTTGTCCACCTTCACAAGGATGTATTCAATTTTTCCTCCCGGTTGCACATAAGTTCTGTCAGCTAGCTATAGCATTACTGCCGTTGGGCGAGCGTCTCCTATCCCCAGTTTCTTGAAAACATACTTGGGCATTAGGTTGATGCTTGCCCCTAGGTCACATAGGGCTCTTACGGAATGGTTGTTGCCTATTTTATAAGGAATTATGAAGCTGCCCAAATCTTTCTGTTTAGGCGGCACCTTAGTGTGCAGCATTTCCATGAATCCTTCTGGTACTGCCATTGTCTCGAATTCCCCGATTCTTGTTCTTTTGGATACCATATCCTTTAGGAACTTAGCATAACTAGGCATCTGTTCGATCAATTCCACAAATGGTAGATTGATTTTTACTTGCTTCAGAACATCCAAAAATTTCCTGAACTGCATGTCATGCTTTCGTTTTTTCAATCATTGTTGGAATGGTGGTGGAGGTTAAGAATCTTCGATTTTCACCTTCGACAGAAACTTATTCTGGGGAGCAACAACTGGTTCAGATTCTATCAGGTCATCTACAGTGTCGTCTGTCAGCCCTGTTTGTGTTTCCGTGTTGTCCTTCTCAAAGGCTGTCGCGGTAAGGTTTCTGGCGGCATGAACTAGATTTTTTTCAACAGGTAAATCGGCAGGTGCTCTTTCCTTGGCAACAAGATTTGACGACTCTTGTAACTTTATCCCACTCCTGGTTGTTATAGCCTTTCATTGCTCTTGGATTTTTTCCTTCGTGATTTCAGTATCACTAGGTAATCCACCCATTGGCCTAGTGTTAACAATCTGGGCGAACTTTCCAAACTGAGTCTCCAGATTCTTTATTGCTGCCTCCTGGTTGTTCATCCATATTTCAGTCATGTCCATGAAGGACTCAGCCTTGTCAATAAATTTATTAATATGAACAATAAAATATCAAGTATGAGACATAAAAGTATGTAAAGTGGATTCAAGTGAATTATTGTTCGTATTCTGTGCTGCTAAGGTTGTTGTCTATAAAGTGTTCATAATTCCTATATTTTATATGTATTATGTCTCATATTATTGTTGTTCTTAAGTACATTTTAGGCATAATTTGGTTCATGCATTGCATATTTACAGTATTCTTTACTTTTCCATGATTTTATTGATTATCTTTTATTTGGTAAGGAAAAGACGTTGTTTTAGTTTAGTTTGCATTTCAGGGCTAGAAGTTGTTAGGAGGAGGACAAACCAGAGGAGAGGATGCTGAGGCAGCAAGCCTAGGAGCTGTACTGATGCAATTCCAAACAGAGATAAGTGCTTTCGAGTACCTGCCGCCGCCACACCTGCTGCCCAAGGCAGCAAGCTAAGGAATTGGAGAATTGGAGTGCGATCTGTAGAGTAGAAAATCCTGATTCCAACGATGCCATCCACTCAATTTTCTGACGCCTGAAGCAGCGGACAGAGCCGCCGAAGGAGGAGATCAAGATAACTTGTGGTGCAAAGCAACAAGAAGAAGTCCATATTCAACTCAAAGAAGTCGGAATTAAAGGTTGCATTTAATGCAAAAGCTACTTTGAAGACTTCTACTCCAAGGAGGACTTGATCTAGCTAATGCCTATATATACTTGACATATTTTGTAATTGTAGATATCTTAAGTTTTCGTTTTGGGCATAGTCTAGGCTTTCTTGCCGCCATTATGTTCTAAATTTTCTCTTGGGTTTGGGTTATGTTGTAAACTAGTGTGAGAACGATTGTTTAGGAATTAAGTTTGTTTTTGCACAAAAACTTCAAGGTCTGCTTATTCCATACTCTTCATAGTTTTCAATTAAGTTCGAAAGATTAGTTGTTAACTATCTATTTGTTCGGTATCGAGAGAGTCGAACTCACGAAAGGGATAAGTACGATCCTCATCCTAATCAAGTGTTGATCAATTCGGCCTAGACATAGGTGCGAGTTTAAGGCGGCTAAAAGAGGACAAACCAAGGTTGATGTCTTTGCAAGATTCACGACGTGACGTGTATCATCTGTAGTGGGAAACAATAGCATTCTGACTTAAACATAAGCGAGATTAATATCGAAGCGTTCTGCCGAGCCTTGAAGGACTTCCGAGTTTGCCGCCAAGCCATTCATCTGTTCCACTGCCGAGGCAGCGAAAGCGTCGAAGCAGCCAATTTGCCATCCTTCGACGAGGCAGCAAAGTCTGGCAGCACAAAGCAACTTAACCTATTCAACGCAGTTTCACACTACTAAGCAGCATAATTTGACCCATTCTATCATCCTGATCTTTTCTTCAATTACTTGTGTTTTATTTATTTTTCTTTCTAAACTAAAATTCATTTATGCATTTAATTTTCTTTGGGCAGGAATTGCAATTCGAGTTAAGCTGTCCAATCCCTGTGGAAGACGATATCTTATATACTATAACTTGACAAGAGTGTGCACTTTCGCTCATATTTAGAGAACACCCAAATGCTCTACACGTTTTTAGTATGAATGGACTAAATTACAAAAAGATCACCTTAATTGCATCATAGGTCCCTATATTATGCTAGTTTTTCATTTTGGTCCCTGGTTGCCTTTTTGTTCGAATTGATGCTCGTTTTTGTTGTTCTTTCTTCCGCTGCGTGTTCTTAAATATAAGGTTAATCTAAGCATCTAGAAAAGATATTAATCAACGCGTTTTGGGTTGCTAATTGGAGGGAAATCTTCAGATCTTTCTTCTATTAGTCCCGTGTAGTCCACTCGATACGATCTGGTGGCTAGGCTGTGTCGAGGGGGTTACATCTGTTGGTATCAGAGCCTAGGTTTCCTTCAGAAAGGCTTGTGTTGGTTGTCGTGCAACTGGAAAGGTAAGTTAGGTAAGTGTGTTGTGGTGGTGTGTGCTTGTTTGTTGAGGTTGTTTGATGTGTAAGGTACTCATTGCCACATACTATTATCGGGAAAACCCAAATATAATACTTGAGCACCTTGGACCCTTGACGTTGCTGATCCGAATCATTTCCTTTGCTCTTATTTGTTGTTGTTGTTGTTGTTGTAGCATTGCATTTGTTTTTATGGCTAGACCTAGAAGAGGTCAGGCGGGTGGTGAGCCGCGTGAGGATCCTGTTGAGGGTGCTGGAGACCCGCTAGAGGGAGAGTTACCTCCTCCTCCTCCGGGTGGTGGGGCTAATGTGCGAGGTGAGGAACCTCGTGGTGGCCAGGGTCAGGCCGGAGTTCATATGAGCCTGTTAATTCAGGCTATTTCTGGGGCTTTTCAGTCTGTGTTAGCTGGGTTGCAGGCAGCTGCACCGCAGCATGGTCAGAGGGAAGGGTTACCCCTCGAGAGGCTCTGCAGTTTGGGTGGAGTGGAGTATCGTAGGTTATCGCCCGAGGGAGCTGAGGCATGGTTAGCTAGGCATACCAGGATTCTGGGTCAGATGGAGTGCAGTGATGCACGTAAGCTTGGTTATGTGGAATCTCTACTTCAAGGTGATGCGTATGTCTGGTGGACTACGATCACCGCGAGCATGGCTGCTGCAGGTATCTCTTGGGATTTCTTTTGTTCTGCCTTCCGGAATAAGTATTTGGGCCTGAGGTACCAAGATGAGAAGAAGCGCGAGTTCATGGCCTTAGTTTAGGGGAGCATGGTCGTTTCAGAGTATGAGGTTCAATTTGTTAGACTGCGTCAGTATGCTGCTGAGCTAGTTTCTACTGAGAAGGAACGTTGTGAGAGGTTTCAGTATGGTTTGATCGATGGGAGTGAAGACATATATGTTAGCTACTGATTATACAGATTTTGATGTGCTAGTAGCTCGAGCCAAAGATATAGAGCATAGTCTTGGTTTGTCTTCTAAAGGAGGTGGGTCTAGTTCAGGGAAACGACCTGCAGAGTGGAATCGCGGTCGTACCAAGGGGCACAAGGACAAGAGGCAGCATTTTGATTATAGAAGTGGGGGTGGCAACCCCGGACGTGGCCATCAAGGCCTAGGTTTTGCTCATCGTGTACCTGAATGCACCAAGTGTGGTAGGTCTCATACATGAGAGTGTTGGGGAACCTTTGGTACATGCTGGCAGTGTGGATCGAAGGATCATCTCAAGAGAGATTGTCCTCAGCTAGCTAGAGGTGGTCAGGCACCGGTACGAGCTATCGAGTACCAGCGAGGCCGAGGGAACTTTTAGCCACGAAACGAGGGGCAGCGGAATGTGGCACATGTAGTTGCAGTTCAGCCTGAGGGAGGCGGACCAGCGAGAGTGTACACACACGGAGAGCACATGAACGACACCGATGTTATTGCAGGTAATTTCATGTTACAGTCTTTGACATTGCTTTCGTTAATTGATTCTGGTTCTACGCATTCCTATATTTTGAGTGAGCATGCTAAGATGTTGGATGTACCGTGCGAGATACTTGAGGTGGGTATGAATGTGACCAATTCATTTGGCGAGACATTTGTGGTCAGAAAGATGTATCGCAGATGTCTATTGATGGTTCAGGGTAACGTGTTTCCAGTTGATATGGTGGAATTGCCTTTCTATGGGTTTGATGTGATATTAGGAATGGATTGGTCGGTAGAGCACAAGGCAAAGGTAGATTTTGAGACTAAGCGAGTGAGCTTGAGATTGTCGGATGATTATGAAGTAGTAGTGGTTGGTGAGAATGTTAAATTCTTATCCAACGTAGTTTCTGTTTTAGAGGCTCAGAGGATGTTAGATCAGGGATGTCAAGCGTATCTAGCTTATGTGATGAATCCATATATTAGTAAGGTCCGACCAAAAGACATTAGAGCAGTTTGTGACTTTCCTGAGGTGTTTCCTGAAGAGTTTCTTGGTTTACCACCAGATAGAGAAGTTGAGTTTGCTATTGAGTTGTATTATGATTCAGTTCCTGTATCGATTGCTTTGTATCGGATGGCTCCGAAAAAGTTGAAAGAACTGAAGACTCAGCTTTAGGAATTATTAGATCGTGGTTTTATCTGTCCGAGTATATCACCTTGGGGTGCACCAGTGTTGTCTGTTAAGAAGAAATTCAAAATTATGCGTATGTGTATTAATTACCGTCAGTTGAATAAGCTAACTGTGAAGAATAAGTATCTGTTGCCGAGAATAGATGATTTGTTTGATCAATTGCGGGATGCATCAGTATTTTCAAAGATAGACTTGAGATCTGGGTACTACCAGTTGAAAGTGAAGGAACAAGAAATACCGAAGACATCTTTCCGTACACGTTATGGCCATTATGAGTTTTTGGTTATGCCGTTTGGGTTGACTAATGCACCAGCCGCGTTTATGGACATGATGAACCTTGTGTTTCATGAGTTCCTAGATCAGTTTGTTGTGATATTTATCGATGATATACTGATTTATTCGCGTACTGAGGAAGAACATGATACACATTTGCGACTTGTGTTGAAGACTTTGCTAGATACTTAGTTGTATGCGAAGTTGAGCAAATGCGAGTTTTGGATTAGAGAAGTAGTCTTTCTAGGGCATGTTGTGTCAACGGATGGCATTAGCGTTGATCCTAAGAAAGTGGAAGCTGTTGTGAATTGGAAGCAACTGAAGTCTGTGACTGAGGTTCGTAGTTTCCTAGGCTTAGCGAGCTACTATCGTCGGTTTGTAGATGGATTTTCTAAGATAGCTGCTCCATTGAAGAAACTGTTACAAAAGGATGTTAGATACGAGTGGACACAAGCGAGGCAGATGGCTTTTGATCGTTTGAAAGATGCTTTGACTAGAGCACTTGTGTTAGTGCAACCGGTAATAGAGAAGGACTATGTAATTTATAGTGATACTTCATATATATGCCTAGGTTGTGTACTGATGCAAGATGGGAGAGTTGTTGCTTATGCATCGAGACAGTTGAAGATTCATGAAAAGAACTACCCCACGTATGATATTGAGTTGGCCGTTGTTGTGTTTTCTTTGAAAGTGTGGAGAAACTATTTGTATGGTGAGAAATGTACAATGTATATTGATCATAAGAGTCTGAAGCATTTGATGTCTCAGAAAGATTTGAATCTCTGACAGCATAGATGGGTCAACTTGTTGAAGGACTATGATCTTACTATTGAGTACCATCCAGGTAAAGTTAATGTGGTAGCTGATGCGTTGAGTAGGAAAGTGGTAGTTGAACTTCGAGCGATGTTTGCTAGGTTGAGTTTGTCGCATGATGGTGGATTTATCGCAGAATTGCAAGTGAAACCTTCTCTTGAGCAGTTGATCCGTGAAAAACAGTTGCAAGATAGTTCATTGGCTTCACATGTTCAGAATATTGCAGAAGGCAAACCGACCGAGTACAGTTTTAGTGATGGTAATGCTTTGTGTTTCAAAGATAGGGTTGTTGTGCTCGGAGATGCTGATTTGAGATGCACCATTTTGAACGAAGCACATACTAGTCCTTTTGCTATGCATCCTAGTAGCACGAAGATGTACCGAGATTTGAAGAATGATTAATTATGGGTTGGTTTGAAAAGGGATGTGGCTGAGTTCGTAAGTAAATGCATGGTTTGTCAGCGAGTGAAGGCCGAACATCAGTTTCCCTCAGGATTGTTACAGCCTTTGTGGATTCCAGAATGGAAATGGGAGAGGATAACCATGGATTTCGTGTCAGGTCTACCGTTGTCTCCTTCGCGAAAGAATTCAATTTGGGTGATAGTGGATCGACTCACCAAGTGTGCACATTTCCTAGCTGTTAACACGACTGATTCTTTGGATAAGTTAGCTGATTTGTATATCCGTGAGATAGTGAGATTGTACGGGGTACCGAAGTCGATTGTATCAGATAGAGATCCAAGGTTTACATCGAGGTTTTGGGATTGCTTGCATAGTGCTTTGGGTAGCCGATTGAATTTTAGTACCTCGTATCATCCTCAGTCAGATGGCCAGTCAGAACAAGTAATACAAGTGCTTGAAGATATGCTACGTTGTAGTATTATTGATTTCCAGGCTTCGTGGGAGAAACACTTGCCGTTAGTTGAGTTTGCTTATAACAACAGTTATCAGGCTAGCTTTTAGATGGCACCGTTTGAGGCTTTGTATGGTAGGAGGTGTAGAACTCCTGTTTGTTGGGCAGAAGCTGGTCAGAAATTGGTATCCTTACATGCTATGCTTAAGGGCACTACTAAGAAGGTGAAGTTGATATGTGAACGCTTGAAAGCAGCAATCGATCGACAAAAATCATATGCCGATTCGAAGCGTCGTTAGATTGAGTATGTTGTGGGTGAGAAAGTCTTTTTGAAAGTATCACCATGGAAGAAAGTGATGAGATTCTGTAGAAAAGGTAAACTGAGTCCAAGATTCATTGATCCGTATGAGATAGTGGGACGAGTTGGTCTTGTGGCTTACAGGTTTAGTTTGCCTCCGGAATTAGAGAAGATACACGATGTATTCCATCTTTCTATGCTTCGGAAGTATAAGTCAGATCCATCGCACGTAATGTCTGTTGAGGAAATTGAATTGAACCCAGATTTGTCTTATGATGAGGAACCGATTGAGATATTAGCTACGGACAGCAAGGTTTTGCGTGGTAGATCCATAGAGTTGGTCAAGGTGAAGTGGCGACACCGAGGTGTTAAAGAAACCACTTGGGAGAGGAAAGACGACATGAAGCGTTAGTTTCCGCATCTTTTTCCATCAGGTAAATTTCGAGGACGAAATTTTTTAAATGGGAGAGAGTTGTAACATCCCGATTTAGGGTCTAGAAGATCCGATGAGGTTTCGAGGTCCGAAAGACTGGTGTTGAGTGTTTTGAATAAGTTTAGGGAAAGAAGTCCTCGGGTGTTGGGAAAAGTATGAATTAAATCTTTAAAATCCTTTTTAAATATGTGAAAAGTTTTGGTAAAAGAAATTTTTGAAAAACAATTTTTGAACCGTGACATTTTGGTTTAGTGACCAAATTGTAAAGTTTGCAAAATCTATTTTTATTGATCGTTTTATAAAAGAGTCAAAACATTAAATCTTTAAGGACCTATTTTGGCTGGGCCAATATGGTTATTATCCCTTTTTTTATTTTGACTATTCAAATATTTTAAAATAGCTTTTATGATTTAATTAAAATAGGGTTTATCTAAAATCTCATTTTACGTCAAAACCATTTTCAAGCTTTCTTATCTCCTCTCTTCAGCAAAACAGCATTTGAGCTTGATTTCCTCAAGGTAAAAGTGTTTTCTTATTAATCTATTATTGCTAAATGGTTCTCCTACCTTGATTTTCTAAAACCCAAGTCTATTTCATTGTTTTCCTCAAGGATTTTTGCCAAACAAGGGGTAATAGCTAGCATTGGGGGTGAGCAATGTGATTCTCCTCTAATATAAGGTTCTTTAATGAAATTCTCATGCTTTGATTCTTTTAAATGCTAAGGTTTTATTCTCTTGTCTTAATCTTAATGAAATTTGGCTAAATTTTATGAAAATGAGCTTTTGGTAAGATTTTTTAGTAAGATCTATTAATGCTGGATTAGTTGATGTTGTTACCTTTGTTTTGATGTGATTATTGTGTTGAGATGATGGATGAATGGTAGGAATCCCGAAATGGGGTTGGGTGTTGAATTTTAAAGTATGAAAAAGTGACTTTTGGGTGGATTTTGAGATGAATCAATAGCCAGTGTTGATATGATGTTGGAATGATGTTTTTAGATGTTTATCTATGTGTTTTGATGTTATCTAATGCTGGGTTTTGCTGGAGATTATCCGAACTGGGTCTTTTGGATGTTTACGGCTTGTATCAGATTTATTCGATAGGTGTTTTGGTTGGGTATTTGAATCTCTCCTTTCCAGCAAATTTGTGTGTTGAAAGTATATCTAAATCCTCTGTTTTGGGTTGGTTAGAGGCAAGGATTGAATATCCGGATTTGTTGAACTCAATTGTGGGCAAACCGGAAAGCTAGAATAGGGGTTTCGGCTTGTTTTGGTAATCGTTGGTGAGTGGAAATGATTTTTACTGTTTTATCAAGGTTGAAGAAGTGTTTTAAGGGTTTGGGTTGAGCCATTAGGCCAATCCAAGCTCAAGGGTAAGATTTGTTGTTGTTTTAGCTTTTCACCTTTCTATTTTTTTATCATATTTTTGATTATGTGCATGTCATCTCTGCTGTTGTTATGCATTAAATACATGTTGTTATTGTCCCATATGAATGCCATGTTGTATTTTAAATGTTGGTTGAGTTCAGGCTATGCTTGAGCTTGTGATTATAGCTTTTGGGATGTGCTTTGGGGAGGTGGTTATCCCCGGTAAAAATCAGTGAATTATGTTGTTGCGATGAGTATATTGACACATGGGTTATATCAGATAGATTGATCGATTAATAGGATGCGAAGTGCACTATAATCATGAAATTTACGCATGAGAAATTATTCGGTTTCACAATAGGGGTTCTGCTATTGTGATGCGAGTGGTAGGGGTTGTGCTATCACCAACAAGCAATGCGGGTAGTGGCATCCTGGCCTAAGTGTGTTTGTGGTGAGGGTTTTTTCACCATGTGACTTGATGGGGGTTGTGCCATCAAGGTGTCCGCTTATCCGAGCAACGTGTCAATGATGCCGATATACTCAATCGCTTATGGTTTCAATATGAGCTTGGTAAACTCATATGGTTATGCTTATGTTTGAAGCATGTGTTTGGTAAAGGAGCCGGTAGGCTTGGTTTGCATATATGGTTCATATATGGCTTATGCATGGTTAATGCATGTTCTTTGCCTATGGCATGTGTGATTGCATTGCATAACCTTGTTTCAAGATAACATGTTGGAAAGGAAATGATTTTGGAAATGATTTGTGAAAGAGATTTTAAGAAATGGTTTTGATTTCTAAATGAGGATTGTTTTCAAAACTGCATTGTTGTAGTTGGTTTTTGAGCTTCGTTCACTAAGCTTTATAGCTTACGCTCTCTTTTTCCAACAATGCAGATTCGTAGACCCTTTGGAAGGCAACGGTGCAAGGGAGGTGATCCAAGTGTCCGCTCTTAGCTCAAGTATGACCTTGCTTAGATAATAATGTGTGTGGCAATGAGGGTGAACCTTGTTTATGTCCTTGGGAGTGTTTGTGAAATCATTGTGTTGAGATCATGTTGACGTTTATCTTGATGGCTTGTTCTTACCTTATGTCTTCTGGTTGTGGTTTTGGACCTTGTTCTTCTTATGTTGAATCTTGAAGCTTTCTTTTAAAGTGTATGTAAAGCATGTTTATGTTTCTCTTGGTCTTGGACATGTGTGATGGTTGGTTTTAGTGTATATATGTTGATCTTGTTGTTTCTCTGTTGTTTGTGGTGATTAGAACCAAGTTAAATACCATTAGAGATGCTTAAATTGTAGTTTTGTTGTTTCTGCAGCAGGGTGTTTCGAAACGGGCTCGAACGTTTCGGAACAGCCCTTGTTTTTGCCTTAGCGTTTCGGAACGAGTACCGAAACGGGCTAAGCAAAGCCGGAACGGTCTCAAGCTGTTTCGGAACGTTTCGCTACTGTGAAGCACCGTTTCGATACGCGTATCGAAACGGGGGTCGTTGAAGTTAGTTAAAGGCATCTTTAAAGTTATTTTTCTTTCGTTTTGGTCCTAGTTTATGCTATTTTCAATTGTAGATGTTTTTTATGTTGCATTTCATCACATAAGCATGAAATGGACTAAATTACACAAAGATCACCTTAATTGCATCATAGGTCCCTATATTATGCTAGTTTTGCATTTTGGTCCCTGGTTGCCTTTTTGTTCGAATCGATGCTCGTTTTTGTTGTTCTTTCTTCCGCTGCGTGTTCTTAAATATAAGATTAATCTGAACATCTAGAAAAGATATTAATCAACGAGTTTGGGTTATTAATCAGAGGGAAATCTTCATATCTTTCTTCGATTAGTCTCGTGTAGTCCACTCGATATGGTTTGGTGGCTAGGCCGGGTCGAGGGGGTTACATCTTTACATACTTTTATGTCTCGAACAAGTGATTTTATTGTTTGTACTAATAAATTTTTTGATAAGACTGAGTCGTTTATGGACAAGACTGAGATGAGGATGAACAACCAGGAAGCTGCAATAAAGAACCTGGAGACCCAGTTTGGGCAATTCACGGAGATCATAAGCAACAGGACAATGGGTGCATCACCCAGCAGCACAAAGGAAACAACTAAACCAACGTATGAACAGTGTAAAGCCATATCAACCAGAAGTGGGAAACAACTGGACGAGCCCAGAACTGAACAACCAATAGACCAGCAAATAGAGCAGCCTGCTGGGGCAGCATCAAAACCAGCCGCCCTGGCAGATGAGACTGACAACAGCCCTAAGGAGGATGATTCTGAGTCGCCACAAATTAGATTTCCATGCAAGGAATGCATTTAGGACATCCGTCTTCCACCGCCTTTCCCCAAAGACTAAAGCGACAGAAACAAGAGCACCAGTTCAAAAAGTTCTTAGATATACTCAAGCAGGTGCACATCAACATCCCTCTTGTGGAAGCCATCTAGAACATACCCAATTACGCGAAATATCTGAATGACATGGTTTCCAAGAGGAAAAGAATTTGGGAGTTCGAAACCGTAGCTGTGACAGAGGAGTGCATGGCTATGCTGCAGAACAAGCTACCGGCCAAAAGAGCATATTCGCGCAGCTTCGTTATTCCAAGCAAAATTGGTAGCAACCATGCCATGAGAGACATGTGCGATTTAGGAGCCAGCATTAACCTGATTCCAAAGGCGGTCTTCGACAAGTTAGGTATTGGGTAAGCCAAACCCACCTCCATCATGCTGAAACTAGCAAACCATTCATTTGTACAACTGGAGGGCAAAGTCGAAGACATCTTAGTTCGCGTGGGTAGCTTTATTTTTCCAGCAGACTTCCTCATCCTAGACCGTGAGGCCGACGAAAACGCCCCCATCATACTTGGACGACCGTTTCTAGCCACAGGCAGAATGCTAATTGATGTGGAGCATAGGGAGCTGATCATTAGGGTGGACAACCAAAGCATAAAACTAAATGTTTTACAGCCCTCAATAAGGGAAAAAGAAGGATGCCCAGACGCCCAGGCTTTTGAAATCAGCACTAAAACAGGGAATGAAAACAGCTGCTCAGGCAAGCAGCAAGGCAAAATGTAGGACCCCAAGGAAAAATAGGACCCCCAGGAGGGAGAAAAGTGAAAAACCACCTCATGAAGTGGTTATGTCTGGGAGATGCACCTCAATGCACTCCCAACATAACTTAATTTATTTTTAATTTCTTTCTTTTTTATTTTTATGTTTTAGGATTAGATTTTAATCTATTTGCGATTTATTTTCCAGATTTTTATTTAAGTATTAGTTTTTTTATTTATTTCAGTTTTTCTTTAGTTAGTTTATTATTTTATTTTCAAGCTTTAGGAATAAAGAAGCAAGAAAAATGAGATGGCCCAACAAGGAGCCCGCCCACCATCCCACCAAGATAGCTGAGGGCGGCTCAGCGCAGAAATCCCGTAACGGCTAGTTGACAGCCAACAGCTGCCAACGGATACAGAAGTAACGGGCAGAAAACCCGTAACATGTGCGAAGCAATTTTCCCGTTGGGAATTCAATGCTTCCATAGCACCTCTCAGCACCTTCTATATAAGACCCACTATTTCATTCACTTTTTCTTTACTTTCATCTCCTTGTTTACCTACTCTTGCGTCCATTGCTCTCTTTCTCATTATCTTCTTTTAGTTTCAGATTTCAAAAACCGTCTCACACATGGCATCAGCATCACAATCCAAACCCACCTTCCAACGTTTCTTCTCCAATGAAGATGCAAAGCGGTACAGAACCCAGTTCGCAAAGCAAGCCATATGGGAGGAACAAGGGTTCCGCTATTCGCAGTAGATAGGGGATCTCGGCCTTGAGCCTGTCCTATTCGAGAAAATCCACAACAAGGGTTGGGAGATATTCACACGACAACCAGAGGTGGCAAACATCATGATGGTCAGAGAATTTTATGACCACCACCCTGCCTAGAGTTTCCCTTTGTTTTTGTCCGAGGAGAACCTACCAAGTTAAATGCTTCAATCATCAACAGCTTTTATGGATTAGAGATGGATGGCAACCCACACGAAGAATGGAGGCAGTCACTGACGGCTGCCGACTATGACATAATCAAGGCCCGGCTATGCGAACCCAACACATCGTGGTTGGCGAGGAAACATGGCGGCTTCATGCAACACCGCCGATTACTTCCGGAGGCGATGCTGTGGAACACGTTCGTCAAAAGGCGTCTGCTGCCCACCTCTCATAATTCCACCGTGTACTGGCTGCGTCTCGCTCTCATTCAATCAATCTTGATGAACATGTCGATCAACGTTGGGGAAATAATCTACAAGGAGATCCATAATTGCTACCGGAAATCAAAGGGCCAAATTTACTTCCCATCTCTCATCACGGGCTTGTGTGCCAATTTCAATGTACCATCAGATCCAAACGACGTGATGACATTCGCCAAAGAGGGATGGAAAAGAAAGGTCTGCCTGTAGATGATGCAAGCACCGGAAACAGAGCAGATCACACCATCGCAGCCCTCTGCTGCCCAGCCAGCTACACCAGCAGCCCTAGGCAGTACTGAAGCTGCCCTGAATCTAGACGTCATTGCACTGCTCCACACTTTGATAGAAAGAAACAAATGGATAGAGCGACAATAATTGACGTTTATGAAATACGTGGGAGAAGTCCAAGAGGCCTATGTGGCCTATCTTTTGCAGAAATTCCCCAATGACGACCCCTCCCTTCCCACCTTCCTAAAAGACTTAGACGTCGCAGCTGATCCTAGAGAGACTACACCATCAAAAGCAGCTACCCGCCACGACACCTTCCGCCGCCAGATGAAATCTCTGACGCATTATTCGTCTTACTCAGCCACCTCCGCTTCTAACACAGTGGCCGACAATCCCGAGAAGCATTAACACCATTTCTCTCTAGCCTATTGTAAAGTGTCCACAAGTCCTATATTTTGTGCACATTCCATCTCATATTATTGCTCTTTTTGAGTACGTCTTAGGCATAATTAGGATCATGCATTGCATTTTATAGTATTTCTTTACTTTGTGTTGCTTGTATTGATTATCTTTAAGTTGCTGAAGAAAAGGTATTGTTTTAGTGTGTTTTTGGTTTTAGGTACTAAAGGCTGACAGAGGGAAAGAGGATTTGAGGATGCGATGCTGAGGCAGCGAACTATGAAGCTGTACTGATGCAGTTCCAGCTGGAGACAGTAGATGCCGAGTGCTGCCGACGACGACCTTGCTGCCCACGGCAGCAAACTATGGAGTTGGAGAACCTGAGTGCGATTTGTAGAGCTAAAAAACTTGATTCCATCGACGTTGTCCACTCTATTTTCCGACGTCTGTAGCAGCGGGTAGAGCCGCCGACGCAAAATCTAGAGATTGCTTGCGGAACAAGGCAATGTGATAAAGTCCACATTAAACTCAAAGAAGTCATAGTTTAAAGTCACATTTAATAAGGAAAGCTACTTTTGAAGACTTCTACTTCAAGAAGGACTAGACCTAACTATTGTCTATAAATACTTATCTTACACTTAATTCAAATCATCTTAGGTTTTTTTGAGGCATAACTAGGGTTTTCTGCCGCCGTCATGTTCTAAACTTCCCTTGGGTTTGGGGTTATGTTGTAAATTAGTTGTGAGAACAATTGTTTAGGTTTAAAGTTTGTTTTGCAATTAAATATTCCAAGATTACTTAATTCATGTTCTTCACTTAGTTCCAAAAGTCCAGTTGAAGAAATCCATTTGTCGGGCATGAGAGTGTCAAACTCACGAAAGAATTAAGTACAGTCTCATCATGTCGAGGTGTTGACTAATTCGGCTTAGACATAAGTTAGAATTTCAGCGGCTAAAAGGAGCAACCAAATGTCAACTGCCTGTGTTAGGTTTACGTTGAGATTGCTAGGTATTGCCTACATCACATAGTGAAAGAATCCTTTCCTAGACATATGAAGGATCACTTTAGAATTGCTCTGGCGAACTTAGAGTATCTGCCAGACTTGCCGCCAGGACTTCTCTCCATTCCACCTGCCGAGACAACGACAGTTGCAAGAGCAGAGATCCGCTGCGGCAGCGAAAGTGTTGCAACCTCAATCCGCCATTACCCGCCGAGGCAGCATATCGTGGCAGCACAAAACAACTTGGCCTATTCAACGCAATTTCACACTAAGCACTATCATAACCCTACCCTCTCTATCAATCTGATTACCTCCTCTTTTAGTTGTGTGTTTCTTTTACTTTTCTCCTCAACAACTATCTTACTTGTGCAATTTACTTTTCTTGCGCAGAAACAACAATTTGAACCAAGCTGTCCAATCCCTGTGGAAGACGATATCTTATATACTATAACTTGACAAGAGTGTGCACTTGCGCTCATAAATAGAGTACACCCAAACGCTCTGCAAGTTTTTGGCACCGTTGTCGGGGATTGGTAACAGTGAATTTCGTTTGTAATTTCTGCACTTTTATTTCTTTATTTTTTATTTTTATTTTTATTCGAAAAAAAAAAGAATTTTACAGTGTCCTTTGCTAGTGTATGACCATGGCGAATCCAAAAGGAGAAATCATCTTCTACAACGATATCGAACGTAAAGCAAGAGAACTCAAGAAGGAACTCAGAGTAACCATTGGGAAAAACAATGAAGAAAAGGAAGAAGCAAAGGTAAACATTGACCCACCCAACAATGCCGCAAATGGTAGGAATGGGTAGCAAAATTTGCCGCCCAGAGATCAGCAAGATCCACTAAGGCAGGACCCACCTATTCTGCCTAGGTAGTCCCAGAATGTTCGAACCACTAGAGATTATCTGGAACATGATTTTAGAGGGTTTGATCCGACGGTGACGGAACCTGAGATTGAGGTAGATCATTTCGAGTTGAAGCACGTTATGTTTAACATGATCAACACGTTAGGGCAATTTGGAGGAACTGCCACAGAAGATGCTCGACAGCACTTGAGAGGATTCATGTACATTTGTAGAGCATTCAAAATACACGGGGTCCATCAAGACGTCTTGAGGCTGAGATTATTCCCCTATTCACTGAGGGATATGGCAAATAGTGGTTAAGCAACCAGCCAGCAGGATCGTTCAACACCTGTACAGAACTGTGCAAGGACTTCCTGGACCGTTTCAGCCCGTCCAATGTCACAGACAAGCTGCATAACGAGATAACAGCCTTCTGGCAAGGGGATGACGAGCCGATGTATTAAGTATGGGAGCGGTACCGACAGATGTTGAACAACTGCCCGCTACATGGTCTTCCGGCATCGACACATGCATAAATATTCTACAACGGAGTGAACTACCCAACACGGATAATGATTGATGCCTCAACCAAAGGAATCATCCTAGATAGACCACCAGAGGAGGCACTACAAGTATCCAACAGCCCGTCGAGGCGGCGTTAGGCGGCCATCAACTGTAAACAATGTAAAAGTCTCTGAATCTGTCAATGCCCGCCTTGACAAGCTGACAGAGCTGGTTATGGGCATCGTGAAACCCGCTGGGAAAGCCTATGAGGTAAAGGCTGTGGAGTCGTTCTGTAAAGAGTGTGGGGGAAACCATGATTCCTCTGACTGTGTCGCATCTGCCAACTTCATGGAAGGATATTAGAGGAACAACAGACCTTCCCAGAACACTTACAACCCTGGATGGAAGAACCATCCAAACTTCTCCTAGAGCAACCCAAAGACTGCTACAAACCCACAACAGCAACAGGGAGGCTACCACAAAACTTGTCCAGACAGCAGGCTCAGCAGCCGCAAAACAATAATTCACTAGAAGCAACCCTTCATACCTTCATGTCCAGAACTAGTGATTTTATTGTTCGTACCAATAGATTCATTGAAAAAACCGAGTCTTTCATTGACAGGACGGAGATGACCATGAACAATCAGGAGGCTGCTATAAAAAACCTAGAGACCCAATTTGGGCAGTTCACAGAGATCTACAGCAGCCGAACAATGGGAACAACATCCAGCAGCTCAGAGGCAGCAGCCAAACCCACTTACAAACAGTGCAAAGCCATATCTACCAAAAGTGGGAAGCAGTTGGATGAACCCAGGGTGGAGAACCAAACAGAAACTCAGCCAGACCAGAAAGAACAGCCTGCCGCGGCAGCACCAACACCAGCCGCCTCGGCGGCTGAGCAAGACAGCGGTCCTGAAGCAGATGATCCTCCCTAGATTAAGTTCCAACGCAAGGAGCGTATAGAGGACATCCGTCTGTCGACACCTTTCCACCAAAGGCTGAAGTAGTAAAAGCAAGATCACCAGTTCAAAAGATTCCTAGATATTCTGAAACAGGTTCACATAAACATACCTCTTATAGAAGACATTCAAAATATGCCCAACTATGCCAAACATCTTAGGAACATGGTTTCTAAAAAGAAGAGGATTGGGGAGTTCGAGACAGTTGTTGTCACAAACGAGTGCATGGAAATGCTGCATAACAAGCTGCTGCCCAAGCAAACAGACCCAGGCAGCTTTGTTATCCCATGCAGGATATGCAGCAAACACCAAACAAAAGCCTCATGCGACTTGGGAGCCAACATCAACCTTATGCCCAAGGCAGTCTTCGACAAACTATGAATTGGGCCTGCCAAACCTACCTCCGTCATGCTAAAACTTGCTGATCATTCTTTTGTACAACCGAAGGGTAAAATCGAAGACATCCTAGTGAAGGTGGGCAACCTGATCCTTCCAGCTGATATCCTCATCTTAGACACCGAGGCTGATGAAAAAGCTCTTATAATCCTAGGGCGACCATTCTTGGCCACGGGTAGAACGTTAATAGATGTGGAGCTTGGGGAGCTGACCATGAGGGTAGACAACCAGAGTATAAAGCTGAATGTAATACAACCCTCAGAAGAAGAAGAGGAAGGATGCCCAGATGCAAAAGCTGCCAGAATCAACATAGAAACAGGCCAGGGCAGTAGCTGTCGTAATAGACCAAGGGGCAAGTTGAAGGAACCAGCAGAACATAACCTAAAGGAACAAGAGGACCCACCTAAGGAGAGGAAGGACATACCTGGACGAAAAGCCAAACACAAAACCCTTAGGAAGTGGTTATGTCTGGGAGATGTACCTCCCAACATAACTTAATTTTATTTTTATTTTTATACATTAGGATTAGAGTTTAATTTAGGATTAGATTATTTTTCATAATTTTACTTTTCAGAAGTTATTTAATTACTTTTATTTTTATTTCAGGCTTAATAATAAAAGACCCGGATCAAGAAGGAGGCACAGCAAGGACCCCGCCCATCAACCCGCCGAGACAACCTAGGGTAGTCCAGCGTAGCACTGCGTAACGGCTAGTTGACCGCTACCGGCTAGCTGCCAATGGCTCCGAAAATAACAGGCAAAAATCCTGCAACGTGCGTAAGAAAACAAGACTGTTGGACATTTAATACCGCCACGACACCTCTTGGCAACCTCTATTTATATCCTTCTCACTTCTTTTATTTACTTTACTTTCACCTTCTTGCTATCTATTTCTTGCATCCACTACTCTCACCTATTTTTTCATTCAAGTTTCTGTTACTTACAACCGTCTCACATGGCATCCGAATCACAGCCTAAACCCACCTACAAAAGATTTTGCTCCAGGGCAGACAAGGAAAGATACAAAGAGCAATTCACAAAGCATAACATATGGGAGGAGCAAGGCTTCCACTCCACAAGGGAGACAGGTGATCTCGGCTTAGAGCCTGCCCTGTTTGAGACCATCCACAACAAGGGATGGGAGATGTTCACACGGCAACCAGAGATAGCCAACATCACCATGGTTAGGGAGTTTTATGCTCACCATCACCGCGCAGGGTAGCCATTTGTCTATGTCCGCAAGGAGCCCGTCAGGCTGAATGCCGCAGTCATCAACAGATACTATGGCCTCGATATGCACGACAACCCCCATGAGGAGTGGAGGCAGCCACTGACGGCTGCCGACTATGAGAAAATAAGGGCCAAACTCTACAGGCGCAACACGCCGTGGTTAGCAGGCAAGCATGTAGTATCTGTCCAACGCTGCCACCTGCTGCTCGAGGCAATGCTATGGAACACATTTGTAAAGATGTGCCTGCTGCCCACCTCCCACAACTCTACCGTCGACCGGCCGCACCTTGCCGTAATCCACATCATCATAACGAACCAGCCCATCAATGTTGGGGAAATTATCCGTAAGGAGATCCACACATGCTTCCGAAAGACGAAGGGCAGGTTGTACTTCCTGCCCGTCATCACATGACTATGCGCCAACTTTAGAGTGTCGACGGACCCAAAAGCCAACGAAGGGTGGACCAGAAAAGTCTGCATCCCTATGATGTAGGCCCCGAATACAGAGCCCATAACGCCCAGCCAGCCATCTGCCTCCCAGCCTGACACTCCAGCCGCCCCCGGCAGTACTGAAGCTGCCCCAGATAACGAAGTCCTCAGGATGCTGCACACCCTTATCAACAGCGTCAAACGCATCGAGCAACAGTAGCTGACCTTCATTAAATACGTGGCTAAAGTCCAAGAAGCCTTAGTGGCCTATCTTCTACAGAAATTCATCGATGACAAACCCTTCCTGCCTCCATATCCTACACAACTCAAACCAGCAGCCCCAGCACAAGGAACGCCATCCGCCGCCGCTGCCCGCCATACCGCCCGCAAATGCCCTCTCCAACGCAGTACACATCTTACTCAGCCACCACTACATCCGACATAGTGGCAGACTCCCCTGAGAGGTATCAGCAGCACCATTCACCGGCTTGCACAATAGCGACAGTGGTGAACACCTTTTTATCAGAGGAGATTGAGCAGCAGCCGCCAAAACAAGAAACAACAGTGGTAGCAGCAGCAGCAGCCATCCCAATGGTGATTGTCCCTCCGGCAACACCGACGAAGGAAGGCACTAGGAAGAGGAAGCGCCAAATCATAACCGCCGAGCCTTGGACTTCGAGACATAGTAAGAAGAGAGAGAAGCACCACCTGCCGCTCCCCCTGCCGAACCTCAAGAAGAGCCTCATCATACGCCAAAAAGAGTACAGCCGCTGCGGAAAACAAAACCCTCACCTACTAAGACTGTCGCCAAGCCATATGTCGACCGCCGCTTCATCATCTACACCTCTTTCTCCTCTTCAGCAGAAAATACTTAAGCCCCTTCTCAACCCTAAGCCAATTTTTAGTTCTTTTTCTTTTTCTTTTTTCTATTTTCGTTTATAGATCTCTTTTATTTATTTTTCTGTTTATTTTCTTTTTCTATTATGTGCATTGAGGGCAATGCCCATCTCAAGTTTCGGGGGGATAGTTCTCGCATCTTTTGTCTAGGCATACATAGTTGCATATTGGTTGCATTGTACTTGCCTTAGTAATAATCGGAACATAAAAATTTGTTATATAACTTGTGCCTATGATAGTTAGCCTATTACTTATTTCACACCAAATTAAAAATGAACTTAATATGGGAAAAGCATGAAAAACGACTTAGAATTTTCTTTTTTTTTCTTTTTGCCAAAAATATCAATCACTTCTGTTACTTGCTGAATTTGTTAGAATTTCTGATGAACATTGGCTGCTTGTTTTTAGAATTCTTTGCAAAGTTCTAACAATAGTTGCAGGTAGCCACTGAGGCAGGCAAGAGAAACAGAAAAATACAGCACTGCTAAGGCATCAGAAAAAAAACAAAAGACATTATTGTTTTACCCTAGAGGTGCCCGCAACAGGCTCTAGGAAGAATCATGTGCGAGGACACTTCGTTGATATCGAAGTCCATGAACCTGAAAGTTTTGAAGTGACGGAAAAATTAGCATGAGTGAATGAAAGTCTTCACGAGATGACTCTACTCCAAGGGTTCAGGGTTTTGTAGTTTGATCCTATCTTAATCTCAGACCTAGAAGAGTAGTTGTGATAAGCTGAAGCCCGCATTGCCATGATTAAAATAATATGCTTAACTGTGTTGCCTCGGCAGCAACCTTATATATCATAACAACAACTTTGTTTATTTAGTTATTCTCCATATTCACCATGTATACAGTCCTGCACTGGCATTAGAAATTAATTTTGAGTTATTTTCTTGTTAAATTCCCTTCACTAATTTCATATAGGGGCCACATCCTTGAGGAATGAAATCAAGTTGTAAAAAAAGGTTTTTCTTTATGGTTATTATAAGGGCAAGTATGTTTAGGTTGCATTGCTTGAGGACAAGAATAGTTCAAGTTTGGGGGTGTGTAAAGTGTCCACAAGTATTATATTTCATGCACATTCCATCTCATATTATTGCTATTTTTAGTACATCTTATGCATAATTAGGATCATGCATTGCATTTTATAGTATTTCTTTACTTTGCCTTGCCTGTATTGATTATCTTTAAGTTGGTGAAGAAAAGGTATTGTTTTAGTGTGTTTTTTGTTTTAGGTACTAAAGGCTGAAATAGGGAAAGAGGAGCTGAGGATGCGATGCTGAGGCAACGAACTATGGAGCTGTACTGATGCAGTTCCAGCCGAAGACAGTAGCTGCTGAGTGCTGCTGCCGCCAACCTTGCTGCCCACAGCAACAAACTATGGAGTTGGAGAACCGAAGTGCAATTTGTAGAGCTAAAAACCCTGATTCCATCGATGTTGTCCACTCTATTTTCTGACGTCTGTAGCAGCAGGCAGAGCCGCCAACGCAAAATCTAGAGATTGCTTGCGAAACAAGGCAACGTGATAAAGTCCACATTCAACTCAATGAAGTTGGAGTTTAAAGTCACATTTAATGAGGAAAACTACATTTGAAGACTTCTACTTCAAGAAGGACTAGACCTAACTATTTTCTATAAATACTTATTTTACTCTTAATTCAAATCATCTTAGGTTTTCTTAAGGCATAACTAGGGTTTTATGCTGCCGTCGTGCTCTAAACTTCCATTGGGTTTGGGGTTATGTTGTAAATTAGTTGTGAGAACGGTTGTTTAGGTTTAAAGTTTGTTTTACAATAAAATATTCCAAGGTTACTCAATTCATGTTCTTCACTTCTTCAATTAGTTCCAAAAGTCCAGTTGAAGAAATCCATTTGTCGGGCACGAGAGTGTCAAACTCACGAAAGAATTAAGTACGGTATCATCATATCGAGGTGTTGACTAATTCGACTTAGACATAAGTTAGAATTTCAACGGCTAAAAGGAGCAACCAACCGTCGACGGCCTATGTTAGGTTTACGCTGAGATTGCTAGGTATTGCGTACATCACGTAGTTACAGAATCCTTGCCTAGACATAGGAAGGATCACTTTAGAATTACTCTGCCGAACTTGGAGTATCTGCCAGACTTGTCGCCAAGACTTCTCTCCATTCCACCTACCAGGACAATGACAGTTGCAAGAGCAGAGATCCGATGCGGCAGCGAAAGGGCCGCAGCCTCAATCTGCCATTACCCGTCGAGGCTGCATATCGTGGCAGCGCAAAACAACTTGGCCTATTCAACGTAGTTTCACATTAAGCAGCAGCATAACCCTACCCTCTCTATCAATCTGATTACCTCCTCTTTTACTTGTGTTTTCTTTTACTTTTCTCCTCAACAACTATCTTACTTGTGCAATTTACTTTTGTGCAGAAACAACAATTCAAACCAAGCTATCCAATCCTTGTGGGAGACGATATCTTATATACTATAACTTGACAATAGTGTGCACTTGCGCTCATAAATAGAGTAGACCCAAACGTTCTACACTTGTACAGCAGAAACAGTGGCAGACACCTCCTAGTCCAACGAGGTTGAGCAGCAGACGGCAGCAACAGCGGCACCCTTTGCAACAGAGGATCCACCGGCAGAACCCATGGCAGAGCCAACCATGAAGAGAAAGCGGCACATAATCTCACCCCAAGCAAGAGGAAAAGGAGTCAGAATCTGAGCCAGACCAAAGTGCAGCTCCTCGTCCCACTCTCAAGAGAGTCCAGTCGCCGCGGACAGCAAAGATATCACCTGCCAAGTCTGTCGTCTGGACATCTGCCAGCCTCCGCCTTATCATCCAGTCTTCATCTTCCTCCTCTGCCGCAAAGACCCCAGCATCTTCTTAGCCCTCCGCCAACTTCTAGAGTTGTTTCTTTTCTTTTCTTCATTTTATTGCTTATCTTTATGTTTTAATTATCTTCCTTGTATTTTATTTTGTGCATTGAGGGCAATGCCTGTCTCGAGTTTGGGGGGTAGCACTCATTTTGTTTAGGCATAATTAGTGCATATAGGTTGCATAATGTACTTGCCTTAAAAAAATTAATCAAAAGAAAAATTTTTGTTAGAACTTGTGCCTATGATAGGATAGCCAACTTTAAATTTTTCGCATCAATTAAAAAGAATTTAATTTTGGGGAAAGCATGAAGTAAACTTAGAATTTTTCTATTAACGCCAAAAAATTTAAAAATACTACTGTTACTTGCTGAATTTTATTGAATTTCTGATAAACACTTCTTGCTTGAATCATTTGTAAAATTCTAACATGGTTACAAGAAGCTACCGCGGCAGGCAACAAACACAAAAATAAAAGCACTGCCCTGGCAAGAAAGAAAAATAAAAGCACTGCCCCGACAAAAATAAAAACACAAATTAGCATGAGTGAATGAAAGTCTTCACGGGATGACTCTACTCAAAGGGTTCGGGGTTTTGTAGTTTGCTCCTATCTTAATTTCAGACCTAGAAAAGTAGTTGTGATGAGCTGAAGCCATTATTTCCATGATTTTAAATTATGCTTAATTATGCTGCCTCAGCAGCAACCTTATATTACCAACGACAACATCTTTGTTTACTTATAATATTCTTCAGATTCAGCATGTACACAGTTTCTGGACACATTGCACTGGCATTGTAGTTTAATTTTGAGGTAATTCATGCTATTCTCCTTTCACTAATCTAATATTAGGTGTCACTGCCTTAAGGTTCTAAACAAAGTTTAAAATAGGTTTTCTTTCTGATTAGTTCAAGGGCAAGTATGTTTAGGATTGGATTACTTGAGGACAAGCAATAGTTCGAGTTTGGGGGTGTGTAAAGTGCTCATTAGTCCTATATTTTATATACATTCCACCTCATATTATTGTTGTTGTTCTTAACTACATTTAAGGCATATTTAGGTGCATGCATTCATTATTCACAGTATTCTTTATTTTACCTTGTTTATATTGAATATCTTGGATTTGGTGAGAAAATGTATTGTTTTAGATTAGTTTTAGTTGCAGATACTAGAAGCTGGCAGAAGGAGAGAGCGGAGCTGAGGAGCTGATGCTAAGGCAGCAAGCCAGGGAGCTGTACTGAAGCATTTCAACACAGAGAGAAGTGCTACCGAGTAGCTGCCGCCGCCCTACCTGCCGCCCAAGGCAGCAACCTAAGGAATTGGTGAATTGGAGAGCGATTGGAAGAGCTTGATTTTCTATGTCCAATGAGCCCATCCACACAATTAATCGATGCTGGAAACAGCGGACTGAGCTGCCCAAGGGGAGATTATTCAAGGCGACTTAAGGTTACTTGTGCCACAAGGAGTCCAACTTCAAGTTAAAGAAGTCAGAATTTAAAGGATGCATTCAATGCTAAAGCTACTTTATGATGAGGAAGACTTCTACTCCAAGGAGGACTTATCCTAGGCCATGCCCTATATATACCTTGTATTTTAGACATCTTACACTATAGAGTCGGCATAGCCTAGGTTTCTCTTGTGTTTTCTTGCCGCCACTATGTTCTAAATTCTCTAGGGTTTGGGTTATATTGTAAATTAGTTGTGAGAAAGGTTGTTTTAGGTTTTAAGTTTGTTTTTTCAATAAATTTAAGGTTTGCTTATTTCATGTTCTTCATTGTTTTCAATTGAGTCGAGAGATCGATTGGAAGCAATCTATTTGTTTGGTATCGAGAGAGTCAAACTCACGAAAGAAGTAAGCATGATCTCATCAATACCAGGTGTTGATCAATCCAGCCTAGACATAAGTTAGGGTTTAAGGCGGCTAAAAGAGAACGAAATAAGGTTGGTATCTTTGCAAGATTCACACCGTGACGGGTATCATCTGCAGTGGGAAACAACAACATTCTGACTTAGACATAAGCGGGATCATTACCGAAGCGTTCTGCCGAGCCTTCAAGGACTGCCGAGTTTGCCACCGAGCCATCCGTCTGTTCCACTACCGAGGCATCATAATTCATTCATTGCTTTTAATTTAGCTAGAGAGTTTCGGTTACGATGCCTTTGCAGAGAGTCTTCTAATTCAACAATTTAGCCCCTCAGATCTATGTTCTCGATTCGGATTCTAGATAACTCTTCCTCTATGGCAACTTGTTGTATTTAAGCATCCCGAAATTTCCTTTCCCAAAGATCGACTCTTTCCTTTTCTTCTTGAATCTCTAGCTTCCACCTTGCGGATGTTTTCCTGAGATCAGCATATTTTGCTGATGTGCAGAGCTTTTTGTAGTCACTTTGTAGACCGCTCAGATCTTCTCCAGCTTTGCTTTTAGCTTTCCTTGTTCTTTCAACTTCCTGCTCCCAGGATTGCATGCCGAACTTTAGCTGGTTCTTTTCATTTTCTAACCTCAATATTTGTCTTTCCATCCTTGTACACTTCTTCTCGAAATCATGCTTTGCCATTTTCATTTCTGAGGGATCCACTCGCAAATGCTCCTCCACTGATAAACCATTTCCTGGATCTGGTGTAAGAATATTATCATTGATTCTCATATTCCTCCAACATCGATATTATGGTGTGACCATGGGCTTTTCATCGAACGGTTCCATCTGGAAAGTATGACTCTACGCCTTATAGACCAAAGAAATGCTCTTTTGTAATCCTTTCCCCTATATGTGAAGTAAGGGTGTTGAATCTGCGGTTTTGTATGTCCTAGAGTTATTGCGATAATAATTTCTTAAGAATTAAAATCTTAGTAAAAATGATGCAGCATAATGCAAATGCAACTAAGAGAATGCAATGTACATGCAAGACACGAATTATATTAATACCATAACATATTTTATACAAAAAATGTTGATTTCAGTACAACTTTCAAAAGAAAACTCGCATTAGAACAAGTTTCTTTACATAAGGTGAGCCTATTTCACATATATTGCTTAGCCTTGACACTCGAATTCTTGATCTTCTTGAAGAGCCATGACAATTTCTTACCCCTGTTAGATTCTGATTCGGTTTGTAGGCTCAAAACATCGGCATTAATGGCTAGAGTCTGCAGGTGTTCTGCCACTTCTCGTACCTAGACGAGAACTTCAACCATGATGTAGTCTCTAACGAAGACTTGATCCCGATATTGCTGCAGTTGTGCCTGCCAACACCGATCATTCCACATTTGTATTTCTTCAAAAACTTTAATTTTCCCTTGGCAGGTCTGTAAAGCTACTTCTAATTCTTCAACATGTTTCTTCAGTCTCGTTCTTCTCCTTACTTGCTTTTAATTTAGCTAGAGAGTTTTGGTTATGGTGCCTTTGCAGAGAGTCTTCTAATTCAACAATTCGGCCCCTCAGATCTATGTTCTCGATTCGGCTTCTGGATAACTCTTCCTCCATGGAAACTCGTTGTATTTAAGCATCCCAAAATTTCCTTTCCCAAAGTTTGACTCTTTCCTTTTCTTCTCGAATCTATAGCTTCCACCTTGCGGATGTTTTCCTGAGATCAGCATATTTTGCTGATGTGCAAAGCTTTTTGTAGTCACTTTGTAGACCGCTCAGATCTTCTCCAGCTTTGCTTTTACCTTCCCTTATTCTTTCAACCTCCTGTTCCTGGGATTGCATGCCGAACTTTAGTTGGTTCTTTTCATTTTCTAACCTCAATATTTGTCTTTCCATCCTTTTGCACTTCTTCTCGAAATCATGCTTTTCCATTTCCATTTCTGAGGGATCCACTCGCAAATGCTCCTCCACTGATACACCATTTTCTGGATCTGGTGTAAGGATATTATCATTGATTCTCCAATTCCTCCAACATCGATATTCTGGTGTGTTCATGGGCTTTTCATCGAACGGTTCCATCTTGAAAGTATGACTCTACGCCTTAGAGACCAAAGAAATGCTCTTTTGTAATCCTTTCCCCTATATGGGAACTAACACGTAGCAAGCCCTCACGTCGCCGGGACAAACTGTCTGGACATGTATTGCCTGGATACTAGCAAGGGGGCATATCCAGTTCCACCCCATATTCCTAGCTAAGCAATACATTTATAGTCCCCACACTTGTACAATATGTTGTTAGAGAAGAACCAGTGGGCTTTCCAAACGATATCTTTTTCCTGGAGGTTCCGGAAGATGGCCATCCAATTGTCATGAGTGACGCTTTCTTGTCTTGGTGTAGATGCTAGATCCCTTAGTGGTGAGTAATCTTCGAAGCATGCTTAATTAGAAGGTCTTTTCGGCTTCCAAAAGTGACTATAGAACCAAACCAACAGTAGTTTTGCACAATCGATAAACCTTGCTTTGCCGCTTCTTTTGCAATCACCGAGGGACCTATAAGTTTCAGCTAAAATTGTCGGAACATGGGTAACTCCATTCTCAATACGATCAAACAATTCCATGGTAGCATCATCAATGTATCCCAAAGACTTAGGAAAGATAACCAAACCGTATAGGCTCAAGGCAAACATGTTGACATGCGTATCTCATTTGGGATGAGTTCAGATTAGGTCTCGTTTGAATCTCCAAGCGATGCACTGGGTTTCTCCTTTGCTTTTAATTCTAGTTGTTGTCTATTGTTTATCCATGTAGTTTCTTCTAAAACGCTAGAGAATTAGTAGATTTGAAACAAGCTTTAGTAGCCTGGATTTTTGGGCAGCGGATCAGGGCAGTGTATTCTTCAATGGTAGGTACCAAATCCTTGTGTCCAAGAGTGAAGCAGCTGTAAGCAGGATTCTAGAACTTAACCAGGGCTCGAAACCAAATATTGTCTGTACTAACATCTAACAGATAAGGAAACACATGTATTTGTCGTAGAACATTTGCTTGTTCTCCTTTTCCCACTGATCCCAAATTTCTTTCAACTCCCGCAATTGGTTATGTGTCACTCTAATACTTGTAAGGTCTAACGGCTCTGACTCTTCGCCTTCTACCAGATTGTCCCCTTTTTGGTGCTGAGTTTCCTCTGACCATCTCTGCACTCCTAGGTTTCCTTCCACCTTATCAAGAAATTGGCTCTCCATAGTTGATCCTTTATAACGGCTGAACTTGCCTCAACGCCTTTTGATTAAAAAGAATAAAAAATGCAATGCAAGAGCAAGAAAAACAAAGACAAGCGAAACTGAAATTAATAGATAATGTCGAAAAATAATAAATAAGAGCTGATTTAAAACAATCCTCGAACATGATTTTCTACCCCACATGCTTTCAGAAAAATAAAATCCTACACGATCATGATATTTGCCCGCATGCTTTTTTCGCATAAATATAGGTGTCGCGACCACTTTTTAGGGAGGCTTCGACTTTTTGGAAAACTTTAAAATCAACAAAGTCGCCACCAATCTTTTTTGAAAAGTGTGATTGGATCACTTTAAAACAGGTTTATTTTAATAAAACATTTTGTTTTAATAAAACAACGATTTTAGTCTGCGAAAAATCAGAAACAGTTTCGGGGGTTGGTTACGCGTGGGGAAGGGTTAGCACCCCACGACGCCCAAAATTGGTACCTAATTGGTTTTAAAATCGTTTTCAAAACTAGAATTTGCGAGTTCACAAAGGTTTGACTTTATTTGTTTGTTTAATGAATATTAGTCAATTTTAACGGCCTTATCGCCCGAGAGATGAACTTTAATCACTACCAACATTTCTGGCGCTAACCAGTCATTCACGTTTGATAAGACACCGCGTTAAATTATTTTCACTTTTTCAAACAACATGGAAATTTAGTGCGTTGAGCATTTTATTCAAATTCTAAGTTCGATTATTCAAAAAGAATCCTAAAAATGTCTAAGTCTTATATTCCTAATTTAAAGTTTAAGTATCCTTAAGTGTATTTTATTTCTTTGTGAAGAACATTTTTCAACAAACATGTTTCTATCTAAGCTTTAGAACCTAGTCCTAAGTTTTAACTTATTTCTAAAAAACAAACAAGAAACTCGATTTTTTTTCTTTTGTGTTTTTCCTTTTTATTATTTATTTTAAAAAAACATTATTTCTTCTTTTTTTCACCTCTTAAAACCAAGACCATATTTTCCCTTTTTACATTTTTAGTTTTTTTTTCATTTTTATGTTTTTTCTTTTCGAAAAGAATTTTCCTTTTAAAACTTCTTTTTTTTCGTTTTTTTCATTTTTAAGCTTTTCCTTTTAAAAATGACTTTTTTAAAATAAACCTTATTTTTTTGAAAAGATTTCTTTTTAAGCTTTTTTCAAATTTTATGTTCTCCTAAAACCCTAAACTTTTACTTTAAAACCTTTTTATTTTCTTTTTCTTAAAGCACATGACTCATTTCTTTTTCCTAAAAAAACATCTTATTTATTTTTTCTTTTTTTAAATCACTTAACCTATTTATTATTAAAACTAAAGTTTCAAAGCCCATTTTTTTATTTTTATTAAAATCAAGCCCCCTTTATTATTTCCACCCATGCAATATTGTTTTTCCTAATTAAATCCTTAACTTTATGTTTTTTCAATTAAACCACATTTACTCATTTTATTCTTGCATTTTTATTTAAACACTTTAAATTTTGTTTCTACATTTCTAAAGATCAAAACAATCCTAACAACATTTTTTAAGCATCTTGTGCACGGCTTGCAAGAAAATCCGCTATGGCAACATCTGCCATCGCGCTATTCTTCCTGATAGGGCTGAAGCTTCCATCATAAACTTTAACGGATCTAATTGTGAGATCAACCATGTGGTATGATACAACATATACTGCCTAAGCCTTTTAGTGGCCCATACCAAATCGCAACATAGCTTTTCAATTAGAGTATATCTCGCTTCACAGTCAGTAAACTTCTTGCTCTCATAATATATCACCTTTTCCTTCCTTCGAGTTGAATTTTCAAACACCGTTAGATAGAGTATTAACAGTTTCCTTGAAACATGTGGCACTAACAATGGAGGATTGGTTAACTGCCCCTTGATCTTTTCTAAAGCTGCTTGGCATTCTTCATTCCATGTCCTCAGGTTGTTCTTTCTAAGCAACCTGAATATTGGATCACACTTATTCGTAAGTTGGGAGATGAAACGGGCTATGTAATTCAACCTTCCCAAGAATCTTCGAATTTGCTTCTGTGTTTGGGGTGGTGGAAGCTCTTGTATGGCCTTTATCTTGTCTGGATCAATTTCAATTCTTCTTCTGCTTACTACAAAGCCTAACAACTTCCCGGAAGTAACCCCAAATGTGCACTTGGATGAATTAAGCATTAACTGAAATTCTCTCAATCTTTGAAAAAGCTTACTCAGGTTCGCTAGCTGCTCTTCTTCAGTTCTGGACTTGGCAATCATATCATCCACATAAACTTATATTTCTTTGTGCATCATGTCAGGGAAAAGAGTGATCATAGCTCTCTGATAAGTTGCCCCTGCGTTTTTTAATCCAAAAGGCATTGCCTTATAACAAAAGGTTCCCCAAAACGTTACAAAAGTAGTCTTTTCCATATCTTCTGGGCACATCTTTATTTTATTGTATCCGGAAAATCCATCCATGAACGAGAAAAGGGAATGGCCGGTTGTATTATCTACTAAGGTGTCAATATGTGGGAGTGGAAAATTGTCCTTGGGGCTTGCTTTATTAAGATCCCTATAGTCGACGCACATTCTTACTTTTCCATCTTTCATTATGCATTGAGACGATGTTTGCCACCAATTCGGGATATTTAGCTACCTCGAGGAATCCCGCATTATACTGCTTCTTGACCTCGTCTCTGATTTTCAGGAGTGTATCAGCCTTCATTCTTCTGAGCTTTTGCTTTACTGGCCCCCATCCTTCTCTTATAGGAAGCCTATGCATGGCAATATCTGTGTCGATACCATGCATATCCTGATATGACCAAGCAAAAATATCTTTATATTCTTGTAGAAGCTCAATCAAACGTTGCCGTGTCTCAATTGTGATGGCGGTACCGATCTTTACTTCGTGCCTCTCTTCTTCAGTCCCAAGATTCAAAACCTCTAACTCTTCTTTGTGGGGCTGAATTTTCTTTTCCTCTCCTTCTACCATTCTAAGCAGATCATCAGACAAGTCATACTCTTATTCATCATTAGTACTCTCAACTTCCTCTAAACAAAGTGGTAACTCAAAATTGACTTTAGAATCTGATTCGGAGTCGTTTGGACCATTGATATCTAAAAACCTGCAAATAAAAGAGACAAAAATATATATCAAGAAAGAAAGAATGAATGAAATGATATGATTTCTTATGTTTTTAAGGGTTTGTTTTTACTTTTGGGTTTTTATGATCTTTTTGGTTTTGTTGGTTTTGTGAAAGAAAGAAAGTTTGCCACATGATATTATTGGGAAAATATTCATCTTTTATTGAAATCAGAATAATGGTTTTGATATAGACCCTTTTTACATAAGATCTCTAATTACCCAGGGCCTAAGTGTAAAAGAGTTGGTTTTGAGAGTTACTTTGAGGCAGTCTTAAAAACTTTAGGGACTACTTCAGCAGTCTAGTTCTTCAGTTCAGTGCAGGGGCAAATCTTGGACAAAAATTTGTTTTCTCCTCCCTCCTCGTCTATGACGGCGTTAATGCTCAAATTCTCAGAAACCTTGCATAATTCATCTTTTCCTTTCTCCTCCTTGTCGAAGCGAGCATTAGGGTCTAAGAGCCTTCCAGCCCTGAAAGTGTCACTTAAGGGTGGGTACATCATTGGTTCCCCTCAATTTCTTCTTCCTTCTGCTTCATCATCATGCTTTCATGTTGCTTCTTAGTCTCGGCTTTCTTTTGCCATTTATTAGGCCTAAAGCCCAAACCGAATCAGTCTCTCTTCACTGGGATCTCCACTGGATATGGCTTTCCCTGTCTTCCTTCTTTTACTTCTTCTCCTTGCTTCCCAAAGGAAATTTCCTCCGTTGCACATACATTCATTTCGTGCTTAACATCTCCCTTCTCGAAGAACATAAGTTCCTTGCAATCCATATTGGCTTAAACCATCCTTTTAAACTCTAAACAACATTGGATCTCATGTCCTTCAACTTCATGGTACTCACAGTATGGTTTTTCATCAACCGTCAACTTCGGGTTCTCTCCCTTCAATATCCCAGCTGCTACTAATTGAGCCCATACCCAATTCATGGGCGCTTTAATCTCTTCAACATATTCCTTGATCACTCTCCTTTCTTCCTCGAGCATAACATTCACCTTTGTCTGCTAGTGGTTTGGCAAAGGGTTTCCTTTTTCCTTGGAAGTTTCGAACGACAACATGCCTAATTTTCTTAAATCATCCACCACCCTTTTGAACGTCATGCGGTTCTTAATGGTATGCCCCCTCACTTATGCATGGTATTCACATTGGGCCTTATCGTCGTACCACGGTGGATAAGGAGGCGAGAACGGAGGAAAAAGGCCCAAACCACTCCTAGTAAGTCATTGGGATGGGAGGAAAGTAGGGTCTCGAATTTCCTTGATATCTACGCTCTCCTTTTGGGGAACTTGCAACTGTTGGAGCTGAAGTGTTGGGTTTAATGAAGGTATTGGGCTTGTTGAACACCACGCCTGTTGAATAGCTGGGGTTGTAGACATTCGTATCATTGACTTCATTGTTGTCTCTCTTCTTATATGTCTTCTTCGTTTCCCCATTGTCCAACTTTCTGCTCTTCATGGCTGCTAGGATCAGTTTGTCATTCATTAACATGTCCGTGAAGTTCTTCGTAGCATGGTTGAGCATGCGATCGTAAAAAGGACCCTTTAGGGTTTCTACAAACAACGGGGTGATCTCATTTTCTACCAATGGTGGATGCACTTGTGTCGCTACATCCCTCCACCTTTGTGCGCATTGTCGGAAGCTCTCGTGTTGCTTTTGTTCCATCCCTTGCAAGACCAAACGAGTTGGAACCGTGTCTGAAATGTGCTTGTATTGCTCGTTGAAGGCTCTGGAAATATCCTTCCATGATTTGATGTTCACCCGACTTAATTGCGAATACCAACGTGCAGTGGATCCTACTAAGTTGTCCTGGAAGCAATGAATGAACAGCTTCTCATTGTCGAGGTACATTGACATCTTTCTACAGTACATAGTTAGATGTGCTGACGGGCATGTGGTCCCATTATATTTCTCGAAATCTAGGGTCTTGAATTTCGGTGGTGCGACTAAGTCAGTTACCAAGCTCAGATCCTTGGCATCCATTCCACTATGAGCAGCTCCGTCTTGGAAAGATTTGATCATCCCCTCTAACTTTCATACTTATCTTCCCATTTCTTCTCAATTCGAACCTTATCGGCGACTTCATCGAGGTCAGACACCTCGTAATTATTGGCCTCCCCATTTGGAACATGAGTGGATGGTTTAGCAACATGGATGGGTGTTTTGGCTTTAGCAGCAGTCTCATTCTTGAAGGTCATTCCTGGGAATCGTGGGATGGTAGTAGTGTTTACTCCTTCTTCAACCGCATTCGGGTCCTTGAATCCTAGCATAGCAGCTATTGAATTGATTGTCTTTTGATGAACTGCCTCAATTTGTTTTTTCATGTCAACCTCCATTTTCTCTAACTTATCTTGAATGTTCTTTTGGTTCGCCTCCAAAGTTGTCAACCTTTCCTCAGAGTTCATGGCTCGGGTTTGGGCTCGTGTACCGTATTTATGAGTTGTCTTAGCAATTTTGGATTTTCTGTCGTTTTTACTATTAAGTTAGTTTATGACATGAATGAATGTATGCATAAATGAATTAACAAAGCAAGCAAAACAATGCAAATGTGTTGAGTGGATCGCAAGATCGATATAGACCAAGAGGGGGGTGAATTGGAAATTTAAAGTTTTATGGTGGAAATTGGCAAATTAAAAATGATGGACAAGGGATTTAGAGTGGTTCAAGTTCCAAATGAACTCTACATCCACTACCTTAGCTTCACTAAGGATTTGCAACAATTCCACTAAATTGCTCTTCCCCTTTTCTAGGACAAGGAGGCAACCCTTTACAATTTCGGTTGATTTTTCTACCAAAAAATCAACCCAATCCTCACACAAGTGAACAAAGAAATTTAATGGCTAATTGGATATCTCTCAATACAAATAATAGCCCAATTACAAGCACTCAACCCAATTGAACAAGATATGAATGAAAATTACAATTGGGGTATTAGACAAAATGGGATTTGTGCACAATTGCTTGGATTTGATGTTTGGATGTTTGCTTTTGGATCAATAGTTGTTGCTGGTGCTTTTAGAGGTCCCTTTTATACCTTCTCATTGATTTCTAGCCGTTGTGGTTGTTGCACTCATCAATAGAGCCGTTGGGATGTTATCTCACCACCATAAATGCAGTCTGCAACAACCCGTTTCGAAACGCGGGGTACCTGTTTCGGAACGGACTAAAATAGAAAGAGCCGTTGGGGTGCATTTAAGAAGCCCGTTTCGAAACGCCTTAGGGCCGTTTCGAAACACTTTTGCCACTGTCAAGGGTCGTTTCGAAACGGTCTTAGCCCGTTTCGAAACACCTTAACGGTTTTCAGAAAATCAGTTAAAAACAACTTCAACGGTCATATTTTATATTCAAACTTAAGACCTGTTTCGAAACGCTTTGGCTTCATTTCGAAACGGTTTTGCTACTGTCAAAGGTTGTTTCGGAACGGCCTTAGCCCGTTTCGAAACACCCTTTTTATCTTTAAATATTCAGCAAATATTTCAACCGTTGTGCCTTTTTAAAATCAAATATGAAGAACAGTTTCGAAACGTGAGAGACCGTTTCGAAACAGGGTCAAGTGTTTCGATACACGTTTCGGAACAGGGGTTGACAGTGATGAAAACGTTTCGAAACGCCTTAGGGCCGTTTCGAAACAGGACTTTGAAAATCACTGTTTTGACTTGAAACACTTAGAAAATATTTGAAAAACTTTGTTTTTAACTTGGGCATAATCTTAAATTTATATGGGGATATTTTGAGGACTTAAAATTCGTTTTGACTTTTTCAATTTAGTCCTTAGGTTTTTAGTTATATCAAAATTAAAATATTTGTTTCACAATCTCCCCCTTTTTGATATAACAAAACCAAAGTTAGAATTTTTGAGAATTTTGAAGGTTTTGAAAATATTCTAACTCCCCCTTAATTTAAGATAGGTTTTTAAAGTAAAAAAAATGTTTGATTTGAAATCCAAGTTGTAAAGCTTAAAAAAAAATTAAAATTTAAAACGAATTTTAGTTTGTGGCTCTTAAATTTCTTCTCCCCCTTTTTGTTAGATCAAAAAGAATAATAAAAGCTCATAGAGAAGACAAAGGATTAGTACCAATAAGCATTAATAAGCAACCATAATATTAATTCATAACATCAAAATATCCAAAACATAAACCAACATTAAGTTCATAATAAAATCCCAAATAAAAAGCCAAAAGCATAGGTTCCTAAAACATAGAAAAACATAAAGATGCAATCTTAATCCTAAAATGCATAGATAATATGATATGATATGAGATGAAGATCCTAGGCCTCGTCATCATCATCCGAAGTATCATCATCGCTCTTGACTTGAGAACGGTGAAACTTCGTCCATTGCCCATAGAGCATAGAGAAGGATAGATCCAAGTTTGCATGAGAAGTCTCAAGAGTATGAAGACGATCCTCGACATTCTTCAAGCGATTGTCCATAGAAGTAAAACCCGAAGCAGTGCTAGTATCCAAAGCATTGAACCGCTCGGTAATGAGAGCCGTGAGGGCTTCATTGTTTGCAACCGGAACTTGCGGTAGAGGAGCAACGGGAGGAGGAACCGCTTCTCTATCAACTCTTTCCCAAACATCATTCACATATGTGAACCCGGACTTACGAAGGGATGACTCACCAATCTTGGTCTTGCGAGGTTCCGGAGAGTCGTAGGTACAATCAATACCAAGGTCATGAAAGATATAGCTCAAGAGAGTACCATAGGTAAACGACTTCAACTCATTTGTGTCAATAAGCTTAATATTATTGACTATCTCGGCAAAAATTATTTTAGGAACATTAGGGCGCTCACCTCTACGGAAACACTCAAGCCAAAAATGATCAGTGTGACGGATATGAGAGTATTTACCTCCAGAAGGTCGAATGAACCAAGAAACCATCAAGTGAAGAACGCGATCATGCACATCCAAATTAAGTGCTTTACCGGTGAAATTGCCAAAGTGACGTTCATCCTTAAGACCATCATCCTTAAGTTTAAAAATAAACTCCAAAAGAGCAACATTAACAACAAACTTTTTGCCCAATAAGGAAGATTCAATTCCTATAATCTCGGTTTTGGTCTCATCATAAAGAAAACGAGCATTAGAGTAAAAAAGGAGTACCATGTGCTTGTAGCGAATATCTGGAATGCTCAAGAACAAGATAAGATTCCACTCACTCAAACGGTCGAGATAACGAAATAGGAATCGCTCGGAATTGAGGAAGTCAAGATCAATGACACGTTCTTTACGAACTGCGAAATCCTTGACAAAAGAGAAGCGAGCACGCGCCTCCGGAGTTTTAAGGGATTTCTGAAAAAGCATAGTAAGATTTGGACGAATGCTCGAATCACCGGATTGAACGGCCTTGCGTTTTTTGTTAGCTTGATCCGCCATCTAAAAACATTAAGCAAGTATATTTAAATTAAGTGTATGCATGGATAGTTGAAATCAATCCAATAATAAATCCCACTTAGGTTTTTGAAACCAAAATTAAAATAAAAAAAATTAAAAAAAAACAGTAAAGAAAGAGACGACTGAAAAATTTTATATTCGAATCAAAAATTTTGGGATTTTGAAAAACTTTTACAAGATATGGAAAACCCACAAAGGAAAAACTATAATGTATACAAAAATAAAATTTTCTAACCTAAGATTCGAACATAAATTGAAAGAAAAAGAAAAGAAGAAAAATTACCTTAGTTTGGGATTTTGGATGATTTGATGAAAATCCTTGCACAATTTTGATGAAACTTGCTTAGACTTGAGTTTTAGAGTAAAACCCCTCACAATTTTATGAAAATCAATGAGTTTGAGAGGGTATTTATAGGGAGGGAGGCGGTTTAGGGTTTTAAGGGTTTTGATAAAAAGTGAACTTTATCATTAAAAGCCCTAATTAAAGCAGTCCGCGATGCCGTTTCATAACGGTCGGGCCCGTTTCGAAACGATGCGACTAGGGTTTGACCGTTTGGAGACCATAGGCTGACCGTTTCGATACGGTGTTGACCGTATCGAAGCCCTGTTGACCCGTATCGAAACACGTTTCGATACACCCCTTGGCAGTAACAAAAACGTTTCGGAACGCATTGGAGGCGTTTCGAAACGCCCATCTCTCAGAACTAGATTTAAGGTATCCGTATCGAAACAGGTTCACCCGTTTCGATACACCTGGGCCTGGAAGTGCAGATGAGGCTCTAAAAGTGCAGAAAAATGAAGTTTTAAGAGGCCTAACATGCATAAATGCTATGAATGAGCAGGCAAAACATATTCAAGCATAAACATACTCCCCCTAACTATAGGCATGGATGAAATTAGGAGATTAAACATATAAACATGGCATTTCACAAAATCAAGCATATTTAAGCACAAAAGAGGTCCTAAAAGGTCAAGATAGGCTAGCTAGACCTAACTCTCTCCTAAGGGACCAAAAATGCTCTTTGTCTAAGGGTTTTGTAAATATGTCTGCTAATTGATTCAAGGTGTCTACATACTCTATAACAACATCTTCCTTAAGGACATGATCTCTAATAAAATGATGCCTAATTTCAATGTGTTTGGTTCTAGAGTGTTGGATGGGATTTTTTGTTAAACATATTGCACTAGTGTTGTCACATTTTAGGGGTATGGTTTCAACTTTAATTCCATAATCTAAGAGTTGTTGCTTCATCCAAAGGACTTGAGCACAACAACTCCCTAAGGATATGTACTCAGCTTCGGTGGTAGATAAGGCTACACTATTTTGTTTCATAGAGAACCAAGATATGAGCATACTACCTAAGAATTGACAAGTTCCCGAAGTACTTTTCCTATCGATTTTACAACCTCCATAATCCGCATCCGAGTAAGCATGAAGGTTGAAGGTAGATTCTCTAGGATACCAAATACCTAAACAAGAAGTGTCTCTAAGGTATCTAAAGATTCTCTTAACGGCTATAAGGTGAGACTCTCTAGGACTAGCTTGAAACCTAGCACACAAGCAAACACTAAACAATATATCCGGTCTACTTGCGGTAAGGTAAAGCAAAGATCCAATCATAGAACGATAAAGCTTAGAGTCAACACACTTACCTCCTTCATCTTTGTCAAGCTTTGTAGATGAGCTCATAGGAGTGGCTTGAGGCTTTGCATTCTCCAAGCCAAACTTCTTGAGCATATCCTTTATGTATTTTGCTTGGTTGATGAAGGTGCCATCCTTCTTTTGCTTGATTTGGAGTCCCAAAAAGAATGAGAGCTCCCCCATCATGCTCATCTCAAATTCACCTTGCATTAACTTAGCAAACTCTTGACAATGACATTCATTAGTAGAACCAAAAATGATATCATTAACATAAATTTGAACTACTAAGATGTCATTTTTATACATTTTTATAAAGAGTGTAGTGTCCACCTTACCTTTTTCAAATCCTTTTTCAATCAAAAAATTTGAAAGCCTTTCATACCAAGCTCTAGGAGCTTGTTTTAAACCATAAAGAGCTTTGGTAAGTTTGAAAACATGATTTGGAAATTTTGAATCTTCAAAACCCGGTGGTTGTTCCACATACACTTCCTCATTTATAAAACCATTTAAAAATGCGCTTTTAACATCCATTTGAAAAAGCTTGAAATTATGATAACATGCATATGCAAGCAACATCCTAATGGCTTCCATTCTAGCTACGGGTGCATAGGTTTCATCAAAATCTATTCCCTCTTCTTGAGTGTAACCTTGTACTACAAGTCTAGCTTTATTTCTCACTATGTTACCACTCTCATCTAGTTTGTTCCTAAAGACCCATTTAGTTCCTATTGTAGATTGATTACTAGGCCTATCAACTAATGTCCATACATTACTTCTCTCAAATTGATTTAACTCTTCTTGCATAGCCATAATCCAAAAGTCATCTTTCAATGCTTCTTTTATATTTTTAGGCTCTATGCATGAGATAAATGCAACATGGTTCATTAATCTAAGAGAAGAACGAGTGGTTACCCCCTTGGATGGATCACCCAAGATTTCACCATCTTTGACATAGTTCAACTCCCTTGGGTAGCTCACTTCCTTTTCCTCAATAGCCAAGTCCTTCAAGGCTTCAAGAGGTGGATCTTGTGAGTCCTCTTCCTTTGTTGGAATCTCATCCTCCTTTGAAGTTTGACCTCAATCAAAGGCATTTATGATCCTTACATCATCATCATCACAAGAATCCTTCCTAGGAAGGAGGTTATCATCGAATACAACATGAATAGATTCTTCTACTACTAAAGTTCTTTTGTTAAATACTTGATAGGCTTTAGAGGTTAAAGAGTAACCTATAAAAATGGCTTCATCACTTTTTGCATCAAATTTACCTAAGTTGTGTTTTCCATTATTTAAAACAAAACACTTGCACCCAAAAGGGTGGAAATAGCTAATGTTAGGCTTTTTAGATTTTAAAATCTCATAAGGTGTTTTCTTTAAAATTGGCCTAATCATTACTCGATTTACAATATAACAAGCGGTGTTTGTGGCTTCCGCCCAAAAATATTTAGGTAAATTGTTTTCACAAAGCATAGTTCTAGCCATTTCTTGTAAAGTTCTATTTTTCCTCTCAACTACCCCATTTTGTTGAGGAGTTCGAGGAGCCGAAAAATTATGGCTAATACCATTTTCATTTAAAAACTCTTCAAACCCTAAATTTTGAAACTCGGTTCCATGATCACTTCTAATGTGTGAAATTCTAAGTTCAAGATCATTTTGGGTTAGTTTTGAAAATGTGATGAATTTTTCCAAAGCCTCATCTTTAGTACTTAAAAAGAGAACCCAAGTAAATCTAGAAAAATCATCAACTAGCAAAAAAGCATAAGATTTACCACCCAAGCTCATAGTCCTAATTGGCCCAAATAAATCCATGTGAATTAGTTGTAAGCATCTACTAGTAGAAACATCATTAATGGATTTAAAGGAAGACCTATGTTGTTTACCCTTTGAGCATGCATCACAAATTTTATCATTTGAAAATTTTATCTTGGGTAAACCTCTAACTAGATTTAGAGAGACTAGTTTTTCCAAAACACTTATGCTAGCATGTCCTAGCTTCCTATGCCACAACCATGCATCATTTTCATTTTGAGCAACTAAGCATGCATGAGATGTATGAATGTCATCTAGATGCACCATGTATATATTCCCTATGCGATGACCTATGAGCATAATATTATTATATTTAATGTCTACGATTTTACAACCATTTTTATCAAACAAAACATTAAATCCTTTATCACATAGTTGACTTATGCTCAATAAATTGTGTTTAAGACCATCGACATTTAAAACATTTTCAATGAGAATAGTAGAGTGATTACCTATGGAGCCAATACCTTTAATGTGGCCTTTGGAGTTGTCACCAAATGTTACTACTCCTCCACTTTTTGGCTTTAGATCCATGAATCGACTCTTGTCTCCAGTCATGTGCCTCGAGCATCCACTATCAAGGTACCATGAGTTTTGACCTTGTGCTTTGGCCTTGTAGCAATGCTCCCCCTACAAACAAAGATATTAAACCTTGGTTTTTGGTACCCAAATCATTTTGGGTCCATGAGTGTTAGCTCCCAAAACCTTGGTTCCCTTAGGAATCCAAGATGACATAGCAATAATATTATTAGATTTAACAAGTTCCTTAGGAACCCATACACTTCTAATTCTTTTAGTTCTACTATGTCTAGGATAGCTACCTTGTTTGTAGTAGTTAGTCTTTTTCTTAGGTTGGTGTGTTCTAGAGGATTCTCCTACTTCATGCTTGACACTACCAACATTTTTTAAAGACTTTTTGAGCTCATTTAGCTCACCCAACACCTTTTGGTGTTCACAATTACATTGAGATAAAAGATTATTAAGATCAACATTTTCATCTTGAAAGAATTTAAGTTCATCTTTTAATCCTAATATCTTTTTCTCAAATTTAGAATTAGCTTGAGTAAGTGAGTCATTTTTCTCATTTAATTCTAGAATAATCTTTTTATTCATAATAACTGACTCCTTATATTTCTCAACTAATTCATCATATACCTCTTGTAACTCATCATATGCATCATTTAATTCTTCATATGAAAAATCTAAAGTAGATGAGTTAGAGGTTACCATGGAGGAATCTTCCTCAAGTGCCATGAGGCAAAGGTTAGCCACTTCTTTTTCGTCATCCTCCGATGACTCCTCATCACTCCAAGTAGCAAGCTTGGCTTTGAGCTTTTTCTTCTTCTCAAAGCCCTTCTTCTTGAGTTGAGGGCACTCCGAACTTATGTGGCCGGGTTTATTGCACTCAAAGCAAATGATTTGATCCTTCCCATCTTCCTTGTTCTTGCTTTTGAAGTCCATCTTCCTTTGGATTTTTCTTCCCCGGTTGGACCTCATAAAGCGTGAGAATCGTTTGGCTATCATAGCCAATTCTTCATGTTCATCCTCATCACTAGATGAGCTCTCATCATGTTGTGAAGCTTTAGCCTTGAGAGCTATTCCCATCTTCTTCTTCTTCTCAACCTCAAGCTTCTCTACCCTTTTCTCTTCTTTCTTCTTCTCATCTTCCCTTCCTTGCTTCATGATCTCATGAGTAAGGAGAGAACCCACAAGCTCATCAAGCTTCAATGTCTTCAAGTTCTTTGCTTCGATGATAGCGGTTCTCTTCCCATCCCAAGACTCGGGAAGTGAATAGAGTAGTTTCCGGACAAGCTTGTCTTCCAGTATGATCTCTCCAAAGCCATTTAGACCATTGACAATCGTGGAGAATCGATCAAACATTTTTGACACCGTCTCATCGGGCTCCATCTTGAAATTTTCATAACTAAGATTGAGAATTCCAATCTTAGTTTCCTTGACGTCATTGGTGCCTTCATAAGTGGTTTCAAGAGTGTCCCACACTTCCTTGGCACTTTCAATTGATGAGACCTTTGAGTAGATGTCCGGACCGAAAGCACAAAATAGCATGTGGAGAGCTTTATCATTGACTTGAATCTTTTTCCTCTCCTCTTCACTCATTTCCACTTTCTTCTTCAACACCATCTTGCCTTCACCGTCTTGCTTCAATGGAATGTATGGCCCATCCTCAATGACATCCCACACAAGATAGTCATTTGACTTGATGAATAGCGCATTCTATTCTTCCAAAAAGAATAGTTATCACCGTTGAAGAAGGGAGTCTTTGTGGTCGATTGTGACTCGTACATGCCGGAACCGGAGGTTGAAGCCATCTCTTGATATTTTGATGATCACACTCTTCCAAGGATCTCCTCTTGTGGTTGTTAATCCTCAAAGAGTTAAGCTCTGATACCAATTGTTGAGTGGATCGCAAGATCGATATAGACCAAGAGGGGGGGTGAATTGGAAATTTAAAGTTTTGTGGTGGAAATTGGAAAATTAAAAATGATGGACAAGGGATTTAGAGTGGTTCAAGTTCCAAATGAACTCTACATCCACTACCTTAGCTTCACTAAGGATTTGCAACAATTCCACTAAATTGCTCTTCCCCTTTTCTAGGACAAGGAGGCAACCCTTTACAATTTCGGTTGATTTTTCTACCCAAAAATCAACCCAATCCTCACACAAGTGAACAAAGAAATTTAATGGCTAGTTGGATATCTCTCAATACAAATAATAGCCCAATTACAAGCACTCAACCCAATTGAACAAGATATGAATGAAAATTACAATTGGGGTTTTAGACAAAATGGGATTTGTGCACAATTGCTTGGATTTGATGTTTGGATGTTTGCTTTTGGATCAATAGTTGTTGCTGGTGCTTTTAGAGGTCCCTTTTATACCTTCTCATTGATTTCTAGCCGTTGTGGTTGTTGCACTCATCAATAGAGCCGTTGGGATGTTATCTCACCACCATAAATGCAGTCTGCAACAACCCGTTTCGAAACGCGGGGTACCTGTTTCGGAACGGACTAAAATAGAAAGAGCCGTTGGGGTGCATTTAAGAAGCCCGTTTCGAAACGCCTTAGGGCCGTTTCGAAACACTTTTGCCACTGTCAAGGGTCGTTTCGAAACGGTCTTAGCCTGTTTCGAAACACCTTAACGGTTTTCAGAAAATCAGTTAAAAACAACTTCAACGGTCATATTTTATATTCAAACTTAAGACCTGTTTCGAAACGCTTTGGCTTCGTTTCGAAACGGTTTTGCTACTGTCAAAGGTTGTTTCGGAACGGCCTTAGCCCGTTTCGAAACACCCTTTTTATCTTTAAATATTCAGCAAATATTTCAACCGTTGTGCCTTTTTAAAATCAAATATGAAGAACAGTTTCGAAACGTGAGAGACCGTTTCGAAACAGGGTCAAGTGTTTCGATATACGTTTCGGAATAGGGGTTGACAGTGATGAAAACGTTTCGAAACGTCTTAGGGCCGTTTCGAAACAGGACTTTGAAAATCACTGTTTTGACTTGAAACACTTAGAAAATATTTGAAAAACTTTGTTTTTAACTTGGGCATAATCTTAAATTTATATGGGGATATTTTGAGGACTTAAAATTCGTTTTGACTTTTTCAATTTAGTCCTTAGGTTTTTAGTTATATCAAAATTAAAATATTTGTTTCACAAAATGCATGAATGCAGTCGAAGGGCCATTAATTCCATTGAAATTCTGCTCATGAAAGGAAACTACTTATTGAATTCGAAAGCTTTTATTACATTTTTTATTCTCTTTTTTTGCATTACAAATATTTTTCTGCTTGAACGTCTAACTCATTGATTTCTTCAACTAGCCACATGAGCCTTGGTCCAACTTCTCCAATGGGCTTGATGTAATGACGAAGAGCTGCAGCTTCGGTTGCCAACATTGTCACGTGCTTTGTTCTCCTCCTTTTTAAGAGCATTCCATTCATAATTGAACAATTTTCTAGAATCAACCCCTTCTAAATATGGAATGATGCACATAGAAGATAAGGAACAAAGATTAAAACAAGAAAAAAGCAAATAAAAACAAATTAAATGCAGGAAATGTAACCCCCTCGACCCGGTTTAGTCGCAAATCCGAATCGGGAGAGTTACACAGGGATAACCGGAGAAAAATCCGAGAATTTCTTTTCGATTAACAACCCTAGATTAAGATTTATCTTGTCTAAATATAATTTACGGTCCTATGGTGTAAAGGCGGTCACAACGGAAGCACAACATCTCAATCGGACATCGATCGAATATCCAATCAAAGACAAACAGTCACGAAGGACCATATTACAAAGGCAACACTAAACAGGGGCAAAAAGGTAATTTAACCTTACCAATTACTTAATTAGTCAAGTTTCAAGCACACGAGGCAAAACCAACACCAACAAGGCTTATAAACTCATTTAAGCAATATACAAACCTTAGGGACTAAAATGTAACATTTGGAAACCTTCAAAGATGTCATTTAACCACTTTAACTACTTGTGTTTCGGAACAGGGCGGCCCGTTTCGAAACGTGGGCTCTCAGCAAAAAGTAAAAACTAGGCTGTTCCGGAACGTCCCTCTTGGTTCCGAAACGAGAGCCTCTAGTGGCGAAACGTACCGAAACGGCACCACTCCCGTTCCGATATGGGTGCCCCAAAAGCCTGACCATTTCGAAACCATACTAGATGTTCTGAAATGCCTGGGTACATATGGGTTTCAAAAAGTCGTTTTGGCATCCCCAAACGCTCCTGAACTCGTCCCAACATCACCGTTCACAACAACTAGCATTTTTTCGATAGGACTACACATCACCGTACTCATCTACTAGTCACTTCTGGTGGGACTATACATCACCGTATTCAACAACACACTTCCCATTATCCATCACGTGAGGCTTTGACAACAACAACAACAACAACATACAACATTAAAAGGAGATAAAAGCAATCTGTATTTCCACAACAACACGAATAAACGCATACACCAACAATCGACGAAGCAAGGCAAAATTAGGAAACTTACACTTGGGCTTTGGTTGGCCCCTAAGGTCCACCCAAACCCCAAGAAAACTTCTTTGCAACATTTTAAAGCTTCAAAACATTACCACTCACCAGCACAATACCAAAACAAGCTAACGGTCCTCCTTCAAGCTTCCTCAACTCCCAGTGTAGCGTCCGAAGAACCCAAATCCTTATCCACTGCTTCTACCCAAATCAAAACAAAGAATTAATACACTTTTCAACAATCAAACCCATTAAAATCAATACTATCAAAATCTGAAAACATCAAATTTCCCGATTTTTATCCGAAACTAACCAAAACTATCTTCATTTCTACTCTAACCTCAAGTAAGCCATAACTTCATCAATATATCATCCAAACCTTGTTCAAATACCCCCAAAACATCAACCCTACACCATCAAAACATTAGAAGTCCTTCCCCACCATTTCTAAGCCAAAAACCCAAATATCCCATATCCAAAAATTACCCAGTTTCCAAATTCCGGGATTTCTAGTTACACCCATTATCTTAGCATCTTTTTACACCCAAAGTATGGTTTACAACTCACCCCAAAACACTGTTTTATCAACATTCTCTTAAACCCTTCAAAAACCGATTTTCTCTCAAATAGAGGAACTTGAGAAATCTTTCAAAGTTTTGGAAGGAGATTAATAGAAAATAAGAAAAAGTGAAGGGGTATTAGGAATAAAACACTTACCTTGATGAATCCTCAAAATGGTGGAGGTTTGGTGGAAAGAAGCAAAAGTGACGTGAAATTTGTTTTGGAGAAGAAGAAGAGATGGGAAATTTGAAGTATAATATTTTATTTTCTTTTTTAATTAAAAACCCATTTCCAAAAACCTACTTGTACTCATTTTACCAAAAACCCCTTTAAAAATTATCTTTTCCTCAAAAGCTTTAGAATTTGTTTATTTTAAAATGTTTTCTCAAAATTAGCTTAACCCGAACCGGCTTAACAAAACTCGAATATCTCTCGGGCCCTAAACCTGGGCGTTACACGATAATTCTAGGCCAGGATTCCAACATTTTAGGACATGTCTCCACAGATAATTCTTGCGACTCAACACCCTAGACTTTCCGCATGGCTCTAATTAGGGGTAGGCTCTATATTCTCAAACTTGGTTTGGTTCTAAAAAGGTACCCGAGATGTCCTTGTTGTCCCCTACTAAAGGTAGCTAGGCCCTCGATTCATACCCATTATAGGCTTCAAACGAATCGATTTCAACTGAGGAGGACTCACCACCGATGCCTTCTCGAAGAATCAATATCTTTACGAAGACAAGGCAATGAGTCCCGAAGGTATTTGCTAGGCTCATACGAAGAATCAATATTCTTACATGATTAAAGCGTATTTCCCCCCACTTAAACGAACATGACAAATCTCGGGAATAGAGCATGGAATTAAGTCTTAAATGCGTAAAATAGAGTTATATTCATTTAAACGGAAAAATAAATTGAACCTATTATGAACTTGCAAATTCCATATTTTATAAAAAAAACTTTTTTTGAAAACCATTTAAAACCAATTTGTGGCCTGACCCTCTTTTTTTTTAAACACATCCCCAATGGAGTCGCCAAGCTGTCGCAACCACTTTTTAGGGAGGCTTCGACTTTTTGGAAAACTTTAAAATCAACGGAGTCGCCACCAATCTTTTTTGAAAAGTGTGATTAGATCACTTTAAAACAAGGTTATTTTAATAAAATGTTTTTTTTAATAAAACAACAATTTTGGTCTACAAAAATCAGAAAACAAGTTCGGGGGTCAGTTACGCGTAGGGAAGGGTTAGCACCCCCACGACGCCCAAAATTGGTACCTAACTGGTTTTAAAATTGTTTTCAAAACTAGAATTTGTGAGTTCACAAAGGTTCGACATTAATTGTCCGTTTAATGAATAATAGTCTATTTTAACGGTCTTACCGCCCGATAGATGAACTTTAATCACCGCCAACATTTCTGGCGCTAACCCGTCATTCCTGTTTGATAAGACACCGCATTAAATTATTTTCACTTTTTCAAACAACATGGAAATTTAGTGCGTTGAGCATTTTATTCATATTCTATGTTCGATTATTCAAAAAGAATAATAAAATGTCTAATTCTTTTATTCCTAATTTAAATTTTAAGTATGCTTAAGTGTATTTTATTTCTTTGTGAAGGACATTTTTCAACAAACTTGTTTCTATCTAAGCTTTAGAACCTAGTCCTAAGTTTTAACCTATTTCTAAAAAAACAAACAAGAATCTCGTTTTTTTTCTTTTGTGTTTTTTCCTTTTTATTATTTCTTTTAAAAAAACCTTTATTTCTTCTCTTTTTTTTACTTCTTAAAATCAAGACCCATCTTTTCCCTTTTTAGTTTTTTTTTATTTTTATATTCTTTCTTTCGAAAAGAATTTCCCTTTTAAAATTTCTATTATCATTTTTTTTCATTTTTAAGCTTATCCTTTTAAAAATGACTTTTTTTAAAATAAACCTTATTTTTTTGAAAATATTTCTTTTTAAGCCTTCAACTGTCTAGACGCATCTTTTCCCCTTTTCCAATTCTATGTCATGCATAGGGTAATTACACTCATGAGTCTTCAACTGTCTAGACGCATAGGCCACTACTCTTCCTTCTTGCATAAGCACACAACCTAAGCCAACATACGACGCATCACTGAAGACTACAAACTCTTTCCCTAACACGGGCTGAATTAAAACAGGAGCTTCGGTTCAGGCTTATTTCAATTTCTCAAATGTTTGTTGTCTTGCATCAGTCCACTCAAACCGAACATCCTTATGTAGTAATTTAGTCAAAGGAGCTGCAACCTTTGAGAAACTCTCAACAAAATTTCTATAGTAACCGACCAAACCTAAAAAACTACGAACTTTGGTCACTGTCTTCAGTTGTTTCCAATTCACAACTGCCTCAACCTTCTTAGGAACCACTCGGATTCCCTCGGCTGATACAATATGGCCTAAGAAGACTACTTCCCTAATCCAAAATTCACATTTGCTCAACTTGGCATACAACTGATTGTCTAACAATTTCTGCAACACCAAACGCAAATGCCGATCATGATCTTCCTCAGTACGAGAGTACACTAAAATATCATCAATGAACACTACCACAAACTGAACCAAGTACTCGTGAAACACTCTATTCATCATGTCCATAAAAGCTGCTGGTGCATTAGTCAAACCAAAGGGCATCACTAAGAATTCGTAGTGCCCATAACGAGTGCGGAAAGATGTCTTCGGTACATCTTGATCTCTTACTTTCAACTGATAATAACCGGATCTCAAATATATCTTTGAGAACATCGAAGCACCTCTCAACTGAACAAAGTCATCAATCCTCGACAACGGATATTTGTTCTTCACTGTCAACATATTCAGCTGTCGATAGTCGATACACATTCACAAACTACCATCTTTCTTCTTTGCAAACAACACCGGTGCACCCCAAGGTGAAGTACTTGGACGAATGAACCCTCGGTCTATCAATTCCTGAAGCTTTGTCTTCAACTCTTTCATTTCTTTAGGAGCCATTTGGTACGATGCAAACGATACTGGAGCTGAATTTGAGTATATCTCAATAGCAAACTCTATATCTCTATCCGAAGGCAAACCAGGCAATTCTTCTGGGAATACACTCAGGAAGTCACAAACTGTTCTAATGTCTTGCGGTCGTGCCTCATCCATATTCAGATTCATAACATAGGCTAGGTACGCCTGACAACCCACATCCAATGACTTATGAGCCTCTAAGGCTGAAACTACATTGGACAAGAACTTAACGTTCTCGCCCACTATTACTACCTCGTGATCCTCTGAAAGTCTCAAGGACACCCGCTTTGTCTCAAAATCTACCCTAGCCATATGCTCTACAAGCCAGTCTATGCCTAATATTACATCAAAACCATAAAACGGCAATTCCATCATATCCACGGGAAAAACATGACCCTGAACCATCAAAGGACATCTTTTGTACATCTTTCTGACCACCACTGTCTCACCAAAGGAACTAGTGACATTCATACCCACATCTAATATCTCAAGTGGAATGTCTAGCAATCTTGCATGCTCACTCAATATATATGAATGCGTAGAACTAGAATCAATCAATGAAAGCAAAGTCAAAGACTGTAACGAGAAATTACCTACAATCACATATGTGTTATTCGTTTCCTCACGGTGTGCATACACCCTAGCTGGCCCACCTCCCTCGGGCTGAACTGCTACAACATGAGCTACATTCCTCTGACTGTCATTCCTAGGCTGAGAGTTATCTCGACCGCACCCACGGCCTCTCTGATGATCGGCAGCTCGTGTAGGAGCTTGTCCATCCTTAGACGAATGTGGACAATCGCGCTTCAAATGCGCCCCAGACCTGCAGTTCCAACAAGAGTCGTAAGTGCCCCAACACTCACTGTAATGACGTCTACCACACTTGTTGCACTCGGGAGTACGATTCTCAGTCCCTTGGCCGTGACGGCCTCGCCCCGGATTTCCACCTCCGCGTCTATGATCATGATGAGGCATTCTATCCTTCTGCCTCTTGGCACGATCTCTGGCCCATTCAGCAGACCTCTTTCCTGAACTAGATCCACCCTTGCGATCCGTAAGTCCCAAAGACTGTTCGATGTCCTTAGCCCTAGTGACCAACACATCAAAATATGTATAGTCGGAAGCCAACATGTAGGTCTTCACCTCCTGAATCAACCCATAACGGAAACGCTCACAACGTTCCTTCTCAGTGGGAACAAACTCAGAAGCATACTGACTCAAACGTACGAACTGTGCCTCATAGTCGGACACGGTCAAGCTACCCTAAACTAGAGCCATAAACTCTCTCTTCTTCTCATCTAGGTATCGAGGACCTAGGTACTTCTTACGGAAAGCGGCCCTGAAGAACTCCCAAGTAACCTCGGCCTCTGGCATACCCGTAGTAATAGTGGTCCACCAAGTTTAGGCATCTCTCAGAAGCAAAGAAAAAATGCAACCTAGCTTATGCGCTTCAGAACACTCTATCTGACTCAAAATATGAATTGTGCTCTCAAACCATGCCTCTAAACCCTCGGGTGACAACCCACGAAACTCAACACCACCCAAGCTACGGAGTCACTTTAACGGTAAACCAGAACCTGCACCTTGAGGCGGTGCTGCAACCCGAACATGCGCTAAAGTTGTCTGAATAGCCCCGGCTATAGCCTGAATCAACGGATTCACATCAATACCTGTCTGTCCCTGACCAGCCTGGGGTCCAACACCCTCAACATTCGCTCCACCCTCCAGAGGAGGAGGAGGCAAGTTCTCTCCTCGCACATCTTTAACATTCTCAATCCGCTCAACCCTCGAATTATCCATTCTTGGCCTTCCCCTCGGTCTCACCATGCTAACAGATGTAAAGCTAAACAACAAACACAACAAGTGAAATGATTTAGGGTCAGCAAGGAACAAGGTCCAAGGTGCTCAAGTCCTTAAACTTAAAATCACTTACAATAATAGTATACTAGCAATGGGTGCCTTTAACTATTTCTCAACCAACACAAAGATAGCCACAAACATGCTTACAATCACTATGCAATCACCATCAACAAGCTTACACCATAAAACTTACCTCACTTACCTTTCGGCTTGTAGAAACTCAACGAACCTAGGCAGAACCTAGGCTCTAATACCAACAAATGTAACCCCTTCTACCCGGCCTAGCCGCCAGAAAGCATCGAACGGGTTACACGGGGAAAACCGAAGTGAACCCCGTTAAGGCTCCACTCCGATTAGCAACACTAGAAAATTTCTTTTAAAGTTATCTTGTCTAGATGTATTAATTATATCATATGTGAGAGGGCACGCAATGGAAAACACATATGGATACTAAAAAAACAAAACAGACAATTAAGATAACCCTTTTCAAATTTTACAACAGGTAGTATCGATACGCCAAAGGTCTGTATCGATACGCCTGTACTGGTCAAACACCTTAGAGTCAACCCTAGGGAAATCGTATCGATACCCTTAAGGCTGGTATCGATACGCCCTCAACGGTCAACTTCCCTTGGTCAACTACGAAGACCGTACCGATACTCTCAAGACACGTACCGATACGCCAAAATCTCGTCAATTTCTCAGATTTTGAAAGAGCATTTTGGGTATCAATACCCCCTTGCGTACCGGTATGCCTTGCCCAAAACAAGGGACCGTATCGATACCGCCCTTGAGCGTATCGATACGCCCTGCTCTGCAAAACTAATTTTAGCTGTTAAAAGCACAAAGGAATTAACACTAGAGGCATTTAACAAATGTTTAAGCAACATACAAGAACACATATGACTCAAGGCATCCATGGATAAACATATAAAGCGATTTAAACACTTAACGATGCATCAACCAACAAGACAAGATTCTTAAAGGTAACAAGCATACATAGCATTCACCAACATAGCCAAAAGCTAAACCAAAACATAAACCATCAAGGCATAAGGTAATACAAACACAAAACAACTAAGCAAACTTGTCTAAAGTAAAAGACATGCCAACAACTCCTCAAAACATAAAGGTCATATCTCATTGCTTAATACTAATTATTGAAGTCTAAACTCATACTTGAGCAAACCAAACTCCCTTGGATTCTCCCTTGTTCCCCGAGAAGCTCCGAAGGTCTAAGGGCCTGCATTGTTGGAAAAGAGAGCATAAGCATTTAAGCTTAGTGAGCGGTGCTCAAAAAGTTAGCTACAACAATACATTTTAAAAATATTAGTTTGCTTGAAACACAAAACCACTTCCAAATCATCTCCACATGCTTGAACACAAAACAACATGCATTTACCTTCATGTGCATTTACCGAATGCAACCACAAGCGATAGGCTTACCACATGCTCGTTCGCATGACGCAAGAAAAGTAACCAACAATACATAAGCATAAAAGAAGAAATCAACAACACGCTTAACATGAGAATTAGAGCATCATGGGTATATTGACATTCATCGTTTTTACTCGGATATACGGATAGTTTCTCAAACCCAATAGATACTTCTGGTGCAATCTCACATCACCGTACTCCTCCTTAGTGAAATTTAGCATCACTAAGGCCACGCGCGACTTTCACCTCGAGTGCACTCTAGTCCTATTGATCGATCAATTATATCCGGTAACAACTCAACACGTGCAAATATACTCATTCAAAACCACAAGCATTACCGATGCTTGAACCACTTACCATGTCCAAACTTCCATGCAAAGCATGTACTCACAATGAAAATATAACACAAGTCATAAGTCTCAATATGTATAACAATGAAAACTAACACATAACAACTTGACATGTTCACATTGCATCAAGAATCATAAAACACGGATTAATTGCAGAAACCTTTAAAACTTACTCTTGAGCTTGGATTGGCCTTTCAAGCTCAATTCAAACTCCCAAAGAATTTCCTTAACCACGTTAAGGCTTTTAAAATCGATCCACTCACCAACCAACACACAAACGATGTCCAAGATGCCGAATCAAGCCTCCAAACTACACGGATTTCTGTCCATGAAGCCCGAATCTGATTCCTCTATTTTAAGCAACCCAAAACTGAACATTAGAACACTAATACACTCACAAACACAGCAAAAACCCGGAACTAAACAATCTTGCAACAACACACATCGATTCAAGCCCCAAATTTCACCATAAACATATCAATTCAATCTCAAACTACTTGCAGCCAGACCCAATGAATTTACCATCAAAAATGTATCTTTTAACATTCCTAAACATCAACCCAAAGCTATCAAACCTTCAACTGTCATTTAGACCCAAAATGCATCCAAAAACTCAAGATTTTCAAGTCCGAAAATTACCCACAATACTCATTTCGGGTTTCCTATAACAACCCACCATTTTCATGTTATTTTAGCAATAAAAAAGTTAAAAACACTCTCAAACTCAGCCATGGACAACCCAAACGAAAAACCCATAAGCTCCCTTTCATTTCAAACCAAGCTTTAAAAATCAAAACAAGTTTAATCCATGAGTTTTGCAAAAATCTTAGCATTTATGACTCAAGAAAGATAAAACCAAGTTAAGGAATCATTTACCTTGAAAAAATCACTTGGATTGAGGGCTTGGGGCAATAGAATAGTTAAATGGGTTGCCTTTGAGAAGATAACGTGAAAAGCAACTTTAGGAAGATGAGGGTATTTTCAAAACCTTTTTTCTTTAATTACAAAATCCCATTTTTACCCTTTTCTCTTTTAAAACACTTTTAGGTGTGTTAAAAATTAGTTTTTTCTCCAATCTAAATTTAACCCAACTCGGCTTGACTAATCCGATTATCTCTCGGCCCTAAACTCGGGGCGTTACAACTCTCCCCAACTTAAGAAATTTCGTCCCCGAAATTTACCTGGCGGAAAGAGATGCGGAAAATGCTTTCTCATTTCATCATTCCTCTCCCAAGTGGCTTCTTCCACTCCTCGGTGTCGCCACTTAACCTTAACCAACTCAATGATCCTTCCTCGCAACACTTTGTTGTCCGAAGCCAAAATCTCAATTGGTTCTTCATCGTAAGTCAAATCCAGACTCAATTCTATCTTCTCAACTGGCATAACATGTGACGGATCTAATCTATACTTCCGAAGCATCGAAACATGAAACATGTCGTGAATCTTCTCTAGTTCGGCCGGCGGTCTCAATCTATAGGCAACGGAACCAACTCTCTCAATTATCTCATACGGACCAATGAATCTCGGGCTCAACTTACCTTTCCTACCAAACCTCATCACCTTCTTCCAAGGTGAGACTTTCAAGAACACTTTGTCACCCACAGCATACTCTATTTCTCTTCTTTTCAAATCTACATAAGATTTCTGTCTATCTGAAGCTGCCTTCAAATGGTCACAAATCAACTGTACTTTCTCGGTAGTACCCTTAAGCATGTCAGGCAAAGGTATCAATTTCTGTCCCGCTTCGGCCCAACAAACAGGTGTTCTACATTTTCTACCATACAAAGCGTCATAAGGTGCCATCTGAATGCTCCCTTGATAACTTTTATTATATGCAAACTCTACTAACGGTAGATGCTTCTCCCAAGAACCCTGAAATTCAATAATGCAACATCTCAACATGTCTTCCAACACTTGTATGACTCTCTCTGACTGACCATCGGTTTGAGGATGATATGAAGTGTTGAAATTTAGTCGAGTACCCAAAGCACTATGCAAACTCTCTCAAAATCTTGCCGTGAACCTCGGATCTCTGTCTGACACTATAGATTTCGGTACACCATGCAATCTCACTATTTCACCGATGTACAAATCGGCCAACTTATCTAAAGTATAATTGGTGTGAACGGCCAAAAAGTGCGCACATTTTGTAAGACGGTCAACAATTACCCAAAACGAATTCTTCTTAGAAGGTGACAATGGCAAACCCGATATGAAATCTATGGCAATTATCTCCCACTTCCACTCGGGAATTCTCAACGGTTGTAACAAACCTGAAGGAAACTAGTGCTCGGCTTTAACTCGCTGACAAACCATGCACTTACTCACAAACTCGGCAACATCTTTCTTCAAACCAATACAGAAATACTCATTTTTCAAATCGCGATACATTTTCGTACTTCCCAGATGCATAGCAAACGGACTACTGTGAGCTTCAGTTAGGATGGTGCGTCTCAAGTCTACATCTTCTGAAACAACTACACTACTCTTGAAACAAAAGACTCCATCACTACTAAAACAGAAATTTGTCAGTTTACCCTCCGTTATGTCCTGTACATGAGATGCTAATGATCTATCTTGCAACTGTTTCTCTCTAATCAACTGAAGCAACGAAGGTTTAACTTGCAACTCGGCCACTAAACCAACATCTTTAGACAAACTCAATCTAGCAAACATAGCTCGTAATTCCACTACTACCTTTCTATTCAAAGCATCAGCCACTACATTGGCTTTATCCAGATGGTACTCAATCGTGAGATCGTAGTCCTTAAGTAACTCTAGCCACCTACGCTGTCTAAGATTCAACTCTCTTTGTGTCATTATATACTTCAGACTCTTGTGATCTGTATACACTGTGCAATTCTCACCATAGAAGTAATGTCTCCAAACTTTCAAAGAGAAAACCACTACAGCCAATTTTATGTCATGCGTATGGTAATTACGCTCATAAGTCTTCAACTATCTAGACGCATAGGCCATTACTCTTCCTTCTTGCATAAGCACACAACCTAAGCCAACATACGACGCATCACTGAAGACTACAAACTCTTTCTCTGACACGGGCTGAATTAAAACAAGGGCTTTGGTTAAGGCTTCTTTCAATTTCTCAAATGCTTGTTGTCTTGCATCAGTCCACTCAAACCGAACATCCTTATGTAGTAATTTAGTCAAAGGAGCTGCAACCTTTGAGAAACCCTCAACAAAACATCTATAGTAACCGGCCAAACCTAAGAAACTATAAACTTCGGTCACTGTCTTCAGTTGTTTCCAATTCACAACTGCCTCAACCTTTTTAGGATCCACTCGGATTCCCTCGGCTGATACAATATGGCCTAAGAAGACTACTTCCCTAATCCAAAATTCACATTTGCTCAACTTGGCATACAACTGTTTGTCTAACAATTTCTGCAACACCAAACGCAAATGCCGATCATGATCTTCCTTGGTACGAGAGTACACTAAATTATCATCAATGAACACTACCATAAACTGATCCAAGTACTCGTGAAACACTCTATTCACCATGTCCATAAAAGCTATTGGTGCATTAATCAAACCAAAAGGCATCACTAAGAATTCGTAGTGCCCGTAACGAGTGCGGAAAGTTGTCTTCGGTACATCTTGATCTCTTACTTTCAACTGATAATAACCGAATCTCAAATCTATCTTCGATAACACCGAAGCACCTCTCAACTGATCAAACAAGTCATAAATCCTCGGCAACAGATATTTGTTCTTCACTGTCAACTTATTCAGCTGTCAATAGTCGATACACATTCTCAAACTGTCATCTTTCTTCTTTAAAAACAACACCGGTGCACCGCAAGGAGAAGTAGTCGGACGAATGAACCCTCGGTCTATCAATTCCTGAAGTTGTGTCTTCAACTCTTTCATTTCTTTAGGAGCCATTCGGTACGGTGCAATCGATACTAGAGCTGAATCTGAATATATCTCAATAGCAAACTCTATATCTCTATCTGGAGGCAAACCAGGCAATTCTTCTAGGAATACACTCTGAAAGTCACAAATTGTTCTAATGTCTTGCGGTCGTGCCTCATCCATATTCAGATTCATAACATAGGCTAGGTACGCCTGACAACCCACATCCAATGACTTATGAGCCTCTAAGGCTGAAACTACATTGGACAAGAACTTAACGTTCTCGCCCACTATTACTACCTCGTGATCCTCTGAAAGTCTCAAGGACACCCGCTTTGTCTCAAAATCTACCCTAGCCATATGCTCTACAAGCCAGTCTATGCCTAATATTACATCAAAACCATAAAACGGCAATTCCATCATATCCACGGGAAAAACATGACCCTGAACCATCAAAGGACATCTTTTGTACATCTTTCTGACCACCACTGTCTCACCAAAGGAACTAGTGACATTCATACCCACATCTAATATCTCAAGTGGAATGTCTAGCAATCTTGCATGCTCACTCAATATATATGAATGCGTAGAACTAGAATCAATCAATGAAAGCAAAGTCAAAGACTGTAACGAGAAATTACCTACAATCACATATGTGTTATTCGTTTCCTCACGGTGTGCATACACCTTAGCTGGCCCACCTCCCTCGAGCTGAATTGCTACAACATGAGCTACATTCCTCTTACCGTTGTTTCTAGGCTGAAAGTTACCTCGACCGCGCCTACGGCCTGTCTGATGCTCGGCAGCTCGTGCAAGAGCTTGTCCATCCTTAGACGGATGTGGACAATCGTGCTTCAAATGCGCCCTAGACCCGGAGTTCCAACAAGAGCCGAAAGTGCCCCAACACTCACCGTAATGACGTCTACCACACTTGTTACACTCAGGAGTACGATTCTCAGTCCCTTGGCCGTAATGGCCTCACCCCGGATTACCACCTCCGCGTCTATGATCATGATGAGGCTACATATCCTTGTGCCTCTTGGCACGATCTCTGTCCCATTCAGCAGTCCTCTTTCTTGAACTAGATCCACCCTTGCGATCCGCAAGTCCCAAAGACTGTTCGATGTACTTGGCCCTAGCGAACAACACATCAAAATTTGTATAGTCAGAAGTCGACATGTAGGTCTTCACCTCCTTATTCAACCCATAACGGAAACGCTCACAACGTTCTTTCTCAGTGGGAACTAACTCAGAAGCATACTGACTCAAACATATGAACTGCACCTCATAGTCGGATACGGTCAAGCTACCCTGAACTAGAGCCATGAACTCTCTCTTCTTCTCATCTAGGTATCGAGTACCTAGGTACTTCTTACAGAAAGCAGCCCTGAAAAACTCCCAAGTAACCTCAGCCTCTGGCATATTCGTAGTAATAGTAGTCCACCAAGTGTAGGCATCTCTCTGAAGCAAAGAGAGAATGCAACCTAGCTTATGCGCTTCATAACACTCCATCTGACTCAAATACGAACTGTGATCTCAAACCATACCTATGAACCCTCGGGTGACAACCCATGGAACTCAACCCCGCCCAAGCTACAGAGTCGCTCTAATGGTAAACTAGAACTTGCACCCTGAGGCGGTGCTGCAACCCGAACACCCGCTAAAGCTGTCTGAATAGCCCCGACTATATCCTGAATCAACGGATTCACATCAATACCTGCATGTCCCTGACCAGCCTGGGGTCCAACACCCTCAACATTCGCTCCACCCCCCGGAGGAGGAGGAAGCAAGTTCTCTCCTCGCACATCCTCAACATTCTAAATCCGCTCAACCCTCGAATTATCCATTCTTAGCCTTCCCCTTGGTCTCACCATGCTAACAGATGCAAAGCTAAACAACAAACACAACAAGTGAAATGATTTGGGGTCAGCAAGGAACAAGGTCCAAGGTGCTCAAGTCCTTAAACTTAAAATCACTTACAATAATAGTATACTAGCAATGGGTGTCTTTAACTATTTCTCAACCAACACAAAGATAGCCACAAGCATGCTTACAATCACCATGCAATCACAATTAACAAGCTTACACCATAAAACTTACTGCACTTACCTTTCGGCTTGCGGAAACTCAACTAACCTAGGTGGAACCTAGGCTCTGATACCAACAAATGTAACCCCCTCGACCCGACCTAGCCGCCAGAAAGCATCGAACGGGTTACACGGGGAAAACCGAAGCGAAACCCGTTAAGGCTTCACTCCGATTAGAAACCTTAGAAAATTTCTTTTAAAGTTATCTTGTCTAGATGTATTAATTATATCCTATGTGAGAGGACACACATAGGAAAACACACATGGATACTAAACAAGCAAAACATACAATTAAGATAACTCTTTTCAAATTTTACAGCAGGTCATATCAATACGCCAAAGGCTCGTATCGATACGTCTGTACTGGTCAAACACCTCAGAGTCAACCATAGGGAAACCATATCGATACCCTCAAGGCTGGTATCGATACGCCCTCCATGGTCAACTTCCCTTGGTCAACTACGAAGATCGTACCGATACTCTCAGGACCCGTACCGATACGCCAAAATCTCGTTAATTTCTCAAATTTCTAGAGAGCATTTTGGCTATCAATACGTTTTCGCGTACCGATACACCTTGCCCAAAACAAGGGATCGTATAGTTACCGCCCTTGGGCGTATCGATACGCCCTGCCCTGCAAAACTGATTTTAGCTGTTAAAAGCACAAAAAACTCAACACTAGAGGCATTTAACAAACATTTAAGCAACATACAAGCACACATATGACTCAAGGCATCCATGGATAAACATATAAAGCAATTTAAACACTTAACGATGCAACAACCAACAAGAGAAGATTCTTAAATGTAACAAGCATACATAGCATTCACCAACATAGCTAGAAGCTAAACCAAAGCATAAACCATCAAGGCATAAGGCAATACAAGCCCAAAACAACTAAGCAAACTTGTCTAAAGCAAGAGACATGCCAACAACTCCTCAAAACATAAAGGTCCTATCCTATTGCTTAATACTAATTATTGAAGTCTAAACTCATACTTGAGCAAACCAAACTCCCTTAGATTCTCCCTTGTTCCTCGAGCTGCTCCGAAGGTCTAAGGGCCTGTATTGTTGGAAAATAGAGTGTAAGCGTTTAAGCTTAGTGAGCGGTGCTCAAAACGGTAGCTACAACAATGCAGTTTTAAAACATTAGTTTGCTTGAAAACCAAAACCATTCCAAATCATCTCCACATGCTTTGACACATAACAACATCCATTTACCTTCACGTGCATTTACCGAATGCAACCACAAGCCATAAGCTTACCACATGCTCATTCCCATAACGCAAGAAAAGTAACCAACAATGCATAAGCATAAAAGAAGAAATCAAAAATACGCTTAACATGAGAATTAGAGAATCATGGGTATATTGACATTCATCATTTTTACTCGGATAAGCGGATAGTTTCTCAAACCCAGTAGACACTTCCGGAGGAAGCTCACATCACCGTACTCACCCGTCTAGTAAAAACATAACTTCCGGTGGAATCTCACATCATTGTACTCTTTCTTAGTGGAATCTAACATCACTAAGTCACGCACGACTTTCACCTCGAGTGCACTCTAATCCTATTGATCGATCAATTATATCCGGTAACAACTCAACACGTCTCAATATACTCATTCACAACCACAAGCATTATTGATGCTTGAACCACTTACCATGTCCAAACTTCCATGCAAAGCATGTACTCACCATGCAAATATAAACACAAGTCATCAGTCTCAACATGTATAACAATGCACACTAACACATAACAACATGACATGTTCACATTGCATCAAGAATCATAAAACACGGATTAATTGCATAAACCTTTAAAACTTAATCTTGAGTTTGGATTGGCCTTTCAAGCTCAATCCAAACTCCCAAAACATTTCCTTAACCACGTTAAGGCTTTTAAAATTGATCCACTCACCAGCCAACACACAAACGATGTCCAAGATGCTGAATCAAGCTTCCGAACTACCCGGATTTCCGTCCACAAAGCCCGAATCTGATTCCTCTATTTTAAGCAACCCAAAACTGAACATTAGAACACTAATACACTCACAAACACAGCAAAAACCTGGAACTCAACAATCTTGCAACAACACACATCGATTCAAGCCCCAAATTTCACCCGAAACATATCAATTCAGTCCCAAACTACTTGCAGCCACACCCAACGAATTTACCATCAAAAACCTATCTTTTAACATCCCTAAACATCAACCCAAAGCTACCAAACCTTCGGTTGTCATTTAGACCCAAAACCCATCCAAAAACTCAAGATTTTCAACTCCCAATATTACCTACAATACCCATTTCGGGTTTCCTATAACAACCCACCATTTGCATGTTATTTTAGTAATAAAACAAAGTTTAAAACACTCTCAAACTCAGCCATAGACAACCCAAACGAAAAACCCATAAACTCCCTTTTATTTCAAACCAAGCTTTAAAAATCAAAACAAGTTTAATCCTTGAGTTTTGCAAAAAATCTTAGCATTTATGACTCAAGGAAGATAAAACCAAGTTAAGGAATCATTTACCTTGAAGAAATCACTTGGATTGAGAGCTTGGGGCAATGGAATAGTGAAATGGGTTGCCTTTGAGAAGATAACGTGAAAAGCAACTTTAAAAAGATGAGGGTATTTTCAAAACCTTTTTTTCTAATTACAAAATCCCATTTTTACCCTTTTCTCTTTTAAAACACTTTTAGGTGTGTTAAAAATTAGTTTTTCTCCAATCTAATTTTAACCCGACTCGGCTCGACTAATCTGATTATCTTCCGGCCCTAAACTCGGGGCGTTAGAAAAATAAAAACGTTACCGGAATCGTGAAACGGTTTTCCGACCTCAAGAACACAACCTAAAATCCACAAAAACACAAACACAAAAATTCAACCAAGAACAAGTTTAAAAAAATCAAAATAAAAATTGAAAGGAAAAATAGAAATTTTACTGAAATAACGAATGAAGAACTCGAATCCAGACTTCTCAAAATGCTCGTAATTGCCTCCAGAAAATTGCTTCCAAACTCAAACTTTAACTCAAAATTTCCAGCAACTCTTGAAAAAATTTAGAGAATTTTTCGGATTTTCCTAAGCTTTTTGTTTTTTTCACAAGTGTATTTTCACTTCAAATTGGTATGTTGAACAATGGAGAGGAAGGGGGTTTTATACACAACTTGAGCTTGCAAATCAAGCAAATATCCACGTTTAATCCCCAAATTGGAGCCAAAATCAGACCAAGAAATTGATTATTGGTAAAACCCCTCAATCCTTATCTGATTTGGTTCAATATCGAAGCTAAATTTTCCCCTTGATTCGAGCCTAGGGTTTAACCTTTTGTCTCGATTTTTTGCAGATTTTGGCGAGCACAGGCGGCGAGCGGGGTTGGTGGCATTAGGTCGGCGGCGGTGAGGCGGACCGGCTGGTACCAACGGCGACGACATTCATGGCCGGTAGACGCCGGCCGGCCACCTTGAATGCTCGACAGAAGGGTTTGTTGGGCTGGGGTTTGTGCGCTGGATCGAGTGCGTGGTCTCTTTTTTTTCTTTTTTTTTCCTTGTTTGTTGCTGCTGTTTTTTTTTTGTTGTTTATTATTTTTTATTATTTTTTGTTTTCATTTTATTTCCTTTTTCCTCCAACATTTATTTTACACCTTTATCATTAAAATCATTTTCTCTTTTTTTTTCTTTTAAAAATATGGGCAAGAATTTTAAAATAAGCTTTGTTCTTTTTCCCTTTTGAAATGGGCTTCAAAAATGAGTTTCTAAAAGTGGACTTTTTGTTGTATTTTTATTTGATTTAAAAAAGGTGGGACTTTTATTATTTAAAGGGAAATGGATTTTTTTTCTTTTTTTCTTTTTTCTTATTTTTTCAGATTATTTAAAATTGAGGTGAAAATTTAGTGACAACAATAGGCATGATATCTAGCATACTATATGGCGAAAAGGAAATAAATAAATAAACAAAACTGAAATTAAAGAGCATAATTGAAAGAAATTAACCCCCCATCTCTCTCTATCATGCACCTAACGGATGACTATCTAACAGGAAGAGGTTCGGTATGGCTCTAACAAGGTAGGCTCTTACGGTTCACTACATGTGGTTCAGTTCTAACAAAGGTACCCGAATTGCCCTTGATTTCGCATGCTAAGGCTGGCAAAGTTCAATTCAGGGAATACGTTTCCATATGTATGCACGGAGACGAAGGTTTCACAAGACGAAGGGACCTATATCTCGAAAGTGATCCATTATCCTGCATGGAGGGGGTACCTCACGAAGAAGTAGCTTCTCGATCCCACTTAAAAGGGACGGTGCTCGAGTGCAGAGCTCATGATATGAAAACTCAACAGATTTTATAAAAGCAGTTGTAAGAAAACCAAAAATAAAAAGAGTAGGGATCACAAAATTAAATTAAATCGGGGATCATAATTTTCATCTATTAAAACAAAAAATAATCGACTTGTGGCTTGACTCTCTAAAATAAGGTCCCCAATAGAATTGCCAAGCTGTAACAACGAGCTCACGTTAGCTTGACAGTGTTTTTTACAAAATTATTTTGATCGGTTTTAATGGGAGTCACCACCAATCTTTTATTTAGGTGAGATTAGCTCACCTGAAAACCCAGTTATTTTAATAAAACTTGTTTTTTTGTTTTTATCAAAACAACGATTTTTGGTCTGCGAAACCAAAAAATATGTTCGGGAGTCGGCTACATGTGGGGAAGGGTGAGCACCCACACAACGCCCAAAATTGGTACCTAGTCGATTACATATTATTTTAACGATGGAAATTATGAATTTGAATTTAATTTAGAATTGTGATCCCTGAATGCATGAATTTATTGCAAGAAGTATCTAAAATAATACTCCTTTATACGGGACTAACGAGAAACTTACGCCCCTTTAAGTTCGGAACATAATTTTCGTGAGACTCCTGATTAAAGGAATACCATTTTAAATATTACAGTTTAGGGTTAAAAGGAAAATTTTTGTATTAGAGATTAACGAGAAAGCGACACCCCTTTAAGTTCGAGGCACGTTTTTCACGAGAATCCCTAACAAAAAAATCATTTTGATTAAAAATTCAATTAAAAATATGAATGTGGGATATACGAATAATAATAATAATAATAATAATAATAATAATAATAATAATAATAATAATAATAATAATAATAATAATAATAATAATAACTGGTAATGTGGTATGATAATATATAATAATTCAATAATAATAATAATAATAATAATAATAATAATAATAATAATAATAATAATAATAATAATAATAATAATAATAATAATAATAATAATAACTGGTAATGTGGTATGATAATATATAATAATTCAATAGTAATAATAATAATAGTAATAATAATAAACATAACAATAATAATAATAATAATAATAATAATAATAATAATAATAATAATAATAATAATAATAATAATAAAGGCTTAAAATGAAAAGGCAATGGCTGAAATTAAAAAAAAAACAAGAATTAAAGTGCGAAATTATAAAGCAATAATAATAATAATAATAATAATAATAATAATAATAATAATAATAATAATAATAATAAACATAACAATAATAATAATAATAATAATAATAATAATAATAATAATAATAATAATAATAATAATAATAAAGGCTTAAAATGAAAAGGCAATGGCTGAAATTAAACAAAACATGAATTAAAGTGCGAAATTATAAGGATAAAGAAATGGAGGGACTAAAGATGCAATTTTTCTATCTCATTAAAAATGGTGCGGATCCTCTATCCGGGTTGGGTCGCCATGCGGGTACAGAGGTGCCAAAACAACAACGGCCAGAGTACATGCAAGGGGTGGCCGATGTTCATTTTTGATTCCTAAAGCCGGATCTAAGGTCATTTTTACTTGAATCTTATCCGAATCACCTATATCTAACAAAAACTTTTCGATTCTTATTTATGGCTTCACCTTTTTTTTCTCTTTTCGGTCTTGTCTTTTGATTTTTGGTCCGATTTCAGTCTCTAATGATTTCTAATCTTTTTTAGTTTTTCAGGTTGAACCCCTTTTATAGGGGTTCCGATTTGGGGTGAGGTGGAAAGTGGGAGGACATATGGTGAATGGTGCTTGTTGCTCGGGCAGTGGTGGTAGTGGATGAGGCCGAGAGGTTTAAAGGGCGGTGGTGGCAGGTGTATATCTGGGTAAAGGAGTTTTTTATGATTTTAATGGTTGTTAGCAACGGCTTGGAGCCGGTAATCGATGGCGGTGGAGACTAGGTTAGCAAGGAGGGCGACGGTGGCTAGATTTAGTTTAGGATATTAGGTTTAGGTTTTTTGGATAAATGAGTTATTTTTTTGGGTCAGAATGTAATTTGGGCCAGATGTAATATTTGAGTATGGGTTAACTCAGGGTATTTGTTTATTGGGCTAAAGTGGCCCGAACCAAAATGGGTCATTACAAACTAAAAATATTAATTTCACCTTATTCTAGCTCAAGACACAGCATACAAGAAATATGAATAAAAGACTACTAAGATGATAGAAAATGCTAGAACAACACCAAAAGCTATGGTGAAAATGTACTAAAGATAACTCCTTTTGGAGAGTTATCATTGGTGTTCCTCGGTCTTTCCTATTTGCTTCAATTGTTTGGAAAGTCTTAAAAGCGTAAAAATGATCTCATCTTTAGTAGTAGCGGTCAATGCGTTGAAGCTTTATACTAGTAGAGTTTAACATATGTTAAGTACTATGACATGACTCGCACAATCTATCCTGGGAAGGTACGATCCCACATACAAGTCGAATAAAAAAAATTATCTTCATGAATGAGCTGCTTAAACACAAATGCAAAAGTTTCTCCATCTTCAAGTCATGACTCAACAAGTGACTTCCTGTGAGACTTTGAGGGCTCCTTGATAGTTGGCTTCTCGAAGATGGTTGGACACTCATCGATTTCACTTGTTGAACTTTGAGGAGTTTCATTGGGCTCCAACTTTGAGGAGTTGATAATATGTTTGAATGTTATCCAATTCCTCAGCTTGTTCAAACTTCATCTATATGGTCCGGGGTATTAAACTCATCTGCATGAAAAGCTGGTGTGTTACCTTCAAACTTATTAAACGATAAACAAACATGGTGGCAGATGAACTGACAAAAATGCATGATTTATCTGACACTTCTACAGCAATCCATGAGGATATTTTAAAAGCATTCAAAGTATTCTTGAAAGGGACATTGTTGGTCCCCTTATTCTCGTGTAAAATTTATGTCATAAGTCTCTATTGGGCTCGAATCAATCAATTGAATACTCCAAGAGGGGTGAATTGGCCTTTGAGTGAAATTGGCGGAAGCAATACGAAATTAAAAAAATTACTAGATGATTTATAGTGGTTTGACTTCTCAACCAAATCTTCCTTTACTACCTTATCTATTCATACTAAGGATTTTCCACAAATCCACTAAATTTGTCTTTCCTTTTTCTAGGCTCAAGAAGATAACATTTACAATCCTATCTTTTCAAAGGCAAAGATAGAACCTCTCTCTAGTTTTTATAAGGCTCAACTAGAACCTATCTCTCAATTATGAGGTCTTGACATTTGTAAACAATATACCTCTCTAGGTGGGTGTTTACACTTTTTGGCTCACTAGGATTGGACTAGAGAATTATAAGAGATTACAAAGAAATAAACAATGAAAACTCTACTCTCTTGATCTTTAAGCTTGGATGTTCATCCTCTTGTTCTATAAGTGTCTTTGGCTTGTATTTATAGCGTGGAATGTGAATCTAGCCGTTTATATTCGTTGGGGATGGTTTGGAGTCGTTGGAGGGTGTTTTTCCTTCATAAAAAAAGTTTTGTCCAGCGGGTACCATACTCGAAAGTGGGTATCAATACTCCTTGAAAATATAGCCGTTATAGGCTTAAATTTAAATTGTTGGCAGCTCAGTATTGGTACGTGAACAGTGCGGATCGGTACGTGAACCATGTGTCGTATCGGTACGTGAACATTGTGTACATATACTCCTCTATACATGAACAGTGCCAAATAGTGTTTTTCATGGTTTTTAAAACTCTAAAAATATTTTAATCAACTAAAAAATATTTTATAAATATAAAACAATTAATAACACATATTTTTTGAGGTTTTAAAACTTTGAAACATATTTTTCAAGTTTGTTGAACTTTGAATTATTTTTTAAATATTGTTTAAGTATAAAAACATTTTTTATTGAAGTTATATCAAAATAAATATCTCAAGAATCTCCCCCTTTTAATATAATGAAACTATTTGAAAACTTATTTTTAAAAATGCTTCCCCTTGGAAAAATAATTTTAGAAGAAAAGAATATTTTAGAAAAATATTTAAGCTCCCACTTTTTCTTTTTTAAATTAAAAATTTCAAAGTTATATCTCCCTTTTTGTTGTATCAAAAATAATTCAAATCATTTAATGTTCAAAATAACAATGAAGAGTAAGTTAATTCTTTTGAAAACTAAAACTCCCCCTTAATATATATGCATTCAATTTTAAATTTTAGCTCAAAAGCTTAACACTAAAAAAATATTGAATTTCACCATATAGTTAAGAGATTTAAAAATCACATGAAATTCAATGTATCCAAGACTTTTTAGAAAATTTTAAGCTTTAATATGAATTAAAACATATTAAAAACTCATATGCACAAAGCCTCAAAGAATGTTATGCACTAAAAATAATTTTTAACACTCAAATTTGCATAAACATTAAAAAATCTTTAAAAACAAGCAATTGAAAATATAATAAAAAAATTAAGTTTAGAGGTTACCCATCTTTAATGTGTGGGCATGCCACGTTTGCAATTAAGAGGAGGATTGATGGTTCATCATGATTCCTTGAACTTGATGTCGAACAAATTAGCTCTTGAAGGCCGGTTCAATGTAGAAATGGATTGAGCACTCTTAGGATCTCCTCAATGGTTGTTAGACCATCGATTTGAGCCTTGATCTAATACCAATTGATAAGCTTGATGTACTCTAACTGAATATCGCCGATGAAAGATGTGAAGGTCTCATTTGAATTTGGGAAGCAAAAATCGAAATAAACATGAAAATTTGGCACGATCGATTTTAGAGTGGTTTGACCTTCTCAACCAAGGTCTACATCCACTACCTTAGCATCCACACTAAGGATTTCCTAATTTACTAATGAATTATTTCCTTTTTACAAGCTCAAAGAGATAACCTTTACGTCCCTATCTTTTCAAATGCTAAGATAGAACCTCTCTAGTTTTTATAAGGCTCAACTAGAACATATCCTCTAATTACGAGGTCTTGACATTTGTAAACAATGTGCCTCTCTAGGTGGGTGTTTACACTTTTTGACTCATTAAGATGGACTAGAGAATTACAAGAGATTACAAAGAAATAAACAATGAAAAACTGTATTCTCTTTATCTTTAAGCTTGTATGTACATTCTCTTGTTCTACAAGTGTCTTTGGCTTGTATTTATAATGTGGAATATGAATCTAACCGTTTATATTCGTTGGAGATGGTTTGGAGTCTTTGGAGGGTGTTTTTCCTTCATAAAAAGCAGTTTTGTGCAATGGGTATCGGTACTTAATTATCTTTGAAATATTGTTAAACTTTAAATTATTTTTAAAATATTGTTTTAAGTCCAAAAATAATTTTCATTAAAATTATATCAAAATAAATATCTCAACGGTCTCTAATGCTTATTTTTTTCATCAAATAAAAGAAAACCGACTGAGTAATTATTTTATAAAATAAAAAAGTTGTAAATACATGTTTGAGTATTTAATTATACGTCTTCCTAAATATTGCAATACTAATATTAAAAAAATCTAAATTAATATAATAAAAAGGCAAACAGTAGAAAAAAAAATACAACTAATTACTTTTTATACATAGAAGAAATATACAACTAATTACTTTTTATACATTGAAGAAATATACAACTAATTACTTTTTATACACACACATAGAGATAAAGAAAACAGAAAAAAGAGGAAGAGCCTCTCTCTCCCTCTAGATATTACCCATTAATTCGTTCCAATTCCAAATCCAAAAACAGAGATTGAAAACGAGGGAGGCAGCAAAAAATACTAATTAAAATAAGATAGAGATAATCAGGGATTGAGATTGGGGAGAAATGGATCAAGTGTTGAACAAGGTGGGCACCTACTGGGTGGGCCACAAGGCCGAGAAGCAGCTCAGTTCCGTCGGCGACGAAATCGATGTATGCGTTCCTTTTCTTCATCACCTTCTCCATTTCATTTACTTGCTTCCTCTTCGTTGTTTATTATTATTATTCTCGGCGTCGATTAATTTGATTAAAAAGCAAATGGTGGTCAATTTGCTCGCTGCTAATTATTATTGTTTCATTTCTCTCGCGGTAATTTTTTTTCGATATTATATGCAAAGATTGCTTAAAAATAAATGATATGTTCTCTGCATTTAATTTACATTTTTATTTTAACGTTAACCTAATTATTCAGAATTCTTGTGATTTGTGAATAGGCGTTGTGGTTGGTTATTACAATTTCAAGGTTAAGCTAAATATCTAGTCATTTATTTTCTATCTTTTATTTGTTTTAATAATTTTATTTTAAAATTTTCAATTTTATGACTCAACTTTCAAAATTTGTTTTTTTAAGTATCCGGTCGTCGGTTGTGTAAGGTAATGCATTTTGGGCTTTTTATTTTTGAAATTAACTTAATATTTTAATTTTTTTTATTTCCCATGGACGGAATTCTTTTCCATCATTTTCAGTTCAGTATTCATCATCATTTGCAACATAATTGATTTCATTGGTGAAACTTGGGATAAAAATTTAGAGGTTAATTTAAATTTTTAAAAAATTAGAGATGTAAACTAATTTTTTTAAAGATGTTGAGGGTTTAACTAATTTTTTTTAATAATTTTAAAAGATTTAATAACAACTTCTAAAAATCATGAGAGAAAATTTAATTAAAAATATTTAAATATTTAAATTTTTTATGAATTTTTAGAAACCTTGAGGGTACAAATTAAAAGTTTTAGAATTTTCAAGGGATAAATTTTAATTTCTAAAAATTTTGGGTGGCCATAGCCCCCCTCTAGTTCCTTCAAGCGTCTGCCCCTTATTGATACTAAAGTATTCTCCTTTTTCCTTTTTTTTAGTTTGATTTCCTCAAAATAGACAAAAACTTAAAAAAAGAACATTAGAGATGGACTTAGAGGGGGCGGTCACCCTCTAAAAATTTTAAAATTCTTATATGATTTAAAATATTTTTTTAGAAAATTTTTATGTATTTTCTATTGAAAATTTATTTTCGCACCCCCTTTAAAATTAATATAAGTTTGCCCCTACTAGAATTTTATAAATTTACCTCCCTAACTTAAAATTCTACGTCCGTCCATATTTGCAATCCCTATTGTTTAATCTTTGTAGAATAGAGATATATTATTTGTGTCCTTCTCAATCATCTCACCATTCAGATTTGAAAAAAAAAGATATTTCGGCATCGGTGAATAAAAAGAGTTTGAAAATTTAAATTTTGGAGTAAAACTTCATATATTCTGTATAAATTTACCATAAAAGAAAAATTAAACGGTATTATAAGTTTAATAGTTGAATGACAAAATAAAAGAAAATAACGCTGAGTGAAAGAAAAAAAAAAAGGAAAATTTGAGAAAATCGGGTTTAGCCGAATTTCAAAAGTAACACTCCTATTTTTAAAGCGAAAGATAACACTGCCTCGTCTATAAATTAGAATCGATGATAGAACACATGTTTTAATAATAAAATATCATCTATAATAAACAAACGTGGATTCCAATTTTGATTGAATTCATATTGGGTAGCCCTTGAGTTGTGTATTAACTTCATGCTGACATAAATTTGTTTCCTCATAATCAGCAAATCTCAAACACTATCGAAGGAGGAACCAAATGGTTGGTTAATAAAATCAAAGGTTTGTTTTTTTGCCCCTGCTGAATGTATGAAAAATAGCATTGGTTCTGTTACTCAGATGGTAATGTCCATATATGCACTTGGCTGCTTGTGCTTTAAATAGTGGGTAGCCCTTGAGTTGTGTATTAACTTCATGCTGACAAGGTAATGAATTTACAGGGACAATACAAAAGCCATTGGCAGAGGTGTTAAAAGAGTATGAGCTGCCAATAGGTATCTTCCCTCGTGATGCCACCAACTACGAATTGGAGGAACAGACGGGAAAGCTTACTGTTTTCATCCCAAGGATATGTGAATTGGGATTTAAGGACTCGTCTGTGCTGCGCTTCTTCACCACTGTGAGTGGGCATTTGGAGAAAGGAAAGCTATCAGATATAGAAGGTATGAAGACGAAGGTGATTATATGGATAAAAGTATCGAGCATCACATCGGATGGATCAAAGCTGTATGTCACTGCTGGAATAACCAAAACCAGGAGTAGAGATGCGTACGAGGTTTCCACGGATGCTGTAGCTGTTGATAAGTTCTAGACTTGTTTACTTTTACTCCTCTTCTTGCCTTTGAACCTGGTGGAATTGGCACATTAAGTTGAGGTTGATTCTAAAACTAAAAGGGATGGATGGTTATATATATTCTATGCATATTATATTATTTTAACTGACAAAACTGATAAGTAGCTTACAGCTTCATATTTTAGAAGATTCAGTTGCTTCCTTCTTTCATTGTCCTCCCGCAACAGCTGTTCATACACATGGATTAGTAATATAAAAAGAGTGATATATTCTTGGATGACAAGACCTTTTTCCAAAATTAATAAAAGTTGTGAATTTCATTGGATTCTACCGTCTATGTGATAACCAACGCCAGCTACCTGGTTAACCTATTTCTGAGCCAACACTTGATTAGGTTTGGCAAACATTAGTCTCATAAACACATATACATCACTTTGACTGTGCTTCTTGATATATTTAGACAGATTCTTCCCTCGTCTGAAAAAATATCAATGTTTTCAACATGGGTTTATTTCTCTTTAGACATTAAAGAGATTAATTAATTGTCTTCTCATAACAAATCATGTTCATTAAGGAATAAAGGTACAACAAATAGAACAAACCCCAATCGAATTCGGAATTGTTTTTGAGAAAGATGGTGAAAAATAAAGTTTTGAAAGTTTGGGAGTTAAATTAAAAATTAATTTTTTTAGTTAACGAAGACTAACGTCCCAGTAACCAAAATAGACACGATTCTAAATATAAGTGACCAGAATAATCTTTTTTAAATTTTAGTGACCAAAATAGAACAAACTCCAAACGAAATAGACCACGGGTGAAAATTACCCAAAAAAAAATATCGTTGTTGAACACGTAAACAAACGCGTAGTACGAATCTAACGGTGTTGAACTGTGCATGAACTTGATATTAATGAAGAAGACAAAAAAAAAATTGACTAGATGAAAAAGGAGACAAACTGAGAAAAAACAAATAAAATAAGATAAATTTTTTTGACTAAACGAAACAAAGAACATGTAAGTGTCATCGTCATCGTGATACGTTTCATTGCATGATATTGGCCTCCAAAATGGTGCCACAGTTGACACCGTGGTATAGAGAATTAATATCGAAGACTCCATTTGAAGATTTTGTTTAGGGAAGGAGTAATATATTTTTGTTTGGCTCCATCTGAAGAAAAACGGTTGAGATTGTAAGTATCAACTTTGTTTGGGCAATTTTCATGATCAATGCCAAACTCCTGGTTGCAAAATGATGCCTCCTGCCAAACACCGAGCATTGCGACAATTCACTCCCACTGTCACTCTTCGGTCACTATCGTATCCACTACTATCATCACCTCCAAATTAAACCACATACACCATTCAACTGCTAAACCGAATTCGCCAAGGCTCCAATTAGTTTACACGACCATTCCTCATCACCTAAAGCCTATCGGCCACCACCACCATTGTCTCAAAACCAAAACTCAAGTTACTGCCATCCCTTCACCTCTCGTAACTCAGATATTCCAAACATCACTGATTTCCGTGATTCTGATACAGAACCAAAACCCAACCCAAAAACGCAGTAAACAACGAGCCAAGTGAAAACTAGAAATCAAAATCAGAAAAGGTTGGAATGAGTTTACCTTCTTGGGTTTTTTGGGTTTAACCTTCAATGTTATCGTCTCGTACTGAAAAGGAAATAAAATAAGCCAGTAAACTAAGAGTTGAGTAATCAAGATGAGAGAATGGGCCAAATTATATTGCGTTGTAGTGTGGAAACCTATTGGAATTGTCTCGGTTCTTGAATGCAATGAACACCGAATTGCCTCGGCAATGACCAAAGTTACTACCGCGGCAACGGGTTCAGTAACTGCCTCGGCAATCCCTTGTTTGGGCAGCAACGAACAACGTTAATGTTCGACAAAGCGTTCTTCAGTGGTTCCTCCTTATCCCTAAGTCGAAATCGTGCCGATGTGCAGGCCTTGATAATACCTCCCAGGGTGAACCAAGGATGAACACCAACCAATCTTACGCTTCTTTTAGCCGTTGAAACTCGAACTTATCCTTAAGTTAAGTTAGTTTTCACCGATTGGGATGAAAACCATGCTTACCCGTTGCGTGAGTCTAACTCTCCCGATAGTAGACAAATAGATGCAATCGCAATTTCCTTTCCCGATTTAATTGCAAGAAAACGTAAACACCAAGAATAAGCAAACCTTGAACTAAAATTGCATTAACAAAAACTTAAACAAAATCCAATCGTTTTCTCACAACTACTAAACAATACAATCTAAACCCTAAGAAGAAATTAGAACATTATAACAATGTAAGCTCGCTATAAAGTCTCTCAACTCTCAATTGCTCGATTCTAAGATGCTCAGATAATCCCAATGGTCGGCTTTGGCTTCGTATTTATAGAGGAGGTCTAGGTCAAGTCCTTCTTGAGGAGGAAGTTAAGTTGGAATTAAATACATTAAAAGAAAAACTCTTCTTTTAAGTATTATATCATTCTTCCTTAAAATCCTCCTACATGCGTGGAATCTCTCTTGACCTTCCTTCGGCGATTTCATTATCTTCCCGCAGTCCGATCTTCATGCAAAGTACATAGAAAAATTCAGTTTTTCATGCTCTTCAAAACGCATTCCACTTTGTAAATTTTCGCCTCTGTCGACTCTGTCTAGCCATTGCCTCGGTAGTGGCCTGTCTGTCTTTTCCGCTCAGCATGGCTCTATCTCATGGTTCAACTTCCTTTAGTAGAAACTGACATCCACGATTGTCTTGATCTGGACCGTCGAGAGATGGTTCTGCACCGTTCCTTCCTTTCCTTCACTGCCATGGCCGTGCTTGCCCGGGCAGTGAGTAACGAAATCTGTACCTGTACCAAACACACACTAAAACATTACCTTTTCCAACAAATAAATCGAAAATAGTGATCAAGCATAATAAAGATGAGATTAATGTTATTGATGCATTGAGGGCTACATTGTGATTCAAATGGGTGTAGATTTAGCAATAATTGTCATGGGAAAATGGTGAAATGATAGTACTTTTGCACACTTAACACACCCCAAACTCGAACTATTGCTTGTCCTCAAGCAATGCAACTAGTAAAAATTATAAGTAATTGCCAAAGTCCTTAATCTTCATAGAAATTGCTTCGACTCGCCTTCTTCCTCATGACCTAGCACTTAAAAATACATGATTAAATTTTTTAGATGACTAAAGGAGTTACCCAAAATCAAAATATGATGCTTGCGAGTGTGTGCATACTTTGTGAACAAGATAACTTTCCGGGTTCTAAGTAAACACTTAAGCATTAACCTACTTTCCTTGGGTAAATGTTTTTAAGCAATCTAATCGACTAGAGCCAATTTTGGGTACCTCTAGTGATTAGCCTAGAGCCAGTTTCGGGCACCTTTAGTGTTTCCTTAAGCTAGAGCCGGTTTTAGGCACCTCTAACTTTTTACCCAAAATTTTCTTTCTAAGGAAGTAAATGTCCTAAGTGTCCTAGAACTCCTTAAATCATACAAGTCACAAAAGTGTTTTTTCGTATTCAGCCCCATTGTATGATTCTAAGTGTTTCCTATACTTATCTTAGTCTTTAAAGTGCATTTTGAAGTGCTAAGGTAGTTTCATCACTGGAAGAGTTTTTGCAAATCTAGGCAGTTCTAAGTCAAATTAAAAACTCGACAAGTATTAAAAAGTGAAGAAAAAATTGCATTGTTTTTAGATAATAAATTGCCGCGGTAATAACTACCTCGACAGTGACCTACACCACCAAACTCAAATCGAGCATTGCCTTCAATGCATCAATACAAAGCACAAAATATAATAGCAAAATAAAAGGCAAGAGAAGAAAACTAGATTGTTGAGGACTCAGAGGAGGAGGAGGAGGAGGAGTCTTGAATGATCAACTTTCTTCTCACCGTTTGCTTGATTTGCTTGGTGGCTCTCGGTGGTTGGGTACGAGTCGGAGGAGTTGGTGCTGCTTTGTTGGTCACTTCATCTTCCTCATCAGTGTCAAGACAAATTTCTTCGGTGTTGGTTGCCTTGTGCTTGTGTGTTTAATATGCGGCTTTATCAAACTTCTAAATGATGGACCAGACAGTGTCGGACCAACCGGACAAGGATTCGGTGTGGATCGGCTCGTCTATAAGAGCTTTGCCTTCTCGGTGTGTGGCGGTGGCAGCTGGAGGATCAGGAAATGCCGAGGCAGGCTATGCATACATTACCGAGGCAGAGAAGGTTGGCATTGCCATGACAGAGGGGTCTGGTGCAGCCGAGGCAGTGAGGTCGGTAGGGAATGGTGGGAATGGCACAGTGCTGGTGGGGAACTTCTCTTGGATGAGTTGTACGATGGATTTGCTGAAGTCCCTTATGAAGGTCATGAACAATCGATGTCGTCTATCTCTTCCAATTTATGGGCAATGTGTTGAAGGGTTATTGCCGAGGAAGAGGGCGATGGAGTTTTTGGGGTGTGGCCCGAGGATGCTGCGGCAACAGTGCCTTGCACCAGCGTAGATAGTGGCTCAGCTTCTGTGATCTGCATGAGCTTGTAATACGCCTCCTTGTCCCATCCCTTCCTCTTAGGTGTATACTCATCTTCCGGATCGGTGGGGACCTTCTTTTGTTTACATAGGCCGGTGATGAGCATCGGAAAGTTGAGGCGGCCTCTCTCTTTTTGGCTGCATTGATACATCTCATTGCAAATTATCTCAACCACATTAATTATTCGTTTGTGCAATATAGAGTGTATGAGTGCAAGCCTAGGTTTATCAATAGTACTATTATGAGAGGTAGGCATTGAGCAACGTTTCACAAAGGTATTCCATAATTTAGCCTCGGGCTGAAGCCCTCGGCGGTTTACCGTTCCTTTGTGTGCCCCGACATTCCATGCTGTGTCGGCAATGCACAACTCCTTCTTGATGTCCTCGTAGTCATCGGCTGTGAGCTTGTCTACGAACTCTTTATGCTTATCCTTTGCCACATGTATGCCGTAATAGAGGTTGGTTGTCTCGGGATCGACGAGGATTGCTTCACCTCGAACATGCATGAAGAGGTTGTTAGGGTTTGGAGAATGGGCATAAAACTCCCTCACCTATGTCACATTGGCCGGTTCTGGTTGATGGCAAATAATTTGCCACTTTTAATGAGCAATCTTGTCGAGGATGAAGTGGTCGATGTCAAAATCGGTTTGGGAGTCGGAATATTGAAAGCCTTGTTCTTCCCAAATTTTTCATCCAATGAAGTACTTGTTAAATCTTCGTTCAACCTCTGGTGGTGCAAACCTTTTGAACATCGGTTCCTCGGTTGGTTTTGAGCTTTTTCCTCTCTTGAGTTTTAGGGCCATGATTGAGTTGTTGAAGTGTTGTGAGAACGGGAACTAACACAAATTGAAGACTAAAAATTTTTGGGATACAAAGAGGATGAAGAAGATTGTGAGTGATGGTTAGGGGAAGGGGGTTTAAATAGGTGGATGATAAAAGATAGATGTTTGGGCATAAAATGCGGCAATGGCATGAAATCTCGTTGAAGTAGCTGTTGCGGCTTTGTAGCCATTGGACAAATTTCGCGTAACAACATGAAACTCTCTCCCACTAGCTGTTGGCGGCTTGGTTACGTTTGGGCAATGAATGTGCTCTAGGGTTTCGATTGGGTTGTAAGACTTGGTTCGTCTTCTTCTCATCTCTGGACTCCCTCCTAAAAATAAAAACAAATAAAATTAATTAAAATTTTGAATCCTAAGAAAAAATGCGACAAATAAAAAGAAATTTAAAATAAAAAATAAAGAGAAAGAAAAATTAAGACACTAAGGGAGTGCAGATTTAATGCCCCAAATTTGGGCCTAGATGTTTTAGAGTTCGAATCGGATCGATCGAGAACGGTTCGAATCTTAAAGGGAGATTTAAGGAACACCTAGTTCGGGATGCTTTAAAAATATGGAAAAATATCTAAAAATCCTCATTTATTATATGAATGACTATGGTGAAATTAATTTTAGAAAATAAGGTTTGGAAATACTACATTTCGATGTCGTGACCAAATCGCAGTTTTTGCAAAAGTTAAATAGTGACTACTTTGTAAAGGATTGAAACTTTGAATCTTTAAAGAGCTAATTTTACCAAAATGTTTTTAATCAGATTTCTCCTTATTTTGGGTGATTTTAATAATGTTTTAATTGAAGGAAATAAAGATTAATTAAAAGGAAAACTATCTTTGACTTTTCATAACTACCTTTCATCAATTTTCTCTCATTTCATTTTCTCTCAATTTGTTTTCAGCCAAACACATTTCCTCCATCAATTAGCCTTTTATTTTCATTGCTTTTGATGAGATTTCAATCTCCTTTTGATTCCTAACCTTTTCCTCATCAAATCCTCTTGTTTTTACATTGGATTTTCAAGAAAACTTGCCCAATTCAAGGAGAAATCAGCCATTAGAGGTAAGCTTCGTCCTTCTCCTCTAATGATCAGTTCTTTACTGAAATTCCCAAGTTATCAATCCTTTGTTAATGATTTTTGAGTTGCTTTAATGTTAGAAACAAGAAAATGTATTAAAACTCATGGTTTTTTGGAGAGATCTTGATGATTTTCGTGGTTGATGGTTAGGCTCTATTTTGAGGTTATTTTCTAATGTATTTTGGATGTTAATTGATGTTATAAATGAAGTTTTATCAAACAAATCCCGAATAAGCTTGGATTCCTAAGTTTTGTATGCTAGAATGGTGGTTTTTGGGGTGGTTTTGGTGTTCTGTCATAGCTGGAGGTATAAGGACGAGTTTGTGGTGATTTTTGATGTTGATTGATGTTTAGAAATGATTAGAAGTGGTAGATCTTGGCTGGGATTTGTTTTGGAAGAGTTTGGAGATGATTTTGGTTGTGTTTGATAGCCGAAATGAGGTTTTTGAGTAGAACGGCGAGTTTAGGTGTGTGGCTGATGATTTCAATGCATGATGATGCATTAATCCTCTGCTCTTGTGTGTTATAAACAGGGGAGACATCTTCGGACGTCTTTGGTGTTGATCCGGGAGCTAAGATAGTGTTTCAGCGAGCAAGCGAAACGTAATCGGTGAGTGCAAATGGTTTTAGAAGTCCTTGAGGGACAAAGAAACAAGGTTTGAGGATTTAGGAAATGTTTGAAACACATTCCTAAGTCTGGAAGTAAGTATTAGCTAGATTGCTCTCTTATATGTGGTGGTTGCCCCTAAAATGCTAAGAATCCAAGGGAAAGCTAAGCTCATGTATGGTGACCTTTTTTCACAACATTATTAGTTTTTGATATTTTGGCAATGGGAACCTAGGTTGAGTTTTGGGAGATGTTTTGGACTCCCTAAGTTTGGCATGATGCCTTTGATGTTTTGGACTTGTAAAGGGCCATTTTGGTGTTTGATTTGATGATTTGATGGTTGATTGCTTTGGATATTAGGATGCATGCTTATAGACTTGTGGTTTTTCCTAATTGATGCCATGAATGTGTTTTGATGATGCAAACATGTACCTTGTATGTATGTTGATTTGTTGGCATGATTAGGAGGTCATTAGGATGGGTTTGAGTGGTTAATTGTATGTTAAACCAGCAAATTCTGCATTTTTTGGGCAGTCCGTATCGGAACGGGCACTAACGTTTCGAAACGGGGGCCTGTAATGGCCTTCGTGTTTCGAAACGGGTAGAGTCCGTTCCGAAACGAATTGGCCACTGCCAAGCCCTGTTTCGAAACAGGTCTCAAAACGAACCCGCGTTTCGGAACGGTCAACCCCCGTTCCGAAACAGATGACCGTTGGGCACTGATTTGAATGGTTTAAGGTTTGCAAGCTTTACGTTTTAGTCCTAAATCTTGTATATGTAATTGCTTGGGTTTGAGATGTCCGTTTAAGGTGAAATTTGGCAGGGAAGCATTTAATATGATTAATTTCATATTGGTAATTTAAAAACCAGTTAAGTCCTCCATCTTTCCAGAATTTACATTTTGGTCCCTAATAGTTGTAATTTGTGCAATTGAGTCCCTTAATGTTTTTCGATCGCTGTGCTTTTCAAGTATGCTTTCCTCAAGGCTACGCTTAGGATTAATATGCATCTAGATAAGATTAAAAAGAAAAAAAGGGTCGTTAATCAAGGTTGACTTTCGGGTTGACTTTGGTTTTCCCCGTGTAATCTTCGTAGTTCGGGTCAACCGTCTAGGTCAGGCTAAGGGGGTTACAGGAACCCTCTTTCTTCCCACATCTCCCTCTTTTGGAAGGAGCGGTAATATCTCTCGACGGAGTCGGTGGTGGCAAAGTGGTTAGGGATGGCATTGTGGCTAGGTGTGCCGGCTGCTGCGGCAGAGCTGAAGGCAGCACTTCGGCGTGTTTGTCTGGTACTCATAGTTGCAAGGTTGTGGAAAATGAAAGAAATTGAGATCTATAAAGAAACTAAGTTGAGAGAGTAAAAGTGAGGTGAAAAATGAATAGTAAATGGGGTTTATATAGATGAATGGTTTGATGCCCGTTGGAGTTGTAACGGCAGGCGCGAATAACGGGGCCAGCTATTACGCTGTTTCTGACGCGTCTGTCATGTGTTTCCGTGTCTGTTACGCGTTTGCGTATCTACCGCGACAGTGTGGTGACAGGCTGTGTTTTTCGCGTCTGTCGCGACAGCTGTTGACAGGCTGTGACGACAGACTCCTTCTTTGGGCTTTTTGGGCTGCTGTGGAAATGGTGGGCTGATTCACTTCTTCTCCTCTCCTTGTTTCCCTTATTTCCTAAAAATAATTAAAATAAAAACTTAGTTCCTAAAAATAAAATAATTCTAATTTCCTAATATATAAAATACATAATTAATAAAATAAAGATAAAAATAAAATTAAGTTAAATTAGGGATGCCTTGAGGGGCATCTCCTAAAGTAACCACTTCCTGCATCCTTGGGGCTTCAGTCCACTAATAATGCTTTAGTCTCTGTGCGTTGAATTTGAATTGGTGCCCGTCTTTTAAGGATTTGATCGTGATGGCACCATGGGTAAAAACCCGCAGAACTTCGAATGGGTCGGACCATCTAGATTTAAGCTTTCCTGGGAAAAGTTTCAACCTAGAGTTAAATAACAACACAAGCTGCCCTGGGCAGAACTGTCGTGGCAACAACTTCTTGTCATGCCACCTCCTTGTTTTGTCCTTGTAAGTCCTTGCGTTGTCGTAGGCCGTTGCTCGAATTTCTTCAATTTCACCCAAGTCAAGTAGCTTATTTTGTCCTGCCTTATCTAAGTCCATGTTTACTGCCTTGATAGCCCAGTAAGCTCTGTGCTCTATCTCAACAGGTAAATGGCATGTTTTTCCATATATCAACCTATAGGGTGACATTCCTAATGGTGTCTTGAATGTTGTTCTATAGGCCCAGAGTGCATCATTGAGGTGTAGAGACCATTCGTTTCGAGTAGGTTTAACCATCTTCTCAAGAATGTTCTTTACTTCCTTGTTGGATATTTCGGCCTGTCCATTGGTCTGAGGGTGATATGTTGTTTCAATGCGGTGCTTTACGCCGTATTTTCGTAAGGCTGTAGCGATTACCCTATTGTCAAAATGTCTCCCTTCATCGCTGATGATCGCCTTAGGTATGCCAAACCTAGAGAAAATGTTTTTGTGCAGAAATCTTTGAACAGTGTTGGCATCGTTTTTCTGTGTGGCGACCGCTTCAACCCATTTGGATACATAGTCCACTGCCAGTATGATATATAGATTCCCGCATGATGCTGGGAATGGTCCCATGAAATCAATCCCCCATACATCGAAGATTTTAACTTCTAGGATGTTTTGTAGTGGCATCTCATGTCTTCTTGAGATGTTCCCAGTTCGTTGGCACTTGTCACAGCTTTTGTAGAATGTTTGGGCATCCTTGAACAATGAGGGCCAATAAAAACCAGATTTGTAACACCCCAATTTTGGGCTTAGAAGTTTTGGGTTTGGACCGGATCGGTCGGGTTGCGGTTCGAATATAAAAGGGTGATTTTAGGAAAGCCTAGTTCGGGATGTGTTAAAAATATGGAAAAATATCTTAAAATCCTCTTTTATTATATATAAGAGAGTGGTGACATCATTTTACAAAATGGAGTTTCGAAATGTGACATTTCAAGTTAGTGACTAAAATGTAATTTTTGAAAAGTTGGTGACTGTTTTAAAAGGATTGAAACTTTGAATCTTTAAGGAGCTAATTTACCCAAGAAGAGTTTTCTCCAGATTTTTCTTAATATTAAAGATTTATTTAATGATTTTTAATTAAAGGAAAAAGGAGGGAAAAAGATATTTTGTTATCATAACTAACTTTTCTCAAAATTTTCCATTTCTTTTCTCTCAGCCCAAACACTTTTCCCCAGCCAATTTTCCTCTGATTTTAACCTCTAAAGATGAGATTTCAATCTTCAATTGATGTCTAATCATTTCTACATCAAAACCTTAGCATTTGCTTATTGAATTTTCAAGGATCTTGATTTCAAACAAGGAGAAACTCACATTTAGAGGTATGGACGTCCTTCTCCTCTAAATACTCAGTTCTTTACTGAAATTCCCAAGTTCTCAATCCTTGATTTGTGTTTTATTAAAGGTTTTGGTGATATGATCTTGAAATTGGCTTAAAATGCAAGTTTTGGATTTAATTTTGATTAAATTCGTACTAAATGATTGGGCTCTGTTTTAAGATGTTTTCTTGATGTATTTTGGATGTATAATTGATGAGAAATTGAGGTTTAATCAATGCAATCCCGAATAGGTTGATTTTCCTAAGTTTTGCTTGTGTTAGTGGTGGTTTTTAGGGTGATCTTGATGTTCTGTTGGGCTGAAACGGGTCAGAAGTTGGTTTCGATGCCAGCTTTGCTGAAAGGAACTACCGAAAAGGTGAAGCTTATTTGTGAGCGTCTGAAGGCGGCTTCTGATCGGCAAAAGTCTTACGCGGATTTGAAGCGTAAGGAGATTGAGTATACGGTGGGTGATCGTGTGTTTTTGAAAGTTTTGCCTTGGAAAAAGGTGATGAGGTTTGGCCGAAAGGGTAAGTTGAGCCCTAGGTACATTGGACCATATGAGGTGAATGAGCGTGTGGGTCCTGTTGCGTACAAGTTGAGGTTACCGCAAGAGTTGGAAAAGATTCATGATGTGTTTCATGTTTCTATGCTTTGGAAGTATAGATCGGATCCTTCACATGTGATGCCTGTGGAAGAAGTGGAATTGAAATCCGGATTTGACCTATGATGAGGAACCGGTGAAGATTCTGGATTCGGATAATAAGGTTCTTCGAGGCAAGACCATTGAGTTGGTAAAGGTGTTGTGGAAACATCGTGGTGTTGAAGAAGCCACGTGGGAGCGAAAGGATGACATGTTGAAGCAGTTTCCGTACCTCTTTCCTTCAGGTAAATTTCGAGGACGAAATTTCTTTAGGGGGGAGAGTTGTAACACCCCAATTTTGGGCTTAGAAGTTTTGGGTTTGGACCGGATCGGTCGGGTTGCGGTTCGAATATAAAAGGGTGATTTTAGGAAAGCCTAGTTCGGGATGTGTTAAAAATATGGAAAAATATCTTAAAATCCTCTTTTATTATATATAAGAGAGTGGTGAAATCAATTTTACAAAATGGAGTTTCGAAATGTGACATTTCAAGTTAGTGACTAAAATGTAATTTTTGAAAAGTTGGTGACTATTTTAAAAGGATTGAAACTTTGAATCTTTAAGGAGCTAATTTACCCAAGAAGAGTTTTCTCCAGATTTTTCTTAATATTAAAGATTTATTTAATGATTTTTAATTAAAGGAAAAAGGAGGGAAAAAGATATTTTGTTATCATAACTAACTTTTCTCAAAATTTTCCATTTCTTTTCTCTCAGCCCAAACACTTTTCCCCAGCCAATTTTCCTCTGATTTTAACCTCTAAAGATGAGATTTCAATCTTCAATTGATGTCTAATCATTTCTACATCAAAACCTTAGCATTTGCTTATTGAATTTTCAAGGATCTTGATTTCAAACAAGGAGAAACTCACATTTAGAGGTATGGACGTCCTTCTCCTCTAAATACTCAGTTCTTTACTGAAATTCCCAAGTTCTCAATCCTTGATTTGTGTTTTATTAAAGGTTTTGGTGATATGATCTTGAAATTGGCTTAAAATGCAAGTTTTGGATTTAATTTTGATTAAATTCGTACTAAATGATTGGGCTATGTTTTAAGATGTTTTCTTGATGTATTTTGGATGTATAATTGATGAGAAATTGAGGTTTAATCAATGCAATCCCGAATAGGTTGATTTTCCTAAGTTTTGCTTGTGTTAGTGGTGGTTTTTAGGGTGATCTTGATGTTCTGTTGGGCTGAAACGGGTCAGAAGTTGGTTTCGATGCCAGCTTTGCTGAAAGGAACTACCGAAAAGGTGAAGCTTATTTGTGAGCGTCTGAAGGCAGCTTCTGATCGGCAAAAGTCTTACGCGGATTTGAAGCGTAAGGAGATTGAGTATACGGTGGGTGATCGTGTGTTTTTGAAAGTTTTGCCTTGGAAAAAGGTGATGAGGTTTGGCCGAAAGGGTAAGTTGAGCCCTAGGTACATTGGACCATATGAGGTGAATGAGCGTGTGGGTCCTGTTGCGTACAAGTTGAGGTTACCGCAAGAGTTGGAAAAGATTCATGATGTGTTTCATGTTTCTATGCTTTGGAAGTATAGATCGGATCCTTCACATGTGATGCCTGTGGAAGAAGTGGAATTGAAATCCGGATTTGACCTATGATGAGGAACCGGTGAAGATTCTGGATTCGGATAATAAGGTTCTTCGAGGCAAGACCATTGAGTTGGTAAAGGTGTTGTGGAAACATCGTGGTGTTGAAGAAGCCACGTGGGAGCGAAAGGATGACATGTTGAAGCAGTTTCCGTACCTCTTTCCTTCAGGTAAATTTCGAGGACGAAATTTCTTTAGGGGGGAGAGTTGTAACACCCCAATTTTGGGCTTAGAAGTTTTGGGTTTGGACCGGATCGGTCGGGTTGCGGTTCGAATATAAAAGGGTGATTTTAGGAAAGCCTAGTTCGGGATGTGTTAAAAATATGGAAAAATATCTTAAAATCCTCTTTTATTATATATAAGAGAGTGGTGAAATCAATTTTACAAAATGGAGTTTCGAAATGTGACATTTCAAGTTAGTGACTAAAATGTAATTTTTGAAAAGTTGGTGACTGTTTTAAAAGGATTGAAACTTTGAATCTTTAAGGAGCTAATTTACCCAAGAAGAGTTTTCTCCAGATTTTTCTTAATATTAAAGATTTATTTAATGATTTTTAATTAAAGGAAAAAGGAGGGAAAAAGATATTTTGTTATCATAACTAACTTTTCTCAAAATTTTCCATTTCTTTTCTCTCAACTTTTCTCTCAGCCCAAACACTTTTCCCCAGCCAATTTTCCTCTGATTTTAACATCTAAAGATGAGATTTCAATCTTCAATTGATCTCTAATCATTTCTACATCAAAACCTTAGCATTTGCTTATTGAATTTTCAAGGATCTTGATTTCAAACAAGGATTTAGAGGTATGAACGTCCTTCTCCTCTAAATACTCAGTTCTTTACTGAAATTCCCAAGTTCTCAATCCTTGATTTGTGTTTTATTAAAGGTTTTTGGTGATATGATCTTGAAATTGGCTTAAAATGCAAGTTTTGGATTTAATTTTGATTAAATTCGTACTAAATGATTGGGCTCTGTTTTGAGATGTTTTCTTGATGTATTTTGGATGTATAATTGATGAGAAATTGAGGTTTAGTCAATGCAATCCCGAATAGGTTGATTTTCCTAAGTTTTGCTTGTGTTAGTGGTGGTTTTTGGGGTGATCTTGATGTTCTGTTATAGCTGGAGGTATAAGGATGTGTTTAGATCCTTTTTGGATGTTATTTGATGTATAAGAATGTTTGGAGTTGATGGATCTTGGCTGGGTAATGTTGTAGAGGTGTTTGGATGTGATTTCGGTTGTGTTTGGTAGCCGAAATGTGAGTGTTGAGGAGAGCAGCGAGTTTAGGTGTTTTGGTTGAGGGTATTAATGCATGATGGTGCATTAATCTACTGTTTTGATGTGTTTAAAACAGGGGAGTCATCAACGGATCCTTGTGGTGTTGATCCGGAAGCTTGATCGGTGTTTCGGCAAGTGGCGAAACGGAATCGGTGAGTGGAATTTGGTTTTCGGCTTTGAAACCAATGTTTTGGAGGTTTTGGGAGCTTAGTTTAAGTCTAAACAACTTAGCTAAGCTCAAGAGTAAGTTTTCGGAAAAACTCTCTTGTTGATGAGCCATGTGTTGGTTGAATGCAAAGTGATTTGTTTGCATGTTTAAATTCTGTTTTGAAAGCATATTTTAGCATGTTTATTGCTGGTTTTATAAGCCATGTGTTGAAGGATGCTCAAGGTAAGAGATCCTTGTTTTGTACATTGATAAATGTGGTTTTAATGCATAGTGATGCATGATGACTAATGGCTTTGTTAATGCTTAAAAACAGTGGATTATTGTTGTTAAATGATGTATATTGGCAAGTGATGTCTTGGTTTAAAAGTACTTGAATCGGATATAGTTAGCCGGCTATAGGATTGGGTGCACCGTGAATAAAGTCGCCTTGGATGTTGAGGGGTTGTGATTGTACCGTAGACTCCATCCAAGTACACTAACGAGATGGTTAAGAACACCATGGTGGTTAAAAGTCCATGGGTGGGTCTTGTGTTAAGGTCACAGTGGTGGTTTAAAGTCCATGTGTGCACCTTGTGTATTGTAAGATCACAATGGTGGTTAAAAGTCCATGTGTGGATCTTGTGTTGTATGTCTCGTGATCTCGTTAGTGATGTTATACAACTACCAATGAGTGATGTGGAGGGGTTGTGATTGTACCATAGTCTCCATCATGGGTGTTGAGGGGTTGTGATTGTACCATGCTCCACCTTGATATTGGTAGTGTGTATGAAGCGTGTGGGACAACGCTTGTAATCCGCGTATCCGATTGTCGATTGTGTTTGAATTGGAAAATGGTTGTGATTATCACTTGTAAGCCAATATGACATGTTGATGATTTGAAGCATGAAATGCTTGGTTTATATGCATATGTGCATGAATAAATGATGTTTGAATCAAAGGCTTTGAAAGGTGTTTCTACTAATGCATTGTTGTGATGTTTTAAAATGAGCATTCCTCACTAAGCTATAAGCTTACGCTCTCTCTCTTTCTTAAACCAATAATGCAGAGCATTGAAGTGCTTAAAGGGGCAGCAAGGTGGTCAAGAATCTAAGTGGAAGCTTAAGCTCATGTATGGTGACTATTTCCAAAACTTGTTTAGCTTTTGGCATTTGGCAATGGGGACCTAATTTGTGTTTTTGGGAGATGTTTTGGACTCCCTAAGTTGGTTTTATGCTTTTGATAATGATGGAACATGTAAATGGCCTCTTGGTATTCGGTTTTGGTGGATTGATGTTTGCATGATTTCTAATATAGGATGTATGCCTATAGAATTGGGATTTTCCTTAATTGATGCCATGATTGAGATTGGATGATGCTGCTATGTTCCTTAAGTATATATTGACTTACTGGTATGATTTGAGGGTTATTGGAATGTGTTTGATTGGTTGAAAGTGATTTAAACCAGAAAAAAATCTGCAATCTGGGCAGCCTGTTTCGGAACAGGTGCTACCGTTTCGGAACAGAGGGCCTGAAATGGCCTAGGCGTTTCGAAACGGGTAGAGCCGTTCCGGAACAGATTTCCCACTGCCAAGCCTTGTTCCGCAATGAGTTTCAGAACGGTCCCGCGTTTCGGAACGGTTCAGTCCTGTTCCGGAACACGCGACCGTTGGGCACTGGAATTGATGGTTATATGTTTTGAAATCTTTGCGTTTTGGTCCTGAACCTTGTTTATGCAATTGGATGTGTTTGAGATGCCCGTTTGAGTTGAAATTTGGCAGAGAAGCATGAAACATGATTAATTTCATATTGATAACTTAAAAACTGGTTAAGTCCTCATAATTTCCATATTTTGCATTTTGGTCCCTAAACTTGTATATTGTGCAATTGAGTCGCAAAATGTTTTCCGTTCGCTGTGGGTTTTGAGCATGATGATTTTATGATCATAACTGAGGTTAATATGCATTTAGATAAGATTAAAAAGAAAAAAAAGGGGTCGTTAATCAAGGTTGACTTTCGGGTTGACTTTGGTTTTCCCCGTGTAATCTTCGTAGTTCGGGTCAACCGTCTAGACCGGGCTAAGGGGGTTACATTTGGTGGTATCAGAGCTGAGTTCTCGAGTATTTGGGAATGGTTGTGTGGGTGATGAGTGTATGAATGCTTTGTATGCTTGTTGAATGAAAGTATGTTGTGTGAATTGCAAGTACGTTACAATTGTGATGTATGTTGTGGTGAAGCATGTTAGAGGGACCCATTGCCAAATCAAAGCTAATGAAATGATTTGTTTTTAATTGGAAATGAGCTTGAGTACTTGGATTGCTTACCTTGCTGAGCCTGACTTTGTTTGTTGCATTGTAATTGCATTGTTAGTGAATGGCACCTCGTAGAGAGACGAGGATTAATACGCGAGCTATGGCTCAAAATGGGGGCGATGAGAACGCTGAGAATGTTGTGGATTTACCTCCTCCGCCTGGTGGTGGTGGTGCTGGGGGTGAAGTTGCTGGAGTTGCAGCAGGTGCTGGGGTCGCTGGACCTGAAGCTGGTCAGGGGCAAGCTGTTCCTGACATGACAGTGCTGATACAAGCTATTGCTGGAGCCTTTCGAGCGGCGGTAGCTGGAGCTCAAGGAGCTGGGCATCAAGGAGATGCTGGTGTTAGACTACCCTTGGAGCGTTTGCGCAGTCTGGGAGAGACTGAATTCAGGGGTTTGTCTGCTGAAGGTTCTGAGTCTTGGTTAGAAAGCACCAAGAGAATCTTGAGTCAAATGAACTGCAATGAAGTGCAGAAGCTGGGCTGTGTAGTATCTTTGCTACAGGATGATGCGTATACCTGGTGGACAACCACTATCTCCGGAATGGAGGATGCTGATGTAACTTGGACGTTCTTTCTGAATACGTTCAAGAAAAGTATCTGGGTGTGAGGTATCTGGATGAGAAGAAAAGGGAATTCATGTCTCTTACCCAAGGGAGCATGTCAGTGGCTGAGTACGAGGTTCAGTTTGTCCGACTCAGTCAGTACGCACCTGAGCTTATCCCTGATGAGCGGGAGAGGTGTGAACGTTTCCGTTATGGATTGGTGACGGAAGTAAAGACTTATATGCTGGCTGCTGAGTACACAGATTTTGATGTGCTGGTTGGAAGAGCAAAGGACATTGAGTTGAATTTGAGTTTATCTTCTAGAGGTGCTGGTTCTAGTGCTGGTAAGCGAGCTGCTGAGGATAGTTCCGGTGGCGGACGGAACAAGAGAGGACGTGATCGGAAGTATCAGTCTTCGGCTAGGCGAGGTGGTGGAGGGCAAGGTGCGCCTGTTCAGGGGGACAAGGCAAGAGCTGATCCGAACACATGTTGGACATGTGGATCGCGTGGCCATTTGAGGCGTGATTGTCCTCGAGCAGCGAGGGAGGTGCAGGCTCCGATTGTGGCGACTGGTAACTCATGCTGGAATTGTGGTTCGGCGGATCACATGAGGAGGGAGTGTCCTCTGTTGGCCGGTGGTGGCCAAGGACGTGCTCCTGGAGTTGTTGCACCGCAGAGAGGTCGTGGGCGTGGCCGTGGTAATTTCCAGCGTAGAGAAGAGGGTGGAAGGAATGTGGCTCATGTTGTAGCTGTTCAGCCTGAGGGTGGTGGTCAGGCCAGAGTGTATGCTCAGAGGGAGGGGAGGAATGACACGGATGTGATCGCAGGTACATTCACTTTGCAATTCTTGTCATTACTTTCCTTGATTGATTCTGGATCTACACATTCATACATATTGTGTGAGCATGCTGAATTGCTTGGTTTGCCTGTTGAGTCTTTGGATGTTGGTATGCGTGTCACTAGTTCTTTTGGCGAGACTGTTGTGACTCGAAAGTTTTATAGAAGATGTCCCTTGGTTGTGCAAGATCATGTTTTTCATGTTGATCTTATGGAGTTGCCTTTCTATGGTTTTGATGTAATCCTTGGTATGGATTGGCTTGTTGAGCATCGAGCTGTAGTAGATTGTGTGAATAAGCGAGTTTCGTTGAAGCTTGCGGATGATTATGAGGTAGTGGTGGTTGGTGAGAATGTTAAGTTTCTTGCCAATGTGGTGTCTACATTAGAGGCGAGCCGGATGCTGAGGCAAGGTTGTGAAGCTTATCTCGCTTTTGTGATGAATCCTAGTTCTAAGGAGTTGCGTGTGCAAGATATCAGGACGGTGCGAGAGTTTCCTGGTGTGTTTCCGGAGGAGTTGCCGGGGTTGCCTCCTAATCGCGAAGTGGAGTTTGGGATTGAGTTGTATGAAAACACAACTCCAGTGTCCATTACTCCTTATCGAATGGCACCTAAGGAGTTGAAAGAGCTGAAGACGCAACTACAGGAGTTGCTTGATCGTGGTTTCATTCGGCCAAGTGTATCACCTTGGGATGCGCCGGTCTTGTTTGTAAAGAAGAAGGATGGCACTATGAGAATGTGCATTGATTACTGTCAGCTTAACAAGTTGACTATCAAGAATCGGTATCCATTGCCGAGAATTGATGATCTTTTTGATCAATTTCGGGGAGCGGCTGTGTTCTCTAAAATTGACTTAAGGTCAGGGTATTACCAACTGAAGGTGAAGGATGGGGATGTGCCAAAGACAGCTTTCAGAACGAGGTATGGGCATTATGAGTTCCTTGTGATGCCGTTTGGTTTGACGAATGCTCCTGCAGCTTTTATGGACATGATGAATAGAGTGTTCCACGAATACTTGGATAAGTTTGTGGTGGTGTTTATTGATGATATCCTCGTGTACTCGCGTACTGAGGAGGAGCATGAAGGGCATTTGAGAATTGTGTTGCAAGCTTTGTTGGAGAATCAGCTTTATGCTAAGCTGAGCAAGTGCGAGTTTTGGCTTAGAGAAGTGGTGTTTCTTGGTCATGTGGTTTATGCTGAAGGGATTCGTGTTGATCCTCAGAAGATTGAGGCGGTGATGAATTGGAAGCCTCCTAAGTTTGTTCATGAAGTCCGTAGTTTCCTGGGTTTGGCAGGATATTATCGGAGGTTTGTGGATGGGTTTTCAAAGATTGCTGCACCTTTGACGAAGTTGTTGCAGAAGGATGTTAAGTTTGAGTGGACGGAAGCGAGACAGTTGGCTTTTGAGAAGCTAAAGGCAGCTTTGACGCAAGCTCCTATCTTGGTTCAACCTAAATCAGGGAAAGAGTTTGTGGTGTATAGTGATGCGTCCTACGTTGGTTTGGGATGTGTGTTGATGCAAGAGGGTAAGGTGGTGGCTTATGCATCGCGACAGTTGAAGGTGCATGAGCGCAATTATCCTACGCATGACATTGAGTTGGCTGCGGTGGTTTTTCCTTTGAAAATCTGGAGACATTATCTGTATGGTGAGAAGTGTACTGTGTACACGGATCACAAGAGTTTGAAGTATCTGATGTCTCAGAAAGAGTTGAATCTTAGGCAACGACGTTGGGTAGAGTTGCTTAAGGATTATGATTTGACAATTGAGTATCATCCGGGTAAGGCTAATGTTGTAGCGGATGCCTTGAGTAGGAAGGTAGCTGTTGAGTTGAGGGCTATGTTTGCCAGTTTGAGTATTTCACGTGATGGTGGTCTTGTGGCTGAGTTGCAAGTGAAACCATCTTTGGTTCAGTTGATTAAGGAAAAACAGTTGTTGGATGATTCTTTGGTGCCACATGTTCAGGATATTGCGGAGGATAGGCCTTCGGATTTCTGTTTTAATGATGATGGGGTTTTATGCTTTGGGAGTCGGATAGTAGTGCCCAATGATGCTGATTTGAGGCGTGCTATTCTGACTGAAGGTCATAGTAGTCCTTTTGCTATGCACCCTGGTAGTACTAAGATGTATCGTGATCTTCGTGGTGAGTACTATTGGGTAGGTTTAAAGAAGGATGTTGCTGAGTTTGTAAGCAAGTGCATGGTGTGTCAGCGAGTTAAGGCTGAGCATCAGTTTCCTTCAGGGTTGTTGCAACCGTTGAGAATTCCTGAGTGGAAGTGGGAAAGGATTACCATGGATTTTGTGTCTGGTTTGCCTTTGTCGCCATCGAAAAAGAATTCGGTGTGGGTGATTGTGGATCGCCTGACAAAGTGTGCGCATTTCTTGCCTGTGCATACTACGTACACTTTGGATAAGCTTGCGGAGCTGTACATTGCTGAGATTGTGCGGCTGCATGGTGTGCCTAAGTCGATTGTGTCGGATAGGGATCCGAGGTTTACATTGCGTTTCTGGCAGTGTTTGCATCAGGCTTTGGGTACACGGTTGAATTTCAGTACGTCTTATCATCCGCAGTCGGATGGACAGTCTGAGCGTGTTATCCAGGTTTTGGAGGATATGTTGAGGTGCTGTGTGATTGAGTTCCAGGGCTCTTGGGAGAAACATTTGCCTTTGGTTGAGTTTGCCTATAATAACAGTTATCAGGCAAGTATTCAAATGGCACCTTATGAGGCTTTGTACGGGAGGAAGTGTAGGACTCCTCTTTGTTGGGCTGAAACGGGTCAGAAGTTGGTTTCGATGCCAGCTTTGCTGAAAGGAACTACCGAAAAGGTGAAGCTTATTTGTGAGCGTCTGAAGGCGGCTTCTGATCGGCAAAAGTCTTACGCGGATTTGAAGCGTAAGGAGATTGAGTATACGGTGGGTGATCGTGTGTTTTTGAAAGTTTTGCCTTGGAAAAAGGTGATGAGGTTTGGCCGAAAGGGTAAGTTGAGCCCTAGGTACATTGGACCATATGAGGTGAATGAGCGTGTGGGTCCTGTTGCGTACAAGTTGAGGTTACCGCAAGAGTTGGAAAAGATTCATGATGTGTTTCATGTTTCTATGCTTTGGAAGTATAGATCGGATCCTTCACATGTGATGCCTGTGGAAGAAGTGGAATTGAAATCCGGATTTGACCTATGATGAGGAACCGGTGAAGATTCTGGATTCGGATAATAAGGTTCTTCGAGGCAAGACCATTGAGTTGGTAAAGGTGTTGTGGAAACATCGTGGTGTTGAAGAAGCCACGTGGGAGCGAAAGGATGACATGTTGAAGCAGTTTCCGTACCTCTTTCCTTCAGGTAAATTTCGAGGACGAAATTTCTTTAGGGGGGAGAGTTGTAACACCCCAATTTTGGGCTTAGAAGTTTTGGGTTTGGACCGGATCGGTCGGGTTGCGGTTCGAATATAAAAGGGTGATTTTAGGAAAGCCTAGTTCGGGATGTGTTAAAAATATGGAAAAATATCTTAAAATCCTCTTTTATTATATATAAGAGAGTGGTGAAATCAATTTTACAAAATGGAGTTTCGAAATGTGACATTTCAAGTTAGTGACTAAAATGTAATTTTTGAAAAGTTGGTGACTGTTTTAAAAGGATTGAAACTTTGAATCTTTAAGGAGCTAATTTACCCAAGAAGAGTTTTCTCCAGATTTTTCTTAATATTAAAGATTTATTTAATGATTTTTAATTAAAGGAAAAAGGAGGGAAAAAGATATTTTGTTATCATAACTAACTTTTCTCAAAATTTTCCATTTCTTTTCTCTCAACTTTTCTCTCAGCCCAAACACTTTTCCCCAGCCAATTTTCCTCTGATTTTAACATCTAAAGATGAGATTTCAATCTTCAATTGATCTCTAATCATTTCTACATCAAAACCTTAGCATTTGCTTATTGAATTTTCAAGGATCTTGATTTCAAACAAGGAGAAACTCACATTTAGAGGTATGAACGTCCTTCTCCTCTAAATACTCAGTTCTTTACTGAAATTCCCAAGTTCTCAATCCTTGATTTGTGTTTTATTAAAGGTTTTTGGTGATATGATCTTGAAATTGGCTTAAAATGCAAGTTTTGGATTTAATTTTGATTAAATTCGTACTAAATGATTGGGCTCTGTTTTGAGATGTTTTCTTGATGTATTTTGGATGTATAATTGATGAGAAATTGAGGTTTAGTCAATGCAATCCCGAATAGGTTGATTTTCCTAAGTTTTGCTTGTGTTAGTGGTGGTTTTTGGGGTGATCTTGATGTTCTGTTATAGCTGGAGGTATAAGGATGTGTTTAGATCCTTTTTGGATGTTATTTGATGTATAAGAATGTTTGGAGTTGATGGATCTTGGCTGGGTAATGTTGTAGAGGTGTTTGGATGTGATTTCGATTGTGTTTGGTAGCCGAAATGTGAGTGTTGAGGAGAGCAGCGAGTTTAGGTGTTTTGGTTGAGGGTATTAATGCATGATGGTGCATTAATCTACTGTTTTGATGTGTTTAAAACAGGGGAGTCATCAACGGATCCTTGTGGTGTTGATCCGGAAGCTTGATCGGTGTTTCGGCAAGTGGCGAAACGGAATCGGTGAGTGGAATTTGGTTTTCGGCTTTGAAACCAATGTTTTGGAGGTTTTGGGAGCTTAGTTTAAGTCTAAACAACTTAGCTAAGCTCAAGAGTAAGTTTTCGGAAAAACTCTCTTGTTGATGAGCCATGTGTTGGTTGAATGCAAAGTGATTTGTTTGCATGTTTAAATTCTGTTTTGAAAGCATATTTTAGCATGTTTATTGCTGGTTTTATAAGCCATGTGTTGAAGGATGCTCAAGGTAAGAGATCCTTGTTTTGTACATTGATAAATGTGGTTTTAATGCATAGTGATGCATGATGACTAATGGCTTTGTTAATGCTTAAAAACAGTGGATTATTGTTGTTAAATGATGTATATTGGCAAGTGATGTCTTGGTTTAAAAGTACTTGAATCGGATATAGTTAGCCGGCTATAGGATTGGGTGCACCGTGAATAAAGTCGCCTTGGATGTTGAGGGGTTGTGATTGTACCGTAGACTCCATCCAAGTACACTAACGAGATGGTTAAGAACACCATGGTGGTTAAAAGTCCATGGGTGGGTCTTGTGTTAAGGTCACAATGGTGGTTTAAAGTCCATGTGTGCACCTTGTGTATTGTAAGATCACAATGGTGGTTAAAAGTCCATGTGTGGATCTTGTGTTGTATGTCTCGTGATCTCGTTAGTGATGTTATACAACTACCAATGAGTGATGTGGAGGGGTTGTGATTGTACCATAGTCTCCATCATGGGTGTTGAGGGGTTGTGATTGTACCATGCTCCACCTTGATATTGGTAGTGTGTATGAAGCGTGTGGGACAACGCTTGTAATCCGCGTATCCGATTGTCGATTGTGTTTGAATTGGAAAATGGTTGTGATTATCACTTGTAAGCCAATATGACATGTTGATGATTTGAAGCATGAAATGCTTGGTTTATATGCATATGTGCATGAATAAATGATGTTTGAATCAAAGGCTTTGAAAGGTGTTTCTACTAATGCATTGTTGTGATGTTTTAAAATGAGCATTCCTCACTAAGCTATAAGCTTACGCTCTCTCTCTTTCTTAAACCAATAATGCAGAGCATTGAAGTGCTTAAAGGGGCAGCAAGGTGGTCAAGAATCTAAGTGGAAGCTTAAGCTCATGTATGGTGACTATTTCCAAAACTTGTTTAGCTTTTGGCATTTGGCAATGGGGACCTAATTTGTGTTTTTGGGAGATGTTTTGGACTCCCTAAGTTGGTTTTATGCTTTTGATAATGATGGAACATGTAAATGGCCTCTTGGTATTCGGTTTTGGTGGATTGATGTTTGCATGATTTCTAATATAGGATGTATGCCTATAGAATTGGGATTTTCCTTAATTGATGCCATGATTGAGATTGGATGATGCTGCTATGTTCCTTAAGTATATATTGACTTACTGGTATGATTTGAGGGTTATTGGAATGTGTTTGATTGGTTGAAAGTGATTTAAACCAGAAAAAAATCTGCAATCTGGGCAGCCTGTTTCGGAACAGGTGCTACTGTTTCGGAACAGAGGGCCTGAAATGGCCTAGGCGTTTCGAAACGGGTAGAGCCGTTCCGGAACAGATTTGCCACTGCCAAGCCTTGTTCCGCAACGAGTTTCGGAACGGTCCCGCATTTCGGAACGGTTCAGTCCTGTTCCGGAACACGCGACCTTTGGGCACTGAAATTCAGGGGTTTGTCTGCTGAAGGTTCTGAGTCTTGGTTAGAAAGCACCAAGAGAATCTTGAGTCAAATGAACTGCAATGAAGTGCAGAAGATGGGCTGTGTAGTATCTTTGCTACAGGATGATGCGTATACCTGGTGGACAACCACTATCTCTGGAATGGAGGATGCTGATGTAACTTGGACGTTCTTTCTGAATACGTTCAATAAAAGGTATCTGGGTGTGAGGTATCTGGATGAGAAGAAAAGGGAATTCATGTCTCTTACCCAAGGGAGCATGTCAGTGGCTGAGTACGAGGTTCAGTTTGTCCGACTCAGTCAGTACGCACCTGAGCTTATCCCTGATGAGCGGGAGAGGTGTGAACGTTTCCGTTATGGATTGGTGACGGAAGTAAAGACTTATATGCTGGCTGCTGAGTACACAGATTTTGATGTGCTGGTTGGAAGAGCAAAGGACATTGAGTTGAATTTGAGTTTATCTTCTAGAGGTGATGGTTCTAGTGCTGGTAAGCGAGCTGCTGAGTATAGTTCCGGTGGCGGACGGAACAAGAGAGGACGTGATCGAAAGTATCAGTCTTCGGCTAGGCGAGGTGGTGGAGGGCAAGGTGCGCCTGTTCAGGGGGACAAGGCAAGAGCTGATCCGAACACATGTTGGACATGTGGATCGCGTGGCCATTTGAGGCGTGATTGTCCTCGAGCAGCGAGGGAGGTGCAGGCTCCGGTTGTGGCGACTGGTAACTCATGCTGGAATTGTGGTTCGGCAGATCACATGAGAAGGGAGTGTCCTCTGTTGGCCGGTGGTGGCCAAGGACGTGCTCCTGGAGTTGTTGCACCGCAGAGAGGTCGTGGGCGTGGCCGTGGTAATTTCCAGCGTAGAGAAGAGGGTGGAAGGAATGTGGCTCATGTTGTAGCTGTTCAGCCTGAGGGTGGTGGTCAGACCAGAGTGTATGCTCAGAGGGAGGGGAGGAACGACACGGATGTGATCACAGGTACATTCACTTTGCAATCCTTGTCATTACTTTCCTTGATTGATTCTGGATCTACACATTCATACATATTGCGTGAGCATGCTGAATTGCTTGGTTTGCCTGTTGAGTCTTTGGATGTTGGTATGCGTGTCACTAGTTCTTTTGGCGAGACTGTTGTGACTCGAAAGCTTTATAGAAGATGTCCCTTGGTTGTGCAAGATCATGTTTTTCATGTTGATCTTATGGAGTTGCCTTTCTATGGTTTTGATGTAATCCTTGGTATGGATTGGCTTGTTGAGCATCGAGCTGTAGTAGATTGTGTGAATAAGCGAGTTTCGTTGAAGCTTGCGGATGATTATGAGGTAGTGGTGGTTGGTGAGAATGTTAAGTTTCTTGCCAATGTGGTGTCTACATTAGAGGCGAGCCGGATGCTGAGGCAAGGTTGTGAAGCTTGCCAATGTGCTGTCGTAGTTCGGGTCAACCGTCTAGACCGGGCTAAGGGGGTTACAAGATTGCAAAACCTTGGCATCGGTTTTGTTTCCACCTAAGTGTCCTCCATATGGTGAAGCATGGCAGTGGTGAAGCACAGCTTCCTGCTCATCCTGTGGTACACACTTCATAATAATTTGATCTGCACCATGTTTGAAAAGAAGAGATTCATCCCAATAATAATGTTTTGCATCATTTTGGAACCTTTTCCTTGCTTGGTAATTAAGTTCAGGAGGTAATATTCCGCTAGCTGTGTAATTAACGAAATCAGCATACCAAGGAAGTTCAGAAAACTTACCTGCCGCCATGGCTGTCGCGGCAGTGCTTGTGGCAACAAACAGCTGCTCGTCAGGGAAAGTCTCCAGTATGTGGGTCTTGTCTGTCGGTAGACTTTTTCTCATCTCTAATCTTGACAAGTGGTCTGCAACTTGGTTCTCTGTTCCCTTTTTATCCTTGATTTCAATGTCAAACTCTTGCAGCAGCAGAATCCAACTTATCAGTCTAGGTTTTGCATCTTTTTTTGCGAACAGATACTTCAGTGATGAGTGATCTGTGTGGACCACCACCTTTGTTCCAAGTATGTATGAACGGAACTTTTCAATCGAGAACACCACTGCTAATAGTTCCTTTTCTGTTGTGGTGTAGTTCACTTGGGCATCGTTTAGTGTTTTGCTGGCGTAATAGATTACGTGGAATAGCTTGTCCTTCCTCTGCCCAAGTGGTGCCCCTACAGCGTCACTGGCATCACACATAATTTCAAATGGCAGACTCCAGTCTGGTGGCTGTACAATTGGGGTTGTTACCAGCTTTTCTTTCAGGATTCTGAATGCCTCAGTACATTCAGTATTGAAGTCAATGGGACGATTCTGCTCCAGTAGGTGGCATAAGGGCTTGGTAATCTTCGAAAAAATTGCAATAAACCCTCGATAAAACCCAGCTTTTCAATCACTTCTATATTCGCTCTGTCGACCTCTATGCCGCGGCAGCTTACCTTGTGGCCTAGGACTATCCCCTCATCCACCATGAAGTGACATTTTTCCCAGTTTAATACCAAGTTTGCTTTCTCGCATCTTTCGAGCACCTTCTGTAGGTTGCCTAAACAGCCTTCAAAACTGTCCCCAAAGATGGAAAAATCGTCCATGAATATTTCCAGGAAGTCCTCCACCATGTTAGAGAATACCGCCATCATACACCTATGGAATGTTACTGGTGTATTGCAGAGTCCAAATGCCATTCTCCGGAAAGTATAAGTGTCGTATAGGCAAGTGAAAGTCGTTTTCTCTTGATCCTCCTGTGCAATAGCTATCTGATTATAACCTGAGTAACCATCAAGAAAATAATAATAAGGTTTCCCCGCTAATCTATCAAGCATTTGATCAATAAAAGGTAGGGGGAAATGGTCTTTCCGGGTAGCTTTGTTAAGCTTTCGGTAATCTGTACAAAGCCTCCAACCGGTCACAGTCCTGGTTGGGATTAGTTCGTTCTCTTCATTGGTCACCACGGTTATTCCTCCCTTTTTAGGAACACACTGCACCGGGCTCACCCACTTACTATCCGAGATGGCATAAATTATCCCAGCGTCAAGCCATTTGATAATTTCTTTTCGTACCACTTCTCGCATAACGTCATTTAAGGGTCTCTGAGCATCAATGGTCGGTTTATGATCATCCTCTAGGAGAATTTTGTGCATACATAGTGCCAGACTGATGCCTTGGATATCAGCTATCGTCCATCCAATAGCCTTTTTATGCTGCTGCAACATCCCTATCAGCTGATGTTCCTGTTTCTGCATTAACTTGGAAGAGATGATTACGGGCAACGTATCATTTAAACCAAGGAAAACATATTTAAGCTGCCCTGGCAAGGGCTTAAGGTCTAAAACAGGTGGTTCTACAGTTGAAGGCTTTTGGATTATATGTTCATTCGAGGTATAGTTTAGGGGCTTGAATAACTTACCTGGACGATTTCCTATCCAGTTTACCTCCTCATGACCTTTAGTGTCAGATATGTCTGAATCTGAGGAGATGCTATCGTCGTCGCTGCCGTGACAATCTTCCAGATGGCTGTTGTGGCAGTGACCAAATTTAATGTCATGGCAGCTCGACCTGATGCAGGGTTGGTCAAGGATTACTTCAGTGATAGCTTTGCATTCTTCTTCTGCATCAGCATGTTTGATTGCCTGGAGAACATTGAGCTTGATCTCTTGATCATTTACTCTCATTGTAAGTTCTCCCTTCTTTACATCAATCAGTGATCTGCCTGTGGCTAGGAAGGGTCGCCCTAGGATGATTGTGCATTCTCATCTGCTTCACAATCTAAAACGAGAAAGTCAGTAGGAAAAATGAACTTATCCACTCTTACCAGAATATCTTCGATCTTCCCTTCTGGTTGTACGTAAGAGCGGTCTGCCAGCTGCAGCATAACTGTCGTGGGTCGTGCTCGTCCAATACCTAATTTCTGAAATACAGACTTTGGCATTAAATTAATACTAGCACCTAGATCACAAAGTGCCTTACCCACGAATTTATCACCGATTATGCACGGTATGATGAAACTCCCAAGATCCTTCTTTTTCTAGGGTGGATGCCTGTGCAGAATAGTCATGCATCCTTCTGTCATTTTTACCGTTTCGAATTCCCCAAGTCTGGATCTTTTCAACATAGCATCCTTGAGAAATTTCGCATAACCGGACATCTTCTTGATGGCCTCTAACATCGGTATATTGATGTGAACCTACTTAAAAATATCATAGATCTTTTTGAGCTGGTACTCCTGTTTCTGCTTTTGTAATCGTTGTGGAAAAGGGGGTGGAGGACGGTAATCTTCAAATCATCCTTCACATGGTATTCGAATCTGAGGAGGTTTAGGTTCTTCATCGTTCTTGTCTTTCTCCTCTGTCCCTTCTGCTGTCGTGACAGGTGTGGCGGCAGCAGGTTGTTTATCGACTGCCGGGGCAGTGTTCACGGCAGATGATTCTAGGGCTGGTTCCTCAATTGGTACAGCTTTCATCTCCAGCCCTGGCAGTTGTTTCCCACTTCTAGTTGTAATGACTTTACACTGCTCATGTGTGGGTTGTCTAGCGACCTCAGTATCGCTAGGTAATCCTCCATTCTGCCTTGGCTTAATATGCTGGGAAACCTGACCCATCTGTGTCTCCAGTGATTTCAGTGTAGCTTCATGGTTAGTCATTCTCATCTTTGTTTTATCCATGAACGACTCAGTCTTTATGACGAAGTGATCCATGTTTTCCATGTAAGCTCATGTCTAGGACATAAATGTGGCCAATGTCTGCTCCAGTATACTAGGTGCGGCTGCTGTTGCGGTTGCTGTCGTGTCATAATTTTGGGTGCTCCCTGATTTTGAGTGTTCTGCACTTGAGGATTCAGTGCGTTGTTTGGGTTACTCTAGGAGAACTTGGGGTCTTTCCTCCAGTTGGGATTGTAATTGTTGGAATCGTAATTTCTTGGCTTGTTATAGTTTCCAACATACATCCCTTCCTCTAGCTGTAGCGGGCAGTTTTCCGAACTGTGATTCCCACTGCAAGTTTCACATACCTCTTCTGCAGAGTAGATAGGTTTTGAATCTTTCTTTAACAAATTTTCTACTACCTTTCTGAGGTATGCAACCTGTGTCTGTATGGAATTTTCGGCTTCATAGTCCTTCACAGCTAACACTCGTTTACCTCTTCTTACTGTGGGAAATTGCTCTTCATTCTTTGCTAGATTTTCCAATACTACCATGGCTTCGTCTGGATCTTTATCCAACAACATTCCATTTGCTGTTGAATCTATTCTCATCCGGGTATGTGTGTTGGCAGCATTGTAAAATTTTATGACTTGATTCCAAACGGGGATTTCGTGCATCGGGCAATTCCTCAGAAGAGTGGTAAACCTGTCCCATGCCTCGTGCATTGGCTCGTCATCTTCCTGTTGAAAAGTGGCAATTTCATTACGTAATCGCTCAGATAAATGGGAAGGATTAAAACGAGATAAAAATTCACGAGTGAGATCTGCCCAAGTTAGTATTGAACCCGACGTTAGTTTATTCCACCAAGTTTTCGCTCTGTCCCTCAGTGAATGAGGAAATAACCGAAGCCTCAGTATCTCCGGATTTACTCCTGGTAATCTAAACTATCCACAGATTTCTTGGAACGTTTTTAGATGTTCTCTGGCATCCTCTATAGCAGCACCACTAAATTGGCCAGCAGAATTTATCATGCTGAACATCACAGGTTTCAGCTCGAAATTTTCAGCTTCCACATGCGGCAGGGTGGTCTCTAGTTCCACATGATCGTTGATCATGTATTCACGGCATGACCGTCGTGAGGCCATGGCAGCGGCAGGCTATCCGTTTCCTTCATCCACGATAGGATCTTCGAGATTCCTTGGGTTGTTCCTCCCGTTATGCATAGCTTCTAACTATTCCTCAAGATAATCGTTTCTGGCTATCAAAAGATGGACTCGGTTCCTGAGATTGCACGAGCGTTCGATTTCAGGGTCTAGTTTATACTCAGGTTCTTTGCCTCGTCTAGATCTGTGCATAAGCAAACGAAAAACCTTGTGAAAAGCACAGGGGAATAATCCCAATAAAAACAGAAAAATTAAAAACAAAGTGCAGTAAAAGTAGGGTAAAGATATGTTGCCAGTCCCCGGCAATGGCACCAAAAACTTGTTGCGTGTAAAATAGTCTATCGCAATAGAGTGCAAGTGTACACGACGCAAGTAGTAAAGTGCTACACGAAGTATCGAATGTAGAATCCACAGGGACTTGAAATAGCTTTATCCTCGAATTGCTGCACAAGAGAGAAAGAAGAGAGTTTAAATTTTTGGGAATTGATAATGAAAAATATTGAATATAAATTAACGAAGTTTTTAGGGTTAAGAAATAGGTCGGTATTGATTTGTTCGGTAGTGCAGGTGTGGCACTGTATAGAACTTCTTGTTCTCTCGTCGTCTCTGTCGCGGCAGCACCTGCGGCGGCATCAGTCTGTTGTTGTCGCGGCAGTGATCACACAACTCTGTACTTCAAGCTTGGCAAGAATCCCTGCTATGACTTGTCCTATCCCTAGGTCCAAGTCTGTCGATGAACAAGTCTTAGATGATACCTCCCGGTGTGAATCGAAGGATGAACACCGATGTTGTTGAATTCCTCCTTAGCCACTTAACCTCATCCTATCCCTAGGTCCGAGATAGTTCAACCATAAACTGGAGAACCCACACTTATTCCTTTCGTATACTTAACTCTCCCGATATTAAGTAAATAAATAATCTCACAATGCTCTCCCGATACTATTGTAAGATGTTGAAAACCAGAATAAGCAAACTTGAAGTTTATTTTATTGAACAGAAAATTCCTAAAAACAGTACAATCCTTGCAACTACTTTACAGAATCAACCCTTAGCCCTAGGGAAAGTTTAGAACATGATGAGAAGGGGGAAAACGACTAGGGTTTTGGGGAAGACGGCTAGAGAGGAGATATCCTTTTCTAGGTCGAATTACATGATTTTATATAGGCCTTGGGTTCAAATTTTCTAATAAGGTAAGAATAAAAGTTTAAACTAAAGTACAACTCTAATTAAGATTAAATCTCCAGAGAATATGCCTTTAATTCATCCTCTTTTCTTGCTTTGGGTTACTTTCTTGAACTTTGGGCTTGGCCTTAATTCTGATCTAGGGCTCAGAAAAATATAGGAGTGGCCCACGATAGACCGGCTTAAATTCCTCTATCTGTCGAGCTCCACTTTACTTTTCCCTTCACCATTTCTGTCGTCATTGGCTGCCACAGCAGGGGCCATGGCAACATCCTTCTTCTTGACTCCAGTCCTGTGTTCCAGCTCTGCTCCTTCGCTGTCCTAAGTCTGCCACATCAGCTACCTGCAAAAATAGCCAAAATTAGTAGCAATTGTGCTATTTTATATAATTGTGATGTATATGTGAAATCTATCCTAAATGCAATGAATTATTCTTGAATGCAACAGAAATATGGGTTTATAAGGGGTAAAAGGTAGAACTTTTGCACACTCAACAGAGATCCTAGAAGAGTGTTGATCAATTTCCAAGTCAAGCCATGGAATCTACCTCCGGGCCAAGCATGTACGAGTCATAATCTACCACCAAACCACCCTTCATCAATGGGGATAACTATCCTTATTGGAAGAACCGAATGCGCCTCTTCATCAATTCAAATGATTACACCATATGAGATGTGGTAGAAGATGGACCAATCATTCCCATAAAGAGAGATGAAGAAGGAGGGCTTGTTCCAAAGAAGAAGGTAGAGATGATTAAAGAGGATGAGAAGAGATTGCAAATGAATGACAAAGCCTTGCACATGCTATTTTGGTCACTCGGGCCGGACATTTACTCCAATGTGTCATCGATCACAAGTGCCAAAGAAGTGTGGGACACTATTGAGACTACTTACGAAGGAAAAAGTAATGTAAATGAGACGAAAATCGGGATCCTCAATCTTAGTTACGAGAACTTCAAGATGGAGGTCGATGAGACCGTTACGAAGAAAGTTGACCACTTCTCCATCATCATGAATGGTTTAAAGGGCTTCGGAGAGATCATCCCCGAAGATAAGCTAGTCCGGAAGCTACTCTATTCACTTCCCGAATCATGGGATGGGAAGAGAACCACAATCATCGAGGCAAAGAATTTAAAGACCTTGAAGCTCGATGAGTTGGTAGGATCTCTCCTTACTCATGAGATCATGAAACAAGGGAAAGAAGAAGAGAAGAGAAAAGAAGAGAGAAGAGTAGTCAAACAAGAGGTAGAGAAGAAGAAACAAGGAGTTTCTCTCAAAGCCTCTCTACCACAAGAGTAGAGCACTTCTAGTGGGGAAGAAGAGTTTGAAGAATTGGCTATAATAGCCAAAAGATTCTCAAGGTTCATGAAGTCCAATCGTGGTAGAAAGTTCTCAAGAAGAAAAGACTCCAGAATAAGAACAAAGAAGAAGAGAAAGGCTAATTCATTTGCTATAAGTGCAAGAAGCTAGGTCACATTCGCATTGATTGCCCTCAACTAAAGAAAAAGAGCTTTGAGAAGAAGAAGAAACTCAAGGCTCAAGTAGCAACTTGGAGTTATGAGGAGTCATCATCCGAGGATGAGGAGCATGAAGTGGTTAACCTTTGCCTCATGGCCCTTGAGGAGGAATCTATGGTAAAATCTAACTCATCATCTCTTACTTTTGATGAACTATATGATGCCTATGGTGAGTTGCAAGAAGTTTACGATGAATTGGTTGAAAAATATAAATAGTCTATTTTGAAAAACAAGAAAAATATTTCTGATTTGAAATCTCAAAATGAGTCTCTTTCAAAAACCAATTCCAAATTGGAAAAGAAGGTTTTTATACTTAATAAATCTTTCAAATGAGCTTAAAAAGAAAAATTCTTATTGATGAAAAACTTCTTTCCGATTTTCAATATTAACACACTAAGGAAGTGGATAATCTTAAAACTTCTATTGCTATTGGGAAAAATGGTTTTAACAAGGGTAGTTCTTCAAAAACCCAATATGTAAAGAGAAAGAATTTTAACTACAAACAAAGTGGCTCTCAAAGGCATTATAGATCTAAGAGGATTAGAAGTGTATGGGTTCCTAAGGAACTTGTAGCTTTAAATAATATTGTTGCTATTTCATATTGGATTCCTAAGGGAACAAAGTTTTTGAGAGCTAACACTTATGGACCCAAAATGGTTTGGGTACCAAAATCAAAGAACTAATCTTTGTTTGTAGGGGGCATTGCTACAAGGCCAAAACATTAAGTCAATACACATGGTACCTTGATAGTGGATGCTCAAGACACATGACCGGAGACAAGAGTAGATTCATAGAGCTCAAGCCAAAGTATGGTGGAGTGGTAACTTTCGGTGACAACTCCAAATGCCATATTGAGGGAATTGGCAATCACTCATCCATTCTTATTGAAAATGTTTTGCTTGTCAATGGTCTTAAACATAATCTATTGAGCATTAGTAAACTTTGTGACAAAGGTTTTGATGTTCATTTTGATAAAAATGGGTGTAAAGTTGTGAACATTAAAACAAACAAAATAATGCTCATTGGTCATCGCATAAGAAACATTTATATGGTGCATTTAGATGACATACATTCATCTCATTCATGTTTAGTTGCACATGATGAGAATGATGCATGGTTGTTGCATAGGAAACTAGGGCATGACATAAGTGTTTTAGAAAAGTTGGTTTCCTAAAATCTAGTTAGAGGTTTCCCCAAACTAAAATTTTTATTAGATAAAATATGTGATGCTTGTGCTAATGGTAAAAAAAGAGAACCTCATTTAAACACATTAATGATGTTTCAACTACTAGGGTGTTACAATTAATCCACATAGATTTATTTGGGCCTATTAGAACTGTGAGATTGGGTGGTAAGTCATATGTATTTGTATTGGTAGATGACTTTTCTAGATACACTTGGGTTCTATTCTTAAGTACTAAGGATGAGGCTTTAGAAAATTTTATCACATTTACAAAAAATTACCCAAAATGATCTTGATCTTAAAATCTCACATATTAGAAGTGATCATGGAACCGAGTTTCAAAATATAGGTTTTGAAGATTTTTATAATGAATTTAGCTATAATTTTTCGAATCCTCGCACTTTTCAACAAAATGGGGTAGTTGAGAGGAAAAATAGAACTTTAGAAGAGGTGGCTAGGACCATGTTTTGTGAAAGCAATTTACCTAAGTATTCTTGGGCAGAAGCCACTAATACGACTTGTTATATTATTAATAGAGTAATGATTAGGCCTATTTTAAAGAAAACACCTTATGAGATTTTGAAATCCAAAAAGCGTAACATTAGCTATTCCCACCCTTTTGGTTGTAAATGTTTTGTTTTAAACAATGGAAAAGACAACTTAGGTAAATTTGATGCTAAAAGTAATTAAGCAATATTTTTTGGGTTATTCCCAATTTCTAAAGCCTACCAGGTATTTAATAAAAGAACTTTGGTTGTTGAAGAGTCTATACATGTTGTTTTCGACGATAACCTCCTTTCGAGGAAGGAATCTTGTGATAATGATGATGTACGGATCATTGAAGCCATTGATGGAGGACAAACATCAAAGGTGGATGAGATTCCAGCCAAAGAAGAGGAAGCACAAGATCAACCTCTTGAAGCCTTGAAGGACTTGGCTCTTGAGGAAGAGGAGGTGACATACCCAAAGGAGTTCAACTATGTCAAAGGTGTTGAAATCTTGGGTGATCCATCCAAGGGGTAACTACTAGATCCTCTCTCAAACTTATGAATCATGTTGCATTCATCTCATGCATAGAGCCTAAAATATCAAAGAAGCATTAAAAGATGATTTTTGGATATTGGCTATGCAAGAACTTAATCAATTTGAGATGTAATGCCCGGGTTTGGGGCCTGGGAGATATCTGGGTTAGGTAGGCCGGTTCGGGTTAAACAAATTTGGGGAAAACGATTTGAATTACCTATTTTAAAGACTTTAAGAGAAAAGGGGAATTTTAAAAAGGGGTCTTTTTGTAAATAAGAAAAAGGTGAGTTTTGAGATGATTTTTTAATTTAATAAAATAAGATATTTAAAAAAAAGGGTCTTTATCCCATCTTCTTCCCCAAAACCCCACTTTTCACGTTAAGCTTTCCAACACCATAGCCAAACTCACTTTTCCACCAAGCTTCATCATTTTTGAAGATTTCAAAGAGGTAAGCACTTGGTTTCACTCCCCTCTTCATTCTAATCTCGTTTTTAACATTATTCTTTCAAGTTTTAGAGATTTTCTCAAGTTTCATCATTTGGGTAAAAAGGGGGTTTTGGAAGGTTTAAGCTTTTTAGTAAAAACAATGTTTTGGGTTAGTAGTAAATCATATTTTAGTGTTAATAAAGTGTTGAAAAGAGGTTCTAATCAATCAAACCCGAAACTATGCTTAGGAGTTGTGTTTGGAGTGAAATTTCTTAAGTTTTTTATTTGAATATGTGGGGAAATGAGACCTGATGGGTTACCAGCTTTGAATTGATGCTTTTAGGTATATTTAGGAGTGTTTTGGATGTTTAAATCGATGGGTTATTGCTTGGCTTTGCTTAAGAGCAGATTTGATAATATTTTGATGGATTTCGGCTTTGTTTTGATTGTACAAATGTGTCGATTGATGGGCTATTTCTATTTAGTGAATTTATGGAAGAATAGGGGAGTAATACTTTGTTTTTGGTTGATTAGAAACATAGGGAGCGAGTTTGGGTCCTTTGGACGCGATACCGGGTGATACGGGGGCGTGGGATCGGTGTTTCGACTTTCGGTTGGGCTCAATCGGTGAGTGGAAATGTTTTGAAGTTTAAAATGTTTCAAAGTGGTTTTGTGGGGGTTTGGGTGGAGCCTTAAGGGCTAACCTAAACCCAAGTGTAAGTTTGCCAAATTTATCTTGTTTCGTTAAGTGTTGGAGTGTGATTATTTGTGTTGTTGTGTGAAATGTGAGTTGCTTTTACTCTCCGTTCTAATGTTGTTGTGTAGTCGTAGTTGATGTCAAGCCTCACGTGATGGTTAGTCGTTAGATACGGTGATGTGTAGTCCCACCGATAGTGACTAGTAGATGAGTACGGTGATGTGTAGTCCCATCGAAAAATGCTAGTTGTTGTGTACGGTGATGTGTAGTCCCACCAGGATGGTTGTGCATGTGCAAACCCTGTCTAGTCTATGCTTGTGTTTGTTACATCTTATACTTAAATGGTTTTGTTTCCAAACTAAGATGTATGTTTTAAAACTGCACCTTGTTGTGTTTTAGGGCTCCGCTCCCTAAGCTTTTAAGCTTACGCTCTCTTTTTCCAACAATGCATATCGTTAGAGGGTTCCGGGCGGCAAGTGGGAAATGGAGGAATTCTTGGAGTTCTTACTAAGTTTAAAGTATGCTTTTTATGTTTGTAATAATGCTTAGACAATGGGAATGCTAGGCTTGTTGTTGTGGATTTGGTGTTCAAACTCCTAAGTCTTGTTATTGTTGATGTTGTTAACTTGTTTAAATGTTAAGCATGTTTTATCGCCTTTTATATCTTGTTTGATGAATTGAGCCTTGTCATGTGTTTGATTGCCTTAAATGAATGTTTCTTGTTTGCCTAAAGTTGTATGCTTGTTTATATGATGATCTAATGCCTGTTTGAGTTGTTTAGGATAGTCCCTTTGTGCTTAAAAATCAAATCTGCAGACTTTTTGTACAGGGCGTATCGATACGCCCAAGGGCAGTATCGATACAGTCCCGTGTTTTTAGGCCTAGCGTACAGATACACGGGGGCGTATCGATACCCCATTTGCTCTCTGGAAATATAAGAAATTGACGAGAAATTGGGGTATCGGTATGGGCCTTAGGCGTACCGATACAGTCTTAGGGTTGACTTTGAGATTTTGACCATTAAAAGCGTATCGATACCAGCCTTGGAGGGTATCGATACAGACTCTCAGAGTTGACTTTGGGAAGGTTGACCGTTGAAGGCGTATCGATACGTTCCTTTGGAGTATCGATACGCCTTGAGCTAAATGGATAAAAATTTGTCTTAAAATGTCAGTTTTGCTCGGATCAAATTAGTGGTTGTTTTTCCGTTGTTTGCTTATCTCATGTAGGGTCAAATAAAGCATTTAGACAAGATAAATTAAAGAAAAAAATAGGGTTGCTAATCGGGTTGAGATCTTAACGGGTTTCGCTTCGGTTTTCCACGTGTAACCCATTTGGTTCGGTCTATTGGCTAGACTGGGACGAGAGGGTTACATTTGGTGGTATCAGAGCCTCGATTACGAGGTGTCCCGGGAAGGTAAGTCAGGTAAGTTGGCTTGTTTGGCTTGGTTGCTATTTCACGGTGTATGAAAGCATGCGTTGCATGTAAAAGAGTCTATCACAATGTAGTGCAAGTGTACACGACGCAAGTAGTAAAGTGATACGTAAGTATCGGATATCGTCTCCATAGGGACTGGGCTAATAGCTTTAACCTTGGATTGTTGCACAAGAAGGGAAAGAAAGAGTTTAATTGTTTGTTACGAAGTAATAAAGAATACTGAAAATAAGAGCTGAAAATTTTCAGAGTAAAGAGTAGGCCGATATTGATTTGCTCAGTAGTGTAGGTATTGCACTGCCTAGGACTTCTCTGTTCTGTCGTAGCGTCTGTCGCAGCAACACCTGCTGCGGCAGTGGTCTGTTGTTGTCGCGGCAGCGAACACACAACTCTGTACTTCAAGCTTGGCAAGAATCCCTAGGTCCAAGTCTATCGATGAACACGTCTTTGACGATACCTCCCGGCGTGAATCGAAGGATGAACACCGATGTTGTTGAATTCTTTCTTAGCCACTTAACCTCGTCCTATCCCTAGGTCTGAGATAGTTCAACCATACACTGGAGAACCCGTACTTATTACTTTCGTATACTTAACTCTGCCGATATTAAGTAAATGTATAATCTCACAATGCTCTCCCGATACTCTTGCAAGATGTTGAAAACCAGAATAAGCAAACTTGAAGTCTAATTTATTGAACAGGAAAAGATCCTAAAACAAATGCAATCCTTGCAACTACTTTACAGAATCAACCCTTAGCCCTAGGGGAAGTTTAGAACATGATGAGAAGGGGGGAAACAACTAGGATTTAGGGGAAGACGGCTAGAGAGTAAGATATCCTTCCCTAGGTCGAATTATATGCCTTTATATAGGCCTTGGGTTCAAGTTTTCTAATATGGAAAGAATACAAGTTTACATTAAAGTACAACTCTATTAAAGACTAAATCTTCAGAGTAGATGTCTTTAATTCGTCCTCTCTTCTTGCTTGGAGTTTCTTCCTTGAACTTTGGGCTTGGCCTTCATTCTGATCTAGGGCTTAGAAAAATATAAGAGTGCTCCACGACAGACCGGCTTAATTTCCTCTTTCTGTCGAGCTCCACTTCACTTCTTCCCTTCACCATTGTTGTCGTCATTGGCTGCAACGGCAGCGGCCATGGCAGCATCCTTCTTCTCGTCTGCAGTCCTGTGTTCCAGCTCTGCTTCTCCACTGCCCTGCGTCTGCTACAACAGCTACCTGCAAAAGTAACCAATTTCAGTAGCAACTGTGCCATTTAATATAACTGTGATGTATGAATGAAATCTATCCTAAATGCAATGAATTATGCTTGAATGCAGGAGAAATATGGGTTAAATAGGGGTAAAATATAGAACTTTTACACACTCAACACACCCCCAAACTTAAGTTTTTGCTTGCCCTCAAGCAAATATTACCTAACTTAATAATAATATTTTTTTTCTTTGGCTTAAATCAGTGAACTCTACATTACCTACCACTTGTATTCTATCAAGAGTAGTACCTTATCGGGCATTTCTGGATTCATTCGGAACCATGCTATAATTCTCGTGAAGTGTGTGTGGGTTTTATGAACACTTATGCATCTAGACTACCTTAGTATACCAGAATAGTTATGTCTACAAACTTGAGGTTATGCCATTTCAATTTTTTCTGGAGGCAATTCTTAGGCTCCTTTAGTTTTTTCTGACTCTTTATTTAACTGCATCTTTTCTGGAGGCAATTCTTAGGCTCCTTTAGTTTTTTCTAACTTAGCTCAAAAATAAATCTCCTAAAATAAGTACAAGGCAGTTTTGCAAGCTATTGAGTCTGAATATTTTTCTTTCTTTCTTGTTTTCCTAGAGCCAGGGATAGGCACCTCTAGGGGCAGTTTCAAGCGGGTAAACATTCCTATTCCAGTGTACTAAAGAAATCTAAACAGCATAAGAGTCACAAAGAGTGTTTTACAGGGTAGAATCATAGCAAGGATCTAAACAGATCCTAAAATTTCCTAGAGGCACTGTCACGACAGCATATGTCGTGGCAGGTAAGTGAAGTTCAAAGACGTAAGCCAAATTTTCATTCATTTTTTTAAGCAAAAATAAACTAAACATTAGACACGATTTCTAAACATAAAGACACGTCATTAATGGAGGGATGCCACCCCCAAACTCAAGGGTTGCATTGCCCTCAATGCATGATGACAAAATAAAGAAAATAAAATAAAAACAACATCACAATTATAACAAAATAGCAGACAGCAAAGATAAGATAAAAAATTAAATTTTTAAGCGTTGTCGTCGCTACTGCTGCTGTTGTTGATCTGAATCTGCCGGTGGGCAGTGACTTTCCTCGTCGATGCCGGCAGATGGCTCGGAGATGCAGAGGTGGTATTTTTCTTGGCTTCCCTCAGAGGCTGGATGCGGGTTGGTGAGATCTGGGGTGGTTTCTCCAGCACCTACACCTCCTAGGAAGAGATGCTGCTGCTGCTACCACTGCTGCTGCTGCTGCTGCTGCCGTTAGATTTCCCTTGGTCGGATGGTCCGACTCCGGTGTTGGGTTTCTGCCGTTTCATCTGGGTGAATTCTTTGGACAGGTTCCTCTTGACAGAGGGCTCTCCATCGGATTCCTCCCAAATTGAGGAAGAGGAGAAACCAACTATGAACTCGTCGAGGTCGGACATGGGCTCTTTTCTCTTTTCTCCCCTGGCAGAGGTTGTGGCAGTGTGGCTGCCACCTGCAGCTGCCGTGGCCGGAGTTGGAGTGGACGCAGCAGATGATGTTCTCGGTGTGGCAGCAGGGGTAGGGGTATGGGCAGGGGTGGGTGTAACCCCCTTAACCCGGCCTAGACGGTTGACCCGAATTAAGAAAGTCACACGGGGAAAACCAAAGTCAACCCGAAAGTCAACCTTGATTAACGACCCTTTTTTTTTCTTTTTAAACTTGTCTAGATACACATTAAGCCTAATGGTGATCACACAAACATCATACCAAAAGATCACAAACATCAGAGGTTAAACAGGGATTCAATTGAACAATTTACAACTTTAGGGACCAAATTGTAATTTCTGATAAATATGAGGACTTAATCCAAATTGAAGTTACCAACTTGAAATTAATCAGGTTTCATGCTTCTCTGTGAAATTTTAGCTCAAAAGGACTTCCCAAACTCATACAATTGCACAAACAAGATTCAGGACCAAAATGCAAACAATTCAAAACACATAACTGTCAATGTCAGCCCCCAACGGTCAACTGTTCCGAAACGGGGGACAACCCGTTCCGAAACGCGGGGCCGTTCCGAAACAGGCTTAGCTTGTTTCGAAACGGGGGTCTGGCAGAGGCTTTTCCGTTTCGGAACGGCCCCTCCCGTTTCGGACGCCTGGGCTCATTTAAGGCACCCGTTCCGAAACGGTAGGTGCTGTTCCGAAACACCCTGCCCAGATTGCTTCATAACATCACTTTAAACATGCAATTACACAACCAAACATGCTCCGAACATCACCAAACTTTGCCAACATGCAATTCCATATAACAACAACATAATAGCATCATCAATTCATCCAAACATCATCACAAGCAAAAAGCCCCAATTCAAAAGGCATGCTTCCTACACAAGCTAGACATTCAAACACCAAACTTGCAAAACAAGCATAAATGGTTCCAAACCAAAACCAGCAAACACATCAACATTTAACATACTTAGGGAGTCTCCAACACCTCCCAAAACATACACATTGGTCCCCCATTGCCAAAACATTCAAAAGCTAAATGCATTTATAAAACCTTCATACTTTGAGCTTCACTTGAACTTGATTGCTTGCCCTTTCTTGCTGCCCTCAAGGTACTCTAACGCTCTGCATTATTGAATTCAGAAAACAAAGAGAGCGTAAGCAAAAGCTTAGTGAGGAAAGCTCTTAAAAACCATTCAATAATGAAATTCAAAACATTTACAAAACATGCTTTAAATCAACCTTTTCACATGCTCAAAAGCATTCTTAACAAGCAATCTCATGCTTCAACATAAACATTAAAACAAGCATCTCATGCTTCTCAATATTCTTAACTTGTCATATTGGCTCAAGTGAAACATTCCATTTATTAAAACAAGTTCAACAACTTTCCCAAGGACTTTTAAACACCTTGGCCCCAAGGACTTTTAAACACCTTGGCCTATGGACTTTTAAACACCATAGAAAGTATCTCATCAAGGACTTTTAAACACCTTGATCCCAAGGACTTTTAAACACCTTGGCCATGGACTTTTAAACACCATGAATGAATCACATCAAGGACTTTTAAACACCTTGATCCCAAGGACTTTTAAACACCTTGGCCTATGGACTTTTAAACACCATAGAAAAGGATCACCTAAGGACTTTTAACCACCTTAGTGTCCACAACATGAACCATCCAAGGACTTTTAACCACCTTGATGTTCATAAGTAACAAGGCTCACTCAAGGACTTTTAACCACCTTAGTGACCTTAACATTTTAAAAACATCACTTGCCAATATACATCATTTTCATCACTTACATCACTGTTTTAAAGCATCAAACCAAGCCATATTCATCATGCATTTAAAAGCATTAAACCACATCATTTCAATGTACAAAAGCAAGGAACTCCTACCTAGAGTTACCTTCAACATATGGCTTACATCAACAGCAAAAACCATGCTAAAACATGCTTTCAAAACAGTATGTAAAACATGCAAATTATCATTTCGCATCACAACAAAGTCATGGCCACCACTAGAGAGAAATTCCGAAAACTTACACTCGAGCTTAGCAAAGTTGTTTAGACTTAAACTAAGCTCCCAAGACATTGGTTTCAAAGCCGAAAACCCATTTTCACTCACCGATTCCACTTCGCCACTTGCCGAAGCACAAATTCAAGCTTCCGGATCAACAACTCTTGGATCCAAAGATGCCTCCCCTGATCAAACACATTAAAGCAGAGGTTTAATGCATCAAAAGCTTCAATGAAAGCACTCAAACTCGCTGCTCTCATTCATACACCAATTTCGGCCACCAAACACAACCGAAATTGCATCCAAACCACTTCTAAACAAAGCCCAGCCATAAACCAGCAAAACCTCACATCCATCAACACCATACAACATCTAAAAACAACCTATTAACATCCTTATACCTCCAGCAACAACAGATCCACAAGATCACCTCAAAAACTACCTTAAAACACAAGCTAAACTTAGGAAACTCAACCTATCCGGGATTGCATTGATCAAAACTCATTTCCTTATCAATTTAGAGATCATTTAACATCAAAAACATCTCTTAAATCACAGATTACTCAGATCTAACGAAAATCATCAAAAATCATCAAAATCTTGCATTATAAGCCAAGATTCATTTCAACACTTTAAAACCTTTAATTAAACATCAATTAAGAGTTGAGAACTTGGGAATTTCAGTAAAGAACTGATAGTTTAGAGGAGAAGGGCGTTCTTACCTCCAAACTTGTGATTCTCCACTTTTTGGAATGAAAATCCTTGAAGAAACAAGAAGCAATTGAAGAGGTTTTGAAGACACAATGATTTGCTATCAATTGAGAGTTGAAAGGAGGAATTTAGGTGAAGAAATCAGATCAAATTCTCTGGAAAAGGTAATGTTTGGTTGGAGAGAAAATGAGAGAAAGAAAATTGGAAAAGTTGGTTAGAAAATCTAAAATAGCCAAAATGGCTTCCCTCCAATTTTAATAACCTTTAAAATCAGAATTTAGACTTAAAATATCTTGGAAAAATCTGGAGAAATCACTTTTGGATTAATAGCTCCTTAAAGATTCAAAGTTTCAACTCTTTATAAAACAGCCACCAAACTTGCGAAAATTACATTTTGGTCACTAGCCAAAATATCAACCTTCCAAAACTCATTTTCCAAAATTGATTTCACAGTTCATCTAATTATATTAAAAGATGATTTTAGAACATTTTTCCATATTTTTAATGCAACCCGAACTAGGCTTTCCTAACTTAACCTCTTAAGATTCGAACAGGACTTTGACCAAACCGGTCAACGCCCAAAACTTCTAAGCCCAAAACCGGGGCGTTACAACTCTCCCCCCCTTAAGAAATTTCGTCCTCGAAATTTACCTGAAGGAAAGAGATAAGGAAACTGCTTCAGCATGTCTTCCTTCCGCTCCCACGTGGCTTCCTCAACACCGCGATGCTTCCACAGCACCTTCACCAACTCAATGGTCTTGCCACGAAGAACCTTGCTATCCGAATCCAGAACCTTCACCGGTTCCTCATCATAGGTCAAATCCGGATTCAGTTCCACTTCCTCCACAGGCATCACATGCGAAGGATCAGATCTATACTTCCGAAGCATAGAGACATGGAACACATCATGGATCTTCTCCAACTCTTGAGGTAACCTCAACCGATACGCGACAGGACCCACTCGCTCAACCACCTCATATGGTCCAATGTATCTAGGGCTCAACTTGCCCTTCCGACCAAACCTCATCACCTTCTTCCAAGGTGAAACCTTCAAGAATACACGGTCACCCACCGCATATTCTATCTCCTTACGCTTCAAATCCGCGTAAGACTTCTGCCGATCAGAAGCAGCCTTTAACCGATCACAAATGAGCTTCACCTTCTCAGTGGTCCCTTTCAACAAAGCCGGCATCGAAACCAACTTTTGACCAGTTTCAGCCCAACAAAGAGGAGTCCTACACTTCCTCCCATACAGAGCCTCATAGGGTGCCATCTGTATGCTCGCCTGATAACTGTTGTTATAAGCAAACTCAACCAAAGGCAGATGCTTCTCCCAAGAACCTTGGAACTCAATCACGCAGCACCTCAACATATCCTCCAAAATCTGAATAACTCGCTCAGACTGACCATCCGACTGAGGATGATAGGAGGTACTGAAATGCAACCTTGTACCCAGAGCTTGATGCAAACACTGCCAAAACCGCGATGTGAACCTCGGATCCCTATCCGACACAATCGACTTAGGCACACCATGCAGCCGCACAATTTCAGCAATGTACAGCTCTGCCAGCTTATCCAAAGAAAACGTAGTATGCACAGGCAAGAAATGCGCACACTTCGTCAGGCGATCCACAATCACCCAAACCGAATTCTTTTTCGATGGAGACAAAGGTAAACCAGATACAAAATCCATGGTAACCCTCTCCCACTTCCACTCAGGGATTTTCAACGGTTGCAACAAACCAGAAGGAAACTGATGCTCAGCCTTAACTCGCTGACACACCAAACACTTGCTCACGAACTCCGCAACATCCTTCTTCAAACCAACCCAATAGTACTCATCACGAAGATCACGATACATCTTAGTACTACCAGGGTGCATAGCAAAAGGACTACTATGACCTTCAGTCAGAATAGCACACCTCAACTCAGCATCATTGGGCACTACTATCCGACTACCAAAACACAGCACACCATCATCATTGAAACAGAAATCCGAAGGTCTACCCTCCGCGATATCCTGAACATGAGACACCAAGGAATCATCCAACAACTGCTTATCCTTGATCAACTGAACCAAAGATGGTTTCACTTGCAACTCTGCCACAAGACCACCATCACGCGATATGCTCAAGCTAGCAAACATGGCTCTCAACTCAACAGCTACCTTCCTACTCAAGGCATCAGCAACAACATTAGCCTTTCCAGGATGATACTCAATCGTCAGATCATAATCTTTGAGCAACTCCAACCAACGCCGTTGCCTAAGATTCAACTCCTTCTGAGACATCAGATACCTCAAACTCTTGTGATCCGTGTACACAGTACACTTCTCACCATACAGATAATGCCTCCAGATCTTCAGAGCAAAAACCACTGCAGCCAGCTCAATATCGTGCGTAGGGTAATTGCGCTCATGCACTTTCAACTGCCGCGATGCATAAGCCACCACCTTACCCTCCTGCATTAGCACACACCCCAAACCAACATAGGATGCATCACTGTAAACCACAAACTCTTTCCCTGATTCAGGCTGAATCAAGATAGGAGCTTGCGTCAAAGCCGCCTTCAGCTTCTCAAAAGCCTGCTGTCTCGCTTCTGTCCACTCATACTTAACATCCTTCTGCAACAGCTTTGTCAAAGGAGCAGCAATCTTGGAAAACCCATCCACAAACCTTCGGTAGTATCCCGCCAAACCAAGGAAACTACGGACCTCATGAACAGACTTAGGAACCTTCCAGCTCATCACCGCCTCAATCTTCTGAGGATCAACACGAATCCCCTCAGCTGAGACAACATGCCCAAGAAAAACCACCTCTCTTAGCCAGAACTCGCACTTGCTCAGCTTAGCATAAAGCTGATTCTCCAACAAAGCTTGCAAAACAACCCTCAAATGCTCTTCGTGCTCCTCCTCAGTACGCGAGTACACGAGGATATCATCAATGAACACCACAACAAACTTGTCCAGGTATTCATGAAACACACGATTCATCATGTCCATGAAAGCAGCAGGAGCATTTGTCAACCCAAACGGCATCACAAGGAACTCATAATGCCCATACCTTGTCCTGAAAGCTGTCTTAGGCACATCCACATCCTTCACCTTCAACTGATAATACCCTGACCTCAAGTCAATCTTAGAGAACACAGCAGCTCCCCGAAATTGATCAAAGAGATCATCAATCCTCGGCAAAGGATACCGATTCTTGATAGTCAACTTGTTCAGCTGACGGTAATCAATGCACATTCTCATAGTGCCATCCTTCTTCTTCACAAACAAGACCGGTGCTCCCCAAGGTGACACACTCGGCCGGATGAAACCACGATCAAGCAACTCTTGCAACTGCGTCTTCAGCTCCTTCAGCTCCTTAGGTGCCATTCTATAGGGAGTAATGGACACATGAGTTGTATTCTCATACAGCTCAATTCCAAACTCCACCTCGCGGTTAGGAGGTAAACCAGGCAACTCCTCAGGAAAAACACCAGGAAACTCCTTTACAACCCTGATATCTTGCACCCTCAACTCTTTAGAACTAGGATTCATCACAAAAGCTAGATAGGCTTCGCAACCCTGCCTCAGCATCCTGCTTGCCTCCAAAGAAGACACAACATTGGTAAGAAACATCACATTCTCACCAACCACCACAACTTCATAATCATCCGCAAGCCTAAGCGAAACACGCTTATTCTCACAATCCACAACAGCATGATGCTCAGCAAGCCAATCCATACCAAGGATCACATCAAAACCATAGAAGGGCAACTCCATAAGATCAACATGAAAGACATGCTCTTGAACAACTAAAGGGCACCTTCTATACAACTTTCGAGTCACAACAGTCTCACCAAAAGAACTAGTGACCCGAACACCAACATCCAAAAACTCAACAGGCAAACCAAGCAATTCAGCATGCTCACGAAGAATATATGAATGCGTAGATCCAGAATCAATCAAAGAAAGCAATGACAAGGACTGCAAAGTAAAGGTACCTGCAATCACATCTGCATCATTCCTGCCCTCTCTCTGAGCATACACCCTCGCTTGGCCTCCACCTTCAGGCTGAATAGCTACAACATGAGCTACCCCTCGGCCACCTTCCTCTCTCCTCTGGAAATTACCACGGCCGCGCCCACGACCTCTCTGCGGTGCAGCAACAACAGGAGCACGCACCCGCTCACCAGCCAACCTCGGACAATCTCGCCTGATATGGTCCGCAGAACCACAGTTCCAGCACCCATTTCCACCAGCATTACCAGCTGTCACAACAGGAGCTTGTGCCACTCTCTCAGCACGAGGACAATCACGCTTCAAGTGACCACGGGAACCACAGATCCAACAAGCACTAGGATCAGCTCTAGCATCGCCACCCCTAGCAGGCACACCACCGCCTCTCCTGGCTGAGGACTGATACTTCTGATCCCGTCCCCTCTTGTTCCGTCCACCTCCGGAACTATACTCAGCAGCTCGCTTGCCAGCACTCTTAGCAGACAAACTCAGGTTCATCTCAACGTCCTTAGCTCGGCCCACCAACACATCAAAGTCAACATACTCGGTGGCCAACAAATACATCTTAACCTCCGTTACAAGACCGTAACGAAACCTCTCGCACCTAGCCCTCTCGTCAGGTATCAGCTCCGGTGCATACTGACTAAGCCGTACAAACTGTACCTCGTACTCAGCCACACCCATGCTCCCTTGGGTTAGAGACATGAATTCCCGCTTTTTCTCATCCAGATATCTCACTCCCAGATATCTTCTTTTAAACACATTCTGAAAGAATGTCCAGGTAACATCAGCTTCAGCCATACCAGAAATGGTAGTCGTCCACCATGTATAAGCATCGTCCTGCAGCAAGGACACAACACAGCCCAGCTTTTGCACATCCGTGCAACTCATCTGACCCAAGATACGCTTGGTACTTTCCAGCCAAGCCTCAGAACTCTCAGCTGATAAACCTCTAAACTCAGTCCCTCCAAGACTGCGCAGACGCTCCAAAGGCAATCTGACTCCAGCATCTCCCTGATGCCCAGCTCCCTGAGCTCCAGCTACTGCTGCTCGAAAAGCACCCGCAATAGCTTGCACCAACATCGTCATGTCAGGCATAGTTTGCCCCTGACCAACCTCTGGTCCAGCAGCTCTAGCACCAGCTGCAGCTTCAGCTCTCGCACCTCCATCACCACCACCAGGCGGAGGAGGGGGTAACACAGCACTATCAGCGTGCTCTTCATTCTCATTCTCATTGGGAGCCGTAGCTCGCACATTACCTCTTAACTCTCTACGTGGTGCCATACTTTTACCATGCAACAACAATACAAATAAAACAAGTCAGGCCCAGCAAGGTAAGCAATCCAAGTATTCAAGCTCAATTTCATTCAAAATCAATTCCATTTCATTAGCTTTTGTTTGGCAATGGGTACCCTCAACATGCAACATCACAACATACAACTTAATTGCATCCACACCTCAAGCCACTGAACATGCTTTCAAACAACAAGCACACAAAGCAAACATGCTTCAATCATGCATACAAACATTCCCAATTACTCGAGAACTCAGCTCTGATACCACCAAATGTAACCCCCTTAACCCGGCCTAGACGGTTGACCCGAATTAAGAAAGTCACACGGGGAAAACCAAAGTCAACCCGAAAGTCAACCTTGATTAACGACCCTTTTTTTTCTTTTTAAACTTGTCTAGATACACATTAAGCCTAATGGTGATCACACAAACATCATACCAAAAGATCACAAACATCAGAGGTTAAACAGGGATTCAATTGAACAATTTACAACTTTAGGGACCAAATTGTAATTTCTGATAAATATGAGGACTTAATCCAAATTGAAGTTACCAACTTGAAATTAATCAGGTTTCATGCTTCTCTGTGAAATTTCAGCTCAAAAGGACTTCCCAAACTCATACAATTGCACAAACAAGATTCAGGACCAAAATGCAAACAATTCAAAACACATAACTGTCAATGTCAGCCCCCAACGGTCAACTGTTCCGAAACGGGGGACAACCCGTTCCGAAACGCGGGGCCGTTCCGAAACAGGCTTAGCTTGTTTCGAAACGGGGGTCTGGCAGAGGCTTTTCCGTTTCGGAACGGCCCCTCCCGTTTCGGACGCCTGGGCTCATTTAAGGCACCCGTTCCGAAACGGTAGGTGCTGTTCCGAAACACCCTGCCCAGATTGCTTCATAACATCACTTTAAACATGCAATTACACAACCAAACATGCTCCGAACATCACCAAACTTTGCCAACATGCAATTCCATATAACAACAACATAATAGCATCATCAATTCATCCAAACATCATCACAAGCAAAAAGCCCCAATTCAAAAGGCATGCTTCCTACACAAGCTAGACATTCAAACACCAAACTTGCAAAACAAGCATAAATGGTTCCAAACCAAAACCAGCAAACACATCAACATTTAACATACTTAGGGAGTCTCCAACACCTCCCAAAACATACACATTGGTCCCCCATTGCCAAAACATTCAAAAGCTAAATGCATTTATAAAACCTTCATACTTTGAGCTTCACTTGAACTTGATTGCTTGCCCTTTCTTGCTGCCCTCAAGGTACTCTAACGCTCTGCATTATTGAATTCAGAAAACAAAGAGAGCGTAAGCAAAAGCTTAGTGAGGAAAGCTCTTAAAAACCATTCAATAATGAAATTCAAAACATTTACAAAACATGCTTTAAATCAACCTTTTCACATGCTCAAAAGCATTCTTAACAAGCAATCTCATGCTTCAACATAAACATTAAAACAAGCATCTCATTCTTCTCAATATTCTTAACTTGTCATATTGGCTCAAGTGAAACATTCCATTTATTAAAACAAGTTCAACAACTTTCCCAAGGACTTTTAAACACCTTGGCCCCAAGGACTTTTAAACACCTTGGCCTATGGACTTTTAAACACCATAGAAAGTATCTCATCAAGGACTTTTAAACACCTTGATCCCAAGGACTTTTAAACACCTTGGCCATGGACTTTTAAACACCATGAATGAATCACATCAAGGACTTTTAAACACCTTGATCCCAAGGACTTTTAAACACCTTGGCCTATGGACTTTTAAACACCATAGAAAAGGATCACCTAAGGACTTTTAACCACCTTAGTGTCCACAACATGAACCATCCAAGGACTTTTAACCACCTTGATGTTCATAAGTAACAAGGCTCACTCAAGGACTTTTAACCACCTTAGTGACCTTAACATTTTAAAAACATCACTTGCCAATATACATCATTTTCATCACTTACATCACTGTTTTAAAGCATCAAACCAAGCCATATTCATCATGCATTTAAAAGCATTAAACCACATCATTTCAATGTACAAAAGCAAGGAACTCCTACCTAGAGTTACCTTCAACATATGGCTTACATCAACAGCAAAAACCATGCTAAAACATGCTTTCAAAACAGTATGTAAAACATGCAAATTATCATTTCGCATCACAACAAAGTCATGGCCACCACTAGAGAGAAATTCCGAAAACTTACACTCGAGCTTAGCAAAGTTGTTTAGACTTAAACTAAGCTCCCAAGACATTGGTTTCAAAGCCGAAAACCCATTTTCACTCACCGATTCCACTTCGCCACTTGCCGAAGCACAAATTCAAGCTTCCGGATCAACAACTCTTGGATCCAAAGATGCCTCCCCTGATCAAACACATTAAAGCAGAGGTTTAATGCATCAAAAGCTTCAATGAAAGCACTCAAACTCGCTGCTCTCATTCATACACCAATTTCGGCCACCAAACACAACCGAAATTGCATCCAAACCACTTCTAAACAAAGCCCAGCCATAAACCAGCAAAACCTCACATCCATCAACACCATACAACATCTAAAAACAACCTATTAACATCCTTATACCTCCAGCAACAACAGATCCACAAGATCACCTCAAAAACTACCTTAAAACACAAGCTAAACTTAGGAAACTCAACCTATCCGGGATTGCATTGATCAAAACTCATTTCCTTATCAATTTAGAGATCATTTAACATCAAAAACATCTCTTAAATCACAGATTACTCAGATCTAACGAAAATCATCAAAAATCATCAAAATCTTGCATTATAAGCCAAGATTCATTTCAACACTTTAAAACCTTTAATTAAACATCAATTAAGAGTTGAGAACTTGGGAATTTCAGTAAAGAACTGATAGTTTAGAGGAGAAGGGCGTTCTTACCTCCAAACTTGTGATTCTCCACTTTTTGGAATGAAAATCCTTGAAGAAACAAGAAGCAATTGAAGAGGTTTTGAAGACACAATGATTTGCTATCAATTGAGAGTTGAAAGGAGGAATTTAGGTGAAGAAATCAGATCAAATTCTCTGGAAAAGGTAATGTTTGGTTGGAGAGAAAATGAGAGAAAGAAAATTGGAAAAGTTGGTTAGAAAATCTAAAATAGCCAAAATGGCTTCCCTCCAATTTTAATAACCTTTAAAATCAGAATTTAGACTTAAAATATCTTGGAAAAATCTGGAGAAATCACTTTTGGATTAATAGCTCCTTAAAGATTCAAAGTTTCAACTCTTTATAAAACAGCCACCAAACTTGCGAAAATTACATTTTGGTCACTAGCCAAAATATCAACCTTCCAAAACTCATTTTCCAAAATTGATTTCACAGTTCATCTAATTATATTAAAAGATGATTTTAGAACATTTTTCCATATTTTTAATGCAACCCGAACTAGGCTTTCCTAACTTAACCTCTTAAGATTCGAACAGGACTTTGACCAAACCGGTCAACGCCCAAAACTTCTAAGCCCAAAACCGGGGCGTTACAGTGGGGGCAGCAAAATAGTGATCGGGGAAAGCAGGAAACAGTACATCTGGAAAATTTAAATTGCTTTTAATGAAATGTATCGTTGCTGTTGTGAAGTCCCGGATGAAACTTATCAGGCCCAGCTGTCGTTCCTCCATTTTCTGTAGGGTAGCCAAGATTTGGGTGGAGGAGTCGGCTGGGGGAGCTGCTGTTGTGGGATGCCTCGATGCTGTGGCGGCAGGCTCTGTCTGGGTGGGCTCTGTCGGCTCACCTACCGCGGCAGACGGGTTGAAGTTGGAGATTGGCGTTGCGGCTTTCAGCTCCATCAAGCTGAGGATGTTTCTCTCCGTACATCCTTTTCCCCGAACTTTCAGATCCTCAACAATTTCAGGGACATTATGGCCACAGAAGAGTGCTGTTGTGAGGTAGGGGAAGACAAGGAGTCCCGATGGCCGCATAGCACAGTCCAAAATCCCTTCCCGAATATATCTACCAACATTAATTGTCTCTCGTTTAGAATTGAATGGACGAGGGCTAACCTTGGTTGATCTACCGTGTTGTTATGTGAGGAGGGCATAATCCTCTTTTTGACGAATGTGTTCCATAGCTTGGCTTCGGGGGTGAGTTCGGCTCGTTTCACCGTCCTTGGGTGTTTAGGGTGTAACCCCCTTAGCCCGACCTAGACGGTTGACCCGAACTACGAAGATTACACGGGGAAAACCAAAGTCAACCCAAAAGTCAACCTTGATTAACGACCCTTTTTCTTTTTAAAACTTGTCTAAATGCATATTAACCCTAAGCGTAGCCTCGAGAAAAACATACATGAAAAGTACGGCGATCGGAAAGCAATAAGGGACTCAATTGCACAAATTACAACATTTAGGGACCAGAATGTAAATTCTGTAAATTAAGAGGATTTAACGGATTATTAAGTTACCATTATGAAATTAGTCATATTACATGCTTCTCAGTCAAATTTCACCTTAAACGGACATCTCAAACACAAGCAATTGCATATACAAAATTCAGGACTAAAACGTAAAGCTTGCAAACCTTAAATCATTCAAATCAGTGCCCAACGGTCAAGTGTTTTGGAACAGGGGTTGACCGTTCTGAAACGCGGGTTCGTTTCGAGACATGTTTCGAAAGAGGGCTTCACAGTGGCAAATCTGTTCCGAAACGCCCTCTACCCGTTTCGATACACGAAGGCCATTATAGGCCCCCGTTTCGAAACGGTAGCACCCGTTCCAATATGGACTGCCCAGAAAATGCAGATTTTTCTGGTTTAACATACAATTAACCACTCATACGTATCACTATGACCCCCTAATCATGCCAACAAATCATCATGCATATTAGGAACATATTTGCATCATCAAAACACATTCATGGCAACAATTAGGAAGAACCACAATCTATAGGCATGCATCCTACTATGGAAAACCATCCAAGCATCAAACCATCAAAGCAAATACCAAAATGACCAATTACAAGTCCAAAACATCATAAGCATCGTGCCAAACTGAGGGAGTCCAAAACATCTCCCAACAATAACAACCTAGGTCCCCATTGCCAAATACCAAAAGCTAATAATGTTGTAAAAATAGTCACCATACATGAGCTTTGCCTTCCCTTGGATTCTTAGCCTCCTTGTTGCCCTTAAAGCACTTCAATTCTCTGCATTGTTGGTTCAAGAAAGAGAGCGTAAGCACAAATGCTTAGTGAGGTATGCACTAATGAAACAACACAACAATGCACTTTTACAAAACACCTTTCACAAGGCCTTTCCATTCATAAAAACCATTTTCATGCAACAATGCGTTAACAACAAGCATCTCATGCTTTATAATTATCAAAATGTCTTAAACAACAAGCATCTCATGCTTCATAAACATTAACATGTCATATTGGCTTCCAAGTGATACCATAACCATTTTCAACATAAAACACAATCGGATACGCGGATTACAAGTGTTGTCCCATACGCTTCATACACACTATCGAACACAACACTCGTGATGTTTACCGGTACAATCACAACCCCTCAACACTCGTGATGGAGTTTAACGGTACAATTACAACCCCTCCACATCACTCATCGGTAGTTGTATAACATCACTAACGAGAACACGGGACACACAACACAAGATTCACACATGGACTTTTAACCACCATTGTGATCTTAGACATCTCGTTAGTGTACTTGGATGGAGTTTACGGTACCATTACAACCCCTCAACATCCAAGGCGACTTTATTCACGGTGCACCCAATCCTATAGCCGGCTAACTATATCCGATTCAAGTACTTTAAAACCAACACATCACTTGCCAATATACATCAATTATCAACAACAATCCACTGTTTTAAAGAATTAATCAAAGCCATTAAACCATCATGCATCATTATGCATCAAAACCACATTTATCAATGTCAAACCAAGGATCCTTTACCTCGAGCATCCTTCAACACATTGCTTTCAAAACCAGCATTAATCATGCTAAAACATGCTTTCAAAACAGAATTTAAACATGCAAAACAACGCATTGCATCCAACCATCTCATGGTTCATCAAAGAGAGAGTTTCTCCGAAAACTTACTCTTGAGCTTAGTTAAGTTGCTTAGACTTAAACTAAGCTCTCAAACCTTCAAACACTGGTTTCAAAGCTGAAAACCAAACTTCACTCACCGATTCCGTTTCGCAAGCTTGCCGAAACGCCAATCAAGCCTCCGGATCAACACCACAAGGATCCGAATGTGCCTCCCTGTTTTAAACACATCAAAGCATAGGATTAATGCATCATCATTCATTAAAATCTTCAGCCACGACACCTAAACTCGCTGCTCTCAACAAATCCAACATTTCGGCTACCAAACACAACCGAAATCACATCTAAACTCATCCACAACATTACCCAGCCATGATCCATCACTTCTAAACATTCTTAAACATCAACTAACATCCAAAAAGGATCTAAACTCGTCCTTATACCTCCAGCAACAACAAAACACCAAGATCACCCCAAAAACCACCATTTTCACATGTAAAAACTTAGGAAAATCAACCTATTCGGGATTGAATTGATTAGATCTCAATTACACATCATTAAACTTCCAAAATACTTTAAAAAGACATCTCAAAACAGAGCCCAAACATTCATTACGAATTTCTTCAGAATTTAATCCAAATCTTGAGTTTTAAGCCAAAATCAAGATCACAACATCAAAACCTTTTATAAAACTTAATTTAAGGATTGAGAACTTGGTAAATTTCAATAAAGAACTGAAAATTTAGAGGAGAATAACATCCTTACCTCTAAATGTAGATTTCTCCTTGATTTGAGCAAAAATCCTTGAAAATCCAATGAGCAAATGAAGAGGATTTGACGTAGAAAGGATTAGGAATCTTTTGATGATTGAAAACTCATCATTTAGTATGAAAATAAAAAGAAAAGCTGCTGTAGAAATGTGTTTGGCTGAGGGAATTTTGAGAGAAAATGAAATGGGAAAATTTTAGAGAAAGTTAGTTATGAAAACTAAAAATAGTTTTCCCTCACTTCTTTTAATTAATTAAACATTAATAAAATCATTAGAAATTAAGAAAAAACTGGAGAAATCCTTCCTTGGGTAAATTAGCTCCTTAAAGATACAAAGTTTCAATCCTTACAAAACAGTCACCACTGAACTTTTCAAAAATTACATTTTAGTCACTATTTCGAAATATCACACTTCCAAACCTTATTTTGTAAAATTGATTTCACCACTCACTTATATATATTAAAAGAGGATTTTTACATATTTTTCCATATTTTTAATACATCCCGAACTAGGCTTTCCCTAAAATCACCTTTTATATTCGAACAAAAATCAGGCCGGTCCGATTCAGACCCTAAACTTCTAAGCCCAAAATTGGGGTGTTACAACTCTCCCCCCTTAAGAAATTTCGTCCTCGAAATTTACCTGGAGGAAAAAGGTATGGAAACTATTTCAACATGTCATCCTTCCTTTCCCACGTGGCTTCCTCAGCACCACGATGCTTCCACAACACCTTTACCAACTCAATGGTTTTACCTCGAAGCACTTTACTATCCGAATCCAGAATTTTCACCGGCTCCTCATCATAGGTCAAGTCCGGATTCAACTCCACTTCTTCCACAGGCATAACATGCGAAGGATCAGATCTATACCTTCGAAGCATAGAGACATGAAACACATCATGAATCTTTTCCAACTCCTGCAGCAAACTCAACTTGTACGCAACAGGACCCACACGTTCAATCACCTCGTATGGTCCAATGTACCTAGGGCTCAGCTTACCCTTTCGACCAAACCGCATCACCTTCTTCCAAGGCGAAACTTTCAAAAACACACGGTCACCTACCGCATACTCAATCTCCTTACGCTTCAGATCCGCGTAAGACTTTTGTCGATCAGAAGCTGCCTTCAAGCGCTCACAAATGAGTTTCTCCTTCTCGGTGGTTCCTTTCAACAAAGCTGGCATTGAAACCAACTTCTGTCCTGTTTCAGCCCAACAAAGAGAAGTCCTACACTTCCTCCCGTACAAGGCTTCGTAAGGTGCCATTTGAATACTTGTCTGGTAGCTATTGTTATAAGCAAACTCCACCAGCGGCAAATGCTTTTCCCAAGAGCCCTGAAACTCAATCGCACAGCACCTCAACATATCCTCCAGCACTTAGATAACACGCTCAGACTGCCCATCCGACTGTGGATGATAAGAAGTACTGAAATTCAGCCGTGTACCCAAAGCTTGATGCAAACACTGCCAGAACCGCGATGTAAACCTCAGATCTCTATCCGACACTATCGACTTTGGCACACCATGCAGTCGCACAATCTCAGCAATGTACAGCTCTGCAAGCTTGTCCAAAGTGTACGTAGTATGCACAGGCAAGAAATGCGCACACTTCGTCAGGCGATCCACAATCACCCATACCGAATTCTTCTTCGATGGCGACAAAGGCAAACCAGACACAAAGTCCACGGTAATCCTTTCCCACTTCCACTCAGGAATCCTCAACGGTTGCAACAACCCAGAAGGAAACTGATGCTCAACTTTAACTCACTGACAAACCATGCACTTGCTTACATATTCAGCAACATCTTTCTTTAAACCCACCCAATAGTACTCATCACGAAGATCACGATACATCTTAGTACTACCAGGGTGCATAGCAAAAGGACTACTATGAGCTTCAGTCAGAATAGCACGCCTCAACTCAGCATCATTGGGCACTACTATCCGACTCCCAAAACATAAAACTCCATCATCATTAAAGCAAAAATCTGATGGCCTATCCTCAGCAATATCCTGAACATGTGGCACCAAGGAATCATCCAACAGCTGCTTATCCTTTATCATCTGAACCAAGGATGGTTTCACTTGCAACTCAGCCACAAGACCACCATCACGCGAAATGCTCAAATTGGCAAACATAGCTCTCAACTCCACTGCCACCTTCCTACTCAAGGCATCCGCTACCACATTAGCTTTTCCCGGATGATATTCGATCGTCAGATCATAATCTTTAAGAAACTCCACCCAACGTCGTTGCCTAAGATTCAACTCCTTCTGAGACATCAGATACTTCAAACTCTTGTGATCCGTGTACACAATACACTTCTCACCATACAGGTAATGTCTCCAAATTTTCAAGGCAAAAACCACCGCAGCCAACTCAATGTCATGCGTAGGATAATTGCGCTCATGCACCTTCAACTGGCGCGATGCATAAGCCACCACCTTACCCTCTTGCATCAACACACATCCCATACCAACATAGGACGCGTCACTATACACCACAAACTCTTTCCCTGATTCAGGCTGAACCAAGATAGGAGCTTGCGTCAAAGCTGCCTTCAGCTTCTCAAAAGCCCGCTGTCTCGCTTCTGTCCACTCATACTTAACATCCTTCTGCAACAACTTCGTCAAAGGTGCAGCAATCTTTGAAAATCCATCCACGAACCTCCAGTAGTATCCCGCCAAACCAAGGAAACTACGGACTTCATGAACAGACTTAGGAGGCTTCCAATTCATCACTGCCTCTATCTTCTGAGGATCAACACGAATCCCCTCCGCAGAAACCACATGACCAAGGAACACAACCTCCCTGAGCCAGAACTCACACATGCTTAGCATAGCGTAAAGCTGATTCTCCAACAAAGCTTGCAACACAATCCTCAAATGCCCCTCATGCTCCTCCTCAGTACGAGAGTACACGAGGATATCATCAATGAACACCACAACAAACTTGTCCAAATATTCATGGAATACTCTATTCATCATATCCATAAAAGCTGCAGGAGCATTCGTCAAACCAAACGGCATCACAAGGAACTCATAATGCCCATACCTCGTTCTGAAGGCTGTCTTTGGCACATCCACATCCTTCACCTTCAACTGATAATACCCTGACCTCAAGTCAATTTTAGAGAACACAGCCGCTCCCCGAAATTGATCAAAAAGATCATCAATCCTCGGCAATGGATACCGATTCTTGATAGTCAACTTGTTCAGCTGACGGTAATCGATGCACATTCTCATAGTGCCATCCTTTTTCTTCACAAACAAGACCGGTGCACCCCAAGGTGACACACTCGGCCGAATGAAACCACGATCAAGCAACTCCTGAAGTTGCGTCTTCAGCTCTTTCAACTCCTTAGGAGCCATTCGATAAGGAGTAATGGAAACTGGAGTTGTATTCTCATACAGCTCAATTCCAAACTCCACCTCTCGATTAGGAGGCAATCCAGGCAACTCCTCCGGAAACACACCAGGAAACTCTCGCACAGTCCTAATATCTTGCACTCGCAACTCTTTAGAGCTAGGATTCATCACAAAGGCTAGGTAGGCTTCACAACCTTGCCTCAACATCCGACTCGCCTCCAAGGAAGACACCATATTGGCAAGAAACTTCACATTCTCACCAACCACCACCACCTCATAATCATCGCAAGCTTCAACGAAACTCGCTTGTTCTCAAAATCCACCACCACTCGATGTTCAACAAGCCAATTCATACCAAGGATTACATCAAAACCATAGAAAGGTAATTCCATAAGATCAACATGAAAAACATGGTTTTGCACAGCCAAGGGACATCTCCTATACAACTTCTGTGTCACAACGGTCTCACCAAAAGAGCTAGTTACACACATACCAACATCCAAAGACTCAACAGGCAAACCAAGCAATTGAGCATGCTCACGCAATATGTATGAGTGCGTAGATCCAGAATCAATCAAGGAAAGTAACGACAAGGATTGCAAAGTGAAGGTACCTGCGATCACATCCGTGTCATTCCTCCCCTCTCGCTGCGCATACACTCGAGCCTGGCCTCCACCCTCAGGTTGAACAGCCACCACATGCGCCATATTCCTTCCACCATCCTCTCTACGCTAGAAGTTACCACGGCCGCGCCCACGACCTCTCTGTGGTGCAACAACTCCAGGAGCACGTCTCTGACCGGCCAACAAAGGACACTCCCTCCTCATGTGATCTACCGAACCACAATTCCAGCACGAATTTCCAGCTACAACAACAGGAGCTTGTACCTCCCTCGCAGCTCGAGGACAATCACGCCTCAAATGGCCACGCGATCCACACGCCCAGCATGTGTTCTGATCAGCTCTCGCTCTATCTCCCTGAACAGGCGCACCACGCCCTCCACCACCACGTCTACCAGAAGACTGATACATGCGATCTCGTCTTTTCTTGTTCCGTCCTCCACCGGAACTATACTCAGCAGCTCTCTTGCCCGAGCCAGAACCAACACTCCTGGAAGACAAACCCATGTTCTGCTCAATATCCTTCGCTCTTCCCACCAGTACATCAAAATCAGTGTACTCAGTTGCAAGCGTGTAGGTCTTTACATCCGTCACTAAACCATATCGAAAACGTTCACACCTTTCACTTTCATCAGGGACAAGCTCAGGTGCGTACTGACTGAGACGAACAAACTGAATCTCGTACTCAGCTACTGTCATGCTCCCTTGCGTAAGAGACATGAACTCCCTTTTCTTTTCATCCAGGTATCTCACACCTAGATACCTCCGCTTGAACGCGTTCAGAAAGAACGTCCAAGTCACATCTACTTCCTCCATTCCAGAGATAGCAGTCGTCCACCAGGTATACGCATCATCATGTAACAGTGATACCACACATCCTAGCTTTTGCACATCATTACAGTTCATTTGTCCAAATATCCTCTTGGTACTTTCCAACCAAGACTCGGAACCTTCAGCAGATAAACCTCTGAACTCAGTCCCTCCCAGACTGCGCAGACGTTCCAAAGGTAGTCTAGCATTAGCATCTCCCTAATGCCCAGCTCCATGAGCTCCAGCTACGGCCGCCTGAAAGGCTCACTCAATAGCTTGTATCAAAACTGTCATATCAGGAGCAGCTTGCCCCTGTCCAGCTTCAGGTCCAGCGACCCCAGCACCAGCATCAACGCCAGCTCCATCACCTCCAGCACCACCACCATCAGGTGGTCCACCACCAGGAGGAGGAGGTAAATCCACTACATTATCAGCATTCTCTTCATTCTCGTTCTGAGCCATAGCTCGCGTATTAATCCTCGTCTCTCTACGAGGTCCCATTCACTAAACAGTGTACTAACACAAATGCAATAAACATAATCAGGCCCAGCAAGGTAAGTAATCCAAGCACCCAAGCTCATTTTTCAAAAGCAATTCATTTCATTAGCTTTGATATGGCAATGGGTCCCTCTAACATGCTTCAACATAGCATAGCATCACAATTGCAACATACTTTACAATTCACACATCACACTTTCATTCAAAAAGGCACATCATGCAATCATGCATACATCACCCACATAACAATTCCCAATTACTCGAGCACTTAGCTTTGATACCACCAAATGTAACCCCCTTAGCCCGGCCTAGACGGTTGACCCGAACTACGAAGATTACACGGGGAAAACCAAAGTTAACCCAAAAGTCAACCTTGATTAACGACCCTTTTTTTCTTTTTAAAACTTGTCTAGATGCATATTAACCCTAAGCGTAGCCTCGAGAAAAACATACATGAAAAGCACGGCGATCGGAAAGCAATAAGGGACTCAATTGCACAACTTACAACATTTAGGGACCAGAATGTAAATTCTGTAAATTAAGAGGATTTAACTGATTATTAAGTTACCATTATGAAATTAGGCATATTACATGTTTCTCTGTCAAATTTCACCTTAAACGGACATCTCAAACACAAGTAATTGCATATACAAAATTCAGGACTAAAACGTAAAGCTTGCAAACCTTAAACCATTCAAATCAGTGACCAACGGTCAAGTGTTTCGGAACAGGGGTTGACCGTTCCAAAACACGGGTTCGTTTCGAGACCTGTTTCGAAACAGGGCTTGACAGTGGCAAATCCGTTCCGAAACGCCCTCTACCCGTTTCGATATACGAAGGCCATTACAGGCCCCCGTTTCGAAACGGTAGCACCCGTTCCGATACGGACTGCCCAGAAAATGCAGATTTTTCTGGTTTAACATACAATTAACCACTCATACGCATCACTATGACCCCCTAATCATGCCAACAAATCATCATGCATATTAGGAACATATTTGCATCATCAAAACACATTCATGGCAACAATTAGGAAGAACCACAATCTATAGGCATGCATCCTACTATGGAAAACCATCCAAGCATCAAACCATCAAAGCAAATACCAAAATGGCCAATTACAAGTCCAAAACATCATAAGCATCATGTCAAACTCAGGGAGTCCAAAACATCTCCCAAAAATAACAACCTAGGTCCCCATTGCCAAATACCAAAAGCTAATAATGTTGTAAAAATAGTCACCATACATGAGCTTTGCCTTCCCTTGGATTCTTAGCCTCCTTGCTGCCCTTAAAGCACTTCAATTCTCTGCATTGTTGGTTCAAGAAAGAGAGCGTAAGCAGAAATGCTTAGTGAGGCATGCTCTAATGAAACAACACAACAATGCACTTTTACAAAACACCTTTCACAAGGCCTTTCCATTCATAAAAACCATTTTCATGCAACAATGCATTAACAACAAGCATCTCATGCTTTATAATCATCAACATGTCTTAAAAAACAAGCATCTCATGCTTCATAAACATTAACATGACATATTGGCTTCCAAGTGATACCATAACCATTTTCAACATAAAACACAATCGGATACGCGGATTACAAGCGTTGTCCCATACGCTTCATACACACTACCGAACACAAGGTGGAGTTTACCGGTACAATCACAACCCCTCAACACCCGTGATGGAGTTTAACGGTACAATTACAACCCATCTACATCACTCATCGGTAGTTGTATAACATCACTAACGAGAACACGGGACACACAACACAAGATTCACACATGGACTTTTAACCACCATTGTGATCTTAGACATCTCGTTAGTGTACTTGGATGGAGTTTACGGTACCCTTACAACCCCTCAACATCCAAGGCGACTTTATTCACGGTGCACCCAATCCTATAGCCGGCTAACTATATCCGATTCAAGTACTTTAAAACCAACACATCACTTGCCAATATACATCAATTATCAACAACAATCCACTGTTTTAAAGCATTAATCAAAGCCATTAAACCATCATGCATCACTATGCATCAAAACCACATTTATCAATGTCAAACCAAGGATCCCTTACCTCGAGCATCCTTCAACACATGGCTTTCTAAACCAGCATTAATCATGCTAAAACATGCTTTCAAAACAGAATTTAAACATGCAAAACAACGCATTGCATCCAACCATCTCATGGTTCATCAAAGAGAGAGTTTCTCCGAAAACTTACTCTTGAGCTTAATTAAGTTGCTTAGACTTAAACTAAGCTCCCAAACCTTCAAACACTGGTTTCAAAGCTGAAAACCAAACTTCACTCACCGATTCCGTTTCGCAAGCTTGCCGAAACGCCAATCAAGCCTTCGGATCAACACCACAAGGATCTGAATGTGCCTCCCATGTTTTAAACACATCAAAGCAGAGGATTAATGCATCATCATGCATTAAAATCTTCAGCCACAACACCTAAACTCGCTGCTTTCAACAAATCCAACATTTCGGCTACCAAACACAACCAAAATCACATCTAAACTCATCCACAACATTACCCAGCCATGATCCATCACTTCTAAACATTCTTAAACATCAATTAACATCCAAAAAGGATCTAAACTCGTCCTTATACCTCCAGCAACAACAGAACACCAAGATCACCCCAAAAACCACCATTTTCACATGTAAAAACTTAGGAAAATCAACCTATTCGGGATTGCAATGATTAGATCTCAATTACACATCATTAAACATCCAAAATACTTTAAAAAGACATCTCAAAACAGAGCCCAAACATTCATTACGAATTTCTTCACAATTTAATCCAAATCTTGAGTTTTAAGCCAAAATCAAGATCACAACATCAAAACCTTTTATAAAACTTAATTTAAGGATTGAGAACTTGGGAATTTCAATAAAGAACTGAAAATTTAGAGGAGAAGAACGTCCTTACCTCTAAATGTAGATTTCTCCTTGATTTGAGCAAAAATCCTTGAAAATCCAATGAGCAAATGAAGAGGATTTGACGTAGAAAGGATTAGGAATCTTTTGATGATTGAAAACTCATCATTTATTGTGAAAATCAAAAGAAAAGCTGTTGTGGAAATGTGTTTGGCTGAGGGAATTTTGAGAGAAAATGAAATGGGAAAATTTTAGAGAAAGTTAGTTATGAAAACTAAAAATGGTTTTCCCTCACTTCTTTTAATTAATTAAACATTAATAAAATCATTAGAAATTAAGAAAAATCTGGAGAAATCCTTCCTTGGGTTAATTTGCTCCTTAAAGATTCAAAGTTTCAATCCTTACAAAACAGTCACCACTGAACTTTTCAAAAATTACATTTTAGTCACTATTTTGAAATGTCGCACTTCCAAACCTTATTTTGTAAAATTGATTTCACCACTCACTTATATATATTATAAGAGGATTTTTAGATATTTTCCATATTTTTAATGCATCCCGAACTAGGCTTTCCCTAAAATCACCTTTTATATTCGAACCAAAAATCAGACCGGTCCGATTCAGACCCTAAACTTCCAAGCCCAAAATTGGGGTGTTACATAGGGTCTGTATTCCATTGGGTTCCTTCCTCGGTGAGTTCTGCCATGACAACATCATAATTTGCTGCCTCCAGGCTCTCCACGAACCTCTTATGCACATCCTCCTTTCTTCCGACGTAGAGTCCCTAAATGGTGTTAATATATTCTGGCTGCAGAGAGACTTCCTTACCACGAATCGTCACTGCTGTTGCATCTCTGCTGTCGATGGCAGCATAAAATTCTCTGACCAGGGTGACGTTCATCTCTTCAGGTTGCTCGGCAAACATCTGCCAATGTAGTGCTCTGATCTTCCAGGCTATAAATGGTTTGAGCCCGAGATTCTCCGTTCGTTTGTTGTAGATGAAACCCTTTTCCTCCCACATATCTCTGCCCTAAAAGGAGCTGGGGGTGGCTGCTGCTGGGGTAGTGCTTGAGGCAGCACTGCGTCTAGTGTTTTTGGTACTCATGGTTGCAAGGGACTATAGAAAAAATGAAATCAAATGAAAATCTAGAGAGGAAGCAAGTAGAGAGAGTGAAAGTGAAGCGAAAAATGAATAGTAAAACGGGGTTTATATAGATGAAGAGTTTGCTGCCTGTTGGAGCTATAACGTCAGGCGCGAATAACGGGGCCAGCTGTTACGCGGTTTTTGACGCATCTGTCACACGTTTCTTTGTCTGTTACGCGTCTGTTACGTGTTTCCGTGTCTGTCGCGACAACGTGTTGACAGGATGGATTTTCCGCGTCTGTCACGGCAGCTGTAACGACAGGCTCCTATTTTGGGCTTTTTGGGATAATGGTGAGATGGTGGGCTGAGTTCACTTCTTCTCCTCTCATTGTCTCCTTTATTTCCTAAAAATAATTAAAATAAAAACTTAGTTCCTAAAAATAAAATAATTCTAATTACCTAATAAATAAGTATATATATATAAATAAATAATAATAAAAATAAAATTAAGTTAAATTAGGGATGCCAGGAGGGGCATCTCCTAAAGTAACCACTTCATGCATTCTTGGGGCTTCAGTCCCCTGATAATGCTTCAATATATGTCCGTTGACTTTAAATTGGTGCCCGTCTTTTAAGGATTTTATCGTGATGGCACCATGAGGAAAAACTTGCACCACTTGAAACGGGCCGGACCATCTAGATTTCAACTTTCCTGGGAAGACTTTCAACCTAGAGTTGAATAACAACACAAGCTGCCCTGGGGAGAACTGTCGTGGTAGCAGTTTCTTGTCATGCCACTTCTTTGTCTTATCCTTGCATTGTCATAGGTCATTGCTCGAATTTCTTCGATCTCATTCAAGTCAAGTAGCCTTTTCTGTCCTGCCTTTTCCAAGTCCATATTCACTGCTTTGATGGCCCAGTATGCTCTGTGCTCTATCTCAACAGGTAGATGGCATGTTTTTCCGTAAATCAGCCGGTTGGGTGACATTCCCAATTGAGTTTCAAATGTTGTTTTGTAGGCCCATAGTGCATCATTGAGGTGTAGAGATCAGCCCTTTCGAGTTGGTTTAACCATCTTCTCAAGAATGTTCTTTACCTCTTTGTTGGATATTTCGGCCTATCCATTGGTTTGAGGGTGGTAAGCTGTTGCGATCCGATGTTTGACACCATATTTCTTTAAAGCAGCATCTATTACCCTATTGTCAAAATGCCTCCCTTCATCACTAATAATCGCCTTCGGGATGCCAAATCTAGAAAAAATATTCTTGTGTAGAAATCTCTGAACGGTCTTGGCATCATTTTTCTGCGTGGCGATTGCTTCAACCCATTTGGACACGTAGTCCACTGTCAGGAGGATATAAAGATTCCCACATGATGTTGGGAATGGTCCCATGAAATCAATCCCCCAAACATCGAAGATTTCAACTTCAAGAATGTTTTGCAGCGGCATCTCGTGTCTCCTTGAGATGTTTCCAGTCCGTTGAAATTTGTCACGGTTTTTTTAGAATGCTTGGGCATCCTTGAATAGTGATGGCCAATAAAAACCAGACTGCAAAACCTTGGCAGCAGTTTTGTTACCACCTAAGTGTCCTCCATATTGTGAAGCATGGCAGTGATGAAGCACAGCTTCCTGCTCATCCTGTGGTACACACCTCCTGATGATCTGAAATGCACACATTTTGAAAAGAAGAGGTTCGTCCCAATAATAATGCTTAACATCATTTTGGAACCTCTTCCTAGCTTGATAGTTAAGGTCAGGAGGAAATATTCCGCTAACTAAATAAAAAACGAAATCAGCATACCAGGGGAGTTCAGAAAACTTACCTGCCGCCATGGCTGTCGCGGCAGTGCTTGTGGCAGAAACAACTGCTCGTCAGGGAAGGTCTCCAGTATGTGTGTCTCGTCTGTTGGGAGACTTTTTCCCTTCTCTAATCTTGACAAGTGATGTGCAACTTGGTTCTCTGTCCCCTTTTTATCCTTGATTTCTATGTCGAATTCTTGCAGCAGCAGAATCCAACGAATCAATTTGGGCTTTGCATCTTTCTTAGCAAACAGATATTTCAGTGCAGAGTGGTCTGTGTGGACCACCACTTTCGTTCCAAGTATGTAGGATCGGAACTTGTCAATTGAAAACACCACAGCCAACAATTCCTTCTCTGTTGTGGTGTAATTCACTTGGGCATCATTGAGTGTTTTGCTAGCATAGTAAATTACATGGAATAGCTTTCCCTTTCTCTGCCCAAGTGCTGCCCCTACTGTGTAATTACTGGCATCACACATAATCTCGAATGGCAACTTCCAGTCCGGTGGCTGTACAATTGGGGCTATTACTAGTTTCTCTTTAAGAATTCTGAATGCCTCGGTACATTCATTGTTGAAGTCAAAGGGACGATTCTGCTCTAGTAAGTGGCATAACGACTTGGTGATCTTCGAAAAATTGGCTATAAACCTTCGATAGAAACCAGCATGCCCTAGAAAACTTCGAATTCCCTTGACTGTGGTAGGTGGTGACAGCTTTTTAATTACCTCAATTTTGGCCCTGTCGACCTCTATGCCGCGGCAGCTTACTTTGTGGCCTAGGACTATCCCTTCATCCACCATGAAGTGACATTTCTCCCAGTTTAATACCAAGTTCACTTTCTCGCATCTCTCGAGCACTTTCTGTAGGTTGCCTAAGCAGCTTTTAAAATTGTCTCCAAAGACAGAGAAATCGTCCATGAATATCTCCAGGAAATCCTCTACCATATCGGAGAATATTGCCATCATACACTTCTGAAAAGTTGCTGGTGCGTTGCAAGGTCCAAATGGCATCCTCCGAAAAGCGTAAGTATCGTACGAGCAAGTGAAGGTCGTTTTCTCTTGATCCTCCGGTGCGATGGCTATTTGGTTGTAACCTGAGTAACCATCAAGAAAACAGTAATAAGGCTTTCCCACTAATCTATCAAGCATTTGATCAATAAAAGGCAGGGGAAAGTGGTCATTCCGGGTGGCTTTGTTAAGCTTCCAGTAGTCCATACAAACCCTCCAACCGGTCACAGTCCTGCTTGAGATTAACTCGTTTTCTTCGTTGGTCACCACGATTATTCCTCCTTTCTTAGGAACGCACTGCACCAGGCTCACCCACTTACTATCCGAGATGGCATAATTATCATAGCATCTAGCCATTTGATAATTTCTTTTAGGACCACTTCTCGCATAGCATCATTCAAACGTCTCTGGGCATCAATGGTCGGCTTGTGATCATCCTCTAAGAGGATTTTATGCATGCATAATGCCAGACTGATGCCTTGGATATCAGCTATCGTCCATCCAATAGCCTTTTTGTGCTGCTGCAACATCCCTACCAGCTGTTGTTCCTGTTCCTGCATCAACTTGGAAGAGATGATTACGGGCAACGTATCATTTAATCCAATAAAAACATATTTGAGCTGCCCTGGTAGGGGCTTAAGATCTAGAACAGGTGGCTCTACAGTTGATGGGTTTTGGATGATATGTTCATTCGAGGTATAATTTAAGGGCTCGGATAACTTACCTGGACGATTGCCTATCCAGTTTACCTCCTCATTGTCTTCAGTATCAGATGTGTCAGAATCTGAGGAGCTGCTGTCGTCGTCGCTGTCGTGACAGTCTTCCAGATGGCTGCCTTGGCAGTGGCCAATTTTGATGTCATGGTAGCCTGACCTGATGCAGGGTTCGTCAAGGATAACTTCAGTGATAGCCTTGCATTCTTCTTCTGCATCAGCGTGCTTTATTGCTTGGAGAACATTCAGCTTGATCTCTTGATCATTCACTCTCATAGTGAGTTCTCCCTTTTCTACATCAATCAGTGATCTTCATGTGGCTAAGAAGGGTCGCCCCAGGATGATTGGTGCATTCTCATCTGCTTCACAATCTAAAACAAGAAAGTCAGTAGGAAAAATAAATTTATCCACTCTTACCAGAATATCTTCAATTTTCCCTTCTTGTTGCACGTAAGAGCGGTCTGCCAGCTATAGCATAACTGTTGTGGGTCGTGCTCGTCCAATACCTAATTTCTGAAATACAGATTTTGGAATTAAATTAATACTAGCACCTAGATCACAAAGTGCCTTACCCACAAATTTGTCTCCGATTATGCACGGTATGACGAAACTCCCAGGATCCTTCTTTTTCTGGGTGGATGCTTGTGCAGAATAGTCATGCATCCTTCTGTCATTTTAACCGTCTCAAATTCCACAAGTCTGGATTTCTTTGACATAGCATCCTTGAGAAATTTGGCATTACCGGGCATCTCCTTGATGGCATCTAACAGTGGAATATTAATGTGGACCTGCTTAAAAATATCATAGATCTTTTTAAGTTGGGATTCCTGTTTCAACTTCTGTAGCCGCTGTGGAAAAGGAGGTGGAGGACGATAGTCTTCAATGCGTCCTTCCCACTGCATTCGGATCTGAGGAGGTTTAGGTTCTTCATCCTTCTCCTCTGTCTCTTCTGCTGTCGTGACAGGTGTAGCGGCAGCAGGTTTTTTGTCGTCTGCCAGGGCAGCGTTCTCAGTAGTCGATTCTAGGGCTGATTTCTTAACTGGTTCAGCTTCCTTCTCTGGCCCTGGTAACTTCTTCCCACTTCTAGTTGTGATCGCTTTACACTGCTCATGTGTGAGTTGTCTAGCGACTTCAGTATCGCTAGGGAATCCTCTATTCTACCTTGGTTTAATATGCTGGGAAACCTGACCCATTTGTGTCTCCAATGATTTCAGAGTAGCTTCATGGTTAGTCATCCGCATCTCTGTTTTATCCATGAATGACTCAGTCTTCTTGATGAAGTGATTCATGTTCTTAATGTAAGTTTCTGTCTGAGACATAAACGTGGCCAAGGTCTGCTCCAATATACTAGCTGTGGCTGCTGGTGGCTATTGCGGCTGCTGTTGCGGTTGCTGCCGTGTCAGAAGTCTAGGTGCCCCCTAATTTTGCGTGTTCTGTACTTGAGGGTTCAGGACATTGTTTGGGTTGCTCCAAGAGAATTTGGGATCTTTTCTCCAGTTCGGATTGTAATTGTTGGAATTGTAGTTTTGCTTGTTATAATTTCCAACATACATCCCTTCCTCTAGCTGTAACGGGCAGTCTTCTAAACTATGATTCCCACTGCAAGTTCCACATACCTCTTCTGCAGCATAGACAGGTTGAGAATCCTTTTTCAGCAAGTTTTCTACTGCCTTTGTGAGATATGCGACTTGCGTCTTTAAGGAATTATCGGCTTCGTAATCCTTCACAGCTAGTACTCGTTTACCTCTCATTGATGTCGGGAATTGCTCTTCATTCTTCGCCAAATTCTTTAATACTACCATGGCATCGTTTGGATCTTTATCCAACAACAACCCATTGGCTGCAGAATCGATTCTCATACGAATCTGTAGGTTGGCAGCATTGTAGAATTTGATTACCTAATTCCAAACAAGGAATTCGTGCATCGGGCAATTCCTTAGAAGAGTAGTAAACCTGTCTCGTGCCTCGTGCATTGGCTCGTCGTCTTCCTGTTGAAAAGTAGCAATTCCGTTACGTAATCGCTCAGATAAATGGGAAGGGTTAAAACGAGACAAAAATTCACGAGTTAAATCTGCCCAAGTTCGTATTGAACCCGTCGTTAGTTTGTTCCACCAAGTTTTAGCTCTGTCCCTCAATGAATGAGGAAATAACCGAAGCCTCAGTATCTCTGGATTTACTCCTGGTAGTCTAAACGAACCACAGATTTCTTGGAACGTTTTCAGATGCTCCCTAGCATCCTCTGTAGCAGCACCACTAAATTGGCCAGCGGAATTAATCAAGTTGAACATGACAGGTTTCAGCTTGAAATTTTCAGCTTCCACGTCTGGAAGGGTGGTCTCTAATTCCACATGATCCCTGATCATGTAATCTCGGCATGACCGGCGTGCGGCAGCTGCAGGAGGATCGGCAGGCTATCCGTTTCCTCCATCTCCGATAGGATCTTCAGGACCTTGGGGATTCCCTTGGTTGTTCCTCTTGTCTTCGTGTCTTCCGTTCACTATTGCTTCTAATTGTTCCTCCAGGTACTCGTTTCTTTCTACTATGAGGCAGACTCGTTTCCTAAGGTTGCACGTTCGTTTGATTTCAGGATCTAACTTGTTCTCAGGTTCTTTCCCTCGTTGAGATTTGCGCATAAGTAAACAAAAGACCTTGTGAAAAGCACAGGGTGAACAATCCAAGTAAAAACAAAAAATTAAAGAAAGTGCAGTAAAAGTAAGGTAAAGATATGTTGCCAGTCCCCGGCAACGACACCAAAAACTTGTTGCGTGTAAAAGATTCTATCGCAATGTAGTGCAGGTGTACACGACGCAAGTAGTAAAGTGATACATAAGTATCGGATATCGTCTCCACATGGACTAGGCTAATAACTTTAACCTTGGATTGCTGCACAAGAAGTGAAAGAAAGAGTTTAATTGTTTGTTACGAAGTAATAAAGAATACTGAAAATAAGAGATGAAAATTTTCAGAGTAAAGAGTAGGCCGGTATTGATTTGCTCAGTAGTGCAGGTATTGCACTGCCTAGGACTTCTCTGTTCTGTCGTAGCGTCTGTCGCGGCAGCACCTGCTACGGCAGCGGTCTGTTGTTGTCGCGGCAACGAACACACAACTCTGTACTTCAAGCTTGGCAAGAATCCCTATTGTACCTTGGCCTATCCCTAGGTCCAAGTCTGTCGATGAACACGTCTTTGACGATACCTCCCGGCGTGAATCGAAGGATGAACATCGATGTTGTTGAATTCTTCCTTAGCCACTTAACCTCGTCCTATCCCTAGGTCCGTGATAGTTCAACCATACACTGGAGAACCTGTACTTATTCCTTTCGTATACTTAACTCTCCCGATATTAAGTAAATGTATAATCTCACAATGCTCTCCCGATACTCTTGCAAGATGTTGAAAACCAGAATAAGCAAACTTGAAGTCTAATTTATTGAACAGAAAAGATAATAAAACAAATGCAATCCTTGCAACTACTTTACAGAATCAACCCTCAGCCCTAGGGGAAGTTTAGAACATGATGAGAAGGGGGGAAACGACTAAGGTTTAGGGGAAGAGGGCTAGAGAGTAAGATATTCTTCCTTAGGTCGAATTACATGCCTTTATATAGGCCTTGGGTTCAAGTTTTCTAATATGGCAAGAATACAAGTTTAAATTAAATTACAACTCTATTAAAGACTAAATCTTCAGAGCCTCTCTTCTTGCTTGGAGTTTTTTCCTTGAACTTTGGGCTTGGCCTTCATTCTGATCTATGGCTCAGAAAAATATAAGAGTGCTCCACGACAGACCGGCTTAATTTCCTCTTTCTGTCGAGCTCCACTTCACTTCTTCCCTTCACCATTGTTGCCATCATTGGCTACCACGGCAGCGGCCATGGCAGCATCCTTCTTCTCGTCTGCAGTCTTGTGTTCCAGCTCTGCTTCTCCACTGCCCTACGTCTGCTAAAGCAGCTACCTGCAAAAGTAACCAATTTCAGTAGCAACTGTGCCATTTAATATAATTGTGATGTATGAATGAAATCTATCCTAAATGCAATGAATTATGCTTGAATGCAGTAGAAATATAGGTTAAATATGGGGTAAAATATAGAACTTTTACACACTCAACATCATGCTCTATTGTTCTTGTTGCTAGTTGAAGTTTAGTCGAGTGTTCCCATTGCTGGGTGTTGTTATTGGAAAATGGTTTTGGTTTAAGAGAGCTTGAGAACTTGGATCCTTGCCCTTGTTAACCTCATGTTTTCTTGTGTGTGATGTGTTTGTTGTTTTAGATTTTATCTTCGTTATGGTAAAACTGAGAGGACGGCCTAGAGCGGGTGACCAGGCACCAGGGGATGAGCCTCATGTTCCTCCTGCTCCCGATGGTAATGGGGTGGGTGGCGAAGGTAATGTGCATCAAGTCGGTGCGAATGCCAGAGGTGATGGTAATGGGCCTCAGGCCGGTGCAAATGTTGGGGGTAATGGAGCTCAGGCGGGTCAGGGTCAGGCAGGTGCAGACATGGCTCACTTGATTCAGACTATAGCCGGGGCTTTTTAGACAGCTTTAGCCGGTATGCATGCTGCAGCACCACCTCAGGGTGCAGGGACAGGTTTACCCCTTGAGAGGCTTCGTAGCTTGGCGTAGTCGAGTTCCGTGGTTTGACTCCCGAGGGTTCAGAGGCTTAGCTCGAGAGTACTATACACATCTTGGGTCAGATGGAGTGCTCAGACACTCGTAAGTTGGGGTTTGTTGTCTCCTTGCTTCAGGGAGATGCGTATGCTTGGTGGACTACCGTTACTCCGGGTATGGCAGAAGCGGATGTCACTTAGGAATTCTTTCGAACAACCTTTAAGAACAAGTACCTTGGAGTCCGATATCAGGATGAGAAGAAGAGAGAGTTTATGGCCTTGGTTCAGGGTAGTAAGACGGTGTCCGAGTATGAGGTTCAGTTTGTGAGGTTGAGCCAGTATGCTCCCGAGTTGGTCCCAAAGAGAGGGAACGGTGTGAGTATTTTCGTTATGGTTTGACTAGAGATGTGAAGACGTATATGCTTGCCTCTGACTACACTGAGTTTGATGTTTTGGTCTCTAAGGCCAAGGATATTGAGCAGAACTTGGGCTCAAGTACCCGTGCTAGTGGGTCTGATTCCAAGAAGAGACATGTGGAATGGGACAAAGATCATGCCAAGAGGCATAGAGATAGGAGGTATCAGCCCGATTCGAGGCATAGGGGCGATAACCGTGGACGGGGTCATCAGGGCCAAGGAGTTGTTGTTCAAACTTCTGAGTGCACTAGATGCGGGAGACGCCATATGGCGAGTGTATGGGTACCTTCGAGGTATGTTGGAACTATGGTTCCCGAGAACATTTGAGGCGTAACTGTCCACACCCGGCTAGGGGCAGACCGGCTCCAGCTATGGGATTTGAGCATCAGAGAGGCCGTAGGTGCGGTCAAGGTAATTTTCAGCCGAGGAACGATGGTCAGAGGAACTTAGCTCATGTGGTGGCAGTTCAGCCCGAGGGTGGAGGTTCGGCTAGGGTGTATGCACAGCGTGAGGCTGGGAACGACACGGATGTCACCGCAGGTAATTTCTCCTTACAGTCTTTGACTTTGCTTTCTTTGATAGATTCGGGTTCGACAAATTCGTATATTTTGGGTGAGCATGCAAGGTCCCTAGGTCTACCGTATGAGTGGTTAGAGGTAAGTGTAAATGTTACTAGTTCTTTCGGTGATACCGTGGTAGTTAGGAAGATGTATAGGAGGTGTCCCTTGATGATTCAAGGCCATGTGTTTCTGGTTGACATGATGGAATTGTTGTTTTATGGCTTTGATGTGATTTTGGGCATGGATTGGCACGTAGAACATAGACCTAAGGTAGACTTTGAGACCAAGAGAGTCTCCTTGAGGCTTACAGATGATTTTGAAGTTGTAGTGGTGGGCGAAAACATTAAGTTCTTGTCCAATGTTGTTTCTGCTCTAGAAGCTCAAAGGTTAATGGATTCGGGTTGTCAGACGTACTTGGCTTATTTGATGAATCCGAATATGAGTGAGGTTAGACCGCAAGACATCAGGACAGTTTGTGATTTTCCGGAAGAGTTGTCGGGTTTGCCTCCAGATAGGGAAGTTGAGTTTGCTATTGAGACGTATTCTAATTCTGCACCCGTGTCTATTGCTCCGTATAGAATGGCACCGAAAGAGTTGAAAGAGTTGAAGACACAGCTTCAGGAATTGTCAGATAGAGGTTTTATTAGGCCTAGTATTTCTCCGTGGGGTGCTCGGGTCTTGTTTGTGAAGAAAAAAGACGGCAGTATGAGGATGTGTATAGACTATAGACAGTTGAACAAGGTAACAGTGAAGAACAAGTATCCTTTGCCGCAGATAGATGATTTGCTTGATCAGTTGAGAGGTGCTTTAGTGTTTTTGAAGATTGGTTTGAGATCTGGTTACTATCAGTTGAAGGTGAAAGATGTGGACATACCGAAGACTACTTTTCGTACACGTTATGGGCACTATGAGTTCTTGGTAATGCCTTACGGTTTGACTAATGCTCCAGCTGCATTTATGGATATGATGAACCGAGAGTTTCACGAGTTTTTGGACAGGTTTGTGGTAGTGTTCATAGATGACATCTTAGTGTACTCTAGGACCGAGGAAGAGCATGATGAGCATTTGCGGCTAGTGCTTCAGACTTTGCTTGAAAATTAGTTGTATGACAAGTTGAGTAAATGCGAGTTTTGGATTAAGGAGGTAGTCTTCCTAGGTCATGTGATCTCGGCAAATGGAATTAGTGTGGATCCCAAGAAGATAGAAGCCATAGTGAGTTGGAAGCAACCAAAGTCGATGACAGAAATCTGTAGTTTCCTAGGCTTGGTGGGGTATTATCGAAGATTTATCGAGGGGTTTTCAAGGATTGCGGCACCTTTGACTAAATTGCTTCAGAAGAATGTTCCGTATGAGTGATCGGATGCAAGACAACAAGCGTTTGAGAAGTTTAAGAAAGCTTTGACCGAAGCTCCTATTTTGATTCAGCTTAAACCAGAGAAAGAGTTTGTGATTTACAGTGATGCCTCGTATGTAGGTTTAGGTTGTGTGCTTATGCAAGAGGGTAAGGTTGTAGCTTACGCTTCGAGACAGTTGAAGGTTCACAAGAAGAACTACCCCACTCATGATATTGAGTTAGCCGCAGTAGTGTTTGCTTTGAAGATTTGGAGACATCGCCTTTATGGTGAGAAGGGCACCGTTTATACCGACCACAAGAGTTTGAAATACTTGATGACTCAGAGAGAGTTGAACCTTAGATAGCGTAGGTGGTTAGAGCTTCTTAAGGACTATGACCTTACGATAGAATACCATTCGGGTAAGGCAAACGTAGTGGCCGATGCTTTGAGTAGAAAAGTGGCAGTTGAGTTGCGAGCAATGTTTGCAAGATTGTGTGTGTCAAATGATGGTGGTTTGATAGTCGAGCTACAAGTTAAACCTTCGTTGGCTTAGTTGATTCGAGAGAAATAGTTGCAAGACGAGTCTTTGGCACCTCACGTGCAAGATATAGCCGAGGGTAGACCCACCGATTTTTGATTTGGTGAGAATGGGATCCTATGTTTCAAGGATAGGATAGTAGTCCCAGAAGACGCCGAGTTAAGGTGTACTATCTTGAATGAAGCACATAACAGTCCTTTTATTATGCATCCGGGTAGTACGGAGATGTACCGTGGGTTAAAAGAAGAGTACTACTAGATTGGGTTGAAGAAAGATGTGGTCGAGTTTGTGAGTAAGTGTATGGTATGTCAGCGAGTTAAAGCCGAGCATCAGTTTCCTTCAGGTTTGTTACAGCCGTTGAAGATTCCGGAATGGAAGTGGGAACGTATCACCATGGACTTTGTGTCGAGTTTACCGTTGACTCCTTCGAAGAAGAATTCAATGTGGGTGATAGTCGATAGATTCACTAAGTGTGCCCAATTCATACATGTTCATACTACATACACCTTAGATAAGTTGGCTGATCTGTACATCAGCGAGATAGTGAGGTTGCATGGGGTACCGAAATCGATTGTATCAGACCGAGATCCGAGGTTTACAGCTAGATTTTGGGAGTGTTTGCATTGTGCCTTGGGTACTTGGTTGAACTTTAGTACTTCGTATCACCCGCAGTCAGATGGTCAGTCAGAGAGAGTTATTCAGGTGTTGGGGGACATGTTGAGGTGTCGCATCATCGACTTTCAGGGTTCTTGGGAGAAGAAACACCTACCGTTAGTGGAGTTTGCATACAACAATAGTTATCAGGCTAGTATTCAGATGGCACCGTACGAGGCTCTGTATGGTAGGAGGTGTAGAACACTTATTTGTTGGGCTAAGGCCGGAATAAGCTTGTATCGATGCCAGACTTGCTTAAGGGCACTACCGAGAAGGTAAAACTGATCTGTGATCGCTTGAAGGCAGCTTCAGATAGATAGAAATTGTATGCTGATTTGAAGATAAAAGAGATAGAGTATGTCGTGGGCGAAAAGGTGTTCTTGAAAGTCTCACCTTGGAAGAAGGTGATGAGGTTTTGTAGGAAGGGTAAATTGAGTCTGAGATTCATTAGACCTTACGAGGTAGTTGAGAGGATCGGTCCGTTGCGTATAGATTGAGACTGCCAATAGAGTTAGATAAGATTCATGATGTGTTCCATGTTTCGATGCTCCGAAAGTATAGATCGAATTCGTCTCATGTAATGCCAGTGGAAGAGATTGAGTTGAACCTCGACCTATCATATGATGAAGAGGCGGTTGAGATTCTTGCTTTGGACAAGAAAGTGTTGCGTGGGAGATCTATCGAGTTGGTCAAAGTTTTTTGGAGACACCGAGGTGTAGAAGAGGCTACTTAGGAGAGGAAGGAAGACATGGAGAAACAGTTTCTGTATCTCTTTTCGTTAGGTAATTTCAAGGACAAAATTCCTTAAGTGGGGGGGAGTTGTAACGCCCGGGTTTGGGGCCCGGGAGATATCTGGGTTAGGTAGACCGGTTCGGGTTAAGCAAATTTAGGGGAAACGAATTGAATTACATATTTTAAAGACTTTAAGAGAAAACGAGAATTTTAAAAAGGGATCTTTTGGTAAATTGGAAAAAGGTGAGTTTTGAGATGATTTTTGAATTTAATAAAATAAGATATTTCAAAAAAATGGACTTTATCCCATCTTCTTCCCCAAAACCCCACTTTTCACGTTAAGCTTTCCAACACCATAGCTAAAAACTCACTTTTCCACCAAGCTTCGTCATTTTTGAAGATTTCAAAGAGGTAAGCACTTGGTTTTATTCCCCTCTTCATTCTAATCTCGTTTTTAACATTATTCTTTCAAGTTTTGGAGATTTTCTCAAGTTTCATCATTTGGGTAAAAAGGGGGTTTTGGAGGGTTTAAGCTTTTTGGTAAAAACAATGTTTTGGGTTAGTAGTAAATTATATTTTGGTGTTGATAAAGTGTTGAAAAGAGGTTCTAATCAATCAAACCCAAAACTATGCTTAGGAGTGGTGTTTGGAGTGAAATTTCTTAAGTTTTTGGTTTGATTATGTGGGGAAATGAGACCTGATGGGTTACCAGCTTTGAATTGATGCTTTTAGGTATATTTAGGAGTGTTTTGGATGTTAAAATCGATGGGTTATTGCTGGGATTTTCTTAAGAGCGGATTTGATGATATTTTGATGGATTTTAGCTTTGTTTTGATTGTGCAAATGTGTCAATTGATGGGTTGTTGCTATTTAGTGAATTTGTGGAAGAATATGGGAGTAATACTTTGTTTTTGGTTGATTAGAAATAGGGGAAGCGAGTTTGGGTCCTTTGGACGCGATACCGGGTGATACGGGGGCGTGAGATCGGTGTTTCGGATTTCGGTTAGGCTCAATCGGTGAGTGGAAATGTTTTGAAGTTTAAAATGTTTCAAAGTGGTTTCGTGGGAGTTTGGGTGGAGCCTTAAGGACTAACCTAAACCTAAGTGTAAGTTTGCCAAATTTATCTTGTTTCGTTAAGTGTTGGTGTGTGAAATGTGAGTTGCTTTTACTCTCCGTTCTAATGTTGTTGTGTAGTCATAGTTGATGTCAAGCCTCACGTGATGGTTAGTCGTTGGATACGGTAATGTGTAGTCCCACCGGTAGTGACTAGTAGATGAGTACGATGATGTATAGTCCCATCGGAAAATGCTAGTTGTTGTGTACTGTGATGTGTAGTCCCACCGGGATGGTTGTGCATGTGCAAACCCTGTCTAGTCTATGCTTGTGTTTGTTACATCTCATACTTAAATGGTTTTGTTTCCAAACTAAGATTTATGTTTTAAAACTGCATCATTGTTGTGTTTTAGAGCTCCGCTCACTAAGCTTTTAAGATTACGCTCTCTTTTTCCAACAATGCAGATCGTTAGAGGTTCCAGGAGGCAAGTGGGCAAGGGAGGAAATCTTGGAGTTCTTACTAAGTTCAAAGTATGGTTTTTATATTTGCAATAATGCTTAGACAATGGGAATTCTAGGCTTGTTGTTGTGGAGTTGGTGTTCAAACTCCTAAGTCTTGTTATTGTTGATGTTGTTAACTTGTTTAAATGTTAAGCATGTTTTATCGCCTTTTATATCTTGTTTGATGAATTGAGCCTTGTCATGTGTTTGATTGCCTTAAATGAATGTTTCTTGTTTGCCTAAAGTTGTATGCTTGTTTATATGATGATCAAATGCCTGCTTGAGTTGTTTAGGATAGTCCCTTTGTGCTTAAAAATCAAATCTACCAACTTTTTGTGCAGGGCGTATCGATACGCCCAAGGGCGGTATCGATACGGTCCCTTTTTTTAGGCTTAGTGTATCGATACGTGGAGGGTGTATCGATACCCCATTTGCTCTCTGGAAATCTGAGAAATTGACAAGAAATTAGGGTATCGGTACGGGCCTTAGGCATACCGATACGGTCTTAGGGTTGACTTTGAGATTTTGATCGTTGAAAGCGTATCGATACCAGCCTTAGAGGGTATCGATACAGACTCTCAGAGTTGACTCTGGGGAAGGTTGACCGTTGAAGTCGTATCGATACGATCCTTTGGAATATCGATACGCCCTAAGCTAAATGGATACAAATTTGTCTTAAAATGTCAGTTTTGCTTGGATCAAATTAGTGGTTGTTTTTCCGCTGTTTGCTTATCTCATGTAGGGTCAAATAAAGCATTTATACAAGATAAATTAAAGGAAAAAATAGGGTTGCTAATTGGGGTGAGATCTTAACGGGTTTCGCTTCAGTTTTCTCCGTGTAACCCGTTCGGTTCGATCTGTTGGCTAGACCGAGACGAGGGGGTTACATGAGAGAAGTAGAGTATGGACATTAGTTGATATGCCTAGAAATCAATCTACTATAGGAACTAAGTGGGTATTTAGAAACAAACTAGATGAGAGTGGTAACAGTGAGAAACAAGGCTAGGCTTGCTGCTCAAGGTTACACTAAAGAAGAGGGAATTTACTTTGATGAAACATATGCACTCGTAGCTAGAATGGAAGCTATTAGGATGCTTCTTGCATTTGCATGCTATCATGATTTCAAGCTTTTTCAAATGGATGTGAAAAGTGCTTTTCTAAATGGTTTTATAAATGAAGAACTGTATGTTGAACAACCATCGGGTTTTGTAGATCCACAATTTCCAAATCACGTTTTCAAACTAACTAAAGCTCTTTATGGTTTAAAACAAGATCCTAGAGCTTGGTATGAAAGGATTTCAAACTTTTTGATTCAAAAAGGTTTTGAAAAAGGCATGGCGGATACTACACTTTTCATTAAAAGATATGACAATGACATCTTAGTAGTTCAAATATATGTTGATGATATTATTTTCGGTTCTACTAATGAATTTTATTGCCAAGAATTTTCTAAGCTAATTCAAGGTGTATTTGAGATGAGCATGATGGGAGAGCTCTCATTTTTCTTGAGGGTCCAAATCAAACAAAGGAAAGATGGAACCTTCATCAACCAAGCAAAATACATAAAGGACATGCTCAAGAAGTTTGGCTTGGAGAACGTAAAGCCCCAAGCCACTCTAATGAGCTCATCAATAAAGCTTGACAAAGATGAGGGAGGTAAATGTGTCGATTCTAAGCTTTATAGATCTATGATTGGCTCTTTGCTTTACCTTACCGCAAGTAGACCGAATATTATGTTTAGTGTTTTCTTGTGTGCTAGGTTTCAAGCTAGCCCTAGAGGACACCTAGTTGCCATTAAGATAATTTTTAGATACCTTGGAGATACACCTAGTTTAGGTCTTTGGTATCCTAGGGATTCCTCCTTTGACCTTCATGTTTTCTCCGATGTAGATTATAGGGGATGTAAGATAGATAGGAAAAGTACCTCCGGAACATGTCAATTCTTAGGTACTATGCTCGTATCTTGGTTCTCTAAGAAAAAAAATAGCGTAGCCTTATCTACCACCGAAGCGGAGTACATATCCTTAGGGAGTTGTTGTGCTCAAGTTATTTGGATGAAGCAACAACTCTTAGATTATGGTGTTCAAGTAGATACCATACCCCTTAAGTGTGACAACACTAGTGTCATTTGTCTCACTAAGAATCCCATCTAACACTCAAGAACCAATCATATAAAAATTAGACGTCATTTCATTAGAGACCATGTCTTGAAAAATGATGTAGTTCTAGAATATGTTGATACCTTGAACCAATTAGCGAACATATTTACGAAACTTTTAGATAAAGAACGTTTTTAGACTCTTAGGAGAGATTTAGGTTTAACCAGCCTTCCTTGACCCTTTTAGGTCCCAAACGACCAAAAATATGCTTGAAATTATTTGATGATCATACTTGTGTTGATTTGCCTTCTTTTGCATCTATGCTTGTTGTTAGGGGAAGTATGCAACTGTTTTAGTTCATATAACATGCTCATATATCATTTACATGCATTTAGGCTCGATCTAAGTTGGCTTTTTTTACTTAAAATTGCCCAAAATGTATCTTTTTGCAAAGGTGTATCGAAACAGGTCTCGTACCGAAACGACTCGAAAGTGTTTCGATACCCCGTTCCGATAAGCCAAGTGGCGTATCGATACGCGTCCACGCGGATTTTTTTAAATAGCCTTAAATGAGTATCCAACTTTAATTAAAACCCAAACTCTCTTTTTCTCTCAAACCCTAGCCGAAAACCCTTATTTAAACTCCTCAAATCTCTTGATTTTTCACATCAAAACCTAAAACTTTTAAGGGTTTTCAATCTACACATCAAGGCTAAAGCTTTGCAAGCAATTTGGTGCATTAATCATCCCTCATTCATCCATTTTCCTATATTAAGGTATAAACCCTTTTCTTTTCTTTTTTAAATTTTCATTTGATTTTCTTTAATGTTTTTACTCAATTTTTGTATAGAATATATACTTATAGTATGGGTTTTGAAGTTTTTGCAAAATTTCTTTAAAACTCGAAAATTTTTTGTTCGAATATAAAAACTATATCATATATTTTTCCTTATTGTTTTTCAAAATTCTTTTTACCGAAAATTTATTTTATATGTATATATGTTTTAACCTATATTGTATAGTTTTTTTTATCAACACCTTGACTATTGGATTGAATTTGGTTGATTTACGCATACATGTATTTTTGTGTATTGATTTATTTCCAGATTTCGAATATGGGTTCTAGGAAGAGAGTACGAACCGACGAGGTTGGTGGAAATTCTAACATCGATGATGATTCCTCTCATCCCAACCCGATTCTACTATATAAAAAGAGTCTTCGAAACAAAGACGCCCATACCAACTTCAAGCTCTTTCAATATCATGGAACCCGTCGTGAGCGTGTTGTCTCTATACCCTTTTTGGATTCTGAACGATTTCATTTTCGCTATCTCCACTTATTAAGGCGTTAGAATTTCTTATCCTTTATGGGCTTACCCGGTACTTTGTACCGTAACATGGTTCTCCTCTTCTATGCCAAAGCCCGATGTATCTCCAATGCCGATCATTCTCAAGTGATTGCCATTGAGTCCTACCTAATGGGGAAGAAGTTTCGGGTTGATCCACAAACCTTGTTCAATGTTTTTGGGTATGAAGATGAAGGTATTTTGGATGAAAACTCGTTGAGACATACTCTCGGTGGCTCTATCACGGTCCTTGATGCTCATGATCACATCCTTCATGTCATGGTCTCGTAGTGGTTTCGTCCATCCGGAGGAAAGTTCTCCCACATTCGACAAGTCGACGATTTTTGGATTCATTGTTTTCATAAGGAACGTCGACCAAATCTTTGCCAAATCATGTTTGCCGAGATGGTACATCTTGTTCAAAACTGCAACTCGGATCTTGTCACTTCCTTCACTTATGGCACCGCCTTGAGTTACTTGTTCTCAAAGTTGGGAATCGATTCCTCTTTTGACTTTCTGGAATCTTTCAAGGATCCCATCGATGAGCGCACTCTTCTTCGTTGCAAGTTTCATTTCATTGATGGAGAGTGGATTCGTGTTGAGCATCCTCCTTAAGTTGCAACCCCCGAACCTCAACCTCAAGTTGCTCCACCAAACAATGAAGCTCTAATGACTTTTCTCACCGAGCAATTCAATGGCTTACGAACCCACATGGACTCTAGTTTTGCCGCCATTGACACTCGCTTCACTTCCTTGGAGGGACGTGTCCAAAGTGTTGAGAATCGACTTACTTCGGTTGAAACTCAACAAGCATCAACGGACATGTCTTTTACCGGCTTCTATGGAAAATGGAGAAAATTTCGAAGGAGCACCACCAATGATGAAGATGAAGATGACGACGAGCCTTAGATCTTTGCATCTCATTGCATATCATGTAGTTTAGGATTTCCCTATTTATGCACCTATCTATGTCTTGATTATATTCCTTATTCCTTCATTGATTTTGGTCTAACAAAAAAGGGGAGAAGAGGGTTAAGCTAAATTTTTACAAATATTTTTCAAAACCTATCTTCAATTTAGGGGGAGTTTACTTAAAATTTTACTTTGGTTTTCTTATATCAAAAATGGGAGATTGTAAAACCAATGTTTGATTTTGATATAACAAATAATCTAAGGACCAAATTGCAAATTAAATAAATTTTTAAGTACTCAAAAGGCTCACATTTGACAAGTAAATTTTAGACTTAAAATGTTTTGAAGTCAAAACTTAAATCCCATAAAATTTTCTAAGTGTTTCAAAGCCAAAATACTCAAAATTGCTCAGGCGTTTCGAAAGACCCCTAAAGTGTTTTGATACATTTTGCCACTGGAAACGTCCGTTTCGATACGGACTAATCTGTTTCGAGACAAGGGTTTCAAAACGAGCTTGCTCGTTTTGATACAATCTTCATCTAAGCTTTTCAAGGCTCTTGTTTTTAAGTGTCATTTCGAAACGACATATATCTGTTTCAATACATGGGTTAAGTATTTTCAAAATATAGCATTAAATGAACTAGCCGTTACTTGTCAGAACTGAATTTTTGAAAATTGGTTACATGTTTCGATACACCCCTTTGGTGTTTCGAAACACCATTTTACAGTTTCAAAACGTTTTGATACACCCTTTTCGTGTTTTGATACGAGTCTTTTTAAAGTTTCAAACTGTTTTGATACAACCTATAGTCGTTTCGATACGGTCCCCTTTTACACATAACAACTCTTTCTTTTTTTAGTGTTTGTTTCGATATAGGGCTACATGTTCCGATACTGGTAGTTGCAGAACTGCATTTATGAAGGGGAAGAGTGAGCCCCAACGGCTCTATTGATGATCTCAACCACCCAAACGACTAGAAATCAATGAGAAGGTATAAAAGCAAGTATCCAAAGCACCAACAACAACTATTGAACCTCAAAGCAACATCCAAGCAATCCAATCCAAACCCTAAGCATTTATTGTCAAATTATTATACCTAACTCTTAGAGTTCTTAGTGTAAATCAAAATTTTGAGTTTGGGGAGTGTTTGTAATTCATTTGGGCTATTTTTATCTTGTGAGAGATCAATTGTAAAAGCCAACATCTTCTTTGTAAAGTGAGAGCCTTGTGGTTCACTCTTTGGGTAGAAATATTGAACATTTGTAAAGGTTGACTCCTTAGCTTAGAAAAGTGGAAGAACATATTAGTGGAGAGTTTGTTGAAAATCCTTAGTGGGTGCTAAGGTAGTGGATGTAGAGCTTGTTTAGAAGCTTGAACCACTATAATTGCCTTGTCCATCATTTTTAATTGTTTCTTTTGCTCCCTTCATTTTTAAAAGTACCAATTCACCCCCTCTTGGCCATATCGGTTAATTCGATCCACTCAACACATTCATATTAATAAAATCATAATCATCCAAAGAAAACCCAAGCCAAATAAAATCAGTTAATGGCTAGGCAAATAACATCCATATCAAAGTATTCAAATAACTTTTTCAGAAAACAAGATGAGTTACACAAAGGGAAATCATAAGCTAAGGAACCCTTGTGTTGTCGGCGAGCTTCGTTGCAGCTTTATAGCCTCTTTCGAGTGCCCGGTCTGCTTTATACCAAATGAGGAACCCCTTGCACTCATATTTTTTGGTTGTCCTTTTGGAATTGTTCTCTTCACGTGCAGAGTGTGAAAGCCTTTTGGGTCTCCCTTCTTAATTAAGTGCGTAGACATCTTTTTTCCCAGGTTTGTTGTCTTGCGCTCAAGTAATGCTTTAACAAAGTCAGCTTGCTCTTCTCTTTTCTTTGGAATGCCAAATCAATACACCACCCTGCATGGTTATATGAAAAACCTACAAAATAGCCACCAAATCTCTAACTTTTCCCCATAAAAGCATCTATTGATAAAACTTCAAAGCTCAAGCATAAACTGCAAAATATGCATGCACAATAATCCTATATGTAACCAAATGAGCTTAAAAACAAGAAATAATACAAGTAAAAGGGTATCGAATATACACTTTTTGTGGAGTTATCAAATATCTCTTTCTTCTTCTTTTTTTCACCTAATCATATTTTTCATCAAATGTTTGGTGTTTTCCCCCTTTTATCCACGTTTGTCTTAAAATTTATCATTCTTTGACGTTTTTTTGGCCATCCTAGATAATAACAAACTCTTTCATTGACCTCTATCACTCTATTGGTTTAAATTTTTTCTAAAACATCTTTAAAACTCATGAATTTAAACACAAAAATATTATTTAGGTTAAGACTTTGTCAGATTTAAAGGGTTGGGATTTCGTTAGAAAATTCAAATGGTAAGAAGCATTGTTCTAAGAAAACGAGCAACATATCTCGAAACTAGTCTTATCCAATTACCATCAAAGGAGATTAAAAAAATTAAAAATTTGAGTAAATTTCGAATCAAAAAGTAGATATAAGAGAGAAATGTGGACGCTTTAATACTAATTTTATCACAAATGATAATGAGCTATTATTAACTAACGTTGATGGCCAAAGTAAATTGTTTTTTTAAATATCAACGACGTCATCACGTTTGTGTTAATGATTTAATGTTCAAATGATAAAAATAATCAATTCACTAAAAATTTAGGGCCAGTTTGACATTGTTTTTGAAAAATGCTTTTAAAAGTGCGGTTAGAAAGTAATTTTAAAAGTTAATTGTAAGATTATAGTGTTTGACATTGCTGTCAAAAAATATTTTTAAAAAAATAAAATGTCTATTTTAGACATGATATTATAAAGTAAAAATAAATGAATGTAAATAATGTTTAAATTCGTTATCATAAAATTTATTAATAATTTTTATATTTATTATATTTTAATAATTAATTTATTTAATATTAAAATATTAATTTAATATAATAATTATTGTTTATAATAAAATATTATTTTAATATACTACTATTAATATTAGTGGTAATAATTAAGAATAAAAAAAGTAACTTCACCTAAAAAATTAAAAATTTTAGTTTTTGAGGTTAAGTGAAAAATGACTTTTTTGAATTATTTTTTGCACTAATTTAGAATTGTTTGACATTATTTATGGATGAAAAGTAATTTTTTTCTGAAACTATTTTTTAAACCATCTCAAAGGGGTCTTTAGGAACAAAATTGAAATCTTTTATAGTTAAATGACTTGCTTACTTTCTCTCTCTCTCTGACCTGTCCATTTCTAGGAAAATTTAGTCCTTAACCGGGAAAGTTGTCTTCAGTCCGCTTACAAAATACCAAAAAGAGTAATCTTCACCCGTGGTCACTTTTGTTTTGGGTTTGTTCTATTTTGGTCACCCGAATTCAAAAAAGACTATTATGGTCACTTACGTTCGAAACTGTTTCTGTTTTGGTCACTGGACCGTTAACCTCCGTTAATTAAAAATAATAATTTTTAATTTGACCCCTAAACTTTCAAAACTTCATTTTTCACCATCTTCCTCGTCATATCAACTCCACTTACTGGAGTAAATCGATAGCAGTACGCCTGGATTAAATATCAGAGCAATGAAGTATGACCCAGTATCATCTGGTTCATTTATGAATTGACTTTGTTAAATGAAATTAACTTTGTTATTTAATTATTTATGAATTAACTAATGTTGCATTTACAATGTGCTGAGTATGGAGAAAAATAAACCCTGTATAAGCAGGCTATATTCTAGAGAAAAATGCTAATGATATCAGATATCACATTCAATAGATGGTTAGTAGTTCTGCACTTCTGCTGTGTTAGAAGTCACTTTCTACATATGGTCAGGAGCATGGAAAAAATGCAATCCCTAGCTTAAATGCAACCCAAAGGTTAACCTTTGAAGTGTGTGTTTAAACTTGTCTTGATCCATGCTTGTTGTTTAGAGTCTAATTGGTGATGCCTTGCCCTTGATGAGTATCCACCAACTCTCTGTTTTGGCAGCTTTATAGAGACGAGAATGAGAAAAAATTAGCTAGGCAAGCATTTGACTGTGCTAGAGGTATAGATCCATCACTGGCATTACCATGGGTTGGCATGTCTGTTGATACCCATACTGGGTAAAGTTTTTACTATTTTCTATTAAACAAGATATTTAGAACTGATTTGTTGATTAATAGTCTTATCAATACTGAGTCATACTTGATTTTTTTAGGGATTCAACACCAGATGATGCTTTTGAGAGCTGTCTGATATTTAAGCCAGGCGTACTGCTATCGATTTATCCCAGTAAGTGGAGCTGAGATGATGGAGAAGATGGTGAAAAATGAAGTTTTGAAGGTTTGGGGGTCAAATTGGAAATTATTATTTTTAATTAACGGAGGTTAACGGTCCAGTGACCAAAACATAAACAGTTTCGAACGTAAGTGACCATAATAGTCTTTTTTGAATTCGGGTGACCAAAATAAAATAAATTCAAAACAAAAGTGACCACGGGTGAAGATTACCCTACCAAAAATCGTAAACACAACAAATCTCTATCAAGAAACCATTATACCTCCGTCCATTGCCAGCCGTCAACCTCTTCTCCCCTCCGTTGCTGCCTTGAATCTACCCCAAACATCGTGAAAGAAGAAACCCTAAATCTCGTCAACTCCTTTTTTCCTTCTTCCAAAATTCAGAGAGCCAACAAAGTGAAGCGAACATAAAAATACTGAAACTGAATGCCGTTTCAAAGATCAAGAGATTTTTATTTTTATTTTTCTATAGACATAGAGATCCAAGCGTTCTTTGTTCTTTTCGGCGTAATAGAGGAGAAGAAATGCCGTTGGCGAGGTACCAGATAAGGAATGAGTATAGCTTGGCCGATCCGGAGCTCTATAGAGCTTCCAACAAGGATGATCCAGAGGCTTTACTTGAAGGCGTCGCCATGGCCGGTCTTTTTGGTGTTTTGCGCCAGCTTGGTGACCTTGCCGAGTCAGTTTCTCTGTTTTTTTTGTTGGGCGGTAGGAGAATTCTTTTTGGTTTCAGCTTCATTTTTTAGAGTGTTGCAAGCCATTGTATGGCTTCTATATTTTTCCATTTTATTTCCTTTCCCCCCTTCTTGTTAGTGTTTGATGGATCAACAAATCCTGATTGTTCTAAACCAGCTATATGCAAGGTTTATGAGTCCAAGAGCCCCCATGTATATATGTATATAATTAAATATAAGTAGGGATGAAACTTTACCCGTTTTTGCATGAAGTTAGTTTCTGCAAACAGTGATCCGTTCTGATAGAATGTGGTAAGTGAATAAACAAATTTTATTCAATATAATAAACAAATAAATTAATATTGAAGGAAAGGATGTAAGATTTTAATATATATGTACATGTATATATTAATCAACCCAATAAGAAGAGCAAAAAAAAAAAAAAAAAACAGAACTTTATGGGTCTGATTCTATAAATGCCTTTCTCCAGTCTGCCTTCCAGGTTCTTTACTGGTCAAAGAACTGAAATCCCGTTTTTCATTTTTTGTTTTGGTTTGCAAGCTGAGATTTTAGATTTACAATATCATGGAGTATATTTTACTTGTCTTTTAATTTCAAGTTGGTTAAATTTTCTTGGTTGGCCTGTTCTTTTTGTTTAATTCCATATTTCCGTGCTTTGAGGTCCATGTAGAAGAAATCAGAATCTGTTAAAAAGTTTTCTCAATTATACTGAACTGGAATTTAATTTCAGCTATTTTGAATCCCAGATGTGCTTGGAATTTTCTTATCTGATTCTTTCGTCTTTTCAAAATGGTTAGTTTCTTGGTATGTTTAACGTTTTCTGGTTTGTGGTACTTGTGCCTTGGTGAACACCGATTAGCAGTTGGAATTCAGAATTCTATTCAAATTAATATATACCAAATTTTATTTATTTTTTAGAAAAAAACTTGCCTGACACAAGTTGCAGTATTGCATCTTGAGGAATTATCTATAGACCTGGATTGATTGTATGAGTTAGTGAGTGCCAAATTTACGATAAATTTATATTTGAGTTGTAGAACATTGGTATAAAATTTGAAGGGTTTTTTTTAGCCTTTCTCCTTTCTGGTTTTAAATTGCTTTTGCTCATTGTTGATAAAGGTTTGCTGCTGAGATATTCCATGACTTGCATGAAGAGGTAATGTCAACTGCTGCAAGGGGACATGGTCTAATGGTTCGAATCCGACAGCTTGAGGCGGAGTTCCCTTCCTTTGAAAAGCCATTTTTATCGCAAACCGATCATTCATTATTCTTTGCCAATGCAGGTTACATTCAACTCATTTTTACATGATCATGCCATTATTTTTATTTAAATGTCCTGAAAGGTGTTTTATTCACTATTTTACTACTAGCCATGGTTTCTTTTGTCTTTTCTTGTTGCAATGGTGCACTTTGGCATATGTGTTTGGTTTCTTATGTGTTTATATCTTTTGTCTATGATTGCATTATTGGAAATTATATCTATCTATACATTTCTGAAAAAAATGACCTTAGTTCAAGGGGTTGAGTGCCCGATACTTCATTACGGGCATTACTATTACTAGTTTCATTCCCCATTTGCTGTCACAATCTAAAGGAAAATGAAAGTTTGTTTATATGATGGAAAGCCAAAAGATATATCTTTTCATGACATTCTCCTAGTGAAATTTATCATGAAACAGTATGCATGGATTTATTTTGTGCTCCCATAAGCCAATGTTTATATGCAAGAATGAAATGAATAGGAACAGTGATCATGGCATATGAGTAATGATTTATTTATTAGTTCTGAAGTAGAATACTCTGGAGTTTTCATGCACAAGGCACTATCTGCTAAACTGTTTAATAAATGTAGTATCTTTTTGTAGGTGTTGACTGGCACCCTAATATGCTACTGAACATAATCTGATCAGTCGTGGAGACTTACCTCGTTGTGCGCTGGATTCTTATGAGGAATGTCGGGGCCCTCCACAGTTATTCCTTTTGGAAAAGTAAGATTTTCTCTTAGGTCTGAAGTATGGTAAATTTGTTGAAAGGAATTTTCATTCAGGTGATGAATATTCTAATAATGCCTTCCAGATTTGATGTTGCGGGTTCTGGGGCATGTTTAAAGCGTTACACTGATCCATCATTCTTTAAAGCAGAATCAGCTTTCCCTGGAATTGAACCAGTAGGTCAGAGGGAAAAGAAAGCCCGTAAAGTGAAGGTATCAAAAAATTTAAAAATAATAATAAAGTAATGAGTTATATTTTTGTTCTTTTTTTTGGTGTGGGGGGGGGGGGGGGAGTACTTGAGGAGGCTATATATGACCGGTCGACAGTGTCAATAGAATGAATTCTCTGTCTTTGTGCCACATATCACAGCAACTTTTTGATGGAAGGGATCTGCTTTGATTTCTATTTTGGCAGTTATCAGTTGTCTCATTTATTGCAGAATCTGAGTGGTAGGTCTATAGAATGACCCAAAGTTTTTACCTCAGTTGTCTTATATTATTTTTCTTGCAGAGAATCATCCTGGTAAAATCTTTCTTTATGTCTGATTTACCCTTCTTTCTTCATTTCAGTGAATGATAAGCATCCATGAGTTCATATTTGAGCTAACACATGTCATGTTTAGTGATTATCTCTTGGTTTGAAACATATGATTGTGTGGTGTGCTTTCATGCGATGAGCAGTACACTTCATATCTCAGGCCCTAGTCCATTTGATATGCACATTTTTGTATTTGGGGTGATCTCCACAAATTATATTCATTCAAATTATTGATTAAGTTTCTTCTCATCTTTATGACATTCGTTATTTCTTTTTTTATCAATAGAGTGGAATTATTTGTAAAAGGGGGTGACAGCTCATGGTAACCTTTTGGTGCATCATTGTTTTAGTGATCAATTTTTCAATTTCCTTTCTATGTTTGTCTGGTTGCGTTATATGGTATATTGGCATGTGTCTATACAGTTTCTAATATTATATGTCTTGCAGAAAAGAGGATCACACTGGAGGAATGAAGCAACTCCACAATTTCCTTTCTATGTTTGTCTGGTTGCGTTATATGGTATATTGGCATGTGTCTATACAGTTTCTAATATTATATGTCTTGCAGAAAAGAGGATCACACTGGAGGAATGAAGCAACTCCACAATTTCCGCTGACATCACATGCCAAGTGAGTTTTTTAATTCTTCATTTGTGTGTCTTATAGCTTCTTTTACTGATGAAACATGCACGTTTAATGTTTTAATATGGTTTCTTGGGGATTGAACTGCTTTTCTGATAGTGCAGATTGCATCAGCTGTTTTTGAAGGAGCGTATTGAGAATGCATACAGTGACCCTGTCTGTCTTGTTAAACTTAAAAGAAGACAACTGAATGAATCTCCACTTGACCCAAAATCTGGGAAAAGCTACATGGAGAAATTCCTGGAGACTCCTTCCGTGGAGCATAAAGCAGTTTACAAGATCTCTGGTGTTCTACAACCTCTGAGACTGACTTCGGATCATTCTAGTGAATTGGGTCTTGAAATACATGAAATTAATACAGTGAGTCCTGTGAAAAATTCTTCACTAGGTCTGGAAAGCTCAAGTTCTTCGCCTACCGTACAGGTCTTGAAACCTTCCATGGAGAGTTGAATGGAGAAGTCCTTGATAGAGAGATTATGAAAGTGTCTGAACCAATAGGTAATTTCACAGATGAAATCCCCCTTCCCCATCATAAAGAAACAGTTGAAAAGGAAATAATAATAGATGGACAAGTCAGGAACGAATGCGGAACAGATGGGGATCATTCTGATGATGACTGGTGAGGTTGACAGTTACATGGATGCCCTTATAACCATGGACTGTGAAATGGATACAGACAATGACTACAGATCTAAGATTGACAGTGGCTTCATAAATGTTGTAAAATGCCAAACAGGTTCTGATGTAAATGAGGAAAAGCTTGACGTCCAAGCCCATTCATCAGATTCTCAGTTAGTTGGGATTTCCTCTGAATCAGATGGTGGAAACAGTTCCTTCAAGAAAGGAAGATCTAGTTTTTCCTACTCTGATAGTATGGACAATCTGGCCAAAGATATGGTGTCAGATGTTGATGTAGGAACTGAAGTGTCCCTTTCTATTAAAAACTTTGTTCCAGAGGTTGTTGAGGTATCATTCATCCAGCTTCCCGCATATTCAGAAATGCAATGTTCCAGTTCTGATAAGGTTCTGTCATCGAATGAATGTATGCTTCCTGATCATGGAGAAGTATCTTCTAGTTCATATCTTGAAGATTTTAATTCTGCGCATGTTTTGTTGGATCAAGCCAACTCAATGGCAGCTTCTTTTCAGAAAAAGCAACTTGATGAAGAGCCCACTAATGTTGTTAAAACTAATCCTGATTTGTCAGACAGTGATGACAGAAAATATTTGGCAGGTTCTTTGGATGTCATTGGTGTTGGTTCTCACGAGAAACCGAAGATTTCTTTGATTGTTCTTTCTACTGACAAAAGCCTTCCAGTGGATGAGCTAGACAGCGGTGATGCTGACATCTCTTCTGATGCTTTGCCATATCCATCAAACATTTTACAGCTTGCTCCTGAAAAGAGAAGTGGAGACGATCCTGTAGATGAAGTTCTTAAAACATATTTTACTAGAGAAAGTTGTGATGAAAGTTCAGTCAACCAAATAATTGGTTCACTATATCCCTTTACTTCACTGACAGAGGAACAGCTCCCTTGTTCAACCTTGGAAGAAGTAGAAAGAGATTCAGATATTACAATACCACCTGGAGGTTCAGATGTTATGAAGGCTGGCAACATAGCTTCCGAGGTCAGTGATGTTACTTTAGAAGTTGGTCTGAACTTGGAATGTATGATTCCGATGCCGGATACCTTAGAGACTTGTTGCTTTAATGAACAGAAATTTTCAGACATATTAAACGATGATCCTGAACTTGTGGTTGACCCAGTGGAGATCAGAGCTTCATTTCATGACAAGGAACATAATGTTGATCAACTATTTGATGCTGCAGAGGCAGAAGAAACTAGGGAATTTACCTTCAGTGTGGATGCAGTGGAAGGAGATGATCTCCTTTGTGATCTTCCATCTCATTGCTCTCATAATGTGGACATCAAGGATGATGTGAGCTTAGATGATCTGGCTACGGGAAATGTTCATGCTGAAATTATTGTAGTCTCCGCTTCTGCTTGTGGTTCTGCAGATTTTGATGATGCTGTTGATCATACTACTTTTCAGACTTCAAATTTGATTTGTCCGGCAGCTGGAAATCTAATGTATTTGGAAAAGTCTCTTTCTGGTGATGCAGGTTTATGTCGGGAAGAATTGGAACATAATGAGGTTATTTCTCAAGGATGTATTGTACACTCAGATATAGTTTCAACTTCATGCAAATCAGTCTCTCACAGCACTTCCAATTTAGAAGATGATATTCACTATTTGTCTCTGGTTGAACCTACCAAAAATAGTTTGAATGCCATTAATTTTACCAATAAACCAGCTTCCTTGGAATTGAGCGACCAAGAGTCGGAATCAAAATATTTGATTCAACTGATGGAAACTAGAGCAGATCTGGTGTCTTCTCCAACTCATCACTTATCAGAAAAAGAAACTTCTTTCAAGCAGTCCTCAGACTTCCCTACAAATCAGCATGATATGGGAAGCTTGCATCTCCGGTCCAACAAGATACAAACTTCCATTACACATTCCGACGAAGGTTCTTCAAGCAAACCTTCAGATTATTTACAACAATCAGAAGAGAAAATTGAGCAAGAAAGATACCCATCAGCTCCTATTCATCCTGCCTTCAGCATGCTCCCTGAGGCAACCGAAGTTAGCATGGAGGAAATGCCACCGTTGCCCCCGCTTCCTCCAATGCAATGGAGGAAAGGGAGAATTCAGCATGTTTCTCCAGCTTCACAAAGAGAATTAGTTGAACAGGGTCAAGAGTCATTCCCTGTAATATCACAACATGGAACTGATGGGAAAGCTCAGTTTGGTTTATCAGCATTAGAGAAAGTGAATGAGCAGCCTAGAAACCCATTTTTACCCGTAGTGGATGGTGAAGAGAGGTCTGGTCGTGCATCTAATCAATTGGCTGCTGATTGCATGCAGCTCCCTGATCCTTATTCGATCCACCCACCAACAATGGATTGCAACACTAATAGCCAATTCAGTGATATCTGTTTGGGTGAAACATCCTCAAACCTGTCTTTGCCCAGAATATCTAATAGAAGTATCGAATATGATTCCATTGCTATGGAAGATGGTAGGGTAGAACCCAGTAACTCGTTGCTGATGCCAGCTATTGATACCACTTCTAGACATATTACTGTATCTTCGCATGAGAAAATAACACATCCTCCGGACCAGCTTGTACTGGATATAGGTTTGGAAGGTGGGGCATATCAGTACCCTGAACAAAATTCTGGGGGAGAAAAGGGGTATCTTCCTGATATATCTATGCCCCCATTAATTAAGAGAGAGGAGCAGATCCCAACCCAGATAGTGGATGATCTTCCTCTAAAAGTAGAACAGTTTCCAACCAAGGTAGAGGAGCAGCCTCAGCAAGGTTTGGCAGTTTCAGAGGGAGAATCTTTGCAGATACCAAATGCCATTGTTAAGCATGGTTTGACCTCTGCAGAAGTAGAAATTGCACAGATATCAAATACAACTGTGCAGCATGATCCGTCAACTTCAGACGGAGTAGCTGTAAGACCATCAGTTACGCCTGCTGTATCACCAGTTGAAGATGTAAACTCGAATGGGAGTTCAACTTTGAAGCTTCCTCGACCTCGCAATCCTCTCATTGATGCTGTTGCTGCTCATGACAAAAGCAAGGTAATTAAAACCTTTCATTTCATTCATCTTTCTCCCCCCCCCCCCCCCCCCCCCTTTTTTTTTTCAATCTGCCTTTTGTTTTGGTAAGTAACCATTTCAATTTTGGTGCAGTTGAGGAAGGTAACTGAGCGGATGCACCCTCCAGTCATTCCAAAGGTAGATGAAAGAGACTCGTTGCTGGAACAGATACGAACAAAGGTTATATCCAATTCCCCATTAACATTCATTCCATTCCTTTCTTTTAAACAAAGGCAAAAAGAAGTTTTTAAAGTTGAAGTTGCATCTTGGTAGACTGAGGGTTGTTATTTTTCTTTCTAGTCCTTCAACTTGAAGCCTGCTGTGGTTAGCCGACCCAGCATTCAGGGTCCTAAAACCAACTTAAGAGTAGCAGCAATCTTGGAGAAAGCAAATGCAATTCGCCAGGTTTGTGCTTGCCTTTGTCTTTCTGTCTTGTATCTTTCTTATCCCCCCCCCCCCCCCCCTCTTTTGCATTTTATGAGCGTGCATACAATTCATAAAATCATTTACTGTTCTGTTGAAATAGGCATTGACTGGAAGTGATGAAGATGATGATGGTTGGAGTGACTCTTGAAAGCACACGGTAAATTGCACATCTGTTCGGATACTTGTTCATAATGTTCGTTTCTTCCAATATTTTAAATTCTCCACCTTAGTGAATAGGAAATGTATGGATGTGGCGTTGTTAGTGGTGTATTCTTTTTCTCAGCATTTTCATTCTGTTAAGTGTATAGAAATGGATATACGACACTTGGCTTTGCTATTTATACGAGAATGAGTCTCATGGTTCATGGCATCATGGGTCAGCGACAGCATGTAATCAAATGTTGTGTCACAAATCCAGTGATGCAATACGATATTGTATTACTTAAAGATGTTGTTGACACTGTTTTTGTCCCGGTTGAAAAATATGTTGGGGCCTTGGAAGCCCGTTGAGAGGCCAGAGTTGCGGAGTTGCCATCGATCGTTTTGAGTTAGGCACGACCGAAGATCCATTAACTTGGTTTGCGTTCAAGTTCAGCGTTAAAGTTGGGCTTGAGAGTATGTTACGGGGAAGCAGGGATAGAGTCAGGATTGAACCATGAGGTTGGCAAGTTGACAACGACGACGACAACAACAACGATAACAATGACGACGACAATGGCGACGACGACGCTTTATTTAACCTATGCATGCATCCATAGGTTAAGGGTCATTTAAGAGCTTGGATTAAAAATAAAATCTTTATCATTCAATCTATTACAAAACCTTAAAAGATTTCATTTAATGTATTAGAGTTTATGGTTTATAATTTATGGTTTAGGGTTTAGGATTTTTAAGGTTGTTTTGGGGTTTTGGAGTTCATGATTTAGTGTTTAGGGTTTATAATTTTAAGTTTTAAGGTTTTAGTGTTTAAGATTTAGGGTAGTAATACATTGAATGAGAATTTTTTTCAATGGAATTTTTTTCAATTGAATTTTTTATGGTTTTGTAATATATTGAATGATAGAATTTTTTTCAATCGAATCTTGTATTTAATTAGAGCTCTTAAATAACCCTTAAGCTATGTGTCACGGGCCACTTGCCTATGACCGAGCAAGTTGCACATCAAGGGGCTTGCAGCAGCACACCCGACCGAGGAGCACGAGTTCGCACCATTTTTACGCACCATGGGACCTAGACAAGTCTCCCATGTGCTGCCCGCAACGAGAGGTACTGAGCTAGCACTCGAGGGAGCACTCCCATCGCACCCAAGAGGGCCCAAGCGAACACACTCCATGTTACCCAGACCATGGAGGCCGAATCAACATCCGTTGTGCACACTAGAAGGCCTAGACGAGCACCATTTGAGTTGCCCACGACCCTAGAGCACAATTCAGCACCGAGCAAAATGCCAAGGAGGTTTTGGCCAAGCAAATCGGGCCAATTAATGCCCAATCTGCCCAAGAGACCGAGACCATTGAGAATAGATCATTTTTTGACCAACACACATGAAAAGAGATTAAGAGAGGCTCGACATTTGGGAAAAAGTATCTCATTGCCAACTCAAGTATGTTTTCTTAAGAGATTCTTGCCTTTTTACTTTAGGCAACTATGTAATATGAATGATGCTATTTCCATAGTTAGGAGATATGAATCTTGGAGATGATTCTTAGCCCTTCAATCAAACCAATCTAGACCGTTAGATGTTAGGAGGCGAGTCTATGAATAGAGTCTCACTATCACAATTGTAAATTAACTTATTCATTTCTGATTTGGGTAATACAATCAACATTTACTGAATTCTCTCGTTGTTCTTTGTTAGCCATTTCTTTTCTTTTGTTCTATTGCTTTTGCAAGGGTTTAAGCACTCTTGCTTCGATCGGTTTCAGGCTTATTTAGGTGAGGCTTTTATTTGAGCGTGTTTAAGGTCGCAGGTATCCGAGACTTGAGGTTCTACGGACGCGACAAGTGGTATCAGAGCACGTTAATTCTAGAAAAATGGTACCACGAAACACCATCGAGGTCCCAACATTTTAACGAGAGACTCGGCTTGTTGCCAGGAAGAAGCGCGAGAGTTCGAGGGATGTTATTATGTCTTTAGACAAGAGAGTCGCTAGACTTGAGACTAATATGAGGGAAGTTCAAGAAACCATCGAGGAGGCTGAGCCGCGTCTCGTGAGGATGGATTCCCTTGAGGGGGAAAATCAGGGACGAGGTCGAAGGACTTCTCAATGAGATGTTTGGGAAGCTAAACCAACGAGACGACTCCCTTGAAGCCAAGATGTTGGCTATGAAGGGAGAGATGGACGAGCTCAAGAGCGAGCTGATTATCTATAAGGTAGCAATGAGGGGCATAGTGCTAGCGGATGCAGCGGCGCCCAAGCCCAAGATCGATGTTCCAAAACCAAAGGAGTTCAAGTGGGCGAGGACCGTTCAAGATGTGGAGAATTTCATTTGGGGCATGGAGCAATACTTTCGACTCGTGTATCAAAGATGATACAACCAAGGTAAATAGGACATCTATTTATTTAACTGATTACGGTCTCTTATGTTGGTGACACGAGTGTTTCGAGGAGAGTACCGTCAAGACATGGAAGGAATTTAATTTCGAATTCAAAGAGCATTTCTACCCAAAGAATGCTCAACTAGAGGCCTAGGAAAAGATGCATCAATTGAAGCACGATGGCTCGATCCGTGACTATGTCAAGTGGTTCATGGAACTCAAGCTCCAAATCAAGGACGTGAGGGAGTTTGAGGGGTTATTTTTCTTCAGAAATGGACTTCAACATTGGGCCAAGATGGAGTTGAAACAGATGTGAGTCGAATAGCTCTCCAAAGCCATGGTCGCAGTCGAGTTCATTGCAGAATTTGAAATCCAGAAGACCGAGTCTACCAAACCAAAGCCAAAGTTCATAGGCAATGGTGGGGGAGACAAGGAGAAATCAGCCAAGAACAGGCCTGAGAAGGCTTCTGTTGGCAAAGGGATGCCATCGAATTGGAAGATTGCTAAGCCGTGGGATAAAATTGAGACTTTCCAATGCTATACTTGAAAGGTAAGCACTTGGCAAGGAACTGCCCACAAAAAGGTAATAAAGTTGCTGTCATTCAAGAACAAGATGGCGAATAGACAGAAACTCTCAAGTTTAACTCCATAATCAGTTCTATGGAAGTTTAAAAGGAGGATCCAAGAAGAAAGGCTTGATGTTCGTGGACATCACCGTGGAAGATCAAAAGTTGAGCGCACTTGTGGAAGACCGAAATGAGGTACTATGTCCATGCGAAGGAAATGACTGTGGTTGTGCACTGTTTGCACACATGGAGACATCATTTACTTGGGTCCAGGTTTGTCGTTTATACCATGAATGTTTCAAATACTTATTTTCTAACTCAAGAAAAATTGTCTCGCAAGCTGATTCGTTGGCAGGAAATTCTTGCAAAATTTGACTTTTCCTTGGAGTGCAAACTAGTAAAGGTGAACTCCATAACCGATGCCTTAAGCCGAAGGTACAATACGGAGAATGCTAGCTTGCCACCAAGGTGTGAGGTGGACCATGAGATCGAGCACTATTCGAGTTTTGTGCCACCATCCAAAGCCTAAAATCGGATAGCACCACCAAGGCTTGACGAGTTGAAGTAAGCCAAGGCAAGTGAGCTAAAAACAGTGCTGCCATATTGCACCAAACTGATTGACCAACACTGAGGCATCAGACTTTTCCATCAGGGACTTATCGATGCATGAAGAGCATCTAGCCGCTTTCGAGAGTAGAAAGCCGAGCGAGCCAATGAACGAGACACCATCCAAGGGAAGGAGGTGACATTGGCGAGATGGCAAGAGCAAATTGTCGGGTTTGATGAACCAATAGAGCCCAAGCCAAGCAGGGCCGACACCATGGTAAGTGTGACAACCAAGACCATCATCCAACCCGAGAAAGAGGGTGCTTGTGAGCACCAAGGAGGGCCGATCCACGACCCTTTTGCCAACAACACATGTCTTGAGTATTGGCAAGATATGGTGGAGACCAACAAGCAGACAGAACAAACCTGCAAGGACATTGTGTTCGAGGTAAGCGATTCAATTTTTCAGAATTGAATTTAACACATGGTCATTCCATTGTTCACAGGTCGCTTGTGAGACCGAGTGAGGAACAATATTGAGCCATTGAGCAAGTAGGCAAGGAGGCCTACAAAATAGAGCTGCCACCAAAGCTGCGAGTAGATCCTGTTAGCATACCCAAGTTACTCGTCGAGGATGCTGATGACCTAGAACGGAGCACGGTAAGCCGAGCACAACTAGGAGTGAAGTCCACCTATGCAAAGGAGGAACGAGTCAACCTGACGAACCGAGCACAAGACCTTTGTTCAAGGTATGAAGGCCTTGAACTTTGGAGGAGACATCCCGAAGTTGAGAGTAATCGGGACTTTGCTGAGGAGCCGCGACAGTTCGAGGACAAGACTGTCGAGACTCATTACCGACAAGCGGCGAGGTCGTCGCTAGATCAAGTAGGGGGATGTCACGAGCCGCCAGACAATGACCGAGCAAGCCGCACTCCAAGGGGATTGTAGTAGCACACCCAATCGAGGAACACGAGTCCGCACTATTGTTGCGCACCATGGGGCCGAGACAAGCACCCTATGTGCTGCCCGCAACTAGAGGAAACGAGCTAGCACCCGAGGGAGCACTCCCATCGCACCTAAGGGGGCCCAAGCGAACACACTCCATGCTGCCCAGACAATGGAGGCCGAATCAGCACCCGTTGTGCACACCAGAAGGCCTAGACGAGCACCATTCTATTTGCCCACGACCTTAAGGCCTAATTTAGCACCGAGCAAGCTGCCAAGGAGGTTTTGGCCAAGCAAACCGGGCCAATCAATGCCCAATCCTTCCAAGAGACCAAGACCATTGAGAAGCGATCATCTTTTGACCAACATATATGGAAAGAGATCAAGAGATGTCCGACACTTGGGGAAAGTATCCCATTGCCAACCCAAGTATGATTTTAAGTGATTCTTGCCTTTTTACTTTAGGCAACTATGTAATATGAATGATACTATTTCCATAGTTAGGAGATAGGAATCTTTGGGATGATCTTTAGCCCTTGGATCAAACCAGGCTTGACCGTTAGATGTTAGGAGGTGAGCCTATAAATAGAGCCTTACTCTCACAATTGTAAATCAACTTATTCACTTATGTTTTGAGTAATACAATCAACATTTCCCTCGTTCTTTGTTAGCCATTTCCTTTCTTTTGTTCTATTGCTTCCGCAAGGATCTAAGCACTCTTGCTTCGATCGGTTTCAGGCTTACTTAGGCGAGGCTTTTGTTCAAGTGCGTCTAAGGCTGTGGATATTCGAGACTTGAGGTTCTACAGACGTGACATATGCATGTATGCATAGGTTAGACAAACCATAATAATAATAATATTATTATTATTATTAAATGTAAAAAATAATGTTAATGGTAATGAAAATAATAAAAATAAAGGTTAAAGTACACAAATGGTCACTAAATTATCCCTAAAAATACAAAATGGTTAGCACACTTTGAAAAATTACATAATGATCATTAAACTTAAGTTTTATTACAAAATAGTCATTTTGCCGTTAACTGCCATTAATTGGGAGACATATTTAATCTTTAATATTTACACATTCAATCAATTTAGACATCATTAGTGATGGTTAAATTAGAAAAAAATTTGATTAAATGTGTCTATTGAGGATTAAATGTTATATTATTCAAATTTTAATATGTGTCACATCACCCAATTAACGATAGTTAACGGTTTAGTGACTATTTTGTAATAAAAACTAAAGTTTAATGCCCATTATGTAACATTTGAAAGTTTGATGATCATTTTGTATTTTTAGAAACAGTTTAGTGATCATTTGTGTACTTTGCCCAAAGAATAAATCAAGAATATGCAAGACTAAATTGAAATAAAAGTCAGACTGAAAGGAAAATTATTAGTTCATCATTCTGAAATTACTCTTAATTACAAAAAAAAACAAGAAAATAAACCCTAAAAATAAAAGGGTAAACTACAATAAAGGTCACTCAATTATGGGTAGTGTTACATTTGGGTCACCCAAGTATTAAAAGTTACATTTGGGTCATTCAATTATAGGTAAGGTTACATTTGGGTCACCCAATTATTAAAGGTTACACTTGGGTCAGTCGATTATGGGTAAGGTTATATTTTAGTCACCCTTCATATTTAAAAAAATGCATCAATTTAATTATTTTTTCTTCCAAATCACTTGTATGCCCTCATTAACACTAGAGTACTTCATTTGAAATCATTAATCTAATACACAAATTGATATATTTTTTAAATATGAAGGTGACCCAAATGTAACCTTACTCATAATTGAGTGACCCAAGTGTAACCTTTAATAATGGGGCAACCTAAATGTCTTACCCATAATTGAGTGACCGAAATGTAACTTTTAATAATTGGGTGACCTAAATGTAACCTTACCCATAATTGAGTGACATCTGTTGTAGTTTACCAAAAATAGAATGGCACAGATGTTTTGGTCTAAGTTGGGGCAAGAACTATGTTGTTCTCCTCGCCGTCCTCGTGTCTTTCACCGTTATGATTGTCGAATGGAAGTTGTGATGTCGAAAATCACCAATGAATGACCAAGAGGTAAAGTTTTGTTTTTTTAGTTTGTTCATTGATTTTCATTGTGGTATTCTGGTGATACTGGCGCCTTCTCCTTCTTTGCAAATGAGGGACTTTTATATGGATTTTCGAGATGAGGATAATATAAAAATTTTTAATTTTAGGATGAGGATATGTAGCTAGCTAGTTGTTTGGGATAATGTTGGTGAATTTGAATTTGATGTTTGAATAAGAGAAAGAGTGAGTTTGAAGAGATTGGAATAAAGTTGGGTGAGATTAGGTGTTTGATTGAGAGTTACCCCGTATATAAATTTGTGTCTATAGTTACCCCTATTTGCTCATTGTTGTAGAGTAGGAACAAGGCAAAAACCAAGAGACACGAATTTTATCTGTTATGTTTAAATTCAAGATGATTTGCTTCCTTAACTTGAGCGGACACGATTCATGCAAAATGGCTTGCCCCTTCTACTTGAAGCGGTGTGAGGTCTTTGGTCATCCAACTTGAGGCTATTGAGACTTTGAGAAAACCACTCCTTTTGCTTGAAGCGGTGAGACGTGTCTTCGATCCTCAAACTTGAGGCTCCAAGACTTAAATAAAACCATTCCTACTTTGAAGCGGTGATTGCTCCTCCAACTTGAGGCATTGAAACTTTTGAAAATAAAATGTCCTCGAACTTGAGGCGTTGAAACTTTTGTAACAATAAAGAGCTCCCCCAACTTGAGGTGTAACAACTGTTATCCGGTCTAGACGGGTAGACACGAATACTGATTGCCACATTGATCACGAAAGTGATCCTAATGCTGAACGATATCGAAACACATACAAATTTTAAAAAAATTTCAACATAATCATACAACGAAATAACAAGCGTTAACTAAATGGATTGGAGTCCTAACATGCTTTACAAGTCATAAAGCATACAAGAAAAAAACATAATTTCACATGCATGCATAAAAATGACATGTCAAGACAGAAATCTAGTTGCATAAATAGATCCTACACACTCAATATAGTAGCATATGAATTTTCTCCATGATTAGTCTCCTCTAGCATGCTCAATTGTAAACTATGCAAGTTTAGGGACTAAATTGTAAATAATAAAAAATACATTGACTCACTTGAAACTAAAGATGTTACTATGAAATTCAACCTATACTAGGATCACATTCCAAATTACAACTCAAATGGACATGTACTACTTGAATTGTACTTTGAAGCTTCAAGACCAAATTGTAAAGAATGCAAACTTAGTCCAAACAAAAAAATTCCAGATTCGTGAAAGGTATTAATACCTCAGGTAGAGGTATCAAAACCTTATGTAGAGGTATCGAAATTGATGCTACATAAATGCAATGAATACATTTTTATAACTCGAATCGACCCCAAACATGATCGAATAACTTATTCATGCTCATAATATATTATGAACGCTTCATACACATACACGCATGCACGCACACGAGTTATCCACTTACAAAATGTAAAACTTAATTACTTTATGTATTGCCAGTTGCTATAGCATTGAAATAAGTAATCAAGCATATATCCTTAGCAACAATCTCAACTTTCATATTTTCTGTTATTTGCCGCAGCTGTTCGTCTTAAACATAACTATCTTTAGTTTTTCTTGTTTTAGTTTTAATATATCAACAATCACCATTACTTGCAAACTCATTTTTAATCTTAATAACTTCATAGTTATTGATCCAATCTCTGTGGGTTCGGCACTCTACTTATCACTTTATTAGTTTATTTGACGAGTATACACTACAACAATATAGATTTTTAGTGACAAATTAATAATGACTAGGAATAATTTTGTCACAAATATTAACTTTTTGTGACAATTTTTTTGTGCGACACTATTAGTATAAGTAATTGTGACATATTTTTATTTGGTCACTGTAACAGTAGTAATTGTGACGATTACATTTTTCACAAATGAATTCTCACTATAAGTATACAATTGTGACACAAAGTTCATTGTCACTAAAACTGTGACACATGATAGTGACGATATGTGAAGTGGTCACTATTATTTGATATTTGTTGTTACAATGAAATTACTTGTCACTTAAAGTTTCACTTATTGTTGTGATAAATTTTGTCACCAATAAAAAAATAAAAGTAATGACAAATTAGACATTGTCACAATGATAAATTTATTTTTATAATTATAAAAAATTAAAGTGATCATAAACTAGTTTGTCAAAAGGTAAAATATTTCTATAGTGTATACTATGTGTACATTGTTGTTTTAGTCAATCTATTTTGATCAACTTTAGTCCCTAAATTTTTCAATTTTTAAAATTTTAATCCTAATCCTAACGGGACACCGGTAATATGAATAAATTACAATGACTAAAAATGACCAAATTAAAGAAAAAAAATTAAATAAGCAACTTATGTATAACAAATTAGCTAAAAAGAAAATTTTACTTAACATATTTAAATACTACCATTCATGTCAGGATCGAAAATTCAAAATTTAAAAAGTATAGAAATTTAAAGTGACCAAATTAGAGTACAAAGACTACTATATGATTTTAGCATAACATATGATAGATTTTTTTTTGAAAATTTTTAAAAGATATACTCCATTTTGATTAGTTTTTTCTTCAAAAAAATCTAAATAGTTTCTTCAACATACGCACTTCGTATAATAAACCAATAAAAATTTAGTTAAATTATTATTATGATAATTAGTGTTATAATTAATAAATATGTTTAAAATAAATAAAATTAATTTCAATTACAATTAAACTTAAATATTATTTTTCTTTCAAAATAGTATTAAATTTCTTGCCTAGCCTAGTGGATAAGTATTGCACTCTCGCCCTAAAGGTTCCAGGTTCGATCCTTCTTAAAGCTAATCATTCATTTATTTACTACAGCTTTAAGAAGGATCGAACCTGGAACCTTTAGGGCGAGAGTGCAATATTTATCTACTAGGCTAGGCAAGAAATTTAATACTATTTTGAAAGAAAAATAATATTTAAGTTTAATTGTAATTGAAATTAATTTTATTTATTTTAAACATATTTATTAATTATAACACTAATTATTATAATAATAATTTAACTAATTTTTTATTGGTTTCTTATACGAAGTACGTATGTTGAAGAAACTATTTAGATTTTTTTGAAGAAAAAACTAATCAAAATGGAATATATCTTTTAAAATTTTTCAAAAAAGAAATCTATCATATGTTATGCTAAAATCATATAGTAGTCTTTGTACTCTAATTTGGTCACTTTAAATTTCTATACTTTTTAAATTTTGAATTTTCGATCCTGACATGAATGGTAGTATTTAAATATGTTAAGTAAAATTTTCTTTTTAGCTAATTTGTTATACATAAGTTGCTTATTTAATTTTTGTTCTTTAATTTGGTCATTTTTAGTCATTGTAATTTATTCATATTACCGGTGTCTCGTTAGGATTAGGATTAAAATTTTAAAAATTGAAAAATTTAGGGACTAAAGTTGATCAAAATAGATTGACTAAGGCTTAGTTTGTGGTTGCTTTTAAAAAGTGCGGTGAAAAAAGTGATTTTCAAACTAGCTGTTGAAAAGTAGATTTGAAAAACTGGTTAGTGTTTGTCATTGAAGTCAAAAAGTGATTTTCATGAGATAAAAAGTCTATTTTAGACATGATATTAAAAAGTAAAAGTAAATTTGAGTGATTGTTCAATTTAATTAATGTTATGATTTATGAAATAAATCAATTTCAATTATAATAAAAAAATATTTTTTATAAAATTTAATTTGAAAATATAAATTACATTCTAGATTATATACAGACATACCACTTACACGTTAATAATAAATATAAAATAAAGTACAAATAAAACAATTTTATTCTCAATATAAATATTATAAAATATATATTATTTTACAATTATGTATGCATAAACATTATTTTAACAATAAATTATAATTAAATAATAAGGGTAAAAAAGTAATTTTATTTTCAAACTAGCTTTTCCACCCAAGAAGCTATAAAATCCAGCTTCTTGGTTTGGGTGGAAAAGCTAGTTTTAAAAGCAACCAAAAACAGCCTGTTTTAACTAAAAGCACTTAAAAAAGTGATTTTTGGTTGCCAAAAGCAACAAAAAACAGGCCCTAAAACAACAATGTACACATAGTATACACTATAGAAATATTTTACCTTTTGACAAACTAGTTTATGATAACTTTAATTTTTTATAATTATAAAAATAAATTTATCATTGTGACAATGTCTAATTTGTCATTACTTTTATTGGTGACAAAATTTATCACAACAATAAGTGAAACTTTAAGTGACAAGTAATTTCATTGTAACAACAAATATCAAATAATAGTGACCACTTCACATATCGTCACTATAATGTGTCACAGTTTTAGTGACAATGAACTTTGTGTCACAATTGTATACTTATAGTGAGAATTTATTTGTGAAAAATGTAATCGTCACAATTACTACTGTTACAGTGACCAAATAAAAATATGTCACAATTACTTATACTAATAGTGTCGCACAAAAAAATTGTCACAAAAAGTTAATATTTGTGACAAAATTATTCCTAGTCACTATCAATTTGTCACTAAAAATCTATATTGTTGTAGTGCCGGATCGTCGGGTAGTTCAAAGTGCGGCTCGTGTCCCGACCCGAGTTTTGCGAGTACCCGTTAGACGGGTACCCGGAAGTTGCGGGTACCTAGAAATTCAGGTATTTGGGTACCCGGATATAAAAATATTTTATTAGTTTAATATAAAAATATAAATATATATATTTATTAGTTTAGTATAAAAATATGCATTTATTAAATATAAAAATATAAAAAATAAGATTTTTATTAGTTTAATATAAAAATATGTATATTGAATATAAAAAATATTAATTTCAAATATATTCGGGTACCCGAAAATTTTTAAATTTTGTGACCGGGGCTCGACCCGAGAAATGGCAGGCCAGATACCCATCCAGGGTAAAAAAAAAATTCTAGGTAAATACCCGTTTTTTATATTCGGGTAGTCGAGTTGGGTATTTTTGAACACCCCTAATGCAAACTACTCCTAAATGCAACTATATGAGCCTAACACATGCAAAAGCTAAGTAAAAAAGGGTATACAAAATTGGTTATCTACATAGTCATCAAAATGGACTAGGTAATTTTCTTTTCTTTGGCTCAATTCTTCCTTACACATTTTTACTTTTATCAAATTTTCCTTAGACATAGTTGTTTGTAACATCTGTTGTTGCTGAAATTATCAGCTATTAATGCTGTAATTTAAAACGTTTAATTTGATTGAAAAATAGATGTTTTTCAGAGGTGAATTTGGAATGGTTTCAGTCTTTGTTCGAATGAAAAAAATGCAACTGTTTTTATAACTTTTAAACGCCTTTAATTGAGCAGTTTTTTGAGCTTAATTGCAAGGTTTTTATGCTGCATTTTTAGACATTTTACCCCCTGCTCATCTATAAATTGAACGTGTTTTCATTAATTTTATATTATCCACAACAAACTATTTTTTCTAAAATTGTTCTCCTTTTCTCTTTTTATTATATGTTTTTCATGTGTTATTTATAAAAAAAGATTTCTATAGCTTTTCGAGAGATTTTTCTAAGTTCTTGGAAGAGAAGAGCAGCACCACTGATTTTCACTCTGAAGTTTGGGTGTACAAACTCTCATAGAGTCCGTGCTAACCTCGAGGGACGATCTGCCTATAGTAGCAACTACACCAGTTGGGGCGAATATATTTCTAAGGCATTGGTTTTAACCACGACACTATTGAATTTTTTTGTTCTATTTCTCTCGTTCACAGTCAGTGCTAAGGCCCTGAGTTTTGCAGTACTTTTCCAACAATTTAGAAATAGATTCCTACTACAAAAATGGCGAACTAATTGAGCAAGCTTGTTCATGATCTCTCCAAGCTCGATGCACTTGACGGGTTCAACTACTAGAGGTGGTCCCAAAGAATTATGATATTCTTTGAGCAACTAGACTTGGATTATGTGCTGATCAAACCGAAGCCATCTTAGAAGTTGCTGATGCAATTATCACTAATGAAGACCTCGAAGTCGTTCAAGTGTCCGTCGATAAGTTCCAGAAGGACAACAAGACGGTTTGAGGCCATCTGTTGAGTCACATGTCAAATAAACTATTTGACATGCTCTACAAGGAAAGAAGTGCCAAGCTGATTTGGGACACTCTCGAGAAGAAGTACGGAGCCGACGACGTAGGAATTAAGAAGTATGTGGTCGGTGAATGGCTAAAGTTCCAAATGACGGACAAGAAACCGATCATGGATCAAGTCCATTACTATGAGAAGTTGGTATAAAAAATCCTTTACGAAGGAATGAAGATGTGCAAGGTGATGCAAGCCAACGTCCTGATCGAGAAGTTACCCAAGTCCTGCTCCGACTACCGCAATTCCCTTAAACACAAAAAGAGGGATATGCCAATAGAAGAGTTGGTGGCTCATATAAAGATAGAGGAAGAAAACCGATTGAAAGATAAGGTTTCCAACTCTAGTCAATTTTCTTTACAAGCTAACTTGGTTGAATCTGGTGTTGCCTCAGGCTCTAAATTTAAACTTAAGAAAAAGGCAAATCAGAAAAAGAAAACTAAACCCCAGAAGGCTACCAACTTCAAGAAGCCAGGAAAGGATAAAGCCCAAGGAAAAGTGATCAATTGCTATGTATGTGGGCAACCTAGACACAAAGCCTACAAGTGTCAACAACGGTCAGACCACCAGAACAATTCACAAGTCGATGTTGTAGAGAATGCTGGTGACATCATTGCAGCAGTGGTTTCAGAAGTGAATCTGGTGGAGAACAACACCGAGTGGGTCGTAGACACTGGTGCTTCAAAACATTTCTGCGCCAAACGAGAGTTGTTCGTCGAATTCAAAAAAGTAAACAAGGGAGAACAAGTTTACACGGGGAACTCCAGCAGCTCAGACGTGCTAGGCAAAGGGAAAGTTTTGCTCAAGCTGACCTCGGGTAAAAAATTAGCATTGAATAATGTCTTGTATGTACCCGCCTTGCGTAGAAATTTAATTAGTGGTGGATTATTGAATAAGGCGGGCGTTAAACTAGTTTTCGAAGCAGATAAACTAATACTTTCCCGAAACAGAGATTATGTAGGGAAATGTTTTTTACGAAACAATTCATTTGTAATCGAAACCCAGTTTAATGAAAAGAATGAAGCCACTACTTCTGCTTATACCGTTGAGACTCTTGATATGTGGCATGCTAGATTAAGACATGTGAATATATAGTCACTTACAAAACTCATAAAAATGAAGTTAATACCTAATCTAGAAGATAATAGCTTTAACAAATGTGAAATTGGTGTAGAAGCTAAGCATACTAAACCTTCTTTTAAGACAGTTTCTAAACGTAGATTTGAACTTTTAGAACTTATACATACTAATCTAGAAGACTTTAGAAACTATGAGAGTAAGAGGGGAAAACACTATTACATCACCTTTGTAGATGATTACTCTAGATATATAAAGGTTTATCTCCTTAGAACTAAAAATATAACTGAGAACTTTTTTCTTATTTATAAGGCAGAAGTTGAGAATCAGCTTGATAGGAGAATAAAACGTGTTAGATCCGATAGGGGTGGTGAATATGGGTCTAATTTTCTTAAAGAGGTGTGTGAGAAGAATGTCATAATACATGATACATCTGCTCCATATTTTCCTCAACAAAATGACATTGCTGAGAGGAAAAACAGAACTTTAAAAGATATGATGAACTCTTTGTTAATAAGTTCTGGGTTATCTGATAACATGTGGGGGAAGTCATTCTCTCTTCCAATCATATATTGAACCGAGTACCTCATAAAAGGTTAGACCGTACTTCATATGAATTGTGGAAAGGTTATGCACCAAATATGCATTACCTGAAAGTGTGGGGGTGTTTGGAAAATGTAGGTTTGCCCGACTTTAAGAAAATCACTATCGGTCCTAAAACCATTGATGCAATGTTTATAGGGTATGCTACAAATAGTGTCGTATACGGGTTTATGTCTTTACATGACTTTTCAATTTGTGAATCTAGGGATGTTGTGTTATTTGAGGACTCATTTCCTCTTAAGAAACCTAGATTAAATGTTGAAACGCAACTAGAAATTCATACACCTGCTTCTTCTAGTATTCCTGCCAAGGAGACTCTAGAGTTTGAATTAGAGCCTAGAAGAAGTAAAAGACAAAATGTAGCTACTACATTTGGACCAAATTTTATAACTTTCCTTATTACAGAAATTAGTGATTTAAACTCTATAACTGAACCTATAGCTAAATCTTTCCTATTAGATGAGGATTCAAAGACATATAATGAAGCTATAAGTTCAATTGATGCTAGCTTTTTGGAGAAATGTTATTAAAGATGAACTAGAATCAATAATGTCTAATCACACTTGGGAGTTGGTTGACTTGCCTAGAGGATTTAAACCTATCAGTAATAAATGGGTCTTTAGAAAGAAACTTAGACCATATGGATCAATCCAAAAGTATAAGGCAAGATTAGTAGTCAAAGCGTTCACTCAGAATTTTGGTATTGACTTCTTTGATACGTACTCTCCTGTGACAAAAATCTCAATGATCCGTGCCTTGTTTGCGATCGCATCCATTCATAAGTTTCATGTACATAAAATGGATGTAAAGACTGCATTTTTTAATCGAGATCTAGACGAGGATATCTATTTTGAGCAACCACTAGGTTTTGAAACACCTGGTATGGAAGGCAAAGTGTATAGACTTAAAAAGTCTCTCCATGGCCTTAAACAAGCTCCAAAGAAGTGGTACGAGAAATTTCATAAAACCATTTTGAGTTTTTTTTTCATTGTTAAATGGAGCGAATGCATGCGTGTAATCGAAAATGTTTGGAACTGATTGTGTCATCATAAGCCTATATGTGGATGACATGTTGATATTCAGTACTAACATTGAATCCATTAACAAAACAAAAAATTCTTGTCTACTAAATTTGAGATGACTGATTTAGGAGAGGTTGATGTGATCTTAGGAGTAAAAGTTAACAAAACTGAAAAATGAATTTTCTTTAAATCAAACACACTACATCAAGAAGGTGTTAAAAGACAGTTATGACGTCATCCCTGTTCGAACTCTTTATGACTCTAGTATCCATCTTTCTAAGAATAAAGGAAGTAGAGTTTCCCAAGAAGAGTATGCTAAAATTATTGGAAGCCTTATGTTCTTAATGAACTATACTCAGTCTGATATTGCCTATGCAGTGAGTAGGTTAAGCAGGTATACTCATAATCCTAGTGGTGAGCACTGAATTGCACTCAGACGCTTACTTAAGTATCTTAAAGGTACTATTGATTGGCAACTCTATTTTGTTGGCTTTCCTTCAGTCTTAGAGGGATATTGTGACGCTAACTGGGCTACAGATAATATGAAGTAAGGTCCACGAGTGGGTATGTCTTTACCTTAGGTGGTGCAATGATTTCATGGAAGTCTACTAAGCAGACTTGTATCGCTCGCTCTACCATGGAATCAGAGTTTATTGCTCTTGACCTAGCAAGGTAAGAAGCCGAATGTCTTAGAAATTTGTTACCAGAAATTCCTTTATGGGGAAAACCGACTCCTTCGGTGTCCTTGTTGTGTGTTTCACAAGAAACGATATGTGTGGCTAAAATCCAAGCTTACAATGGTAAGAAGAGACATATTCACATAAGACATGAATCAGTGAAACACTTAATAAGGAACAAAGTACTCTCTTTAGAGTATGTGAAGTCAAAAAGGAACCTAGCTGATCCACTTACCAAATGGTTAAGTCAGAAATTGGTTTTAGATTTGTAACGCCCCGATTTTGGGCCTAGATGTTTTAGAGTTTGAATCGGATCGGTCGAGAACGGTTAGAACCTTTAAGGGAGATTTAAGGAACACCTAGTTCGGGATGCTTTAAAAATATAGAAAAATATCTAAAAATCCTCATTTATTATGTGAATGATTATGGTGAAAACAATTTTACAAAATAAGGTTTGGAAATACTACATTTCGGTGTAGTGACTAAATCGCAGTTTTTGCAAAAGTTGAATAGTGACTGTTTTGTAAAGGGTTAAAACTTTGAATCTTTAAGGAGCTAATTTTACCAAAATGTTTTTAATCAGATTTCTCTTTATTTTGGGTGTTTTTATTAATGTTTTAATTAAGGGAAATAAGGATTATTAAAAAGAAAAACTATCTTTGACTTTTCATAACTACCTTACATTAGTTTTCTCTCATTTCATTTTCTCTCAATTTCTTTTCAGCCAAACACATTACCTTCATCAATTAGCCTCTGATTTTTATCTATTTTTATGAGATTTCAATCTCTTTTTTATTCATAATCTCTTCTTCATCAAAACCTATTGTTTTCACTTTGGATTTTCAAGAAAACTTGCCCAAATCAATGAGAAATTAGCTATTAGAGGTAAGCTTCGTCCTTCTCCTCTAATGATCAGTTCTTTACTGAAATTCCCAAGTTATCAATCCTTTGTTAATGATTTTTGAGTTGCTTTAATGTTAGAAACATGAAATTGTGTTAAAACTCAAGATTTTTGGAGAGATCTTGATGATTTTCGTGGTTGTTGGTTGGGCTCTGTTTTGAGGTTGTTTTCTAATGTATTTTGGATGGTAATTGATGTTATAAATGAGGTTTTATCAAACAAATCCCGAATAGGTTTGGATTCCTAAGTTTTGCATGCTAGAATGGTGGTTTTTGGGGTGGTTTTGGTGTTCTATTATAGATGGAGGTATAAGGACGAGTTTATGGTGATTTTTGGTGTTGATTGATGTTTAGAAATGATTAGAAGTGATAGATCTTGGCTGGGCTTTGTTTTGGGAGAGTTTGGAGATGATTTCGGATGTTTTTGGTGGCCGAAATGAGGCTCTTGAGTAGAGCAGCGGGTTTAGGTGTGTGGCTGATGATTTCAATGCATGATGATGCATTAATCCTCTTCTCTTATGTGTTATGAACAGGGGAGACATCTTCGGATACCTTTGGTGTTGATCCGGGAGTGCCGGGAGCTTAGATAGCGTTTTGGCGAGCAAACGAAACGTAATCGATGAGTGCAAATGGTTTTAGAAGTCCTTGAGGGACAAAGAAACAAGGTTTGGGGATTTAGGATTGGTTTGAAACACCATCCTAAGTTTGGAAGTAAGTATGGCTAGATTTGCTCTCAATTATGTGGTTGTTGCCCCAAAAATACTTTTACATGCTCTTGCTTTGAGATAGACAAATTCCTACTATTTTTATGTGTGATTTGTAGCATGAGATGATGCTTGAAGAGATTTTATGAGATAACATGTTGCATTGATGAGTTTTGAGATTTTGACTTAATGCAAGCATGTGTTTTGATTTTGAAATGAGATGGGAAAGATTTGAGAAATGTTGTATGAAAAACAATAGGTGAGATGATGTTTTGACATAATATATTGGCATAGAAGATGAGATACTTACCGGATATAATTGATCGATCAATAAGATGAGAGTGCACTATAAACTAAAAATTCGTACGTGCTCTTTGGATTCAATCCAAAGGAAGAGACCGATGATGGGCATTCCATCGGGTGGGACTTGGTGAAATACCCAAGCTTTTTGGCGATGAGAGATACCGCCATGAGAGACGATGGGCATTCCATCGGGTAGGACTTGGTGAAACACCCAAGCTTTCCGGTGATAAGAGATTCCACCGGGGCAGGACTTGACCATGAGTCAAGCTAATCCGCATATCCGAGTAATGATGAAATGTGAAATACCAATATAAAATATGGAAATGTATTTGATTCACATGTACCAAATGAAGAGATGTTTTATGCTATGAGAAATGCATATGAGATTATGATATGAAATGCTTTTGTTTTCAATTATCATGTGTATGGCTTTGCCATGTGATTTGCATTGGCTAAAATGCATGAGATAAAATAGAGGTACATGTGGTTTCAAATGAAGAATTTCTTTGAAATGGTTTTCAAGCATGGGATAGAATGAACATGTTGATGAAAATGGCTTTTGAGCAAGTGTTTTGAATAATGCATTATTGCGTTGGTTTTCTTTAGAGCATGCCTCACTAAGCAAACATGCTTATGCTCTCTTTTACCAATAATGCAGATAATTGAAGTGATTTTGGGCAGCAAGAAGGTTAAGAACATCCAAGGAAGTGAAAAGCTCGTGTATGGTGATGTTTTTACATACTTTAGTTTTGATATTTGGCAATGGGGCTCCAAGGTTGTATTTGGGAGGTGTGTTTTGAACTCCCTAAGTTTGTGGCATGTTTGTGTTGGCTTTTGAAGGTTGTAATTGGTCTTATATGGTTTGCTTGAGAATTGAAGTTTATATTTGGTTTTGTGACTAGGAAGCATGCCTTTAGTTTGAATGTTCATGTGTTTGATGCCATGCTTTAGCTTAAGCTTCTCAAACATGTTCTCTAATGTCTAAACAAGTTGCTGGTGTGTTGTGGAATGTTTTGGAGCATGTTTGATAGTGTTAAGATGTGAAAAACAAGCAATTAAAGCTGTTGCAGGGCAGGGTGTATCGAAACACCCTAATCTGTTTCGAAACATGGGCCCGAAATGGCCATAGTGTTTCGGAACGGATGAAGGTGTTTCGGAACACTTTGGCTACTGGAGAGGCCTGTTCCGGTACTGGTCTCGGAACGCACCTAAGTTCCGAAACGGTCAACACCGTTTCGATATAGGCATTTTGGTACGAAGGTTAGCGTTCCGGAACGGTGGACCGTTGGTCTGTTCATTTGAATTGTCCAGGTTTTCAAGTTTTACAATTTAGTCCTGAATGTTGTGCTTGCAATTGCTTGAGCTTGGAATGTCCTTTTAAGCTGAAATTTGACAGAGAGGCATGTAATTCGACTAATTACATATTGGTAAACTTAAAATCTACAAAGTCTTTATATTTTCCAAAATTTACATTTTGGTCCTTAAAAGTGTAATTCGTGCAATTGAGTCCTTAAATGATTTCTGATCGCTGTGCTTTTCTCTCCTATGTTTCCTGAGTGATCACATAGGCTTAATGTGCACCTAGAAAAGATAAAAAGGAAAAAAGGTCGTTTATCAAGGTTAACTGTCGGGTTGACTTTGGTTTTCCCCGTGTAATCTTCGTAGTTCGGGTCAATCGTCTAGGCCGGGCTAAGGGGGTTACAAGATTCGTCGAGGGGGATGGGTCTAAAACCCATTGGTTGAGGAATTCATGGTGGATACCCAACTTAGTTATATAAGTTCAATGTGGTCAAACGAATCATGAAGAGTACTCATAGTGTACGTTTTTACTACCTATCCCTATGACGAACAAAGTACATGCTCAGGTTGAGTTTTATTACTCTTAATAAATTCATAGCCCAGGATTTGGGTGGTCTTAGTGAGAAAGACTTGATGAATTTACCGACTTTGGTTGAACAACTACTCTTAATATGTTCATAGCCCAATGTTGAGTGGTTAGTCTTATCGCGAATGACTGAATGAACTTGCTGCTAGAAAGGTTGAGTTTTCTTAAACTCTTAATGAATTCAATCCCAAGAGTTTGAGTTGTTCTATTGAGAAGAACTTATAGAATTCACCAATTAAAGAGATTGAGTTTTTATTCTTAATGAATTCTTATCTCAGAGTTTGAGTGGTTCACTTTATAAAGGCTAAAGGGGTTATTTTGCCCCCGAGTTTGACCCAAATTAGCTATGTTGCCCCTCGTTGGAAAACACATTTAATTAGGTCCTTCAATTCACGCATTGCAGCAAATTGGCCCCTTGACTAACGTTGACTGATGTAACCGTTAGTCTAGCCGTTACATTGTAATGCGTCAGCCGTCTTCGCCCCCGTGGCATGCCATGTCAACGTTGAAAAGTCAAATTGCTGATGTGGCTTAGGTGCTGACGTGTCAAAAAATAAAAAAAATAATAAATTTTTTATCATATTTCTCTCTCTCTCTATCTCTCTCTCTCTCCTCTATAAATCGAATCCCTTTGTTGATTAAACACAGACCTCCATCTCCATTGTTTCTTCTACTTCGTTTATTCTTCTTTCACTGGCGTCGTCTTCATCACCAGATAATCTAAACACTAATTTTTATTTTTTTGGGTATTTTAAAATTGAAAAGCCCTCGACAGTTCTTATTGTTCATTAGGTATTTTGAAATTTCAAACAACTATGTTGAGAATTATTTTGGGTTTTTAGGTTGTTGGATTGGAATCTAAGGTTATTTCATTTCTTTGAAAAATGATTACACTTTCGTTTCGTTGACATTTCGATTGATTTTGTATGTTTGAAGATGGCATTATCATCTTGCTCATCCTCTAGAGGTCATCGAAAAAACTGGGTTCAGGATCGAGCTAGGAGAACAATGGTGAAGAAATTGAGTGTTCTTGTGGTGACAAATGTCGAATGTGGACTGCATGGAAAAATATTAAAAACTTAGGGAGAGGGTTCATTGGCTGTCCAAACTATAAGACAAAGAGTTATGGTTTCTTGAGGTTGATTGATAAACCTATGTCAGAAAGAGCTAGGTTCCTCATTAACGAGTTGAAAAAGAAGAATGATGAATTGCAAAAATTGAATGTTGCAAATGAAGTTGTTGCAATCACAGAATTAAAATCAGAGATGAAAAAAATGCAGAAGCAGATGTCTATGGCTATGGTGAAAGTTGAAAGGGAAAAAATATGTTGCTGAAAGGGATGGTAATAGCTTGGATGATATGTGTATTAATGATAGTTGGATCATATGTTTAATGAAATATGGTAATGGAATATGTTTGGTTGTCTTATCATTTGTGTTTTCTCAAATTTTCCTTGTGTTTTGTGTAACATGTGTATGCTGAAATTAGTGTTTACTGAAAAAGACCAATACCAACTCACATTAGTGTTTGCTGAAAAACATAGCTCAAATTAATAAATTCATCTATGAATTGAGTATAACAGTGAACACAAAACAATATAAAAGCTCAAATTGGTGTTTGCTAAAAAACATAGCTCAAATAAATCAATGATTCATAAACTAAAGCTTTCATATCTTTTTCATTAACAAAAGTAACATCCCATGAACAAAAGTAACATCAGTTGTGGGTACATTGAATTTCAAATATTTTTCATGAACACAATATATAAGAAGTTTTGGCTAATATACCCTAAACATAGCTCAACTGACAAAATAGTCGAACAAAATATAATACTAAGGGTCTTCATACCTAATAACAAAATAAATTAGCCCAATAACTTCCATATAAATTCAAGCATCATCCTAAGGATTGGGATTTTCATTTGTCTGACTTGATTGTGTACCAAGTTACTTTTTTCTAGCCACTTTCTTTTGCCGACTACGTTCATCAGATAAGTGTTGTTGTAGTTGTCTTGTAGTAACATCTTGTTTTACTTTCCATTTCAAGCCAAGTCTTTTCCATGTATGTTGATATTGAGAAGTATAAGCTCCAATCTTTCTCTTTGTGTTGGTTGTAACAGCTGCTTCACTGGGCAAACCAGTCTACATGACCCAAAAATTAAGATAAATGCCTTGAAAGTGTAGATGCCAAACAAACAAAGTTAAACAATGTAATGTTAAACAAGCATGAATATTTGTTCTCCAATACCAACTCACATTATAAGTTTGTTATCCAGTTTTGAGGTTTGTATACAAACCAATACCAACTTGCTTTGCATGCTTGTTAGCTGTAAACTTCCTTTTCATAACTCTTGTTGTTGGACCAATATTTCCACTCTGAGATGCATCAAAAATGAAGTATAACAATATCAAAATCAAGTATAACAGTGTCATGATAAGCAAGCAAAAATATTATTTAAGTTTCTAAAAACCTCATGATTTGTAGCAGCAGATTGTAAATTTTGTACTTTAGTGTTTTCAGGTCTACTGCATGTTGATCTAGCATTGGTTGTAGTTGTTGGAGTGTGGGCATCATTAGTTTTCTTTTTCACAGCATTGACATTAGTATTTTAGTTTACATAGAAAACTATTTGTTAGATGTTGATTACATGGTATACAAGTAAGCAAAACATGGTTAAGTGTACCTGTCCAGTAATGGTGACATTATCCTTTTGGAGGCATTTATTTTTTCTGTGCCCAACTTTCTTGCAAATACCGCATGTGACTTTATATCCTCCTCTACTTAACTTGCCATACTTAGTCTTCACATGCTCATCTTTATCCTTTCCTCTCTTCTTCTTAGGCCTCCCTGGCATGACTTTGAACTTAGGAGGCCCAATTGGATCATCTTCCCTTTTTTGCCAGAATATATTTCCCCTAATTGGTTGTATAACATGGTTGTAACTGGCATCATATCTTTCCTTAGTGTACTAATTAGAAATATAAGTTTGAGGATCCTTTGAATCATGGTGCATAGCACATATTGCATGAGAACACGGTATTCCAGTTAGCTCCCACTTTCTACAAGTGCATCTCATGTTATTTAGAGCAACTGTGTGTTGGTTTGCACCATCAGTTACCTTGAATCCTCCATCACCATTCCAAACCAGCCTACATTGAGCGGAAAGATCCATATTTCTCTCAAACTTCTATAAAGGCCTAAATGCAGTGTTGGTTTTTCACTTACTTGACCATGTTCTCTTCATTTGCATTACCATTTTTCTAATTTCTTCCAACATGCTAATAATTGTATAGCATCTTGCACCAACAATCCACACATTAAAAGCTTCAGTCAAATTGTTATCCACCACATTACACTTGGATTCTACTGTGAAATAGGCACGACTCCAATGATGTGGAGGAATTGCTAGTAGTTCCAATGATGTGGATGAATTGCTAGTAGTTCATTAGTAGAGGTAGCTCCCATTCCTTTCAATATCTTCAGTTGATCATCGAAATCTTCAATAAAGGTTAATCTTACACAGTTCCAAAATTGGATCTTCTTGTTCATCATTTTCCATTTTTTGTGCCAATTTGCATAGATGTGTCTGGCACACATCTTATGCTTTAACAATGGAAACCATTCATTGATAATTGGCACTAGACCCTGCTAAAAAGATAAAAAAAATTAAACATTAATATCAAATGGAACTGTGTTAGTAAACAAATTAATTGTTATGACATAAATGGTTACAAATTAAGTTACAAAACTAACCTTCTTTTGGTCTGATATTAATGTGAGACCTTCACCATTTGGATGGCCTAAATCCTATATCAACTTGGTTAGATACCATTTTCATGATTCCTTTCCTTACACTTCAACAACTGCCCATGCAACTAGAAACATTTCATTGTTTCCATCTTTGCCAACAACAACAATTAGTTCACCTTGAGTGACAGTTTTTAGTAAACATCCATCAACTCCAATAAAAGGTCTGCAACCTTCTTTCCAACCTAAAACAATACAATGCATCCAGTTAATTAGCTTAAATATTTCTATAAAAACAGTAAACTCAAGATTGAAAAACAACAAAGATATATACCTTTCTTTAAAGCAGCAAAGCATATGTACATTATATGGAAAACAACTTTGTGGTTATTATCCCTATGAACTTGAATTGATAATGTGCTTCTAGGATTGCTATGAAGCAACTCATCAGCATGCCCCCAAAGATTTGCATACTCCTCAACATAAGAATCAAAGCACATATTTTCTAGCTCTTTGACACATGCTATAACTAGAATATACCCCTAATTTTTGCCTGCACAGCTCCTTTAAAGTGTTGACTTTTATTTTTAGCTCAACTAAAATCTTATCATTATATACTTTCTCAACATGCTTAGAATTCATCATTGGATTTTTATATGTCCTAAAACATTTATGGATATGATAATAGGTTTTTATAGTAAAACAATCTCACTTTTTATATATACTTGCAAATAAGGTCCAAGGGCAACCATCTTTGCAACACACTCTCACTCTTCTTGGTTCACTCTTCTTCAACTTCAAAACAACACCCTTGACAATTGCATATTTTTGTACTACCTTCGTGAATTGTTTGTGATCTTCAAACCTAAGTTCTATTTCCCACAAAGGAAATGCACAATTAGGGTCATATGTGGTCCTAATGATTTCTTACCTTTTCCTCTATATACTCCACAAATCATAATTATCCTCATCCTCATTTTCTCTATATTCTCATGGATCATCAGACTTGATATAGTCACTTTCATGACCTTTCAACTTTCCTTCAACTTCTCTTATTTCATCTCCTTCAATTGTATCATCTCTTACAAATGTTTGACCCTTAAATGTATCTACATTATTACCCTCAACTTCATTATCATCCGTTGAGCTCTCTATTGATGTCCTTGTTTTACTAGCTCTCAAGTTTCCCCTAATATCTTCAACTTCTTCATCCAAATCAGAACCCCCTCTCAATATTGACCAAGAAATCTCCAGAATCTGCAGATGCTTCTTCCTCACCAACCACAACTTCTTCATAGTTTACTTCTTGTCCTAAATCTTCAATATCAACAGCTTCTACATTTGATGCTTTAGCAATACATGTCTCTCTCAATACAAGTTTGCCCCTTTAAATACAAGCACTCAATCCAAATTGGAATACAAGATTGGAATCACACACAACACAATTTGGGATTTTACAAGAATGAGAAATTAGACACTTTGAGCTTGGATTTTTGTAAGGATGTTTCTCTTGGATGCAATAGTTGTTGCTAGTCTTCAATTGGCTTGATTTTATACCTTCTCCATTAATTCTAGCCGTTTGGGTGGTTAGGGTATTGAATATAGCCGTTGGGACCCTCTCTTTCCACCATAAATGCACTTATGCAGTCTACCGTATCGGTACACGGGGATCCGTATCGATACATGTCTCAAAACAGAAATAGTCGTTGCACAATTACAAGAGGAGCGTATCGATACGTGTGTAAGCGTATCGGTACGGGTTAGGGAAGTGTTTCGGTACGGGCAAGACCGTATCAATACAATTATTCCCACAAAGCTCACTGGAAGATTTCGTATCGATACGGGTAAGAGCGTATCGGTACGGGACAACCAATTCTTTAAAAATTTGTTACCTAACAACTAACACCAACGGTCAAAAACATTTAAGGCTTTCGATTTTAAAATTCCATTAAATATGTATCGATACGAGTGACACCGTATCGGTACGCCATTCAAACTCAGTGTGATTTTATTGAGAGATCATATCGATACAGATACAATCTGTTTCGATACGGTAAGGGGCGTATCGAAACAGATTTCTCCAGTGGCCAAGTTTGGTTAAAAAGGTATCGATACGGCTAGGAGCGTATCGATACGCATATGCGATTTTCAATAGTTTGGCCTTGGAACTCTTAGAAAATATTTTGGAGTTTGAGTTTTTCAAACTAGATTAAAGCCTTGTTGATTTAAAACCTTTTGAGGGACTTAAAAATCTATTTCAAGTTTTTTAATTTAATCCTTAAAATACTTTATTATATCAAAATCAAACATAGGTTTTATAATCTCCCCCTTTTTGATATAACAAAACCAAAACTTGAAATTTTTAAGACTTTTGAAAAACTTTGCAAAACAAATCCCCCTTAATATTAGCTAGGTAAAATTTAAGTTAAAATTTAAAATTTTAAGTGAGCTTGTTCCCTCTCCCCCTTTTTGTTAGATTAAAAATAGAGACATAGAAATAAGGCATAAATAATAACCAAGCAACATATAATAAATAAACATTAAGTTCATAACAAAAGAAAAATCAAAATAAAATCCAAATAACAATAATCAAAGCATAGGTTGTAGAATGCAAACTTAATCCTAAGAACATAATTCAAAGTCCATAAATAGAAATCCTAAATGACATGAATGGAATGCAAAGATAATCTACTACTCTTCTCCATCGCCATCTTCATCATCTTCATCGTCCCCTTCGTTGGCATCATCATTATTCCACCTAGATTGACGCCACTCATCATGAAAAGCGGTAAGAGAGATGTTCATCGAATTGTGACCGCCTTCAAGAGAAGTGAGACGCGTCTCCACATTTTTCACGCGATCTTCAAGGCTTGTGAAGCGTGTGTCTATGGCGGCAAACCCTGAGTTCATGACTTGATCCATGGAAGCAATTCCCGTGCGTAAGCTTGTGAATTGTTCGTTGAGAAAAGTCATAAGAGCATCCATGGAAGGTGGAGGAGGGGCTTGAGGAGCTTGAGTATTGGCAATCTCTTCCGGAATCTCATAGCTAGGAAGCTCGGAGAGACGAAGCCAACTACCATTGAAGTAATGAAACTTCCCCACTAGAAAGAGATCTTTCATCAATGGGATCGGTGAGAGGTGTCGGGTAGTCGTGAGAACAATCAATCTCCTTCTGAGTGAAGAAGTAACTCAAGGCGGTGCCATATGTGAATGAAGTGACAAGAGTTGTATGCCGGTGTTGCATGAGATAGACAATCTCCGCAAACATGATGCAAGCAAGATTTGGTTGTTTTCTCTGACGAAAGTACCGAATCCAAAAATCATCAACTTGGCAGATTGTAACCCCCTTGTCCAGGTCCGGGCGACTGACCGGTCCGAGTGGGCTACACGGGGATAACCGAGGCGAAACCCGTTAAGGCTCCACTTCGGTTAACAACCCGAGAAACTTTTTCATTTATTATCTTGTCTAGATGGATTTAATTAAACCTATGTGTGAAGCGACAGCGGAAACAAGACTCATAAGAAGACTAACATCAAACCGGGCCTAAGCGCAACACTTGAGAACCCTTAGAGATGTCAAAAAGCCCCATTTTAGGCCTGGGTTTCGAAACAGGCATTGCCCGTTTCAAAACACAGGCCCCAGTTTAAAAAGCCAGGCACCCGTACCAAAACGCATCCACCCCGTTTCGGAACAGGGGTCCATTTCGCCTAGACGTTCCGAAACACGTTTCAGAACAGGCATTCACAGTGGCCAAAGTGTTATGAGACTCGTATCGGAACAGGGGCTTACAGTAGCCAAATCGTACCAGAACGCGTTCCGATACGGGTGTCCCTAGAACCACACCCGTTCCAAAACAGCCCAACCCGTATCGAAACACCTGCAATCTGTGAGTTTCCAAAATCAGATTTAAACATCTCTAAACGATCCCAAACGCCCCAACGACTTCAAGGAGCAAATACAACATGCACACATAAACTCTAGAGGCATACACCCTATTACATACATGCTCAAAACATACAAAGATACATGATAAGGGCGTACATTCAAAGGGTCAAGCATTCAACACAAGAGAGACATACATTGCATTTTAAGGTTTCATGCCTTAGGAACAAAGCACATAAGCATTCAAGATACGCAACATAAACATGGTTTACAATCCAAAATGAGGCATCAACAAGCCACACCATAACATCAACATATCAAGGAGTCTAGACAAGCTCCTAACACAAAGCAACAACATAAATCCACATTGCTTAACTATTACATCAATTACTTAAAAGTTCATACTTGATGATAGCAAAAGCTCAACTAGCACACTTGGAGGCCCTCTCCTTGCACATACAACCCACGAACTAAGGATCTGCATTTTCGAACAAAAGAGAGCGTAAGCGTAAAGCTTAGTGAGGGTAAGCTCATAAAAAAAACCTCGACAATGCAGGGTCCAAGCACGAACAACACAACCAAGGAAGAATGCATGTTTTCTTGCCTTCGAAGCCACAAGGGTCAAACATAAATGATGCATGATCATAATATCAATATCATGCCATGCTCAACAAGTCCATATACACAACTATATGGAAACACATATATCAAACATATTGGCACCTAGCTATGACCCGAATACGCGGATAACAACCGTTGGAACTCACATCCAACAACACAACCATTACCTTACGATGGGATTACACTCATCACCGTTTCACGCGGAGGGGATTCCACTTATCCCCATGCCCCGTCGACCGACTAACATATAAAAGAAGATTTTTAGGCGTTTACGTACTCCATCTTGATGACTACCATCACCAAGACCACACGCACATTTCGACTCTCGTGTGCACACTAAACATCCTAATGATCGATCATTGTACCCAAGCATATTATTGCCAATACTTAACTCATTTCATTAATCAACCTCACAACTTTCTTACCAATTTCCGTGCTTAGCACGTACTCACCATGATTTACCATCATGCACAAACCACATTCCACAACCACATACATACCACAATGCATCAAACATCATGCCTCAACACACATGTATATCACAATATACATAACAACATTAATCAGAATTAAAACATAAGGCATACACAACATTTAAAGTTCAACCAAAGTCTCTAACTAAAGCTTGGGATTAGACTACCAATCTAATACCAACCCTAGGTGGGTTTACCAAGCCCGACCTAGATCCACATGCTTGAACCAACATTTGAAAACCAATTTAAAAACGTAGAACCACTCACCGACTATTCCAAGCTCAACAACTCTAGCCGATCAATCCACCAAGCTATCTGGATTCGTTCCCGAGGCTTCACCAACACAATTCCTTACTTCTAAACATCCCAACACAATCAAAACAACCACATTTCAGTCCACAAATTACTGTAGCAAACCCAGAACACAATCCAATCATAAATCACATGAATTCAAGCTAAAGACAACCCCAAAAGTGCCATTTTCGAGTTGCCCAAAAGACAAACCAGAAAACCATGTTTCCAACCTCCCAAGTGTCATCTAATACACCCAAAACAACCCTCAAACATAGTCTAACCATCAGCCCTCAAGTTCTGACCCAAAACAGCCCCAAAACCAACCTTAAACCCCTCTAAAACCCCCCAACAAATCCAAATTCGTGAATCATTATAAAACCTTGTAAAAATCACATATGTTGGACCTTTTAGATAGTATATAACTCATCTAGCCTCAACAAATCAAAAGTTTAACTAGAAGCAAACAAAGATAACATTTTTAATCCACAACTTCAAAATGCAAAACCATGGGTTTTTATGAAAACTAAAGGTATAGATATGTAGAGGAAAGTGAGGACAAGTCAAAAACATGTTTACCTTTCAAAAATCTCCTAAGATGAAGGAGTATGGTGATGGAATAGTGAACTTGAGATGAGGGAGGAACTTGTCGTGGAAATGGAAGAGAAGGTGTAACCCCCTAAACCCGACCTAGAAGAAATAGCTGAATTTAGGAAGTCACAATTGAAAACTTTTCCATCAAGTAATAAATTTTAGGTTTAAATAATTTATAAAACAAAGAAATTAGGTTATTTATTGAAAACGGTATCGTTTCACAATGAGTTCTTTTTTTAAACATGGTCGTGTAAATAAAAACATCATATAATAAATTATTCAAATATTCAAATAAAAATTCTCATGTATGCTAAAACAGTTAAAAATCCCAAATAAATGTGTAAGTAACTGAAATTACATAAATCCCAAAATATTAACTAAAATAAAATAATTATGTAAATCCGAAATGTCCATACTAAAAATTGAAATAAATCTGATAAATTGTGGTCCTCCAAGTACCAAAAGCCTATGTCTGAGAATCTGAAACAGAAACTAAGGGGGAGTCAGCTATTAAGCTTAGAGTGTCTCTAAAGTGCAAGCAATCACAAACTCAGTTTCACAACAATAAATTTCCACAAAGTATTTAAAAGACACAAAATAAGTTTAAACACGATTTTATGAAATCATAATGCAATGCACCCATACTCCATAGTCACCAAAAAGAGAAGGTTCCCCAGAACCTCTCGCTACATAGTCACCAACACAAGTGGTATAAACCACTAACTTCCTCCGTACAATCCCAACCCATGATAACACAGTAAAAAGATATCACAGTTTTCACAGTCTCAACACAGTCCGATAATAAATCAGGGATTCACAGTTCATTTATTTTAAATCACAGTCTGAAAAAAATTTGCACATAAACATAAGGTAAAATCTCAACGCAACGGAAAATCATTCAAGTGTAAAATCACAATCACAAAATCAATGTATGTAGCACGGAAAGAGAACACACAAAAATAGTTTGTTTATAGCACCGGAAGAAGCACACCTTAAACGACAATAGCTCTAACGACGAACAAAGGGAGGTTGCGACTTCGATGTAAGGTGATGACAACGTCAATTCAAGAAAAATTCATAAAACATGAGAATAACTAAGAGCGACAACACTTTAAAACTTAAGGCTTAGGTTTATTTCTGTACGTAATAACTATGACTATATATATAGAGAGTTGAGAGTTGGTAATCTAAACAAATTAGGTTTATAATAATAATAATAATAATAATAATAATAATAATAATAATAATAATAATAATAATAATAATAATAATACAAGAATTTAAATTGAAAAAAAAATTAGAATTCTATTTGAATTAAAAAGTTTGAAAAAAAATTAAACAAAATAAAAAAAAGACGGTGAGTTTATTTGAAAGGGACGGTGAGCTTTTGAAGGAAATTGAAAATCAATTGATAAAAGGGTTATTTATGAATTCAGTTCTTAAACTTTCAAGAAATTTCATATTAACTTTCAAGTTTGATAAAAATTCTTATTTAGTCCATTCAAAAAATTTAGGGTTCTTGAATTTGGGGATTTTAAAATTATGTTTCTAAATTAGGGATTTTTCAAATCTAATGTTTACAATTTGGGCGTAATTTTTGGGTGTTACAGCAGGGGGAAGAAGATGAGTGAAAAAGGTAATTTTTATTTGTTTGTTTCTTTTTAAAAGTCAAAAGACTCATTTGCCCTTAATGAAAATGGGTCATTACCATAATATGAAATCCATGGCTATTGGGTTCAAATTAAAATATGTCCAACATAATTTATTTTGAAAACAAAACCCGGAATATTTTTTAATTATTTAATTCACCCGACCCCCAAACTCGGGTGTTACACGGATGGTTGAATATTTCTCTCCTGAAGGCCTAAACCACCAAGTAATCATCAAGTGAAGGATTCGATCTTGGGCGTTGAGAACCGTCACGGAACCTCCCAAGACATGATCAAGGGAATTCCCATCTTCAATACCCTCATCTTCTAACTTAAAAACAGCACAAAGAGATGGAACATCGACGATAATCTTTTTACCCATGAGATAGGAGTTGACGGCAACAACATTACCCGAGGGATTGGCGACACACTTGGAATTGGCATAGAATATCAAAACCAATTTGCAAAAGAAAAAGCTCGGGATTTGTATAAAATCCATAAATTTCTATTCTTGGAGCAAAGATAAGTAGACAAACTTGAAGCGCTCCGAATTAAGGAAAGGAACGGAAATCACCCTCTCCGGACGAATACTATAATTTTGAAAGGTGCGAAAACAGTTGAGTTCCCTAGTGGTTCGAAAACATCTTTGATAGATAAGGGTCAAATTAGGGCGAGTGCCATCTCCAGGATTGGAAGCTTCACCGACTTCGCTAGTACGCGCTCTCTTTTTTGGTGCCATTATCTAGAGAAATTTATCAAAACAATGTGTATGCATTATTTTTCTCATTCAACTCATGTAAATCAATAATCAAGGTTTAAAAAAAAATTGAAAGATAAAAACAAAAAACAAAGTTTGTTTTTTTAAGAAGCAAAAATAAAACAAAAGGAATTTAAAACGAAAACACAAAGAAAATAAAAAGAGAAAAAGAATTTTATAACTTGATATTGATATAGAGAGAAATAGACAAAAAAACTTGCACCAATTTGATAGAGAGCTTTAAAAGCTTAGCTTGATGTTGAAAACCCCTCAAGAGATTTTGAGTTTGGTGGTGAAAATATGAGGGATTGAGAGACTTTTTATAGAGTAAAAACGGATAGGGTTTTGAAATTTTAATTTTGGTAAAAGTGAAACTCTTTTAATGCCATTAATAAGCTGACTACACAATCGAGTATCGATACGCCAAAGGGTATATCGATATGGGGGTAAAATGGTAATTCCCTAGAAACGCGTGTCAAAGGACCGTATTGAAACGGATATCATCCGTATCAAAACGTTCACAGCTCGTATCGAAACGGGTTTAACCCGTATTAGAGAAAATGCATTCTGGTCAACTAATTAAGTACTCGTATCGATACGCATAAGGCCATATCGATACCCTATGCCCAGAAATGCATTTTTGGCTTTTAGAACAACCAAAGGCTTGACTTTAACATCTCCTAAATGAATACAATTGATGAATGAGCAAGTCTAAGCATATTCTATCAGATGCATACTCCCCCTAGCTATAAACATGGTTTCTATCAAGATCAACAACACATAAACATGTATTTTCATAAATTCAAGCAATTTTAACCTCAAAAAGAGTCTTAAAGGGTCAAGGTAGGCTAGTTAGACCTAATTCTCTCCTAAGGGACCAAAAAAACTCTTTGTCTAGAGGTTTGGTAAAAATGTTCGCTAGTTGGTTCAAGGTGTCAACGTACTTTATAAAACATCTTCCTTAAGGACATGATCTCTAATGAAATGATGTCTTATTTCTATATGTTTGGTTCTAGAGTGTTGGATGGGATTTTTGGCTAAGCATATAGCACTAGTGTTATCACACTTAAGGGGTATGGTTTCAAGTTTAACTCCATAATCTAAGAGTTGTTGCTTCATCCAAAGGACTTGAGCACAACAACTCCCTAAGGATATGTACTCGGCTTCGATGGTAGATAGAGCTACACTATTTTGTTTCTTAGAGAACCAATATATGAGCATGCTACCTAAGAATTGACAAGTTCTCGAAGTACTTTTCCTATCAATTTTACATCCCTTATAATCCGCATCCGAATAAGCATAAAGGTTGAAGGTTGAGTCTCTAGGGTACCAAAGACCTAGACAAGGAGTATCTCTAAGGTACCTAAAGATTCTTTTAACGGCTATAAGGTGAGACTCTCTAGGACTAGCTTGAAACCTAGCACACAAGCAAACAATAAACAATATATCCGGTCTACTTGCTGTAAGTTAAAGAAAAGATCCAATCATAGAGCGATAAAGCTTAGAGTCAACACACTTACCTCTTTCATCTTTGTCAAGCTTTGTAGATGAGATCATTGGTGTAGCTTGAGGCTTTGCTTGCTCCAAGCCAAACTTCTTGAGCATATCTTTCAAGTACTTTGCTTGATTGATGAAGGTGACATCCTTCCTTTGTTTGATTTGGAGTCCCAAGAAGAATGAGAGCTCCCACATCACGCTCATCTCGAATTCACCTTGCATTAACTTAGCAAACTCTTTGCAATGATACTCATTAGTAGATCCAAAAATGATATCATCTACATATATTTGCACTACTAAGATGTCATTTTTATATCCTTTTATGAAAAGTGTAGTGTCCACCTTACCTTTTTCAAAACCTTTTTCAATCAAAAAGTTTGAAAGCCTTTCATACCAAGCTCTATGAGCTTGTTTTAAACCATAAAATGCTTTGGTTAGCTTAAAAACATGATTTGGAGATTTTGAATCTTCAAAACCCGGTGGTTGTTTCACATACACTTCCTCATTTATAAAACCATTTAAAAATGCACTTTTCACATCCATTTGAAAAAGCTTGAAATTATGATAACATGCATATGCAAGCAACATCCTAATAGCTTCCATTCAAGCTACGGGTGCATAGGTTTCATCAAAATCTATTCCCTCTTCTTGAGTGTAACCTTGAGCAACTAATCTAGCTTTGTTTCTCACAATGTTACCACTCTCATCTAGTTTATTCCTAAATACCCATTTAGTTCCTATAGTAGATTGATTACTAGGCCTTTCAACTAATGTTCATACATTACTTCTCTCAAATTGATTTAACTCTTCTTGCATATCCATAATCCAAAAATCATCTTTTAATCCTTCTTTAATGTTCTTAGGCTCAATGCATGAGATAAAAGCAACATGATTCATGAGTTTGAGAGAAGGTCTAGTAGTTACTCCCTTGGATGGATCACCCAAGATTTCACCACCTTTGACATAGTTGTACTCCCTTGGGTAGCTCACTTCCTTTTCCTTAAGAGCCAAGTCCTTCAAGGTTTCAAGAGGTGGGTCTTGTGCATCTTCTTCTTTATTTGGAATCTCATCCTCCTTTGAAGTTTGTACTCCATCAAAGGCATCAAGGATTCTTACATCATCATCATCATCACAAGATTCCTTCCTCGGAAGGAGGTTATCATCGAAAACCACATGAATAGATTCCTCTACCACTAAAGTTCTTTTGTTAAACACGCGATAGGCTTTAGAGTTTAAAGAGTGACCTAGAAAAAATAGCTTCATCATTTTTTGCATCAAATTTACCTAAATTGTCTTTTCCATTATTCAAAACAAAACACTTGCAACCAAAAGGGTGAAAATAGCTAATGTTAGGCTTTTTAGATTTTAAAATCTCATAAGGAGATTTTTTTAAACTAGGCATAATCATTACTCGGTTAATAATATAGCAAGCGGTGTTAGTGGCTTCCGCCAAAAAATACTTAGGTAAATTGTTTTCACAAAGCATAGTCCTAGCCATTTCTTCTAAAGTTCTATTTTTCCTCTCAACTACCCCATTTTGTTGAGGAGTTCGAGGAGCCGAAAAATTATGGCTAATCCCATTTTCATTACAAAATTCATTAAAACCCATATTTTGAAATTATGTTCCATGATCAATTCTAATATGTGAAATTTTAAGTTCAAGATCATTTTGGGTTAATTTTGATAATGTGATGAAGTTTTCTAAAGCCTCATCCTTGGTGCTTAAAAAGAGAACCCAAGTATATCTAGAGTAATCATCAACAAGCACAAAAGCATATGATTTTCCACCCAAGCTAGTTGTCTTAATTGGCCCAAATAGATCCATATGAATTAGTTGTAAACACCTACTTGTAGAAACATCATTAATGGATTTAAAGGATGATCTATGTTGTTTACCCTTAGAGCATGCATCACATATTTTATCATTTGAGAACTTGATCTTGGGTAAACCTCTAACTAGATTTAGGGAAACTAATTTTTCTAAAACACTAATGCTAGCATGTCTTAGTTTCCTATGCCATAACCATGCATCATTTTCATTTTGTGCAACAAAACATGCATGGGATGAATGAATGTCATCTAGATGCACCATGTATATGTTACCTATGCGATGACCAATGAGCATTATTTTATTTGATTTAATGTCAACAATTTTACACCCATTTTTATCAAATAAGACATTAAACCCTTTATCACACAATTGACTAATGCTCAATAAATTGTGTTTTAGACCATCGACATACAATACATTTTCAATGAGTATAGTAGAGTGATTATCTATGGAGCCAATACCTTTAATGTGGCTTTTGGAGTTGTCACCAAATGTCACCACTCCTCCACTTTTTGGCTTTAAATCCATGAATCGACTCTTGTCTCCGGTCATGTGCCTCGAGCATCCACTATCAAGGTACCATGAGTTTTAACTTTGTGCTTTGGCCTTGTAGCAATGCTCCCCCTACAAACAAAGAGATTAAACTTTGATTTTTGGTACCCAAATCATTTTGGGTCCATGAGTGTTAGCTCCCAAAAGCTTGGTTCCCTTAGGAATCCAAGGTAACATGGCATCAACATTATTAGATTTGACAAGTTCCTTAGGAACCCATACACTTCTAATTCTTTTAGTTTTATTATGCCTATAGGAGCCACTTTGTTTGTAGTTATTGTTCTTTCTCTTAGGTTGGTTTGTTCTAAATGATTCACTTATTTCATTTTTCACAATACCAACACTCTTGAAAGACATTTTGAGCTCATTAAGCTCATCTAACACCTTTTGGTGTTCAATATTGCATTGAGAAATAAGATTGTTTAAGTCTACATTTTCATTATGAAAGAATTCAAGTTCATCTTGTAAACCTAAGATCTTTTTCTCAAATTTCAAGTTAGCTTGAGAAAGTAAGTCATATTTAGCATTTAATTCCGAAATGATCTTTTATTTCTTAAAACAGACTCTTTATACTTCTCAACTAACTCATCGTATACCTCTTGTAACTCATTATAAGCATCTAGAAGTTCATCATAAGTAAAATCAAAAGTAGATGAGTTAGAGGTTACCATAGAAGAATCCTCCTAAAAAGCCATGAGGCAAAGGTTGGCCACTTCATGTTCCTCATCCTCGGATGACTCCTCATCACTCCAAGTAGCAAGCTTGACTTTGAGCTTCTTCTTCTTCGCAAAGCCCTTCTTCTTGAGTTGAGGGCAATCGGAACGTATGTGACCCGACTTTTTGCACTCAAAGCAAATGATTTGATCCCTCTCTTCTTCTTTGCTTTTGTTCTTGAAGTCCATCTTTCTTTGAAATTTTCTCTCTCAGTTGGACTTCATGAACTGTGAAAATCATTTGGCTATCATGGCCAATTCCTCAAGGTCTTCCTCCTCACTAGAAGAGCTATCCTCTTGTAGAGAGGCCTTGAGAGAAACTCCTAGCTTCTTCTTCTTTTCTACCTCATGCTTCTCTATTCTTCTCTCTTCCTTCTTCTTCTCTTCCTTGCTTCATGATCTCGTGTGTAAGAAGAGACCCAATAAGCTCATCAAGCTTCAAAGTTTTCAAATTCTTTGCTTCAATGATGGACGTCCTCTTACCATCCCAAGACTCCAGGAAAGAGTATAAAAGCTTCCTCACTAGCTTATCTTTGGGAATTACTTCATCGAATCCTTTAAGGCCATTGACGATGATCGAAAATCGATCAAACATCTTTGAGACTCTCTCATCGGGGTCCATCTTAAAATTCTCATAGCTCAAGTTTAGCAACCCGATTTTCGTCTCTTTCACATCACTAGTGCCCTCATAAGTCATCTCCAAAGTGTCTCACATTTCCTTTGCGCTTTCGATAGATGAAACCTTTGAGTAGATATCCGGACCAAGTGCACAAAATATGATATGTAGAGCTTTGTCATTGACTTGCATCTTTCGTCTATCTTCCTCGGTCATCTCTGACTTTACTTTCAGAACTAGTCTCCCTTCATCGTTTCTCTTAACCGGAATGTAGGGGCCTTCTTCCACTACATCCCAAACCATGTAATTCGTTGACTTGATGAAGAGACGCATTCGATTCTTCCGATATGGGTAGTTGTCCCCATTGAAGAAGGGTGATTTAGTGGTTGATTGTGACTCATAGAGGTTGGAGGTTGAAGTAGATGCCATGGCTTGTCTTTAGAATAGATCACACTATCCTATGAACTCCTCTTGTGGTTGTTGATCCTTCAAAGAGGTAGGCTCTGATACCAATTGTTGAGTGGATCAATAAATTGATCAAAGCCAAGAGGGGTGAATTGGGTTTTTAAAATTTGTTGGAGAAAGTTGGAATGACTAAAATTGAAGAACAAGGCAATTTTGAATGGTTTAAGTTCCAAATGAACTCTACATCCACTATCTTAGCTACCACTAAGGATTTTCAACAATCCACTAATTGCTCTTCCCCTTTCCAAGGCTTAGAAGGTAACCTTTACAGTGCCGGTCAAATTTTCTACCCAAAATTTGACCAAACCCTCACAAGAATACAAAGAAGAATTTAAGGCAAGAAAAATATCTCTCAATACAAGTTTGCCCCTTTAAATACAAGCACTCAACCCAAATTGAAATACAAGATTGGAATTACACACAACACAATTTGGGATTTTACAAGAATGAGAAATTAGGCACTTTGAGCTTGGATTTTTGTAAGGATGATTCTCTTGGATGCAATAGTTGTTGCTAGTCTTCAATTGGCTTGATTTTATACCTTCTCCATTAATTCTATCCGTTTGGGTCGTTAGGGTATTGAATATAGTCGTTGGGACCCTCTCTTTCCACCATAAATGCACTTCTGCAGCCTACCGTATCGGTACGCAGGGATCCGTATCGATACTTGTCTCAAAAGAGAAAGAGTCGTTGCACAATTACAAAAGGAGCATATCGATATGTGTGTAGGCGTATCGGTACGAGTTAGGGAAGTATTTCGGTACGGGCAAGACCGTATCGATACAATTATTCCCACAAAGCTCACTGGAAGATTCCGTATCGATACGTGTAAGAGCGTATCGGTACGAGACAACCAATTCTTTAAAAATCTGTTACCTAACAACTGACACCAACAGGTCAAAAACATTTAAGGCTTTCGAATTTAAAATTCCATTAAATTCGTATCGATACGAGTGACACCGCATCGGTACGCCATTCAAACTCATTGTGATTTTATAGAGAGAGCGTATTGATACAGATACAATATGTTTCGATACGGTAAGGGGTGTATCGAAATAGATTTCTCCAGTGGCCAAGTTTGGCCTTGGAACACTTAGAAAATATTTTGGAGTTTAAGTTTTTCAAACTAGATTAAAGCCTTGTTGATTTATAACCTTTTGAGGGACTTAAAATCTATTTCAAGTTTTTCAATTTAATCCTTAAAATACGTTGTTATAGCAAAATCAAACATAGGTTTTACAGATGGTGATGACACATGTCCAAGATATGGCCAAGCACGTGACAATGTTGGCAACTGAAGCTGCAGCTCTTCGTTAGTACATCAAGCTTATTGGAGAAGTTGGACCAAGGCTTATGTGGCTAGTAGAAGAAATCAAGGAATTAAGTGTTTAAGACGAAAAATATTTGTAATTCAAAAAAAGATGTAATAAAAAGCTTTCGTATTCAATAGAGAGTTTCTTCCATGAACAGTTTTTCAATGGAAATAATGGCCCTTCGACTACATTCATGCATTTGCACTATTTTGTTTACTTTGTTGTTTGCTTATGTGAATTCATTTGTGCATAAATTCATTCATGTCAAAAAATAACTTAATATAAAAACGATGGAATATTCAAAATTGCTAAGACAACTCATAAATATAGTACACGAGTTCAAACCCGAGCCATGAAATCTGAGGAAAGGTTGACAGCTTTTGAGGCAAACCAAAAGAGCACTCAGGACAAGTTGGAGAAAATGGAAGTTGACATGAAACAACAAATTGAGTCAGTTCATCAAAAGACGGTCAGTTCAATAGCTGCCATGCTAGGGTTCAAGGATCCAGATGCGGTTGAAGAAGGAGGAAACACTAGTACACTTCCACGATTTCTTGGAACGACTTTTAGGAAGGAGACTGCTGCCAAAGCCAAAACAACCATCCATGTTGTTGAATCCTTTACCCATTTCCAAAGGGAGAGGCTAATAATTACGAGATACTTGACCTCGATGATATCGAAGATAAGGTTAAAATTGAGAAGAAGTGGGAGGATAAGTATGAAAAGTTGGAGGGAACGATCAAATCCTTCCAGGATGGAGTTTCTCATGGTGGAATAGATGCCAAGGATTTGAGCTTGGTAACTGATTTGGTTGTGCCACCAAAATTCAAGATCCCAGACTTAGAGAAATATAATGGTACCACATGCCCATCGGCATATTTAACTATGTACTGTAGAAAGATGTCAATGTACCTCGACAATGAGAAGTTGCTCATTCACTGCTTCCATGACAGTTTAGTAGGTTTCGCTGCACGTTGGTATTCGCAATTAAGTCGGGTGAACACCAAATCATGGAAGGATTTGTCTAGAGCCTTCAATGAACAATACAAGCATATTTCAGACATGGTTCCAACTCGTTTGGTCTTGCAAGGACGGAACAAAAGCATCATGAGAGCTTCCAACAGTATGCACAAAGGTGGAGGGATGTAGCGGCACAGGTGCAGCCACCGTTGCTAGAAAATGAGATCACCCTGATGTTTGTGGAAACTCTAAAGGGTCCTTTTTATGATTGCATGCTTAACCATGCTATGAAGAACTTCGCGGACATGTTAATGAATGGTGAACTGATCCTAGCAGCTATGAAGAGTGGAAAGTTGGACAATGGGGAAATAAAGAAGACATATAACTAGAGAGATAATGAAGTCAATACTATGAATGTCTACAACCCCAGCTATTCAACAGGTGTGGTGTTCAACAAGCTTAACACCTTCAACAAACCCAACACCTCATCTCCGTCAGTTGTAAATGCCCCAAAAGGAGAACGAAGATATCAAGGAAACTCGAGACCCTACTTTCCTCCCATCCCAATGACATATGCAGAGTTATTTACTGAGTTGGTCAAATCACAAATGGTGCTGCCAAGACATGTCCCTTCGTTCTCACCTCCTTATCCTCCATGGTACGATGAGAAGGCCCAATGTGAATACCATGCATGAGTAAGGGGGCATACCATTGAGAACTGCACTACGTTCAAAAGGGTGGTAGATGATTTAAGAAAATCAGGCATGTTATCATTTGAACCATCCAAAGAAAAAGGAAATCCTTTGCTGAACAACCAGAAGGTCGAAATAAATGTTGTTATAAAGGAGGAAGCTCACACCAACAAGAAGCATGTTTCCGAGGTTAAGGCATCCATGAAATGGGTATGGACCCAGATGATCAAAGCTGGGGTAATAGAAGGAAGGTTTGAAGAAGTAACGATTGAAGGATTGTATTGTGAATGACATTAGAAGGAGGGACATAAAATTGAAAATTGCTTGGAATTTAAGCAGTTTGTGCAGGCAAAATTTGACTGTAAAGAGTTAGAATTTTATGTGCAGAAAGAACAGAGGATGGAAGCCTGTGCGTCAGAGGAATCATCCTCTAAAACTATTTACACAGGAATGAAGCCTTTGGTGATCAAGACCAAGGTAAAAGTTAGCGAACAAGCTAGGAGTGTGACTCCACGATTGGTTGTGAAGGCACCAGCCCCATTCCCATATAAGGACAATAAACAAGTCCCTTGGAACTATGCTTGCACAGTGATAGATCTGAGGATCTTGACAGTTGAAGAAGGAAGAAAAGAAGATCATGTTAATGAGGTAGGCCATTTCACAAGAAGTGGAAGACTCTACTCGGTACCAGAAGTTGAAGATAGAGATGCAGCACAGAGAAAGGCTGCTAACCAGCAATATAAGGAAGGAGAAAAAGACTTCTTCCAAGAGAAAACACCAGTGATTCATGAGCCGGTGAAAGAATCAGAGGCTCAAGAGTTTCTGAAAATACTCAAGCACGGTGAATACAGTGTGGTGGAGCAGCTACATAAACTTTCAGCTCGAATTTCTATGTTGGCGTTGCTACTGAGTTCCGAGGGACATCAGGATGCTATGTTGAAAGTGTTAAATAGGACATTTGTGTCAAAGGAGATCACGACTGACAATATGGACATGTTGGTTAATAATATTGTAGTTAATAATTTCATATCATTCAGTGATGAAGAAATACATGCGGAGGGAAGAGGATCATGCAAGCCCCTCCATATTTCTATGAGATGCAAAGGATATATGCTACCAGGAGTTCTCATTGACAATGGATCAGCTTTGAATGTTCTCCCTTTGGCAACATTGAAAAAGTTGCCTATTGATATTTCTCATATGAGAGTTTATCAAAATACAGTACAGGCCTTCCACGGGACCCAAAGGGATGTGTTAGGAAAGATTGAAGTTCACATACAGACTGAGTCATCAACATTTGAGGTAGACTTTGTGGTTATAGATATAAACCCTAGTTATAGTTGTTTGCTTGGGCGCTCGTGGATTCACACAGTAGGTGCAGTACCTTCTACTCTTAATCAGAAATTGAAGTTTGTTATTGATGGACAATTAATCATGGTTGGTGAAGAAGAGGAAATCATTGCTTCGGTAATCATTGATGCACCATACATTAAAGTAGATGAGGGGGCGCTTGAGTGTCATTTCAGAACGTTGGAGCTAGTCAATGCAACCTTTGTCACTAAAGAGAGTAAAGTGCCAGAACCAGAGTTATCAAGTTGCGCAAAGATGCAAGTGAAGCAAAAACTTGGAAAAGGAGCCAAGGTAGGATTGGGATTTGGAAGGAACCATCAGGGAAGGCTTTACCCAATGGAGATCCCAATAAAGAAAGACCGGTTCGTTTGGGCTTCAAGCCCACCAAATGGCAAAGGAAAGCAGAGTTCAGAAAACAGCAAGAAAGAAGGAAGTCGAAGTTAAGTGGAGGAGAAGTTGAGTTGGATCCAATGACGTACCCACCCTTAAGTGACACTTTCAGGGCTAGAGGGCTCCTAGACCCTAATGCCCGCTTTGATAAGGAGGAGAAAGGAAAGGATCAATTATGCAAGGTTTTTAAGAATTTGAGCATTAACGTTATCACATACAAGGAGGTAGAGGAAAACAAATACTTGTCCAAGATTTGCCCCAGTGTTGAGCTGAAGAACTGGACCGCTGAAGTAGTTCCTAAAGTTTTTAAGACTGCCTCAGAGTAATTCTTGAAACCAACTCTTTTACCCTTAGGCCCTGGGGTAGTTAGAGATCATATGTAAAAAGGATTTATGTCAAAACCGTGATTCTTATTTCAATAAAATATGCATATTTTCCCAATAACATTGTGTGGCAAACTTTCTTTCGCACCGCAAAACCAAAAAGCAAAAGATCATAAAAACCCCAAAAAAGTAAACCTTAAAAACAAATCATATCATTTCATCCATTCTTTATTTCTTGGTATATTTTTTGTCTCTTTTATTTGCAGGTTTTTAGATATCAACGGTCCAAACGATTCCGAGTCAGACTCCAAGGTTAATTTTGAGTTACCACTATGTTTAGAGGAAGTTGGGAGTATTAATGATGAAGAAGAGTATGACTTTCCCGATGACCTACTTAGAATGGTAGAGGGAGAGGAAAAGCAAATTCTACCCCACAAAGAAGAGTTAGAGGTTATGAATATTGGAACCAAAGAAGAGAAGCGTGAAGTGAAAATCGGTACCACCATCTCAGTTAAAACGCTACAATTTTTTATTGAGCTTCTGCAAGAATATAAAGACATTTTTGCTTGGTCATATCAGGATATGCTTGGCCTTGATACAGATATTACTATGCATATGCTTCCTATAAGGTAAGGATGGGAGCCAGTAAATCAAAAGCTCGGAAGAATGAAGGCTGATACACTTTTAAAAATCAAGGATGAAGTTAAGAAGTAGTACAATGCAGGATTCCTCGAGGTGGCTAAATATCTAGAATGGGTGGCAAACATTGTCTCAGTGCCTAAGAAGGATGGAAAAGTAAGAATACGTGTCGACTACAGGGACCTTAATAGGGCAAGCCCCAATGACAACTTTCCGCTCCTACATATCGACACCTTGGTAGACAGTACAGTTGGTCACTCCCTTTTCTCATTCATGGATGGATTTTCTAGATATAATCAAATAAAGATGTGCCCAGAAGACATGGAAAAAAACTAGTTTTGTAACACTTTGGGGAATCTTTTGCTATAAAGTAATGCCTTTTTGATTGAAAAATGCATGGGCAACTTATCAGAGAGCTATGATTACTCTATTCCATAATATGATGCATAAGGAAATAGAAGTTTATGTGGATGATATGATTGCCAAGTCTAGAACTGAGGAGGAGCATTTAGCGAACCTGAGTAAGCTTTTTCAAAGATTGAGAAAATTTTAGTTAAAGCTTAATCCTGTCAAGTGCACATTTGGGGTTACTTCTGGGAAGTTGTTAGGCTTTGTCGTAAGCAGAAGAGGAATTGAAATCGATTCAGACAAGATAAAGGCCATACAAAAGCTTCCACCACCCCAAACACAGAAGCAAGTTCGGGGATTCCTAGGAAGGTTGAATTACGTAGCCCATTTCATCTCCCAACTAACGGATAATTGTGATCCAATATTCAGGTTGCTCAGAAAGAAAAATCCGGGGACAAGGAATGAAGAATGCCAAGTAGCCTTAGAAAAGAAAAAGGAGCAGTTAACTAATCTTCCAGTGTTAATACCACATGTTTCAGGAAAACCGTTAATACTCTATCTAACGGTGTATGAAAATTCCATGGGTTGCGTATTGGGGCAGCATGACGAAACTGGAAGGAGGGAAAGGGCAATATATTACGTAAGCAAGAAGTTTACTGACTGTGAAGCAAGATATACTCTGATTGAAAAAGTATGTTTCGCCCTGGTATGGGCCACTAAAAGGCTTAGGCAGTATATGTTGTATCATACCACATGGTTGATCTCACGGTTAGATCCGTTAAAGTTTATGATGGAAGCTCCAGCTCTATCAGGAAGAATAGCGTGATGGCAGATGTTGCTCTCAGAATATGATAAGTATGTGAATCATAAAGCAGTAAAAGGAAGTGTCATAGCGGATTTTCTCGCAAGTCGTGCACAAGATGATTATGAGGCATTAAATTTCAGTTTCCTTGATGAGGATTTGATGTGTATTACAGAAAATGAAGAGTCGCCAACAAGATCATGGGTCATGCATTTTGACGGTTCTGCAAATGCTCTAGGACGAGGTATTGGAGCAGTTTTGGCTTCACCGGAAGGAGATCATTATCCTTTTACTTGCCGTTTGAAATTCTTATGCACTAATAATATGGCAGAATACGAGGCATGCATATTGGGCCTAAGGGAAGCCACTGACAGAAAAATCCGAAATTTGAAAGTCTATGAGGATTTAGCATTGATCATCTACCAAATACGTGGCGAATGGGAAACAAAAGATGCAAAATTAATAGAGTATTACAAGTTGGTCCTTGAGTTAACTAAAGAATTCGATGTGATCACTTTTAGGCATCTCCCAAGAGAAGATAATTAGATGGTTAATGTGTTAGCTACTTTTGCTACTATGTTTAAAGCAAGCGAGGGTTCTGAGATGATGCCCATTAATTTACGAATGATAGAGTCCCCGACTCATTGTTACAATGTAGAAGAGAAGGCAGCTGGTTTGCCGTGGTACCATGATATCTTGCAGTACATAAAGCTTCAGCGATACCTAGCACATGCTTCAGAAAATGATTAGGAAAATGGCATCAGGATACATTCTTGATGGAGAAATCCTTTATAAACGAATTCGAGATCATGTGCTATTAAGATGTGTGGATGCAAAAGAAGCACAATTGATTTTGGAAGAGGTTCATGAGGGAGTTTGCGGAACTCACCCTAGTGGTTTCACTATGGCAAGAAGAATTATGCGTTTCTGATATTACTGGTCAACGATGGAAGGGGATTGCATTAATTATTCTTGCAAATGTCACAAGTGTCAGGTTTACGCTGACAAGGTTCATGCGCCTCCTCAGTCTCTTCATGTCATGTCATCTCCATGGCCATTCTCTATGTGGGGGCATAAACGTCATTGGGCAGATTCATCCGAAGGCATCAAATGGTCATCGCTTTATTTTTGTAGCTATCGATTACTTTACAAAGTGGGTGGAAGCGGCCTCGTATGCAAATGTAACTAGGTCCACTATTTGCAATTTCTTGAAGAATGAGATCATTTTTTGTAATGGTCTACCAGAAAGCATAATCACTGATAATGCTTCTAACTTGAACAATCGAATGATTGTTGGGGTCTGTGAGCAGTTTAACATTAAGCACTGCAACTTAGTAGCATATCGCCCGAAGATGAACGGAGCAGTAGAGGCGGCCAACAAAAATATCAAGAAGATAGTTGCAAAAATGACCGATACTTATAAAGATTGCCATGAAAAGTTACCATTTGCTTTGTATGCTTATCGAACAGTGGTACGATCATCTACTGGGGAAACTCTATTCTCATTAGTATATGGAGTAGAAGCCGTGCTACCAATTGAGGTTGAAATACCATTGTTGCGTGTCTTGATGGAGGCCAAGTTAGGCGAAGAAGAATGGGTTCAGGCAAGGTATGACCAATTGAATTTAATTGAGGAAAAGAGGCTGAAAGTCGTATGTCATGGAAAAATTTACCAAAGGAGAATGATAAGAGCTTATGAAAAGAAGGTTTCCCTAGAGAGTTCCAAGAAGGTGATCTGGTGTTAATGAAGAAGCTGCCAATTCAAAGTGATCCCCGAGGAAAATGGGCGCCTAATTGGGAAGGACCGTACATTGTGACAAAGATTCTTTCAGGTGGAGCACTGATTTTAGCTGATATGGATGGAGATGAGTTTCAAAACCCGGTAAACTTTGATATTGTTAAGAAATATTATGCTTGAAAAGAAAAAAGAAAAAAATGAGGGTTCAAAATGAAAACCCGCAAAGGGCGTTTTGAAACCAAAGGAGGGTCTGAGTTGAAAACTCGTAAAGGGCGGCTCAAATAATTCGTAAGATAGTTTTTGGGGCTCCACAGGTTATGCGTTGTACTTAAAGTTTCCTCAACAAGGGTGTCATTCAAGATTACTTATGGCGTTTGATAGGAGGAGTTTAGACTGTTGATATCTGAATGCTTGTTCCGCTTTCCTTTTTAAACCTCTTTTTTGTGTTTGCCACAGCATCAATAAAATTAGTTTCATGGATTTTTCTTTCTTTCTTGTTTTCTTCCCTATCATTATTAGCATCTTGCTTTGAAATGAGGATCAATGGATTTGACAATCATTTAGATATGCAAAAGATTTTTTAGCATTACTTTGAGGATGTTTTGGAAATACAGGGACTATAAAGTGTTTCATAATTATTATTTGGGGCATGAGATGTTCAAATGCTTGAAGAAGAAATAAATCCTGGTTGCAAAATTCTCAAAAAGTAAGAAAAGCCTTATAAATGTCTTGGCACTTAAATGGTGTTTCCTAACCGCCAGCCTTTCGTACATGATAATGAGAGTAGTCTTACAATGTCGAAACTTGACATAGAAAGATTGTCCTTAAATAACGAAAATATTGACTAAGAAGACAGATGAGGATTAAATGTCTCCAATGAAGTAAAGAGTAAGATGTAAAGATAAAGTCAGTCGTTCCAGCTAAGAGTGCAAGTTTTAGTATGCAGAAGATCAAAAATGAAGCAAAAGCCAGAGTTGCTCATGGCTCATGGCTCATGGGTGAATTCCAAGGCAATGGAGAGGGCTCTATCCCAAGGAATGGTGGACAAAGTTAAAAAGCCAGGAAGAATTGAAAGAGAAGTGAAGTTATCCTTCTTATCCACGCAAGGTTAGGAAGGAGTTCATGTTAATCGGGTTGGCATCGATAACCAGAATTTCATCAAAGTTGAGAAAACAGTCGAAGCAAAAGAAGTTTTAAAAAGGAAAAAACTTATCATGCATTCATGTTTTAGACATCCCTAGGGACATACACATCATAATTGTATTGCATATCACATTTTGCTTTTTTCAAGTACATGAAAGACCTGTTCAAATGAGAGTTTCCTTATTCATCCAAGCATAATGAGGATGAAATTTTTCAGAAGATTCGCCTATCCGTTCAGGCATAAGGGGAGTGGAATTTGCTTATTCATCCAAGCATAAGGAGGATGAAATTTTTCAGAAGAATCTGCCTATTTGTTTGAGCATTTAGGAGGATAAAACCAAGCTCAGCTATTCAAGCATTTGGGAGAATACAACCCAGCTCAGCTATTCGAGCATAAGGAGAATATAACCAACCTATCCGTTCGGGCATTTGGAGAATGGAACCCAGCTTAGCTATTCAAGCAAAAGGAGAATAGAACCAGCCTATCCGTTCGGGCATTTGGAGAATGTTATCCGCTCATCTATTCGGACATCTGGAGAATAGAACACGTTTATCTGTTCGGGCATAAGGAGAATGAAACCCAGCTCAGCTATTCGAGCATAAGGAGAATAGAACATGCCTATCCGTTCGGGCAACATGAGAATGGAGCCAATCGGTGAAAATCAGTGCCTTTTGGTCTTTTCTTTATCTCTGTTGCACAGAGATAAGCAAAGAGGGGCAGTTGTTGTCACTAGATTTTTACCCTACCAACATTAAATAATTTGAAAAAAACAAAAAAAAACTTTTTTCCCTTAAAATAATAAAAGGCCCATCCATCCCTTCTAAAATAAAAAAAACAATAAAAAAAACCATCCCAAAACGCCCATTTTTGTAAAACCCATTTCAAAAAAACAAACCCACCTTGAAATACAAAAGCCCACTTTTTAGAAGAAGAAAATATGAGTAAATAATAATAATAAAATAAATAATAGTAGTAATAAATGTAGAAAAAAATGGAAATAAAATGACAGCAAAAGATGATAAATAAAAAAGCACCAAAGAAAAAAAAGCCAAAAAAACAGCAAAAAAAGGGGAAACAGCAAAAAAGGAAAAAGGGGGAACGAGCGCGCGTCACGCGCCTAGCGCATGTGCCGCACGCGCGGCCTGGTTCCCTAAAAGCCCTTGCTCGACGCACGGCCTAGAGCGAATCGACGTCCATCAACTACGGCTGACGTCGCCATTGATGTCGGTCGACGCGTCTTGCCGCCGCCGACCCAACGGCACCAACGCCGCTCGCCGACGTCCACTGTAGCTACCGAAATCTGCAAAAAAACATAGAAAAAGTGGTCAAAACCTAGGCTCGAATTAAGGGGAAATTTGATCCCAAATTTGAACCAAATCGGGATATTCTTGAGGGGTTTTTCCGAGGATCAAGCCTTGTGTCAGATTTAGGCTTCAATTTGGGGATTAAATCCCGATTTGGCTTGAATTTTAAGCTAAAAATTCTACTATAAACCCCCCTTAAACCCATTGTTTAACACACTTGATCACACCAAAAAAACAAGCAAAAAAAGCTTAAAAAGAATTTCGAAAATTCTTAAAAATTCTCAAAGGTTGCTGGAAAATTTGGGGGAGAAGTTCGAGCTTGGGGGCAATTTTCCGAAAGCAATTGGGTGCGATTCGAGAAGTTCATATTCGAGTTCTTCGTTATTCTTTTTTGGTAAAATTTCTTCCCTTTTCTTTTTAATTTGGTTTGGTGATTTTCATTTTTATTCTTGGTTGAATTTTTGTGTTTGTGTTTGTGTTTGTGTGGATTTTAGGTTTCTTGAAGTTGGAAAATCGTTTCGCGGTTCCGGCAATGTTTTTATTTAAAATTTTCGATTAATTTTTGGTTTAATCTTTAAAATAATTTGCATGCTTAAAAAATGTTGTTTAGGAGTTTTTTTATCTTTAGAAATAAAATATTTAAACATTAAAAAGTGTTATTTTTAAATGTGGGAATAAATTGAATTAATGTTGTTTTTGATAAAAAAAAACAAAATTAAGGGATTTAGTAATTCATGGGTGGAAAATAAAAAGGACTTGATTTGTAGAAAAAATAATAAAAGAGTTTTCTTGAAGTTTAGTTTCTGCCTTCTGGTGTGACTACGATTTGGCTGACTATTTTCTGGTGTGATATATCAATCTATTTCTTCAGTTCATTTTCCATTTTCTCAAGCTTATCATGGATGTTCTTCTAATTTTCTTCTAGAGTTGTTAATCTTTCCTCAGTGTTCATGGCTCGAATCGTGTTTGTGCGAGATCTTTACTACTTAAAGGGAATTTTCCAAAATTAACCTTTTTATTATACATGTGTGAATGCAATGATCAAAACATTATTTAATGCAAACAAAAAAACAAATGCATGGAAGTAAATGTATGCATGCAAAAGCATGAATGCAGGGCGAAGGGTCAACAATTCTATTAAGGTGTTGCTCTAGATGAAGCTTCCATTGGATGACGAAGGTCCTACGAATACGTCTCGGTCTGAGCACTCATTTCTTCAATCACCCTTTGAAGCCTTGGTCCTACCTTCCCTTTCAGTCTGACGTGGGGTGGAGAAATTTAGCTTCTTGACGCCACATGCTTAGCTACGTCTTCAATTTAGAATGTGATACTTCTATCGAACTTGTCTTGCTCCTGGGTCCTTTTGACGTTGCCCCTAAGCCGAGCAGACCAATGATCATCTTCAAATTCTGCTTGGTTATACCATCGAAGTCATAGCGTTTGCAACTCTTGGTAATCTGTGATTACTCGTCAAATTCTCATCGCTTGCTGGTGGGCCTCGGATTGGTGACGTACATCTACATTGTCTTCTTCTTTTGGGTACCTTCCATCCATGGCGAAAGCTTTTCTAACTGAACAGCATGCTTTAGAATCGACCCCCTCAAATATAGGATGCATGCAAAAAATAAAGATGCCACAAAAACAAAACACAACTCACGCATAAAGGTTAGTACTCTTTTTAAATAAAAACATAAATAAAATCTAAAAGATCCAAAATAATTCAATTGCATAATAATTCTGGGCAGCCATTCCAACATTCCAGGACATGTCTCCACGAATTATTCTTGCGACTTTGACCAGACTCAACACCCTAGGCTTTCTATATGGCTCTATTGGGGTAGGCTCTAGATTCTCAAACTTAGTTCAGTTCTAAAAGGGTCCCCGAGATGTCCTTGTTGTCCCCTACTAAGTGTAGTAAGGCCCTCGATTCTCACCCATCACAAGCTTCAAACGAATCGAGTTCAACTCAGGAGGACTCACCACTTATGCCTTCTCGAAGAATCAATATCCTTACGAAGACAAAGACAATGAGTCCCGAAGGTACTTCCTAGGCTTATACAAAGAATCAATATTCTTACAGGAGCAAAGCGTGTTCCCCCCCACTTAAACGAACGGGACAAAGCTCAGGTATAGAGCTTGGAATTAAGTCTTAAATGTGTAAAATAGAATTACATTCATTAAACGGACAAATAAATTGAACCTATTATGAAATTGCAAATTCCATTAGTTTTTTTTTAAAAAAAAAAACCTTTTTGAAAACCATTTAAAATCAATTTGTGGTCAGACCATCTTTTGTTTTTAAAAAACAAAAAACATGTCCCCAGCGGAGTCGCCAAGCTGTCGCAACCCCATTTTTAGGAAGGCTTCGACTTTTTGGTAAACTTTAAAAGAAAACATGGAGTCGCCACCAATTGTTTTTTGAAAAGTGTGATTGGATAACTTTAAAACGGGGTCATTTTAATAAAAAAATCGTTTTAATAAAACAACAGTTTTGGTCTGTGAAAACCAGAAAACGGGTTCGGGGTCGGTTACGTGTGGGGAAAGGTTAGCACCCCCGCAACGCCCAAAATTGGTACCTAATTGATTTTAAAATACGTTTTCAAAACTGGAATGTGTAAGTTCACGAATGTTCGACTTTATTTATTCGTTTAATGAATATCAAACTATTTTTAACGGCCTTGTCGCCCGGGAGATGAACTTTAATCACCACCAATATCTCTGGCGCTAACCCGTCATTCCCGTTTGATAAGACACCGCATTAAATTAATTTCACTTTTCAAACAACATGGAAATTTAATGTGTTAATCATTTTATTCATTCTAGGTTCGATTATTTTAAATCCTAAATAGTCTAAGTCTTTTATCCCTAACTGAGGGTTTGAGTTTGTTTAAGTGTATTTTATTTTATCTAAGCTTTTAGAACATAGTCCTAAGTTTTGACCTATTTCTAAAGAACAAACAAGAAACTTGAATTTTTCTTTGTGTTTTATTTGTATTGTTTCTTTAAAAAGAAAACATTTTATTTTTCTTTTTTACCTTAAAACCTAAACTATTCCTTTTGACATTTTCTCATTTTAGTCTTATTGATTTTCTACATTTTTATTCTTTTTATTTTTATTTCCAAAAGAGTTTTTCTTTTAAAACTTTAAAAGTTATTATTATTCTTTATTTCTTTGAAGTTTTTACATTTAAAAAAAAAAACTTTTAAAAACATGATTTTGAGAATTTTTTAACTCATTTTTTAGAAAAAATAATGTTTTCAAACTTTTTTCTCTTTAAAAAACTAAACTTAACTTCTAACTTATAGTTATTTTTATTAAAACCCTTTTTTTTTTAATTTTATCTTTTCTTTTTCTTTTTTGAAAACTTATTATTAATTTTTTGAAAACGCCCCTATTTACTTTTTCTAAAAAACTACTTTAAATTATCTAAGAACTCTAAATAATTAAAACTTATATTTCAAAACCTACATTTATTTTTTCTAACAAATTAAGCCATTTTTATTATTTTTTTCATTCATGATTTATTATCTTCTTATTAAATCCCTTGATTTTAGTTTTTTTAAACAAACATTAATTCATTTTTATTACTAAATCTAAAAGGATCAAAACCATTTTTAAGTTTCAACTGTTTCATTTTTAAGATTAAAGTTTCAAAAAAAAAACAACATTTTTTAAACATGTAAGAAATTTAAAGATTAAACTAAAAACTAATCAAAAAACTAGGACGAAATTATTACCGGATTCAAGAAACGATCTTCCAACATCAACAAACACAACCTAAAAACAAACAAAAACAGCACAAAACACAAGAAGACAAAATTCAACAAAGAACAAGTATGAAATTCACTAAAAGAAAATTTAAAGGAAAGAAAAGAATTTTATCAGAAACGAAGAACTCGTATGCGATCCTTCTCGAATTGCTTCTCAAACACCTCCGAAAAATTACCCCAAACTCAAACTTCACTCCAAAATTTCCAGCAAACTCATAGAATTTTTTAAAGGATTTTTTTAGCTTTGTTTTTTTGCTCTCCAAGTGTGTGTTGAACAATGGGGTTTGGGGCGGGTTTATACTTGAATTTGAGCTTACAAATCAAGACAAATCGGGATTTAATCCCCAAATTGGAGCCAAAATTAGACAAGAGGACGTTGATTCAAATTCGGAGTCAATTTTTTCCCTTGATTCAAGCCCTAATTTAAACCCTTCTTCACTGTTTTTTGCATATTCTGGGGGCTACAATGGACGGCATCGAGCGGCATTATTGTCGTTAGGTCGGCGAGCGGCGTTGGTGTCGTTGGGTTAGCGAGTGGCGTCGGAGTCGTTGGGTCAGCGAGCGGCGTTGGTGTCGTTGGGTCGGTGAGCGGCGTTGGTGCCGTTGGGTCAACGACGACGAGACACGTTGACCGACACCAACAGTGACGACAACTGTGACCAGTGGACGGCAGACGACCCCCTGGTAGTGAAGTGATCTGGGTTTTGGGGGAACCAACCCACGCGCGTGCTCACACGCGCTAGGCGTGCGCTGGTTCCCCTTGTTTTTCTTTTTTTTTATTTTTTGCTTTTCTTTTATTTATTATTTTTTGCTCTTATTTTTGTTTCCTCTTTTTTACAATTATTGTTTTTTTACCCAAATAGGTTTTTTAAAGTGGGCTTTTCAAGCATAAATATTTGCACTTTTTCAAGGTGGGCTTATTATTTGATTTTTTTTAAACGGGTTTAAAAAATGGGTTTTTGGGATGGATTTTTTTGGGTTCTTTTATTTTAGAAGGGGCCTTTATTATTTAAAAAAGGGTTTTTATTTTTTTATTATTTATTAATGGTGGGTGAAAATCTAGTGACAACAATAAGCAGTGAAACTAGGGTTTTAAGAACCCTAAAGTGTGCACGGATTCATTAAAGAAAGCCATTGATTTCTCGCTATCTTTATTGTTTCGTATTTGGGAGAAAGTCCACGTGGAAAAAAGTAGATTCATCTCCAACTCTTTATGCCTCGTCATCTCCAGTCATGAGTTCTACTACTCTTCCGCTCCAACACTCCTCCATTCACCAACATCCTGCACATACACCCCAAAGCACCATATTTCACGTAAGAAGCATCAATATATATATGACATTAAAGTATAGGTGGTGTAACTCTCTATCTACATGCAAAATATATACAATCTAACCTAAATGCAAACTATATGAGCTTAAAAACATTCAAAAGACAAGTAAATGGGACATGCAAAATATGTCATTTACACACTCGTCAAATACCCCCAAACTTGAACTATTGCTTGTCCTCAAGCGATGCAAAATGGAAGAAAGAAAAAGAAAAAGAAAATAAAAACAGTAAACAACCCATAAGTCCTAAGGTTCCACTAAGCTATGATTACAGAGATTCCAAGTTATTTTGCAGCAGTAATTCATTCCTCAGTTATGTTGATGAGGTGCAATGCATTAGAGCTTACAGTTGTTCTAAAGATCAAATCTATTGTAGGTGTAGTGTGTGCTAAGTTACATGCCTTCATTGCTTAATAGCCTTAGAAAAACTTAAGGGTTGCTTTCTTTGCTGCTTTGGCATATTGTTTTTCTCGTTTCCAACACATTGTTTTACTCCATTTTCTTTCTAAGTTCAAAAATTGTATCCTTGGGGCTTCATCTTATCACACTTACCCTTCAGTACCTGAAGATAGAGTGGAGCAAACAGCCCATCCCGGAGCCCTACGAAAAGTGTCGTCCCGTGAAGACATTCATTCAATCTTTGCTAGTAATATCATTCATACCAGGGAAAGTTATATGGAGCAAACACAACTCACCTAGTGTACTAGGATAGCAAGATGCATAGACGAGTGTCCCTCAACAATTTTTTTTAAATTATCAAGTCTTAATTAATTTTTTCAGGGATTTTTAAGCCTTTATTTTACTATATTTAGCATTAAGTTCATTCACTTTGATTCATGCTTTGGCATCAAAAAGTCAACCTAGAGCTTCACTAAGGTTTCTTAAGTGTTTGAGTGCATGCAACATGTGTTTTTAAGGACTACAACAGATTCATCATTAAATTCAAAACATAAAGCTCTTAACACCTTGCAAAACATCAACATAGATTCATCATGGGAAGTCATGATCAATGCAGCAGTAGTTTCAAAATCAAAGGAATCATAGCAAAGGGAACCTATAAGACATACTAGGCTATTTACAAGTTCTAAAAAAATTTAAATTTTTAAATTTTACCTAAATTTAACCTAATATATATGGGTATGTACTCCCCCAAACATGAGAAGAGCATTGTTCCCAATGCAAAAAGAAAGAAAGAAAAAGCAAAACAAATCAAGGAAAAATAAATATGCAGATGAAAAATATGAAAAACTAAACTAAAAGAAAAATAAAAGTAAAAATAAAGAAAAGAAAAACTAACCCAGGGAGTTACTCGGGTGGTGGTTCCCAAATGATGATGCCCTTGCCTTTGTCCCGGGTGGACGCTTGTTTTTTGGCAGGGCGGGAGGGGGCGCCAGCATTAGTATCTAGTCGATGTTTCCTTCTGGTGGTGTTGGGTGCAGGTGGTTGTAGAAGCTATTGGAGAAACGAAAAAAATACCACCAGCTCGCCAGGCAATAACTTCTAAAATAAATTTTAGATTCGTGCTTATCTCTGTTGAACAATTAAGAAGTGCGGGTGGTAGGAGGTGAGGGGGTGTCTGCCACAATATCACATATAGAGGAAGAGGTGGAAGAAGGAATAGCTGACGGTGCAATGTGAACATAGCATTTTAATTCCTCCACTTGAGACAAAAGCAGACCTTAGAGGGCTTCCATAATAGTGTCCCCTTCCTGAGTTGGGACACTTGCCTGGGCGTAGAAAGCATGATCAAGTTAGGAAAGGGTAGACCATTGGATTGACTTATTGTGACGACACCCTCCATAATGGCAGCCTAAATCAATTGTGTCAGAAATAAATTGCGCCCTTGGACAAGAGAATCCAAAAGTCGCATCTGTCGGAGGGAAAAGGTTTCCCTATTCCTAGTGGGGAGAATACGGTTGTTGATTATATAGGCCCAAAATCTTGAGTCGGGCTTCAGTTGCCGCCATTACACTATTCTATTGCGGCCCTCGCCAGTCTATTTTGTTCCAGGGACATAGAGATCTCATAGAATCGCGATGCAGTTAGGGTCGGTAGCCCTACTTGTCGTGTAAAATTCCTCATGATGATCAGAAAATTGATAGTATTATTCTATTGTATCATTGGAGAAAGTCACAAACTTTCTAAGAACTTGCACATGCTTTTCTCCTTCGTGACCCGCATGGGTGTAAAATTCTTGTACCCAAGAGACGTTGATGTAGCCTGGTTGTTGAATGAATGTGTCCCACTTCTGATTCCGAGTCACATAGAGCACATGTAGATCAAATCAGACTTGTTTGTGTCAGTGAACTCCATCCCTTCTTTTTCAAGGATCCCTTGTTTGCAGATTAGTTCATACCATTTTTGTAGTGATTGGGTGAGAAGATGAGAGGCATCATGAGATAGCAAATTAGAGGGTTCTTGGAGAGCGGATGGGTTATTGAAAGAGGTTTCCTCTAGGATAAAGTTGGAGGCTGAGGAACTGGTTAACATTGAAAATATTGGAAGGTTCTTGATGTCCTAGATATGAAAGGAGTAGGGAAACACGTCTTGGACTACCTTAGTTGAGTATGAGGATTGTTGGAAGTCAAAGAGCTAGTCTATTTTGTAGACAACGAGAGGGTCATTTGTGCGTCGAATAGGGGCGTGATTAGGATGTCGCGTCGAGGTGCGCTTGGGAAGTGTAACTAACAGGATGAATAGATAGGTTTAAGCTTAAATCCCCTCGTGTCTCTGTACTAGCCTCAGATGTGTTTTTATAAGAGTAGGCCTCTAGTGTCGATCAATATCAAAAGATAGAAAAACCCTTTCCTTCTACATTGTTTTCTTGATAACTTCCAAATTAAAACTTGAAACCTATTCCTAAAAAATCAAACCTGCATAAAACTAAATACAGAAAAAAAAAAAGTGCAGAAAATTAAAAAGGTAAGGAAATGGAGTATGCTAATCCTCTAATGAAGGCGCATTAGATTTATCGCGTAGTAAATGTTAATCCTCTAATGATAGCACAGTAGATTTATCACGTAGGAATGGCGCCCCATTGTTGCGTGTAAAAGAGTCTATCGCAATTGTAGTGCAAGTGTACACGACGCAAGTAGTAAAGTGATACGAAGTATCGGATATCGTCTCCACAGGGATTGGGCTAATGACTTCACCTTGTTTACTGCACGAAAGTAAAGGGAATAATTAAAAGTTGTCACGAGAATAATAAGGTGAAAACGTAAAATAAAGGATTGAGAAATCAAGATAGAGAGAAGGGGCTGGTATTGAGTTGCTCAGTAGTGCAGGTATTGAATTGCTTAGGATCTCCAATTCTGTCGTCGCGCCTGTCGCCGACAGCACCTGTCGCGGCAGCTGTCCGTTGGCTGTCGCGGCAGCAAACACCAACTCCGTACTTCAAGCTTGGCAAGAATCCCAGATCTGCCTTGCCCTATCCCTAGGCACAAGTCTGTCGATGATCACGTCTTTGATGATACCTCCCGGCGTGAATCGAAGGATGAACACCGATGTGTATGAATTCTTCCTTAGCCACTTAACCTCGCCCTATCCCTAGGCACGAGATGGTTCAACTATAAACTAGAGAACGCGCTCTTATCTCTTTCGTATACTTAACTCTCCCGATGCTAAGTAAATGGATAACCTCACAATGCTCTCCCGATGCTCTTGCAAGATATTAGAACCAAGATAAAAGAACTTGAAGTTTATTTTATTGAACTTGAAAAATCCTAAAACAAAGCAACCCTTGCAACTACTTTACAAAACAACCCGTAGCCCTAGGGGGAATTTAGAACATATCGGTGACAGGTAAACGGCAGGGGGGGTTTAGGTTATCGGTTATGGGGTAGAATGAGGGATGATGTCTCCTAGGTCAAAACTATGCCCTTATATAAGCTTTGGGCTCAAGTATTCTAAGGTAACAAGGATTACAACTTTAATTAAAAGTAAGATTCTAATAAGGACTAAATCTCTAAAGTCTCCTACTTTCCAGCCGCCTCCTTGTTTCATGGAAATTCTCCTCCTTGAGCTTTGGCTTGACATATCTTTTGATCCGGGGCTTGGAAAAATATTTGGCGTTCACACGACAGACGAGTAGATTTTTCTCTATCTATCGAGGTCCACTTGACTTTTCCTCTTCATAAATCTGCTGTCACCATGTTGTCACGACAGGTCCATGAAAGGTTCGTCTTCTTTGGCTGCTTGTCCAGTTCCGCTCTCCTGCTTCTCTGCCCTGCGCCTGCCTTCATCTTCTACTATGACAGATACCTGCAAAAATAGCCATCTTTTAGTAGAATCCGCGCCTTTTATATAATTGTGATGTTTTATTGAAAACTAACCTAAATGCAATGCAATGATGCTTGAATGCAGCAGAAAAATGGGTTAAAAAGGGTGTAAATAATAGAACTTTTACACACTCAACACACCCCCAAACTCAAGTTTTTGCTTGCCCTCAAGCAATGAAGAAAGAAAAATGAATATTTTTTTGTGTTGGCCTTCAAACAGTGAACTGTCCCTTACCCGTCGCTCATTCTCTATGGCGGCAGCAACCTGTCGGAAAGGTTAGGATCTGTCCGGAATCTCCCTATAGCTCTCGTGTAGTGTGTGCATGCTTGTGAACAGTTATATGCCAAGACTCTCTTAGTTTCACTAGAATAATTGACTTTAGCTTGTTTAGAGTTTTTCCTACGAGACTGTTTTCTTTTTTTCTTACTAGAGCCAGAATTGGGCACCTCTAGTTATTTCCTTTTTTTCAAACTTCTTCTCTTTTACTAGAGCCAGTATTTCAGGCACCTCTAGTTAACTGTCTAGAGCCGGTGATAGGCACCTCTAGAAGTTTTTCTCTGGTTATCTGCCTAGAGCCGGTGGTAGGCACCTCTAGGTTTCCTGAGATTCTAGTCTCTTTTCTACTCTAAGTGCTAAGTTTTCCTATTCTAGTTTGGCTAAAAGAAATCTAAGCAGTATAACTGTCACAAAAGTGTTTAAGTTTTCAGAACTATAGAAAGGCTCTAAACTTTTCCTTAACCTGTCCTAAGGATGCTGCCACGACAGAGCCGTCATGACAGGTAAGTTAACTTCACAGTTTCAAGCCAACAGTTTTAATTTTTTTTTAAAGAAAAAAGACACAACAATAATTGAAAGATGTACTAAGGACTCCATTAAATATGGAGGGTGCCACCCCCAAACTCAAGGGTTGCATTGCCCTCAATGCAAAATGCCATGGAAAATAAAAGAAAGATAGAAAAAAGAAAAGAACAAAGTACATCACAAAATATAAAGGCAGGCAGCAATAAGAGAAAATAAAGACTTAAATTTTCACGCGCTGCTCTCGCTGCTGCTGCTGACGCGGATCTGATGGCGGCGCCTGCGCTGAGGAGGGGGTTGGACAGGTTCAACAGCAGGTTGCTCAACAGGTTCATCGGCCTGTTGAGGGGCAGGTTCTTCAGCAGTTTGAAGGGCAGGTTGCTCCACTAGTCGGACATCGGAACTACTGCTGCTGTCCCAGCTGTCACTCGTGATGGCTTTGGACAGCCTTCTTTTGTCGGCCACATGCTTAGTACGTTTCACTCGTGTGAAGGCGCTGTCCAAATTCCTCCGGACAAGAGGGCTGTCATCAGTGGCAGCTCGCTTTGTTCCTCGAGGGGAGGTGTCTGCCGATGGGCTGCCGGCTGCCGTCGGGGATGGTGTGGAGGAGGCAGATTCTCCGTGGGGAGAGACAGGTGGTGTGGGAGTGGGGGAGGGGATATTGAAATAATGGGCGGGGAAGGTGGGGAAAATGACATCCGTAAAATTCAAAGTATTGGTAATGAAATTTACCGTAGCATTGGAGAAGTCACGGATGAAAGTCATTAAACCCATCTGGCGCTCCTCTATCCTCAAGATGGCAGCAAGGATGTGGGCGTTCTGATCTGTCGGAGCGGTGTTGGTGGCAGCTTATGGGGCAGGTTCGGTGGTCGGTTCATCATCGGAATTAGCAGGAGGGGCGTTTGGGTCGAAGGCGTTGATGGGAGTTGCAGCTACGACCTCCATGAGGCTGGAGATGTTGCTGTCTGTCCAGCCGCTGCCCTTCTTGATTTTGTCGGATGGCTCCTCTGGTACGGCAGCACAGCGGCAGAGGGCAGTGATGGTTGATGGTAGGCATAGTCGTGAGTCCGAGCGGAAAGCACAATCGAGGATGCTGTCCCTTATGTATCTGCCCACATTGATGGGCCTGTCATGCATGATAGAGTGGATGAGGGCCAACCGCTGCCTGTTGACTATCGTATGGTGGGATGAGGGCAGGATACGCTTTTTGATAAAAGCGTTCCATAGTTTTGCCTCAGGGAGTAGCTGCCCCCTGTTGACAGAGTGGGGGTTCTTCTTACTGGTGCTCCATGTCGTTCCCGCTTCTGTCAACTCCCTCATGCCAGCATCATGTCCGGCAGCGTCGAGGGTGTCCCAAAATTGTTGATGAGCATCATCATTGGGGCCAAAGAAGAGGCCGAATACATGGTTGTTGCTGCTGACGGTGAAAGGAACTGTCACTCCTCGGACGGTGACAGATGTCGCCGTCTTGCTGTCGATCGCCGCATAAAATTCCCTGACCAGAGTATCATTAAGCTCTGCCGGCTGTTCGGCAAAGTCCTCCCAAAGTTGTGCTGTTATGGCCTTCATTATGAACGGCCGGAGTCCCATATGGGGGGCATCTCTGTTATAGATGAAGCTCCGCTCCTCCCATAGTTCCTTGTTAGCGAACGGGGCTGCTGCTGCTGAAGAAGAAGCGGCAGCAGCATTCTGACGGGTTTGTCGTGAAGACATTTTTGGTTGCAAGGGCTGACAAAGAAAGAAAAATAGATAAAACTAGAAGAGAATAACAAGAGAGAAAAAACAGAAGTGATGAAAAATGAAGAGGGGAAGGGGTTTATATAGCGATCGAGTAGCTGCCCATTTAATGCCGCAACGGCAGGCGAGAATAACGGGGCGGCAGATTGAATATAGCGTGTCTGACGCGTCTGTCACGTATTAATGCGTCTGCTGTGTCAGTCTGTTGACAGCCTGTCGTATCCGTCTGCGGCGGCAGCCGAAACGGCAGGCTTCAATAAATGGGCTTTAGTGGGCTGATGGATGGGCGGTGGGCTGGGCTCACTTCTTCTTTTCTTCTTGACTCCTTTATTTCTTAAAAACTGAAATTATAAAACAAAACATTATTCGAATAAAATAAACCTAATTTCCTAATAATAATAAAATAAATAAAAATAAAAATTAGGTTAAATTAGTGATGCCTTGTGGGGCATCATCTAAAGTAACCACTTCCTGTAGTCCTGGGGCTTCAGTCCCCTGATAGTGCTTGAGGCGTTGTCCATTGACTTTGAATTGGTGCCCATCCTTTAATGATTGAATTGTAATGGCACCATGGGGAAAAACTTGAACCACTTGGAACGGGCCAGACCATCTAGATTTGAGCTTCCCTGGAAAGAGTTTCAACCTAGAATTAAACAACAACACAAGTTGCCCTGGGCAGAACTGTCGTGGCAGCAACTTCTTGTCATGCCACTTCTTAGTCTTTTCCTTGTAAATCCTTGCATTATCGTAGGCCATTGTCCGTAATTCTTCAATTTCGTTCAGATCTAATAACCTTTTCTGGCCGGCCTTATCCAAGTCCATGTTCACTGCCTTAATTGCCCAATATGCCTTGTGCTCGATCTCGACAGGCAAGTGACAGGTTTTCCCGTAAATCAGTCGGAATGGAGACATGCCCAATGGAGTCTTGAAAGCTGTCCTGTATGCCCATAATGCATCATTCAGAAGTAAAGACCAGTCTTTCCTAGTTGGTTTAACCATCTTTTCAATGATGTTCTTCACTTCCCTATTGGATATCTCAGCCTGTCCATTGGTCTGTGGGTGGTATGCTGCCGCGATCTTGTGCTTGACACCATATTTCTTCAAAGCGGCAGCAATTACCCTATTATCGAAATGTCTCCCTTCATCACTGATAATCGCTCTAGGGATGCCAAATCTAGAAAAAATGTTTTTGTGCAGAAACTTTTGGACCGTTTTGGCATCATTCTTTTGCGTTGCGATTGCTTCTACCCACTTGGAGACATAGTCCACTGCTAGGAGGATGTAAAGGTTTCCACACGAAGATGGAAAAGGTCCCATAAAATCAATCCCCCAAACATCAAAGATCTCTACTTCTAAAATATTCTGCAGTGGCATCTCGTTTCTCCTTGAGATGTTACCTGTCCTCTGGCACCTGTCACAGTTTCTGTAAAATTCCTGTGCATCTTTATATAGTGTCGGCCAGTAGAACCCTGACTGCAGCACCTTGGCAGCCGTTTTATTGCCTCCTAAGTGACCTCCATATTGTGAAGCATGACAGTGATGGAGAATGTCTTCTTGTTCTTCTTGTGGTACACACCTTCTTATAACCTGATCTGCACACATTTTGAAAAGAAGAGGTTCGTCCCAATAATAATGTTTAACATCATTTTGGAACCTCTTCCTGGCTTGATAATTAAGATCAGTAGGTAATATTCCGCTAACTATAAAATTAACGAAATCAGCATACCAAGGAAGGTTAGAAGACTTACCTGCCGCCATAGCTGTCGCGACAGCTATTGCGGCAGCAAAGAGCTGCTCATCTGGGAAGGTCTCCAGTATGTGTGTCTCATCTAACGGTAGACTCTGTCCCGTCTCCAACCTCGACAAGTGGTCTGCCACTTGATTTTCTGTCCCCTTTTTGTCTTTGATCTCAAGGTCGAATTCTTGTAATAGCAAGATCCATCGTATCAGCCTAGGCTTCGCATCCTTCTTTGCAAACAAGTACTTGAGGGCAGAATGGTCGGTGTGTATTATTACCTTCGTTCCAAGTATGTAAGAACGAAACTTGTCGATGGAGAACACCACAGCTAACAGCTCCTTTTCTGTGGTGGTATAGTTCACTTGGGCTTCATTTAATGTTTTGCTGGCATAGTATATGACGTGAAACAGCCTGTCTTTGCGCTGCCCAAGTGCTGCCCCGACAGCATAGTCACTAGCATCACACATGATCTCAAACGGTTGTGTCCAGTCTGGTGGCTGTACTATGGGGGCTGTCACTAATTTTTCCTTCAGAACCTTGAATGCTTTAGTACATTCTTCGTTAAAGTCAAAGGGTCGGTTCTGTTCTAGGAGATGGCATAGAGGCTTGGTGATTTTTGAGAAATTTGCAATGAATCTTCTATAAAAACCAGCATGCCCTAAAAAACTCCTAATGCCCTTGACAGTTGTTGGCGGCGGCAGCTTCTCAATGACCTCTATTTTTGCCCTGTCGACTTCTATCCCACGGCAGCTAATCTTATGGCCTAAAACTATCCCTTCATCTACCATAAAATGGCATTTTTCCCAATTAAGAACAAGATTAGCTTTTTCACATCTTTCAAGTACCTTTTGGAGGTTGCTGAGGCAGCTCTCAAAATCGTCTCCAAAGACGGAAAAATCATCCATGAAAATCTCAAGGAAATCCTCTACCATGTCGGAGAATATTGCCATCATGCACCTTTGGAAGGTGGCAGGTGCGTTACAAAGGCCGAACGGCATCCTCCTAAATGCATATGTTCCGTAGGGGCATGTGAAAGTCGTTTTCTCTTGATCCTCCGGTGCAATAGCAATTTGGTTATAACCTGAATAACCATCAAGAAAACAATAATAAGATTTACCCGCTAATCTATCAAGCATTTGATCAATAAAGGGTAAAGGGAAGTGGTCCTTTCGGGTAGCTTTGTTAAGCTTCCGATAGTCCATACAAACCCTCCAACCGGTCACAGTCCTTGTTGGGATTAGTTCATTGTTTTCGTTGGTTATCACGGTCATGCCTCCTTTCTTGGGAACACATTGCACCGGGCTAACCCATTTGCTGTCGGAGATGGCGTAAATAATACCAGCATCTAACCATTTAATGATCTCCTTACGCACTACCTCCTTCATCGCATGGTTTAGCCGCCTTTGAGCATCTATAGTCGGCTTATGATCTTCCTCAAGAAGGATTTTGTGCATGCATAACGCCGGACTAATGCCCTGAATGTCTGCTATCGTCCATCCAATCGCCTTTTTGTGCTGCCTTAGCATGTCGATCAGCTGTCGTTCCTGTTCCTGCGGCAGCTTAGCAGAGATGATTACGGGCAGTGTGTCATCACAACCAAGATAAGCATATTTAAGCTGCCCTGGCAGGGGCTTAAGTTCTAAGACAGGTGGTTCAACAGTAGAGGGCTTTTGGATTAAATGGTTATCCGAAGTGTAGTTCAAGGGTTCGAATAACTTACCTGGACGATGGTCTAACCAATTTACCTCCTCATGACCTTCAGTATCAGATGTATCGGATTCAGATGAGTTGCTGTCGTCGGTGCTGTCGTCATCGCTGTCGTGACAGGTCTGTAAATGGCTGTCGCAGCAGTGACCAAATTTTTTATCATGGCAGCCCGACCTGATGCAGGGGTAATCAAAGGTCACCTCAATGATGGCCTTGCATTCCTCGTCCAAATCAGCTCGTTTCATTGATTGGAGAACATTCAACTTAATCTCTTGATCATTTACTCGCATGGTGAGTTCTCCTCTCTCCACATCAATCAGTGATCTTCCTGTGGCTAAAAAGGGTCGCCCAAGGATGACTGGTGCGTTCTCATCTGCCTCGCAATCTAAAATAAGAAAGTCAGCAGGAAAAATAAACTTATCCACTCTTACCAAAATGTCTTCAATCTTTCCCTCTGGATGAACGTAAGAGCGGTCGGCTAGCTGTAAGGTAACTGTCGTGGGCCGCGCCTTCCCAATACCTAATTTCTGAAAAACAGATTTGGGCATTAGATTAACACTAGCTCCAAGATCACAAAGTGCCTTACCCACAAATTTGTCACCGATTACACAACGTATGAGGAAGCTCCCTGGATCCTTCTTCTTCTGGGGTGGCTGCCGATGAAGAATACTCATGCAACCATCTGCCATCCTTACCGTTTCAAACTCCCCAAGTTTATATTTCTTTGACATGACATCCTTGAGAAATTTAGCATAACCGGGCATCTCCCTAACGGCATCTAACAGCGGAATATTAATCTGAACCTGCTTAAAAATATCATAAATCTTTTTAAGTTGAGATTCTTGCTTAGCTTGCTTTATCCGTTGAGGAAAGGGTGGTGGGGGACGGTAATCAGCAACACGTCCTTCCCACTGCATACGAATCTGAGGACGATGTTCTTCATTTTTCTCCTCTGTCGCTTCTGCTGTCGTGACAGGCTCATCGGCAGCAGTCTGTTTATCACCTGTCGGGGCAGCTTCCTCGGCAGGTTTATCTAAGGCAGGTTCCTTTTCTGTTTCAGCTTTTTCCGGTCCAGGTAACTTTTTCCCACTCCTAGTAGTAATCACCTTACATTGCTCATGTGGGGGCGGTCTAGCATTTTCAGTATTGCTAGGGAAACCTCCATTCTGCCTCGGCTTAATGTGCTGGGATACCTGACCCATTTGTGTCTCTAGAGATTTCAAGGTAGCCTCATGATTTGTCATCCTCATCTTGGTTTCATCCATAAAGTTTTCTGTCTTCTTGACAAACTGATTAATATTGTCCATATACGTACCAGTCTGAGACATAAAAGTGGCCAGAGTCTGCTCCAATACACTACTCGTGGCAGGTGGTGGCTGCTGTTGCTGTTGCGGCGACAGGTTCTGCGGTAGGTTTTGCGGCTGCTGTTGCTGTCGCGTCAACAATCTAGGACCCCCTGATTCTGATTATGCACTTGCGGATTCAGAGCATTGTTAGGGTTACTCCAAGAAAATTTGGGATCTTTCCTCCAATTAGGATTGTAGTTGTTGGAATTGTAGTTTGGCTTGTAATTTCCAACATATTTTCCCTCTTCTATATTTATAGGGCATTCATCCCTACTATGATTTCCCTCACAAGTAGTACAAACTTCCTCGACAGCAAATCCTCGTAAGTCCTCTTCATTCAATAAGTGTTTCATGGCTTTAGTAAGGAATGCTACCTGTGATTTCATAGTGCTGTCGGCCTCATAGTCCTTGACAGCAAGTACCCGTTTACCCCCTCTTCTAGCTGTCGGAAACTGTTCTTCATTCTTAGCTAAATTTTTCAGAACTTGTAATGCCTCGTCCGGATCTTTATCCAATAGTAATCCATTTGCTGCAGAATCAATTCGGATGCGAGTTTGTAGATTGGCAGCATTATAAAACTTTGTAACCTGATTCCAGACGGGGAATCCATGCATAGGGCAGTTTCGAAGAAGAGTAGTAAACCTGTCCCAGGCCTCGTGCATTGGCTCGTCATCTTCCTGTTGAAAAGTAGCAATTTCATTACGTAATCGCTCAGATAAATGCGAAGGATTAAAACGAGATAAGAATTCACGAGTTAGATCTGCCCAAGTCATAATAGAACCCGGTGTTAGTTTATTCCACCAAGTTTTAGCTCTGTCCCTCAAGGAGTGAGGGAATAACCGAAGCCTCAGTATCTCCGGACTAACTCCTGGCAGTCTAAACGAACCACAGATCTCCTGGAACGTTTTGAGATGCTCCCTAGCATCTTCTGTCGCAGAACCACTAAACTGTCCGGCGTTGTTGATCATACTAAACATGACAGGTTTAAGCTCGAAGTTATCAACATCAATATCCGGCAGCGTGGTCTCCAGCTCTACATGATCATTCAGCATGTAGTCACGACATGACCGTCGTCCACCTGCTGCGGGCGGATCGGCGACAGGTGGGTTATTATTGCCAAGGGGTGGTATGAATCCACCAGCAGGTTGGTTATGGGCCATCTTCTCTAGCTGTTCTTCGAGATATTCGTTTCTGTCTAAAAGTCGGCGAAGTTGTTTCTTGAGATTGAAGGAACGTTCGATCTCTGGATCTAATTTATACTCAGGATCTTCACCTCTTTTGGATCTGCGCATAAACAAGAAAACCTCGTGAAAAGCAAGAGTTGAAAACACAAAAGAAAAAGAAAAATAAAGATAAGAAAAAAAAATAAAAACGAAAATAAGAATAAAAGTAAAAAGTACAATAAAAGAAAGATGTAGTTATGTTGCCAATCCCCGGCAACGGCGCCAAAAACTTGTTGCGTGTAAAAGAGTCTATCGCAATTGTAGTGCAAGTGTACACGACGCAAGTAGTAAAGTGATACGAAGTATCGGATATCGTCTCCACAGGGATTGGGCTAATGACTTCACCTTGTTTACTGCACGAAAGTAAAGGGAATAATTAAAAGTTGTCACGAGAATAATAAGGTGAAAACGTAAAATAAAGGATTGAGAAATCAAGATAGAGAGAAGGGGCTGGTATTGAGTTGCTCAGTAGTGCAGGTATTGAATTGCTTAGGATCTCCAGTTCTGTCGTCGCGCCTGTCGCCGACAGCACCTGTCGCGGCAGCTGTCCGTTGGCTGTCGCGGCAGCAAACACCAACTCCGTACTTCAAGCTTGGCAAGAATCCCAGATCTGCCTTGCCCTATCCCTAGGCACAAGTCTGTCGATGATCACGTCTTTGATGATACCTCCCGGCGTGAATCGAAGGATGAACACCGATGTGTATGAATTCTTCCTTAGCCACTTAACCTCGCCCTATCCCTAGGCACGAGATGGTTCAACTATAAACTAGAGAACGCGCTCTTATCTCTTTCGTATACTTAACTCTCCCGATGCTAAGTAAATGGATAACCTCACAATGCTCTCCCGATGCTCTTGCAAGATATTAGAACCAAGATAAAAGAACTTGAAGTTTATTTTATTGAACTTGAAAAATCCTAAAACAAAGCAACCCTTGCAACTACTTTACAAAACAACCCGTAGCCCTAGGGGGAATTTAGAACATATCGGTGACAGGTAAACGGCAGGGGGGGTTTAGGTTATCGGTTATGGGGTAGAATGAGGGATGATGTCTCCTAGGTCAAAACTATGCCCTTATATAAGCTTTGGGCTCAAGTATTCTAAGGTAACAAGGATTACAACTTTAATTAAAAGTAAGATTCTAATAAGGACTAAATCTCTAAAGTCTCCTACTTTCCAGCCGCCTCCTTGTTTCATGGAAATTCTCCTCCTTGAGCTTTGGCTTGACATATCTTTTGATCCGGGGCTTGGAAAAATATTTGGCGTTCACACGACAGACGAGCAGATTTTTCTCTATCTATCGAGGTCCACTTGACTTTTCCTCTTCATAAATCTGCTGTCACCATGCTGTCACGACAGGTCCATGACAGGTTCGTCTTCTTTGGCTGCTTGTCCAGTTCCGCTCTCCTGCTTCTCTGCCCTGCGCCTGCCTTCATCTTCTACTATGACAGATACCTGCAAAAATAGCCATCTTTTAGTAGAATCCGCGCCTTTTATATAATTGTGATGTTTTATTGAAAACTAACCTAAATGCAATGCAATGATGCTTGAATGCAGTAGAAAAATGGGTTAAAAAGGGTGTAAATAATAGAACTTTTACACACTCAACACCCATTGTATATCTGCAGCCATTGTAACACCCTTCCAGTGTTGCTGAGATATTGATCTAAAATTGATGCCATGTTGATAGGTCAGGGTGAGAGAAGTTAATCAGCGTCGTTTTGAACTCTGCTGTAGTCCTGCCTTCACGGGTTACTTAGGTTAAAGATAGCAACAGACCATTCTGGGATAGAAGTGAGGATCCCAACTTCGATCCATTTGATAACCTCATTCATAAGCATTGTCTTCATGGTTGGAGTTAATCTTGGTTCGATCGGATTGTGAAATTCATCTACAAGGAGAACTTTATATTTAACACCTGGGTTTAGGGGTCGGATGTTGAGTGTGTAGATCGGGTTCGAGTCGTTGGGCTTGTTTTAAATTAAAAAAGGGCTTGGTTTTAATTAAAAAGGGCCATGAGATTTCATTAAGGGCAAAAAGGTAATTATCTAAATAAAGGAAATAAGATGAGTAAAAAGAGACTTTTTGAAAGTCTTCTTCATCTTCTTCCTTTAACCTTTCTCACGACAAAACCCCCCTTCAACCCCAAGTTACTATTCCATCCATTTTCTTCACGATTTCAAGTGTTTTCATCAAGGTAATTACGTTTTTGACTTCTCCTCATCTTTCTTAACATTTCCATGGTTTTAGTTTCTCATAAACAACATTTTTGAAGTTTTTCAAGTTTTCAAGTTTTAAGAAAAAAGGAAGAAGCTTTAATGGGTTTTTGTTTGGTTTTCGATTTGTAAAGTTAAATTATGTTAAACTCTTGCCCTTAGGTGTATCATATTTCAAAATGGTAGTGTTTTGATGAAAATTCCGAAATAGGTTTTTGTGGGTGTTTTAAATGGTAGAAAACTTGGGTTTTTGAGGTAGTTTGGTGTAGGAAAGTTGGTCTGATGATATGGTGATGCTTGAGGGTTGTTTTGAGTGTGTTTAATGATGATTTGGGTGTTGAAATTGATGGGTTTATGCTAGTTTAAACTCAAGTTTGGAAATGAGGATTTTGGGTTAGTTCGTGGCTTGGAAATGTAGAGAAATAGTCTTGTGGTTGTAACATGATTTGTGACAATGGTTTTGTGGATGATTTTTTTAGTAATATTTGTTTTTGGTTGATTAGAAGCAAGGGAAATCATTGGAGAAGCTTTGGGCTCGATTCTGGGAAATTTGGAGGCTTGATCGGCTTTCTCGGTTTGCTTAAGGGTGTTCGGTGAGTGGTTTGTTTAAAATGGTTTTAAATTAGTTCAAGTGTGTGGTTGAGGTGTTGGATTGTGCTTGGTAGGCCAATCTTAGGTAGGGATTAATTTGGAAGCTTAATATCTTGTTTGACTTTATGAGTTCTTGCTTAATGTGCATAAATGTGGACTTGTGTAGTATGTGTTCGTTATGCATGTTGATATATATATTGATGTTGTACAATGGTGATGATATGTTGTGTTGTATGATTGTGAAATCATGGTGAGACTTGTTTAGTATGTTGGCACTAGTTATAGTTACCGGGTATAAATGATCGATCATTAGGATGAGTGTGCACACAGTAAGAGTCAAATTCGCGCGTGGCCTTGTTGACGTGTAGTCATCAAGGAGGAGTACTTTGAGGTAACATTCCACCGGAAAATGTTAGTATGTGATGATGAGTGAAATCCCATCCATGAAAGGAACGGTGATGTGTGAAACCCCAGCGGAAGGTAATATGGTTGTTTGAGTACGTTTGGGCAAAAATATCAATGGAAGTTATCCGCATATCCGAGTAAGCTATATAGTTGCCAATATGCTTGTTCATGTGTGGTTGTTGTGTAAGATATTTGTTATATCCTTGTTTAGCATAACATGGGGTAAGATGTCATGTTCATGCATTCTTGTAGTTGTGGCTATGTTGCTTGTTGGTGTATATGTGTGCCTTGTGGATGTTTCATGGATGCCATGCTTGAACCCTGCATTGTCGATGTTTTGTTTTGAGCTCCCTCACTAAGCTTCTAGCTTACGCTCTCGTTTTCGGCAATGTAGATCATTAGCGTGGAGTTATCAAGGAGCAAGAAAGGGGCATCCAAGCGCTTTTGTGGTTGCTCAAGTATGGTTTTATTGAATAATGCAATAGTTAGCAATGGGGGTGCTACGTGTTATAGGAGCATGTGTTAGACTCCTATTTTGTTAATGCTTTTGTGTTGAGGATATGTAAATCATGTTTTATGAGATGCCTAAGTCTTTTGTGTGAGAAGCATGTAACCTTATTTATGCTATGTTTATGTGAAGGTATGTTTCCTATGAATGAAATGGACATGTTTTGTATGTTATATGTTTGACCATGCTTGTGGTAGGATGAAATGCCTTTAGATTACGTGTATGATTGTTGTTTCTTGAATCTTGTCGATTTGGGGCATGTTTGAGAATGTTTGGAGATGCAGAAAACTGTTTTCAGGGTCACTTAGAGTGCAGGCATTTCGAAACGCTCGTAGTTGTTTTGGAACGGGTGTAGCTCCAGGGATATTCGTATCGGGACGGGGGTGGTGTCGTTTCAATACTATTTGACAATGTGAGCTCCCGTTTCGGTACGTGTTTTGATACGGTTTGCCTCTGTAAGTGCTTGTTTCGGAACGAGTTCTGGAACGTTTTGTTACTGAAGACCCCCGTACCGGAATGTTTTGTTACTGGAGACCCTCGTACCCCAGTACAGCATTGGATTGTTCAATTTCATCCTCACCTATGTCTTCAGCTTCTTTCATGGCCTCATCAAAGTCAGCTTGCTCCGCAGCAGTAGGCATATTGTTGCAACACATCTCATGCAAACTTTCTTCAACCAAGGCTTCTTTAGTGTCGACAAGCTGGCATTCTTCATAGTCATCCACGTACTTTAGTGTGTTGAAGTCGTCAAATGTGATCTTTTGATCGTTCATCTTCATGGTGAATTCACCTTTTTCACAGTCGATCACGATGCACTCGGAGGCCAGGAATGGTCTCCCGGAATGATGGGAGCACTCTCATCAGCTTCACAATCAAGGATGATAAAGTCTGCCAGGAAAATTGATGTGGGCTTTGCTTTTCCCATCCCTAGTCGTTTGAACACAGATTTCAGCGTTAAGTTAACACTTGCACCAGGATCACAAAAGGCACGACCAAAGTAATTGTGGCCTCTCGAACATGGAATGGTAAAACTACCAGGGTCCTTCATCTTGGGTGGCAAATCACTCAACACAGTTACACACTTGCCCGCAGTGGTAACAGTTTCAACTTCACCTACCATCCTCTTCTTTGTCATGATCTCCTTCAGAATTTTGCATAGATCGGCATCTAATCAATGGCTTCCAAAAGTGGGACATTGTAACCCCCTTAACCCGGCCTAGACGGTTGACCCGAATTAAGAAAGTCACACGGGGAAAACCAAAGTCAACCCGAAAGTCAACCTTGATTAACGACCCTTTTTTTCTTTTTAAACTTGTCTAGATGCACATTAACACTAGTTATGATCATTCAAACAACATACTCAAAGATCATAAGCATCAGAGATCAAACAGGGACCTAATTGAACAAATTACAACTTTAGGGACCAAACTGTAAATTCTGATAATTATAAGGACTTCACCCAAATTAAAGTTACCAACTTGAAATTAATCATGTTTCATGCATCTCGACCAAAATTCAGCTCAAACGGACATCCCGAACTCATACAATTGCACATACAAGTTTCAGGACCAAAATGCAAACATTTTGAAACATATAACTACCAATGTCAGCCCCCAACGGTCATCCGTTCCGAAACGGGAGACAGCCCGTTTCGAAACGCGGGGTCGTTCCGCAACGCGTACCGAAACGAGGGCTGACAGTAGCCTTTCTGTTTCGGAACGGTGTCACCCGTTTCGGACGCCTGGGCTGCTTCGAGGCACCCGTTCCGAAACGGTAGGCACTGTTCCGATACGGCCTGCACAAAATGCAGAAAAATGCTTGCTTAAACATGCAATTGACCAACCAATCATGCTCCAAATGCTATCAAACTTTACCAGCAACTCATACAACATCCAAGAGACATATTTGCATCAACCAATCATCATTAGATCAACATATATGAAAAGCCCCAAATCTAAAGGCATGCTTCCTACACAAGCAACCATCCATGCACAAAAGCCTTCAAACCAACACATAATGGCCCATTACAAAAACCAACATTAACAACAACATAAATCCAACATAGGGAGTTCCAAACATCTCCCAAAACATCAACATAGGTCCCCCATTGCCAAATGCCAAAAGCTAAAAGTGTTTAAGAAAACCTTCTCATACATGAGCTTAACTTCCACTTGATTGCTTGCCCTCCTTGCTGCCCTCAATGCACTTTAATGCTCTGCATTATTGGTTTAAGAAAAGAGAGAGAGCGTAAGCAAAAGCTTAGTGAGGAAAGCTCCTTAAAACCACACAATAATGCATTTATAAAACTCATTTATAAATCATACTTCAAAATACATTTAGACATGCTCACAAGCAATCTTAAACAAGCATCTCATGCTTCACATCATAACATGTCATATTGGCCACAAGTGATAATTACCATCTTTAAAACAAGATCAACATAAGACTCACACATGGACTTTTAAACACCATTGTGATCTTATCCCCAAGGACTTTTAAACACCTTGGCCCATGGACTTTTAAACACCATGGCAAGGACCACACAAGGACTTTTAAACACCTTTGTGTCCTTAACAAGTTTCACCTCAAGGACTTTTAAACACCTTGACCCCAAGGACTTTTAAACACCTTGGCCATGGACTTTTAAACACCATGATATAAATCACCCCAAGGACTTTTAAACACCTTGGCCATGGACTTTTAAACACCATGATATAAATCACCCCAAGGACTTTTAAACACCTTGGCCCCAAGGACTTTTAAACACCTTGGCCATGGACTTTTAAACACCATGATATAAACCACCCCAAGGACTTTTAAACACCTTGGCCCCAAGGACTTTTAAACACCTTGGAAAGGACCACACAAGGACTTTTAAACACCTTTGTGTCCGTAACAAGAACCATCTAAGGACTTTTAACCACCTTGATGTTCTTAAGTAAACAAGGCTCACTCAAGGACTTTTAACCACCTTAGTGACCTTAACCTTTTCAAAAACATCACTTGCCAATATACATCATATATCATTAATAATCCACTGCTTTAAAGCATTTAACCAAGCCATAAACATCATGCATCTTTAAGCATCAAACAACATTTATACAATGTTCAAAAACAAGGAACTCTAACCTTGAGCTTCCTTAAACACATGGCTTATAATCTCAGCAACACACATGCTAGATATGCTTTAAAAACAGAATTTAAACATGCAACAAACACATTGCACCCAACCATCACATGGTTCCTCAACAAGATAGTTTTTCCGAAAACTTACTCTTGAGCTTAGCAAAGTTGTTTAGACTTAAACTAAGCTCCCAAACCTCCAAAACATTGGTTTCAAAGCCGAAAACCAAAATCCACTCACCGATTCCGTTTCGCCTCTTGCCGAAACACCAAATCAAGCTTCCAGATCACCACCACTTGGATCCAAAGATGACTCCCCTGTTTTAACACATTAAAACAGTAGATTAATGCATCATCATGCATTAATAGCTTCAATGAAAGCACCTAAACTCGCTGCTCTCATCACACTCCATTTTCGGCCATCAAACACAACCGAAAATGCCTCCAAACAACTCCTCAACAAAGCCCAGCCATAAACCATCAAGACTAAACATCCATTAACATCATTTAACATCTAAAAAGGACCTAACAACATCCTTATACCTCCAGCAACAACAGATCCACAAGATCACCCAAAAACAACCAAGAATCATAAGCTAAACTTAGGAAATTCAACCTATCCGGGATTGCATTAATCAAAACTCAATTCCTTATCAAATTAATGTTCATTTATCATCAAAAACACATCTCAAATCACAGCTTTAACAGATCTAACGAAAATCTATCAAAAATCACCAAATCTTGCATTTAAAGCCAAGATCCATTTCACAACTTTAAAAGCCTTTAATAAAACATCAATTAAGGATTGAGAACTTGGGAATTTTAGTAAAGAACTGAGAGTTTAGAGGAGAAGGACGTTCTTACCTCCAAACTTGAGTTTTCTCCCTTTTAGAACCAAAAAGCTTGAAAATCCAAATAGCAAATTGCAAGGTTTTGTTGTAGAGATGATTAGGAATCCAAAGAGAATTGAAAAGATAGATTTGAGTGACAAAATCAGAAAGAAATCTCTGGAGAGAAAGTGTTTGGATTGAGAGAAAATGAGAGAAAAAGGAAAATTGGGAAAATAGGAAAATTAGTTACAAAATAGCCAAAATGATTTCCCTCCACTTTTCTTTAACTTTAAAATCAGAATTAAACATTAAAATATCTTAGAAAAAATCTGGAGAAACTCCTTTTGGAATAATAGCTCCTTAAAGATTCAAAGTTTCAATCCTTTATAAAATAGTCACGCAACTTTCAAAAATTACATTTTGGTCACTAGCCAAAATGTCACCCTTCCAAACCTCATTTTTCAAAATTGATTTCACAGTTCACTTAAATATATTAAAATATGATTTTAGAACATTTTTCCATATTTTTAATGCAACCCGAACTAGGCTTTCCTAATTTCACCCTTATAGATTCGAACCGCACTTTGACCGAACCGGTCAACGCCCAAAACTTCCAAGCCCAAAACTGGGGCGTTACAGACATTGATGTGCAATTGTTTAAGCATGTCCAGAAACTTCTGGTACTGAACATCTTGCTTCTGAGCTTTCAATCGTTGTAGGAATGGAGGTGGTGGTCTAGGCTCATAGTTTGGTTTACTGGGTGTAGGAGCATTCTTTGCTTTGTCTTTCTTGCCATCAGTATTAAGGTCACTCCCTGTATCAGACATAAAAGTTGGTTCCTTAGGTGCAAGAGCATCGTTGGATGGCTTGCTTGAGGTGGAATCTACTAGAGAGTCTCCCTCAAACTTGGCTTCTGTCCTCAGTTGCGTTCCACTATGTAGAGTGATGGCATTGAATTGCTCCATATTAAAGGCTTTAGTGACTTCAGTATCACTAGGTAATCCGCTATGTGGTCGTACCTTCAGTATCTGGGCAATCTGCCCAACTTATGTCTCCAAAGATCGTATAGAGGCGATGTTGTTCTGCATGATTTATTGCTAGTTTTGCAACATGACAGCTTGTGTTGTGCGCATGTCACTGTGGTTCTTCAAATGGGTTCCTTGATCCTGCATAATAACTCAAGTGGTTTCCATAAAATTTTTATAAGAATCATCAAAAGAACTGAGATTGGAGTTATAAGCTCCCTAGTTCTGCCTCTAAGTCTTTTATTGGAATCCAGGAGGTTCGTTTGTGGCATTCTGGTGTGCTCCTGAATTGCCTTTATCCCCCCCCCCCCAACCAAAATTTGGATGTTACAGCCACCCTAGGTTGTAAGTGCTGGAGTAGGAGTTGGTGTTCCTTACATAGCATCCAGATTCTTGTCGCTAGGGGCACTCACTCGACTGATGTTCCACATCCCAATACTGACAAGTGTATTGCACTATCTTGGCCTCGTGGACATTAAATGGTTCTTGCATGTTCTTGAGCAAGTTGGTGATGGTGGAGAGCTTGGATGCTACGGTCTAGGAATCATCCAACTAGAGTGTTCTAGATGCCTTAGGGCCTGGCCTCAATCTCCCCCTTGGGAACTGGTAGTCAGTGTTGGCTATCTGGTTAAGTATCTTGAAAGCCTCGTCAGGTTCTCTGTCGAGCAAAGTACCATTAGCTGACGAGGCGATCATCATTCTTGTAGGTGCATTGACGCCATTATAGAACGTTATGACTTGTAGTCAATCATGGAATCCAAGGATCGAGAACTTTCATAGCATGTCTTCGTATCTATCCCAAGCTTCATACATAGATTCATCATCATATTGTTGGAATGAGATAATGTCGTTGTGTTTTTTACTGTGCACGTTCGGTGAATCATATCGGTGCAGAAACTTGTTGCACAAGTCATTCCAGGATGTAATGAATCTTGTGGAACAAGTCTTCAACCATGCTCTGGCTCGATCTCGCAAAGAGTAGGGAAACAACTTGAGTCGTAAAGCGTCGGCAGGAATCTCTAGTTTTCAAAAATAATCGCAAACTTCCAAGAAAGCTTGAATATGCTCTCCAGCATCCTCTCTTGCGGATCCTCCAAATTATCCAATAGAATTGAGCATGTTGAACATAACGGGCTTTAGCTCAAAGTGAGTTGTCCCTAGATTAGGCACAACAATCGGTGGATTGAGATTGTTGATAACGAGCTCAATTATATCTCTAATAGCTTTTCTAGGTCGAGCATGTGGTGGATCCTCCTTTCGTTCTTGGTCATTGTTTTGGATCGCTCCAACAACTCTTTGTCCATTGATTGGGTGTACTTCTTGGTTACGCACGTTCTCAAGGTCTTCTAGTTTGTTTTTGTTCACCATATTCTTTTTCTCTTGGCGCAAAATCCTCAATGTTCTTTCAATCTCTAGATTTAATGGAAGAATAGGTTGTGTGTTGGACCTTCTGGTCATGCACTGGAACATACCAAAGAAAGAAAATAAAAAAAATTAAATGCAAATAAAATAAAATCCTAAGCGCAACTACAACGTAATTATCAATTGCCAATCCCCAGCAACGGCGCCAAAAACATGATGCTTGTCGAATAGTGATGCACTTTAGAGCAAGTATACTCGTCGTATCAAGTAATAAAGTGATAAGTAGAGTGTCAAACCAATGAGAATTGGATCATAACCACAAAGTTATTATGCTTAAGAATGTGTTTGCAAGTAATGGTGATTGTTGATTTAATTAAAACTAAAACAATTAAACCAAAGATAGTTATGATTAAGATGAACAGCTGCGACAAATAACAGATAATTATGGAGGTTGGGATTATTGCTAATGATATATGCTTGATTACTTATTACAATGCTATATCGATCGGCGGTACATGTATGAGTAAACCGTTAAGATCTTTATCTACTCGACAGAATTTTCTAATGAACTTCTGACTCTCTCGATGCCTAGAAGTTAATAATATTAAGGGTAATCTTCACTGATGGTCACTTTTGTTTTGGGTTTGTTTTATTATGGTCACCCGAATTCAAAAAAGATTATTTTGGTCACTTACGTTCGAAACCGTTTCTGTTTTGGTCACTGGACCGTTAACCTCCGTTAATTAAAAATAAAAATTTCTAATTTGACCCCCAAACTTTCAAAACTTCATTTTTTACCATCATCCCCAATCTGTTTTCCACTATCAGTGAAGCAATTGCTCAAGCATTGTTGCAAGATTACTGCAAAATAAAATATGGCTTCTTGAAGCTGAAAAGCAAGGAAGCTGAGAAAGCATTGGAAGAATTATGGGAATTGAAAGTTGAGAAGATAAAAAGAGACAAGCTAATGTCTGAGCAAGAGCTGAAAGAGAGACAAATGTTAATAGGGGAGCTGAAAAAACAAGGCAATCAAAAGTTTTGGTCAGGGAAAGTAGAGAGAGCTTGCAAGATATATTCAGAGGCTTTGGAATTGTGTCTATTAAACAATAGAAAGGAGAAGATCGTTCTTTACAGCAACAGAGCACAGTGTCATCTGCTACTGAAAAACCCAGCAGCCGCCATTAGTGACACAACCAGAGCTTTGTGCTTGTCGGGTACGGTGAGTCCGCACAATAAAAGCTTATGGAGAAGGTCACAAGCCTATGACATGAAAGGATTGGCCAAAGAGAGCTTGATGGATTGCTTGATGTTTATCAACAGTCGTATAAAATCTGAGCACACCAAACGTGTCAGGATCCCGTACTACGCAGCAAGGATGATCAACAAGCAGATGAACTCTACGTGGCTATTTGCAAATGCCAAGTCAAAACTCTGCGTCAAAAAGGAGAAACAAGTGCATGAGTACGAGTCCAAAGGAAAACACCAGCTGCAGGAGATGATGATTGGATTGATGGATGATAAGGACAAGAGTTTCCCTGGTAAGCCTATCAACTACAAATCTTTCTGGCTTTGCATATATAAGAATGTTTTTTGTTTTTTGGGGCTTGTTATTTTAGATATGCCAACCATTGCAGAAGACCCTAAAGCTGAAAAGAGATGGAAGAAAAAGATGAAAAAGCAAGTGAGACTTTGATGGTATGATGGGGAAGTTCATTGAGTTTTGAGGAAGATGGTAAAAAATAAAGTTTTGAAAGTTTGGGGGTCAAATTAGAAATTTTTATTTTTAATTAACGGAGGTTAACGGTCCAGTGACCAAAACAGAAACGGTTTCGAACGTAAGTGGCCAAAATAATCTTTTTTGAATTCGGGTGACCATAATAAAACAAACCCAAAACAAAAGTGACCATCAGTGAAGATTACCCTAATATTAAAGGTAAGGTAATACATGTCTGCGTGAACCCTAACAACTTTATTATTTATTTAACAACTCTCTTTTAGTCATTGAAACCCTAAACTTATGTCTAAGCTAGATTAGAACTAAGTTAATAGCTTACCCCCACTGTTCACGTTTGTATAACCTAACTTTCTCGATATTAAGTCACAAATCAATAGTTAAAAGGTCTCTCTCGATAGCTCTTACAGTAACTACACATGAAGAACAATGAACAGAATAGATAAAGGGGGAAAACTATAGCATTATAATAAAGAAGTCAAAACATAAAATCCTGGGAAGCAATAATCCCAACTAAAGTATTTAGCTCATGTCTGAGCCTAAAACATCCATAACAAAAATATTAAGTACTGACAGTTTATCAAGGAAGGAAAAGAAAAGAGTCGAGCGTCCTCAACAAACTTCTTTTGTGTCGTCCAACTGTGCATGCAGGTCTCCCACTCCACCAGCCTCTCTCGATGGCTTCTATTGTGAGGAGATTTCTCTAGCTTCTACTTTGGTGGTTATCTGCACGCTTTAGACTAGGATTGTTGTCTATAATCGCGCTCTCTTTGAAGTAGCAGCCAAGTCTCTCTTATATAGGCGGCGAAACTAAGGCTTTAAGAACCTTAAAGTGTGCACGGCTTCATTAAAGAATGCCATTGATTTTCTTCTATCTTTATTGTTTCGTATCTGGGAGAAAGTCCACGTGGGCAAAAGTAGATTCATCCCCAACCCTTTATGCCTCATCGACTCTAGCCATGAGTTCTGGTACTCTTCCGCTCCAACACTCCTCCAGCATTCACCAGCATCCTGCACATGCAACACAAAGCACCACATTTCCCATAAAAAGCACCAATATATATGACATTAAAGCACAGGTGGTTTAACTCCCTATCTACATGCAAAATATATGCAATCTAACCTAAATGTAAACTATATGAGCTTAAAAGCATGCAAAAGACAAGTAAAAAGGGCATACATAATAGGTCATTTACACACTCGTCAATCCGCATGTCTGAAGGTTCGCACTCTAAGAGATTCGCGCGTGACAATTCGTAGGTGCTAATAGCTTTGATACCACATGTAAAAATAAAGGACTGAAATATGAAGACGTACCTTTAGCCACTGTTGATCAAGAGGTGACTCCAACTTCAAGAAAATCGATGACAGGCTAAAGAAACAAAATATCACTCCCACAAATTAGCATGTATTTGCCTTTGCTTTTCGGTGATTATCTTCAATGTGGCTATAAGGAGGCTTGTTCCTTACCAACAACTTTAAATTTAAAAATAAGATAAATTACAAATTTTATTGCTCAACTTTTTTCTTATTCCTATTTTGGTCACTCAAATTTAAAAAAAAATCAATTTCATCACTGAACTTTTAATTTGTTCTTACTTTTATCGCTCGGGCGTTAAATCAGAAATTGAAGAATGAAATGCTAGTCACGTGTGCTGAATTGGACTACTTTTTGCTGGCACATGTCATCCACGTCAGTTCCCCATTTTTTACTTTTCTTTTTTCATCTCCTACCCTAGAGATGAAAGATTTACAGTTTCACCCATCTCGGTAATTTATTTTATCATATAAGCCACTTCTCCAATATAATATAATATGGTTGTGAATAATACATCAAAATCGATTTACTTTTTTTAACAATTTCTACCTAGGGAGGAGAGGGGGAATTTGCTCCTAATGTGTTTTGAACCCGCAACCTAGGAGAGGGGAGAGAGTGTCAACTCTGAGATTTAACCACTTGCTTTAGGGATTGTTGACAAATCAATTCTCTTGTTGAATTATAGGAATATGGTTTTGGATAGGAAGTACAATATATAGACAGTGAAAATGACTCCACTATGATTGAATTCCCACTAAGCGACCTCCAATAAGAGTTTGATATTGCAGGTGGAAGGTTGTTTTCAGTTTGAAGTGATGCGTTGAAAATACAACCTGCAGGACTAGGAGAGACTTCTTAGTGGCTCATATCATGCTAGGAAATATATTTGGTGAAATGGATGAAGCGTTTACAGATTGAAAGCAGGGAGAGAATTTAATGATGAGTGATCAAACAAGGAAAACTAGTTTTTTGCTTTCCTTTCCTTTCAAGAAACGTAAAGAGTAATGATACATGCAAGGATTTGTCAGCTACAATTCATTGAAACAACAGTTACATTCAGCATTAATCTCGATTTTATTTGGAAATGGGATTTGTCAAAGTTGAAGAATGTAAGCGTAGAGCAGCTCGTTCCAAACATCAGGTACTCCGGGGAGGCACCAATGAATACAATCCGAGTAATTTTTGGGATTTGCTAATTGTTCTTCTGTTACAGTTTCCCAATGCTTCCGATAAATTGATGGATGAGCTTCTTTCCTATAATCTGATAGCTGTGTAATGTTAATCATCTGCACGTTCAAGCCTCTTGTTTTCAGTTCACCAAGCACGCTATCCACAACACTCATCATCCTTGGGCTCGCTCCGTCTCCTACATATCCATCTTTAGCAACCGGTTCTGTTTCAGCGTAACAATTTTCACCTCGGATCCCACCCCATTTCATGGCCCTGGAAAGTTTTTGCATCAGTATAAGGATTCGTAAATTGTAATGATCAAAAGGTAAGAAGAGATTAGACGATCATATTGTATATATGTATACTTTTGGTGAGTTGGTGACATGCTCATAAAAAATAACTTGGTCTTGTTTCTATCGACATGAACCTCAAGCCATTGAGCCCAAGTCTGTAAGGCCATCTCGTATACTCTCGGCAACTTTACTGCTTTGTATATCCCATCTTCGGGTTTTTCGAAAGACCCCCACCTGGTATTAAAGCCAGCTGGTCAGAATGCCAAAGGTGGTTATTATTTAGGGGTTGGAAAATGTACTTACAAAACCTTCATTTGGCGTCTTCTCCACCAAAGATAGGTGTTGAAAATAAGGAAATCTGCGTCAGTCCAATGCCTAGCGTGTTTTTTGATTGCCTGAACTCTTACAATCCTATCCGCTACCCGATGGTTAACTGGATCATCAGAGTTGGATTCCACCATCAATGGGGACCAGTAGAATTCAATTGTTGCATTATATTCCTTACATAACATTCATTTGTAGTAAAATTTAGCCACGGTGGAAAACATCAGAAAATGCAATTGATAAACCACTGTTATATTGGGCTTGGAAATATTAAACACTCACAGTGGCTTTGAAAATGTTAATTGAACCGTTGTTATGCATTGATCTGAAGGCCGGAGGGATGACCGAGTCCACCAGGCAGACCATAGAAACCCATTGGTTTCTGTTGAGTGAATCCCCGACATAGACAAGCCTCTTATTTCTAAGCCTCTCCAACAATGCTGTGGCATTGAACCTTATTAACATAAAACAAGCAAACATTCCACAAAAACTTAAAAAGCATTCCCAAATGCCATCACCCCTGCTGTCTGTACTCTCTATATGGTCAATTCTTAACCATGGATTATGGAAGAAGAAAATAGACATGAAATAAAAGAGGAGACCTGGGCAGGTCACAGTGGTGAGGTTGCCATCTCCAGAACTGATAGTTAAGATCCTTTCTCCCAAACTTCTCACAAGCTAACTGATCAGACATAAAGGCGCATTCCTTCTCTTTGTATAAAGGGTAGGATTTATTATCATATACCCACTTTCCGGAGAAGAGATTGCAGCTTGTCGTCAACAAGGCAGCAGGATCTTTTTGAGTAGTCCAATACTGGAACAATTGGTCATTGCTTTCTCTCAGGTAGATAGCGGCAACGACTAGACAGGCAATGAGAAGCGCAACAAGCGATTGGAAGCTGCTCCTTATGCCTCTTGCTGAAGGAACCTGCTGCTTCTTCGCCATATTCTTGCTTTCCAGTCTTTTCCTCGTCTCCCTCCTTTTGAATTTAATAGTAATTTACTAGCGGTTGGTAGCCTAGCCATCAGTTTTAACTATCTTCTTGGCTTAAGAAATAATGGAAGTTCAAATGTCGGGTGGTTTGATGAAAGCAACGGACTAGACTTGTAGCAGTTGGATGTTTCTTGCTTCTGTAACCAAAACACCCATGCTTGCGAAACTAATTTACTACGTTTTCCTTGATTCTAAACCACGCATACATTCATGGATGAAATATTTTATCCTTTTATTTTTATTTTCTACGAAAGTAAATATTTGGTAATTGTAAATTATGGATGTAAAATCAAGTACTCGATCAGGTTTCATGTAAGGTCAAATTAGATTCGGATTATATCGGGTCAAGTCAATAGTTTGATTCTTCAAATTATAGGTCAAAATATCATTAAATCATGCCAACATGTAAAAAAAATTACAGCTAAACGGAGGAAGGATTGCAAGTGCAATTTACCCAACTCATGTGGAAAAGGTGTGGGTCAGGTGTGAGGGTTATCGGATTATATCGTTTTGAGGTCAGTTGAGCCCTTCCAGAGTAGTGTCATTCTTCTTCTTTCTTCTCTTTGTTTTCTTTAAATGGTTAGTTATCGATCAATCGTCGTCCGCCAATTGACAACTATTACCATTGGCCGATGAGGCCCAAATTTCACCTGAACGTGAGTATCAACCCGTTGGATCCATATCTAGTTTCCAATCAATCAAAAATGTCCCAAATTACATAGATCTGATTGGAAACTCTTTGGCTTTTTCTCTCAAATCTAAATTTGGTCGACTAATCTACATGTGTTTCGAATATGTTATCTTTGAGGACGAATCTGAATTTTTCACCGTTCAGATATGCCCCGATGGTGGTTAAGGAGAAAGGGTTGACTAAAGGTGTTTGAGTGACAAAAGAGACTATTAGTTGATGGTGGTTGATTGGGAGAGTAAATGTTGTTGAGGAAGGCAACATTTTGGATCAAAATATTCACTTTTTCAAATATGTGTGACTAAAATATCCCTTTAATAGCGGAGGGATTAAAATATACTTTTAAATATGCTAAAGAGACTTTTTAATAAACTTTAACCTTTGAGTGTAAATTATTTTTTAAAATATAAAATAAAAAGACGTTTATACCCGTATTATAATAAGGGTAAAATACCTAAATCATCACTCAACTTTGCTCTTCAGACCTATTTTGGTCATTGAACTTTAAAAACGATGAATTTACTCATTAAACTTTACTTTTTGACCTATTTTGGTCACTTTGAATTATTTTATTAATATTTGGGTATGACTTAGAATATTTTATTATTATAAAATATAAAAATGAATTTAAAATAAAAATAAATTATATTTTATTATTATTAAATAAAAATTAAAATAAAAACCCCAAATCCTCAAACCCTCACCGACCACCCACCCTTTATCGGTGTTATCCTCACCGGTCACCGGTCACTCATCCCCTTCGCCGGCGTCATTCACCTCTTCCTCAGCGTCATTTACCAATTCGCCGGCGTCATCCATCCATAAATCCCAGCCAAAAATTTTACCCCAAATCGCCTCTCAATCTTTTATCGGCACCTCCAACTTCTCATCAAATCACACTTGCTTCATGGTTTCAGCACAGATCCCCTTCCATATTAATTGTCGTTCATAATCCAGACTCAAAAATCAATTCAGTTTCAAATTTCAATTTCGTTTATACACCTAAACCTATAAGCTGATTGCAAAGTACTTTTCGTAATTGGATTCAGTTATTATCGTCTGCAATTACCGGCGAAGGTGAAAAGAACTTTTCCCAAAGTTTGTTGCTGCTCCATCACCTCCACCTGAGATGCCAATAAGGAGAGTGGCAGCAGAAGTGACGCAGAGAGGTTTGAAAAAAAAAAGTGGAAGAAGATGGATGACAACAGATACTATTATCATTTATGTTTTCTCACTTAAAATGATTAAAGAGGTTTGAACTTTGCTGCAGGCATGGGGATTATGGACAGAAGGCAAGCCGGCGAATGGGTGAGTAGCCGGTGAAAGTAACGACAATGAAGGGGTGGGTGACCGGTGAGGGTGAAAGTGGTTTGGAGTTTTTATTTTATTTTTTATTTAAAAATAATAATAAAATATAATTTATTTTTATTTTAAATTCATTTTTATATTTTATAATAATAAAATATTCCAAGTCATACCCAAATATTAATAAAATAATTTAAAGTGACTAAAATAGGTCAAAAAATAAAGCTTAATGAGTAAATTCATCGTTTTTAAAGTTCAATGATCAAAATAGGTCTGGGGAGCAAAGTTGAGTGATGATTTAGGTATTTTACCCTTATAATAAAAAACATGAAACATAATTATTATATATAATTAAATCAAGGGTAAACTACCCCAGTGACCATTCAACTATTGATCACGACCTGTTTTGACCACCCAACTAAAAGAATTCAAAATTCGACCACCCAACTATTTAAATGGATCTATTTTGACAATCGGCCGTTAAAAGCTAACGGAAGCGTGACGTGGCCGTTAAAGTCAAATGTTTATAATTACACATTTGGTTCTTGTTAGTTACCTATTATATCAATTTAGTCCTAATTTTAATTTAAATAAATAAAATTAATCAACCAATTTGGTGATGACACGTGTCACACCCGGTTAAAGGAAAATTTAAGATAAATGAATAGGTGCATAGTGTGGTTTGAACCCATAACATCTTAGTTAAAAGAGTCAAGGCTTAACCACTAGGCCAGCTACTCCTTAATGATTTAAATTGTACCATTATATATATATATCTTATAATGAAGTCAGTGCTAGGAAAAAAAGAAAAAAAATGTTTGAGAGGAGACTCGAACATGTTTCACGTAAGATATATAAAAACACACATATCAAATATTCGATTTAAATGAAAAGAAATTTGATTTTAAAAAATATTCGAATATTTGATTTAAAAATATTAAATCGAATTTTTAAAATATTTGAATACTTTTTAAAATTAAATTCATTTTCTTTTAAATCAAATATTTTTTAAATCGAATATTTAATATTTTAATAAATATTTAATTTAATTTAAATATGAAAAAGAAAAAAATATTCGAATATTTTAAATCAAAATTCTTTTCTTTTAAATCAAATACTTTTTAAAATCGAATATTTAATAATTTCATATTTTAATTAAATTGAATACATTTGATTTAGTGATATGTGTGTTTTTATATATCTCATGTGACCCATGTTCGAGTCTCCTCTCAAACATTTTTCTTCTTTTTTCCTTAGCACTGACTTCATTATAAGATATATATAAAATGATGCAGTTTACATTATTAAGGAATAGTTGGCTTAGTGGTTAAGTCTTGGCTCTTTCAACCAAGAGATCATAGGTTCAAACCACACCATGCACATATTCATTTCTCTTAATATTAAATAAATTAAAATAAAAATAAATTCATCCAATTGGTTGATGACAAGTGTCATCATAAGTAACTAACAAGGACCAAATGTGTAATTATACACATTTGACTTTAACGACCACATCACCTTTCCGTTCACTTTTAACGGGCGGTGGTCAAAATAGGTCCATTTAAATAGTTAGGTGGTCGAATTTTGAATTTTTTTTAGTTTGGTGGTCAAAACAGGTCACGACCAATAGTTGGGTGGTCACTAGGCACTACACCAGACTTGTTCTATGGTGGCGTTATTCGTGGCGTTTTTGAAACAAACGCCGCCACAATTTCACTTATAACGGCGTTTTTTAAACAAACGCCACAAAACGGCAATAGTAGCGGCGTTTTTATAAAAAACGCCGCCATAGGGTGACACATAGTGGCGTTTTTGTCAATAACCGCCGCAATAAGTTTCATGTTAGCGGCGTTTTCTGCCTTAAACGCCGGTATAGGTTTCATGGTAGTGGCGTTTTTAAGTAAACGCCGCAATAGATTTCTTAAACCCTAACTACGACATTTATTCTTGGTGTAAGGTTAGTGGCGTTTGTGAATAAAAACGCCGCGATAGGTTAAGGGTAGTGGCGTTTGTGAATAGAAACGCCGCGATAGGTTAAGTTTAGTGGCGTTTGATAATAAAAACGCCGCGATAGGTTAAGTTTAGTGGCGTTTTATAATAAAAACGCCGCGATAGGTTAAGTTTAGTGGCGTTTGATAATTAAAACGCCGCTATAGGTTAAGTTTAGTGGCGTTTGATAACTAAAACGCCGCCATAGGGTAAGTGTAGTGGCGTTTTTAAAAAACGCCGCTAAATTAAACACATCGTTTTAATCAGATATATCCCCAATCTCAGACTTATCGTGCAAAAAATCCCCAAATTTGTGTGCCCTAGCCGCTCCTCCTTGCCGTGTCGCTCCTGGTCGTTCTGCTCGTGGTCGTCACTCCTCGACGTCGACCGTCGCTCCTCCTGCTCGTGGTCGTCGCTCTTCGCCGTCGACCGTCGCTCCTTCTGCTTGTGGTCGTCGCTCCTCTCAAATTAAGGTAACATCATTAACCTCGCTATATTTTGTTATTTACAATTTAAAATCATCGATGAATTTGAAATCATTAAGCTCCTCTCAAAATAAGTACCGGTTCTAACATGGTTACTGCCAAAATAGGAGGGGTGGAACGTTTTTTAATTACTGTCAAATTTTTGTCAAATATTAAACATTGAATAGACGAACCTGCAATATTGATATGTCCATAAGAAAAACTTGGTTTCTGGGGGAGCGACTACGCCTTTGGAAATGGAAACTAAAATCTAAAACCATTGACATGTTTCGTGTTATTGGAAACAGCAATTATGGATGGTGAAATCTGAAACCATTGACATGTTTCGTGTTATTAGGATTTGGGAATGTTTTTCTTATGGTTAAAAAACTAATAATACTTGTTTAATTTTGAATTTGTGATCATCCAATGGTATTGATATGTCCATTTCTGGGGAGGATCAAGTTCCCTTAAGCCCACCATAAAAATTACACCAAATTGAACCAAAATGGGTAAAGGAGGGATTATTCATGTTCCTTAATCGAACAATTTTGCTGTAAGGTAATGATGCTGAAAATGATCAGAAGTATACATGTTTGAACAATTGATTGTTCTGCTTTACAATTGCAATTGCTTGTATTTAAAAAGAATCTAGACAATTGATTGTTCAATTTAACCCTGAAATATACATGTTTTCTCATTTTGATTTATGGGCAAGGAGGAATTTTAAATAGTATAAGTTTAAAATAAAGGTGAAAAGAGTTGTTTTGAATTCAAAGCTGACTGCTATGTTAGTTTTTTAGACTTCATTTTAATATTAATTTTCATTCTGATTGAAAATTTTCCCCACTAAATTACGTGTAATAAGAATTTGTCAATTAAATGTATAAAGGAATTAAATTTTCTTATAATTACAATAAAATTTAGTTACTATTCTAATAATCAAACTTTCTTATAATTACTCTAGAATATCACCTATTGATAATTTGGAATGTAATTTCACACAGACATGCAATCCTATGGTTTTGGGCCGAGTTGGCAAAGTTGATAAGATTAATATACGATGGTCCCCTGAAGAGAGTAGACTGGACCCACTGGCCTTTGCATGTGCTGGAGATGAATTCATAGGCTGAAAATATAGCATTAGGCTATTACCCTTTAAGCACATAATTATTATTACAATGGGTGTAATTTGGGGGTTGCATTTTGCATTGTTATTACTAGTACCACTACTACTTGTTACTTGTTATTTTATATCAAAAGTGATACTAGAGTATTTCTTGAATGTTTGACAATTCGTTTTTTGTTTACTTTATTGTTATGTTAAATAGGTTGAGAGCGATTCCACATTTCTGTTCATCCTTCAAAGTTGTGGATAATTCTCAGTTGTGAATCGGTGCTCTTCCTCAACAGGTAACTTTCTCTTGAATGTTCATGTTTGGTTGGTAGGTAGTTTATATATTTAACTTGACTTTTATTTAATTGGTAATGTTTAATGTTACCAGCATATGTTGTCTTGCAATATAAGGCAGCTTTCTGTTATTTCTTTTCTTTTGTCTAAGGAGGACTAGAATTTCTTCAATATTTTTTTTCATTTGTCTAGGGTTGTTAGATTGTATTTAATTTTTATTATTATTACAGAAATACAAAATGAATAGGAGTTGGATGAATTTGCCAAGAGTAAGCGTCGACTATCGAAATGAAGTAGAAACTTTTTTAGATTTTGCTTTTGCGAATGCAAGCCAAGAGGATATGATTCTTTGCCCTTGTAAGAAGTGTGCTAACATTAATTAGCACATTCGTGAAGTTGTACATGAACATCTAATTGTTTGTGGCTTTGTCCGGGGATATATAAAATGGATATTCCATGGAGAGATTAGACCTCGTAGAGCTTCATCCATGAGTAACTCGACTGATCCTCTTAATTCTCATCACCGATCTCATAGAGAAGATGACATGGAGGGTATGCTGCGGGATGCATTTAATATGCATGATTATCATCAATCAGTTAGAGAAGATTGTGATATTGGTGTTAATGATTCCTTCGAGATGGAAAGAAGTGGATGCCATGAAGAGCCAAATGGAGAAGCAGCAAAGTTCTATAATTTGCTTGATGAAATGAATGAACAACTTTATGAGGGATCAAAATATTCAAAACTCTCCTTTTGCATTCGTCTTTTCCATCTAAAATGCTTGGGAGGATGGACCGATAACTCTTTTACGCAGTTATTAGAGTTTTTGGGAGAAATGTTTCCTTTTGCAAAAATTCCTCAATCCAGCAAAGATATGAAGAAAGTGATAAAGGATTTGGGTCTTGGTTATGAGAAAATTCATAGTTGTTCGAATGACTGCATGTTGTATTGGCGTAATCGAAAAAATCAGGAGTCTTGTCATGTATGCGGTAAATCTCGGTGGATGAATAGAGATGTAGAAAACGTGAGTGAAGACGAAGTTGAAGCACGATCAAGAAAGAAGCCAGTAAAGATTATGCGATATTTTCCTCTAATACCTAGGCTTCAAAGACTTTTTATGTCTTCAAAGACGGCCGAGTCTATGAGGTGGCATCATGATGGACGAACAAATGATGGATTTTTTAGGCACCCTACAGATAGTTTAGCTTGGAAGTCATTTGATCAAAAGTTTCCAAATTTTGCAGGTGATCCTCGAAATGTCAGGATTGGTCTTGCATCTGATGGGTTTAATCCATTTAAAATCATGAGTACTTCATATAGTACTTGGCTTGTTCTGCTTGTTCCCTACAATTTGCCCCCCTGGATTTGCATGAAGCAGTCATCTTTTATTTTATCCATGATAATCCCAGGTGAAAAAGGTCCAGGGAATGATATTGACATCTATATGCAGCCTCTCATTGAAGAGTTGAAACAATTATGGGTGGGTGTCGAAACATATGATGTGTTAAAGAAGGAGAACTTTAATTTGCGTGCAGCTTTATTGTGGACGATAAATGATATCCCTGCTTATGCAAATTTATCTGGTTGGAGTACCAAAGGTTGTTATGCTTGTCCTTGTTGTGCTGCACAGACATGCTCGAAGTGGTTGTATAATGGATAGAAATTTTCTTACATGGGACATTGTCGGTGGTTAGATGAAAATCATAGATTTAGATATGAAAAGAATTTATTTGATGGTACTGAAGAATTCAGAAGAGCTCCTGAGCAAACAATGGGATCTGATATCTGGTCGATGTTGAAACATATGCAGTTTTCTTATGGAAAGACAAACCAACCGCCAAACTCGCGAGCAAAGAAAAAGAATAAGGAAGTGTACGACCATGATGTTGATCAGTTGAGTGATGATGATTCTGATGAAGAGGATGATCCAAATGAGGCCGAGTTATGGAAAAAGAGAAGTATTTTCTTCGAGTTGCCTTATTGGAAGCATAACATTCTGAGACACAATCTTGATGTCATGCACATTGAGAAGAATGTTTGTGAGAATATTATTGGGACCATTCTCAATGTCGATGGAAAATCTAAAGACAATCTAAAAAGTCGACTTGACTTAGTTGACATGGGAATTCGACACGATTTTCATCCTCAGCAACTTGCTAATGGAAAGACTTCGTTGCCGCCTTCTATTTTTGCGATGTCGAAGAAAGAAAAAGAAGTGTTTTGCACGATGTTGAAAGATATAAAGGTCCCAGATGGGTATGCATCAAATATATCTCGACGTGTCAGTGTGAAAGATCGAAGACTTTATTCTCTAAAGTCACATGATTATCACATATTGATGCAAGATTTAATGCCAGTTGCATTACGCAATTGTATGTCAAATGAGGTGACATCTTGTATAATTGAACTTTCCAATATAATGAAAGCAATTTGTGGGAAAGTTCTGATGGTAGAAGAACTTGAGAAATTGCAAGATCGAGTCGCCTTAACCTTATGCAACTTGGAGAAGATATTTCCACCATCATTCTTCACAATTATGGTGCACTTGTTGGTTCATCTCCCTTACGAAGCTAAAGTTGGTGGACCAGTTTTTTATCGGTGGATGTATCCTATTGAGAGGTATGAATTGTCTAATATGTATTCAATCAGTATTGAAAATTTAACTCTTCGATAACTTTATAAAATAATGTTGTGTTTATTTCACGTCCAGGTTCTTGTGCAAGTTAAAGTCTTATTGTCGTAATAAGCGTTATCCAGAAGGATCGATTGCTGAAGGGTATTTAGCAGAGGAGTGTCTGACATTTTGCTCTAGATATATAGAAGATGTTGAAACGAGATTTAATAGATCAAATAGAAATGAAGTGTGCAGTACTAACTCAGCTGAGACTTATTTGTTTGGAAGTTATGGTGAACCACTCGACAAAGTTGAAATTGCACAATTAGATGACAAATCTTGGGTCCAAGCACATCGCTATGTTCTTTTCCACCACAATTCATTAGATTCCTTACGCACGTAAGTTTTACAATATAAATGATGACATATTTACTTTATCTTATATATTTCTCAATCTTTAACCACGCAACCTACTTTACAGTGAGTATAAAGAAGAGTTACAATCTCGTGTACGCTCTCGAAGATTACATCAACGAGAGATTCAAAAGTTGTTCACAGAAACTTTTCATGAATGGTTAGGGCGAACGGTGAGTAATTTGTACGGCACGTAACTAATGTATAGTTGTAATACTTTATATAAATGCTAACGTCTTCACCTTTTACGCTTAATAGGTTTGGAATAGAAGAGAAGTTAGTGAGGAGGTTAAATGGCTTTCTCAAGGTCCGGATAGAATTGTAAAAAGATATAATGCCTTCCTCATTAATGGGTTCAGGTTCCACACAAAATCTCGTGAAAGATTACGAAGGACCCAAAATTGTGGAGTAGTTGTTACTTCTTCAATTACAAGTTATGCTAGTGCTAGGGACAATCATCCTGTAGAGGGAGATGTAGAATATTATAGAGTTCTTACAGATATTATTGAGTTGGATTATTATGGCAAAGGAAAAGTTGTGTTATTTCGTTGTGACTGGGCTGATGTTAATACAACTCGAGGTATTAAAAGAGATCAATTTGGTTTTACAGTGGTGAACTTCTCTCGATTAATTCATACTGGTCAACAATTGATGGACGAACCATATGTATTTTCTTCTTAACTGAAACAAGTTTTTTACTGCCATGATCCAATGAATAAGGGTTGGTATGTTGTCCTCCGTAACACTCCTAGAGACTTGATAGATATAGGGGATGGAAATTCATATGACATTGAAAGAAGATCAGCAACTTTACCTTTTGCAACTCAAAACTTAGATGGAACAAGCACTAGTTCTAGTTCACAATTTCAATGGGCTCGGGAGGACATGGATGTAGATTTTAATGAAAATTGATGACATAACAATGTAGTAAGATGTTCTAACTCTAACTTGCTATCGAATACATATATTGATAGTAATATTGTTATTAGTTACTAGTAACTAAACTTGTTGTTTGTTTGTTACAGATATTATGCCTAGAAGGAAATTAAGTGACCCGCGGATCGTTCAAGTTCCTCGAGCAGAGGAAGTTTCAAATAATGAGGGAGTGTCCGGTGTTGGATCTTCACAAGTTCCGGAAACAGTTGAAGAAAATGAAGAAACTCAAGGTAATGTTCAAAACTTTATTTAATTGGTATATGTTTTTTTATTGACTTGATTTTAATAATTTTACCAAATTATTACTTATATAGTTGAAGTTGGTCAAAGGCGCAAGAGTAGATGACGCACGATGTTGACGGGGTTGTACAATCTTCCTCCTGGAGAACGTGTACAAGTTTCAAGAAATGATGCTGGTCAACCTATTGGGGCAGAAGCAGGTGTTCTGGCCAATGTCATAGGCATGACTGCACATAATGGAGCACTTTTACCGATCCATTATGAGTCATGGCGTGAGATGCCGAATGGTAACAAGAACCAGGCTGTGGATCATATTAAGGTACTATAATGTCATTGTAATAGATAATCTATTATAGATCAATATTAATTTATATACTCTGATTGTATAATTTGTAGGAGAGATTTTCTTTAGAAGTCTCAGACGATTATGTGAAGCATGCGTTAGGAAAGAAATGGAGAGACCATAAGAGCTTCTTGAAAAAGAAATATTTCAAGAATAGTCTCAGCCTTCAAGAGAAGATGCAAAATGTCCCACCTGGATTGCTCCGGTATAAATGGGAAGATGTAGTCAGGTTCTGGAGTTCAACGAAAGGAGAGGTATGACCGCTACACTTTTTAAAGAATATTACTATGTCATTACAAAATTGGTTATATATGTATATATGTAATTTTAGGAACGAGAGCGTGTTGGCGTTGCTAGTAGACAGAAATAGAAGTATACTCACACAGCCATGTCGAAGAGCTTTGCCCGTATTACTAATGAGGAGGTATTGTTTTTTAGACATTATTCATTATTTTTAAACCTAATACTTTTTTCGTAAGTATTATTCATTGTATGAACTTAAGACCGGCAGTAGTGTTGGACGAGTACAACTCTTCGACGTCACACACACAAAGAAAGATGGCTCTGCTATTACTCCTGAAGCTGCAAAAATTATGGTATATTTATTTGATGCAAAATCTAATATTATGTTATTATTTGTATCAACATGATAACATTTTTATATGAAATAATATTTGAATTTATTTTCTTCGTTGATTATTAGGCCAAAATGAAGGAAAAAAGATAGAGTTTGAAGCTACAGCTTCAACTAATGGTTCTGCTAATGTGGATGACATCGACAACCAAGTTATTGCTGATGTTTTGGGTCCTGAACGATATGGTCGAGTTCGATGTCAAGGATCATTCGTTACCCCAACAAAATATTTTGGTGCTAATTCGTCCCAGTACATGCCATCACAGAGCAGATCTTCCCAGGCAGAAGTTAATCGTTTACAACAACAATTAACTCAATTTAAAGCCGAAGTAGAAGCGAGGGAAGCAGAGAGAGAAGCAGCATATAAGAGTCTCGAAAATAAATTTCAAGAAATGATGACCATGTTCAAGCAGAACCAACCGCAGAATCCTCCATCTTAGTTGATTTATTAGGTTTGGTCATGTTTATTCTACTAAATGAAAGTTTAAATACATTTCACTCTGACTTTGAACTACAATGTTGAATTACATTTTCACTTTAATGTTATAGACTTGAACTTATTTTCTTGTTGTTAAGTATTTTTTTTTCTTAATTTCTGTAATTATTTCTTGGATTGAATATGTCACGGGTTAAATTTGGGTAGTAAATATAATGCAAATTGAACTTTCAATGGGCAGTAAGATTTGCGGCGTTTATATAAAAAACGCCACTAAAAACCACTACCATATTGCGGCGTTTGTAAAAAAGCGACGCCATAGAGGAAGTAATCCCGGCGTTTTTCACGAAAAATGCCACTAAAGAACAGACTTTTGCGGCGTTTTCCCAGTCAAACGCCGCTACAGAGTATGACCTTTTTGCGACGTTTAATTATCAAAACGCCGCTATAGAACAGGTTTTCGCGGCGTTTTGTCTGGCAAACGCCGCTAAAGAACACGATCTATCGTGGCGTTTTTTCATTAAAAACGCCGTGAACGTTTGCGGCGCAAGTATTAACGGCGTTTTTGGCGGCGTTTTTCTTAGCGCCGGGGGCGTTTTTAGCGGCGCTAAAAAACGCCGCAATAGAACAAGCCTGGTGTAGTGGGGGTAGTTTACCCTTAAATCAATACCTTTAAAAATAGTTAAATCAATATATACTATTAGAAAAAGTTAAATCAATATATAATTTTTAGATAAAAATTAATTCAGCAAGTGGTTTCAGTGGAAAAGCAGATTATTTTAGATAAAAAAAATATTAAGAATATTTATGAACAAATACTATCTTGTAATCATGTTTAGATTATTTAAAAAATAATAATAATTTTTAGATAAAAATAAAAAAATTTAATATTCTAAGGTAAAATGAATTAAATTAAAATATGTTATCAGTTTTTTATTTCTTAAAAATAAATGATAAAAAATATTTATTTTTGTTATGAATATTTATCTATGTGGATGTCTATCATGATAAGAACTTTATCATGGAGATTTGACTTACTTTATCATTAGGAATATTATCTACATTAATTAGAGTTTGATGTATTATGTACTTCTTATGCCTATAAATAGATGATTTACTGAACGCATGGTACACACAATTCTATATTTGAGAATAAGACAAATCTCCCTCTTTCTTTCATCTCTTTGTTCTTCGTTCTTATTCTTGTTCTTCTTTATTTTATTCACAACATGTTATCAGCATGCAACTCTAACCAACTGATGTGTTTGTCGTTCAAATCTTAAAAGAGTTTGCCAAAAAGAATTTGATTCTAGTATGAATCAAAGATAAGTTCTTCTCCCTCAATTATATTTTAATTTTCGATTATCTTTCTCTCTTGGTCTTTAACTTGATTTTTATTTTTTGGGTAAACTACACAGATGACCATTGAACTATGTTTGGTGTCAAAATGACCACTATATAATTTTTTGCAGCAAATGCACCACACAACTATTTAAATGGTTCCATTTTAGCCACACGTCGTTACAAAAAACGAAAAAGTTGACGGAACTGTTAAAAAAATTGGTATAATTACATATTTGGTCCTCTATATTTATACAATATATCAATTTAGTCCTAATTTTAATCTAATAAAATAAATTAATTATTCAATAAGATGGTGACACGTGTCACCACCTTATTGGAAGTCTTTAATTATTTTTTTATTTTATTTAATTAATTTTCCACCTCCAATCAGGTGGTGACACGTGTTACACCCAATTGGAGGTAGAAAAATGTTAACATAGAGATTGCTTCCAATGGGAATTGAACCTATGACCTTGGAATGCAAGGGGCGGGTGCTTGCCACTAAGCCAAGCACTTTTTTGTGCTATGAGATACAATCTTTGATATATATTCAAATAGTATTAGTGCCCAAAAAATTTGAAGAAGAGAAATATTATCCTCTGCGCTAAGAATTTCACCATCATCTATGTCTCCATAAAAAATTGCTACAGTCCCATCAGTTGGTTTCTCAGACATTATCATTCTAGTTCTTACCCTAGGAGCTAGAGAAACAAGATTCCCTGCGAAAGTAGAGAAAAGTTAAGGCAAGGGGATTGAACCCTAAATATTTATGAAGGACCAAAACCTGAGATATAACAAAACAAAGAAAACCTTGAAAAACACTCACCCTGTACAAAATTCAAGATTCTTGTCTTGTCGGTATTCAGATTGCCACCAATAAGTGACTTTGATAGTGGATTCAAATCGTCTTTGAAATCCTCGTTACTGGAAAGACTAGTTAGACATGCTGATATTAGTTGAGGAGAATGTGAGCTGGTTTTCCGGACATGGTACTCGTCAACCTTGTTCTTTTTTCTGTTGAGTTGACACCTGCAATTGATATCGTAATATGAATATTGCCATCTATACAACTTTTAACAGGAAATGACAAGACATTAATTTTACTTCTTGAAAACAAGGAATAATATAACCAAGCATGTGTCTATGTTCATGTTATGGTCTTCAACAGTACAAATTTAAAAAAGCAAGTAAAGCATGCTTCATGTAAAGAAGAGGAGGCACTAGCGCCTGTAAAGTTTGACAAAGATTATGCTAACACTATATATAGAATGGAAACACAAATGTATTTATTCAATGGCTAGAAATCAATCACAAAACTCCAATGCAGAAGTAATTCAATCGACATCATACCTCATAGTTACAGTTTCAATCTTTGAGAACCTTTCAAGCATTGTTTGATCACCCAAAGAAGGGGTTCCAACGGAAGGACTGCTTGCATTTAATGGAACACTCATATTGCTAACACTCGCATGAGATCTAATTGCATTTATTACAGGTTTAATTTTTCTGGGCACTAATACTACTTAAATATATATCAAAGATTGTATCTTATAGCACAAAAAAATGTTTGGCCTAGGGGCAAGCACCCACCCCTTGCATTCCAAGGTCCCAGGTTCGATTCCCCTTGGAAGTAATATCCATGTTAACATTTTTCCACCTCCAATCAGGTGGTGACACGGGTGGAAAATTAATTAAATAAATTAAATAAAAATAATTGAAGACTTCCAATAAGGTGGTGACACGCAGGGATGGACCGAGGGGGGTGCTGGGGGGGGGCAACCGCCCCCCTAAAATTTTGAAAATTATATATGATTTAGAAAAAATTTAGAATTTTTCTATGTATTTTCTATTAAAAATCTATTTTCGCCCCCCTAAACTTTTATAAGTTCGCCCCCTAGAAATTTATAGGTTCGCCCCCTAACCTAAAGTCCTGGGTTCGTCCCTGGTGACACGTGTCACTATCTTATTGAATAATTAATTTATTTTATTAGATTAAAATTAGGACTAAATTGATATATTGTATAAATATAGAGGACCAAATGTGTAATTATACCAATTTTTTTAACAGTTCCGTCAACTTTTTTGTTTTTTTAACGGCGTGTGGCTAAAATGAAACCATTTAAATAGTTGTGTGGTGCATTTGCCGCAAAAAAATAATATAGTGGTCATTTTGACACCAAATCCATAGTTTAGTGGTCATCTGTGTAGTTTACCCTTAATTTTTTTGAAAAATCATTGGTTGCTCGTGTTAGTGTAGCCAGATAGTGACATTATTTTCTTTAAAATAATACGTTTATTAGTATTATTCTATTTTATCTTGATAATGTTGAAAGTTATATTTTTTATAGAGATATTTATGTACTTTTGCTTTTCATGGATTGACTCTCTTAAATCATCGTGCGAAATATTGGATTAAAGTAAATAATACTTTGCACGTACTGATGCGGTGTGCGCAAGAAACTGTAGTTGTAAATGTTGCCGTAAGATTTATATGTATAGGCTGGAAGGTATGTGTATATTTCTCTATCTCTCCCGTATTAAAGAAATAATGCTTGATTGCTTAATACCATGAGCATGCTTTAAAGAGAAAATGTAAAATTTCATCTTAGATTCACTATAGTTTCTATTCTATTTACTTTAGTCATTGCATACTTTCTTTAATCCTATTTTATTCCAAAATAGTTTACTATTTACGTTATTCTAAATTAATTTTTTAATCATGTTTTGAGTTTTACATAAGTTTAAATGGCTTGGAAAGAGACATGACATTATGAGAAGTTGCCTTGATTCATTTGCTACGTCCCCATTGTCTTCAAGACGAAAATCAATATTGGTAAACTCTATTTTATTTTTATTCTTTAAAATACAATTTTAAAGTGCGATAAATCATAATGATTTTGAATCTACATGAAGATTGTTATAAAGTCTATATTTGCTCAAAAGCAATCATTTTTCCTTGTTGAAAAATCGACTATAGACTTCTCCCAAGTTCAAGTTACGAAAAAATTGTTTTGATCCAAAAAAATTTGTGGGAGGCATTCCCTAAAGTGAATGCAAGCATGATGTTTATTCCATTCAATTAATGGATCCGTTTCATTCCATGAAGAGAATGCAAACATGGTAAATCACTATTTAATTGGTAACATAACTTCGATAAAATCCAAGAATATTGGATGGATATCCCGTTCTGCGAGGCTATTGGTCTCAAAGGAGGTTTTTAAAGGACCTTGTGGACTGGTTTAACAATGTCGCGTACGAGGGTTAAATCTTTGTTCTCTGTGATAAGAATATGTGAAAAATGTTTCAAAGGCTCACTGTCTCTACTCCATTCCCTAAAGTGAATGTGAGATTATATTATAGAAAGAATAAAAGTCACATTAGAAGTTGTGGTCGTGATTGAAACCATGAATATAGACATGGAAAATGTGTTCATTTTAAGGATACTTCTACCCACCGGTAGTGAGGTTATAAAGATGACAAGAGTGATAAAGATCATTCTAATGAAGTAAAATCCTTTTTATTACCAATGCGATGTTATAAACCATTGGTCTCGTACTTGTCGTACGTTGAAAAATCAACAATCATTGAATGATAAAGGGAAGAAAATAGAAGCAAATTTTATTTGCGAAAAATGACGAAGATGATATTAGTCCAACTTTATTTGGACATTGTTTGTCCAACTCATTTGGACGTTGTTGATTTTCTTATAACCCTCGAATGGAATAAATCATCTTCTAATTATTCTCATAACTTTGAAGAAAATTATTTATCTTTTTTATTTATTTTTCTTTATGTTTATTTACTTTACACACATTAATTATTTACGTTTTATATTTATATTTATATATTATGATATTTATTTATTTTGTTTAACATGATTACTCTTCAAATACAATCTATGGTGACGATTTATGCTAAACATAAGCATAAGATATATTTTCCCATTTAAAAGCAAGGGAATGATATGAGTACTATATCTCAAAGTACTAAAAATATTGATGCTCTAGAAGAGCAATAAATTCTTGAGAGAAATCACATTATGAAAAGTACAGAATTGTGAATATTGCAATAATTGCCGCTAATGGTAATAATATTGTCACCACTAGAAGTGGAAATTTTAAGAGAGCAATATGAGTTCGCAAAATATCCCTTTGGGAATTATAGATAACATATGTTATCAATTGGCATTTGAAATAAGTCAATGTAAATATAAGTTCGATAGCCAAAAGGTCAGTTGAAAGCTCTAGAAAAGGTATATATTGCTACATAAAGATAATTTCTATTGAAAGCTCTGAAAGAGCTCAAGATATTCCTATTCAAAGGAACAATTTTGATGGTCGTACTTGATATGTACGAGTGAGATTGAATCACATGTTATGGTAAACCATAAGTTTACGAAATTTAGAAATGCATATACACATTTGTATATAGTTGGTATGATCGGTTAGACCATCCTGATCAATAATGATGCGAAAGCTATTAAGATTTATATGCACATTTATTAAAAAAAACTAAAGTTCTTGTGGTGCTTGTTCTCAAAGGAATTGATTAAATTCCACTTATTGAAAGAACACGAAGTTTTTGTATTGTTTTTTTCTCAAATGAAATGATTAAGATCCTGCTTATCAAAAAAACTTGAAGTTCTTGTACTAAAGCTGAGACTGTATATCTTGCATATCTGAATGAAATATGAGCCCATATATCCGCAAATGTGGAAAGTTTTATATGATTTTAGTAGATGCATCTACATTGTTTTATCAACTTACAACCAGAAGTTTGTGAGATTAATTATAAAAAGATTCAGATTATACAGTTAGACTATTCGCCTTGCAAAAGCTAGTGGGTTTTTATTTTAGGCTATATCAGTTGATACGAAGCCTATTGATTATGAAAAATACAATTTAGCAAAATTTCTATTGGATGCCTCCTCTTTAATAGCTAAACTATGAGAACAAAACAATTACTATTTATATGGTATTTCCATATAGAAACACTTATACGCATCAAGCCAACGAGTTATAATGAACTCCCCGTTATGATTGGTTTTTGGTCAGAAGCCATACATTTTCCATTTTATAATTTTTTGAATGTGCGATATATTGTTGAATTGCTCCACCACAACGCACAAAATGGGTAAATAAAAAGGGTTGAGAATATATATTGAGTATGAGTCTCCTTTTATGTTTAAATTCTTAAACATTAATTAGAGAATCATTTATGACATGATTTTTCTCAAAATTAGGGGGAGATAATAATCAGCTGGATCTCTAGAAATGAATTATTATTATCTAGATCCTCGTATATGAACTAGAAGTTCATAAGATAATTCATGTTATTACATGTCAACTGCCAGACATATTTACTGACCTAATGAGAGTAATTAAGTCTCATATACCATCTGAAATGCTCTAAGTTTAAATTACATGTTAGAGCGAGAGGATGTAAATCATGCTTGAAGCATGATAGTTGAAATGGTTCCAATGATCAAAATTCTCGTAAATGGAAAGTAATATGAGATGGTCATATATTGGAGGTGGGTGCTCCTAAAGAGACCCAAGACATAACTAATAATAAAACTCTAGAAGAGTTTCAGGTACCTGAAATAAAGATTGAAATCTTCAAGAGGTCTCGATGAGTTATGTCACTACGAGAATGGAACCAAAATAGAAAAGTTGTCGACAACGATTTTGCAAACAATTTTACATAGAATACTTCTATAAAAGTAAAGAAAGAAAACGAGGATCTTGTATAAGAATCTATAGATGTTGAAATGATTGGTCAATATAGAAAGACGCTCTGAACTTCTAAAAGAGAAGTATTTGGACCAACAGTCTAAACACCTAAAGGTGTAATGCAAGTGAGGCACAAATAAACAGTCGTAAATACGACTTGAATTATGATTTCTGGAAAGTTTTTGATGGATGCAATTACTTTGGCAGTTATAAAATATTTTATATGTGCTAATCATTTTGTGGATCCCTATAAAAGGAAAGCTATCTTTGACGGATTTAAAATGCTAGAAGCATTTGGAAATTTCCAAAGAAATTTATTTAGACATGTCTCATTGAATATTTTGGCGCATTTGGTATAATCGCCTGAGTGAGTACTAATTGAGAAAATATTGTAAGAATGATAAGATTTCCTTATGTATTTTTATAAAGGAGTTTTGGATCAAGATCCATTATGATAATTTGAATTTCATTAGAACTCCTAAAGAGCTTTAAATTGGAAACTCATGAAGTGTTTTCAATGCATTTAATGAAATTATTTGAGAGAAAAAAATCTTGACATCAAGTTTTATCTCGACCTGGAGATCGAGCATTTAAATATCTCTTTGTCTATGAATGTACATCAACTGAAATAATCTTAAAGAAAATTCAATATGGATAAAGCATATATATTGAGTATCCTTGTGATTGCAAGATTATTGGGTGTGAATAAATTTATCTTCGAAAGAAAGATAAATAAATAATTCGCTTGGAAGCATCATACATTAGTTGGTCAAGAAATATCCATGGATATACAAAGATCATTACCTTTAGGTCTTCTAACATTCGTCGATGCCTCCTCAAATCTCGTAGAAATAATTGTTATGCACGAGGCAATCCAAAAATGTTTTTGGCTAAGACCATTGACCCAACATATCCAAAAGATATATGGATTTACTTTCACAAGATATGATACAAAGGTATCTTGTGTAGAGATAATGCAAGATGTATATCTCAATTGAAATGTGGATATATCATGGAACATATTACTCCAAAGTTTCATCCCTTCCGATCTTTAGAAAATAGTATTCAAGATTGAATTATGGAGATTCAAAGACATTCTGTGGTGTTTTCATGAGGGGGAGTAAATACGCGTTGCACTCTTTTTTCCTTGACCAAGATTTTGTCCCAATGGATTTTCCTGGTAAAATTTTTAATGAGGCAACATGTTATGCGTATCAAAGATGTGTGTACTCTTTTTCCTTCACTAAATAATTTTTTTCCATTAGGTTTTTATCTTAGTAAGGTTTTAACGAGGCACATTATCTTCATAGACATCCAATGGGGTGTTATGAATATTTATCTATGTGGATGTCTATCATGATAAGAACTTTATCATGGAGATTTGACTTACTTTATCATTAGAAATATTATCTACATTAATTAGAGTTTAATGTATTATGTACTTCTTATGACTATAAATAGATGATTTACTGAAGACATTGTACACACAATTCTATATTTGAGAATAAGACAAATCTCCATCTTTCTCCAATCTCTTTGTTCTTCTTGTTCTTCGTTCTTATTTTTGTTCTTCACAACAATTTTCAATTTTTCAAAAATTAATTTTTTTAAAAGAAGTCTATTTTAAGAGAGAAAATAACTTCATCATTATTTTTTTTCGTCTTTCCAATTTATATATTTTTGTCTTTAAATTTATTTTTGGGGTAACCGTTCTACTTCCTTTGTTGATGACAATGACTTGCTAATTGGATTAATGGGCAGGCAAAGTGGATGGACATGTTGGTAAATTTCGGAAAGAGCAAATTGGGATTTTAATAATGATAATATATTTCAATATTTGTGGCTAATGATGAGATGTTGTGGTTTCAGTTAGTCAAATAAGTATGTGAACTTTTAGGTTAGGGTTGTTGGCACATCACTACATCTCTTTCCCAATTCTTTGCCTTCAAGTTACCTCAAGAACTTTCACAATTTGTGTCTGGTTTTCTATCAACTTGATTATCATTTTAATTTTAAAATATTTAATAAATTTAACTCTGAGATAAAATGACCGTATTATCCTATTGATGGTAAAAATTAAAGGAAAATAGTTAGGTTGGGGTGAATCAAAACCAAGACCGAGGCAAAGGTCTAGTGCTTAACTATATGACAAAATTTTGTTATTTATTGTAAACAAAATTAATACTCCATTTAAGTTTAACAATACTATGAATCCAAGTAATACTCTGAACCTAACTAGTGTTCTGATGAAAAATCGGATGATGTTCAAATTGTTTTGTCTACAAGGTGTATGCGCATTGTTAAATGGTTAAGAATATGTATGAACAGATATTACCTTGTAAACACCTTTAGACCATTCAGAAAAATAATAATTCCCTACTCTGAACCAATACCAAACTGTGTTAAACAATACCATTTGACAAAACTGTGTTGTTGTGCGGGGGCAAAACTAAAAATTTATAAAGGGGAGCAAAATGAAATTAAAAAAAAATTAGAAATTTATAGAAGAGGGAAAAATAAAATTAAAATTTTTGAGGAGATTATACTAAGATTTTACAAATTTTAAAAGGATTATAGAGATAATTTTACCTTTTTTCTAAAAACTCTATTTTATTCCTAATAAAAAAAGTTGGCAGAGATCAAACCCCTCTAAACCTTATGTTCCGCCCCTGTTGCTGTGACTTTCCACGCACTGAGGAAAGCGTATTTCTCTTTTTTTTTTTTTTTTTTTTGCTCATTGGTCTACCATTCTCTAAAGTCCTCAAACAACCAATATGATATTCTTTCTTGCACTGATTCATAATGATTAAAAATAAAGAAAAAGAAAGGATGTTCAAATCAGTGGAAAAACAATTAAAAGAGAAACACGTTCAACAGACGATAAAGCAATAAACAAAACAATACAAAGTTATAGAAATATCACAGTGAACAGTGCATAAGAATAATACTCTTCCACAACCATAAGCTTTAATCAGATTCATATTGAATGATTAAGATTATGCTACAGGAGAGAATACAGGCCTGGGCCTACCTAGGCCGTTGCCCGCCCCATGCTTATTTTTTTCTCCTATTTCTTTCAAAAATAATATATGTTGAGTTTTTATAAAATATATATAATATACTTTGAGATTTGAGTGAATAAGGAATATACGATATTAAAGTTTGTGTTAATTTTTAAATCTTGAATTTCGAGTAAAATAAAGAGTAAAATTTGAAAATAAAAATAAAATAAAATTACTTATATTTTCATTACATTTTACAAAAAATACATAATTATTTTTAATAAAAAAATATTTTAAGCATACATTTTGCTACTAAATAAATAAATATATTTTTTTAAAATTGAATTTTTCAAATGTAGTTAGAGTTTCACTCTAGTGTATACTAATGATAAAATACAAATAATAAAATTAAAATTAAAATTAAAAAAATATTTTTTTTAGTAAAAGCATATATCTCATCTCCAATATCTTTAAAATTAACTTAAAAGATGATACAAATGTAACATATTTTCCAATCGTTTTAGTTGAACTTGCAGGTGAAACTAATATTTAAATAAATAAATTTAAATTCATATTTTTATTACTTATTTTAAGGAAATGGTTTAATTTTATTTAAATAAAGATGTAGATAATAAAAGATTTTAGAATTATTCAACAATGAAATTTTATAATTTCAAAATTATATATATAAATATATGAGTTATGTTGGATAAATTTTTTGTTTTATTTAGGGTCGAGTCGAGTCAAAATATTTTGAGTGATACAAGTTGACGAATCATATTTTACAACCCAAACTTATTTAATTTTTTTGAGTCCGGGCATGTAGTATTTGATTAAATGGTTTTCTATGACCATATACGTTATGTATATCTTAATATTTCTTTCGTCCACGGGAGACGCCGGCCGTCGCAAGGCAATTTTCGTCTGCCATTCGCCGCCACACCAAAATCCTATAATATCTAAATTTTTTATTTCCAAACTAAATTTAAAAAATTAACTTGATCTGATAGGATATCCCTTCTTCCCCGACCTAAAAACTTAAAACTACTTATCCCGAGCCCTTCTTCAACTCCGCCATATCCAAAACTACTCCAGCCACCTAAAGATATGTTTTCGGCCATTTTCTCCTTATTTTCAATCTAATCTTTTATGTTTTTTTATAATAAAAAACTAACGTTTTCATCTTTCTTTTGCAAGAAAAAAGACATAAGATAGAAAATACTTTCGCGGCAACTGTAACAGTGGTTTCGATCCTCTTCTCTGGCAAGTTTGGACGTCCGTTCGTGTTCCTCAATCACCTCTTCGAGTTCTGATGGTAAAACCCTTTCTCTCTCCCACTTTTTTTTAATTGCCCAATAATTGTTGTAATAATTGCACTGTGATTAATTATTAATTTTTTCTCCCTATTTATAAGAGATTGTGGAAAATGACGTCAAATTTGACGTCACGTTGCTGATGTCAACAGCCTGCTGTTGACAACTAAGAGAGAAGAAGACTATAATTTGTGCCTCTTTATTCGGACCAATCTGAGACTGCCACGTGATAAGTTTTGGGCGGGAAAAAAATTTGTGTTTGTTGGGCTGGTTTATACCCGAAAATAAGTTGTAATGGGTTGTGATATATGGAATTTGGGCCTTATTTGTATAAAAATGGACATTTGGATTAAAACCTTGGACTATTTATTTGGGTTTATTATTTTTATTTCATATGAATATTTATTTATTTATTTTATGTTATGAATATTTATCTATATGGATGTCTATCATGATTAGAACTTTATTTAATGAGTTTGATTTACTTTATCATTAGGAATATTATCTCATTTAATTAGAGTTCAATGTAATATGTACTTCTTATGCCTATAAATAGATGATTTGATGAAGACATTGTACACAAGTCTATGTTTGAGAATAATACAAATCTCCCTCTTTCTCTCATCTCTTTGTTCTTCCATTCTTGTTCTTTGTTCTTATTATTGTTCTTTGTTATTTTATTCACAACATGTTATCAGCACGAGTTTGCTCGAAAGATTTTGGTGCTCTTCGTTCGAATCTCAAAGAAGTTACTGAAAAAGTCTGATCCTACTTTGAACTGAAGATAAGTTTTTTTTTTCTTTTTATTTTTTTATTACTAACTGCCAGTATCTTATATTTAATTTGTTCTTTAATTTTTGGTGATATATTTTGAAGGTTTAAGCGAGCTATAAATTTTGAAGCCGCTCGTAAACACCAATTGAGATGTCATGCTACACAAAATCCGATGCTCGTGGTTCAAGCTAATGAACAGCTTACTATTGGTTTGCTTTCTTTGACCCGCTTTTATTTTTCTAACTTGAAAAAGGAAAAACTCAGTTTTAGACAAAAAAATAATTAAGTTATGGTGCGATAAGTTAAATTAAACATATATATCATTTATGAAGAAAAATTGTTTTCTGTCAATGAAGTCGTGAAACCTAGATTTTTAATATAAAAAAACATTTATCTTAAGGGTAAATTGTAGTCTTAGTTCTTCATAATTTAGATCATTTTAGTTTGATCCTGATTGTTTTCTTTTCTACACCCTTAGACATTATGCTAACTTATGATAAACAAAAGAAATATGTAAACGCATCATTGTTATGCCTGGTAACTGCCTATACAACTATGTTTAAAAAAAAACAAAAACAAAAAGAGAGTGTTATGCCACAAATTCTCTAGTTTCTAATATATTCAGTTCAGTCCATATATATAGATCTAATTATTATGGTTTCATATATGTTTAAGTTTGACACAATGGTTAAACTTGGAATTAAATATCAATATTTGTTTATCTTATTTTATTGATAAGAGTTTATATATTTTGAGTTTTACATGATATGTTTAAATGAGTTGGAAAAAGTCATGGCTTCTCCGAAGATAAAATCTAAAGAGGTAAAATTACTAGATTCTGGGGAGAATTAACGGTTTTGCAATCCATATCGCAACTTCCTTCTTAATCTGTTAAGGTATTAATCTTTTCTTTTAAATTATTAATAAGGGTTTTCTTATAATATGTTTGTTCGATTAGATTTGTTTCGTTCCCTAAAGTGAATGAAAGAGTTGTTATAAAATCTATATTTGCTTGAAAGCAATATTTATTCTATGCCGGAAAAACTCGACTATAGACTTCTCCCAAGTTCACGAAAATTCGCCTTGATCCAAAAGGTTTTATGGGAGGCATTCCCTGAAGTGAATGCAAGCATGATGTTTATTTCATGCAATTATTGGATCTGTTTCATTCCCTGAAGTGAATGCAAACATGGTAAATCACTATTCAATTGGGAACATAACTTCGATATAATCTAAGTATATTGACTGGACATCCCGTTCTGCGAGGCTATTGGTCTCAAAGGAGGTTTTTAAAGGACCTTGTGGACTGGTTTAACAACGCCTCGTACGAGGATTAAATCTTTGTTATCTGTGATGAGGATATGTTAATAAAAACATACTCCACTTTTCACGACAAATAATGTTGTCCTCAGACACAATATCGTGAAAATGGTTTCAAAGGCTCACTGGCTCTACTCCATTCCCTGAAGTGAATGTGAGATTATTTTATGGAAAGAATAAAAGTCACATTAGAGGTCGTGATTGAAACCATGAATATAGACATGAGAAACATTGCATTTTAAGGATACTTCTACCCACTAGTGGTGAGGTTATAAGGATGATAAGAATGATAAAGATCATTCTAATGAAGTAAAATTATTTTTATTACCAAAGTGATGTTATAAATCATTGGTCTCGTATTTGTCGTACGTTGAAAAATCAACAATCTATGGTGACGATTTATGCTCAACATAAGCATAAGATATATTTTTCCATTTAAATGCAAGGAAATAATGTGAGTACTATATCTCAAAGTACTAAAAATATTGATGCTCTAGAATAACAATAAATTCTTGAGAGAAAGCACACTATGAAAAGTGCATAATTGCGAATATTGCAATAATTACCGCTAATGGTAATAATATCGTCACAACTAGAATTGGAAATTTTAAGAGAGCAAATATGAGTTCGCAAAAAATCTCTTTAGGAATTATAGATAATATATGTTATCAATTAGCATTTGAAATAAGCCATTGTGGATATAAGTTCTGGTAGCCAAAAAGTCAGTTGAAAGCTCTAAAAAAGCTATATATATTGCTACCAAAAGATAATTTCCATTGAAAGCTCCGAAAGAGCTAAATATATTCCTATTCAAAGGAATAATTTTGATGATCGTACTAGACATGTACGAGTGAGATTGAATCACATGTTATGGTAAACCAGAAGTTTACGAAATTCAGAACTGTATATACACACTTGTATGCAGTTGGTATGATCGGTTAGACCATCCTGGTCGATAATGATGCGAAAGCTATTGAGATTTACATGCACATATATTAAAAGAACTTGGAGTTCTTATGGTGCTTATTCTCAAAGGAATTGGTTAAATTCCACTTATTAAAGAACGTGAATTTCTTGTGTTGCTTAAAAAATTTTATTAAATTTCACTTACTAAAAGAACCTGAAGTTCTTGTGTTGTTTGTTCTCAAAGGATATAGATGATCCCACCTACCAAAAGAATTAGAACTTGAAGTTCTTGTACTGAAGTTGAGACTGTATGTCTTGCATATCTGAACGAAATATGAGCTCATATATCCACAAATGTGAAAATTTTTATATGATTTTAGTAGATGCATCTACATTGTTTTATCAACTTACAACCAGAAGTTTGTGAGATTGATTCTAAAAGGATTCAGATTATACAATTAGACTATTCGTTATGCAAAAGCTTGTGGGTTTATATTTTAGGCTATATTGGTTGTTACAAAGCCTATTGATTATGAAAAATACGGTTTAACAAATTTTTAATTGGATGTCTCCTATTTAATAGCTAAACTGTGAGAACAAAACATTTATTATTTATATGGTATTTCTATATAGCAACACTTATACGCATCAAGCCAACGAGTTATAATAAACTCCCAATTATGATTTGACTTTTGGTCAGAAGTCATATTTTCCATTTTTGAATTTTTGAATGTGCGATATATAGTTGAATTACTCCACCATAACGCACAAAATGGGCAAGTAAAAAGGGTTGAGAATATATATTGAGTACGAGTCTCCTTTTATGTTTAAATTCTAAACATTAATTGGAGAATCATTTATTAGATGATTTTTCTCAACATTAGGGAGAGAGAATAATCAGCTGGATAAAGAAGAAAATGAATTATCATTATCTAGATCTTCGAATATGAACTAAAAGTTCACAAGATAATTCATCTTATTTCATGTCAGCTGCCAGACATATTTACTGACCCAATGAGAGTAATTAAGTCTCATATACCAGCTGAAATGCTCTAAGTTTAAATTACACGTTAGAGCAAGTGGATGTAAATCATGCTTGAAGCATGATAGTTGAAATGGTTCCAATGATCAAAATTCTCGTAAATGAAAAGTATTATGAGATGGTCATATATTGGAGGCGGGTGCTCCTAAAGAGACCCAAGACATAACTAATAATAAAACTCTTGAAGAGTTTCAGGTACCTGAAATAAAGATTAAAATCTTGAAGAGATCTCGATGAGTTATGTCATTACGACAATGAAACCAAAAAATTGAAAAGTTGTCGACAACGATTTTACAAACAATTTTACATAAATTACTTCTATAGAAGTAAAGAAAGAAATCGAGGATCTTGTATAAAATCTATCCAGAAGTATAGATATTGAATTGGCCGATGTTGAAAGACGCTTTGAATTTCTAAAATAAAAGTATTTGGACCAGCAGTCCAAACACCTAAAGGTGTAATGCAAGTGAGACACAAATAAGTAGTCGTAAATACGACTTGAACTATGATTTATGAAAAGTTTTAATTACTTCATGGTAGATGCAATTACTTTGGCAGTTATGAAATTTTTTACATGCATCTAATTATTTGTGGATCCATATTTATCCTTGAAGGATTTAAAATGCTAGAAGCATTTGGAAATTTCCAAAGAAATTTATTTAGACATGTCTCATGAATATTTTGGCGCATTTGATATAATCGCCTTAGTGAATACTAATTGAGAAAATACTATAAGAATGATCAGATTTCCTTATGTATTTTATAAAGGAGTTTGGATCAAGATCCATTATGATAATTTTAGAACTCATAAAGAGCTTCAAATTGGAAACTCGTGAAGTACTTTCAATACAAGTACTTGAATCTTGACATCAAGTTTATCTCGACCTGAAGATTGAACATTTTTATATATTTCTTTTTGTCTATGAATAGACATAAGCTGAAAGAATCTTAAAGAAAATTCAATATGAATAGAACATATCTATTGAGTATCCCAATAGTTGTAAGATTGTTGGATGTGAATAAAGATAATTATATATTTTCTTTGTCTTGAAGCACTATATATTAGTTAGTCAAGAAATATCTTTGAATATACAAAGATCATTACATTTAGATCTTCAAACATTCGTCGATGCCTCCTCAAATCTTGTAGAAATAATTGTTATGCACAAGGCAAGCCAAAAATGTGTTTGGCTAAGACCATTGACCCAATATATCCAGAAGATATGTGATTTACTTTCACAAGATATGATACAAATGCTATCTTGTGTAAAGATAATGGAAGGTGGATACATCATGGAAAATATTACTCCAAAGTTTCATCTCCCGCTATCTTTAGAAAAATAATATTCAAGTTTGAATTATGAAGATTCAAAGATCTTCTGAGATGTTTTCATGAGGGGGAGTAAATATGCGTTGCACTCTTTTTCCCTTAACCGATGTTTTGTCCCAATGAGTTTTCTTAGTAAGGTTTTTAATGAGGCAACATGTTATGTGTATAAAAGATGTGTGTACTTTTTTTTCCTTCACTAAATTTTTTTTCTCACTGGGTTTTTATCTTAGTAAGGTTTTAACGAGACACATTATCTACATAGACATCCAAGGGGAAGTGTTATGAATATTTATCTATGTGGATGTCTATCATGATTAGAACTTTATCTAAGGAGTTTGATTTATTTTATCATTAGGAATATTATCTCATTTAATTAGAGTTCAATGTAACATGTACTTCTTATGCCTATAAATAGATGATTTGATGAAGACATTATACACAAGTCTATATTTAAGAATAATACAAATCTCCCTCTTTCTCTCATCTCTTTGTTCTTCTATTATTGTTCTTTGTTTTTATTATTGTTCTTTGTTATTTTATTCACAACATTTTATTATTATTTACTTATTTATATAAGCTCAGGTAAAATTTGAGTATTATAGCGGGTATCTAGTGTTTATGGTTCTGATCACGGATTGATATTTTTAGTACCCGAAGATTCGGGTACCTAGAACTTTGGATACCCAAAATTATTTATTACCGATTATGAACCCCCAACCTCTAATAACAAGTATTTGGATTTTTTAATTACGACCCGTACAGCAACGGCCTTGTTCATTGTTTTGCGTCCTTATCTCTTCTTAAGCTAATAACCCTGCAATTTCTGATAATTCCGAGCCCTCAACAGCTTCTTTGAAATTGTATTTTCCTGCTTTTCCCCCTCTACTTGCTCTACCTCAATCTGCTTCCATGGATTCAGTGCAAATGAAACAAATCTTACCCGAGACAAGGAGGTTGAATGAATAAAAATATATATTTTTTTGCAAGTAAAATAAAATGATATGTTAACCCTTCTTTTCTATAGGTTGAATGAATGCTTAAAAACTTAAAATGGATACCCTGAAATAATTTTTAAAACTAACAAATTTATTCAGGAAAAAAAGAGTGCAGCTAATCATTAAAAATAAATGAGATGTTCTAATAATTTCTTCTCGTTCACTATATGTCTATACATAGCAAAAGCAAAGCTTTATTATTTACATCTCCATTCTGCAGAAGCCGCTACAATTGATGAAAGCAACGTCTTCTGCTTTGGTTGTACAATATTTGATGACTTCTCCTTGATTGGATTTCTTACACTACAAAGTTTGTGCTTCATCCGCCAAGGCAGCAACATCTCAAGCCCACAACCCTTTGGGGAAGACAGTGATGATCGCTTTATTACTGCTTGGGAAACACATGGTGACTGATCCGTGTAATTACAGAGGTATGGAAGCTTTGTTTTGGACATGTTTAGCGCAGATGATGCAGCCAGTGCTACTGCTATGGCATCTGGAAGAAAGCGTTCGATTATGAAGCTTGGGGATGGACAATCACTGTGCTCTAAACTCATAGCTAAGCTGAAGCCATCCAAATCCCTTGTTGATCCATGGAACTTCTCTGTTTTCTCAACCATATCTATTGCTTCTGTTAGCGACAAAACTTCCACGGCATCGGAGAATACATCTGCGTCACAGCCTTCATCATTGTGGTCATGATTGTGATAATAGTTCCCATTAGTTTCTTTTTTTGGTGGAAGCCATCTGCCTGGTGGGGGTTTCGGACGTGGCGTTTCGGCCTCATCTGCATTGTTACTTCTGTCCGCGTTCTTGGGCTTGCCAGGAGCCTGTTCCCAGCAGAAGGGAATCCCATTACTCGAATCTTTGTATCCCGCAAGGGTATTCGTGCATGAAACTTCATCGCTAAGGTGTCGCCTTGTTGATAAGAGTGGCGCATATAAGTTGAGCTTTCTGGGGCGTTTCCTTTCCATTGCTTCATTCATTCCTTGTCCCATGTTGCGGAAGAGAAGAATTCATTGGAGTAAGTGGGGGGAAAGGGAATAGGTGAGTTGAGATGAATGAAGAGATGATAAAGGAGTGGTTGTATGAAACTATGGGGATCTCGTGCAGTGTATTAAAACCGATATGTTCACTTTATAAGGGTCACAGGTTGGATGGAAAAGGAAAAGGCCCTTGCCCAGTTGCCCTTCTATGCTGAATTGATAAAGTGAAGCATGAAGTTAACATTTGCTGCAAGTCTGGAATCATCCAAAAACCACGTGGCAGGAGCTTCAACGACTAAAGTCCGTAGCTTTGGGAAGAGAAAGGACAAATTTCTTTTTATGATCTCCTGGACTGTCATGGCCTTAAGGGGTGAGAAATTACAAAATTTAAGGGTTTCGGAAGGAATTAGGGGGTTTTGTCGAAAGAAAACAGACAAAAGGAGTTTAAGAGGTAAACAAGACGGTGTCGTTCAGCTGTGTTGGTTCCATAATGGATCACGGAAAGCCCAGAAGAGGAGAAAAAGGAACAGATCAACCCTCAGCCCAATGGTCACTGCAGCCCAACAACAAATACCCATATGTCGCTACTCGAGGAGCAAGCTCGTAACCGAAATTACAGTTGGTCGTATAGTATGGTGACACGTGTTAAAAAATAAAACAATCGATGTACTGTGTCCTAGCCATATAAACCAGAATTGAGGAGATGTTTGTTTTTTATGTTGGTTAATGAAAATTCTCTAATTCCCTTATCTCTTTATTCTCTTATTGGTCTCTTTCTTCTTTTCTTATTCGATTTACAGCTACAGTTGTGACAAATTGGTATCAGAGAGCCATGTTGTATTGACCCACTCCAAGCTGGGAAGATCAAAGAAAACACAAGCCATGGCCGAGATAGGCGTTGCTGCAATGAAAAAACAGTTAGATACACTACAAGACAACGTGGACCAACAAATGAAGGGGACTGTAATCCCTAAATGGTGGACAAAGGAGAAACAAGACATGGAGAAACGATTTACTACCCTGGAAAGAAGCTCCAAAGAAAGCCATGATTATTTGGAGAAGATTTTTAAGCTGCTCTCCAAGAAAGATGAGGAGGAATCTGAGCAACAAGAAACATGTAACACTCGGCCTATTGTTGAACATGAAGTGAATGCCACCTCTCCCAAAAATGAAGGGAAAAAACCAATACAAGTAGTGATAGTGGATGAACAAGGAAAATATTCACCAAAATCAGAAGGGGTAGGAGTCTTGCTCTTAAACCCAACATGAACAGTTATGCTAGTTCTTCACAGCAGAAAGTGAAATTTGGTAGTGACATAAATGAAGGGATGGATAGAGTAATAGGAAAAGATCTCTGTCTGTTCGAGAAAAATACTCACTGTAATGTAGAAGAATTTACACTCAAACCCAGAATTGAACTGACATTCTTTGAAGGAGATAATCCAAGGGGGGTGAGGAAGTGTCAAAAGTATTTCTCATTATTTGCTGTGCCAGAAAATCATAAATTAGAAGTGACGGCAATGTACCTGATAGGGAAAGCTGAATCTTGGTTTGATGGATACATTATGTAGAAAAACAAGGAAACTTGACATGAGCTTGCTGCATACTTGTGTCACAGGTTCTGTTATAAAACACTCAGTGATGTTATAGAAGAATTTAACAAGTTGATTCAGAAATTTACAGTGGAGGAGTATCAAGAGAAATTTGAAGAACTTAAGCCCTTCATGATTCAACAAAATGCAACCTTGGATGATAATTACTTTGTTTCTAGTTTTGTAAGTGGTCTAAAAGAAGAGCTCAAGCACAGGGTCAAGGCTCATAGGCCAATGACAGTGGATGAGACCTACAGACTAGATAGGTTGAATGAACTGGCTATAAAGTATGATACTAAAAGACAGAGATCCTTCAACAAGTCAAATTCTTACCCAAGCTTTAACACCACAGTTAGAATCTACAATGCTCCAACTCCTACTATACAGAAGAATACCAGTCCTAGCATGACTCAGAATAAACAAGCCTTGTTGGATTATAAGAGAGTGGAGCACACAATTTGTGCTTCAAGTGTGGGGAGAAATTTAACCCATGACACAAGTGCAATGCTAAACAGCTGAACCTAATAGAGGAGGAAGAATCAATCATAGAGACTGAAGACATGGCAGAAATGACTAACCCTGAAGTAATCACTACCAAGGATGTTGGTGAAAACAATTTGGAGATTTCCATGAATGCACTTACTGGGAATACTGGGTACAACACCCTAAGAATTTAAGGCTCTATTAAAGGAAGGCCCTTGAATATTCTAGTAGACAGTGGGAGCACCCACAACTTCATCACTACCATGTGGGAAAGGGAAGGAGTAGAAGTGGTGAAAATTGACCCTCTGACTATCACAGTGGCCAATAGAGAGAATCTTCTCAGTTCAGCTAAGGGTAACAACTTAGCATGGAAAATGCAGGGCCACCAATTCGAACATGACTTTAGAGTACTTCATTTGGGAGAAAGTGATATGGTTCTAGGGGTGGATTGGATGAAGAAGTACAGTCCAGTGATAATGGATTTTAATGAAATGACATTGAGCTTTCAATGTGGTCCTCAGTACATCACCTTACAAGGAGGGAAGAAAATGCCTTATATGAAGCTAATTTCAGGGGACAAACTACAAAAACTAGCTGAGAAAGATAGTGAGATTGTGGGGGAAATTGTTTTGATGACTGCTGAGATGAGCATCACTGAAGTTCCAGCACAACTACAACCAATCCTACAGAAGTATCAACAGGTGTTTGAAGAACCAAAAGGATGCCACCTAAGAGAAATCATGACCATGCTATTTTGTTAAAGTCTGGAACTCAGCCTGTAAACCTAAGACCATACAGGTTTCCCCATCACCAAAAAGAAAAAGTTGAAAGACAGATAATAGAGATGTTATCTTCAGAAATTATACAGACAAGCAGGAGCCCTTTTGCATCCCCATGCCTTTCGGTTAAAAAGAAAGATGGAAGCTAGAGACTCTATGTGGACTACAGACAGCTTAATGATGACACTGTGAAAAATAAATTCCCAATCCCAGTGGTGGAAGATTTGTTGGATGAGCTAAATGGGGCAAAAAATTTTCTAAGATTGACTGTAACACCCGGGTTTCGGGGTCAGAAGTTGAGCGTGTGAGTCGGGTTCGAGTCGTTGCACTCGGTTTAATTAAATTGGACTTTGGTTTTTAAAAAAAGAAAAATGGATTTGAAATTCATTAATGGCAAACTTGTAAATTTTAAAGTAAGGGATTTAAGATGAGTGGAAAAGGGGCTTTTCACTATTCATCTTCTTCCCCCTTTGGTTTTTCACATCAAAAAACTCTTTAAACCCCTAAATGCTATTCCCTTCACTTCCTCCATCAATTCAAGTGATTTCAATGAGGTAAGACCGTTTTTGACTTGTCCTCTCAATTTCTAGCAAATTGATAGTTTTATATTTTCAAAAATACCATTATAGAGATTTTTAAGATTTCAAAGTTTTAAAGAAAGTATGAAACTTTAAGGGCTTCTTGACTTCTTTTTGATTTGTAGAGTTTAGATTTGAACTAATCTCACCCTAAGACGCCTTATATCTTAAAATGGCGGGATTTTAACAAAAATCCCGAAATGAGTTTTTGGGGGTATTTTAAAAGTGTCAAAACTTGTGTTTTTGGAGTGGTTATGTGAAGGATTGTTGGGATGATGTTGTAGTGACTTTGGATAGGTGTTTTTAGATGTTATTTGATGATTTTTAAGTGGTGATAATGTTGGTTTGAATGGATTCCCGAAGCTACTGCTGTAGGTGATTTTTAGGAGTGGAAGACGGGAGTTTTTAAGGTGTTTATGTAGAGAAATGAAGGGTTGATGGTTGTACAGCCTTAGGGTGATGTTTTGGACATGTTTTGGAGTGTTTTAAGTGTTTAAATTGGTAGTTTTCAGCTGGGTTCGATGGGAGTACGAAAATGGGATTTTGGTTGTTAGCTTGGGCTTGAAATTATAAGGATTTGGCTTACGATTGTAGTTTGGGATTGTGGCTGTGTTTGGTGATGATTTGGTTGAGTAATGCATTGTTTTTGATTGGTTAGAATCAAGGGGAAAAATTGGAGAAGGTTCGGGCACGATTCCGGAAGTTGTGGAGGCTTGAGTCGGCTTTGCTTGGTTTACTTAAGGAAGTAAGGTGAGTGGAAATGTTTTTAAGTATCGTTTTGGTTCAAAGGTGGTTTTGAAAGAGTTTGGATTGAGCTTGAAAGGTCAATCTAAACTCAAAAGTAAGTTGATGTGTATCGCCTCTTTAAATTCCCCTTTCATCGTTTGTTTTTCAATTACTTAAAATGATAACTTGTTGTGCATGAAATTTCAATACATTGGGAGGAAGCATGTTGCTTATTATTATGTCGTTGATCATGTATGATGGAATCAATGGTGTTGTTGATATGCCTTGTAAAATGTATGTAAGTTGGTGCAGGTTGTGCACGGAAATGGTAAGTAAGACCAATTGCGGTTAGTAAGATCGTAAGTAGTAAGTTTGTGCATAATTGTGGTTTTTGTTACAAGTTGTTTTGGACATGCATGATATGGTGTATCCATGTTGCATGAGAGTGAATTGTTTATCGTCTTGCATGGTTGGTGTCTGTTGAGTTGTGTGGGGCTCGATTCGATCAACCAATATTGCTCACCAAGTGGTGGAGAGGTGGATATTTGGGTGTTAGGGTTTAGGAAGCTAAAAAGAGAATTAACACAATGAATTATAGTGGTTCAACCTTCTAACCAAGGTCTACATCCATTACCTTAGCTCCCCACTAAGGATTTCTCAATCAATCCACTATTGATTCGTCCCTTTTTCTAGGCTTAGGAGGTAACCCTTACACACAATCAAGCTTTCTACCCAAAGCCTTGATTGAAACCCTCTCTTACAAAGAGACAATGAAAGCAAACTTAAAACCCTCTAATAGGTGTTTGTTTGCACAATTAAGCACTCACCCAAAACCTAAAACACTTGAGCAAATTTGACAATTTTGGCTCACTAGTGTTTGTCTATACAATAAATGACAATTTAAGCTCTAAGACAATTCTTGATCATTTGATGTTTGACAATATGAGCATTTGCCTTCTCTTGATGCTTGGAGGTCCCTTTTATACTCTCAAATGAGTTTGTAGCCGTTACTAGCCGTTGGGATCAAATTGGAGCCGTTGAGGACTTTAATTCCCACCATAAATGTAGTTCTGCAGCTCCCCGTTTCGAAACGCCCGAAGCCGTTTCGAAACGCTCTTTAAGTAGAAAGAGCCGTTGCAGTCTGTCAGGGCATCCGTATCGAAACACCCCCTTGTCGTTTCGAAACCCGTATCGAAATGCTATAGGCCCGTATCGAAACACTTGCATTTAAAAGTTAGTTGGGAAAATAGCCGTTGGGGTTTATGACCGTTGTGGTCAATGCCACGTAGGCGTATCGAAACAACATAGCCCGTTTCGAAACGCTGGGCAAAAATTATGTCCATGGAAAGCACGTTTCGATACAAGTATCGAAACGATTTTGCTACTGGAGCCCCCTGTTTTGAAACGCCCTAAGGTGTTTCGAAACACTTGGACAGGTTTGTGAAGTTTGGCTTTGAAAAACGTGAAAAACCCTTTTAAAAACTTCCCTAAACATAATTTCAAGTTGTTTGGACTTTGGAAATGTTTTAAATACTTTTTAAATCAGTCCAAAACATTTTTCAATTATTATATCAAAACATTTTTCAGTTATTATATCAAAACATTAGTTCTACAATCTCCCCCTTTTTGATATAATAAAACTCACTTGAAAATTTGTTTGGGATTCTCCCCCTTTAACTTTAAAAATGTGAATAAGAGATTAAAAATTTAATTCAAATAAAGCTCCCCCTTATTCATTTGAGAATTCAATTTTTCAAACCATTTCTCCCCCTTTTTGTTATATCAAAAAGAATTTAAAACATTAAGTTCAAAATAACAATAGAGGTAAAAATTGACAAAAATATGAATTTGGTTTTAAAATGGCTCCCCCTTACTCAAAGCATCATTAAAAATGTTAGTCCAACATTTATGATCATCTAGTTGAATAAACTAAAAATAAAACAAATAAATTCTAAAACACCTAGATTTTTACCAACACTTGAACTCAAGGTAGGATGTGAAGCCTTCCTTCTTCAAGTGTTCTTCCTTGTGTGCATGGAGCTCCCCCTCAATGTTTGACTTGTTGAACATCTCCATCACACCTAGCAATAGACAATCAAGTAATTTTTGGTATCCAAATTGCTTTGGATCCATGAACATTAGTAGCACAAATTTTAGTCCCCTAAGGAATCCATTTTTCAATGTCATCCTTTTTAATTGAAGTGGTTAGTCCTTTTGGGACCCAAACACTTCTAAAACATTTACCTTTTATAAATCTAGGGGCACTAGATTGTCTAACATAAAAATTTGATTTTCCAAAATTGTTTTTCTTTTCAAGATCTTTGGAAATCAAACTTTTTTCTTCTTGAACTTTTTGAAGCAATTTTTTTAAATCAAAACATTTTAATTCAAACTCTTCAAGTTTTGCTTCAAGTTCAAGTTTGGTTTTAGAAAGCAAATCATTTTGAATTTTTAACTTTGAAATCAATTTATTGTTTTTCAAAATGTGGCTTTTAAAATCTAAAACCAAATCGTCATAGGCATCTTGTAATTCATCAAAAGAGTAAGAACATGAAGTAGATGAATTAGAAGTTACCCTTGAATCTTCTTCGATGGCCATAAGGCAAAGGTTGGCTTGTTCATCGTCGGTGGAGTCCTCATCACTCCAAGTAGCCACATGTGCCTTCTTCTTATGACTTGAAGTGTTTGCCCTCTCCTTTCTTTTGGGTTCTCGTTCAAGCTCTCTCAAGGCTTTCTTCATGAACGGGGCACAATTCTTGAAGAGATGAACTATCTCTTCATCTTCATCCTCCTCTTCACTTGAGTAGACATGATGGCAAGTGGAGGATTTGAGAGCCATGACACTTGCATTGATGCCAAGCCCTTTGATTTTCTTCTCTCCCATAGCTCTAATTTCTTCCCTCTTCTTCTCATCCTATTTGTTCTTCTTCATGATTTGATGAGTAAGGAGAGACCCCATGAGTTCATCAAGCTTCAAAGTCTTCAAATTTTTGGCTTCGATGATGGCGGTCCTCTTTGAGTCCCAAGACTCGAGAAGTGAGTAAATGAGCTTTCGGACAAGCTTCTCTTCCGGGATGGCTTCTCCATAACCTTTAAGACCGTTGGTGATGGTGGAGAACCTATCAAACATCTTCTCGATGTTCTCTTCCGGATCCATCTTGAAGTTCTCATACTCTAAGGTTAGGAGCCCAATCTTGGTCTCCTTGACTTTATCGGTCCCCTCGTATGTGACTTCAAGCTTGTCCCATACCTCCTTGGCACTCTCACAAGAAGACATCTTCTCATAGATGGTTGGGCCAAAAGCACAAAACAATATGTGCAAGGCTTTGCAATTAAGCTCCATCTTCTTGCGATCGTCGGCACTCTACTCCGCTTTACTTCTTTGAGGCACGAACGAACCATCTTCAACTATATCCCATAGCTTGTAATCTCTAGATTTGATGAAGAACTTCATCTTTGTCTTCCAATGGGCATAGTGGGTTCCGTCAAAGAAAGGCGGTTTTTCGATTGATTGTGCCATTTGAGCCGGTTGCTGAAATAGAGATCGAGCTTGCCGGATCTTCTCAATAGGATGTGAATCCTCTTCGATTGAGCTAAGCTCTGATACCAATTGTTGAGTTGTGTGGGGCTCGATTCGATCAACCAATATTGCTCACCAAGTGGTGGAGAGGTGGATATTTGGGTGTTAGGGTTTAGGAAGCTAAAAAGAGAATTGACACAATGAATTATAGTGGTTCAACCTTCTAACCAAGGTCTACATCCACTACCTTAGCTCCCCACTAAGGATTTCTCAATCAATCCACTATTGATTCGTCCCCTTTTCTAGGCTTAGGAGGTAACCCTTACACACAATCAAGCTTTCTACCCAAAGCCTTGATTGAAACCCTCTCTTACAAAGAGACAATGAAAGCAAACTTAAAACCCTCTAATAGGTGTTTGTTTGCACAATTAAGAACTCACCCAAAACCTAAACCACTTGAGCAAATTTGACAATTTTGGCTCACTAGTGTTTGTCTATACAATAAATGACAATTTAAGCTCTAAGACAATTCTTGATCATTTGATGTTTGACAATATGAGCATTTGCCTTCTCTTGATGCTTGGAGGTCCCTTTTATACTCTCAAATGAGTTTGTAGCCGTTACTAGCCGTTGGGATCAAATTGGAGCCGTTGAGGACTTTAATTCCCACCATAAACGTAGTTCTGCAGCTCCCAATTTCGAAACGCTCGAAGCCGTTTCGAAATGCTCTTTAAGTAGAAAGAGCCGTTGCAGTCTGTCAGGGCATCCGTATCGAAACACCCCCTTGTCATTTCGAAACTCGTATCGAAACGCTATAGGCCCGTATCGAAACGCCTGCATTTAAAAGTTAGTTGGGAAAATAGCCGTTGGGGTTTATGACTGTTGTGGTCAATGCCACGTAGGCGTATCGAAACGGCATAGCCCGTTTCGAAACGTTGGGTAAAAATTCTGTCCATGGAAAGCCCGTTTCGATACAAGTATCGAAACGATTTTGCTACTGGAGCCCCCTGTTTCGAAACGCCCTAAGGTGTTTCGAAACACCTGGACAGGTTTGTGAAGTTTGGCTTTGAAAAACATGAAAACCCTTTTAAAAACTTCCCTAAACATAATTTCAAGTTGTTTGGACTTTGGAAATATTTTAAATACTTTTTAAATCTGTCAAAAACATTTTTCAATTATTATATCAAAACATTAGTTCTACAGTGTCGAACCTCACGTGATGGTTGTCGTTGCTCCGGTGATGTGTGGTCTCGCTGGTAGTGACTAGTATAAGACTTCGGTTATGTGTGGTCCCGCCGGTAGTGACTAGTAGAAGAGTACGGTGATGTGTGGTCCCATCAGAAAACTACTAGTCGAACGGTGATGTGTGGTCCCACCGTGTGTGTTTTGGTTATGCTTGTGCATACCATGTATTGTTCATGTTTGTGTCTCACTATATCCTTCCCTCTTAATGGTTTTGCTTTAAATCTAAGATTATGCCTTTATGCATACCATGGAGTGTGATGCCATGATAAATGTCTATATTGTTGGCTAGTGGTTATTCTCGTATGTAAGTAAGAGGATTATGTGGTTGGATGAATCATATGTGTTGGATTTTGTTTTAAAGAAAGCTTTGAACCCTGCATTGTCGTTGTTATATTTTCGAGCCCCGCTCACTAAGCTTTATGCTTACGCTCTCCTTTTTTCGTCAATGCAGATCTTTAGCGTAGAGTTAGCAAGGAGCAAAGAAAGGGTGTCCAAGTGTGCGATAGTTGCTCAAGTATGGTTTGGTAAATAATATAGTAGTTTAGCAATGGGAAATGCTACGTGTTTTAGGAGCATGTATCTAGACTCCTTGTGTTGGCTTTATGTTGTTAATGCTTTATGTTGATGGACTTGTAAACCATGTTTACTTCGTTGCTTAAATGCCTTGTTTTGGTTTGTAAACCATGCTTTTAATGTGTATCTTGAATGCTATGTATGCTTCTTTTGTTGATTTGATGATCCTTTGAATGTATGGCTTTTATATGCATGTTGTGTGTTAAGCATGTTTGTATAGGGTGCCTTGCATCTAGAGTTAATGTATGTTTGGTTGTGGGAGGTTCTAGTTGGTGTTCGAGGCAACCTTGTGCTATAAACCAGCTAAAACATGTATGTTCGTAGCAGGTGTATCGAAACGGTTGGACCCGTTTCGATACGGTTCCATTGTTTTAGGCCAGGCGTTTTGGTACGCAAAGGAGGCGTTTTGATACGATTTTGCTACTGGAAATCTGAGATTTTGACGAGAAATTCAGAGTATCAAAATGTTCCTAGGCGTTTCGGAACGGTGTCCGTAGCGTTGACCACGAGAAGTTGACCGACGAGGGCGTTTCGATACGGTCAACATCTGTTTCGATACGGTCTCCTCGGGTGGACTTTGGCCAGTTGACGTAGTCAAGGCGTATCGATACACCCTCTGGGCGTTTCGATACGGCCTGCAGTTTAAGTTAAAATGGGTTGTTTTGATTCGCTCTTTGGATGTTTTCCTCGCTTGTTTCTTCCGCTGTTGTTGTTTCACATAGGACATATTAATGCATCTAGATAAGATAATAATAAACGAAAAAATTTTCTAGGGTTGCTAACCGAAGGGAAGCCTTAGCGGGTTTTACTCCGGATTTCCACGTGTAGCCTACTCGGACCGGTCAATCGTCCAGACCGGGACGAGGGGGTTACATTTGGTGGTATCAGAGCCTGAGGTTCCGAGACCTCGGGTAGGTAAGTGAGGTAAGTTTGAAGTGTTATGTTGTTGCTATGTCTCGGTGAATGTGTTGCCATATATGCTTGATGTTAGCTTGTTAGTACGGTGTTTGAAAACATGTGTTAGCATGATGGTTGTGTCGAGGCGTAAAGTCGAGTTCCCATTGCTACTATTACTTATTTAAAAAGGTTTTTGAGTAAAGAAGTACTTGAGCACCTTGGACCCTTGCCCCTTGCTAACCCCATAAATTTTGTTTGCGTGTTTTTTTTATCGTTGTATTGTTTTCTTTGGCAAGTTTGAGGCCGAGGCGTGGGCCTGGAGCTGGTAATCGTGAATCTGAGGTTTCAGAGAATGTGAATGATGAGAGAGTTCATCGCTTTAGTTCAGGGCAATATGACCGTACCAGAGTTTGAAGAGCAGTTTGTCTGTTTGGGTCAGCATGATATGAGTTGGTTTCTGTTGAGGAAGAACAACGTGACCGATCCTGAGATGAGTTGGTAAAAGAAAGGAAGACCTATGAGTTGGCTTCAGAATGATATTGATGTTATAGCAGGTAATTTCTCGATACAATCATTGAGTTTATTTTTCTGATTAATTCTGGATCTACGCATTCGTGTATTTTGAGTGAGCATGTGAAGTTGCTGAATTTACCTTGTGAGGTACTAGAGGTAGGTGTTAGTGTTACTAGCTCCTTTGGGGATATAGTTGTGGTCAGAAAGATGTACAAGGGATGTCTGTTGATGGTTCAGGGTCACGAGTCTCCAGTAGATGTGATGGAACCGTCTTATTACGGTTTTGATGTGATACTGGGCAAGGATTGGCTTGTAGAACATAGAGTTAGGGTAGACTTGGAGACATGGGAGAATGTGAATTTCGTATCGAATGTTGTTTTAGCTTCCGAGGCTCGGAGGTTGTTTGAGTTTGGTTGTCAAGACTACCTAGCTTAGGGATGAATCTGAAATTGATCGAGGTCAGACCACAGGATATCAGAACAGTCTGCGATCTCCCGAAAGTGTTTCCGGAAGAATTGTCTGGTTTACCGCCTGATAGAGAGGTAGGGTTTGCTATAGAGACTTGTCCAGATTCTGCTTCTGTTTCGATTGCTCTGTACCGTATGGCACCGAAAGAATTGAAAGAGTAGAAGACTCAGTTGCAAGAGTTGTCAGATAGAGGTTTCATCCGTCCGAGTTCTTCGCCTCGGGGCGCACCGGTATTGTTTGTGAAGAAGGAAAGATGGTAGTATGAGAATGTTTATAGATTACAGACTGTCGAAATCAGTTGATAGTGAAGAACAAGTATCCGTTGCCGAGAATTGATGATTTGGTCGATCAGCTTAGAAGTGTTTCAATGTTTTCTAAGATAGATTTGAGATCCAGGTATTACTAGTTGAAGGTAAAAGAGGTTGATGTACCGAAGACAACTTTTAGGACTAGATATGGTCGTTATAAATTCTTGGTTATGTCGTTTAGTTAGAATAATACGCCAGCTGCTTTTGTGGTATGATGAACAAAATTTTCTATCAGTACTTAGATCAGTTGGTGGTTGTTTTCATAGGTGATATTTTAGTGTATTCTCACACCGAGGAAGACCATGACCGGCACTTGAGGATAGTTTTGCAGACCTTGTTAGACAGCCAGTTGTATGCAAGGTTGAGTAAGTGTGAGTTCTGAATCCTAGAAGTAGTCTTCCTAGGACATGTAGTGTCAGTCAATGGGATTAGAGTTGATTCGAAGAGGATAGAAGCCATTGTTGAGTGGAAGTAACCGAAGTTTGTGTTAGAGATTCGTAGTTTTCTAGGCTAGTCGGATACTATAGGAGGTTTGTGAATGATTTCCCGAAGATAGCCGCTCCTTTGACAAAGTTACTTCAGAAGAATGTTCAGTTTGAGGGGTCAGATGCGAGACAACAAGCCTTTGAGAAATTGAAAGAAACCTTGACCAATGCATCGATTTCGATTTAGCCAGAGTCGAGTAAGGACTATGTGATCTACAGTGATTCTTCATAAGTAGGGTTAAGTTGTGTTTTCATGCAAGACAAAAGAGTGGTGGCTTATGCCTCGAGACAGTTGAAGACTCATGAGCGTAACTATCCGGCATATGACATAGAGTTAGTTGCAGCTGTGTTTGCTTTGAAGAAGATTCAGAGACATTACTTGTATGATGAGAAATGCACAGTGTATACAGATCATCAGAGCTTGAAAATTTTGAAGACATAGGAAGAGTGGAATCTTAGACAACGTAGGTGGTTAAAATTGATTAAGGCCTATGGTCTCTAGATTGAGTATAATCCGGGTGAAGCCAATGTAGTGGCGGATGCTTTGTGTAGGAAGGTAGCCGTTGAGTTGAGAGCAATGTTTGCTAGTTAGAGCTTGTCCGGTGATAGCGATCTAGTGGCCGAGCTTCAGGATGGATCTACTTTAGGTCAGTTGAATTAGAGAGAAGCAGTTGTTAGATAGATCTTTGGCACCTCACGTGCAAAATATAGCGGAAGGAAGGCATACAGACTACAGTTTCAGTGTTGGTGGGGTCTTGTGTTTCAGAGATGGGATAGTTGTGCTAGATGACAGTGATTTGAGGCGTATTATTTTGAGTGGAGCTCGTGACAGTCTATTGGCTATACATCCGGACAGTACGAAGATGTATCGTGGGTTGAAGGATGAGTACTATTAGGTTAGTCTGAAAAGAATGTTACTGATTTCGTGAACAAGTGCATGGTTTGTCAGTGTGTTAAGGCAGAATATCAATTTTCATCTGGTTTGTTACAGCCGTTGAGAATTTCAAAATGGAAGTGAGAAATGTTTCGATGGACTTCGTATCAGGTTTTCCTTTGACTTCCTTTAAGGAGAATTTAGCTTGGGTGATTGTTGACCGTTCCACAAAGTGTGCTCACTTCATAGCCGTTCATACGACCTACTCTCTAGATAAGTTGGTCGATTTATACATCAGTGAGGTCGTGAGGTTGCGTGGTGTGTCGAAGTTGATTTTGTCAGGTGGAAATTTGAGGTTTACAGCTAGATTTTGAGAATGTCTGCATAGAGCTTTGGGTACCCGTCTGAATTTCAGTACATCATATCGCCCTCAGTCTGATGATCAGTCAGAGAGAGATATTCAAATATTAGGGGACGTGTTGAGATGTGCATTATTGACCTTCAGTGTTGTGTGGAAGATCTATCAAGCTTGTCATGGTTAAATAGTGACACAGAAGTGTGGAAGAAGCCACTTGGGGTAGAGAAAGAAGGATATGGAAAGGCAGTTCCTTATCTCTTTCCGTCAGGTAATTTTGAGGACGAAATTCCTTAAGTGGGGGAGATTTGTAACACCCGGGTTTTAGGGTCGGAAGTTGAGCATGTGAGTCGGGTTCGAGTCGTTGGACTCGGTTTAATTAAATTAGACTTTGGTTTAAAAAAAGAAAAAAAAGAAAAAAAGATTTGAAATTCATTAATGGCAAACTTGTAAATTTTAAAGTAAGGGATTTAAAATGAGTGGAAAAGGGGTTTTTCACTATTCATCTTCTTCCCCCTTTGGTTTTTCACGTCAAAAAAACTCTCTAAGCCCCTAAATGTTATTCCCTTCATTTCTTCCATCAATTCAAGTGATTTCAACGAGGTAAGACCATTTTTGACTTGTCCTCTCAATTTCTAGCACATTGATAGTTTTAGATATTCAAAAACACCATTATAAAGATTTTCAAGATTTCAAAGTTTTAAAGAAAGTATGAAACTTTAAGGGCTTCTTGACTTGTTTTTGATTTGTAGAGTTTAGATTTGAACTAATCTCGCCCTAAGACGCCTTATATCTTAAAATGGTGGGATTTTAACAAAAATCCCGAAATGGGTTTTTTGGGGTATTTTAAAAGTGTCAAAACTTGTGTTTTTGGAGTGGTTATGTGAATGATTGTTGGGCTGATGTTGTAGTGACTTTGAATAGGTGTTTTTAGATGTTATTTGATGATTTTTAAGTGGTGATAGTGTTGGTTTGAATGGATTCCCGAAGCTACTGCTGTAGGTGATTTTTAGGAGTGGAAAATGGGAGTTTTTAAGGTGTTTATGTAGGGAAATGAAGGGCTGATGGTTGTACAGCCTTAGGATGATGTTTTGGACATGTTTTGAAGTGTTTAAATTGGTAGTTTTCAGCTGGGTTTGATGGGAGTACGAAAATGGGATTTTGGTTGTTAGCTTGGGCTTGAAATTATAAGGATTTGGCTTGTGATTGTAGTTTGGGATTGTGGTTGTGTTTGGTGATGATTTGGTTGAGTAATGCATTGTTTTTGATTGGTTAGAATCAAGGGGAAACGTTGGAGAAGGTTCGGGCATGATTCCGGAAGTTGTGGAGGCTTGAGTCGACTTTGCTTGGTTTGCTTAAGGAAGTAAGGTGAGTGAAAATGTTTTTAAGTATCGTTTTGGTTCAAAGGTGGTTTTGAAAGAGTTTGGATTGAGCTTGAAAGGTCAATCTAAACTCAAGATTAAGTTGATGTGTATCGCCTCTTTAAATTCCTCTTTCATCGTTTGTTTTTCAATTACTTAAAATGATAACTTGTTGTGCATGAAATTTCAATACTTTGGGAGGAAGCATGTTGCTTATTATTATATCGTTGATCATGTATGATGGAATCAATGGTGTTGTTGATATGCCTTGTAAAATGTATGTAAGTTGGTGCAGGTTGTGCACGGAAGTGGTAAGTAAGACCAATTGCGCTTAGTAAGATCGTAAGTAGTAAGTTTGTGCATAATTGTGGTTTTTGTTACAAGTTGTTTTGGACATGCATGATATGGTGTATCCATGTTGCATGAGAGTGAATTGTTTATCTTCTTGCATGGTTGGTGTCGAACCTCACGTGATGGTTGTCGTTGCTCCGGTGATGTGTGGTCCCGCCGGTAGTGACTAGTATAAGACTCCGGTGATGTGTGGTCCCGCCGGTAGTGACTAGTAGAAGAGTACGGTGATGTGTGGTCCCATCAAAAAACTACTAGTCGAACGGTGATGTGTGGTCCCACCGTGTGTGTTTTGGTTATGCTTGTGCATGGCATGTATTGTTCATGTTTGTGTCTCACTATATCCTTTCCTCTTAATGGTTTTGCTTTAAATATAAGATTATGCCTTTATGCATACCATGGAGTGTGATGCCATGATAAATGTCTATATTGTTGGCTTGTGGTTGTTCTCGTATGTTAGTAAGAGGATTATGTGGTTGGATGAATCATATGCGTTGGCTTTTGTTTTAAAGAAAGCTTTGAACCCTGCATTGTCGTTGTTATATTTTTGAGCCCCGCTCACTAAGCTTTATGCTTACGCTCTCCTTTTTTCGTCATTGCAGATCTTTAGCGTGGAGTTAGCAAGGAGCAAAGAAAGGGCGTCCAAGTGTGCGATAGTTGCTCAAGTATGGTTTGGTAAATAATGTAGTAGTTTAGCAATGGGAAATGTTACGTGTTTTAGGAGCGTGTATCTAGACTCCTTGTGTTGGCTTTATGTTGTTAATGTTTTATGTTGATGGACTTGTAAACCATGTTTACTTCGTTGCTTAAATGCCTTGTTTTGGTTTGTAAACCATGCTTTTAATGCGTATCTTGAATGCTATGTATGCTTCTTTTGTTGATTTGATGATCCTTTGAATGTATGGCTTTTATATGCATGTTGTGTGTTAAGCATGTTTGTATAGGGTGCCTTGCATCTAAAGTTAATGTATGTTTGGTTGTGGGAGGTTCTAGTTGGTGTCCGAGGCAGCCTTGTTCCATAAACCAGCTAAAACTTGTTTGTTCGCAGCAGGTGTATCGAAGCGGTTGGACCCGTTTCGATACGGTTCCCTTGTTTCAGGCCAGGCGTTTCGGTACGCAAAGGGGGCGTTTCGATACGATTTTGCTACTGGAAATCCGAGATTTTGACGAGAAATTCAGAGTATCGAAACGGTCCTAGGCGTTTCAGAACGGTCTTCGTAGCGTTGACCACGAGAAGTTGACCGACGAGGGCATTTCGATACGGTCAACATCCGTTTCGATACGGTCTCCTCGGGTGGACTTTGGCCAGTTGACCTAGTCAAGGCGTATCGATACACCCTCTGGGCGTTTCGATATAGCCTGCAGTTTAAGTTAAAATGGGCTGTTTTGATTCGCTCTTTGGATGTTTTCCTCGCTTGTTTCTTCCATTGTTGTTGTTTCACATAGGACATATTAATGCATCTAGATAAGATAATAATAGAAGAAAAGGTTTTCTAGGGCTGCTAACCGAAGGGGAGCCTTAGCGGGTTTCACTCCGATTTTCCCTGTGTAGCCTACTCGGACTGGTCAGTCGTCTAGACCGGGACGAGGGGGTTACATTGACTTTAGGTCAGGTTACTGGCAGATTAGAATTAAACCTGAAGATGTCCACAAAACTGCTTTTAAAACTCACCAAGGCCACTATGAATTTAAGGTTATGCCATTTGGCTTAACCAATGCCCCTGCAACCTTCCATGCATTAATGAATGAAGTTTTTGGTCCCTTCCTTAGAAAGTTTGTTTTGGTTTTTCTTGATGACATGCTCATCTACAACAAGACCTTGAATCAACATATGCTTCATCTCCAACAGATTTTGGAAGTTCTACAGAAGCATAGACTCTTTGCCAAAAAATTTAAATGCTTTTTTGGCCAGCAACAGGTTGAGTATTTGGGTCACCTAATCTCTTTTAATGGAGTTGCAACAGACCCAGCAAAGGTCGAAGCTATATAGCATTGGCCACTCCCTAAGAACTTGAAGTCTTTAAGAGGATTTTTGAGCTTAACTGACTACTACAGGAAGTTTATTAAGAACTATAGTGCTCTCAGCAGACCTCTTACTAATATGCTACGCAAGAATGGGTTTCATTGGTCAGATGAGTCCAAGGAAATTTTTGAAAACCTTAAAGCTATGATGTGTAAAGCACATGTCCTAGCTCTGCCAGATTTTGCTAAGCCTTTTTGCTTGGAAACTGATGCAAGCTCTAAGGGAATTGGGGCAGTTTTATTCTAAGATGAAAGACCCATTGTCTATCTCAGCAAGCACCTGTGACCAAAACATGCAGATCTCCCTATTTATGAAAGGGAATATCTAGCCATACTAATGGCAGTCTCCAAGTGGAGACTCTATCTTGAAGGCAGGCCATTTGTCATTAAAACAGATCATGAAGCACTCAAGCACCTCCTCGACCAGAAACTCACTACAATAATTCGAAAAAAGGGACTCACTAAACTCCTAGGCCTTGATTATGTAATTTAGTACAGAAAGGAGAGATTAAATGTGGTTGCTGATGCCTTGTCTAGGAGATTGGAAGATGACTTTGAGTTCTACCACCTACAGTCCACAACCATAATTCATGAATGGATTTTGGAGATTAAAAACAACTATCTAAATTATTCTTTTGCTCAAAATTTGATCACTGCTTTAACAGTGAAAGCAGATTCTCATCCTCCTTGGTCATTCACTAAGGGCATTCTTAGATACAAGGGGAGAGTCTATATGGGTTCTAATGGTAACTTGAGATAAAATATATTGCCTATGCTACACAATTACCCTCAAAGAGGTCATTCAGGTATGCAAGCCACTTACAAAAAGATTCTGTCTTGTTTCTATTGGCCTGATTTGAAAATTGTTGTTCACAATTATGTCCGAGAATGTGATGTTTGTCAAAAAATTAAAACAGAACATATTCATCAACCTGATTTACTTCAGCCTATTCCTATTCCACAGCAGAATTGGGAGGTGATTTCTATGGATTTCATAGAAAGGCTACCCCTTCCATGAAGTATAATTACATTTTGGTGATCATAGACAGATTTACAAAGTATGCATATTTTCTTCCTATTACTGATCCTTACACTGTCTTGGAAATTGTAAATTTCTATCTCAGTCAGGTCTATAAGCTACATGGACAGCCAAGGGTTGTTATCTCTGGCTGGGATAAAACTTTCACTAGCCTATTTTGGAAAGAGTTTATGAAGTAACTAGAGACAACAACACTTTTCAGTACTGCTTACCACCCCCAAACAGATGGTCAAACTGAATGTTTGGACCAATGCATGGAGCAGTACCTCCGAAGCATGTGTTTTCTAAGGCCTCATAACTGGGTTAAATGGCTACCACAAGCTGAGTGATGGTACAACACAGCATACCACACTGCTTTGGGCATCACACCATTTGAGGCTCTTTATGGCTACAAACCACCTATTCTACATGAGTTTCAACCTTCCACAGTCAACTCAGTCGAAGAAATATTTCGATTTCAATCAGATTTAAATAGAGTATTAAAAGATCAACTCCTAAAGGCTCAGAATAGAATGAAGCAGTATGCTGAAAAAAACATAAGTGAACGCGAATTTCAAATTGGAGAAGAAGTTTACTTGAAGCTTCAGCCATACCGTCAGACCTCTATCGCGCACAGGAAGAACCTCAAGCTCTCAGCCAGTTACTTTGGTCCCTACAAGATTGTTGATCGAATTGGCTCAGTTGCTTACAAACTATAACTACCAGAGACATCACGGGTGCATCCGGTTTTCCACGTGAGCTTATTGAAAAAGAAACTTGGAACCAGACAACTCACCTCTAGAGATCCTCCTGAACTCACTGATGATGGCCAACTCAAGGTCTACTCGACTATTGTTCTGGATAAACGCATGGTCAAACGCAACAATGTGGCCGTGACTCGGCTGCTGGTTCAATGGTCTAACCTTGCCCCTGAAAATGCCACTTGGGAGGACTACCAGGTGTTGAAGGCTCAATTCCCAGACTTCAATCCTTGGGGACAAGGATCCTCTCGTGCGGGGTATTGTCATGGCCTTAAAGGGTGAGAAATTGGAAAAATCAAGGGTTTCAGAGGGAATTGGGGATTTTGCAGAGAAAATTGAGGATTTTGTCGAAAGGAAACAGACAAAAGGAGTTTCAGAGGTAAACAAGACGGTGTCGTTCAGCTGTGTTGGTTCCATAATGGATCACGGGAAGCCTAGAAGAGGAGAAAAGGGAACATATCAACCCTCAGCCCAATGGTCACTGCAGCCCAACAACAAATACCCATCTGTCGCTACTTGAGGAGCAAGCTCGTAACTGAAATTACAGTTGGCCGTATAGTATGATGAAAGGTGTTAAAAAATAAAACAATCGATGTACTGTGTCCTAGCCATATAAACCAAAATTGAGGAGATGTTTGTTTTTTATGCTAATTAATGAAAATTCTCTAATTCCCTTATCTCCTCTTCTTGGTCTCTTTCTTCTTTTTTTATTCGATTCACAGCTGCGGTTGTGACATGGACCTTTCACATGGGTGAAAAATAAAGAATTAAACCTGTTAAAATTTCAAGCTTGAATAACAATAACGACATTCAGGATAAGAGTTAGAATAACACAGCGTAGATCACCCAGACTGGATTGACTTCTGCAGTTTCATTTACATTGTTCTTTTGGAAAGGCCCCTTCAGAAATAATACAAAGGTTTACATATATATTGTTCCAATCCTTAATACAGAAAACAAATATTTACAAGCTACCTTGTCCATTAATTTTCCTTTTTCTCCTTTTCTATCACACCAAACACTATCCTTTTTCTTTCCTCCTAGGTTCCATATCTCCATGGCAGTGCTTCTGAAATTCCCAGGGACCTATTCAACAATTATGTTGTCCCTTGTAATCAAACAAAACTACTTGAAAGAAAGAGGCTGGCAAAAATCAGGTTGCCCGCAGAGGTCAGTGATTATGGGGATTCTTTCTTACTTTTGCTCTTTAACCTGCTCACAGACTTTATTATACAGCTCAAGAGTATCGGCATGGTTGGGATCAAGACACAGGGCTGCTTGACAGTCTCTAACAGCAGACATATAATTACTCATCGAGTCATGGAAAGCAGCTCGAAGATGTAGTAGCTGCAGGTCTGGCTTGAAAGCTAGTGGTTTGGTGAGCTCTGCAATAGCTTCATTTTCTTTGTGATCATCCATTAGAACTGGAAAAGACAGAAACTTCATGTTAGAGGCTTAAGAAAGCTAGCCCCGTATGCAAATATAGGCTCATTATTCAGGACTGCGAACAAATAACAAGCAATTACCGTACTCTAAAATTGAATTTCTTATGGATTAAATATAGCAGAAGACAAGGAACCAACTTCTTAGTTTTATTCAATAATTTCTTCTTCTCGTCTTTCCATTTGGATCAATAACATTTGAACATTTTAAAGGATAAATGATGACAAATAATTTTTATTGATGTAACATAACAGAAGACTTGATCATGAAAGCACCTCATATCAAGATGGATATCCTTTTTCCAATGCTTATATCATCAAAGCAAGTATAAAGGAAATTCCTAATTTTATTCCTTAAATCTGAGAACTGAGAACCCTATGGTTTTATACCAATAAGAAAACTGAAAATACAACACATGGAAACAAATGTAACTCTCAAACATTAAATATCAAGGTTCAATATGACCAAAGATATAGAAATGAAACAATGAGCTGAGCTGATGGAAAAGAAGAGCTTAAAAGAAGGTAAGAAAGATGTAAAGCCATGGGAAAATTAGTTTATTCAATCTTCATACTTATCAAGAATTAACTAATGCTATGTTTGGTAGGAGTATTATTTCATCCTCATGTTTTAAGTATATGAGACAACAATAACTAATTTCACTTTTGTCATATTTAGCCATTCATATGACTTAGTTTGAACAAAGAGAAGGAAAAAACTCCCTTATTTTGATGCGTTATTTTTGCAGATTATTATCCTATACACAGGCGGTTTCCACGAGCGCCTTGGTTTTAGGGTTTAGGGGCTTAGTTTAGGGTGTAGAGTTTAGGGGTTTAGGCATAGGGATTTAGAACTTAGGGGTAGTGGTTAGAAGTTAGGGTTTAGAGGTTAGAGTTTAGTTTTTAGGGTAATATGGTAAATATTTAGGTTTTAATCTATAAATCCTAAATTATAAGACTAAACTATAAATTTCAACCACTACCCCTAAATTAAAAATCCATACACCTAAACCCCTAAAAATACACCCTAAACTAAGTCCCTAAACCCTAAAACTAAGGCGCTTGTGGAAACTTTTTAGTTTCCACCGCCTGTGTATCAAATAATTACTCTATTTTTGCTAGTTTTTACTCATCCTTCTTATTTCAAGTTTAAATTTGTACTAGTTCTTCTTTATGTTATGACAAACTAATACTTATGTAATAATTAAGTTTTTCCTTATGTTAATACGTATGTAACCAAATGAGGCATAAACATCTATTGAGTTGGGTCTACCACTACAGTTACTAGCAATCTAATGCTATGTTTGGTAGGAGTTATTCTTTTCCTCATGTTTGAGTACATCTCTTAACAATAAACTAACTTCATTTGGAAATTGTTAACCACTAACAACATATTGCTTATTTTGAAGAGGTATTATATTTTACTTGAGTTTTACTTATCTTTCTAATTTCAAGTTTAGATTTCTACTAATCCTTCCTTATATTATGACAAATTATATTAAACTCATGTAATATAATTAAGTTTTTTCTTGTGTTAATACTTAAGTAACCAAATGTAGCAAAAATGCGTATGAGTCACAATGCTTTACAATTCTGCAATGCCTAATCAAACCAAGGTCGAATGCAGCAGTTTACAAACAAAATTGTTGGGGAAAAGTAGCCACAACAGTGGTCAAAGAATTTACCTGCTGCTCTGTATCTGTATGGATATGTCCTCAAGGGATCTAATTGTGTAGCCATAGCAAGATCACTCTTCGCCATGTCCCGGTCAGAATACTCTGAACGCTTCTCATAAGCTGAAGCATTGTTGCGTGCCTTCTCTATCAGCTTAGTCATCTCATCATATGCAGCTTTACGCTGATTTTTTAGATGAAAAACACGTGCTAGACCCTGATGTGCCCGTGTATGCTTAATGTTCAGTGCATTCATGTAACAATCAGCAGCAAGATCTAGCTTTTCACAGTCTACATACACACTACCTAAATTATTCAGTGCCTGCAGAAACGTGGAATCAATCAGAACACAAAACCAATTCTTTGTACTAATATAGTTAGGATTTTCTTTCTCAGAATTATATAGCTAGAGTTAAATTGCTCCAAAATACTCACTTGCCCTTTCCGAAGTCCATCTGAAGGGCATCTTAGAGCATCCAGAAGAAGTTGGATAACATATGCCGAGGACTCTTGATCAAGACTAGTATCAGCTAAAGCATATGCTTTGAGGAAGAAAGCTTCAAATGACCTCTGGCTGGAAATTGACTCCTCTGCTTTAGCTAGTGCTTCTTCACAGTGGCCGGTGTCATACAATATCCATCCTTCATAGACAAGCCTTTCGTGTTCTGAAGTAGAATGGTTTCTAGCTAACCGTAGACTACGCATTGCAGCCTTTTGACAATTTAACCTACAGCATCCAGTAGATTTTGTTTTGAGACCAAGAACCATTATGAATGGAATTCAAACATTTACCATAAAATATTTTGAGACCAAGAACCATTATGAATAGAACGGAATGGAGGATGTTTTACTTTACATCTCCTAATAGTGGTAACTAGGCTGAACACAGCGATGAATCAAATTTTCATAATACCATATGGTATCACCTTGACGGGAAACAGACTGGCATTTTCTCAACTCTCGACAGTAAACTTATCATAATGTCAAGTAGATTTCATTTTAACTTGTCTGCAGTTAACACGTAATACAGAATCCACCCTGCCTATAAATGGGCATATACCTATATCTCAAAATAATACAGAAGAAAACATAGCTTGGCTTATCATATGTTCATAGTGTTAATCTTGGATCTAAGTTTGAAAAGGAAAATGAACAGTCATTTATACAAGGGCATAAAATAGTTGATCTTCACTAAAAACAAATTTTGATCTATTAGAACGAATCTATAAAGAACTTTTCATTCAACAGAAACGGCGAAAGGACATTTTACTAGACCAGTGAAAAAGTTTGTCATGTTACCTTAAAAGTAGGAGAGACTGCCTGAACCATAGAAGGCTCTTTCCAGGGTCATTTGCCAACATATGGTGTACAACAGCTAGGGAACCAAGATCATCGACAGAAGACCAGCGGTCATACAATTGCATCCAGCAATCAGCCTGACTCCATTGTTGAACAAAAGGACGCAGAAGCTCAACCAAGTGGTCACCATGCATTTTCCCATAAAACATCATGTAATTTGGTTCCAGAGTCAAAAGAGCCCGAACATCTCTAAGTGCTCTTTCATAGTCCTCCATGGCAATTGAAATCCAGGCACGTAACTCAAGGCAGTCAGGGGATACCTTGAAACTGATTATTTTACTGATTTCTGAGATGGCAGCTCCAATCTTGTTGTTCTCCAACAATGAAACAGCTCGATACTTGTACGGAAAAGAAAGTGTTGGATCCAATTCAGTAGCCATCTCTAGATCCGACATCTTCTCTTTCCCATCACAATACAGAGAACGTTCTTGATGCATCCACCCAACTGGCTTATATTCTGAGATGAGTGAGTTAATAATCTTGTAAGCTGAATACTTGTGGCCCCGCTTGAACTTGGCTCTTGCAACACCCACTTTTGAATATGTATGACCAGATTCACAAGCTGTCTCAAACCAACTTTGAGCATCTTTGTACTCTTTTCTCTCAAACATCACAACACCTAACTGGTGATATGCAAGTTGTTTCTGCCAACTTTCCGTCGAGCACTCTGCCAACCTCTCTAGAAGCATCACAGTAGTGTTAGCTTTCACATCTTCCTCCATTGCAATTTGACTCAAGAAGAAATATAACAAAAAGGAAGCATGCCCAACTCGAGCCAATCTTTCCTTTGCATCCGGACCACAAAAATATTTCATCACATGAGGACTGTGCATTGAATTTGGGAGCTCTCTTAAAAAGACCTGCAAGCAAGCTGCCACAAGAATATATGCATTTTCCTCCAGTCCATACTCAATTAACAACAGTGCATCATCCATATCATTTACCAAAGATGCTAAATAAGAATCGCAAGCAGACTTCAAATTGTCGCAACAAAACCTATTTGACAAAGAAAGAAGCTCCAAAATAATCTGTGGACGAAAAGAATCTAGTCTTCTGGCCCTGCTAAATAATTCAGCAGCTTTCATACACTCTACTGAAATACCGTTCAGGGTAAAATTTATCTTCTCTCTTTTAGACTCCTTGAAACCTCCATACAACATTGTCCTAAACGGTATTGATAACGACGCAATACTGGATCGTATACACCTAATCTCGTCATCTCCAATAAAAAATGACATATCCCCATATTCATCAGAAGTGGAGCATTCCTCATCCTCAAATGAAAAGTCATCCTTACTTTCCCCTCGAGGAGTCTTAGAACAATTACAAGGATCGTAAATAAATTCCGGGTTATAACCAGCTATCAAGGTAGCCTTAGGGCACTCGATGTTCCTTCCACAACAATTCATTGAAATTGTGCCAACAAGCTCATCCTCCCTCCTTTCATACCTCAACCAAGCTGCTAACACAATCTTGGAATGCACATCAACAGCATGCTGCCTGGCGGCTCGAAGAGTCCTCCGTAACAGTTTTGGATCAGCTAAGCCCTTAAAAATTGCACATTGCTCAAGAAACATGCCGGATTTCTCAAATTGAGGACATCTCTCAATCCTACGGTACACATCAGCAAGAGTTTCTATAAAATCAACGAACTTTAGGCATGGTTCGATCTGGGGCTCGAGGAGATGGGAGACAGGGAGGCCATAAGGAAGCAGGGTATCATTTACAGAAGCAAGGGTCACGTTAGAAGCTTGGTAATTGTGAATAGATTTAGGTCGAAGGGAATTAACACTAAGATGGTCCTGAAGCTGGTGGAAGAGCTTTTCACTGACATCACCACCACCGGTGCTGTTAAGAGCATAAACTTGAGTGCCTTTACATCTATCTAAAACCTTTAAACTACGCATTGTGGAGAATTTGTTCCGATGCATCTTTGTCAATATCAAAGGGAAGAATTTCTCCAATGGTACAATTTTTTTTTAAAAACAACAACAAGGCTTCAGGCCACCCAAAACGAAAATTAAAGATCTAAAAATGGGTGTTGAAAAAACTAATAAAAAGAAGGATAAAACAAATTCACCTGCAAAACGCCACAACTTAGAATACAAATGCTGGCAACACGATGATAACGCAGGCTCAATTGGGTATTAGCAAAGAAAGGGGTTTTTCCCCTGGGATTTCTGCTGTTTCCTTTTCTTTTTCTTTACTTTTTTACGATAAAATAGAGAGAAAGTCGAAATAAAAAAACATAAAAATGAAAATAGAGATTCAAGGGAGGAAACAGTGAACAAGAAAGCGGCCAATCAAGCGGAAGTTGTTTGAGAACGGCCACTCCCTCCCTCGCTGGCTACCTGTTTTTCTTTTCCTGTCTTTCGATATGCTATATTTGATAATTCAGTTGTGTTCTGTTTCCCCAAATTTGATGGGATTGGTGGAGTTGAATTGTATTTTGTTGTTGTTGTTTCCCTGTTTGTTTATGGGCAAAAAGTTAAAAGTTAAAACCATGTCCGAAACAGAAACAGGGATTAATGTAGGTTACTAATCATGTGTGTGCTGTCTGAATCCGAAGAGGATAACAGCTAAAGTTGCGCCCTACCTGTCTTTCACGCCATCTTATTCTTACCTTCATTATTCATCATTATTATTAACTTCTATTTTTTTATTATTTGCTCCTCAGGGCTCAGGCTCAGGCTCAGGCTCAACTCCGCATCTCTCGCAAATAGCATTCCATCTCATCCCCAAATTCTCCCACTACTCTTCTCAAACGCGTGGGTTGTTTTTTAACTATAATATTTAGGATTGCGACTAACACTACTAACGTTGAACATCGTTAAATACTATTAAATTAATTAATAAAGATTAAAAATTTCAATGACTTAACATACAATTAATAATTATTTTAAAAAATTCAATTAAATAATTTTCTATATATTAATTTTTGAATTTTTTTAATAAGGGTAAACTACATATTTAGTACCTCACCTATTTTCGTATTTCTATTTAGTTATTCAAACTATTTGTTTTTTTTAGAAAAATAGTCCCTAACGTTACGTATTGTTTCTATTTTGGTACGTTGGTATCCTTCTTCTTAAAAAGCGAAAACAATGATGTTGCTTGGTCAAATAACAATTTTAGTCCCTAAAATTTATAAAATCTATGAAATTAGTCAAAATATTATCAATTTAAACATCATTTTAAATTAGGTTGTATTTTGTCCAAGTGGGATTTGTTTCTTTGCTGGGATTTATGGAAATTTAATTCTATTGTTATTTGTTTATAATGTTGTGATCAATGTACTTTCTAACATCATTTTTTCTTACCCTTTGTTCTTTCTCTTATATTATAATGGTTGGTACGTGGTGTAACTTTGTTGTAGCATCTCTCTTTGCAGTACTATGGCCAAGACGCCTGAACGATATCAGCGTTGCTGCATTGCTCCTCAAGACAGCAGCTTCGAGCGCGAAACACAGTTTCTTTAATTGACGGTCAGACTCCTCCATCAAACTTCCACTTCTTGGTAAGCATTGAAGTTAAAGCAAGTATCCAAGATCGTGAAAGCTGGTGCTGTCGGGAAGCCTGAAAATTGTTTCTAAAACTCTACCTTTAAGGCCTTGTGATAACGGTCCCAAAGTCTATAAGCTTGTGAATTACATGAGTGTACGGTAGGAAGGAGAGGCTGAAGGGTTGAAAATAGATTCTTTTTGGTCATAACATGATTTGCAAGGCTGGCATTGAACCCAAGTCAAATCATTTTGTAGAGCGTTTAGGTGTTCTCTAAATATGAGCACAAGTGCACACTCTTGTCAAGTTATAGAATAAAAGATGAATAAAATTTGTCTGCCCCTTTTCAGTGTCCCTACATATGCCCCAACACTAAAAAACACTACAAAATTAAATTCTAAGCCATAACCCTAAATCATAAATCCTAAACCCTACACCCTATACCCTAAAAAATACACTCTGCCCTAAATTCTCTAAACCCTAACCACAACCCCTAACCTAAAACCCTAAACCCTAAAGTTAATTTTGAGCATTGAGGCATATGTAGGGGCACCGAAAAGGGGTAGAGGATTTTCATCCAATAAAAGATATCATCTCCCACAGAGATTGGACAACTTATTTGATTTGCAATTCCTGCACAAGGGAAATTAAATGCACAAGTAAATTTTAGTTTATAAAAAGTAAATAAACACAAATAATTGATAGAAGAGATCAGGGTGATAGAATGGGTTAGGTTATGCTGCTTAGTAGTGTGAAACTGCGTTGAATAAGTTAAGTTGCTTTGCGTTTCCAAACTTTACTACCTCGGCGGAGGATGGCAGATTGGCTGCTTTGACGCTTTCGCTGCCTCGGCATTGAAACGGACGATTGGCTCGGCGGAAAACCCGGCAGACCTTCATGGCTCGGCAGAACGCTTCGATAATGATCCCGCTTATGTCTAAGTCGGAATGTTGTTGTTACCCACTGCAGATAATACCCGTCTCGGTGTGAATCTTGCAAAGACAGCAACCATGGTTCGTCCTCTTTTAGCCACTTTAAACTCGCACCTATGTCTAGGCCGAATTGATCAACACCTAATTAGGATGAGGATCGTACTTATCCCTTTCGTGAGTTCGACTCTCTCGATACCGAACAAATAGATAGTTAACAACTAATCTTTCGAACTTAATTGGAATAAGCAAACCTTGAAGTTTTATTGCAAATACAAACTTAATTCCTAAATAATCGTTCTCACACTAGTTTACAACATAACCCAAACCCAAGAGAAAATTTAGAACATAATGGCGGCAAGAAAACCTAGACTATGCCCAAAAGAAAAACCTAAGATGTCTACAATTACAAAATATGTCGAGTATATATAAGCATTAGCTAGGCCAAGTCTTCCTTGAATTATAAGTCTTCAAAGTGGCTTTTGCTTTAAATGCAACCTTTAATTCTGACTTCTTTGAGTTGAATGTGGACTCCTTCTTGTTGCCTTGCACCGCAATTCATCTTGATCTCCTCCTTCGGCGGATCTATTCGCTGCTTCAGGTGTCAGAAAATTGAGTGGATGGCATCGTTGGACTCAAGATTTTCTGCTCTATAGATCGCACTCCAATTCTCCAATTCCTCGGCTTGCTGCCCTAGGTGGTAAGTATGGCGACGGAAGGTTCTCGGTAGCACTTCTCTCTGTCTGGAACTGCATCAGTACAGCTCCCTAGTCTGCTGCCTCTGCATCCTCTCCTCTGGTCTGTCCTCATCCTAACAACTTCTAGCCCTAAAATACAAACTAAACTAAAACAACATCTTTTCTTTACCAAATAAAAGATAATCAATAAAAGCATGGCAAGGTAAAGGATACTGTAAATATGCAATGCATGAACCTAAATATGCCTAAAAATGTACTTAAGAACAACAATAATATGAGATGGAATGCATATAAAATATAGGACTAATGAGCACTTTACACACCCCCAAACTCGAACTATTTCTTGTCCTCAAGCAATGCAAACCTAAACATACTTGTTCTTTGAACTAATCAGAAAGAAGAACATATTTTAAACTTGATTTAGCACCTCAAGGCCGTGGCACCTATTATTAAATTAGTGAAAGGAGAAGAGCATAAATTACCTCAGAATTAAACTATAATGCCAGTGCAGTGTGTGTAGAAACTGTGTACAGACTGAATCTGAAGAATATTCCAAGTAAACAAAGATGTTGTCATGGTATATAAGGTTGTTGCCGAGGCAGCACAATTAAGCACATTTATTTAATCATGACAGTAAGGGCTTCAGCTCATCACAACTACTCTTTAGGTCTGAAATTAAGATAGGAGCATACTACAAAAGCCCGAACCCTTTGAGCAGAGTCATCCCGTGAAGACTTTCATTCACTCATGCTAATTTGTCCATCACTTCAAGGATTTTTCAGATTCATGGACTTTGATAGTAGCAGAGTGTCCTTGCACATGATTCTTCCTAGAGCCGGTTTCGGGAACCTCTAGGGAAAGACATCATAAATATTTTTTTCCCTTTCCTGTCGTGGCAATGCTTTTGTTTTTCTGTTTCTGTTTTCTGCCTCAGCGGCTACCTGCAACTAGTGTTAGAATTTTACAAATAATTCAAGCAGACAATGTTTACCAGAAATTCTAACAAATTCAGCAAGTAACAAAAGTGTTTTTAATTCTTGGCAATAATAGAAACATTCTAAGTTTACTTCATGCTTTCCCCAAAATGAAGTTCTTTTTAATTGGTGCGAAAAATCTAAAGTCGGCTATCATATCATAGGCACAAGTTTTAACAAAATTTTTCTTTCCTGATTAATAATAAGGCAAGTACAATGCAATCTATATGCTACTATGATGCCTAAACAAAACCAAGAGAGCTACCCCCCAAACTCGAGACGGGCATTGCCCTCAATGCACAAAATAAATTACAAGAGAAAAATAAAAACAGAAAAAGAAATACAATGAAGATAATTAAAACATAAAAATAAGTAATAAAATAAAGAAAAGAAAAGAAACAACTCTAGAAGTTGGCGAAGGGCTGAGAAGAAGTTGGGGTCTTTGCGGCAGAGGAAGAGGATAAAGACTAGATGACAAGGCGGTGGCTGGAAGGTGTCCGAGCGGTAGATTTGGCGGGTGATATTTTTGCTGTCCGCGGCGGCTGGACTCTCTTAGGAGTGGGGCGACAAGCTTCACTTTGTTCTAGCTCAGATTCTAACTCCTCTTCTTCTGACTCGGCGGGGATGATGTGCCGCTTTCTTTTCCTGGTTGCCTCATCCATTGGTTCTTCCGGAGGGTCCTCTGTTACCATGGGTGCCGTTGCTGCTGCCATCTGCCTCTCAACCTCGTTGGACTGGGAGGTGTCTGCCACTATTTCCTCTGTGTAGGCTGGAGAGAAATGTTGTTGATACCTCTCGGAAGTGTCGACCATCATGCTGGAAGCGGAGGTGGCGGAGTAGAATGGATAGTGCGTCGGAGATGGCATCTGGCGGCAGAAGGCGACGTGGAGGGCAGCTGCTTCTGATGGTGTTGTCTCTCTGGGAGGGGCCGTCATTGGGTTATTTCTGAAGAAGATAAGCCACAAAGGCCTCTTGGACCTCCCCCACATATTTCATAAACGTCAATTGTTGTCGCTCTATCTGTTTGTTGCTTTCTAGAAAAGTGTGGAGCAGGGCAATGACGTCTGGATTCAGGGCAGCCTCAGTACCACCTGGGGTTGCCAGTGTAGCTGGCTGGGCGGCGGAGGGCTGCGATGGTGTGATCTGCTCCGTTTCTGGTGCTTGCATCATCTGCAGGTAGACCTTTCTAGTCTAACCCTCTTTGACGGATGTCATCTCATCGTTTGGATCTGATAGGACGTTGAAATTGGCACACAAGCCCGTGATGAGAGATGGGAAGTAAACCCGGTCCTTTGATTTTCGGAAGCAATTGTGGATCTCCTTGTAGATTATTTCCTTAACATTTATCGGTATATTCATCATTATTGAGTGAATGAGAGCGAGACGCAGTCGGTCCACTGTGGAGTTATGAGAGGTGGGCAACAGACGCCTTTTGACGAATGTGTTCCATAACATCACCTCTGGAAGCAGTCGGCGGTGTTGCACGGAGCTGCCATGTTTTCCTGCCAACCACGACGTGTTAGGTTCGCATAGCCGGGCCTTGATTTTTTCATAGTCGGCAGCCGTCATTGATTGCATCCATTCTTCGTGAGGGTTGTCATCCATCTTTAGCCCGTAGAAGCTGTTTATCACTGCCGTGTTGAGCTTGACGGGTTCCCCTCGGACAAATACAAATGGCAACTCAGGGCAGGGGTGATGGGCATAAAATTCCCAGACAAGCGTGATGTTTGCCATCTCCAGTTGTTTTGCAAATATCTCCTAGCTCTTGATGTGGATCATTTCGAGGAGGGCGGGCTCAAGACCGAGATTAACTGTATGCTGTGAATAATGGAACCCTTGTTCCTCCCATATGGCTTGTTTTGTGAACTGGGTTATGTACCTCTTTGCATCATCATTGGAGAAGAAACGTTGGAATGTGGATTTGGATTGTGATGTTGATGCCGTGTGTGAGACGGTTTTTTGTAATCTGAAACTAAAAGAAGATAATGAGAAAGAGAGCAGTGGATTCAAGAATAGGTTAACAGGGAGATGAAAGTAAAGTAAATGAATGGGAGAAGTGGGGTTTATATAGATGGTGCCGAGAGATGTTGTGGCGGCATTAAATTCCCAACAGGCAAATTGCTTCGCGGACGTTACGAGTTTTCTACCAGTTACTTTTGTAGCCGTTGGCAGCTAGCCATTACGCTATTTTTGCGCTGGGCCACCCTCAGCTGTCTTGGCGGGTTGGTGGGCGGGCTCCTTGTTGGGCCTTCTTCTTGGTCCGGCTCTTTTATTCCTAAAACCTGAGAATAAAAATAATAAACTAAATAAAGAAATACTTGAAATAAAAATATTTAGATCTGAAAAATAAATTGTAATAAATTAAAATCTAATCCTAAAAATTAAAGATAAGAACATTAAATAAAATAAATTCTAATCCTAAAACATAAAAATAAAAGAAAATAAAATAGTTAAACTAAGTTATGTTGGGAGTGCATTGGGGTGCAACTCCCAGACATAACCACTCCATGAGGTGATTTTTCGCTATTCTCCCTCCTGAGGGGTCCTCTTGTTCCTTGGGGTCCTTCATTCTGCCCTGCTGTCTGCTTGGGCGGCTTGTTGTCGTTCCCAGTTTCAGTGCTGGTTTGGGAAGCCTAAGCATCTGGGCATCCTTCTTTTTCCATTATTGAGGGCTGTAAAACATTTAGTTTTATGCTTTGGTTATCCGCCCTCATGATCAGCTCCTCATGCTCTACATCAATTAGCTTTCTGCTCGTGGCCAGAAACGGTCGCCCAAGTATGATGGGGGCGTTCTCGTCGGCCTCACAATCTAGGATGAGGAAGTCTGCTGGGAAAATAAAATTGTCCACGTGAACCAAGATGTCTTCGACTTTGCCCTCTGGTTGTACAAATGAATGGTCTGTTAGTTTTAGCATGATGAAGGTGGGTTTGGCTTGCCCAATACCTAACTTGTCGAAGACAGCCTTTGGCATCAAGTTAATGCTGGCTCCCAAATCGCACAGGGATCTCATGGCGTGGTTGTTGCCGATTCTACATGGAATAACGAAGCTGCCCGAATCTGTTCTTTTGGCCGGTAGCTTATTGTGCAGCATAGACATGCACTCCTCTGTCAAAGGTACGGTTTCGAACTCCCCTATTCTTTTCCTCTTGGGAATCATGTCCTACAGATATTTCGTGTAATTGGGTATGTTCTGGATGGCTTCCATGAGAGGGATGTTAATGTGCACCTATTTTAGAATATCTAGAAATTTTCGGAACTGGTGCTCTTATTTTTGTTGCTTTAGTCTTTGGGGGAAAGGCGGCGGCAGACGGCTATCCTGAATGCGTTTCTTGCATGGAAATCTAATCTGTGGCGACTCAGGATCATTCTCTTTAGGGCTGCTGTCAGTCTCATCTGTCGGGGTGGCTGGTTTTGATGCTGTCGCGGCAGGCTGTTCTATTTGCTAGTCCATTGGCTATTCAGTTCTGGGCTCGTCCAGTTGTTACCCACTTCTGGTCGATATGGCTTTACACTATTAATAGGTGTTCTCTAAATATTAGCGCAAGTGCACACTCTTGTCAAGTTATAGTATAAAAGATATCGTCTCCCACAAGGATTGGACAACTTATTCGATTTGCAATTCCTGCACGAGGAAAATTAAATGCACAAGTAAATTTTAGTTTATAAAAAGTAAATAAACACAAGTAATAGATAGAAGAGATCAGGGTGATAGAATGGGTTAGGTTATGCTGCTTAGTAGTGTGAAACTACGTTGAATAGGTTAAGTTGCTTTGCGCTGCCAAACTTTGCTCCCTTGGCGGAGGATGGCAAATTAGCTGCTTCGACGCTTTTGCTGCCTAGGAAGTTGAACTGATGGATGGCTCGGCGGTAAACCTGACATACCTTCAAGGCTCGGTAGAACGCTTCGATAATGATCTCGTTTATGTCTAAGTCAGAATGTTGTTGTTACCCACTACAGATGATACATGTCACGACGTGAATCTTGCAAAGACATCAACCTTGGTTCGTCCTCTTTTAGCCGCCTTAAGCTCGCACCTATGTCTAGGCCGAATTGATCAACACTTGATTAGGATGAGGATCGTACTTATCCCTTTCGTGAGTTTGACTCTCTCGATACCGAACAAATAGATAGTTAACAACTAATCTTTCGAACTTAATTGAAAACTATGAAGAGCATGGAATAAGCAAACGTTGAAGTTTTATTGCAAATACAAACTTAATTCTTAAACAATCATTCTCACACTAGTTTACAACATAACTCAAACCCAAGAGAAAATTTAGAACATAATGGCGACAAGAAAACCTAGACTATGCCCAAAGGAAAACCTAAGATGTCTACAATTACAAAATATGTCAAGTATATATAGGCATTAGCTAGGCCAAGTCCTCATTGGAGTTGAAGTCTTCAAAGTAGCTTTTGCATCAAAAGCAACCTTTAATTCTGATTTCTTTGAGTTGAATGTGGACTCCTTCTCGTTGCCTTGCACCGTAAGTCATCTTGATCTCCTCCTTCGGCGGCTCTGTCCGCTGCCCAAGTGTCAGAAAATTGAGTGGATGGCATTGTTGGACTCAGGATTTTCTGCTCAATAGATCACACTCCAATTCTCCAATTCCTCGGCTTGTTGCCCTGGGCGGCGGCAGGTTCTCGGCAACACTTCTCTCTGTTTGGAACTGCATCAATACAGCTCCTTGGTCTGCTGCCTCTGCATCCTCTCCTCTGGTCTGTCCTCCTCCTAACAACTTCTAGCCCTAAAATACAAACTAAACTAAAACAACATCTTTTCCTTACCAAATAAAAGATAATCAATAAAAGCATGGCAAAGTAAAGAATATTGTAAATATGCAATGCATGAACCTAAATATGCCTAAAATGTACTTAAGAACAACAATAATATGAGATGAAATGCATATAAAATATAGGACTAATGAGAACTATACACACCCCAAACTCGAACTATTGCTTGTCCTCAAGCAATGCAAACCTAAACATACTTGCCCTTTGAACTAATCAGAAAGAAGAACTTGTTTTAAACTTGATTTAGCACCTCAAGGTCGTGACATCTATTATTAAATTAGTGAAAGGAGAAGAGCATAAATTACCTCATAATTAAACTATAATGCCAGTGTAGTGTGTGCAGAAACTAGAGGTGGGCAAAAATACCCGACCCGGTTGACCCGACCCGACGTCCCGAACTTAAAAATACCGTGTAATTCTTTAAAAAAAAATTACCCGACCCGTGACCCGGGCCGATATTTTTAAGTTATCGGGTAGCCGACCCGACCCGATAGTATTTAATATATATTTTTTATATTTTCAATTATATTTTTATTTTAAGTTTCTTAATATTTTTACTCTAAAACTAAATTTAAATCCCTAAATTCTTTTTATGTTTGTATTATATACTTTTAAGTTTAAAATTTTTTAAAAATATTTTTGTGTTTAATATGTAATTTTTTAAAAAATTTAGAATTAAAAAATAATAAAGGCGGGTACCCGAAACACTCGGGTACCCGGATGAGATTGGTCGAGACACGAGCCGAAGATTGAGGTACCCGGATGAACCAGGTACCCGAAAAACCAGGTACCAGAAACTCGGGTACCAAACAATTCCCACCCCTTCAGAAACTGTGTACAAGCTGAATTCGAAGACTTGTAGAGCGTTTAGGTGTTCTCTAAATATGAGCGCAAGTGCACATTGTAACACCCCAATTTTGGGCTTAGAAGTTTTGGGTTTGAGCCGGACCGGTCGGATTTTCGGTTAGAATATAAAAGGTGGTTTTATGGAAAGCCTAGTTCAGGATGCATTAAAAATATGGAAAAATATCTAAAAATCCTCTTTTAATGTATATAAGAGGATGGTGAAATCAATTTTACAAAATGAGGTTTGGAAATATGACATTTTGAGTTAGTGACTAAAATGTAATTTTTGAAAAGTTTGTGACTATTTTAAAAGGATTGAAACTTTGAATCTTTAAGGAGCTAATTTACCCAAGGGAGGATTTCTCCAGATTTTTCTTGATTTTTAAAGACTCATTTAAGGTTTAATTAATGAAAAGAAAAGAGGGAAAAAGATATTTTTAGTTTCATAACTAACTTTTACCAAAATTTTCCCATTTCATTTTCTCTCAAATTTCCCTCAGCCAAACACATTTCCACAGCAACTTTTCCTTTGATTTTCACACCTAAAGTTGAGATTTCAATTCCTAAATGATTCCTAATCATTTCTACATCAAATCCTCATCATTTGCTTAATGAATTTTCAAGGATTTTGGCTCTAAACAAGGAGAAATCCACATTTAGAGGTATGAACGTCCTTCTCCTCTAAATACTCAGTTCTTTACTGAAATTCCCAAGTTCTCAATCCTTACATTAAGTTTTATTAAAGGTTTTAATGTTGTGATCTTGATTTTGGCTTAAAATGCAAGATTTGGATTTAATTTTGAAGAAATTCGTATTGGATGATTGAGCTCTGTTTTGAGCTGTCTTTTTGATGTATTTTGGATGTCTAAATGAGGTGTAATTGAGGTTTGATCAATGCAATCCCGAATAGGTTGATTTTCCTAAGTTTTTACTTGTGAAAATGGTGGTTTTTGGGGTGATCTTGGTGTTTTGTTAATGCTTGAGGTATAAGGACGAGTTTGAGTTTATTTTGGATGTTAATTGATGTCTAAAAATGGTTAGAAGTGATGGATCTTGGCTGGGTTAAGTTTTGGAAGTGTTTGGATGTGATTTCGGTTGTGTTTGGTAGCTGAAATGTTGGGTTTATGAAGAGCAGCGAGTTCAGGTGTGTTGCTGGTGTTTTGAATGCATAATGATGCATTAATTCTCTGTTGTTATGTGCTTGAAATAGAGGAGAATGATCCGTGAGCAATAGAGGTGGCGTTGATGGTTTCGGATGCTTGGAAGGCTTGTTGGCTAGCCTAGTTTTGTGTATCGGTGAGTGAAGTTGGGGTTTTCAGCTTTAAAACCAATTTTGAAGGTTTTGGGAGTTTAGTTCAAGTCTAAGCAACTTAGCTAAGCTCAAGAGTAAGTGAATGAAATTTCTCTCTTGGTTTGTGATATGAATTGGTTTTTAAAGTACTTGTGATTGTTGGATGCAATGCATGTGATTTGCATGTTTAAATTCTGTTTTGAAAGCATATTTTAGCATGGTTTAATGCTGGTTTTGAAAGTCATGTGTGAAGGATGCTCAAGGTAAGAGATCCTTGGTTTTGTACATTGGAATTGCGGAATTGATGCATAGTGTTGCATGTTGTTTAATGGCTTTGTTTAATGCTTCAAAACAGTGAAGTGATGATGGTAATTGGTGGTTTTGGCATTTTGGTTATGCTTGTAAAAACAATGGATTAATGTGGTAAAATGGTTATATTGGCAAGTGATGTAAGTGGTTCTTGGTTACTTTAATCAGATATAGTTAGCCGGCTATAGGATTGGGTGCACCGTGAATTGAGTCGCCTTGGATGTCGAGGGGGTTGTAATTGTACCGTAAACTCCATCCAAGAATCCTAGCGATTGAGGAAATTGGTGTCACCACGATGGAGGATGGCTCCCGTGGGTGGGCTTGGTTAAGTGCCACCACGATGGAGGATGGCTCTCGTGGGTGAACCTTGTTAAAAGTCACCACGATGGAGGGTGGCTCTCGTGGGTGGACTTTGTTAAGCGTCACAACGGTGGAGGGCTGCTCCCGTGTGTGAGCTTGGTTAAGGTGATTACAATGGTTGTGGTAGCTTCCATGTGTAAGCCTTGTGATGTGTCCCGGCTCTCGCTAGTGTATTATACAACTTCCGATGAGTGATGTTGAGGGGTTGTGATTGTACCGTTAAACTCCATCACGGGTGTTGAGGGGTTGTGATTGTACCGGTAAACTCCACCTTGTGTTGTTCGGAAGTGTGTATGGAGCGTGTGGGACAACGCTTGTAATCCGTGTATCCGATTGTGTCTTGTGTTATGATGGTTTGTGAATTATCACTTGGAAGCCAATATAATGTTCTTGAATGTAATGAAGCATGAGATGCTTGAAATGATGCAAGGATGCATGGAAAGTGTGTAATGTACCAAGAATGCATGTATTACTTGTTAGCTTGAACAAGTGTTTATCTTCTATTGAGAATGGTGCATATGTGCATGGAATTTCTTTAGTGCATTGAAGTCTTGTGAAGGCTTGTTTTAAAATGCATGTAATGCAAACGTTGTTTTTGTGGTTCATATGTTGCATTTGTGTAATGCATGAGATAGATTGAAGGAGTAAGTGGTTTTCAAAGGTTTCTTGCATTGAGATGATTTTCGAATATGAGAAAAGTATAATGTGAAGTGGAAGTGTTTTCCAAGGAACTTGTATTTAACTTTGCATATGATGTTCATGCATGGAAAGGTTAAATTGATGGTTTTGCAAGGATGTGCTTTGAAGTGAGTTACTTAGATTTTCTAAGCTAAGGGTTGGTTTCCATGTTTGAGCAATGCATGATTTAAAGCATGTTGTTTAAAAAGGGGGTTTTCAAACACTGCTTTGGTTTATCGGAATGTGTTTACTTTTAAAAGAGGTTTTATGACTCGCTGCATTGATGGTGTTTTGGTTTTGAGCATTCCTCACTAAGCATTATGTGCTTACGCTCCTTTTTGTCCATCAATGCAGATATTTGAAGTTGGGACAGCAAGAAGCAAGGGATTCAAGGAGAGCTCCACTTGAGATTTATGTCTCGGTTAATAGCTATAGATAATAAAGGCAATGGGGGGAGAGTCTTTTATGTTGATGTTTAATGAGATTGTGTATGTTGGACAAGTTTGGTTTATGATTTGAACTATGTGGTTTAACGCTTGCAACATTTGAATCTTCTTATTCATAAGTCGTTATGCTATGCTTCTTGTTTTAAAAGCATGATTAAGTGTTGGATGTGTTGAAAGAGTTGGTGCATCTAGGGGTGGTTTTGTATCTAGATTTTAATGCAAGTTGGTGGTTATGATGCTTGACATGTTGTTGCTTTGTTGAGGATTGATTTGGAGCATGTTCGATGGGGTTTAAATGTGTTAAAACAGGCCTATCTGCTGTTTCTAGGCAGGGTGTTTCGAAACACCCTTGCCTGTTTCGAAACAGGTGCTTGAATTGGCCTGGGTGTTTCGAAACGGGTAGAGGTGTTTCGAAACACTTTGGCTACTGCCAAGCCCCGTTTCTGAACGGGCTAACCCCGTTTCGAAACACTTGACCGTTGGGCACAGATTTGAATGGTTTTGAGGTTTGCAAGCTTTACGTTTTAGTCCTGATTTTTGTATGTGCAATTGATTGAGTTTGAGATGTCCGTTTGAGATGAAATTTGGCAGAGAGGCATGAAACATGACTAATTTCATAATGGTAACTTAAAAATTGGTAAAGTCCTCTTAATTTCCAGAATTTACAAAATGGTCCCTAAATTCGTATGTTGTGCATTTGGGTCCCTTATTGTTTTCTGATTGCTGTGATTTTTGAGTATGCTTATCTCAAGAGTATGCCTAGGTTTAATGTGCATCTAGACAAGTTTTAAAAAGAAAAAAATGGGTCGTTAATCAAGGTTGACTTTCGGGTTGACTTTGGTTTTCCTCGTGTAATCTTCGTAGTTCGGGTCAACCGTCAAGGCCGGGCTTAGGGGGTTACACAAACTCTTGTCAAATTATAGTATAAAAGATATCGTCTCCCATAGGGATTGGACAACTTATTCAATTTGCATTTCCTGCACAAGGGAAATTAAATGCACAAGTAAATTTTAGTTTATAAAAAGTAAATAAACACAAGTAATTGATAGAAGAGATCAGGGTGATAGAATGGGTTAGGTTATGCTGCTTAGTAGTGTGAAATTGGGTTGAATAGGTTAAGTTGCTTTGCACTGCCAGACTTTGCTGCCTCGACGGAGGATGGCAGATTGGCTTCTTTGACGCTTTCATTGCCTCGGCAGTTGAAAAACTAGGTGTTTTGATATAATAATTGAAAAATGCTTTGGACTAATTTGAAAAGAATTTAAAACATTTCTTTAAGTCCAAACAACTTGAAAATATGTTTGAGGTATTTAAAAAGGTTTTTGGCAAAGTTTGGAATGTTTTAAAGTACTCAAAACTGACTTTTCAGCTCTACCGTACCGATACGGTATACCTCGTATCGATACCTTTTTTCTCCAGTTTTGATTCTGCCAAAACCCGTACCGATACAGGCTTGCCTGTATCAATACGGATAGGGGTCGTACCGATACGCCTTTAAAGCGTACTGATCCCTGTTTTAAATAACCCCAACGGCTATTTCCTAACGGTCTTTTAAAATGTAAATCGTACCGATACACTTCTTAGCGTATCGATACGCTTAGGCTGGCAAGAGCCCAACGACTAGTTTTGAAGAAGTGTGTACCGATACGATAGGCACCAGAACTGCACTTAATGTGGGAAATAAAGACCCTAACGGCTCTAAAACATCCCCAACGGCTACAAACTCATCTGGGAGTATAAAAGGAACCTCCAAGCATCAATAGAAGACTAATGCTTCAATTGTCAACAACACTATGATTAAGATTTTGTCTTAGAGCTTAATTGTCCATTTTCTTGTATAGACAACACTAGTGAGCTAAACATTGTTAAATTTGCTCAAGTGTTTAGGTTTTGGGTGAGAGCTAAATAGCGCAAACAAACACCTATTAGAGGGATTTCAAGTTTTCTTAGAATTTCTCTTGTAAAGAGGGTTTACTCAAGCTTTGGGTAGAAAGCTTTGAGGGTTGTAAAGGTTGCCTCCTAAGACTTGAAAAGGGGACGAAATTCTTAGTGAATTTGGTTGAAATCCTTAGTGGGAAGCTAAGGTAGTGGATGTATGTGCTTGTTAGAAGGTCGAATCACTATAAATCCTTGTGTCCAATTGCAATCTTTTAGCTTCCACTTTAACACCCAAAAATCCAACTTCTTTGAACTTGGCAAACACATCGGTTAAAGGAAATCGAGCATCATAAAACCTAAAAATTGGTATCAGAGCCTCGTCTCCATTGTCGGACTAACATCCGAGAGTAAAGATCATTTGCTCGAAGTCCACCGCTCAAGAAAATGGCAAGATTTGAAGAAGGCCGCTCTATCTTATGTCCTCCACTCTTCGAAGGAGAAACATACTTCCAATGGGCAAATATCATGAAATTCTTCATCAAGTCTCAAGACTATGAGGTTTGGGACATCATTGAAGATGGGTATTTGGAAGCTCCAAGGAAGAAGAAAAAGCAAAAGAGTGCCAACGACACGAAGGCAAAGCTAAACACCAAGACGATGCACATTCTCTATTGTGGCCTTAACGAAGAAGTTTCCAAGAAGATCTCCACATGCAAAAGTGCCAAAGAATTATAGGAGAAACTTGAGAAGCTTTATGGCAACAAGAAGGGAGAAAAGAAAGATGATGATCAATCATGTGAAAACCTTCTCTCCAATCCAAATGTGGATGGTGTTTTGGATCTCGATGAGCCTATTCTAACTCAAGTGAGCTTTATTCTTACTCTTTCAATGAGTTGCAAGATGTTTTCGATGAATTATTTTTGGAATTTGAGACCATAAATTCCAAATTTAAGAAAATGATTTCAAAACTTAAATTTGAAAATAATTTTCTTTTAAAAACAAAATTGTATTTTGAAAACCAAAATGAAATTTTGAAAAATGATTTAGAGTTTTCAAAAACAAGTAAAGACGTTTTAGAAAAAGAAAATCTTGATTTAAAAGTTAAGCTTGAAAGCTTAACAAAAGAAAAGGAAATTATTTTCAATAATCCATCTTGTCACATAATGGCAAAATGCTCGCATTGACATTATCATGGTCATTCTATACATACTTGTCCTATAAAGAAGAGACAATCTTATAGGATTAGACAAGTATGGGTTCCTAAGGGAACTAAAGACATTGTGACTAACGTAAATGGATCCAAAGCAATTTGGATACCAAAAATCAAGTGAATGTCTTTTGTAGGCGTGTTGGAGCAATGCCAAGTAAAGAAAAATCAAAGAATGCTCAAATCACACATGAAAAGAAGATTGGGTAACCTCTAAGCTTAATGCTTTCATTTTATACATTTGGTTATCTAACTTTTGTTTAAAGTCTTAGATTATTTGTTAAGCCTAATATGATGCAATGAGTAAGGGGGGACACTTTTAAAACCAAACATTTTAAATAGTCTCAAAATTTTAAACCTCCATTGTTATTTTGAGCCCAAAAATATTTTAAATTCTTTTTGATATAACAAAAAGGGTGAGAGATTGGTTTGAAAAATTGTGTTTTTCAAATGAATAAGGGGGAACTTTAATTATTTTTCTATATTTTATCTCTTATTCAAATTTTTGAACTTAAAGGGGGAGAATCCCAAACAATTTTTCAAGTTGGTTTTATTATATCAAAAAGGGAGTTATTGAAGAACTAGGTGTTTTGATATAATAATTGAAAAATGCTTTGGACTAATTTGAAAAGAATTTAAAACATGTCTTTAAGTCCAAAAAACTTGAAAATATGTTTGAGGTATTTAAAAAGGTTTTTGACAAAGTTTGGAATGTTTTAAAGTACTCAAAACTGACTTTTCAGCTCTATCGTGCCGATACGGTATACCTTGTATCGATACCTTTTTTCCTCGGTTTTGATTCTGCCAAAACCCATACGATATAGGCTTGCCCGTATCGATACAGATAGGGGTCGTACTAATACGCCTTTAAAGCGTATTGATCCCTGCTTTAACAACCCAATGGCTATTTCCCAACGATCTTATAAAGTGCAGACTGTACTGGTACGCTCCCTAGCGTATCGATACGCATAGGCTGACAAGAGCCCAACGACTAGTTCTGAAGAAGGGCGTACCAATACGGGTACCTGTGTACCGATACGGTAGGCACCTGAACTATAATTAATGTGGGAAATAAAGATCCCAACGGCTAGTAACGGCTACAAACTCAATTGAGACTATAAATTGAAGGCTGGAACACTTGAAGATGGTTAGAGACTACATCCAAGCAACATGATAAAGAGAAATAGAGTCTAAATCTTTATTTTACCTTTCTTTTGTGCATAGTCTAAGAAGAGTGCTTTATTGTAAATTCTTTGTACACTCATGTGATATAACACCCCTCACCCCGGATTAGGGGCAAGGAGCGTTATATTAACTTATAACTGATTCAGATTAGCAGCGGAAGGGGTTTATCAAATTCGTATAATATTTTTTTTTCTTTCGAGTACAACATATAATTTAGCTATCTTATATTCATTCACTACCCATGTATAATCAACCATATCAATTACAAACATTATACCTTTATCATACCAATTTCATATCATAGTTCTATTGGCATCTAGGTGAGTTCATCCAATTCGATTTCTAAACTTATAAATTAAAACCAAATCTAATTGAGTTACAAGTTGCATACAAATTAACTTGTACATTTGAACTATACATTTAATTTCTAAATTTCACTAGCTTCACTTCATTCGAATGAATCCATTCCAATTTATATTCCATTCGAATATCATTTAATCAACCTGATTTGATTTACAATTACAATTTCTAATCTCAATAACTTAAACCATTCGGTTATTACACACATAGTCCAATTTCCAATAACTTAATTCAACTTTAATGTTAACACATAAGAACAATTCCAATCATAATATAACCGAATCATTCATCATATTTATATATATATATATATATATATATATATATATATATCATATCTGAATTATAACATCCATAACGTTTTTAGTTTCCCTTGTACAAAATATACCCGGGGTACTACAATGGCTAAACCTATAGATTGCCTATACAAAAAGAGATTTCAACAAAAAGAATCAAGCCCCAAACATATACTTGGGCGATCTATACCCCAAATATTTACCCCTTACATACATACCAAAATGGAGGGAAACGTATTATAAAAGTTCATATTGAACTAAAGTAGTAATTCATAAACATCACCATCAGACCGAACTGAACTAACATGCAGAACGCTAGGCCACCCAACATAAGCACGACAAAGACAGGGAAAAGCATACTTAATCTTCGTGTGAGGAGAATACTGGTGGAGGTCGACAAGCTAGAACCTGAAATTTTTGGGAAGGAAGGAAGGGTTCGAGTGGTAAGTACTTCTCGTACTTAGTGAGGAAACCCTAATATATTCGATTTCCATTTAATTTCTTATGACCATACAATACGTTTCACTTTGCACATTAGTTCATTCGAATGGTTCAAGCAACACAACAATTTCACAATTAATTGATACATACTAGCAATCATTCGAACATGTGCATAGTAAGGCATGTAATTCCATCCGAATACAAGTAATTTCACACCAATCATATCATTGATATTCATACAAGTCATGAAACCCAAATTAATCTTATCAAATTATTAATCTATCACGTATTCGAATTTCATAGCATAACAAGAACAATAATCCATGATATTTCAACATCATGTTCGAATACTCCAATTGAACAAATTTCATGAATTCAATTTAAACAATCACATTTAACAAGCAGCAGCAAACTGTAGCAGATAATTTATTTATTTCATAATTCGAATTTAACTTGTTGCCATCTAATTCAAAGAATTACACCCAATCAAGTTCAATTTCAGATTTCATTTCTTTAATTTTCATATTATCTCAATTAGCAATGCCTTGGATAGTAGAGTATGCTAGGTAATCAAGTCACATGTAACTGAATTGTGAATCAAAATTCACCATGTAATAGGTACCACGTACCAAATCGTATCATCTTATAACATATCATAATGTCCGTAGACATTAAGCAAGAAGGTACACTTACGTACCACAATATCGAGTACACTAACGTACCGATTTTCTTATCGAGCTCAGACTCTAGGCTAGCCGTACTACCTGGACAAACTATACACACCAAGGGCTTTGCTTATTGACATTTAATTTAAGTCGTATAATTATTCAGAATTTTCAGAATTTACTTCTCAATCCCTTCGATTGAAATCATGGATTTTCAATTTCAAATTTATCATGATATCACATATATCATATAATGAGTTTCAATCCAATTAGCATGTCATCAATTCAACATATACATATCATCAATTTTCATATCACATGATTCAATCCACATATCATAACACAAATTCCATTCGAGCTTATCAACATACATATTGTATCAACCAATTCAATCAAACATTGGTCATTCGATCATCATATCAACCATGCTAATAACCAGAATTTCATTAATCTAAAGCAGTCCAACAGACCTCAATTTCAATTCGAAATCATCATAGCAAACATCATATCTCAATTCAAGCATATAGAACACCAAAATTCACATATCACATGCATACGATCATTTTTCCATTAATCCTTCTTCCCTTAATAAAATCAAATAATTAATTAATCCAATTGCATGCTTAACATAATTAAAAATCAAATTAAGGCAGTTGGGACTCTAATCCCAACTCTAAAGTCGTTTCACTCACAGTTCGCCGAGCTAATTTTGTATCCGAATGCCCTTTGCTCGATCCGTAGCCGTTCCCGGTGCAATTTCCTCTTCGACTCTTTCGCTTCTAGGATCTAAGGCATTCAAGCCAAACAATAGGAAATTTTCAGAATTTATTGCATGCATTTCGAGGCTGAATTTTATATTTTATTCAAAACAGTCCCTATACTATTACGGTTCGATAAGGCTAATTCTCATTTTCCTTAATTTCTTTAATTAATCACTTAAACCTTCAAATTGATCATTAAAATTGGTGGATTTCACTTCCTACAGATTTTTAATCAATTTATTACCACTCCATTTAATCCAATTTTTACATTTTTCATAATTCACATGTTTTTAATTTTTCCTTCTTTTCATTATACACAGTTCTGACCACCTAATTTAATTCATTTCGTATTTCCTGTACACAACTCCAAATCGATCGCTGTTTGTTCCTAAATTTAATTAACATACCCAATTTCATCATATCAAAATTTCAGATCGAAACTTTTAGTAGATTATTTTCTACAATTTTACAAAGTTCACTGTCCAGCTAGAAGCATTGCTGAACAGTTTTGCATGCTGTTCGAAATGGTTCTCCAGATTTTACCACAGCCATCAAAACTCCTTTTTACATTTTTTATGCCATTTTAGACATGTCAAGGTAGAACATATCAAAAATTCAGCACTAAACTCTTACTAATGAATTTTCTATGATTTTCTAAAGTTGCATGTCTTGTAGCTTACCAAATCTGTCCAAATAATTTCATGCATGTTCATAAGCTTTTACCTCTTTAAATTTTCTTAAAGTTTCTTATGAACTTAAAAATTTTCCAGCAGCCACATCTAATGACATCCTCTTCATGATTTTCTAAACACATTTAAACATTTGATCTATTGAAATTTCTACCATAATCGAACTAAGAAGGGAGTAAGCTACTTACTTTCAATTTTCTTTTGAATTTTCTAAGAGAATTTCAATGCCATGCAAGCTCTTCTTCCTTCTTCACCGCGCACCTCTCCACTCTCTCTAAAGTTTTATGTTTGTAATTGTAGGTGTGAATGAACAAAATGAACTAGATGGGTTTGGTTTGGGGTAGCCGGCTATGGAAAGAAAAGAGAGAGAAGGGGGACAATTTTAATGAGATATGACCAACATGTCATATCTCAACTAATTTTCCTATTATCATTCTTAATTATACAACTTTAACTATATAAAATCTTAATAATCCTATCATTCCATGAAATTTCAAGAGTTAATCTATGTATTTTAACTTTAGCATGCAAGCCTTATATTTTCTCTCCTATTCGGTTTGGTCATTGGACAAAATGACCGAATTTCCTTAAACTTTTACTTTAAAACTCGATTTGGTCCTTATGAACCTATTTCCAATTTAACTCAATTAAGAAATTAATCTTAATAAATCACTTAATTATTTAATTAAACCTCTAATCTTCTAGGCTAATTTTTAGGATGTTACATTTCTCCCCCCTTAAAGAAAGAATTCGTCCCCGAATTCTTACCTGAATCGAACAAATGAGGATATTGGTTTCGCATTGTTTCCTCAGGTTCCCATGTTGCCTCTTCCATCTTGTGATTTCTCCACAAGACTTTAACTAGTGGAACATTTTTGTTTCGGAGTCTTTTAATTTCCTTATCCAGAATCTGAACCGGTTCCTCTTCGTAGGACAAGTCAGGATTCAGCTCTTTTTCTTCCGGTTCTAGGATGTGAGATGGATCGGATCTATACTTTCTGAGTATTGACACATGGAAGACATTGTGGATTTTATCGAACTCACTAGGGAGTGCAAGTCGATAAGCCACTGGGCCAATTCTTTTAGTGATTTCAAAAGGTCCAATAAAGCGAGGACTGAGCTTTCCCCTCTTTCCGAACCGAAATACTTTCTTCCATAGAGAGACTTTAAGAAAAACATTGTCTCCCACATTATGTTGGATATCTCTTTGTTTCAAATCAGCATAGGCTTTCTATCTATCGAAGGCTTGCTTTAAACGAGAGTGGATAATTTGAACTTTCTCTTCTGTTTCTCTGAGCAATTGGGGTCCCAAAACTTTATTTTCACCAAGTTCGGACCAGCACAAAGGTATTCTGCATTTTCTGCCATACAATGCTTCAAAAGGAGCCATCTGAATAGACGACTGATAGCTATTGTTGTAGGCAAATTCAACTAAGGGTAGGGATTTCTCCCAATTTTTCCCAAAGTCAATTATGCAAGCTCTAAGCATATCTTCGAGAGTTTGAATTACTCGTTCAGACTGACCATCACTTTGCGGATGAAAAGCAGTGCTTAGATTTAATTTGGTACCCATGGCTCTTTGCAGAGTTCTCCAAAATCTGGAGGTAAATCTTGGATCACGATCAGAGACAATGGATATAGGAATTCCATGTAGCCGGATTATTTCCTGAATATACAGATTGGTTAATGTCTCCAAACTGTAGTTGATACGAATAGGAATGAAATGTGCCGATTTGGTGAATCGATCAACAATCACCCAAATAGCATCATATTTTCTGGGAGAACAAGGAAGACCAGTCACAAAGTCCATAGTAATTCGTTCCCATTTCCACTGTGGCAGTACAAGTGGTTGGAGTATTCCGGTGGGAACTCTATGTTCAGCTTTGACTCTTTGGCAATTTAGACATTTGGATAAGAAATCATTGATAGCCACTTTCATACCAGACCACCAATACAAAGATTTGAGATCTTTATACATCTTAACCGATCCAGGGTGGACCGAGAAAGAACTCTGGTGTGCTTCTTCCAGAAGATCTCTTTTCAGATTTTCATCATTTGGGACACAGATTCTATCTTTGAAGTAAAGGAGACCGTTTGTATGAATACGAAATCCTTCACCAGACTTTGTATCCAATTTGGAAATAATATCCTGAAGTTCTGGATCAGCTTTCTGAAGATTTTCAATCCTTGAGATTAAATTGGACTGAATTTGAAGTTCGGACAGAAATCCTTGCTTCTGATACACTCGAAGATGAGCATTGATAGCAGTTAGAGCTACAAGAATAAATACTACATTTTAATCAGAACTTTTATTACAGACATATTAAATTTTTATTTATTTAAGGCTCGAGGATTAGGAACTTTACCCAATGTCGGTTTACGACTCAAGGCGTCTGCAACCACATTGGCTTTTCCTGGATGATAGTCAATGACTAAATCATAGTCTTTCAATAACTCCATCCATCTGCATTATCTCAAATTCAGATCTTTCTGAGTCAGGAGATACTTTAGACTCTTATGATCGGTGAACATGTAACATTTCTCACCGTACAAGTAGTGTCTCCATATTTTGAGAGCAAACACGATAGCAGCAAGTTCAAGATCATGCGTTGGATAGTTCAGTTCATGAGATTTCAATTGGCGTGAAGCATAAGCAATCACATTGTCACCTTGCATTAGAACACATCCAAGACCCGCATGTGAAGCATCACTATATACGGTATAATCTTTTCCCGGTTCTGGTTGGATCAAAACTGGGGCATGAGTCAAGGCTGTCTTGAGTTGGTCGAAGCTTCTCTGTTGTTTTTCAGACCATTCAAATGGTTGATCTTTACGAAGAAGTTTAGTCAAAGGTAGGGCTATAGAGGAAAACCCTTTGACAAACCTTCTGTAGTAACCAGCAAGACCAAGGAAACTTCGTATTTCACTAACATTTCTGGGAGGACGCCAATCCATGATTGACTGGATTTTCTTGGGATCAACTTTAATTCCTTCTGCAGAAATTACATGACCAAGGAAAGAGACTTCCGATAACCAGAACTCGCACTTGGAAAATTTTGCGAATAACTGGCGTTCCCGGAGAGTTTGCAAGATAATGCGAAGATGATCAGCATGTTCTTCTTTGTTGCGAGAATAAATGAGAATGTCACCAATGAAGACGACTACAAATTTATCAAGATAGGGCTTGAATACTCTGTTCATGAGATCCATGAATGCCGTCGGAGCATTTGTTAATCCGAAAGGCATTACCAGAAATTCATAGTGGCCATAACGAGTTCGGAAGGCTGTTTTTGACACATCTTCCTCTTTGACTCTCATTTGATAGTATCCAGATCGCAGATCGATCTTTGAGAATATCGAAGCATCCCTAAGTTGATCAAACAGATCTTCTATTCTTGGGAGTGGATATCGGTTCTTGATTGTGATCTTGTTCAATTGACGGTAGTCAATGCAAAGACGCATTGCTCCATCCTTCTTCTTTACAAACAGAACAGGTGCACCCCAAGGAGAAGTGCTGGGTCGAATGAAACCCTTGTCCTGAAGTTCTTGAAGTTGCTTTTGCAATTCTTTTAACTCAAGAGGTGTCATCCGGTACAGAGTGATAGACACCGGATTTGAGCCAGGCTGTACTTCAATCCCGAATTCAACTTCTCTAGTAGGAGGAAGACCAGGTAGTTCCTCGGGAAACACATCAACGAATTCAGAAACAACATGCATTTCAGACATTCCAAATTCAATTTGATCTCGTAGGACCATGGATGCAAAAATGGAAGTGGGCTTTTTATCAATTAGGAGTATGGATTATTTTCCTAAACCTTGAAGATACAATCTTTTATTTTGACAATCTACCCAAGCTTCATGTTTACTTAACCAATCTAAACCCAGAATTAGATCAAATTCACAGGAGGGTAATATGTAGAGATCAATAAAGAATGGCAAATTGATAATATGCAATGAACAATTTCTACATACTAGGTTAATGTTCGAAGTTCCTCCTAAAGGGTTTGAGACTATCGGACTTGTTTTCACAATTTCAGGTTCTAATTTCAACCTTTTTACTACAGATAGGCATGTGAATGAATGAGTGGATCCTGAATCTATTAAAGCATAAACAGGATGTGAGTTTAGCTCAACGGTACCTGCAATCACTTCAGGAGACTCTTCATCATCTCTACCACGAATGTGGTAAACTCTAGCAGGAGCTCGAGATTCTGATGAGTGGTAGCATTAGAATGAGTACCCTTTCCTTTCTTCTGATAACTCGACTGGGCTGACTTGGCATTCCTATTTCGATTAGAGGATGTCGGACTAGGAACTACAGTGTTACGAGCTGGCATAGATTCATGCTTCTGAGGACAGTCTTTGATGTAGTGATCATCGCCACCACAAGCATAGCAGAGATTTGCTTGAAATCTGCACTGACCTCGATGTGGTTTCTGACAGAACTTGCAAGGAGGATTCTTTTCAGAATTTCCCGTACTATTAACTGACATAGTCGGTACTGAGGATCTGATCACTGTAGCTGGTTTAGAAGTGTAATTGCTCCTCGGAGCAGAAGTGAAATTAGAAGACCCCTCTTTCTGAAACTTAGGCTTCTTAAACTGCCATTGAGACTTGTCGTCTCGTTTCTGCTTTTTGTCAGGTCTATTGCTCCCTTTTCGCTTTTCAGCAACTTTCATTCTGGCTTCGGTTGCAATAGACCGATTAACAAGATTCTGGAAATCATTGATTCCCAAAGCAGTGAAGATTGGACTCAGTTCATCATTCATGCCTTCAATGAACATTCAGCATTTATCAGCTTCAGTTTTGATGTATTCTGCACCGTATTTGCAATACTTGCAAAAGTCTGCAACGTACTGCTCAATGGGATGATTGGCTTGTTTAAGGTGCAAGAATTCCTTTCTTCTTTCAGCTAAGTACTGCTCACTGATGTACTTCTTTTTGAACTCTTCAAGGAAGAATTCCCATGTCACCAGTTCAGTTGGAACGGTGAGAGTAGTGGTTTCCCACCAATTCATAGCTTCATCAGCTAACAGGGCTACATCACACTCCAATTTATGGTCATCGGAGCACTGTAATTGTCTGGTTACCACCTTGGTGATGTTTTCAAGCCAGTACTCTGCATCTTCTGGTCTTTCTTCATTAGTACCAGTAAATGTGTATGCTCGATGCTGAGAGAGCTTATCTATTGGGGCTCTGCTAGGTGCAGTAGGGACAGAAACATCAGGTTGCTCTTGTTTCAGATTTGTCAGAAGTTGATTGAACATCTCCTTCATGCTGAGGAGACATTCCCTTTGGGCAGACTGAACCATAGGATTTTCAGGTGGAGGCTGTTCTGTGTTCTGAACAGGTTCTTTATCAGATTGCTCAACGATCTGAACAGGCTCTTTAGTGATCCTTTCAGTGACTTGAGCAGGCTCTTTAGCAATTTGCTCAGTAATCTGAGCAGGCTCTTTGAACTTTAACACCCAAAAATCCAACTTCTTTGAACTTGGCAAACACATCGGTTAAAGGAAATCGAGCATCATAAAACCCAAAAATTGGTATCAGAGCCTCGTCTCCATTGAAGGACTAATATCTGGGAGTAAAGATCATTTGCTCGAAGTCCACCGCTCAAGAAAATGGCAAGATTTGAAGAAGACTGCTCTATCTTATGTCCTCTACTCTTCGAAGGAGAAACATACTTCCAATGGGCAAATATCATGAAATTCTTCATCAAGTCTCAAGACTATGAGGTTTGGGACATCATTGAAGATGGGTATTTGGAAGCTCCAAAGAAGAAGAAAAAGCAAAAGAGTGCCAACGACACGAAGGCAAAGCTAAACACCAAGACGATGCACATTCTCTATTGTGGCCTTAACGAAGAAGTTTCCAAGAAGATCTCCACATGCAAAAGTGCCAAAGAATTATAGGAGAAACTTGAGAAGCTTTATGGCAACAAGAAGGGAGAAAAGAAAGATGATGATCAATCATGTGAAAACCTTCTATCCAATCCAAATGTGGATGGTGTTTTGGATCTCGATGAGCCTATTCTAACTCAAGTGAGCTTTATTCTTACTCTTTCAATGAGTTGCAAGATGTTTTCGATGAATTATTTTTGGAATTTGAGACCATAAATTCCAAATTTAAGAAAATGATTTCAAAACTTAAATTTGAAAATAATTTTCTTTTAAAAACAAAATTGTATTTTGAAAACCAAAATGAAATTTTGAAAAATGATTTAGAGTTTTCAAAAACAAGTAAAGACGTTTTAGAAAAAGAAAATCTTGATTTAAAAGTTAAGCTTGAAAGCTTAACAAAAGAAAAAGAAATTATTTTCAATAATCCATCTTGTCACATAATGGCAAAATGCTCGCATTGACATTATCATGGTCATTCTATACATACTTGTCCTATAAAAAAGTGACAATCTTATAGGATTAGGCAAGTATGGGTTCCTAAGAGAACTAAAGACATTGTGACTAACGTAAATGGATCCAAAGCAATTTGGATACCAAAAATCAAGTGAATGTCTTTTGTAGGCGTGTTGGAGCAATGCCAAGTAAAGAAAAATCAAAGAATGCTCAAATCACACATGAAAAGAAGATTGGGTAACCTCTAAGCTTAATGCTTTCATTTTATACATTTGGTTATCTAACTTTTGTTTAAAGTCTTAGATTATTTGTTAAGCCTAATATGATGCAATGAGTAAGGGGGGACACTTTTAAAACCAAACATTTTAAATAGTCTCAAAATTTTAAACCTCCGTTGTTTTTTTGAGCCCAAAAATATTTTAAATTCTTTTTGATATAACAAAAAGGGGGAGAGATTGGTTTGAAAAATTGTGTTTTTCAAATGAATAAGGGGGAACTTTAATTATTTTTCTATATTTTATCTCTTATTCAAATTTTTGAACTTAAAGGGGGAGAATCCCCAAAAAATTTTCAAGTTGGTTTTATTATATCAAAAAGGAGGTTATTGAAGAACTAGGTGTTTTGATATAATAATTGAAAAATGCTTTGGACTAATTTGAAAAGAATTTAAAACATGTCTTTAAGTCCAAAAAACTTGAAAATATGTTTGAGGTATTTAAAAAGGTTTTTGACAAAGTTTGGAATGTTTTAAAGTACTCAAAACTGACTTTTCAGCTCTACCGTGCCGATACGGTATACCTCGTATCGATACCTTTTTTCCTCGGTTTTGATTCTGCCAAAACCCATACGATATAGGCTTGCCCGTATCGATACAGATAGGGGTCGTACTAATACGCCTTTAAAGCGTATCGATCCCTACTTTAACAACCCCAATGGCTATTTCCCAACGATCTTATAAAGTGCAGACCGTACCGATACGCTCCCTAGCGTATCGATACGCATAGGCTGACAAGAGCCCAACGACTAGTTCTGAAGAAGGGCGTACCAATACGGGTACCTGTGTACCGATACGGTAGGCACCTGAACTATAATTAATGTGGGAAATAAAGATCCCAACGGCTAGTAACGGCTACAAACTCAATTGAGACTATAAATTGAAGGCTGGAACACTTGAAGATGGTTAGAGACTACATCCAAGCAACATGATAAAGAGAAATAGAGTCTAAATCTTTATTTTACCTTTCTTTTGTGCATAGTCTAAGAAGAGTGCTTTATTGTAAATTCTTTGTACACTCATGTGATATAACACCCCTCACCCCGGATTAGGGGCAAGGAGCGTTATATTAACTTATAACTGATTCAGATTAGCAGCGGAAGGGGTTTATCAAATTTGTATAATTTTTTTTTCTTTCGAGTACAACATATAATTTAGCTATCTTATATTCATTCACTACCCATGTATAATCAACCATATCAATTACAAATATTATACCTTTATCATACCAATTTCATATCATAGTTCTATTGGCATCTAGGTGAGTTCATCCAATTCGATTTCTAAACTTATAAATTAAAACCAAATCTAATTGAGTTACAAGTTGCATACAAATTAACTTGTACATTTGAACTATACATTTAATTTCTAAATTTCACTAGCTTCACTTCATTCGAATGAATCCATTCCAATTTATATTCCATTCGAATATCATTTAATCAACCTGATTTGATTTACAATTACAATTTCTAATCTCAATAACTTAAACCATTCGGTTATTACACACATAGTCCAATTTCCAATAACTTAATTCAACTTTAATGTTAACACATAAGAACAATTCCAATCATAATATAACCGAATCATTCATCATATATATATATATATATATATATATATATATATATATATATATATATATATATATATCATATCCGAATTATAACATCCATAACGTTTTTAGTTTCCCTTGTACAAAATATACCTGGGGTACTACAATGGCTAAACCTATAGATTGCCTATACAAAAAGAGATTTCAACAAAAAGAATCAAGCCTCAAACATATACTTGGGCGATCTATACCCCAAATATTTACCCCTTACATACATACCAAAATGGAGGGAAACGTATTATAAAAGTTCATATTGAACTAAAGTAGTAATTCATAAACATCACCATCAGACCGAACTGAACTAACATGCAGAACGCTAGGCCACCCAACATAAGCACGACAAAGACAGGGAAAAGCATACTTAATCTTCGTGTGAGGAGAATACGGGTGGAGGTCGACAAGCTAGAACCTGAAATTTTTGGGAAGGAAGGAAGGGTTCGAGTGGTAAGTACTTCTCGTACTTAGTGAGGAAACCCTAATCTATTCGATTTCCATTTAATTTCTTATGACCATACAATACGTTTCACTTTGCACATTAGTTCATTCGAATGGTTCAAGCAACACAACAATTTCACAATTAATTGATACATACTAGCAATCATTCGAACATGTGCATAGTAAGGCATGTAATTCCATCCGAATACAAGTAATTTCACACCAATCATATCATTGATATTCATACAAGTCATGAAACCCAAATTAATCTTATCAAATTATCAATCTATCACGTATTCGAATTTCATAGCATAACAAGAACAATAATCCATGATATTTCAACATCATGTTCGAATACTCCAATTGAACCAATTTCATGAATTCAATTTAAACAATCACATTTAACAAGCAGCAGCAAACTGTAGCAGATAATTTATTTATTTCATAATTCGAATTTAACTTGCTGCCATCTAATTCAAAGAATTACACCCAATCAAGTTCAATTTCAGATTTCATTTCTTTAATTTTCATATTATCTCAATTAGCAATGCCTTGGATAGTAGAGTATGCTAGGTAATCAAGTCACATGTAACTGAATTGTGAATCAAAATTCACCATGTAATAGGTACCACGTACCAAATCGTATCATCTTATAACATATCATAATGTCCGTAGACATTAAGCAAGAAGGTACACTTATGTACCACAATATCGAGTACACTAACGTACCGATTTTCTTATCGAGCTCAGACTCTAGGCTAGCCGTACTACCTGGACAGACTATACACACCAAGGGCTTTGCTTATTGACATTTAATTTAAGTCGTATAATTATTCAAAATTTTCAGAATTTACTTCTCAATCCCTTCGATTGAAATCATGGATTTTCAATTTCAAATGTATCATGATATCACATATATCATATAATGAGTTTCAATCCAATTAACATGTCATCAATTCAACATATACATATCATCAATTTTCATATCACATGATTCAATCCACATATCATAACACAAATTCCATTCGAGCTTATCAACATACATATTGTATCAACCAATTCAATCAAACATTGGTCATTCGATCATCATATCAACCGTGCTAATAACCAGAATTTCATTAATCTAAAGCAGTCCAACAGACCTCAATTTCAATTCGAAATCATCATAGCAAACATCATATCTCAATTCAAGCATATAGAACACAAAAATTCACATATCACATGCATACGATCATTTTTCCATTAATCCTTCTTCCCTTACTAAAATCAAATAATTAATTAATCCAATTGCATGCTTAACATAATTAAAAATCAAATTAAGGCAGTTGGGACTCCAATCCCAACTCTAAAGTCGTTTCACTCACAGTTCGCCGAGCTAATTTTGTATCCGAATGCCCTTTGCTCTATCCGTAGCCGTTCCCGGTGCAATTTCCTCTTCGACTCTTTCGCTTCTAGGATCTAAGGCATTCAAGCCAAACAATAGGAAATTTTCAGAATTTATTTCATGCATTTCAAGGCTGAATTTTATATTTTATTCAAAACAGTCCCTATACTATTACGGTTCGATAAGGCTAATTCCCATTTTCCTTAATTTCTTTAATTAATCACTTAAACCTTCAAATTGATCATTAAAATTGGTGGATTTCACTTCCTACAGATTTTTAATCAATTTATTACCACTCCATTTAATCCAATTTTTACATTTTTCATAATTCACATGTTCTTAATTTTTCCTTCTTTTCATTATACACAGTTCTGACCACCTAATTTAATTCATTTCGTATTTCCTGTACACAACTCCAAATCATCACCGTTTGTTCCTAAATTTAATTAACATACCCAATTTCATCATATCAAAATTTCAGATCGAAACTCCTAGTATATTATTTTCTACAATTTTACAAAGTTCACTGTCCAGCTAGAAGCATTGCTGAACAGTTTTGCATGCTGTTCGAAATGGTTCTCCAGATTTTACCACAGCCATCAAAACTCTTTTTTACAATTTTTATGCCATTTTAGACATGTCAAGGTAGAACATATCAAAAATTCAGCACTAAACTCTTACTAATGAATTTTCTTTGATTTTCTAAAGTTGCATGTCTTGTAGCTTACCAAATCTGTCCAAATAATTTCATGCATGTTCATAAGCTTTTACCTCTTTAAATTTTCTTAAAGTTTCTTATGAACTTAAAAATTTTCCAGCAGCCACATCTAATGACATCCTCTTCATGATTTTCTAAACACATTTAAACATTTGATCTATTGAAATTTCTACCATAATCGAACTAAGAAGGGAGTAAGCTACTTACTTTCAATTTTCTTTTGAATTTTCTAAGAGAATTTCAATGCCATGCAAGCTCTTCTTCCTTCTTCACCGTGCACCTCTCCACTCTCTCTAAAGTTTTATGTTTGTAACTGTTGGTGTGAATGAACAAAATGAACTAGATGGGTTTGATTTGGGGTAGCCGGCTAAGGAAAGAAAAGAGAGAGAAGGGGGACAATTTTAATGAGATATGACCAACATGTCATATCTCAACTAATTTTCCTATTATCATCCTTAATTATACCACTTTAACTATATAAAATCTTAATAATCCTATCATTCCATGAAATTTCAAGAGTTAATCTATGTATTTTAACTTTAGCATGCAAGCCTTATATTTTCTCTCCTATTCGGTTTGGTCATTGGACAAAATGACCGAATTTCCTTAAACTTTTACTTTAAAATTCGATTTGGTCCTTATGAACCTATTTCCAATTTAACTCAATTAAGAAATTAATCTTAATAAATCACTTAATTATTTAATTAAACCTCTAATCTTCTAGGCTAATTTTTAGGATGTTACATGTGAGCTTAAATATTTTAAACACCAACCTTGTGAGGTATTTAGTTTACCCAAACAAATCCCTTGTAAAAGGAGAGGTTCTAGTTTAGCCTTGAGAGAAAAACTAGAGTTGGTTCTATGTTAGCCAAGTCCAAAATATATGGTTGTAACGGTATCCTCCTAAACCGGGAAAAAAGGACGAATTCATTATTGAGTGAATTGGGAAATCCTTAGTGGTGTTCTAAGGTAGTGGATGTAGGTGCTTGTTCGAAGGTCGAACCACTCTAAAATCGTTGTGTCACTTGTCTACCTTTATTTCGATTTTATCCAATTCAACCACCAAACATTTACAACCCCCATGACGGTTTCAGATCGATTCGAGCGTACTATAAACCCAACAGTAGTGGAATGAACGATTGGCTCGGCGGCAAACTTGGTAGACCTTCAAGGCTCGGCAGAACGCTTCGATAATGATCCCGCTTATGTCTAAGTCAAAATGCTATTGTTGCCCACTGTAGATAATACTCGTCACGGCGTGAATCTTGCAAAGACTGCAACCTTGGTTCGTCCTCTTTTAGCCGCCTTAAACTCGCACCTATGTCTAGGCCGAATTGATCAACACCTGATTAGGATGGGGATCGTACTTATCTCTTTCATGAGTTCGACTCTCTCGATGTCGAACAAATAGATAGTTAACAACTAATCTTTCGAACTTAATTAAAAACTATGAAGAGTATGGAATAAGCAACACTTGAAGTTTTATTGCAAATACAAACTTAATTCCTAAATAATCGTTCTCACACTAGTTTACAACATAACCCAAACCCAAGAGAAAATTTAGAACATAATGGCGGCAAGAAAACCTATACTATGCCCCAAAGAAAAACCTAAGATGTCTACAATTACAAAATATGTCGAGTATATATAGGCATTAGCTAGGCCAAGTCCTCCTTGGAGTAGAAGTCTTCAAAGTGGCTTTTGCATTAAATGCAACCTTTAACTCTGACTTCTTTGAGTTGAATGTGAACTTCTTCTTGTTGCCTTGCACCGCAAGTCATCTTGATCTCCTCCTTCGGCGACTCTGTCTGCTGCTCCAGGTGTTAGAAAATTGAGTGGATGACATCGTTGGACTCAGGATTTTTTCTTTATAGATCGCACTCCAATTCTCCAATTCCTCGGCTTGTTGCCCTGGGCGGCAAGTATGGCGGTGGCAGGTTCTCGGCAGCACTTCTCTCTGTCTGGAACTGCATCAGTACAGCTCCATGGTATGCTGCCTCTGCATCCTCTCCTCTGGTCTGTCCTCCTCCTAACAACTTCTAGCCCTGAAATACAAACTAAACTAAAACATCATATTTTCCTTACCAAATAAAAGATAATCAATAAAAGCATGGCAAAGTAAAGAATATTGTAAATATACAATGCATGAACTTAAATATGTCTAAAATGTACTTAAGAACAACAATAATATGAGATGGAATGCTTATAAAATATAAGACTAATGAGCACTTTACACACTTCCAATATCGACAATCACAGTCATCTTCCTACCGTAACAATGTAGTTCAACGTCCCAAGTTCCACACAAGAAGTACATTCAGCAGATTAAAAAGGTTTATTTAGATTGTATAAGGTTTATTCATATGTTGTTAGAAAGTACATTGATCACAACATTATAAACAAATAACAATAGAATTAAATTTCCATAAATCCCAGCAAAGAAACAAATATCGGTTGGACAAAATACAACTTAATTAAAAATAATGTTTAAATTGATAATATTTTGGACTAATTTCATAGATTGTATAAATTTTAGGGACTAAAACTGTTATTTGACCAAGCAACGTCACATTATTTTCGCTTATTTTTAATAGTCAGGGTACCAAAATAGTAACAATACGTAACGTTAAGTATCATTTTTCTAAAAAAAATTAGTTTGGGTACCTAAATAAAAATACTAAAATAGGTGAGGCACTAAATATGTAGTTTACCCTTATTTAAAAAATTCAAAAATTAATATATGAAAAATAATTTAATTAAAATTTTTAAAAATAATTATTAATTGTATGTTGAGTCCTTGTAATTTTTAATTTTTATTAATTAATTTAATAGTGTTCAACGATGTTTAACGTTAGTGGTGTTCAGCGGTGTTCGTCACACGTTGTAGAATTTTCCTAATATTTAACTTTTCTTACTAATTTTTTTTCAGTCACATATTAACTTTTTACGGGATTTTAAGAAAATATTTTTTATATAAAATATATGATGTAAAATAATTTAAATAACAAATTTACTTTTAAAAGTTAATTTTTATTTTAGTTAAAAAACTAAAAAGGATAGAAAAGTAAATATGTCTTATAAAGGTTGATAACCATTTTAAGCGACAATTTAAATAAAATAATTTTAGAACACAAAAATACAACTCTATTAAAAAAAATTATTTGAAAGGTTTTTCCCACCACATTAGTAAAGGTACCTAACTAATAATATTATGCCAAATAAGAAATTTATTTCTATGTTATTAATAATTTTGACAGCTCACTATTAGCCATTGTTTCTGCTCACCTTCCTCATCCTTTATTACTCTTCTTTGACCGTACTTTTCTCTCTTTTACAATAAAATTTATCTTTTTTTAATCCTATAAAAAATTATCTGATGAGAACTTAAATCTAATTATCAAGTTCGTTGGTTCCATGATAATTTCTTTGACTGGATTTTCTATGGTTATTGTTGGGTTATTGTATCATCCTTAGGGATGTAAAAACAGGTCAACAATTGGGTTTCAGGTCGGGCTCTGTCAGGTCGGGTCAAATCGGTTAGAGGTCATTTCAGGTCATTTTTTGTTTTGACTCGATTCGGTCCGGGTTCGGGTTCATTTCGGGTCGGGTTCATTTCAGGTCGGGTTCATTTCAGGTCGGGTTCATTTCAGGTCGGTTCATTTCAGGTCGGGCCAAAACGGTTAATTGACAGGTTGATTTCAGGTCGGTTTCGTTTCGGGTCGGGTTCATTTCAGGTCGGTTTTGTTTCAGGTCGGGTTTTGTTTCAGGTCGGGTTCGTTTCAGGTCGGTTTCGTTTCAGGTCGGGTTCTTTTCAGGTCGGTTTCGTTTCAGGTCGGGTTCGTTTCAGGTCGGTTTCGTTTCAGGTCGGGTTCGTTTCAGGTCGGATTCTTTTCAGGTCGGTTTTGTTCCAGGTCGGGTTCATTTCAGGTCGGTTTTGTTTCAGGTCGGGTTCATTTCAGGTCGGTTTCGTTTCAGGTCGGGTTCCTTCGGGTTTATGGTTTATTGTGTTATGTGTATTATATATATTGACGGATTATGGTTTTTATTTTTACGGGTTATGGTTTAGGGATTAGGGTTTAGGGTTTAGGGATTAGGGATTACGTATATGTGATATATATATATATAGTTGGGATTATGGGTTTTATTTTTAGGGTTTAGGGTTTAAGGTTTAGGGTTTAGGGTATACTGTTCATAAATTGATACATACATACGTACATATGTTGTATTTATATTGATGGATTGGGGTTTTTTATTGTTAGGGTTTAGGGTTTAGGGTTCATAAAATGATACGTACATATGTACATGTGTTATATTTATATTGATGGATTAGGGTTTTTTAGGGTTTAGGGTTTATGGATTATGGTTAACGGTTTACTATTCATAAATTGGTACATACATACGTACATGTATTATATATATATTGACGGATTAGCGTTTTTATTTTTAGGGTTTAGGGTTTAGGGTTTACTATTCATAAATTGGTACATACATGCGTACATGTATTATATATATTGAAGGATTATGGTTTTTGTTTTTAGGGTTTAGGGTTTAGGGTTTACTTATCTTAAATTAATACAAACATACCTACATGTATTATATATATTGATGGAATATGGTTTTTAGGGTTTATGGTTTAGGGTTTAGTGTTTAGGGTTTAGGGTTTAGGGTTTACTGATCTTAAATTAATACAAACATACCTACATGTATTATATATATATATATTGATGGATTATGGCTTTTAGGGTTTAGGGTTTAGGGTTTATTGTTCATAAAATGATACGTACATACGTACATGTAATATATATATATATTGATGGATTATGGTTTTTGTTTTTAGTGTTTAGGGTTTAGGGTTAATTAAACCATAAGCATTAAACCATAAACCATAACTTATGAACCCTAACCACTAAACCCTAAAGCATACTTACATGCGTTATATTAATATATATATTGATGGATTAGGGTATTTATTTTTAGGGATTAATGTTTAGGGCTTAGGGTGTAGGGTTTAGGGTTTAGTGTTCAAAAATTGACACTTATGTAAGTTAGGGTTCATTTATTATCTATATAATGATAGATTAGGGTTTCTATTTTAGGGTTGTACGGTTTAGAGAGTGGTGGTTATTGTTTAGGGTTTTGGGTGTAGGGTTTAGTGGTTAGTGCTTTAGGGATTATTATTATTATTATTATTATTATTATTATTATTATTATTATTATTATATACTTAAATACAATTATTATTATTATTATATATTTACTATGCTTATTATTATTATTAGTTTTATTATTATTATTATTATTATTTGTAATTAAATGTATATGGTTTAGGGTTTAGAGAGTAGTGGTTATTGTTTAGGGTTTAGGGTTTAGGGTCGATAATTATCCACCCTAAGCAATAAACCCTAAAGCATAAGTAATTAACCCTAACCACTAAACCCCCGATTTAGGATTACGGACTATGAGCTATAGATTAAATATTAGGGTTTTATGGTTTAGAGAGTAGTAGTTATTGTTTAGGGTTTAGGATTAGGGACTATGGTTCATTGATTAAAGATTGAGGTTTGGTGTTTAAACCCCTAATGTCTAATTATCGACCCTAAGCATTAAACCCTAAAGGATAAGTAATTAACCCTAACCACTAAACCCCCGATCTAGGATTACAGACTATGAGCTATAGATTAAATATTAGGGTTTTATGGTTTAGAGAGTAGTGGTTATTGTTTAGGGTTTAGGAATAGGGACTATGGTTCATTGATTAAAGATTGAGGTTTGGTGTTTAAACCCATAATGTCTAATTATCGACCCTAAGCATTAAACCCTAAAGCATAAGTAATTAACCCTAACCACTAAACCCCCGATCTAGGATTACGGACTATGAGCTATAGATTAAATATTAGGGTTTTATGGTTTAGAGAGTAGTGGTTATTATTTAGGGTTTAGGATTAGGGACTATGAGCTATAGATTAAATATTAGGGTTTAGGGTTTAAACCACAACTTACATGCATTATATATATATATATATATAAATATTGGTGGAATAGGGTTTTTATTTTTAGGGATTCATGTTTAGGGCTTAGGGTTTAGGGTTTAGGATCTAGAGTTTATTAAACCCTAAACCCTAAATTAATTAAAAGAAACCCTAAACCCTAAATCATAACTTACATGCATTATATTTTTATATATATAAATATTGGTGGAATATGGTTTTTATTTTTAGGGATTCATGTTTAGGGTTTAGGGTTTTTAGTATTTTATGGTTTGAGATTTAGGGTTTAGGATCTAGGGTTTATTAAACCCTAACCCTAAATTAATTAAAATAAACCCTAAACCACGACTTACATGCATTATATTTATATATATATAAATATTGGTGGAATATGGTTTTTATTTTTAGGGATTCATGTTTAGGGCTTAGGGTTTTTAGTATTTTAGGGTTTAAGATTTAGTGTTTAAGATCTAGGGTTTATTAAACCCTAAACCCTAAACTAATTAAAATAAACCCAAAACCTAAAAATGAAATATTAAACCTAAAAATTAATTAAAATAAACCTAAAACCCTAAACATAAACCCCAAACCTTAATTCAAAAACTAACCCTAAACCTAAAAATAATTACACAAATCTAAACCCTAAAACTAAAATATAAAATTTAATTATATATAAAGAAAAACCCTAAACTATAACCCCGAACCCTAAATTAAATCCATACACTAAAGCTTAAAACTGCATTAATGACGAAATTGAAATGAAAACAAAATTATTAGCTCAATTTCAAATAAAAAAGGACGAAAATGAAAGAATTGAAACTAAGAGTGCTTGCGGAGCAAGACCCGTGCGACCCGTATAATGACGCGCGGATCTTTTGACCCGGACTCAGCCTATAAATAAACCATCACCCCCTTCATTTTTCACTTTTTTCCCTACCGTTACTCTACCAAAATATCCTCTCATCTTCTCTCTCCTCTAAAAACACAAAATTCCCAGAAATTTTCATTCTTTTCGATCAAAATCTTGGTTTTTTACCAAGTTCTTCCCTGTTCTTCCACTTTCCCCTCTCCAGATCCTATACAAACACCTTAGCCCACCAAAAACATGCTTATTCTCGATCAAAACATCTTTTTTTTCAAAGTTCTTCCTTGTTCATCCAATTTCCCCTCTCCAGATCTTATACAAACACCTTAGCCCACTCTCCATCTGTTTGTTCTCGATCAAAACCTAATTTTTTCTCAAGAACAACCCTATGTTCTTCAATTTCCATCTTTTCAATCCTTCAAACCCTAATCCCCAATTCAATTCTGTTTTACCCTAAACCCTATTCACCAAACCCTAAACCCTTATCCAGAAACCATAAACCCTTACCCCTGATCCACAAACCCCAAGCCTTATACCCCAATCCTGAAACCCTAAACTTTTACCCCTGATCCTCAAACCTCAAACCTTATTCCCTAATTATGTAACCCTAAACCCTAATCTGCAAACCCTAAACCTCTTCAGATCCACTCTGACCCTTCTCATTCCACTGTCCAGACTGTTCGTTGTCTTCTTCTCTCTCTCGGTAAGTACAAAACCCTTTCATATTTCATTTAATTATTTAGTTGTTTAAATTTCATTTTACTAACTCTGTTATGCTTTGATCTCATGATCGTTTCTGGGTTCTTCAAGAGTCTTCTTCCACATCTGCGTTTGGGTTTAGGGTTTCTTCTCTTCCTCTTATATTTATTTTTTAAATGTTTGTATGTTTATATGTTTATATATCCTTGCATGTTTATGTCTTGATTTGTGTTTGCATGTTTCTGTTTGTTATTAGTATTTGTATATATGTTTGCATGTCTGTTATTTTATGATTTGTATTTATGTTTGCATGTTTTTTTCTGATTTGTATATATGTTTTGTTGAGTTGTGTGGAGCTCGATTCGATCAACCAATGATGCTCACCAAGTGGTGGAGAGGTGGATTTTTGGGTGTTAGGGTTTAGGAAGCTAAAAAGAAATGTGACACAATGATTTATAGTGGTTCAACCTTCTAACCAAGGTCTACATCCACTACCTTAGCTCCCCACTAAGGATTTCTCAATCAATCCACTATTGATTCGTCCCCTTTTCTAGGCTTAGGAGGTAACCCTTACAAACGATCAAGCTTCTACCCAAAGCCTTGATCAAAACCCTCTTTTACAAAGAGATAAACAAAGCAAACTCAAAACCCTCTAATAGGTGTTTGTTTGCACAATTAAGCACTCACCCAAAACCTAAAACACTTGAGCAAATTTGACAATTTTGGCTCACTAGTGTTAGTCTATACAAGAATTGACAATTTAGGCACTAAGACAATATTTGATCATTTGATGTTTGACAATATGAGCATTAGCCTTCTCTTGATGCTTGGAGGTCCCTTTTATACTCCCAAATGAGTTTGTAGCCGTTACTAGCCGTTGGGATCATATTGGAGCCGTTGAGGACTTTAATTCCCACCATAAATGCAGTTCTGCAGCTCCCCGTTTCGAAACGCTCGAAGCCGTTTCGAAACACTCTCAATGTAGAAAGAGCTGTTGCAGTCTGTCATGGTACCCGTTTCGGAACACCCCCTTGCCGTTTCGAAACGCGTATCGAAACGCTATAAGCCCGTATCGAAACGCCTGCATTTAAAAGTTAGTTGGGAAAATAGCCGTTGGGTTTTATGACCGTTATGGTCAATGCCACGTAGGCGTATCGAAACGGCCTAGCCCGTTTCGAAACGCTGGGCAAAAATCCTATCCAGGGAAAGCCCGTTTCGAAACGTTTTTGCTACTAGAGCCCCCTGTTTCGAAACGCCCTAAGGTGTTTCGAAACACCTGGACAGGTTTGAGAAATTTGGCTTTGAAACACATTACAAACCCTTTTAAAAACTTCCCTAAACATAATTTCAAGTTTTTTGGACTTTGTAAATGTTTTAAATACTTTTTAAATCAGTCCAAAACATTTTTCAATTATTATATCAAAGCATTAATTCTACATGTTTGCATGTTACAGTCTTGATTTATGCTTCTTTTTTTCTGATTTGTATATATGTTTGCATGTTAGAGTTTTGATATATGTTTGCATGTTAGAGTTTTGATATATGTTTGCATGTTTCTGATTTGTATATATGTTTGCATGTTAGAGTTTTGATATATGTTTGCATGTTTGAGTCTTGTTATATGTTTGCATGTTTCTGTTTTTTATTATTATTTGTATATATGTTTGCATGTCTGTTTTTTTATGATTTGTATATATGTTTGCCTGTATTGTTTCTGTTTGTAAGTATGCTTTGTGTTGCATGTGGGTTAATCCGAGTATAAAAGGCTGGAAACCCGTCCTGCGATGCTACTGGTGTCAAAGGAGGCTCTTTTTTAAAGAGCCTTGGGGGCTGGTGTAACAACGCCATGTATGAGGATTATCCCGTTGTTTTAATTTCTTTTTAATAGTTGTTTTAATTTTTTTACTAACTGTGTTTCCTCTTGATCTCAGGTTCGTTTCTGGGTTCTACAATGGATTCTGATTCTTTTGAGATGAACTATCATGTTGAAACTTGTATGTTTCTTTCTTCTTCTTTTTTATTTTCTTTATTATTTACTTGTTTTTAGTGTTAAAGTTACTAACTCTGTAATTGTTTATTTGAAGGGGAAGCTAATGATCAAGTGTCTGTAGTTGCTCCTTCCTCTAAGAGGAGGACTGCAACTGACATTGGGAGAAGAACTTCTCCTGTGTGGGATCACTATACATTTATTAAGACTGCTGATGGTATCATTGCGCAATGTAAGTATTGCAAAACTGCTAGCTATAAAGCTGATTCTTATGTTGGTACTTCTACACCTAAAAGACATACTGATAAATGCCAAGCTTATAAAGATTTTCTTGCTAAAAATGTTAGTAGTAGTACTGGAATTGTTTTTGATAAAAAAAATATTGTGAACTCTTTGCTGAAGCTGTTCTCTGTCATGGTTATGCTTTAAGTATTGTTGAGCATGATAAACTTAGGGTTCTGCATCAGTATTTGAATCCTAATGTTAAGCATATTTCTAGGTATACTATTACTATACATTGCATGTTAAAGCATGAAAAACATAAAAAATTGCTTATTGATTCTATGAGTTCTATTCCTAGTCGTATCTGCTTTACATGTGATGGATGGTCTGCTTGCACTTCACGTTCATATTTTGCTTTGACTGCTAATTATGTTGATAATAACTGGAAACTTCAGTCTAAAATACTTAATTTTAGGCTTTTCCCCCCTCCACATGATGGTGAGTCTATATATAAGTTTGTGAAAAAAAATGTTATGTGAGTGGGGTCTTGAGAAAAAAGCCTTTACCATTACTGTTGATAATGCTTCTGCCAATGATCGAATGGTGAAGAGGCTTAAGGATGACTTGCATGCTATTTCTCCCCTTCCATGCAATGGTAAGTACTTTCATGTAAGGTGTGCTGCCCATATTTTGAACTTGATTGTTCAAAGAGGTTTGAAGGTAATTGACTCTTCTGTACTTAAATTGCGTGAAATTGTTAAGTTTATTGATTCTTCTGATGCTAGACTTTGTAGCTTTGACTCTGCTGTTAAAGATTGTGGTTCTGCTTTTTCTGGTAAATTAATCTTAGATGTCCCTACTAGATGGAATTCTACTTATCGAATGCTTCGTAGGGCCATTGATGCTAAAGTAGCCATAAACTTGTTTGTTAATAGGGAAAATGATTTAGATGTAATTGGTGATGCTGAGTGGGAAACTTCCCAATTAATCTGTGATTTTCTGGAGCCTTTTTTTGAAATAACTACACTGTTTTCTGGTTCTAAGTATCCTACTTCTAACCTTTATTTGGCTAATGTTGTTGCCATTGAGAAGCTGTTGTATGATGCTCACAATGATCCTTGTGAGGCCATTTCTGCAATGGCAGGACCTATGCTTGAATTGTATGAGAAGTATTGGTATGAGCACTCGACCATTTTGTCCTTTGTTGTTTTGCTTGATCCAAGGTATAAATTACAACTCCTGAAGGAGTTGTATTCTGTCCTCTATGTTGATGATGAGGTTGAGAGAAGGGTAAGTATTGTTTACAATGAATTTGTAAACATGTATATATATATTATTCAAAATCTGTCCTTTTCTCTTCTGCATCTTCTGTTCGAAGTAACTCCTCTCAAAGTACATCCGAGTCCTCCACTGGTCGGCCTCGAACATTTAAGAAGTCTAACCTTTTTCAGGTTAGTGTTTATTTTTGTTTTAAATTTCAGTTACCTTTATTTTATAATTTCAGTTACCATTTTCTTACAATTACTGACTTTTGTTTTTTTATTCTAGAACTTCGATGCTAATCTAGCTGCTTCAAGGAGTGGGAAGTCAGATATTGACTCGTTTATTAATTTTCCCCTTCTCCCTCATGTTGATGATTCAGACTTTGATATTTTGGATTACTGGAAAGCCCAATCTGTTTCTTTCCCTGTACTTTCTATCATGGCTAGAGATATCTTAGCCATTCCCATCACTTCAGTTGCTTCTGAATCCTCTTTTAGCATTGGTGGTCGGATTTTAAATAAGTTAAGGGCTAAACTCTTGCCTAAAAATGTTGAGATATTTGTGACAACCCATAATTGGTTGTATGGGTTTGAGCCCGAGGAAGAGGATGAAGAATATCTTTCTGTTATGAAAGATTGTGCAGTTGATGAAGATTCTATTGTAGAGTAAGTTTCTGATTTGTTTAACTTATATATATTTTTTTTATTTGTTTTGAATTCTGGACTGATTTGTTCTTTTTTGTAGGGACCTCTGAAAACAAGGAAGCATAAGGTCTGGTTAGGTATGTTTCTGATTTGTTGAAAGCTGGAGATGTTTTGGTAAGTTCTCTAACTAGTTTTATATTTTAGTTTTATATGCTTCTGTAAGTTGTTTTTATTCACTGACTTTTTTAGTTTTATATTTCTCATTGCTTCTGTTACTTGTTTGGTTATATATGCATGTATGTATGTATGTTTCTGTTTAGTTGTTCAGTATGTAATGTGTATGTATGGTTCTGTTTTATGTTTGGTTATATATGAATGTAAGTATGTATGTTTCTGATTATTTGATTAGTATGTAGTGTGTAAGTATGTATGTATGTTATGCATCTTGTTTGGTGATATATGCTTCTGTTTTTTGTTTGGTTATATATGCATGTATGCATGTATGTTTCTGGTTATATATGCTTCAGTATGTAGTGTGTATGTATGTATGTATGTTATGCATCTTGTTTGGTTATATATGCTTCTGTTTTATGTTTGGTTATATATGAATGTATGTATGTATGTGTCTGATTATTTGATCAGTATGTAGTGTGTAAGTATGTATGTATGTTATGCATCTTGTTTGGTGATATATGCTTCTATTTTTTGTTTGGTTATATATGCATGTATGTATGTATGTTTCTGGTTATATATGCTTCAGTATGTAGTGTGTATGTATGTATGTTATGTATCTTGTTTGGTTATATATGCATGTATGTATGTATGTTTCTGATTAGTTGTTCAGTTTGTAGTGTTTATGTATGTATGTATGTTATGCATCTTGTTTGGTTATATATGCTTCTGTTTGCATTATTGCAGTCTGTTAATGTTCCTAATGATTTTAATTGCTTGTTGCAGTCTGTTGCTGGTTGCTGGCTGTCCTTGTTTTAATTATGTTGGTGGCTTAGCTTTTAAAGTTAAGTTGCCCATAATTTAAACTTGGTTGCCCTTCAAAGCTCGATGATGATAATTCTGGTAGCAAAGTTTGTAAAACTTTGTTATAAGATCTGAGAGCTTAAAGTTTTGGTTTCTGCAAGTTAAAGTTTCAGTTTGTAAAGATTATTTAGTTTGTATGTTTGTAAGTTTAAACTTTTGTATTATTGTATAAAGTTTTGTAAGTTTAACCCTTTAAATTATTGAATATAAGTTTGCATTATTCTTTTCAAAGTTATTCTTCTTAAGTTTTACATTATTCTGTTTTTTACTTATAAAAAAAATTGGAAGTATCCCTGATTCCATCCAAAGTTAATGTTTTAATATATTCACTGTATAATTTAATGTTTTATATATTCACTGTTAAATTTAATGTTTTAAACAACTTAACTTAATTAAGTCATTTAAGTTAATCAGGTTTTTATTAAGTCATTTAAGTATGTTATGTTAATAAAAAAATTTAGTCATCTTATGTTAATTAAGTATACAGATTTAGTTTAATAACTTTTAACTAAATTTAGTTAAGTATAAAAATTTAATTTAATAATGGTTATTCATTCAACTTAAGTAAATTAAGTAGTTTATCAGAAAGACAATTTGATTTAATAATGTTTAATTATTTAACTTAAAATGAATGCAATTTAATTAAACTTATTGTAACACCCCAATTTTGGGCTTAGAAGTTTTGGGTTTGAACTGGACCAGTCGGATTTTCGGTTCGAATATAAAAGGTGGTTTTAAGGAAAGCCTAGTTCGGGATGCATTAAAAATATGGAAAAATATCTAAAAATCCTCTTTTATTATATATAAGAGAGTGGTGAAATCAATTTTGTGAAATGAGGTTTGGAAATAAGACATTTCGAGTTAGTGACTAAAATGTAATTTTTGAAAAGTTGGTGACTGTTTTAAAAGGATTGAAACTTTGAATCTTTAAGGAGCTAATTTACCCAAGAAGAGTTTTCTCCAGATTTTTCTTAATATTAAAGATTTAATTAATGATTTTTAATTTAAAGGAAAAAAGGGGAAATAGATATTTTGATGTCATAACTAACTTTTCTCAAAATTTTCCATTTCTTTTCTCTCAATTTTTCTCTCAGCCCAAACACTTTTCCCCAGCCATTTTTCCTCTGATTTTAACATATAAAGATGAGATTTCAATCTCTAATTGATCTCTAATCATTTCTACACCAAATTCTATTCATTTGCTTATTGGATTTTCAAGAATCTTGGTTCTAAACAAGGAGAAACTCACATTTAGAGGTATGAACGTCCTTCTCCTCTAAATACTCAGTTCTTTACTGAAATTCCCAAGTTCTCAATCCTTGATTTGTGTTTTATAAAAGGTTTTGATGTTGTGATCTTGATTTTGGCTTAAAATGCAAGATTTGGATTTAATTTTGATTAAATTCGTATTAAATGATTGGGCTCTGTTTTGAGATGTCTTTTTGATGTATTTTGGATGTATAATTGATGTGCAATTGAGGTTTAAACAATGCAATCTCGAATAGGTTGATTTTCCTAAGTTTTTACTTGTGAAAATGGTGGTTTTTGGGGTGATCTTGGTGTTTTGTTAATGCTGGAGGTATAAGGATGTGTTTGGGATCATTTTGGATGTTAATTGATGTTTAAAAATGGTTAGAAGTGATGGATCTTGGCTGGGTTAAGTCTTGGAAGTGTTTGGAGGTGATTTCGGTTGTGTTTGGTAGCCGAAATGTTGGATTTGCAAAGAGCAGCGAGTCTAGGTGTGTTGCTGGTGTTTTTAATGCATTATGATGCATTAATCCTCTGTTGTTATGTGCTTGAAACAGGGGAGAATGATCCGTGAGCAATAGAGGTGGCGTTGAAGGTTTCGGATGCTTGGAAGGCTTGTTGGCTAGCCTTGTTTTGTGTATCGGTGAGTGAAGTTGGGTTTTCAGCTTTAAAACCAAGGTTTGAAGGTTTTGGGAGCTTAGTTTAAGTCTAAACAACTTAGCTAAGCTCAAGAGTAAGTAAATGGCGTTCCTCTCTTGGTTTGTGTTATGATTTGGTTTTTAAAGCACTTGTGATTGTTGGATGCAATGCATGTGATTTGCATGTTTTAAATTCTGTTTTGAAAGCATATTTTAGCATGGTTTAATGCTGGTTTTGAAACCCATGTGTGAAGGATGCTCAAGGTAAGAGATCCTTGGTTTTGTACTTTGGAATTGTGGAATTGATGCATAGTGTTGCATGTTGTTTAATGGCTTTGTGTAATGCTTCAAAAACAATGGATTGATGATGGTAATTGGTGGTTTTGGCATTTTGGTTATGCTTGTAAAACAATGGATTAATGTGGTAAAATGGTTATATTGGCAAGTGATGTAAGTGGTTCTTGGTTACTTTAATCGGATATAGTTAGCCGGCTATAGGATTGGGTGCACCGTGAATTGAGTCACCTTGGATGTCGAGGGGGGTGTGATTGTACCGTAAACTCCATCCAAGAATCCTAGCGATTGAGGAAATTGGTGTCACCACGATGGAGGTTGGCTCTCGTGAGTGGGCTTGGTTTAGTGCCACTACGATGGAGGTTGGCTCTCGTGGGTGGGCTTGGTTTAGTGCCACCACGATGGAGGATGGCTCTCGTGGGTGAACCTTGTTAAAGTCACCATGATGGAGGTTGGCTCTTATGAGTGGACTTTGTTAAGCGTCACAATGGTGGAGGGTTGCTCCCGTGTGTGAGCTTGGTTAAGGTGATTACAATGGTGGTGGTAGCTTCCATGTGTAAGCCTTGTGATGTGTCCCGGCTCTCGCTAGTGTATTATACAACTTCCGATGAGTGATGTTGAGGGGTTTTGATTGTACCGTTAAACTCCATCACGGGTGTTGAGGGGTTGTGAATGTACCGGTAAACTTCACCTTGTGTTGTTCGGAAGTGTGTATGAAGCGTGTGGGACAACGCTTGTAATCCGCGTATCCGATTGTGTCTTGTGTCATGATGGTTTGTGAATTATCGCTTGGAATCCAATATAATGTTCTTGAATATGATGAAGCATGAGATGCTTGAAATGATGCATGGTTGCATGAGAAGTGTGTAATGTTCTATGAATGCATGTTTTACTTGTTAGCTTGAACAAGTGTTTATCTTCTATTGAGAATGTTGCATTGTGTGCATGGAATCTCTTTGGTGCATTGAAGTCTTGTGAAGGCTTGTTTTAAAAAGGCATGTAATGCAAATGTTGATTTTGTGGTTCATGTATTGCATTTGCTTAATGCATGAGATATAATTGAGGGTGTAAGTGGTTTTTAAAGGTTTCTTGCTTGAAATGATTTTCAAGTATAAGAAAAGTATAATGTGAAGTGGAAGTGTTTTCCAAGGATCTTGTATTTAACTTTGCATATGATGTTCATGCATGGAATGGTTAAATTGATGGTTTTGCAAGGTTGTGCTTTGAAGTGAATTACTTAGCTTTTCTAAGCTAAGGGTTGGTTTTTCGTGTTTGAGCAATGCATGATTTAAAGCATGTTGTTAAAAGGGGTTTTCAAACATTGCTTTGGTTTATCGAATTGTGTTTACTTTTAAAAGAGGTTTTATGACTCGCTGCATTGATGGTGTTTTGGTTTTGAGCATTCCTCACTAAGCATTATGTGCTTACGCTCCTTTTTATCCATCAATGCAGATAATTGAAGTTGGGACAGCGAGGAGCAAGGGATTCAAGGAGAGCTCCACTTGAGATGTATGTCTCGGTTAATAGCTATAGATAATAAAGGCAATGGGGGGAGAATCTCTTATGTTGATGTTTAATGAGATTGTGTATGTTGGACAAATTTGGTTTATGATTTTGAACTATGTGGTTTAACGCTTGAAACGTTTGAATCTTCTTATTCTTAAGTCGTTATGCTATGCTTCTTGTTTTAAAAGCATGATTGAGTGTTGGATGTGTTGAATGAGTTGGTGCACCTAGGGATGGTTTTGTATCTAGATTTTAATGCAAGTTGGTAGGTATGATGCTTGGCATGTTGTTGATTTATTGTGGAATGGTTTGGAGCATGTTTGATGAGGTTTAAAGGTGTTAAAACAGGCCTATCTGCTGTTTCTGGGCAGGGTGTTTCGAAACACCCTTGCCTGTTTCGAAACAGGCCCTTGATTTGGCCTGGGTGTTCCTGAACGGCCTAGACCCGTTTCTGAACACTTTGGCTACTGCCAAGGGGTGTTCCTGAACGGCCTAGACCCGTTTCGGAACACTTGACCGTTGGGCATAAAATTTGAATGGTTTTGAGGTTTGCAAGCTTTACGTTTTAGTCCCGATTCTTGTACGTGCAATTGCTTGAGTTTGAGATGTCCGTTTGAGATGAAATTTGGCAGAGAGGCATGAAACATGACTAATTTCATAATGGTAACTTAAAAATAGGTAAAGTCCTCTTAATTTTCAGAATTTACAAATTGGTCCCTAAATTCGTATTTTGTGCAATTGGGTCCCTTATTGTTTTCCGATTGCTGTGATTTTTGAGTATGCTTATCTCAAGAGTATGCCTAGGTTTGGTGTGCATCTAGACAAGTCTAAAAAGAAAAAAAGGGTCGTTAATCAAGGTTGACTTTTCGGGTTGACTTTGGTTTTCCCCGTGTAATCTTCGTAGTTCGGGTCAACCGTCTAGACCGGGCTACGGGGGTTACACTTATTTTTAATCTTAAGTTAAGTTAAGTTAATTTAATAACTAACTTAACTTCAATTAAAATTAATGCAAGTTAATTATTTAGCATTAATTTATTCCTATAATAAAAAATTTAAGTCATCTTATTTTAATTAAGAATATAGATTTAATTTAATAATTTTTATTCATTTAACTTAATTTTATTAAGTATAAAATTTTAATTTAATAATGGTTATTCATTCCACTTAAGTTAATTAAGTATAATAATTTATCTTTGAAGTTATTTTAAAATAATAGTCAAGTTAATTAGAAATACAATTTATTAATACTTAGAATTATTATTAATTCAATTTATCTTTTAATTGAAGTTAAGTTAGTTAATTTATTAATACTTGAAATTATTATTAATTTTAAAATTTATCAATACTTGACATTATTTTATATTCATTAAATATAACTTCTTTAAATGTCAGATAATTATGATTATCAGCAAATCAAATAATAATATTAGTTCAGGTCAATATCAGTTCAGGTCAATATCAGTTCAGGTCAATATCAGTTCAGGTCAATAACAGTTCATGTCAATATCAGTTCAGGTCAAGAACAGTTCAGGTAAATAACAGTTCAGGTCAATAACAGTTCGGGTTCAAAACAGGTCGGGTTCAAAACAGGTCGGGTTCAAAACAGGTCGGGTTCAAAACAGGTCGGGTTCAAAACAGGTCGGGTTCAAAACAGGTCGGGTTCAAAATAGGTCGGGTCCAAACAGGTCGGGTTAAATCGGTTATCTGGCAGGTTAGTCTCGGGTTCGGGTTCGTTTCGGGCGGGTGCAGGTCGGGTTCGGTTACTACAGTAACATGTCAAATTCGGGTTCGGGTTCACTTCGGTCGGGTGCAGTTCGGGTTCGGTTTCTACAGCTACAGGTCAAATTCGGGTTCGTGTTCGTTTCGGTCGGGTGCAGGTCGGGTTCGGTCTTTGAATTCTCGAGTTAAACCAGATTCTGACTCGATCGGATTTCAGGCAGGTTACCAGGTCGGGTCAATTTTTCACACCCCTAATCATCCTTTCAATTTCTTTGAATTTTGCTGGGTTTTTTTCGGCTAAATAAATAAAAAGGGTAAAATTAACAATTTGAAACTAATACAGAGGAAAAAATAGCCTTTTTTTCTTTTTATTTAAAAATCTTGCATTAATTTAATTTAAAACATATAAAAAATATTATAAAATACAAACTAATTATTAGGTTTTATTGAGTGATTTGTGTGTGTTTACATATCCTAAATATCTTAGGTTTGAATCCTATTTTAATCACTTTTATTTTTTCCCCTAATATTACTTACAATTAAGATATATATTAGATATTGAAATATGTTACAAAGTAAAACATTTAAGGTGCGGCTAAAATATAGTTACGAAATTTGTCCTCGAACTGAAAATGTTATACTTTTTTATTACGTTTTCGGTTAGTTTTTGAGTTTTTTTTCATGTGTCGATACTTATTTTATAAGTTTCAATATTTTTTTTCCAAATTGAAAATTTATCAAAAATACTAAGTATTGATACTTATAAAATAATAAGGGAAAACTACACCACTGACCACCAAACAAATTGGGGATACCTATTTGGACCACCGAACTATAAAAAACGTCAATCAGACCACCAAACTTATAAAATCAACCTATTTTGACCACCGCCGTTAAAAACCTAACGGTAGAGTGACGGAACTGCCACGTGGCAATTGACGGAAAAATTTAAAAATTACACATTTGGTCCCTATTATTTACACATTCTTTCAATTTAGTCCTGATTTTAAATTAATAAAATAATAAATTATTTAATTAAATGGTGACACGTGTCAACACCTTATATTGGAGGACTTTAATTATTTATTTTCCTCCTTCAATCAGGTGGTGACACGTGTCACCACCAATTTAGAGGAGAAAAATAATTTTCTCTCCTTTGCATTTAGCATGAATTGAACCTGGGTCTCCAAATTGTAAAGCTCATGGCTTTGCCACTACACCAAGCACAACCTTGTGTTATAATTCTCCAGATATAATATATATCTCTTATTAGTTTCCACATTTATAAGCCAAAAGCTCAAACCTTAAACACTAATTTGACATAAATATAAATCTCAAACCCTAAACATTTCAGGCTATACAACTTAGAGAATTGGTTAGAAATAGTGGCCACTTCAGGTGATTGTTGCAACAGTATTGCAACATTCCTTTTTCCAGCTTCATTTGCACTATCATGAATCTTCTTGAAGTCTGTAGCTTCATAATGCTTCTCTGACCATCTTGCTTAGTAATCTACCTTTGGCAATTTAGCCTCTCTGTACTCTGTCTACTGTGTAGTATCATAACACAAGCAGTACTTCTATCATCAGAGTTGAATTTCAATAAAACACTAGGAGGCATGAGTCCCTTAAATAACTATCTTCTTGACTTTTTTCTTTGATTTTCAATTAACAACCTGGAATAACTTCAGTCAAGAGAGACCGGGGTAAGGTTGTGAAAGAGGACTAGTGCCTCAGTATTGATAAAGAACACATAATTGCCTTCAATGCATAATTATTCTTACAGTAATGAAAATTCTTCTTGAATCGTAATCCTTAAAGTTAGCACCCTAAAATTTTAAAACAAATACGGTAAAGTGGCTGCCAGGTGATGTATTAGTGAAAATATGAAACTTAGTTAAGAATCTGATTTGTGATCAAAGATCAGCAACTTTGATATCGTTCATTTTGGAAAATGGTTCTTTCTTATAGTTGTAAATTTCATGAATATTTAGCACTCAAAGATATGGATGTTTTGTTAAGGCTGCCAAAGAATGGAGGTTTTAGAATTTCTGAAGCTTTGGAGTGCACTAGACTGGAAACTACTAAGCCTGATTGGTGCAAGCTGGTCTATTCAAGGAATCAAGTATTGTATCCCAAAGATTTTTTTATATGTCGTTTTAAAATATTTAGGGTTAGAGTTTAGGGTTTGAGATTTATATATATGTGAAATTAGTGTTTAAGGTTTGAGCTTTTGGCTTATAAATGTGGAAACTAATAAGAGGTATATATTATATCTGGAGAATTATAGTACAAGGTTGTGCTTGGTGCAATAGCAAAACCGTGGGCTTTACAACTAGGAGACCCAAGTTCGATTCATGTTAAACGCAAAGGAGAGATAATTATTTTTCTCCTCTAAATTGGTGGTGACACGTGTCACCACCTGATTGAAGGGGGAAAATAAATTAATAAAATCAAATATAAATAATTAAAGTCCTCCAATAAGGTGTTGACACGTGTCACTACTTAATTAAATAATTTATTATTTTATTAATTTAAAATTAGGACTAAATTGAAAGAATGTATAAATAATAGGGACCAAATATGTAATTTTTAAATTTTTCTGTCAATTGCCACGTGGCAGTTCCGTCACTCCACCGTTAAGTTTTTAACGGCGGTGGTCAAAATAGGTTGATTTTATAAGTTCGGTGGTCTGATTGACGTTTTTTATAGTTCGGTGGTCCAAATAGGTATCCCCAATTTGTTTGGTAGCCAGTGGTGTAGTTTTCCCAAATAATAATTAAAACTTATAAAAAAACTAAAATAAACAACCAAAAATTTTTATCAAAAGGTCTAACATTTTTAATTCGATGATAAATTTTAAAATTTATTGTCCTTTATCTACACCCCATATGCTATGGGGTTTGAGTCTTGGGTGTTTTACATGCCATTTGTTTTCTACCCATCAACATTGGGTGAAAAAGTGCGAATTGGTGAAAAAGTAAATTATATAAATTAAGTAAAAATATTCAAAAAATTTCAAATCATATGTCATTATTTGATTAGAGGGTTAAATTTATTAAATGAGATTAAAATTACAATCAAATTAATGTAATACGTAAGTTACAAGTACAAAATGTGTAATTATACATATTTTTGTTAAATGTTTTATCATTTTTGAATGACAAATAACTTAATTGATATCATTTAAATAGTTGAGTGGTTTGATGGACAAAATTAAAAGATCAATAGTCAAACTATAATTAAACCTATAATTGAATGATCAATGTAGTTTACTCAAATATTAATCATTAAATTAACGTGTCAAGCTATTTTCTAATGACATTTAACATCGCGGTGATAATTTTATATATATATTTTGAAAGCTTTCTAAAAAAAAGAATTATTTGATCATAGTTTAGAACCTTGGACGTATTTTGTCTAGACTTGGTAAACTTGACCCGACACTCGAACCGATTTACTCGAACTAAGACTCAAAATTAACTCGGATACGATGACTCGAATTTGATCCGTAACTTGAAATAAACTGTCCCGAAATTCAGTTGAACCGAAAAATAGACCAAACCAATTCTCAACCAAATCGAATGGACCCGAACTGATTTTCAACCGAACCGAATGGACCTGAACCGAAAGCCACCCAAAATAAAGAAAAGATATCAAAATAAATAAAGAAATATGAGATGTGAATTGTCGCACAACTCACAAAAAGGTCAAATATACAAGCTATATAGAGTCATATATAGGGTGTAAAAACCTAACTCGACATGAAAACCCGACTGAAACACGACGATCTCCTATTAACCCGATGTTAACCCGAACCGAAATCAATTGACCTGAAATAAACAAACCAAATGGCAATCAAGCCGAAAATTAATCGACTCGACCCGACCCGAATTCACCATAAACTCAAACTAAAACCGAACATAACTCGAACTAAACTTAAACTAAATATAATCAGATCCAAAATAACACAAACTAAAATAACCCGACCCGAACTACATTTTATCCTTAATTGAAAAAGGGAAGGATTATATTAAAGAAGATAATTACAGTTACATCCTACATTTCTTCGGTTCCAGCCAAGTGAACTCAAATTCCAATTTCCAATCTCAAACGGAGACCAACCTGTCTTCTTCTTCTTATTAGCGGTAGCTTTTGGGTGGGCAAATCGATTCTCAAATTATCTGGAAACGTGAGAAGGCGAAGAGACCGATAGCGAGGTCAGGTCATGCCAGGGGGCATGCAGGTCCAGCGGACAGGCGTTCGTGAAGAGGATGAACATCTTCATCACAATCATGAAACTGCTGCTGCTTCTTCTGGCGGGCCCATGATCAAGATCGACGTCGCTCATGGCTCTGCCCACCATGCGCTCTTTGTCCCTGCCCATTCTACTGTCGGTAATTTGTTTTTCCTTGTACCTTCACTTTTTAATTCTTTACTACCTAAAAAGAAAACTTTTGGGGTATTTTTTAGTTTAATGCATGCGTGTCGTGAATTGTTCCCTTCGGCGCTAATTGGAGCTATTTGCGTCGCTGAAGAATGAAGCGTAAAAGAATAAACGATAATGAATGAAGAGCAATTAGATGTTTTAGTATTTTGTTTATGCCTTTCATATGGGTCTTGGGGCATAGTACTAAATTGCAGTTGCGGTTGTGATTGCGGATGTTGAAACTGTTATGCGGTTGTGATTGCGGATGTTGAAACTGTTATGCGGTTGTGATTGCGGATGTTGAAACTGTTATGCGGTGATTTGTTTTTCAGAATTCAGTATGTTTTTAAATTAGGGTTACGGTGCCGTGGGTGATCTTGGAAACAGTTACGATGTATTTTCCTGTTATGAACTATGAATTTCTTCTGGTATTACAATATATTCTTTCTTCTATAATTGTTTTTAGTCATCTAATCTTTCACATTTAGAAGTGTTATATTTGTCTGGTTCTTTTCTTCTATGTGAAAGAGATGTATTTTCCTGTAATTGAACTATGAATTTCTTTGCTGATTGAAAGTGATGTGTAGCTGTCTTCATGAAATGTTGGGACTTGGCAGGGGAATTAAAGGAACAAATTGCTGAGAAAACGGGTTTGGAACCCGATAAACAAAGGGTCTTGTTTAGAGGGAAAGAGAAAGAGGACAACGTGCATTTGGACTCCGCTGGTATGAAAGATAAATCAAAGGTTTTGGTTCTAGAAAATCCTGCAAACGAAGTGAAGAAGATTGAGGGAATGACGAATAGCAAAGAGAAGGTTGAAGAAGCCATAGCAAGCAAAGAAAATAAGGTTGAAGAGATTAAGGAAACTGAAGAAATGTCAAAGGCGTTTGCTGCAGTTGCTGGAGTCAGAAAAGAGGTCGATAAGCTTTCTGAAAGAGTGAGTTTGTCTGCTCGTTGTGTTAATTTGGATTGACAATGAAGCCTACTATATATTCCTTCCAGACTTTAATTTGTTTTTTGTTTTGTTTTGTATGTTCGTTTGGTGTCGTTTTTTTGTGTGCAAAGGTGGCTGCATTAGAAGTGGCTGTGAATGGTGGGACAAAGGTTGCAGCTGAGGAATTTGAAGTATCAACAGAGTTACTCATGAGAGAGTTGCTGAGATTGGATGGGATCGAGGCAGAAGGAGAAGCTAAGTTACAGCGGAAGGCTGAGGTTGGTATCATGGGTGCTGAGGTTTACTAAGACAATGTTCATTCACTTATTTCATGTGCGGTATAAATATATCTTAACCGATGGCTAAAAGAATTTAAACCAACTATCTGAGGTTGGTCAAGTATATTCCTCATGGATGAGTATCATAGTGTGTTTATATCTTTTTGCTAAGTTATTTGTTGGCATTGCTTGTATTGCATATTTTCAAAGAGGATTTTGGAATGTGATGGCCATTTAGAGATTTTAGCTATTAGGACTGAATGATTAGTTCTTGCGAATGTGTCGTGACTGGTATCCTTTTCCTGTTATTTTGAATATAGCTTGTTAGTCTTTTATTGCATTTCAATGCCAGCCAAGGACTACTCTATATGAGAAATGTTGGACTGCTAATGTCTGATATTAAGTCAAATTTCCCTGTCAATGGAAGTTAATCCAGTCCCTGGTTCCTATGGTCCTCTCTTTTGGGAATGCCATGCGTGGCCCCAAATTTGACACCTCTTTTAAGAAGAATACTGCTACTTGTCCTTTGGAGTCCTTTCTTTGGTAATCACTTTCTATAATAACAACAGCAAATCCGTGTCATGGTAGTGTTCACTATATAATCTCGTCTCCTGGAATGTTAACTCTGACTTGAAAAGAGAAGAAGTGTCTGGCGGTAACATAGAAGCATGACAATGAAATCTTGGTGCACAATTCTAGCTGAACTTCATATTTTGATTTGTGCTGAATGAGGAAAGGATTATATGCAATCTTTTACATTAGACAAATATATACTCTCTTGTAGGATCTTGTTTCAAGCTTTTGCATGATTGTAAATTCTGTATCTATCTAATGAGTTTTATAACCATTCTGTTGTATCAAATCATTGTTTTCTTGGTCAGGTGCGTCGTGTGCAAAAATTCCACGAGACTCTGGATGAATTGAAGGCCAGAAATGCCAGTCCTTTATCCAACAGTAACAAGGCTGTCTCCACGACAACAAAATGTGGGACATTTGACTCTGGAATGGGAAGCTCGACTGCTCCGCCACATATGCCATCTTCAACAAAAGTAACACAGGATTGGGAACAGTTTGATTAGTTACTATTTGCCCCATTCTTCGGCCTATCGAACTTATCTATGGAACGTTTTATATGCATCATGCAGGGCTCTTCTATAATGGTTTTTGGTGCGGCATCTATTTAGTTTTCATGTCGCAAAATTATACTTTCCTTGAAAGGACAACTGAATGGATTCTTATTGCTTGGGATATCATATGAAATATTTAAATTGCACGGTCTTATAATGTACTGGTTCCTTATAAATGATTCAACTAGTGATAGTTAAGTTGTTTACTAGACTCAAAGAACCATTATGAAAGTATGTCGGGTGGAGTTCACAGAAGGTTTTGAATGGAAACTTAGAGACAAGTTAATGAAATTATCAAACTCATCCTTCTTCTTTTTTTCAGTTCAAATGGACGTATAGAACCAATCTAGAAGAAAGTTCTAAGCTTTAAGTAGCACATGACTAGACTAATCCATAATTCGTTATGCTGGCTGGTTCTGGGTTTCATTTTGTAGCAGTGTCAATTTTGAGTTTCGAGTCCTTTGTAGTTTGGGTTATTCTGCTTTCATGTTTGAGTCATTAAAAATTTAAATCATTTTGGGTTTTGGTCAATTCAGGTTCAAATCATTTTTTTTATTCGAGTGTCATGTTTGTCTTTATCAGATTGACCGGATTAAGTTTTTGAATTAGTGTCAGAATTGATATTGTCTCCAATCTTAGCCTTATCACCAAAAGAATTATTGTTGTGGATTTAACATTTCAAGTAATGACAAACAGATTTGTCAAAAAAAAAAAAAGCAATAACAAACAAGGCTGCCACTATTTGCTTCAAGAATTCCCACTCCATTTCCATTTGTCACCATAAAACGCCACCTCAACAGTTCCGAGCACTTTTGATATGCCCCACTTCGTGCCCGTGCACACGCCTTCGTTCAAGCCCAACACTCAGCGCCAAAGGCTTTTTTGATTATTATTAAATAAGTCGGCACGGAATAAAATTTTCATTGATACAAAAGAAAATAAAAAACTAATATTACTAAGTGGTGTAACGTCCCTGATGCACAACAAAAATTTAAACATGATAAAACAAAAGACAAAGGCAGTTGGTTGTTCTGATTTCTTCTTAGATCTCCACTCCTTTCATTCCGTTTCTTGATCTTTACTTTTCTTTTCCTCTTTTTTAATTATTTCGCTCGCCGTTGTTAAAACAACTGCTTGCTCCTCAAAAGGGGTTTCGTAAGGGACTCCATGCTCCAAATCTTTTTTCATCTTGTAAAGTAGAATCATCTATAGGTTGAGCTGATAGGGCAAGGGTTCTTCTTGTTCTTGTTGGCCTTCTTTAATTTGAGCTGGGCATACAAGATTCTATTATGTTGAGTGGTGGACCAACACGTGTCGACGCAATCTGCTCCAAGCTTGTAACTTATTTATTTAGCTCTTTTAGTAGATTTTCAAGTAAAAAGCTGACCCGACCTGCAAAATTGACTTGAGTTAGAATTGTTTGTGATATGAAGAACTGGTGATTTGAAATCGATTCGAGTTCGAACTGGTGTTGACCAGAACCCGAGTTGGACCTGGAAATTGGATCTGAACCCGACATGCACTCGACCTGAGAACGACCTGAACCCGAATTCAACATGATAATGTGATAACCGAACCCGAACTGCATCCGACCTGATATAAACCCGAACTCGAGATTAATCTGGTAAATAACTGATACTACCCGACCTGTTATGGACCTGATCTGTAATTAACTCAACATGTTAATGACCCGACTTGTTACTAAACTGATCTAATATTTACCTGACTTATAAGTTATAAGTTACAAATTTACAATTGATGAAGTTGTAAGAATATGAATTTCTTATATTAAAATGTGAGAAAATATATCTTCACAATTTAAGGTACATGATCAATAAATTAATAAATTTATTTAGGACCATTAATTTATTTGTTATTAAAATTAACTAAATTAATAAACTTATTTCCTAGACAAATTATGATCATTATATTAAAGTTTTAATTATAAGTTTATAATCATTAAATTAATAAGTTTAATTCATAATTATTAACTTTATTATATTAAAAAATAGATTGTATAAAATGACTTTAAATATCAATAAATTTAATTCATAATTTTAATATATATATATATATATATAATATTAAACGAGATTTTACTTGTTATAAACTTGTGAATTGCGATAATAATAATATAGAATAGCAATTTTATAAATTAAGGGGCGGATTATATAAAACGACTTATTAGTATTTGCAAGATTTAGAATTTGAGATTTGAGGTTAGTGGTACATGTTTCAAGTTAAATGTTTAGGGTTATGAGTATAATTTAGGGATTCATGGTTTAGGGGATTATGCTTGCACTCTAAATTATCAGTGATTGACTGACTGTAATATTTAGGGGTTGAGGTATAGGGTTTAAGTTTATATGTAACATGTTTCAAGTAGAATGTTTTGGGTTATGGATTTAGTTTAGGGATTCATGGTTTATGTGATTAGGCTTGCACTTTAATTATTAGTGATCGTAAGATTTAGGGATTGATATTTGGGGTTTAGGTGTATAAACAATAAATTGAGTGTTTAGAATTGAGGTTATGAGATTAGTTTAGGGATTAAGGGATTTGTGGATTAGCCTTGTACTTTAATTATTAGCGATGATAAAATTTAGAGGTTTGGGTTTGGGGTTTAGGGGCAAATGTGTCAAGTTGAGTGTTTGTGGTTATGGGTTAGTTTGGGGAGTGAGGTTTATTTTTGTTCATATTAGTCCCTAATTTTTAACCGAATTGACCTCAATTTATTTCAAAATTTTTTAATTTAGTCCAATGTTCTAAATATAATGATATTTTTGTTCATTATTGTCCCTAAAACTTTATTTTTAGTCCAAATTTATCGTATATATTTCTATTTTTTGTAATTTAGTTAAATATTATTTTTATTTATTCTAGTCTCTACAATTTAATTTTTAGTCAAAATTGCCCCATATTTGTTTATATTTTTTGTGCAATTTAGTCTAATTTATTTTAGTCCCTAAAATTAAATTTTATAATCCTAATTGATCTCTATTCATTTAAGGTAATTTAGTCCAAAGTTAAAAAAATCCCGCCCAATTGCCCAAATCTCAAAAGACCCTATTACTCAAACGGTCCGATCGACCAATCCCAATTCCCACCGGCCACTATAGGCCATAGACCATCATTTCAATTATTCAATTTCATAACTCAAATCAAAATTAAACGGCCATTTTTAATTTTTAGGGGTTATCTGCACTTTAGATCCTTACTACTTTAGGAGATTTACACTTAGGTCTTTTTTATTCTTTAGTTTTAGTTTAATTCATTTTATTCCCAATTTTAGTTTAGTTTAGTTTAGTTTCTTTAGGGTTTACAATTTCGGGTTTATGGTTTCAAGTTTATGGTTTAGTCCCAATATTAGTGAATGTTTTATTCATTTTATGGTTTAGGGTTTATAAATTAGGGTTTATAGTTTAGGGTTTAAGGTTTATGGTTTACGATTTGATTCATTTTAGTCCCAATTTTTTTCTTTAGTTTTAATTTGATTCATTTTAGTCTCTAAAATTAATTTAATTCAATTTAGTCACAATTACTTTTAAATTTGACCGCATTGTCTAATTGCGCATTTGGCATTTGCCGCCCAATTTTTTTCTTAGTGATTAATTACCCTTTAGGTTCTCACTCGTTTACAATTTTTCATTTTAGTCCTAACATAGTAACATTTGCTTCTAAATTCTAGTTTAATTCAATTTAGTCACAATTATATATGTATGTATGTATGTATTAAATTGTAACATATTCTGACATCCTAAGGGATATTTTGGTTCATATTAATCCCTAAAAATTAACCCGTTAATGAACCGAAGTCTATTTGTACATGTAAGACGTGACTTGAAATTCAACCGAAACCGATATTACCTGACCTGAATTTTATCCGCCAACAACGTGACCCGACCTGAAGTCCATCCGAACCTGAATTAACCCATTAATTAACTAATTCGGACTCGAACCGTTTTGGCATGAACTGAAACTTATCCGACCTGAAATTAACCCGACCTGAACCCGAACTCAATCTGATTTGAAATCAACCTGACAATGACTCGAATCTGAGTCGACCCGAACCCGACATGATCCGAGTCAGACCATTTGTAACACCCCACACCCGGGTTAGGATCGAGAGGCGTTATGCAAACAGAACACATAACACATAACATATATAAGCGTATAATCAGGGAATCGAACATGTGAACATATAAAACCATACTAACATACATAACATTACATGTAGGTGAGCTAACGAAAACTTTCTTATAATCTATCAAAACATATCATGTTAACCACTTTAACATATCAACTTTATAATTCAATCATGTTAAACACAAAACATTACCAACTTGGACTAACTTACTAACCGTATTAAAACATGTTTACAAATCAAAACAATCATCTAAGAACCAATTAAACCAATTCATACATAATACGCTTTCGGCTATCATATTACATGGCATATACAATCAAGACATCACCTATCATAACATATTATACCTTTTTAACCATGTATACATTCATATTCATAAACAATCAGCCTATTCATATAGAGATCATGTTCGAACTATAACAAAACAACAAAGGCATTCGAATGGAACATGTTAACCACATTGATTCATTTCAATTTAACATCTATGTACATATATGATCATAAGTTCACAACACCCTAACATATACAAGCTATAGCATCATATACCATTCTAATATACCATGTACTTAAACAACAAGTAACACTTCCAAGGTTTACTTTATGTCATAATCAACTATACTCATATATAAATATCATCCAAAACATAGTCATACAATTTGATCCTTATAGCATAATAACTTAAAATGTCTTTTATATGTACAGTCCTACTAACATGTTCAAATTTCCAAAATGCAAGTGAAAACTAACATGTAACTATGACACCATCTAGGAGTCTAAACAAAACTATATCATACTTGAGTTTTGGCTTGCGATTGCTCCCGAATCAAAATAGGTAGCTTTCGGATATCAAGGACCTGATATTTGGAATAAGGAAACAAGAGGTGGTAAGTACGTTATTTACTTAGTGAAGTGATTCTTATAATTAACCATTTCATTTTAAAGTATTGTTTAATCTTGTAAGGTTACCTAACTAGGCTTCAAAGTTTACTTAGCTAGTTTACTTCATGCATAAGTAGGCCTAGCTAGTTTACTTTCCATTCAAGTAACATCAAATTCACTTGAAAATAGCCATGCTTCAATACAAGCAACCAATCCAATTTAATACTCAATCAGAACACATCAAAACAATTCACAAATGGTTACATTCCACCATGTCAAACAAACATTTCATTCCATTTTCTTTATTTCATTCGAATAGGCTTTAACACCATTTTGCATTCATTCAACTCATTTTATCATGTAATTTCATATGACATATCACATAATTATATAACCAAATTCATGTCATCCATTATGGGTCACTACCCAAATCACATATCAAGACATATAACATATAACATGTCACTTATAATATTTAACTTTTCATGTAAGTCTTATTCAAAATCTTATTGTTTTGCCTTGGTTGAGTAGTAGACTAGGTAATCAAGTCAATCGTATAACGTATAACATTGGATACCCAAGGTATCAAGGTGTCTCAACACCACATATCATGTAATCGTGTAAAGGATACATAAGCATCAATGGTGACTTACCACCAATCATATAATAAGGTGACCAACTACTTTGCATGTTTATAGGTGACTAACCACCATCCTGATCATGTAAATGAGCTCAATGACTCTAAGGCATGCCCTTCTATCTAAAGACCACTAATCAGCCAAGGTCTTATATAGTCTTTTAAGTATTTAAACCAAACAACCAAGTTGTTTACAAACATCAAACAAAGCCATACTGTAACACCCCAAATTTGGGCTTAGAAGTTTACGGTCTGAACTGGATCGGTCTGGAAAACGGTTCGAATCTAAAAGGGAGTTTTAGGGAACGCCTAGTTCGGGATGCTTTAAAAATATAGAAAAATATCTAAAAATCCTCATTTAATATATATAAGAGAGTGGTGAAATAAATTTTTCAAAATAAGGTTTGGAAATACTACATTTCGATGTAGTGACCAAATCGCAGTTTTTGCAAAGTTAAATAGTGATTGTTTTGTAAAGGATTGAAACTTTGAATCTTTAAGGAGCTAATTTACCCAAAATGTTTTCTCCAGATTTTTTCCTTAATTTGGGTGATTTAATTAATGTTTTAATTAAATAAAAGAAAGGTGAAAACTAAATTTTGACTTTCATAACTACCTTTTCCTAATTTTCTCTCATTCATTTTTCTCTCAAAATCCTATAATCCAAACACCTTTTCTCCAGCAACTTTCACATAGATTTTCACTTCAATTGATGAGATTTCCACCACTCATTGTGTGAAACAAATATTTTAATTTTGATATAACTAAAAACCTAAGGACTAAATTGAAAATGTCAAAACGAATTTTAAGTCCTCAAAATATCCCCATATAATTTTAAGATTATGCCCAAGTTAAAAACAAAGCTTTTTCAAATATTTTTCTAAGTGTTTCAAGCCAAAAAAGTGATTTTCAAGCTCCTGTTTCGAAACGGCCCTCAAGCGTTTCGAAACGTTTTCATCACTGGCAACCCCTGTTCCGAAACGTGTATCGAAACACTTTACCCTATTTCGAAACGGTCTCTCACGTTTCGAAACTGTTCTTCATATTTGATTTGAAAAAGCACAACGGTTGAGATATTTTTGCTGAATATTTAAAGTTAAATAGGGTGTTTCGAAACGGGCTAAGGCTGTTTCGAAACGACCCTTGACAGTAGCAAATCCGTTTCGAAATGAAGCCAAAGCATTTCGAAACAAGTATTAAGTTTAAATTGAAAATATGACCGTTGAAGTTGTTTTTAACTGATTTTCTGAAAACCGTTAAGGTGTTTCAAAACGGGCTAAGACCGTTTCGAAACGACCCTTGACAGTGGCAAAAGTGTTTCGAAACGGCCCTAAGGCGTTTCAAAACGGGCTCTTAAATGCACCCCAACGGCTCTTTCTATTTTAGTCCGTTCCGAAACAGGTACCCTGCGTTTCGAAACGGGTTGTTGCAGACTGCATTTATGGTGGTGAGATAACATCCCCAACGGCTCTATTGATGAGTGCAACAACCACAACGGCTAGAAATCAATGATAAGGTATAAAAGGGACTTCTAAAAGCACCAGCAACAACTATTGATCTCAAAGAAAACATCCAAACATTAAATCCAAGCTATTGTGCAAAAATCCCATTTTGTCTAGAAACCCCAATTGTAATTTTCATTCATATCTTGTTCAATTGGGTTGAGTGCTTGTAATTGGGCTATTATTTGTATTGAGAGATATCTTATTAGCCATCAAATTTCTTTGTTCACTTGTTCAATCTTGCATAGAAACCCCCCCTCTTGGTCAATATCGATCTTGCGATCCACTCAACACATTGGTTTCTAATCAATCTTGCATCAAATCCTTTTGATTTTCACATTGAATTTTCATGGAATTTTGCCCAAATCAAGGAGAAATCATCATTTAGAGGTAAGAATATTCTTCTCCTCTAAATACTCAGTTCTTTACTGAAATTCCCAAGTTGTCAATCCTTTATTAAAGTTTTATAAATGGTTTTAATGTTGGAAACAAGATTTTGGCTTAAAACTCAAGAATTTGGAAGAGATCTTGAGGATTTTCGTGGATCTTAGTTAGGCTCTGTTTTGATGTTGTTTTCTAATGTATTTTGGATGTTAAATGATGTTAGAAATGAGGTTTTACCAATCCAATCCCGAATAGGTTGTTTTTCCTAAGTTTTTTGCTTGTGAAAATGGTGGTTTTTGGGGTGATTTTGGTGTTCTGTTGTAGCTGGAGGTATAAGGACGAGTTTAGGGTTGTTTTTGATGTTAATTGATGTTTATAAAAGGTTAGAATTGATAGATCTTGGCTGGGTACTATTTTGGAAGAGTTTGGAGATGATTTCGGTTGTTTTTGGAAGCCGAAATGAGGTTCTTGAGTAGAGCAACGAGTTTAGGTTGTATTGCTGGTGATTTTAATGCATGGTGATGCATTAATCCTCTGTTGTTATGTGTTAAAAACAGGGGAGAATGATCCGGAAGCGATAGAGGTGGCGTTGGAGGTTTCGGACGCTTGGGAGGCTTGTCGGCTAGCATAGTTTTGTGTATCGGTGAGTGAAGATGATTTTCCAGCTTTGAAACGATTATTTGGAGGTTTTTGGAGCTTAGTTTAAGTCTAAACAACTTAGCTAAGCTCAAGAGTAAGTTTTCGGAAAAACTCCATCGGATGTGCTAAGTTATGGTTTGATGCATTAGTTATCAAATGCATGCTTAATTACTGTTTTGAAAGCATGTTTTAGCATGTTTAATGCTTGTTTTGAAAGCCATGTATTGAAGGATGCTCAAGGTAAGAGATCCTTGGTTTGACATGTTATTAATATGGTTATAATGCATGGAGATGCATATTGATAAGTGGCTTTGATTAATGCTTAGAACAGTGAATTGATGATGGTATTTGATGTATATTGGCAAGTGATGAAATGGTTTTTAAGTACTTGAATCGGATATAGTTAGCCGACTATAGGATTGGGTGCACCGTAAGTAAAGTCGCCTTGGATGTCGAGGGGTTGTGATTGTACCGTAAACTCCATCCAAGTACCCTAGCGATTGAGGAAATTAACGTCACCACGATGGAGGATGGCTCTCGTGGGTGGACTTGGTTAAGCGTCACAACGGTAGAGGATTGCTCCCGTGTGTGGGCTTGGTTAAGGTGGTTACAATGGTTGAGGTAGCTTCCATGTGTAAGCCTTGTGTTGAGTCCCGGCTCTCGCTAGTGGGTTATACAACTACCGATGAGTGATGTTGAGGGGTTGTGATTGTACCGCTAAACTCCATCACGGGTGTTGAGAGGTTGTGATTGTACCGATAAACTCCACCTTGTAAGCCGGTAGTGTGTATGAAGCATGTGGGACAACGCTTGTAATTCGCGTATCCGATTGTGTCTTGTGTCGAAATGGTTATGGACTATCACTTGAAGCCAATATAATGTATTTGATTGTAACGAATCGTGAGATGCTTGAGATGTTGTATGTTTTGAGAAATGCATATGAGATAATAATTTTATGAAATGCTTTTGTATATCAAACATATGTCGCCTTGCCATGAGATTTGCATAGGTTGTGTGCATGTGTTAGCTAGATGGTACATGTGGTTTTCAAAATGGAGATTTGCTTATGCAAATGGGGTTTTGTGTTTATGAAATGCTTTTGAGTAACAAGCATGTATGGTTTTGCCATGAGATTTGCATTTGTTGAATGTATGAGATAGATAGAAGGAACATATGGTTTCCAAAAGGTATTTTGCTTTGATATGATCATCAAGCATGAGAAGAGTATAGTGTGAAGTGAAAGTGTTTTCCAAGGAAATTGGTTTAAACTTTGCATGAAGTGATTGTGTAGTGAAAGGTTTAAATGGTAGTAATTGCAAAGATGTTGTTTGGGGTGAGTTGTTTGGTGTTTCAAAGTTAAATGTTGGTTTTCTTGTTGAGCAATGCATGTTTTAAAGCAATGGTTTTTCAAAGGAGATTTCCAATCAATACTTTGGGTTTTTGAGTTGTGATTACATTTTAAGATGGTTTTATGATCCGCTGCATTGATGGTGTTTTGATTTTGAGCATTCCTCACTAAGCATTATGTGCTTACGCTCCTCTTTGTCCATCAATGCAGATATTTGAAGTTGGGACAACAAGAAGCAAGAGATTCAAGAAGAGCTCCACTTGAGAAGTATGTTTTGGTTTATAGCTATAGATAATAAAGGCAATGGGGGGGGGGAGAGTCTTATATGTTGATGTGTAATGAGATTGTTCATTTTGAGCATGTTCGGTTTATGGTTCGATACTTGTTGGTTATTGTTTTGTGATGTTTGGATTTTCATCTTCATATTTGATATAGTTATGTTCCTTGTTTAAAAGCAAGATCATGTGTTGAGCGTAGTAATTGAGTAGGTTTGCTTAAAACTTGTAAGGTATCTAGTTTCTGTTGCAATATGATGGCTTAAATGCTTGGCATGTTGTTGATATGTTGTGGAATGGTTTAAAGTATGTTTGATGGTGTTTGGATGTGTAAAACCAGAATTTTCTGCTGTTTCTGGGCAGGGTGTATCGAAACACCCTTAGCTGTTTCGAAACGGGTGCCTGAAATGGCTTGGGCATTTCGGAACGGCTAGAAGTGTTTCGAAACACTTTGGCTACTGGAATGCCCTGTTTCGGAACCAGTTTCGAAACGGGTGGGTGTTTGACCTGGTGTTTCGAAACACCCTTAGCTGTTTCGAAACGAGCGACCGTTGGACACAGATTTGAATTGCTCTGAAGTCTGCATGCTTTATATTTTGATCCTGAAATTTGTAATCGCAATTGCTTGAGCTAGAGATGTCTTTTTAAGCTGAAATTTGGCAGAAAGGCTTGAAATATGATTAATTGAGGTTCGGTAAAACTAAAATCTACAAAGTCCTTATATTTTCCAAAATTTACATTTTGGTCCCTAAATGCGTATTTCTTGCAATTGGGTCCTTAAACGTTTTCTGATCGCTGTGCTTTTCTCTTCCAAGGTTCTTAAGCATTCACATAGGCTTAATGCGCATCTAGAAAAGATAAAACGAAAAAAAGGGTCGTTAATCAAGGTTGACTTTCGAGTTGACTTTGGTTTTCCCCGTGTGATCTTCGTAGTTCGTGTCTAACGCCTAGGCCGGGCTAAGGGGGTTACACATATGATTATCTAATGTTTACATCTTGATATTCATGTAAGATTATTCAATCACTAATTTCTAGCAAGCATTAGGCAACATTTCACTCAATTCATGCTTCAAAAACAGTAGCATAACATCATACAATCAACCATTTCAAAGGCCACAACATTCATGCTTCAATCTATTTCAAAACACTAGCTACTTCTAACTAACAACTAGCATTTCATAATCATTTAATTCATTTCCTTTAGCCTTCTTCCAATTCCATTTTAATTTACCAATATAGCTTAGATTCATTTCATGCATCTTGTGACTTCAACAAACAATTTAAAGAAGTGGTTAAGACACCAGTCTTAACCCTAAAGGCAACCGCACTCACTATACTCCAAAGCTTAGTTGGAATCCTTGACTAGCAAGCCTTTTCTCCTCTTTCTAGCTTGATCAAGCCTTTATTCCTCCAACAATTCTTCTCCAATTTGGTCTTAAACAATCAACAATCAACATAGAACACATATTAGAATTCATTCCAATCATATTCAATCATATAAACTAATATAAACTCAATACATTATGAAATTGCCCCTATTCTGGCCGTTTTGAGCACCTTACACTAATCTATCCATAACTTTTTACACACAACTCCACATTAGGAGTTCTTTACCATTCTAGAAAGCTTATTTATAAAAATTTAATTCTATGTATAGTTCATATTTTTCCCATTTCTACATCAATACAGTTTAATACTTTAATACAGGGCATTTACAGTGACCTAATCTGTCTATTATTTACAATATGTAACTTTAATGACCATTTAACCTATGATCCATTCCACATTTGATTCTGAGTTTTTAACCACTTTTAAAAACATATAATAACATCATTATCAAGTTCCATTAGCTTCAAAAACAGGGCATTAAGGTCTCTTAATTTACCATTTTTCCAGAATGGTTCAAATTCATTTCGAAAGTGACCAGTTTACTTGTAACCCATTTTTCCAGTCATTCTAACATCATTTCCAGTCATGTAAGACCTCTATCTTATAGTATTTTTTTTTATCTTCTACAACTTTATTCTTCAGAGAATCTTCTAATTCGATCTCTAACATGGCCAAAAATCCTTTTTAATCCAGGGTATATTCAAAGTGTGAAATTGGACAGTTTTGTATCCTAGTCTTCATGCGTGCAAATTTCCAGCATTTTAATTATTCTAACTTGTTCTAAATGCTTATAACTCATCATTAAACATTTCTAAACATGGATTTCAACACAATCTAACCAATAATTCAGCCAAAAATCATCAAGAACATTAAACAATATTGCTGGACAAAATCGATACTTACATATACACATGCATGAATACTTTAAGCTATTCTAATTAATTTCCCTTCACATGCATGAGCTTTCTCACACTAGATTTCCAGATTTTGAGCTCTTAAAATTCTCTCTCTTTTGTTTTGTTTAGAACTGGTGGAAATGAATGGAAAGATGGAGATGAAACAAATGAGTTTACACTTGTTTTGTTTCTAACCAAAGCTGGCCGATTGTACATGGAGAGAGGGACATATGGCTTGGTCTCTCACCGTGTGTTAATCCACTCAAATCCCATTATGGCCTTATTATATTATATTTTGATTCCCACTAATAACCTATTTTCTTGGTCCTTTAACTTCTGAAAGTCGTTTTACGTTTTAGGTTACAACCTCTTTTTATAACATATTTCAGGTTACACTACACTCGCACCATATTTTAGATTACTACCTATTTTTGCACTACATTTCAGGTTACACAATACTCACACCACATTTTAAGTTACAACCTATTTTTGCACTACATTTCAGGGTACAACATGTTTTTACCTTCTTTATTAACTAACTTAGGGATTTTCAACTAGGGACACATTTTAGATTACAACATGTTTTACCTTCTTTATGAAACAAATTGAGTTTACTCTCCATGTACGATGCTAGAGACTCACCAAAGTTCGATTGAAATAAAAAAAAAAAACAATGTCGATAGAGAGAGAGAGGCGTGCGGCTGAGTTGAAAATAAGGAATTGTAGGGCTGGTGGGGTTTAAATAACTAATTTGATGGGTAAATTGCGCTATAAGTCATCTTACTATTTAGGGGACTGCATAATAGCACCAAAGCTTTATTTAATTTATATAATGACCCATAAAATTTAAAATTAACTCAATTTAATCTTTTAACAACAATTAGGTTCTCAAATTCGAATTCTTAAAATTAATTTAGGGTTTTTAACCTAAATTTTCAAATTTCTTAATTATAGTTTCATATCAAAATTCTCAATTCCTAAGATTTTGAATTTAGGAATTTCAAAATTAAAATTTATTATTTGGGCATAAAATTCGGGGTGTCACAGAATGTGCCAAAAGCACCCTATCTATGTGGCAGGTGAAATTACGCAAAGTAGGTAAGAGATGAGAACCTACAAAATGCATCCAGAATCTCGCTTGCTCGGTTAACTAGTTCTTGAATACATGTCACTCACCAGTATGTGGTTTTACCTTTTCTGATGTTGGTAAACCAATATCTCTCAAGATATTTTTTTTGTCTTCATCATTCAACTTTCTAACACATCTTCCGTGTTCATTGGTGACCTTCTCAAGTCCAAAGTATTTATTAACAGTGTCTACTCTCCATGGCACTGCAACTTCACGAACCAACACATACTTTCTTTATTGTTCTTTTGTATACCATACATATCTCTACCTTACTACTGTTTTTGAAGGCATGAAATTTTTAATGGGAAAACTTATCCCAACTTCCATCCATTTTGTTACTTCATTATCATCGACTTTCTTCATAGTTAAATTTAAAAATAAAAGAATTGTATGAATCTAGTTGTTTTATTAGTTTAGTAGTTCGTTCTAATATGAATGACATGTTAGATATAACGTGATTAAAAATTTGAAAGTTAAACCAAAGAAAAAAATTGATAAAAATAATACTTGAATTGACAATTTTAAAATATTTTAAGTGAATCCACAATAAAACAAGTGTTCGGACCTGATGTTTCCTCATGACAAAGCAATACTCATCCACTCGAACATAAACTAAATTACGTGTTACTATATTTAAGCCACAAAACCAAAATCCAAGTAAGAAATCCCGCATTACAAACCAAAACCAGAAATTTAGTTTTTTTCAATCTCATTGTTAACTTCCTACTTCCTAGGAGGAAGGTCGGGCAGTTTCTCAGCCACACTCGACTTTCTAAAAGCCTTGCTCCCAAAAACCAAGAACCCGATCGCATGTCCAAAGACGGCAGTGAGGAAAACGCCGCCGTTAAAGGACATAACAGCCAGCATCACCATATAGCTCAACCCTGCCCGCACCGTATGCATCGCCGTCTGGAACAACCCGGTGGCGACTTTATTGGCTCCGGGCTTGATGATGCTGCAATAAGAGAGCCATTCCACGATCATTGCCAACACAAATATGAAGATCAAGGCTAGTGCATACATGCCTGAGCTGCAACCGGGCCAACCCGAGAAGAGGATTTCGGATTTATGGCCCCAATGGAAACTCATATGTAAGAGTGAGTTTCGATGGACATGGAGCGCCGTGGTGGTCCAGGCCGACCTCGTTTCAACCATGGTCGCCATCTTCATTCAAATGGTTGGTTGTAATTTTTGTAATGGGATTTTAAAGACGAGTGGCTTGGAATCTCTTGAAAACTCGTTTGAAAGCAATCCCAACATGACAGAAAGATTGTTACAGCAGAGATTTATTCTCTCTATCTTCTTTTGATAAAGGAATTTCTTCCTAGTATTTTATTATATTCATTCTAGGTTTTGTTCAAGGAAAACCATTCGCAATATTTTAATCCTTTGAACAGAGTCTTCACTCTTCAATTGACAACGTATATAATATGAGCATATTATGGGAAACCTATATAGCTCTAACTTCTTTTTATTTTTATTTTTTTTAATAGTCTAAAGGTGATTACACGGTAGTATCTGTTCATACTAACTTCTTTTTATTTGAATGATCTAATATCACATAAAGAATATTATTATTATTATTATTATTATTATTATTATTATAGTGATGATGATGCAATTGTTTCATTAGTTGGTGTAAATTTTTTACTTTTATTTCAAAACTCAACAACCGCCTCCTCCATAGCAAGCTAGCAAAATTAAATAAGGCATTATACGAACCCCCAAACACATTATTTACAAGAACGAGACTATATTGTTCACACGAATATGTCATCGAATCTTCAGATATCCCAAAATTCAGCATTTAAAAATCCACCATTGATGTAAGATTATTATTATCGATTTGAAAATAATAATTAATAAATACAATATCATCTGGAAGCCAGTAATAACACCTAGATCTTCCAAAGGGTGCAAATCAAAACACTTCACAACTATGAGAAACATACAAAGAAAAGCCGGCATGGCAGGCAAAGCAAGCAAAACAACAACTCTTTGATGGTTGAAAGTAGCATACTGTAGCAAAACAATGTATCACCGTTATTAAGGAAAGAAATAATTGTGAAAATACAATCGTCGATAAGTGATATGCGATTAACAGGAATAAGCATTTGTACAAAACTATTTCAAGAAAATAATTATGTTTGCAAATACAAATATGTGAATAGAAATATTGCAAATACAAATACACTAAAGCAAGGTCGAAACCTTTAAATAAGAGAGCAATGAATAATATCTAAGATCAAATTATTTTCATTAAAGATGCGCCTGTTGCATTGTGCGGTGTATTGTAATTGATACACAATTAGTGCAAGTATACACGTCAAAACAAGTAGTAAAGTGATGAGTGAGTATCGTCTCCATAGGGATTGGAGGTATTTCAAGTCAAGTTCAAGCACACAAAACACAACTAAATATAAATGTGATAACAAGTGGGAACATAGCAAGAAATGCTATAACAAAAGCAATTAAATCAAACTGAAGTGAACTGAATAAGTTACAAGGTCCTCAATTGTATGCGAAATCTCTATTGGGAATGACATGCTGGGTTTGTTAAGGAATCCTACCCCTAGTTCTAATGTATATCTAACACTTTCTAGCTCAAACTATGCTCGACAGGGTTTCCTATGGTGTTTCTAAACTATCTCTAGCAAGAAACCTGGCAGCCAGAATGCTATGGCAATACCTCTCAGCGTGAACTCTAGCAAGCTACATATTGTTGACGTGCTACTCTTTTTAGTCGTTGAAACCCCATCCTTATCTATAAGGTGAGTTTGAGTTGTGCCTATCAGCAGCCAACTCCCTTGTCTACGTGGACCTAAGCTTAACTCTCTCGACCATTAAGCTAATCTAACACCTAGTAAAGGCTAACTCTCGAAAGCTCTTACAAACTTAAGGCAATAAAATAGTAGACAAAGCATATGAAGCTGGAAACATGCTAAACATTCATTAAAAACTAAAATAAAATCATCCCAAATAAACCCAAACCATCTAAATTTAGTTCATGGCTGGGTGTAAATCATCCATCATCATTCGTCTTAAACAACCCATTTCCAAAATATAAAGTGTTAAAGAAAACAACAAAGAAAAGGAAATCTGCCGTATCGCCTTGGACTGCCGTGAACCACCCTAGACTTGATGCTCCTCTCGAAGACCAGCAAGGTCACCCCTTGGAGCTTCAACAATGGAGGACACTAAGTTGAGGAAGAAGATGGTAAGTAGCCGTCTTTTCTCCCCACTCTTAGCACCCAAAAGTCATTTTTTCCAGCTCTTCTTTTGATGTGGGTATCTTGTCCTTTATATAGTGGAAGCTCATGGGGTTTTGTGCCCTAAACATTCCTTGTGTGATCTAGAGAATATTCCCTAGGATATGCTAGGAAAAACGGACAAATAGGGGTTCTCACACGTGGGCAGGAAAATATCTTACTTGCTTTGCCCTTTTTTGCGCCCATAATTGCCGTCCAAATTGCTGTAGCATTTCTTTGCTCAGCCACACTCCCTTGCCTACCTACACATCACCATACCAGAAGAACCTTTTCTCAAGCAACACCTATTTCTTAATTAAATCAAAACAACCAAGCTAACAACACCAAATGCAACTATATAAACTAAATGCACATTAAACGAGCTTAAAGACAAGAAAATAACTGAGAAAATGAGCATGAAATGCATGCTTTTTACAAAGTTATCACCCCCCAAACTTAAGCTATCACTTGTCCTCAAGCAATGAGTAGAGAAAAATAGAGAGAATGTTATGACAAAGTTTAGATCAAGACAATGATATGGCAAAATTTCAGTCCTCGGAAAAATAAAGGCTTCAACATGCTAGACAAATCAAGATTTTAAGAACTTTTCCCTAGGACAAGATCCTTTTCATGTGTGTGTGTGTGTTGCATGCAATTTATGCTTAACAGAGTTAGAAAAAATTTAGGCAAGATCTCTATTGCAACCTAGTATGCATTAATCAATTAAGCACAATTTTACTCCCTCGATTCCAAGTTTTTTTTTTGTTTTTTAGAGGGGTGTCCGCTCATCACAACTACTGTCCTTAGCTCTAGATGAGTATGGAGCAAACATCTCACCCCCGAGCTAGTAAGTAGAGTAATCCCGTGACAACTTTCATTCACTCATTTGATGTTGCTGGCATTTATTTAAGTATGGTTTCCAGGCAATGCAACACAAAGAGGAGTGTCCCTCTACAAATATACCGTAACATTTATTCACAGTTTAGCATATTCATTAAGCACATGGGAGTTTAATAAAGCATTTACCGCTTTCATTTATCATTCAAATTCATTAAGTTCATTCATACTAAGGCATGCTAGAGTTCTTAAAAAATCCTCTAACAATCTTAAGCATATAGAGCATAAGCGTGCAAGTTTTAATCTAAAAGCATCAAGTCCTAAAGTCAGTTGTACCAATCTCAACAGTCATAAACATTTAATCAATCCAAAGCCATAAAAAAATACCCATCATTGGACATCCTCAATTTATTCATAAAACTGTCTCTAAACTAAACAATATGCCATAGCAAAATTCTATTTCTAACTACAAATGCAAAGACTAATTATGAACGCTACTCCCCCTAAACTTGAAAGATGCAGTGTCCTCAATGCATGAAAAGGAAATGAAATGAAACTATCTTAAATGAAATGCAGAGGTACCTCGTTGGGGTCCTATTTTGGTGGTGCTGTTCTGGTTGCCTCGTGTTTGATGCCCTTTTTATTCAGTGAAGCAATGGGTGGGTCAGTGGCATCCGTTTCTAGTGGTGGGGCTGCTTCGTTCTGGGTGTCCTGGGCAAGCTGTTCAGTCTGGTCATCATCAGTATCGGAAGAATCACTTTTCTCGGCAGCGGTGTTCCACACACAACCTGCTATGCGCTTCTGGCAACTCTTAGTCTTTGTCGCAGTATTTGGAGTCGGGGCAAGCGAAGGTGTAGGTGTAACCCCTTCGACCCGGTCTAGAAGATAAACTGAACCGAATGGGTCATACGAGGAATATTGAAGTAAACCAGAAAGATTACTCCAATAAACGACCCTATTTTTTCATTTTATCTTGCCTAGATGCTCATTATTATCCTTAGTGATAAACTTCGCAGCGGAACAATTTGCAACTCAATCAGACAACGACTAGAGGCTCAATTGCCTACAAACACATTTTAGGGACCATTTTTTAATTTTATCAAATTACCATAGCTTATTCTATTTTTAGATTACCATCCTTTAATTAGTCGCATTACATGCCTCTCTTTCAAATCTCAACTCAAAAACATTATCCAAGCTCATTTAATTTCATCCACAACATTTAGGGACTAAAATGTAATGAAATAGAACTTTAAAAGACTCCAATAACTAACTTAACAACTGGTTGTTTCGGTACAGGTTGCCCTGTATCAAAACACTCATTTCAGAACAGGTTCGAGCGGCTTAAAGCTCGGGCTCGTATCGAAACACCTCCTAAGGTGTTTCAGAACACGAGATTCTAGTAGCAAAGTGTATCAAAACACACGTTCCCTGTTTCGAAATCCCTAAGCCATTTCAGGCTCACCGTTTCGGTACAACCTTTGGTGTACCGAAACACATAGGCCTGTAATGACACTTTTTTCTGGTTTTTCATACTTTAATCCAATCAAAATCATTCCAACATGCTTCTCACATGCATATATCATATTTAAGCATCAAACCTCAATCATACATGGTAATTCCATCATCAAAGCATGACAATATGCATAAAGGAAATCTATAGGCATGCAACTTATTCAAAATAGCCACTCAAGAGCCGAAACACAAACTAAAGCAAATACCAACAAGTAAAGGCCATTTACAAGTCATCAAAGGCATTACAAACTTGCCACAAAACAGGGAGTTTCTAAATACACACTTCCAAAACATAAAGGCATCCTCATATTGCCGATAATTACTAACAGGTAAACATAAAACCATACTTGAGCAAAGTCTCACTCCTTGGAAACCTTCTTGCTTCCTTCCAGCCCCAAAAGAGTTATTTCTCTACATTGTTGGTAAAAGAGAGAGTAAGCACAAATCCTTAGTGAGGGATGCTAAAAAAGACCAACCACAACAATGCTTTTTAAAAACCATTTTTCATGTAGAAATCTCTATTTCACCATTCTCATTCTATCTCATGCTTGAAATCATTTCAAAGGAAAAGCCATGTCATTTAAATAACATGTACCATCTATCTCATGCATTAACCAAAATGCAATGTCTAAAAGCAAAGCTTACTCATGCTTGTTTCTTATAAGCACTTCTCAAATCATGTTCTCATATGCAAAACACAATGCATAAAAACCATTCATGATCAAGGTACATGTGAATCTCAAATCATGTTCTCATATGCAAAACACAATGCATAAAAATCATTCATGATCAAGGTACATGTGAATCTCATATATTGGTGATGTTGTTTGGTTTGACGAATGTGCTTGTTGCATTCATGGATACGATGAATCGTGTGTTTCATGAGTTTTTGGATAGGTTTGTGGTAGTGTTTATCGATGACATTCTCTTGTACTCTCGTAAAAGGGATGATCATGATAAGCATTTACGAATTGTATTGCAAGTCTTGTTGGAGAATCAGCTTTATGGTAAGTTGAGTAAGTGCGAGTTTTGACTAAAGTAAGTTGTTTTCCTTTGTTATGTAGTGTCGGCTAAAGGGATTCAAGTCGATCCGCACAAGGTTGGGGCGGTGATGAATTGGAAGTCGCCTAAGTCAGTGCATGAAGTGCGTAGTTTCCTTGGTTTGGCGGGATACTAACGTAGGTTCGTGGATGGTTTTTCAAAGATGTTGCTCCTTTGACGAAGTTGTTGCAAAAAGATGAAGTTTGAGTGGACGGAGGTTAGACAACAAGCTTTTGACAAGTTGAAGGAAACTTTGACGTAGGCTCCTATCCTGATTCAACCTGAATCGGGTAAAGAGTTTATGGTTTATAGTGATGCATCCTATGTTGGATTGGGATGTGTGCTGATTCAGGAGGGTAGGATGGTAGCTTATGCATCTCGTCAATTGAAGGTGCATGAGCGTAATTACCCTACGCATAACATCGAGTTGGCCGTGATGGTGTTTGCCATGAAAATTTGGAGGCATTACCTTTATGGTGAAAAGTGTATGATTTACACAGACCACAAGAGTTTGAAGTATTTGATAACACAAAAAGAGTTAAATCTTAGGAAATGAAGGTGGTTGGAGTTGCTTAAAGATTACGATTTGACTATCGAGTACCATCCATAAAAGGCTAATGATGTAGTCGATACCTTGAGTAGAAAGGTGGATGTAGAGTTGAGGGCAATGTTTGCTCAGTTGAGTATAACACGAGATGGTGGTTTGGTGGCTGAGTTGCAAGTGAAACGCTCGTTGGTAGAGTTGATTAAGGAGAAGCTGTTGTTGGATGATTCGTTGGTATCGCATGTTCAGGACATTGCGAAAGGAAATCCAACAGACTTTTGTTTCAATGATGATGGTGTTTTGTACTTTGAGAGTCGAATAGTTGTGCCGGAGGATGTTGAGTTGAGGCACACTATTTTGACTGAGGCGCATAGTAGTCCTTTTGCCATGCATCCTGGTAGTAAAAAGATGTATCATGGGTTGGCGGATGAGTACTATTGGGTTGGTTTAAAGAAAGATGTGGCTGATTTTGTTAGTAAGTGCATGGTTTGTCAACGAGTTAAAGCCGAGCATTAGTTTCCTTCTAGATTGTTGCAACCGTTGAAGATTTTGGAATGGAAATAGGAGAGAAACACCATGGATTTCATGAAGGGTTTGCCTTTAACACCGTCCAAGAAGAATTCCATTTGGGTGATTGTGGATCGTTTTACGAAGTGTGCATATTTCTTGGCGGTGCATACTACGTATATGTTGGATAACTTGGCAGATTTGTACATCTTTGAGATTGTGAGGTTGCATGGGGTACCTAAGTCCATTGTTTCGGATTGAGATCCACATTTTACAGAAAGGTTTTGGGAGTATCTACATCAATTATTGGGCACGCGTTTGAATTTCAATACTTCGTATCATCCTAAAACAGATGGTTAGTCTAAAAGAGTTATCCAAGTGTTGGAAGACATGTTGAGGTGTTGCATCATTGATTTTCAAAGTTCTTGGGGGAAACAACTACCTTTAGTGGAGTTTGCTTACAATAACAGTTATCATGCGAGCATTCAAATGGCTTCTTTTGAGGCTTTGTATGGAAGGAAGTGTAGAATGCCTCTATGTTGGGCGGAAGTGGGGAAAAAGATGGTCTCTTTGCTTAATGTGCTTAAGGGCACTATAGAAAAAGTGAAGCTTATTAGTGAAAGGTTGAAAGCGGCTTCGGATCGGCAAAAATCTTACGCAGATTTGAAGCGTAAGGAGGTGGATTATGCCATAGGAGATAAGGTGTTTTTGAAGGTTTCACCTTGAAAGAAGGTTATAAGGTTTGGTCGGAAGGGCAAGTTGAGTTCGAGGTTTATTGAACCATATGAGGTGCTAGAGCGTGTTGGGCTTGTTGCTTATAGGTTGAGGTTTCCTTCTATGTTGGAGAAGATACATGATGTTTTCCATATATCCATGCTTTGTAAGTATAGATCGGATCCGTCTCATGTTATGCATGTTGAAGAGATTGAGCTGAATCCAGATTTGTCATATGACGAAGAACCGGTCGAGATCTTGGATTCGGACAACACGGTTCTTCGTAGTAAGACCATTGGGTTGGTCAAGGTCTTGTGGAAACATCGTGGTGTTGAGGAAGCCACGTGGGAGAGGAAGGATGACATAAAGAAGCAGTACCCTCATCTCTTTCCATCAGGTAAATTTTCGAGGACAAAATTTCCTAAATGAGGGAGAGTTGTAACTCCCAGGTTTTGGGCCTATAAGCTTTTAGCGTTGGTTCAGGGGTAGTAGAACCTAAACTAGAGATTTAAGTTTTCGGTAGTGGTTCGGGGAAAACGTAGTTTGGGAGATGATAAAATTATGGGAAATTTCCAAACACTTCTTTTTCTCTCCAAAACTTCAGAGATTTCCATCTTTCTACTTCTTGTTGGTTTGCAAATGATTTCCTTGGTTTTCCTTCCATTTATCTTGGTGCAATCTTGAAGAATTTCTACAAAATCTTGTCATTTGAAGGAAAAGGCAAAGGTTATAGGTAAATTTCGTTCAACTCCTCTAATCAAGGTTCTGTAATGAAATTCCAAAGTCTTTGGCTCTCTAAATATGGTTATTAACAATGTTTTATAATTTAATTGATAAAAATTGATGAATCAAGCTTTAAAAGGTGATTTCTAAGGATTTTCGTATTGCTACTGTTTTGATTGATCTGAGATTGGTTTTAGTTATGATTTTAATGTTAAATGATGTTAAAATAAAGGTTTCATCAAAATAAACCCGAAATAGATTGGATCTCTAGTAGTTTAGGTTGTTAGATTTTGGTTTTGTGGTGATAATATGGTTTTGGTGTTGCTCGAGGTTCTTGGATGCAATTAGGGTGTTTTTTATGTTAATTGATTATTAAAATTAGATGGAAGTGTTAGACTTTGGCTGGGTTAAGTTTAGGAAGTAATCAAAGGTGTTTTCGGTTGTTTTGGATAGGCGTTTTGGTGTTCGTGGGCGGTGCTGCGAGATAGCATGGGTTGCTGGTGGTTTTAATGCATTGAGATGCATTAATTTTCTGTTTTTGTGTGGTATAAACAAGGGAGTTTGTATCAGACACAATCGGTGAAGTTTCGGAAGCTTCAGAAGCTTGATTTTGCTTCGGCAAAGCAAGCGAGGCGTAATTGATGAGTGGAATTGGATTTAAAGTGTTGTCAATGACTTGAAAGCAAGGTTTGGGGTTTAGATTGAGTTTGAAACACCAATCTAAACCCAGAAGTAAGTTTGAGTTGTTCCGCTCTCATTTCTCAGCTTTTGTCACGTTTATTTTCATGTTCATGCTCTTGTTTTAAAGATAGATGATTGTTTATGCATGATTTGAGAAATGTTTTGATGGCTTAATTAATCCCATGAGATAGAATGTTGATTCCAAGAAGATAAAGTTGTTGTGAAAATGCTATGTTTTAAATATGCATTTGATATGGGATGAAATTGTTTTATGTTGATGCATTAAAAGCAGTGGGTATTTGATGTTTAAATTGTTATACATTGGCATAAAATGAGATTATTGTTACCGGATATAATCGGTCGACCAATAGGATGAGAAGTGCACTATAATATACAAAATTCGTACGTGCTCTTTCGTTCGGGCAATGGAGGTAGTGTCATCTCGTTCCAAAGAAAGAGTGTGGTGATGAGAAATTCGACCACGATAGGTCTTGATGAAACACTCAAGCTTTGTAGCGATGAGAGATGCCGCCATGAGAGTCATCACGGTAGGTCTTGATGAAACATTCAGGCTTTGTGGCAATGAGAGATGCCGCTATGAGAGTCCGGTGATGTGAGATTCCACCAGGGTAGGACTTGACGATGTGAGATTCTGTCAAGCTATCTGCATATCCGAGTAATGTTGTTAAAATGCAAATATATGAGATTGATTATGAGATTCACATGTACCTTGATGTTTAAAATGTTATTTATTGGCATAAAATGAGATTATTGTTACCGGATATAATTGATCGACCAATAGGATGTGAAGTGCACTATAATATACAAAATTCGTACGTGCTCTTTATTTCGGGCAATGGGGGTAGTGTCATCCCATTCTAAAGAGAGAGTGTGATGATGAGAGATTCCACCACGGTAGGTCTTGATGAAACACTCTAGCTTTGTGGCGATGAGAGATGCTGCCATGAGAGTCCGGTGATGTGAGATTCCACCATGGTAGGTCTTGATGAAACATTCAAGCTTTATGGCGATGAGATATGTCGCCATGAGAGTCTGGTGATGTGAGATTCCACTAGTGTAGGACTTGACGATGTGAGATTCCGTCAAGCTATCCGCATATCCGAGTAATGTTGTTAAAATACCAATATATGAGATTGATTATGAGATTCACATGTACCTTGATATAAATGCTTTTTGTGAAATGAGATGCATATGAGATCATGTTTTGAGAAATGCTTTAAATGAATCAAGCATGTAAGGCTTTGCCTTGAGACTTTGCATTTTGGGTTAATGCATGAGATAGATGATACATGTGGTTTAAATGTTGTGGATTTTGCTTTGAAATGATTTCGAGCATGAGATAAAGCATAATGAGATAGAGATTTCTAAATGAGAAATGGTTTTAAAATACATTGTCGTTGTTGGTTTGTTTTGAGCATCCCTCACTAAGCATCATTGCTTACACTCTCTTTTTTCCAACAATGCTGAGAAATAACTTTCGGAGCAGCAAGGAAGCAAGAAAGAATTACCAAGGAGTGACACTTTGCTTAAGTATGGTTTTACGTTTACAAGTTAGTAATAAATCGGTAATGGGAGGATGTTTGTGTTTGGGATATTGTGTTTTGGAACTCCCTATTTTGGGGCAAGTTTGGAATGCCATTTATGACTTGTAAATGGCCTTTGCTTTATGGTTTTTGCTTTGGTTTAAGTTTTGACTTTTAAATGGCCTTTTTACATAGGAAGCATGTCTATAGATTTATTTGTTGCTTATCTCTATGCCTTGTTGATGAAATTGTCATGTTTGATTGAGGTTTGATGTTTAATTAAGTTTTATGCTTGTTGGAAGTATGTTGGAATGCATTAGAATGGATTAAAGTATGTAAAACCAGCAAAAGATGACATTATTGGTACAGGCGTACCGATACTCGGGAAACCTTATCGGCACAGTTAAGCCATTATGGGCTCAGTGTACCGGTACGGTGGGAAGGGTACCGACACGATCTTAGTGAAATTGAAGGGGTGTATCGATACACGGGGGCGTACCGATACGGATTTTAGCTACTGGAAAATTGGGTATCAATACAGTCCTAAAAGGTATCGATACGGGATCATTGTCGTTTAATCTGGAGTCTTGTTTGTCGAGGGCGTATCAATACTGGCTTAAAGGTATCGATACAGTCAGCTGATATGTTAGTTAAAAGTATTTTGGTTGTTCTGATTCTTCACGTTTTAGTCCTTATATGTTATAAATATAAGTTAAATGAGTTTAAATGATTTTTTGGAACTGATTTTTGACAAAGTGGCGTGTAATATGATTAATTAAAGGATAGTATTCTAAAATTGGAAGAAACCCTTATAATTTACTAAATTTACAATTTGGTCCCTAAAATATGATTGGTTGCGTTTGAATCCCTAAACGTTGTTAGAATGAGTTGCAAATGGTTCTGCTGTAAAGTCTATCACATAGGGTTCTAATGAGCATCTAGAAAAGATAAAATGAAAAAAAGGGTCGTTTGTTGGACTAAACTTCCCAGTTTACTTCAATATTCCCCGTGTGACACGTTCGGTTCGGTCTATCGCCTAGGCCAAGTCGAGGGGGTTACAAAAATTGTTGCATACTCCTCTTAACAACAAACATAGATGCAAAAGGAGGCAAATCAACACAAGCATGATTATCAAATAATTTCAAGCACATTTTTGGTCATTTGGGACCTAAAAGGGTCAAGGAAGGCTAGTTAAACCTAACTCTCTCCTAAGGGTCTAAAAACGTTCTTTATCTAAAGGTTTAGTAAATATGTCCGCTAATTGGTTCAATGTATCAACATATTTTAGAACTACATCATTTTTCAAGACATGATCTCTAATGAAATGATGTCTAATTTATATATGTCTAGTTCTAGAGTTGTTGGATGAGATTCTTAGTGAGATAAAATGGCACTAGTGTTGTCACACTTAAGGGGTATGGTATCTACTTGAACATCATAGTCTAAGAGTTGTTGCTTCATCCAAATAATTTGAGCACAACAACTCCCTAAGGATATGTACTCCACTTCGGTGGTAGATAAGGCTACGCTATTTTGTTTCTTATAGAACCAAGATACGAGCATACTACCTAAGAATTGACATGTTCTGGAGGTACTTTTCCTATCTATCTTACATCCCCATAATCCGCATCGGAGAAAGCATGAAGGTCAAAGGAGGAATCCCTAGGATACCAAAGACCTAAATTAGGTGTATCTCTAAGGTATCTAAAAATTCTCTTAATGGCATCTAGATGTGATTCTCTAGGGCTAGCTTGAAACCTAGCACACAAGCAAACACTAAACATAATATTTGGTTTACTTGCGGTAAGGTAAATCAAAGAGCCAATCATAGATCTATAAAGCTTAGAATCGACACGCTTACCTCCCTCATCTTTGTCAAGCTTGATTGATGAGCTCATTGGAGTGGCTTGAGGTTTTACGTTCTCCAAGCCAAACTTCTTGAGCATGTCCTTTATGTATTTTTCTTGATTGATGAAGGTGTCATCTTTCCTTTGCTTGATTTAGAGCCCCAAAAAGAATGAGAGCTCTCCCATCATGCTCATCTCAAATTCACCTTGCTTTAGCTTAAAGAGTTCTTGGCAATAAGATTCATTAGTAGAACCAAAAATAATATCATCAACATATATTTTTACTAAGATGTCATTGCCATATCTTTTAATGAAAAGTGTAGTATTCACTTTGCCTTTTTCAAAACCTTTTTAAATTAAAAAGTTTGAAAGTCTTTCATACTAAGCTCTAGGAGCTTGTTTTAAACCATAAGGAGCTTTAGTTAGTTTGAAAACATGATTTGGATATTGTGGATCTTCAAAACTCGGTAGTTGTTCAACATACACTTCTTCATTTATAAAACCATTTAGAAAAGCACTTTTAACATCCATTTAAAAAAGCTTGAAACCATGATAGCATGCAAATGGAAGAAACATCTTAATAGCTTCTATTCTAGCTACGAGTGCATATGTTTCATCAAAATCAATTCCTTCTTCTTCAGTGTAACCTTGAGAAACAAGCCTAGCCTTGTTCCTCACTATGTTACAACTCTCATCTAGTTTGTTTCTAAATACTCACTTAGTTCCTATAGTAGATTGATTACTAGGCCTATCAACTAATGTCCATACTCTACTTCTCTCAAATTGATTAAGTTCCTCCTGCATAGCCAATATCCAAAAATCATCTTTTAATGCTTCTTTGATATTTTTAGGCTCTATCCATGAGATGAATGCAACATGATTCATAATTTTGAGAGAGGACCTAGTAGTTATCCCTTAGATGATTCACCCAAGATTTCACCACCTTTGACATAGTTGAACTCCCTTGGGTATGTCACCTTTTTTTCCTCAAGAGCCAAGTCCTTCAAGGCTTCAAGAGGTGGATCTTGTGTTTCCTCTTCTTTAGTTGGAATCTCATCCACCTTTGATGCATGTCCTCCATCAATGGCTTCAATGATCCCTATATTATCATCATCACAAGATTCCTTCCTCGAAAGGAGGTTATCATCGAAAACAACATGTATAGACTTTTCAACAACCAAAGTTCTTTTATTAAATACTCGGTAGGCTTTAGAGTTTTGGGAATAACCCAAAAATATTGCTTCATCACTTTTAGCATCAAATTTACCTAAGTTGTCTTTTCCATTGTTTAAAACAAAACACTTACAACCAAAAGGGTAGAAATAGCTAAGGTTAGGCTTTTTGGATTTCAAAATCCCATAAGGTGTTTTCTTTAAAATAGGTCTAATCATTACTCTATTAATAATATAACAAGCAGTATTAGTGGCTTCCGCCCAAAAATACTTAGGTAAATTGTTTTCACAAAGCATGGTCCTAGCCATCTCTTCTAAAGTTCTATTTTCCCTCTCAACTACCCCATTTTGTTGAGGAGTGCGAGGAGCCAAAAAATTATGGCTAATACCATTTTATTACAAAAATCTTCAAAACCCATATTTTGAAACTTGGTTCCATGATTTCTTCTAATATGTGAGATTTTAAGATCAAGATCATTTTGGGTAATTTTTGTAAATGTGATGAAATTTTCTAAAGCCTCATCCTTAGTACTTAAGAATAGAACCCCAAGTGTATCTAGAAAAGTCATCTACCAATACAAATGCATATGACTTACCACCCAAGCTCATAGTTTTAATAGGCCCAAATAAATTCATGTGGATTAATTGCAACACTCTACTAGTCGAAACATCATTAATGGGTTTAAATGAGGTTCTCTTTTGTTTACCCTTAGCACAAGCATCACATATTTTATCTAATGAAAATTTTAGTTTGGGTAAACCTCTAACTAGATTTTGGGAAACTAATTTTTCTAAAACACTTATGCTAGCATGCCCTAGTTTCCTATACCACAACCATGCATCATTCTCATCTTGTGCAACTAAACATGCATGGGATGTATGTATGTCATCTAAACGCACCATATAAATGTTTCATATGTGATGACCAATGAGAATTATTTTATTTGTTTTAATGTTCACAATTTTATACTCATTTTTATCAAAATGAACATCAAAACCTTTGTCACAAAGTTGACTAATGCTCAATAAATTATGTTTTAGACCATTGACATATAAAACATATTCAATAAATGTAGATGAGAGATTACCAATGGAGGCTATGCCTTCAATGTGGCCTTTAGAGGTTTCACCAAATGTCACAAATCCTCCACTTTTTGATTTAAGCTCCAATAATCTACTCTTGTCTCCGGTCATGTGCCTCGAGCAACCACTATCAAGGTACCACGTGTTTTTACTTGAAGCATTCACCTTGAAGCATTGCTCCCCCTACAAACAAAGAGATTAAGCTTTGATTTTTGGTACCCAAAATGATTTGGGCCCATGAGAGTTAGCTCCCAAAAGCTTGGTCCCCTTAGAAATCCAAGAAGCAATTGCATTTACATTATTAGAAACAATAAGTTTCTTAGGAACTCATACACTCCTAATTCTTTTAACTTTAGATTGCTTTTGAAAACCTCTTTGTTTGGGGTAAAATGGTTTTCTCTTAACATATTGGGTTTTTGAAGAATTTCCCTTTTCAAGAGCGTGTTTCCCAATAGTAAGAGAATTTTTGAGATTATCCACTTCCTTTGTGTGATAATCTTGGAAATCGGAAAAAAGTTTTTATTGGTCTATGTTTTTCTTTTTAAATTCATTAAAAAGATTTACCAAGTATAAAACCTTCTTTTCTAATTTGGAATTGGTTTTAGAAAAAGATTTATTTTATTTTAAATCGGAAATAATTTTCTTATTTTTTTCAAAATGGACTCCTTGTATTTTTCAACCAATTCATCATAAACATTTGCAACTCATCGTATAATTCATCATTAGTAAGAGATGTGTGAGAGTTTACCATATGATCTTCCTCAAAGGCCATGAGGCAAAGATTGGCCACTTCCTCGGATGATTCCTCGTCACTCCAAGTGTCCATTTGAGCTTTGAGCTTGTTCTTCTTCCCAAAGCTCTTCTTCCTTAATTGAGGACATTCGGTTCGGATATTGCCAGGCTTCTTGCACTCATAACAATTGAGTTGGTCCTTTTCTTCATATTTTCCTCTGTTCTTGAAGTCTCCTCTTCTATTGAATTTTCTTCCTCCATTGGCCTTCATGAATTGAGTGAATCGTTTGGCCAACATGGCCATCTCTTCGTCATCCTCCTCACTAGAATCACTTTCATTGTATGAAGCCTTGAGTGTGATTTCTAGCTTCTTCTTTTCAACCTCTTTCTTCTCTACCTTCTTCTCTTCTTTCTTCTTCTCTCCCTTGCTTCATGATCTCATGGGTGAGTAGAGATCCAACAAGGGTGTCTAGCTTGAGAGTCTTCAAATCTCGAGCTTCGATGATGGTCGTCCTCTCGCCATCCCAAGACTCTGGAAGAGAGTATAGTAGCTTTCAGACTAGCTTTTCTTTAGGAATAACTTCACCAAAGCCCTTTAGTCCATTAACGATGACTGAGAACCGATCAAACATCTTGGAGACACTCTCGCCAGCTTCCATTTTGAAGTTTTCATAACTCAAATTGAGCAGCCCAATCTTAGTCTCTTTGACGTCACTTGTTCCTTCATATGTAGTCTCTAGGGTGTCCCACACTTCTTTGGCACTTTCGATTGAAGACACCTTTAAGTATATGTCGGGACCGAGAGCACAAAATATCATGTGCAAAGCTTTGTCGTTGACTTGCAAACGCCTTCTATCTTCATCGGTCATTTCAGCTTTGGTCTTCGGAACAAACCTTCCTTCACCGTCTCTCTCATCAAAAAAGAAGGATCGTCTTCTACCACGTCCCAAACCATGTAGTCGTTTGATTTGATGAAGAGCCGTATCTGGTTCTTCTAATAAGGATAGTTATCCCTATTGAAGAATGGTGGTTTTGTGATAGATAGTGACTCATAAAAGTTTTGGCCGGAGGTGGATGCCATAGCACGATGTCGATTGAAGTGTGATTGATCAAACTCTTCCAAGATCTTCTCAAGAGGATGTTAGTCCTTCCAATGAGTGTAGCTCTGGTACCAATTGTTGAGTTGATCAAACAATGTCTAAACACCAAGAGGGGGTGAAGTGGTAGAATAAAAATTGAAGGGTGCAAGTAGAAAATTTAAAAGATGACGACAATGCGATTGAGAGTGGTTCAAGCTTCGAACAAGCTCTACATCCACTACCTTAGCACCCTACTGAAGATTTCAACAATTCACTAACTTGAATGCATCCCTTTTTCTCGGCTTAGGAGGAAACCTTACAAACCGATCAATCTTTTTACCCAAAGATTGACCCAAGAACACTCTTTACAAGAGAAAGATGGGAAAACTTTAAAGATACCTCTCAAAGGCTAATTGTTTACCCAATTAAAAAATAAACACTCCACAAACTATAAAAAAATTTACAATGAAAAAACTCCAAATGAGTTGGGTACAAGAATTTGACACTTATGTTCAAGGGTTTGGATTTGATTGCTTGGATGTTTTTTTTTTTGTTGAATGGTTGTTGTTGGTGCTTTTGAGGCTTGCTTTTATACCTTATCATTAATTTCTAGCCGTTTAGGTGGTTGAGATCATCAATAGAGCCATTGGGGCTCTCTCTTTCCTCCATAAATGTTGTTCTGCAACTACCCGTATCGGAACATGTGGCCCTGTATCGAAACAACCTCAAAAAAAGAGTTGTTATGTGTAAAAAGGGGGACCGTATCGAAACGGCTATAGGCCGTATCAAAATGATTTGAAACTATAAAATATCATTTTAAAACACCAAAGGGGTGTATCGAAACAGTTAACCAATTTTCAAAAATTTCGTTCTGACAAGTAACGGCTAGTTCATTTAATGCTCAATTTTAAAAATACTTAACACCTGTATCGAAACAGTTATGAGTCGTTTCAAAACGACACTTAGAAAACAAAAGCTCAGATGAAGGCTGTATCGAAATAGGAAAGCCCATTTCAAAACCCTAGTCTCGAAACAGGTGATTTCGTATCGAAATGGACGTTTCTAGTAAGCTCCTAAGATCGAACAGTATCGAAACACCTGGGCAATTTTGAGTATTTTTGGCTTTGAAACACTTAGAAAATTTTATAGGGTTTAAGTTTTGACTTCAAAACATTTTAAGTCTAAAATTTACTTGTCAAATGTGAGTTTTTTGAGTACTTAAAAATTTATTTACTTTGCAATTTGGTTCTTAGATTATTTGTTATATCAAAATCAAACATTGATTTTACATGTTATAAGCTAATTAATAAAGAAATGATGTTTGATGTTTGCTTGATGGTTGATTTATAATAAAATTATATATGGGGCTGATTATATTACTCATAATTGTAGGCTTGTATATTAGTTCTTGAAATATGAAATCTAGTATATTTGATGAGATAATTTTGCTTGGATGAATGGTATTCAATCATGTTTAATGAAGTGAATCTATACCTCCAGAATTTGATAATCATACAAGACCCTATAAGTGTAGTAATTTTAGAAATATCATGTTAAGTCATGGACCTAATATTAAAAGATGAAGATTTGAAATTAAGTTAAAATAGATCATGGCTTAGTTGTACCCCGTCTTGCTTTATGGTTAAAGCTGCTTACGGTTTATCCATCCCATAATGATACTCATGTTTAATTGGATTCATGACTTTGTTAGATACGATTTACCACAAGGTTAAGCACTAGAAGTTTAAAGATCGGTTTTCAATGTAGTTATAAAAGATCTAATGAATTGTGAAGAAATTCAGTTGATTTGGTTTTTGATAATTATCTTCTAAAATATCTTCCTTGTGCAAACCCTTGCTCACTTGTATTGCTTGACTTTTGATTGAAGAGATTTCCTCTTATTAAATCGTGGTAACGAACGAAGGTGTTCTTCAAAAAAAAAAATTATATTATTCCATTTTTGCTAAAGGATGTTCTTTTTGGTAGATGCTTCGTTTCAATTGAGATTCTTTGTAAATTTGTTTCGTAACACGTTTTACGCCAGTCTTCCTCCTAGGCCAGGTAAAGGGTGTTACAGTTAAATTCATACATTTACATCGGGAGTTTGAGGTTAGTATCTATGCCAGTGTGAAGGGTTACTTTGTTTGCAATATTTCAGGCTTGGCAAAGTAGGATAGGCTTGGCAGAGCAGAGCAGAAGGAAGGAATGCCAAAGAAAATGTTGAGTTGTTGTTGGCAGTAATGGACCAGAAATTGCCAATACTCAGCTGGAAAAAAGAGGAGTCTGATGCTCGGCCAAGTAGTCGTTGGACCTTGTACACTTCAGCTCTAGGAATCAAATTCTGGATAAGATGATCACATCCCTTATCTCTTGCGAATTCAAAATTCAAATTTTAAGGCTTATCCTACGTGTCCTGTGCTTGCCTATTTAAAGAGAATCGATCATTGATCCAAGAGAGACAAGAGTAACGATCGGAGTGAAGAGAAGGCCGCACCGAGGAGCGACGTGGTTCGGCCAGCTTGACCGAGAGCTTGGAGCCTTTGAAGGGCTGCATCGACGGACCCCCTTCTAGCTCATTCTCTTTGTTTTAGTTATTTTTATTTTTAATGATGATGATGTTGAGATACAATGAAGGTTTTTGGATGGGTACCCACACCATAAATTAATTTTTCATAGTTGGTGGGGGGATGTTTGTGTTTAAACGCTGATTTTATATTTAGCTTTTAATAATTAAAATGTCTTGGCATTGTTTTTCGTATATTGCATGTTCTTAAGTTTTTTTAAATTCTATGCCAAGCAACCGCTGCTATTGTTTGCTTATTGCACCTTAATATCTTAACAGACTTAAAGGGCAACAATCGTTGTCAAATTACTAATGAGAGAAACTTTAAAAGAAGATGTTTAAATAGATGAGCTTACTTTTTAAAGTGAATCTACCCTTTAGGAGTAAAGATTGAAACTTAATTAAATTAATTAATGAAAAACTTCACTATAAAAAATATAGGGGTTTAACATGGTTAATATTAGGTATTGTCATCAACAGAAGCAATGCCATCTTTGAATCTATTCGGCAACAATTTTAAGGCAAGACATTATTAAAGCTAGCATGAATTGCGTGAAAATCAGACATCTATTGCCAACGATCATCATTCATTTGAACATTTTTCTTGCCAACGCTATTTTATATTTATTTCTTTAAGTCATTTTCAAAATCAACTTCAAATCAATCAACATTTTTTCCTTGACAAGTAAATAATCAAAGCAGTTAACTCTTGGTCAATCCCTGTGGATACGATACTCAGCTTACTGCTGTATTACTTGCTGACTGTGTATACTTGCATGAAAAAGACTTAACCTTGGCATTGTTTTCATTTAAATCTACAGCATTTCCTACTTTTTGCCAAGCGTTAGCATAGTCGACATTAGACAAAATCCGAAAAGTAGACAGGAAAATATAAAAATGGATGCAATAAACATTGTTGTGGGAACAATTAAATCTATAAATATAGATAAAATACATGCTCTTTAAAAAGCTATCAAGGGTTTATGAGACTGATTCCTCTATTGTTTGATTTATCGAATGAATGAGTAGTCTTCTTTCCACTAAATTCAATGCTTCTTCTTCTTAAACAATTATTCTTCTTATTTAGTTTGACACGTTACAAAAGTATATGTAATAATCTAGTAAAAATCAAACATAATCCAAGTAAAAAATTATGAAAAAATTCGAGCAAATTTGCAAAATCCAATAGTAAAATTCTAGAATCAAGCAAAAATGCAAGAAAATATTAACCCAAAATTTTAAAAAATAAATTCAGCTGTAGATTAAAATTGAGATAAAAGGAACAAAAGAAACTAACCTCGCCTCGCCGCTAATAATCATAAAGGAATGACTGAAATTAAGGCATGTTTTTGTATAATATTGATAATAGGTTAGAGTGGATAGGGATGGATGTAAAATCAGGTATTTGAATGGGTTTAACATCAGGTCAAATTGGATCAATTCAATAGTATGATTCGAGTTAGGTCAAGCTAGAGTCGACTCGAGGTCAAGTAAATGTCGAGTTGATCCCAACTAAGACTCGATTCGGGTTTAGGTTTAGGTCAATTTTAAGTAGGATTAATATCAAGTTTAGGTCTAAATCAATTAATTATTAGGTTAATTTGCGTTTATATGAACTTCGGTTCGGATCATTTCAAGTATCAGGTTAAGTCACATCAGTTTTGAATCAAGTTCTGGTTGAATTATATTAGTTTGAGATGGAATTCAAGACGTGTGAACTCTCTCAAAGTTTGGAGTGTATATTTAATTAATTCAACCAATTTAAAATATAGAGAGTTATATTTTCATGAAGAAAATAGTTGTCACATTAAGTGAAAAAGTAGTATATGCAACAATTAATTTCGTAGGATTCTTACAATAACTATGATAGGGTAAACTATACAAATAATCACTAAATTATCTCAAAAAATTCAAAATGATCACCGACCTTTCAAAGGTTACATAATGAGCATTAAACTTTATTTTTTGTTACAAAATGGTCACTGAGCCGTTAACTGGGTGATGCGGCAGTTATGAGAAGTTATAAAATTGCACATTTAATCCTCTATATTTACACATTTAATTAATTTATTACTAATTAAAAAAATAATTAAATTTAACCATCATTATTTATAAATTCTTTAAATTTGATCCTATTTTTAATATGAACAACTTAATAATTTTTCCTCCATTCAAATGTCTAGTTAAAAGAAAATAAATTGAAGGGATTTGAGGGAGAGTAGAAGAATCATACATGGGTGAGAAGGGACATTGGGGGCATGAGTGCCCACTAGGCTAAGGCATGCCCTTATGCATAGTTGGTAACAAAAAAGGATAAGGTCTTGAATGCTGAATCATCTCCTAGATTTATCGGTTGGAATATGATTCCAGTATCTTTGATCATCAATCCCCATTAGAAGTAATCTCTTTGAAGATATTGCCATGCATACACCACTTGTGCTTTTATCTAGCCATACTTTCTACAAAAAGGAAAAACACAACAAGATTTGCTATGATCATTTGGACATTTAAAAAATCAAACCCTTCAATAAATTTAATGAATACTTCATGAAATTAACTACCAGTTCACAAAAGATATGCAAGCACCATACCTTGGTGCCACCTTCAAGAGTATTAACTCTACAGAGCCTTGAATAAATATCTCAGGCACAAAGGGAGGAATTTTATCAACAAGATCTTGGTAATTGGGTGGAAGTTTTGATTCCCAAAGAAGTGCCTCTGAATGCTCTGCTCAACTTCGCCAATTTACATATCTTTGACAGATCCAAATGCCCAATAATTGATGCCACACAGGTCTTCGACAAATCCCCCAAATTGGGTAATAACAACGAATACGAAGAAACATATAATAAACAGTTGATGATGAAGAGGGCGGAGAAATTGGAACCCATGGAGAAGAAACAAAAGGAGAAATTTTAAAAACAGAGAACTGGAGAGTTATGAGGCATAGTATTGATTTTATAAAATCATAAAAGAGGGAGAGAGAAAAACATAGAGGTAGCAAACATGGATGGTGCTTGGTTTTTTTTTTTTTTTTTGACCATATTTGTTTCTTGTTTCTATATTTTTGTCTGCTATTTATATTTTCCTGGTGAAAAACGGCGAGAAGGGGACAAGAAGACTTGTGTTGTTTAGGATATTCAATTAGATAGTTCAGTTAATAATTAACCCAAGTTAATAATGATGTTACCAATCACAAACAAAGACAAGCCTCAACTTGGTGGTTAGTTTTGCGCCCAACGTCCCTTCCTACTCAGGTTCGATTCTCCTCTCCTTCAAATCTCTTAGGACCAAACTGAAAGAATTTTAAAATAATTAGGGTTAAGTTTATTAATTTTTTTTAATTATGATGGTAAACGTTGGAGTCCCGTTTTTTTTCTTCGAATTTCTCATTGCTTTATCGACTCATCTATTGATCTTACTCAGTTTTTGCTTCCCTTGCAATCAATTGTTGGTTTTGTGATTTTTATAAGGGTAAATACATAGCAGTTGTGAAAAATGGTTGTCGGATATCTTGGGATTTCAGCTATGAGATTTGGGGGATAAGTTGGTGGTGTGGATAACAGGGTTGACGTGGATGTCCAGAACATTCTTGAAGGGCTGCTAGGGTTCCATGAAGCCATAGTTGTAGTTTGATTAATCAATATATGAATTTGTAAAATGTATTTTTGTTTATTTGTCAAACCCACGACTGAATTGGGAAAGAAAAATGACTAAATTGATATCCTTTTAAATATAAGAGATTAAATTTATTAAATTATTTTAAATTATAACTAATTAGTAGAATATATAAATTTTGAAAGCTAAAACTATCATTATATCAAACCTTGTTGGGGTCGTAATTAAACTTTTAATTGAGTGACCTAATTATAACTTTTAATAATTAATTAATTCAATTGTAACTTTTTATAATTGAGTGACTCAATTGTAACTTTATTAATAATTAAATAACCTGAGTTGCCCTTATTATATTAAGATTGTAACCATAAAAAAAATTTAGGGAAAACTACTCTAGTGACCACTCAACTATTGGTCGCGACATGTTTTGACCACCCAACTAAAAGAATTTAAAATTCGACCACCCAACTATTTAAATAGACCTATTTTGATCACCGACCGTTAAAATCTAACAGAACGATGACATAGCCGTTAAAGTAAATTTGTATAATTACACATTTGGTCCTTGTTAATTACATATTATATCAATTTGATCATAATTTTTATAATTACCCAACTTATCATTGATTGTTACGGTCTTTTGCATGTCCAATTGTTACTGGTATGTGGGTTTTTCTCGTGGGCCGATGAGGAGTTCGGTGGCGGCGGCCGTGTGACGCACGGACGGCGCAAGCGGCCGTAATTAGAGAAAAACAGAGGCACTTGGGGTTCTCGATGATTTTTCTACTCAACTTCCACGGTAGACGACGCAAAAACATTGCGAGTGGGAGGCAGAGTTTTCATCGCGGGACGACGAAAAACACTGATGTGGTGGCGGTGCAAGCCACAGATAGACGGATATGGGTGGTCGGACCTCGATTGGAAAGATAGAGAAAGGGATAGGTTTGACGATCCTTCAAATTAATCTCCACGGCAAACGACAGAGCTTCACCGCGAGTGGTTTTGAGGGTGTGGTTGGAAGAGGGCGGCGGTCGAGCTGGTAGAGGCGGTGGAGGTCATGGTGTGGCGGTGGCTAAGATCGACGGGTAACCGGTGAGGGGAGATGAAAGGTTTTGAGGGAGGAATATCTCGATATAAATTTTTTAGATCTGAAACTGTATTAATTACAGGATGGTGGAGTTGGCTTAATTTAATTTCGAATAACTGAAGACTATGGTTTAAAAATAATTCGATGCAATATTTAACTGGATTTCAAGATTAGCATTGATACAATTTGTGATCAAATTCTTCCTAGTTGTTGAAATCTTTTTTATTTACTTTCTTTCTTTTATATTTATTTTAAGTTAAATTAAAATTATGATCAAATTAATATAATATGTAATTAATAAGAATCAAATGTTTAATTATACAAACTTATTTTAATTGTCACGTCATCGTTCCGTTAAATTTTAACGGTCTATAATCAAAATAGATTTATTTAAATAATTGGAGTGATCAAAACAAGTTGGGACTAATAGCTAGGTGTTAATACTTTTCCCAAAACTCTACCTCAACTTACTAAACCAATTGATTTTGTGTACATGTTATGATTGATCGTAGTTACTATGGTTAGGGGTGGATGTAAAAATTCTGAACGGTCTCTCCGTGTTCCACTCTGTTTTCTTTATTCCCTTTTTCTCTTAATTGTTACCATTTTTAGAAAGACATGGAAACATCATTTTATCGAAATTCGAAAGCCTTGGAGAAGAGAAGAGAGGCCCTTAATTTCGACCCTTCCCCTCTTTGATTCCTTTCTTTGTCTTCCTTTGTTTCTCGATCTTGAGCTTGATCGAATCGGTTATCGAGGGAAGCAAAGAAAGCGAAACATGAATAACTTTCGCTTCTTTTCTTCTCATCTTTCTTTTTTTTGACGGGAATTTTGCTCAAACATCGACCCAGGTTTCTAATTTTTAACCATGCTGATCTTAACTATTTGGTTTTGAAGTACTATGGATCTGGTTGTTCTACCACCTCAAAATGACGCTTTACATTGGTCGCGAGGCTTCAAAGGTCTGCATCTTATTGTTTCGTGAGAGATGGGAATCATAAGGGATTTTAGTTTGATATTTAAAATTTATTTGTTTTTTCTAGATATGGAAGAGAATTTGTGCGGAGACAAGTACAGAGATCAACCTTCTTCTAGACAATTGGAAATACATTCTTGCCGGTGTCATTTTTCAGGTTTCTTTTTATTTTCCAGTGGCAAAGCTAGCATTCCTTTTTTTTTTAAGGAATAGAGGTGCTTGTTTTGATGAAGAAAGTGGGAACTAGTGAACTGTAATGATTAGAGAAATGAAAGCTCAAACTTTTAGCATGAGATAGATCTTACATCATGGTTCATAAGGATGGCATCGTTTTAGCAATTGAATTACACTATATCATGTTACTTTTCGAAAGTTTTTTGGGTCATTCAAGGTTGTTTACTGTGTTTATTTTTCCCAAGTTCAGTTATACTTAATTTTGGTCATTTTCTGGCTTTTGTTTTGGTTTTGAAATGTGCATTTCTCTCTGAAGTACATTCACGGTCTAGCTGCTCGAGGAGTTCATTATCTACACCGGCCTGGGCCAACACTTCAGGATCTTGGGTTCTTTCTTCTTCCAGTAAGTAAAAGTTTCTTCTGCTTTTCGCTTTTGCTTATCTCTATCATGTGCCAATATTAGGTAAAATGTATTCATATACTTATCTTTCTTGTAAATTTAGGAGCTTGGGGAAGATAAAGCCTACATCAGCGAGACAGTGTTCAGCTTTGTCTTTCTATCATTTTTCTTGGTAAAGCTATTCCCTTGTTTGATTTTTTCTTACTTCCCTATGTAAAATTCAAATTCATTGGTTTTATTCATTTCTCACACATTTAGTAGTCAGTAGATGCTATTCTAGTTCTCTTTTTTCAGTTCTAGTGACATTTATTTTTCGTCTCCACTTCTAACATCTGAATTGATATTTGCAGTGGACTTTCAATCCTTTCGTCTTCAAGGTCAAAAAGTTCTATACAGTTCTAATTTGGTGCAGGGTGCTAGCATTTTTAGTTGTGAGTGCTGATGCTTTATTGCGTCTTTTTCTTCCGATTAATATGCACCCAACATTGAGCGTTATTCTGGAATAGTTTTAAGTTTTTTTTTTCATAGAACACCAATGTATGCTACCATGGTTTAGCAAGAATCAACTGCAGCATTGTTGGATTCTCCTAGTGCTTATTAAATGAATAGGTATCCTCATTCTTTAGCTAGTAATTTACTAAGCTGCTAATTTAATTTGAAAAGGTCATCCAACCCTGTGTGATAGCCAGTCAAGACTCAAGTGAGCTCATTTTTTCCTCAATTAAAAAAAAACCTAGATGATTTTCCTCTACCCTTCTCTCTCTTTGACCAGATGTGTCTATCTATTTGAAGTACCATTTTCATCAATTATCTCATTGTTGAATTTGATGAACCTTCATAAATCATGAAACCTTTAGCATTTACTTTTTATTTTTACTTATAGTTGATTGTTTTCTATATTTATTTGTTGCAGGCTTCTCAGACTCTCCGAATCCTCACATTCTATTCTACTCAGCTTCCTGGTCCAAATTATCATTGCCGAGCGGTATAGTGTATTTCCTCTCTACTTTATGTTTATATTTTCAAATGGGTTTTTGTTAATATTTTTTCCATGAATTTTGCATTTTTTCTCAGGGGGTTGATGAAAGAAATGAAATTGGATTTTTAATATCATTTTAGTAAATAACTAGTGTTGCTGCAGGGGTCGAAGCTTGCCAGATTGCCAGAACCGGATAGTGTGCTAGAAGTCCTCTTAATTAATTGTTTGTATTCCTCTTTTTCTGAATCTATTAATTTATTGCTTTTACAGATGTAGATATGTTTTTTAATAGACATTTAGCTCATTTGATCATCTTTTTTGCAGTTCCTCAAGGTGTAATATATGGTTGTGGTGACTTGATTTTTTCATCACACATGATCTTTACTCTGGTCTTTGTGATCACCTATCAAAAATACGGCACACGAAGGTAAAACATGTTTGTTTTTTAATTTACTTGCTATACTTTTAGCTATTAGCCTAAAGATAAAAGGGACAAGACTAAAGGCTGTATAAATATTAGGAGCATGAAGAGATTGGGATGTTGTGTACCATTCTTACAACATTTGCGATTTATGAAAGCAAAACTTTTGTAGCGCGTTGTAATAATTATGTTTGAATTAAAGGAAATGCAGCTGTTGGGAACATTAATAGATTATGGTGTTTTACCATTCTTACAACATTTGTGGTATTAAAAGGCAAAATTTTTAGATCGGGTTGTACCCTAAGCATGTTTGATCAGTTTTCTTGTGTACAATTAATGGACAAATACATATAAGGCTGCGTTCGGCGGAGCTTACAAAACTCAGGTTTCCATTGAAGAAGCAGTGTTGGAGAAGCTGGAAAATCTAGCTTTTTCAAAACGTGCGTTTGAGACCAAAATCAGGCGCAAAAACACGGTGAAGAAACGCAAACGTAGGGTGTTCGGCGGAGCTTTTCCGTTTGGCAGCCGGTTTTCCTCCAAACGTGTTGCCAAACGAGCCTAAGTGGACAAGTTGATTGGTTTCTGATTGTATCATTTGTACAATTGCAGGTGTATAAAGCAGTTTGGTTGGTTGGTAGCTATAATTCAAAGTTTTTTGATTGTAGCATCCCGCAAACATTACACAGTTGACGTAGTTGTTGCATGGTACGAAGTATGCTTCTGAAATTACTATTTATAACCAAACATTGCTTTATTTTTGTTTTATTTTGACAGATTTTTCTGCAGGTATACTGTTAATTTAGTGGTATTCTTCATAGACAAGAAATTGCCAGGTTAGAATGTTTTGGTCTCATCTAACATTGATCTAACCATATGCAGTGGTTCTAACACCAAGATTTTCTGCAGAAGTGCTCGACAGAACTAACGGAAATTTGCCTCTTTTGCTACCAATGAGCACCAAAGATAAGGATAATAGGACCAAAGAAGAGAGTCACAAGCTCTTGAATGGGAATTCTGTAAACCCTGCAGATTGGGTAGAGTAATTTTATTGGTTAATTCTTTCCCTCTTTTAAGTATGGTCTTTAGATTGGCATTTATTATTATCTTCTAAACTTGTTTAGCGGCCAAGAACTCAAAGTAATGCCAAGATTCTGGAAGAAGCCAATGCGAACCAGGTCGACACTGCAATGATTAGTTCATAGATGGATCAGAAGCTGATGCTATCACCATAATGGGGCCGTTGGTAACCTTATGATGTTGGACTAAAAAGGCTTAGCTTCTTCTAGGAATGGTCAAAATTTCATTTCTAAATCTTAAGAAAACAGAGCTTGCCATTGTCTTGGTTTATAACCATCAACATGTATATGCTGTTATTCCCTTCATCATGTCTATAGTTTAAGTCATTTATTGTAGCTGTTGATATACTAGTTCTTTATTTTCTTTGGTCCAATTATGGTTTGTCTCTTTGCTATGATGAAGTTTGGGATTTAATCTCGATTTAATTTATTTTCACATAATTTGATCCTTCTAATTTTATAATGTTACAAGTAGGACTAAATCAATATAGCTTAGTTGATGTTATTATGGTGATAACATGAAAGCTAGGGGTGAGTGTTGGATCAAGTGAGTTTGGGCCTGTTTTTGGTTGCTTCTACCGACCCAAATATATTTTTTAAGCAAAAACAATGACAGAAGACTCTTGTGTTGATCTTCAACGGGCGATTACAGTAAATTTAGCTCTTTGAACGGGCGTTCATAGAAGCTGCAATTTCCAGCTTTTCAGAACCGGCGTTTGCCCCCAGCTGGTTTCCAACTTCAATGGCAAACTAAGCCTAAAAAAATTGAGTTTGAGATTTATTTTATTATTAAAATTTTATTTGAATTTTTTTAGTTTGAATTTTTGTTCAAATTTAATTATAAATATTTTTAGTGCTACATGTTTATGTTTTATTTCAACGTAAACAATTTTTTATAACAATATATGATGTGCTTATATATTTTTCATATATTTTTTTAACAATTGAGTGAAACTTAAAATGTTATTAATAAATTATATTTTATCTAAAATTATATAATATATTTAAAATATTATTTTTAGGGTTAATTACATTACATACCACTGAACTATTATCGTTGACTCGATTTTGTCATTGAACTAATTGGTCCACTTTTAACACTAAACTTTAATTTTCGAATGCCACCCTGTCGTTAAATCCTTAACTAAATTGGACTAAATTGAACAATATTAAAAATAACATACTAAAATATAAAAATTAGAAACAAATAGGGGATGATATTGGATTAACTAAAACATTTAGGGATTAAACTGTTGGGCTAGAATTCGATCAACCGAAGACTGCCAAGGGGGTTGAAATGCTTCTAGAATGAATAGGCAAAAACCGAAAGGAAATGGACAATTTTAAACAACGATTTTAGAGTGGTTCGACTTCTCAACTAAGTCCACATTCACTACCTTAGCACCACTAAGGATTTCCCAATTCACTACCTTTAATTCTTTTCTTTTTACAAGTTCAAGGATAACCTTACAACCCCTATCTTTTAATGGCTAAGATAGAACCACTCTAGTTTTTCTTTAGACTAAATTATAATCACTCCATTTTACAAGATAATTTGTGTAAACAATGAGAACCTTACAAGGTGAGTGTTTACAAGAATTAAGCCCACAAGACTGTAAAGAATAAAACAATGAAAAACATTTTTTATACAATATATACAAGAGAAATGAGAAAATGTGACTTAAATTATATTTCTCTTGATCATTATGCTTGGATGTGTTTTCTAACCATCTTCAAGTGTCTCAAGTCTTTTTTTAAAGTGTGGAATGAGCTACTAGCCATTTATGGTTGTTGGAGTTGGTTTGGAGCCTTTGGGAGATAAAAACCAGCATTAAATGCACTTTTGGGCCTATCAGTATCGATACGCAGATTTCGGTATCGGTACCTGCCAAATAAAGAAAGAGCCGTTGTGCAAGTTATGTAGGGCGTACCGGTACACAATGCGTATGTATCGGTACGGTGCCTGGGGTATCGGTACACGAATCTAGCATACCGTTACCAGAATTCCTTACTGAAATTTTGGGTAGCTTTCGCGTATCGGTACAACCTTACCTGTATCGATACGACTGACTGGGTATTGGTACCAAGGGTAGGGTACCAGTACGAGCATCCCGTTTTTGACCCTTTCGAGTATTTAAACACGTGTACAAATAAAAAACACTTACAAATGTACTTTACATTTGATATATCAAAATATATGTTCAACATAAACTAAACAAAAATAAACATATATTAAAAAATCAGATTAGATTATAAAAATTAAAAATAAATAGGGGTCAGTTTTGAAATAAATACAAAATTTAGGGAATAAAACATGAATTAAACTTTCTTTTTAGGTTTGGAGGTCTCCCCAACTTTTCTCACTATACAAGAAAGTTGTAAAACGAAATAAAACTTTGTAAGTGATGAAAATTTAACAAAAACATAAATTCAAGCATGAAAACAAGATTAAACCTAAAATATCCCATTTTCGCAAGAACCCCCACCACAACCGATAAACTCACCTTTCCTCCTTTTTAAAGATCGTTATATTTTCTTGAAGCTCTTAATGAGTAGATTATGAAAATCTAACTCCCAATTTTCGGAATAAATATTTAAGTAACAAAGGTGAGATTTTTCTCTTAGGTTGGAGGAAGAACATAGATGAGAGTATGGGTGTGGTGAAGGACAAGGAGACAATAATGAGCTCACCACTCTCCGATAAGTCATAAGTTTGCATGTTTTTCATATATAAATTTTTACGTAATAGCACACTAATCTATCCTAAAGCTCTTGTTTTGGTTCCTATTTAATTTTTCAGGTGTTTTTATGGCTAAAAGACAATTCATGCATAAAAGGAGCGTTTTAGCCTAATTTTGACACTTTGAGAAAGGTTTTCATCGCACACGAAAGAAGCACTGGGCTGATAAGGCGTGAACACGGTCAAAAATCCTACAATAAGAAGGAATACTATTCTAAGTGAAATTCCACTTTATTGCATTTATTGCAGGATTTGAATTTTGTACCTTAATGTATTTTTTTCATTTGTTGATGTTAAAATCTTTCCTTATAAATATGATCATAAGGGGAAGAGAAAATTCATTCTTCAAGAAACCATAAAAAACCCCCTAAACCCTCTCTTGTATCCACGACCTATCATGTGTAGCTAACTCTCTTTTTTTCTAGTCAAGTGTAGTTTTAAGGTTATTAATTCAAGCTTTAGTGAGACTTCTTGTTCACCAATTATCTTCATCTTTCTTCAAGTATTTTTATATCTCCCGAGCTTATTCTTTATGCGTATGTTGGATTATATGTATGCAGCAACCAAATCATGGATTATTGATAACATTGGTAAGAAAACCTGGATTAAGGTTTTTAAAGGTATAATTTCATATTCTTGATATGTTGTGGATTAAAACTTTGATAATTTGTGCTATGGGTCTCTTAAGTTTGTTAATGCTATTTGATATATTTTAATTCTTAAGTGGACAATTCAAAGAATTTTAATCATAATAATAAGAGTTAGTGATTTATGAATTATTAAATGACTATTTATTAAAGAAGAGATTGGGTTAATTGTGGATTATCATCTAACCTAAAACCAAACTATTTGAGATTGATGCATGTTTATGTTTTGAAGATCGATGATCTAATCTTTGGATTAATACACCAAGTTCTACCCTAACTAGAATACTAATCATTAATGAATTTATTTTTATTTAAATTGCTCTCTTAGTCTTTTGCTTAAACACAAACTCAACCCCCTTTTTTTCTTTTATTGCACTATTGTCTAAACTTGATCTCTTACCGCTCTGTGGGGTCAACCCTGCTTACCACCACTGATGAGTGTTCAAAAGTACTATTTTTATTACCTTTTTTACTCATATTATTGTTATATTTAGGCACATGTTAGTTGCATTATTAGACATGCATGCATATTTTCATAATTTCCTTCACTGTTATCCTTGAGTTCATAATTTAATTATTTTGTGGAAAAAGATACTGCTAGGTATGTGTTTTGTGCATGTTCAGGTTATGCTAGGGATTGCCAAGCCTTGCCACAACAATTCATTACCGAACCCTACCGAGTGATCCTGACCGAGCAGAACCGAGCCGTGCTGTGCGATGCGGACTGAACTTTGCCGAGTGGAGCCATGCCAAACCCTACCTAGTGATGCCAAGCAGAGACGATCGAGTGATACTGAGCACACCTGGCCGAGCGAAGACGACCAAGAGACCACTACCAGGTCATTGCCGCGCCGAGTCAATGTCCGGGCAATTTCTGACTAGGGAGAAAAAGAGCAAAGTGGTAGGCAACTTGAAGAACGTAAAGAGCTTAATTTTTAGAGATAATTTGCATGAAGATTGGAGCTTGGATATTCACGAAGAGGTCAAAAAGAGATTAAATCCCAATAAAATAGGAGTTTTAGTTGGAATAAAATTAAAAAGAGATTTAATATTTCTTTTATTCAATTTAATTCCAACTTAACTTCCTCCTCAAGAAAGAATTGGACCTATCTATCTCCTATATAAAGAAGGCCAAGCCGTCAAATTCAAGGGGGGGGGGGGGGGGTCGATTGGAGAGAAAGAAACAAGGGGGCTTTTCAAATTCTTCATCTCTTTCTTCTTTGTTTTGGTTAGATTCATGCCAGGGAATTATTCTTTGTATATCCTTCAAAACCCAACCATGAACTAACTTGTTTGGCTTGGGTTATTTTGGGTTTGTGGTTTTGATAAACGATTAGATTTGTTTAGGTTTTTGAAATTCCAATTTTAATTCAAGGTTTGTTCGTTCTTGGTTTTTAATCTTTTTTGCGAGTGAATTGGGAGAGGATCTCGTGAAACTATCTATTTATCTAATATTGGGAGAGTTAGATTCAAGAAACGAATGAGCATGGTTTTTGTCCAATTCGATGAAGACTAATTCGGCTTAGGAATAAGTTACGAATTTCAATGACTAAGAGAGGCGTTAGATCGATTGATGTTCTCCGTTGGTTCACGTTGGGAGGTATTATCAAGGCTTGCACAATGATAGAGTTTCGACTTAGGGATAAGAAGGAACCATTGAAGAACATCTTGTCGAACCTTGAAGGTTGTCGCCAAATTGCCCTGGTTGTAGTTGTTTTCATTGCCCAGGCAACCGCCTTACCAATTGCCCAAGCAATCATCTTGTGTATTGCCCAAGCAATTGTATTACCCATTGCCGAGGCAATCTCTCTTCCCATTGCCGAGGCAATTAAGCCTCCTCTTGCATGCAAAACCAAGACTGTTCCATTCGACTATCACTCCTCAACTCACGATAACCCAGCCCACTCTTCTCTCTTATTTGATTTCCTCTATCTTTTACTTTTATTGTTTTTTAGTTTATTTTTTAGTTAGAACTCTTCATATCACCTATTTGTGTTTTTATTTTCACAGTGCAACAACTTAAGCAAAGTGGCCCAAACCAATCCTTGTGGATACCATACTCGATACTCATATCACTTTATTACTTGTGATGTGTATACTTGCACAATTGCGTAGCACTTATTACACGCAATAAGTTTTTGGCACCGTTGCCGGGGATTGGCAATTGGTGTTAGTTGTTTTTGTTATTGCAATTTTTTATTAGTTTTACTAAGTTTTCTTTTTGTTTGTTTTATTTAAAAAAATTAGGTGCGCTACAAGTTAAATGACATCAACATTTGGGGAAATAAAAGTAAATCTACTCAAGAGTTGATGTTGGAAGATAGGAATCAACTAAGAAATGCCCAAAGAACCTATACCGTGGAAAACTCTTGTGCCATGTGTGGGGAACATCATGCGTTTCAAAATTGCCCTCACCTTTTCGGTGCACATGACTACATGGAGAACCATAGATGGAACCAACAGCAAAATCCTTCATGGTATGATCAAAAAGCCCAATTTGTTTTTCACCATAACAATTTTGTCGCAACAACATACATGTCTTGGCAATGTAGTCCTTATCAGCACCCAAGTGCCACGACAACAGATATGCCATGGCAATGCAGTCCTCGTCAAGAGCTATTAAATTCCCTGGATGCGTGTATAGCCAGGATGGATGTACTCATGAGAGAATCGGAAGATCGATTAAGGAAATCCACATATGCCATGGATAACATGCCCCAACAGTCAATTCCTAGGAATATTGAAATCCCAAGGCAAGAGGACAAGGAGCAATACGAAAAGAGCTTCCCAATACGTGGGAAACAACTAGAACCCCCAAGTCAAGAGGACGCCAATGAGAGAGATTACCAACACATGATGAGCCTATACAACAAATTGCCCCGACAAAGATTGAGAAGCCTGAACAGAACAATGCCGCAACAACACGTCATGAGGTTGAGAAGAGTACTGAGAATGCCACGACAATACCATATGCCTCGACAACACCCGATCAAACTACCTCGGCAATGACCGACACCACTGCCTCAGCAAGACCTGAAGCCATTGCCTTGGCAACTCCCAACAAAGATACCTCGGAAAACAAGAATGCCTCTGAAAGTCCTAATTCAATGCCTTGAATCAAATTCCCATGCAAGGAACAGATTGAGGATATTCAACCTCCACCACCATTCCTACAAAGGTTGAAACGACAACAGCAAGAATACCTGAATGTTGTAGTATTTCCCGAGGAATCAGATATCCAGAGTGTTACAACATCGATGAAGAAGCAAGAATCCGTAGATTGCTCACATCCATCTTTGCCAAGGCACACACGATCACATGCAGGAGCACCAAGATGACAATACTTCACTAATGGAATATGAGCAGGTAATAACTGAACCTTTTGAATTCTTTGAAAAACCACCTCTTCCATTGCATGTATTTGAGGAACCAACGCCGGTAGATTTGAAGCCATCGAAATCTCTACTGATGGAGATGTTCGAGGGGCCTAAAGAAAATGGTGATTGGATTCATAAAGCTTTTCAAAAAATTGTTTTCCCCCTTGACTTACAACGAATTTTGGCTACTGATTGCAACAGTAATTGGCTGGCAAAGCAATTGCCTCAGCAACGAAGGCTAAATCCAACCATGATAGAATTCAACGAGAATGAGGTAATTGAATGGTTGGGTGTTGATATAATTTTTCCTAATAATATATTCATGCCTTCACGAACAGTAGCAAGGTGGAAGGTGAGCATGGACTACAAGGAAACACAAAAGAAAGACACCTCCACCATGGTAACACAAAGGGAATAGCTGTGAGCACACTGGCCCAACTCTTTTTGGGCAATATTGTCACTCGATAGAGGGTGCGGATGGATTATAAGAAGTATCGGAAACGACCCTCCTCAAGCTTTCTCGGATATGCGGTAACCTTAAAAGATGCATGAAAATGCTCTTTCTAAGAATTTTTAATTTTTTTGTTTTTAATGTTTGGACCATTATTTTATAATCAGTTATTTTAGGAGATATTTTATTTGTCTTCAGTATAATTAGTTTTCACGTTTTCTTTCTTTTTCCACATCAAGAATCAAAACCACCATGGCCAAGAACCTCAAAACCATGGCAAGCCCAAACACACCCAAAGGAGCAAACAACTATTCAGAAAAATAGTCCAAAATTGCTGCCAAAACGGACAAGACGGAGGATGCCTCGGCAATACCCGATGCCTTGGCAACCACTGAAGCGCATGCCTCGGAAAGTCCTAATGCACCGACAATGCCTACTGCTCATGCCCAGGCAGCAGCGCATACCAGGTGAATCAAGCAACCACCACTCTCAAGCAAACGAATCAAGCAAACGACTCGAAGGAAACTCATCATACCAGGTGACGACCTTTCCGACTAACTCATTTACATCTCATTTTATTTTTCTTTTTATGCATTGAGGACAATGCTTTTCTCGAGTTTGGGGGGTATTTGTCTTTAATTAGTTTCATATCTAATTGCATTCATCTTTAGTAATAGCATATATGATGCATATGTTACATGCCATACCACTAATTGGATTTAATTTCTTAAGACTTGTTGAATATTCGATGATGAATTTTTGCCATTGCACTTAATTGAAAAATCCTTTAAATTTTAGGATTGCATGAAAAGAACCTAGAAACTTACTATGATGCTGAAAATTTTTGCACAGTTGTAACTTGTTGATTGATAGAAACTTAGTGAACTTACGTTGCTAATTTTTTTTTTGGGGTAAATTGAAAAATTAAAAGGTCACTTTCTGACTAGAGGTTCTCGAAACCGGCTCTAGTAGTTAATGAATTTAAAAGAATCACTAGAGGTGCCTGAAATTGGCTCTAGTCGAATAAATTAAAAATGAGATGAATCTCTAGAGGTGCCTGAAATTGGCTCTAGTAAAAATAAAAATAAATACCCCGATAATTAAATAGATAAAAACCTATTGTTCACATAGAATCTTGAAAATCAACTTGTACACAACCACACACACACATTGTCATGAGCATTATAGTGTGGTTCTGGGAAAATTTTATGTCATTCGAAGAATTTAGAAGGTGATCATACTTTGTGCCACGGTTCTAAGGATTGAATTCAAGTTTGAAAGCATGTCTTTGATGATTAAAGTCTTGGAAGGTAATTGTTAGTTTGCATTTCTTGTAGACAAACAATAAATCGAGTTTGGGGGTGTGATAAGTGTTCAAAAGTACTATTTTTATTACTCTTTATACTCATATTATTATTAGACTTAGGCACATTTTAGTTGCATTATTAGGCATTCATACATATTTTCATAATTTCCTTCATCGTTATGCTTGAGTTCATAATTTAGTTATTTTATGGAAAAAGGTACTGTTAGGTATGCGTTTTGTGCATGTGCAAGTTATGCCAGGGATTGCCGAGCCTTGCTGCGGCAATTCATTACCGAACTCTGCCGAGTGATCCTGACCGAGCAGAACCGAGACGTGCTGTGCAGTGCTGACCGAACCTTGCTGAGTGGAGCCATGCCAAACCCTACCGAGTTATGCCGAGAAGAGACGATCGAGTGATGCTGAGCACACCTGGCCGATCGAAGATGACCGAGAGACCACTACCAGGTCATTGTCGCGCCAAACTATGTCGATCCAATGCCCGAACAATTTCCGAAAAGGGAGAAAAAGAGCAAAGTGGTAGGCGACTTGAAGAGCGTAAAGAGCTGAATTTTTAGAGATAATTTGCATGAAGATCGGAGCTCGAATATTCATGAAGAGGTCAAAAAGAGATTAAACCCCAATAAAATAAGAGTTTTAGTTGAAATAAAATTAAAAGGGATTTAATATTTATTTTATTCAATTTAATTCCAACTTAACTTCCTCCTCAAGAAAGACTTTGACCTAGCCATCTCCTATATAAAAAATGCCAAGCCGTCAACTTCAAGGGGGAGTCGATTGGAGAGAAAGAAACAAAGGAGCTGTTCGAATTCTTCATCTTTTTCTTCTTTGTTTTGGTTAGGTTCATGCTAGGGAATTATTCTTTGTATATCTTTCAAAACCCAGCCATGAACTAACTTGTTTGGCTTGGTTTATTTTGGGTTTGTGGTTTTCATAAACGATTAGATTTGTTTAGGTTTTTGGAGTTGCAATTTTAATTCAAGGTTTGTTCATTCTTGGTTTTTAATCTTGTTTGTGAGTGAATTGGGAGAGGATCTCGTGAAACTATCTATTTATTTAATATCGGGAGATTCAAGAAACGAATGAGCATGGTTTTTGTCCAATTCGATGAAGACTAATTCGGCTTAGGAATAAGTTACGAATTTCAATGTCTAAGAGAGACGTTAGATCGATTGATGTTCACCGTTGGTTCAAGTTGGGAGGTATTATCAAGGCTTGCACATTGATTGAGTTTTGACTTAGGGATAAGAAGGAACCATTGAAGAATGTCTTGCCGAACCTTGAAGGTTGTCGCCAAATTGCCCAAGCAACCGCCTTACCAATTGCCCAGGCAATCATCTTGTGCATTGCTCAGGAAATCGTATTGCCCATTGCCCAGACAATCTTTCTGCCCATTGCCGAGGAAATTATGCCTCCTCTTGCATGCAAAACCAATAATGTTCCATTCGACTATCACTCCTCAACTCACGATTACCCGACCTACTCTTCTCTCTTATTTGATTTCCTCTATCTTTTACTTTTATTGTTCTTTAGTTTATTCGTTAGTTAGAACTCTTCATATCACCTATTTGTGTTTTTATTTTCACAGTGCAGTAACTTAAGAAAAGTGGCCCAAACCAATCCTTGTGGAGATGATACTCGATACTCATATCACTTTATTACTTGCGACATGTATACTTGCACAATTGCGTAGCACTTATTACACGCATCAACCACTACAAAATCTAAATATCAAACATGCATTTGTTTTTGATGGATTCGGCACCCATAAAAAATCGCGTTATTGCGGGGGAGTGGTGTCAAGAAGGTTAAATTTAGTTTAGTTTATTTTACTTTTATTTTTTATAATTATATGGTTTGCTCTTATCTAGTAGATAAGAATCTTTTGTTCGATCCTGAAATCGAGAAAACCACAAGGAGATTAAGAAAAGAAAAAGGAAAGGCGAGCAACCATCCACCCTAGAGGATGTGGAAATGCAGCTCGAAAAAAACCCAGAGATAACCCATCAAGTCGACAACCCTCTCTTTGACGTTGACAACATGGACAAAAAAACTTTGTGCCAACTAGCTACCCAGAGATCTCTCCACAACCGTTATGCATTAATTACCAAGATTTCGAGGTACCATTTGAACTCAAGTCTGGACTAATCTATCTTCTTCCTACTTTCAGGGGCCTTGAGAACGAGAATCCACACAATCACTTAAAACAGTTCCATGTGGTGGGATCGATCATAAAACCCCAAAACATCTCCTTAGGTCAAATAAAGCTACGAGCCTTTCCACTCTCTCTAGTCGACCATGCCAAAGATTGGTTGTATTGCATACCATCCGGATCAGTTGAAACATGGACGAATATGGCGAGACTTTTCCTAGAAAAATACTTTCCCACATCAAGAGCTGAAAACATTAGAAGAGAGATTTGTGGGATTCGACAAAGAGACACCAAGACACTTCACGCTTATTGGGAGAGATTCAAGTAACTTTTTGCAACCTGTCCACAACATGGAGTATCCGATCAACTACTCATCTAATATTTCTACGAAGGTTTGTTACTAATGGAGAGAAATATGATGGATGCTGCAAGTGGAGGAGCTAACGTTAACAAAACCCCTACCCAAGCCATGGACCTAATCAATGTGATGGTCGCATATTCTCAACAATTTGGTTCACATCAAGACACCATCTCTAGACGTGAGAATGAGGTAAACATTTATTCTCTTGAATATAAGATTTCCAGTTTAACCTCTCTTGTTCAACAATTGGTAGTAGGTAATACACAACAAGTCAAGGCTTGTGGGATTTATACAAGTAATGATCATCCAACCAATATGTGTACCACGCTCCAAGATGAAACTACCGAGAGTGTCAATGCCATTGTTGGACCTTACGACCAATGGAACTACAATCCATACTCAAATACATACAATTCGGGGTGGATAGATCATCCAAATTTGAGTTATGGACAAAGACCTTAGCAATTTCGTGAGCCACAAACGTCATCATCGGAAAACCCCCATTAGAAGACGTGATGTACAAACTTTCCCATAACTTACAGCAATTCCAACATGAGACAAGGTCGAGTATAAATAATCTCGAAACCTAGGTAAGTTAAATCGCCTCATCTCTTAGTCAACTTAAATCTTGAGGTAAGTTGTTGCTGCTTGCAAAATAGATATGCAATTAAGAGCAAGTGTACTAATCGATCAAGTAATAAAGTGATAGAGTAGAGTGTCGAACCCACAGGGATTGGATCAACAACTTCAAAGCAATTGTACTTAAAAGTTAGTAAGCAAATAATGGTTTGAAGATGGTTTATCAAACTAATTGCAATAGATGTAAAGGTAGCAATGATCAGAGACAAACATATGCTATAGTAGATATTTAGATGATTATGGAAACTAGGTTTATTGCCTAGGAATTATGCAAATTACTCTTTGAATGCAATATCGGTTGGTGATACATGTCTGCATTAACCAACTATATATTTACCTATTCAACAAGGTTTTCTAATTAACTTCTTGATTCTCTCGATACCTAGAAGTTGATAACAAGGATGCTATGGCAATTACATGTCTGCATAAACCCTAACAACTTTATTATCTATTCAAGTTCCCCTTATTAGTCGTTGAAATCCTAAACTTACGTTTAATCTGGATTAAAACCTAAGTTGACAACTTTAAGCTCCACTGTTCACGTTTGTATAACCTAACTCTCTCGATATTAAGCTACAAATCAATAGTTAAAGGCCTCTCTCGATAACTCTTACAGTAACTACACATGAAGAACAATGAACAAAATAGATAAAGGAAAAGGCTATATCATTAATCAAGTAATTAAAACATAATATCCTAAAACTATAAACCCAACAAAAGTATTTAGCTCATGTCTGAGCCTAAAACATTTATAACAAAAATATTAAAGAACATGGCAATTTATCAAGCAAAGAAAAAGAAAGAATCAAACGTCCTCGACGTTCTCCTCTAAGCTCTTTAACTGTGCTGCAAGTCCCGCACTCCTCAAGCCTCTCTTGATAGCTCTTGTCGTTTAGAGACTCCTCTAGACCTTCGACTCTAGTGGTTCTCCGATAGTGAAGACTAAGGATTGTCGTCTAAGATCTAGCTCTATTTGTTTGTGGCCCAAGTCTTCTTTATATAGGCGACAAAGCTAGGGTTTGGAAACCCTAAAGCACACGAATCCTCTTAATGAGGATCTTGCTTTCCCGCTTCATTAAATGAGAGTCCATATCAGATGGAAGTCCACGTGTGCCAAAAGTATGGGTTCATCTTCAACTCTTCTGCTTTGCTAGCGTGTCACGAGAAAGATACCACTCCACTGCTTAAGCACTCATGTTAACTCCTAAATAAACTACTTTTCATGTATATATTGCCATTATATTGCTTGACTTTGTGTACACATTTGTGCATTTAGCTATTAGATTTATGCATTTGCATCTAGGAGTTAATGAATATTTCTTTTGCTAGAGTTTTCTTGCTTTGGTGGCAGGTCAGGAGCAGTTGGCAAGAGCAGGACATGAGTAGTAAGCCAGAGGAGCTGAAGAGAAATGCTGAGTTGCGATTGGCAAAAGAAAGATGAAAAATGCCATGCTCAGTTGGCAAAAGAAGGATGCTGATGTCCGGTCAGTTAGCCGTTGGTCAAAGACCAAGTTAGCCGTAAAATTCAAAAAGACGAAAGAGGATAATGTGCCTATCCTGGTGCATAACAAAAATTCAAGATTCAAACCCAATCTAGGGTTTCCACGAGCGCCTATATAATGGAAGCTTATCGATGAGCCAAGGAGGCTGCGCCGTGGTGAAGAAAGAGGTTAGAGGGCAAACCGTGGTTCGACCAGGCTATGACCGAGAGCTATGGATCCATTGAAGGGCTGCATCGATAAATCTCCTTCTTTTTCCATTTCTCTTAGTTTAAATTCTGATTTTATGATGGTGTTGTTTACAAACGATATTTTATTGATGGTTTCCCCAACCATGAACTAATTTTCTTATGTTGGCTGGGATGTTTGTGATGAATGCTTGCTTTTTAAGTTTTTAATAATTGAATGCTTTGGCATTTTTGACTATTTTGCTAGCGCTTATTTTTATCATATTTTATGCCATACGACAGTTGGCATTGAATGCTCATTATCCCTTAATATCTTAACAAACTTAGGAGATAAGGATTAATTGCCAAATACTAGGGAGAGAAACTTCGACAGAAGATGTTCAAGTAGATGAGCTTACTTCGAAAGTGAATGTACCCCTTATGAGTAAAGATTAAAACTTTGTCATGTTGATCATTTGAAAGCAACACTATAGACATATAGATGTTTTAAAGTGATTAGCTTAGGGTATATCCATCGACAGAGGCAATACTACTTGAAATTTGCTCAGAAATAAAATGAAGGCTGAAAGTTGTTGATTACTATTTTCGCAAGTGTGAAATCCAAGCATCCCTTGCCAACGATAAATCATCATCTTGATACAATTGTTTGCCAACCTACCTGAGTTTTTACTTTATTTTTCCTTAGACATTTCCTTAATTAAAACCCAATCTTAATCAGAAACTATTTTATTTCATTTCACAAGTAATTATCATGGCATTTAATTCATGGACAATCCTTGTGGATACAATAATCAGCTTGCTACTGTATTACTTGCTGATCATTTATACTTGCATGAAAAAGACCTATTCTTGGCATTATTTTCTTGCATATTTACGTTAATTCATCAACTGTTTGCTAAGTGTTAGTCAGTCGACAACTCCTCTGCCTCGATAGCTTCTTGCACAAGTACCACTAAAACGCACTACCTTTCCCTTTAAAAGCATCAATATATATCAATTACGCTTATGCTTATTAACTCCATGCAAACTAGACCTAAATGCAACTATATGGGCTTAAACATGTGCAAAAAAACTAAGTAAAAAGGGCACGAAATATAGGTTATCTATGTAGTCATCAAATACCCCCAAACTTGAACTGTTGCTTGTCCTTAAGCAATTCAACTAACCTAAACTATAGACTAAAGGTAAGAACCTAAGGTTTCCAGAGTTCCAACTAAACTAAAAACTAAAAACAACATATTGTTTCCATGGTTCCAACTACGCTATGGTTTCAAAAGTTTCTAAAACACGCTACAACATCAATTCAATCCTCAGAAAAATAAAGATATGCAATGTAACACCCTGAAAACCGATCTAGTTGGAGTTAGGTTTCGACGATCGAAATCCCTACACTGAAAAGGTCAAAATATTGCATTGACTTGGACCATGTGGTCAATTGCCTTGGTATAGGACTCTAATTGAGTCAATTGGTTTAATAAGGACCTCATTGAATTTATCAAAAATATTATTTAGTGACTATTTTTGTGAAATCAAAGTTTGGGGGAACGTTGATATGAAGAATGAAAATTGAGGGACTAACATGGTGATTAGCCCCTCCTTAGCCTTTTCATCTCCCCACGTGGTGTAAGTGACTTCAATTATTTCGTATAAGGAGGCTTAGCAATTTAAAGAATAAAAAGAAATTATATATTAGATGGGCTTACCAAAATCTTTCTGGAAAAGTTAAATTCACCTTCTTCCTTTAGAAGCTAAGCAAGCACCTCCATTGATAACAACTCAAAGCTTGAGTTTTTCTTGATTTCTCGATTCTTTCGTATTATTACCGATTGGGTAAGCTTAAACCCTCTAACAATCAATCATTTCCATGGAGGTTTATTGGCTAATAGTTATTTTAATTTTAGGTATTAATTTCGAAATCATTGTATTGATGATAATATTTTTCCTTGTGCTTTTCCCTGGCTCAAGAGTTGGAGAAAGAAAGTCCATCATCTCCATTGAAAGCTAGGAACAAGGGAGTTGTAATCCGAGAGCGGTAGGAGCTTCAAAAAACTAAGGTGAGTGTAATCGGAGTTTCAGTAATAGATTATGTGTTATTCCCGATCTCATTGATATCGATTTATTGCATAACTAATATTTTGTTAAAGGGACTTTGCATGGAACCTCCTTGGAGGCTTTATGGGTAAGCCCCGATAAGTTGTCATATTGAAACATTGGACATAGAATTACCGTTATTGATACTGTCACCGTCGCCGTATAGATATATGGAAATATGGACTATTGAGCATTGAGAGTATCATTGCTGTAGACATCGAATTTTGAAATAGGCATTGTTGTTGTTATTGATTCATTGATATTGTCATCACCATCGAACATTGATAATGATATCGTTATTGCCATTGTTATCGAGCATTGCTATTGGTATAGTTATTGTCATTGTTAATATTATTGTTATGGAACACTGGATTCGAAAGGACATTGTATACAATTGGCATGCCATAGAATTCATGAGCTCATTGGTACGAGTGGATTACGATCCTTTGCTATGACCTTTATTTTGGCGAGGCGGAGGAATGTTGGTGATATTGGTCATTTGGTGAGGCGGAGGGACGAGACCATTTATTATTTTGACGAGGCGTAGGAATTTGTGTATCCACTATCTCGATTTGATCCAAGGATTAATATTGAATTTGTTATAACATCCATCGAACACAAATCATTGCATTGTTATTGATAAAATATGTGTTGGAATGCATTTTATGTTTTTGACAGTGTTTGTGACTACCTCACTAGACATCATATGTCTAATGGATTTCTTCTCATGTGTTTCAGGTTAAAAGGATTATCGTTGTGAGATACGGGAAGTTGAAGGTTTTGGCAAGTCACTACAAGGCTAAGTAATGTATATCACCCCTACGAACTCCTAGAATGATGGCAAAGTAGTTAAACTAGTTACTCTTAGTTCTCTTGTTGTGTATGCATTGCCTATGTTTTGCAAAGTCTTAAAGGTCTAAAATGCTAGTTTAAAGTTGGCTAAAAGCGGCTAAATTTGCATACTTGGCTCTTAAAGGTAAAAACCTAGTAAACAGATTCACGTGACTATGGAATTTGGATATTGTTTGTGTTGCGTGTCAAAAGTCCTATCGCAATGTAGTGCAAGTGTACACGATGCAAGTAGTAAAATGATACTCAAAGTATCGGATGTCGAATCCACAAGGACTGGAAATAGCTTTATCCTTGGATTGCTGCACAAGAGAGAAAGAAAAGAGTTTAAATTATTGAGGAATAATATTGAAGAATACTGAATATAAAGTAACCGAGTTTTCAGAGTTGAGAAATAGGCCGGTATTGATCTGCTTGGTAGTGCATGTGTTGCACTGTATAAGAATTCATATTCTGTCGTCGTCCCTGTCGCGGCAGCACCTATCGCGGCAGCCGTCTGTGGTTTTCGCGGCAGCGATCACACAACTCTGTACTTCAAGCTTGGCAAGAATCCCTGTTGTGACTTGTCCTATCCCTAGGTCCAAGTACTGCTGATGACACTTCTCGGATGATACCTCCCGACGTGAATCAAAGGGTGAACACTAATGTTGTTGAATTCTTCCTTAGCCACTTAACCTCGTCCTATCCCTAGGTCCGAGATAGTTTAACCATAAACTGGAGAACCCGCACTTATTCCTTTCGTATACTTAACTCTCCCGATATTAAGTAAATAGATAATCTCACAATGCTCTCCCGATACTCTTGCAAGATGTTGAAACCAGAATAAGCAAACTTGAAGTTTATTTTATTGAACAGAAAATTCCTAAAAACAGTACAATCCTTGCAACTACTTTACAAAATCAACCCTTAGCCCTAGGGGAAGTTTAGAACATGATGAGAAGGGGGAAAACGACTAGGGTTTTGGGGAAGACGGCTAGAGGATGAGATCTCCATCCCTAGGTCGAATTACATGCCTTTATATAGGCCTTGGGTTCAAGTTTTCTAATAAGGTAAGAATACAAGTTCAAACTAAAGTACAACTCTAATTAAGAATAAATCTTCTGAGTAGATGCCTTTAATTCGTCCTCTTTTCTTGCTTTGGGTTTCTTCCTTGAACTTTGGGCTTGACCTTCATTCTGATCTAGGGCTCAAAAAAATATAGGAGTGGACCACGACAGACTGGCTTGAATTCCTCTATCTGTCGAGATCCATTTCACTTTTCCCTTCACCGTTGCTGTCGTCATAGCTGCCATGACAGTGGTCACGACAACATCCTCCCTCTTGACTCTAGTCTTGTGTTCCAACTCTGCTTCTTCACTGCCCTGAGTCTGCCACGACAGCTACTTGCAAAAACAACCAAAATCAGTAGCAACTGTGCGATTTTATCTAATATGATATATATGTGAAATCTATCCTAAATGAAATGAATTATGCTTGAATGCAGCAGAAATATGGGTTAAATAAGGGGTAAAAAGTAGAACTTTTGCACACTTAACACACCCTCAAACTCAAGTTCTTGCTTGTCCTCAAGCAATTATGATCTAACTAACTAAAAAAATAAAAAACTTTTTGTTTGGCTTAAATCAGTGAACTTTTCCTTACCTACCATTCATGCCCTATCGCGAACAACACCTTGTTGGATATTTCTGGATTTATTCGGAACATTGTTATAATTCTCATGTAGTGTGTGCATGTTTTGTGAACAATTATATGCCTAGACTCTTTTAGTTTACTAGAATAGCTAAGCCACCCACTTGAATTTTTATGCCAACTTTCATTTTCTTGGAGGCAATTCTTAGGCTCCTTTAGTTTTTCTTAGACTCGGTTTTCTTTTCTTATTTTAAGTTTGACTAGAGCCTATTCTTGGGCACCTCTAGCTAACTTCCTAGAGCCGGTTTTGGGCACCTCTAGGTGTATTGAGTCTAAATTTTCTTAACTTCTTTTCCTAGAGCCAGTGTTAGGCACCTCTAGGGGCAACTCAAGTGTTAACCTTTTCCTATTCTAGTTTACTAGTAGAAGTCTAGACAACATAAGAGTCACAAAGGGTGTTTAAAGATCAGAACTATAGTAAGACTCTAAAATGTTCCTAAAATTATCCTAAAGGCACTGCCACGATAGAGACTGTCGCGACAGGTAAGTTCAGTTCAAAGACTTAAGCCAAATGAATTTTTGTTTTTTTGACAAAAATAATCTTAAATAATAATTAACACTTAGACACAATTTTAAAACCTAAAAGACACTTCATTACTGGAGGGATACCACCCCCAAACTCGAGGGTTGCATTGCCCTCAATGCATGATAACAGAGATGAAAAAGAAAAAAAACAAAATACATCACAATAATAATAATAAAACAACAAGACATCAAAAATAAGATGGAAACTTAATTTGAGGAGCTGTCATCGCTGCTGCTGCTGCTAATCTGTAGCTGCCGGCGGGCAGTGACCTTCATTGTGGGTGCCGGCAGAGTGCTAGGAGAGGCGGAGGCAATTTTCTTCTTGGCTTCCCTTGGCGGCTGGATACGAGTGGGTGAGATCTGGGGTAGCTTGTCCATCACTTGTACCTCATCTTTTGAGCTGCTGCCGGCAGACTTGCCCTGGCTGGATGGTCCTTCACCAGCTTGGTTGGGCTTCTGCCTTTTCATAGGAGTGAACTCCTTGGAAAGGTTTCTAGCAACAGAGGGCTCCCCGTCAGAGTCTTGCCAGACGGAGGATGATGAGAACCATGCGAAGTAGTCGTCATCGAGTTCTGGCAGCGACTCCTTTCATTTCTCACCTCTGGTAGAGGTAGTGGCAGTGTGGCTGCCGCCTTTAGCTGTCGCGGCCGGAGTTGGAGTAGATGCAGTAGATGGTGCTTTTGGTGTGGCAGCAGGAGTGGGAGTAGGTGTAGGTGTAGGTGCAGCAAAGTATTACTGTGGGAAGGCAGGGAATTATACATTTGTAAAATTTAAATTATTGTGTATAAATGTACCGTGGCTGCCGTGAAGTCTCTGAAGAAACTCATCAGACCGAGCTGCCTTTCCTCCATCTTTTTGAGTGTGGCCAGAATCTGAGTGGAGGCATCTGTTGGAGGGGCTGCTGCTGTTCTGCTACGGCAGGTTCAGGCTGATTGGGACCTGCCGGCTCCTCTGCTGTGGCAGACGGGTTGAAGTAAGAGAGCAGTGTTGCTGCTTTCAGCTCCATAAGGCTGAAGATGTTGCGCTCTGTCCATCCCTTCCATTGGACTTTGAAGTCTTCGGCGATTTCTGGAATGTTGTGGCCTCGACAGATCTCGGTGATGAGGTACGGGAAGACAAGAGGTCCCGAAGGTCGGAGGGCACATTCCAAAATCCATTCCCTTATGTATCGGCCGACATTTATGGGTCTTTCATTGAGAATTGAATGGACGAGTGCTAACCTGGGTCGGTCGACCGTGCTGTTATGAGAGGAAGGCATGATTCTCTTCTTAACGAAGTGGTTCCATAATTTCGCCTCGAGAGTGAGTTGAGTTCTTTTCACTGTCCACCGATGCTTGGGGTCGGTGTTCCATTCTGTTCCCTCCTCCGTTACCTCTGCCATCACAGCATCATAGTCTGCCGGCGACAGACTCTCAACGAACCTTCTGTGGGCATCTTCCCTTCTACTGACATGGAGGTCGTAGAGAGTGTTGATGTAGGAAGGCTCAAAAGTAAGTTCCTTACCTCTTACTGTCACGGTTGTGATATCCCTGCTGTCGACGGCAGCATAAAACTCCCGAACCAACGTGACGTTCATTTCTGCCGGCTGGGCAGCAAATCGATGCCACTTCAGCGCATGGATCTTCTTTGCAATAAACGGTTCAAGCCCTAGGTCTCCCGTGGGCTCGTTGCAGAGAAAACCCCTTTCTTCCCACATCTCCCTCTTCCGAAAGGAGTGGTAATATCTGCCGGCAGAGTCTGTTGAGGCAAAGTGATTTGGGATGGCACTGTGGCTGGGTGTGCTCACTGCTGCGGCCGAGCTGAAGGCAGCACTTCTGCGCGTTTGTCTGCTAGTCATAGTTGCAAGGCTATGGAAGATAAAAAGAAATTTGAGATCTAAAGAGAAAGCAAGTTGAGAGAGTAAAAGTGAGGTGAAAAATGAATAGTGAATGGGGTTTATATAGATGAATGGTTTTCTGCCCGTTGGAGCTGTAACGGCAGGCGCGAATAATAGGGCCAGCTATTACGCGGTTTATGACGCGTCTGTCACGCGTTTCCGTGTCTGTTGCACGTCTGTTACGCGTTTGCGTGTCTATCGCGGCAGCGTGGTGACAGGCTGTCTTTTCCGCGTCTATCGCGACAGCTGATGACAGGCTGTGACGACAGACTTCTCCGTTGGGGTTTTTGGGCTGCTGTTGAAATGGTGGGCTGGTTCACTTCTTCTCCTCTCCTTGTTTTCCTTATTTCCTAAAAATAATTAAAATAAAATCTTAGTTCCTAAAAATAAAATAATTCTTAATTCCTAATAAATAAACGAAAAAATAAAAAATAAATAAAAACTAAGTTAAATTAGGGATGCCTTGAGGGGCATCTCCTAAAGTAACTACTTCTTGCATCCTTGGGGCTTCAGTCCCCTGATAAGGCTTTAGTCTCTGTTTGTTGACTTTAAATTGGTGCCCGTCTTTTAAGGATTTGATCGTGATGGCACTATGGGAAAAACCTGCACAACTCGGAAGGGGCCGGACCATCTAGATTTAAGCTTTCCTAGGAAAAGTTTCAACCTAGAGTTAAATAACAACACAAGTTGCCCTGGGCAGAACTGTCGTGGCATCAACTTCTTGTCATGCCACGTCTTGGTTTTGTTCTTGTAAATTCTTGCGTTGTCGTAGGCCATTGCTCGAATTTCTTCAATTTCATTCAAGTCAAGTAGCCTCTTCTGTCCTACCTTATCTAAGTCCATGTTTACTGCCTTGATAGCCCAGTAAGCTCTGTGCTCTATCTCGACAGGTAAATGGCATGTTTTTCTATATATAAGCCTGTAGGGTGACATTCCCAATGGTGTCTTGAATGCTGTTATATAGGCCCAGAGTGTATCATTGAGGTGTAAAGACCAATCTTTTCGAGTAGGTTTAACCGTCTTCTTAAGAATGTTCTTTACTTCCCGATTGGATATTTCGGCATGTCCATTGGTTTGAGGGTGATATGCTGTTGCAATCCGGTGTTTTACGCCGTATTTTCTCAAGGCAGCAACGATTACCCTATTTTCGAAATGTCTCCCTTCATCACTGATGATCGCCTTAGGTATGCCAAACTTGGAGAAAATGTTTTTGTACAGAAATCTCTGAACAGTCTTGGCATCATTTTTCTATGTTGAGATTGCTTCAACCCATTTGGATACATAATCCACTGCCAGTAGGATATATAGATTCCCACATGATGCTGGGAATGGTCCCATGAAATCAATCCCCCATACATCAAAGATTTCGACTTCTAAGATGTTTTGCAGTGGCATCTCATGTCTTCTTGAGATGTTCCCAGTTCGTTGGCTCTTGTCACAGCTTTTGTAGAATGCTTGGGCATCCTTGAACAGTGAGGGCCAATAAAAACCAGATTGTAAGACCTTGGCAGCGGTTTTGTTTCCACCTAAGTGTCCTCCATATGGGGAAGCATGGCAGTGGTGAAGCACAGCTTCCTGCTCGTCCTGTGGTACAAACCTCCTGATAATTTGATCTGCACAATGTTTGAAAAGAAGAGGTTCGCCCCAATAATAATGTTTTGCATCATTTTGGAACCTTTTCCTTGCTTGGTAATTAAGTTCAGGAGGTAGTACTCCGCTAACTATGTAATTAACGAAATCAGCGTACCAAGGAAGTTCAGAAAACTTACCTGCCGCCATGGTTGTCGCGGCAGTGCTTGTGGCAGCAAACAACTGCTCGTCAGGGAAAGTCTCCAGTATGTGGGTCTTGTCTGTCGGTTCCCATCTCTAATCTTGACAAGTGATCTGCAACTTGGTTCTCTGTCCCCTTTTTATCCTTGATTTCAATGTCAAACTCTTGCAGCAATAGAATCCAACGTATCAGTCTAGGTTTTGCATCTTTTTTAGCGAACATATATTTTAGTGCTGAGTGGTCTGTATGGACCACCACCTTCGTCCCAAGTATGTACGAACGGAACTTGTCAATCGAGAACACCACTGCTAACAGTTCCTTTTCTGTTGTGGTGTAATTTACTTGGGCATCATTTAGTGTTTTGCTGGTGTAATAAATTACGTGGAACAACTTGTCCTTCCTCTACCCAAGTGCTGCCCCTACAGCATAGTCACTGGCATCACACATAATTTCAAATGGCAAACTCCAGTCTGGTGGCTGTACAATCGAGGCTGTTACCAGCTTTTCTTTCAGGATTCTAAATGCCTCAGTACATTCAGTATTGAAGTCAAAGGGAAGATTCTGTTCCAGTAAGTGGCATAAAGGCTTGGTAATCTTCGAAAAATTTGCAATAAACCTTCGATAAAACACAACATGCCCTAAGAAACTACGAATTCCCTTGACTGTGGAGGGTGGCGGCAGCTTTTCAATCACTTCTATCTTTGCTCTGTTGACCTCTATGCCGCGGCAGCTTACCTTGTGGCCTAGGACTATCCCCTCATCTACCATGAAGTGACATTTTTCCCAGTTTAAGACCAAGTTCTCTTTCTCGCATCTTTCGAGCACCTTCTGTAGGTTGCCTAAACAACCTTCAAAACTGTCTCCAAAGACGGAAAATCGTCCATGAATATTTCTAGGAAGTCCTCCACCATGTCAGAGAATATCGGCATCATACACCTCTGGAATGTTGCTGGTGCATTGCAGAGTCCAAATGGCATTCTCCGAAAAGCATAAGTGCCATATGGGCAAGTGAAGGTTGTTTTCTCTTGATCTTCTGATGCGATTGCTATCTGGTTATAACCTGAGTAACCATCAAGAAAACAATAATAAGGTTTCCCCACTAATCTATCAAGCATTTGATCAATAAAAGGTAGGGGAAAATGGTCTTTCCGGGTAGCTTTGTTAAGCTTCCGGTAATCCATACAAACCCTCCAACCGGTCACAGTCCTGGTTGGGATTAGTTCTTTCTCTTCATTGGTCACTACGATTATTCCTCCCTTTTTCAGAACACACTGCACCGGGCTCACCCACTTACTATCCGAGATGGCATAAATTATCCCAGCGTCAAGCCATTTGATAATTTCTGTTCTCACCACTTCTCACATAGCGTCATTCAAACGTCTTTGAGCATCAATGGTCGGCTTATGATCATCCTCTAGGAGAATTTTATGCATACATAGGGCCGAACTGATGCCTTGGATGTTAGTTATCGTCCATCCAATAGCCTTTTTATGCTGCTACAGCATCCCTATTAGCTGCTGTTCCTGTTTCTGCATTAACTTTGAAGAGATGATTAAGGGCAACGTATCATTTAAACCAAGAAAAAAAATTTAAGTTGCCCTGGCTGGGGCTTAAGGTCTAAAACAGATGGTTCTACAATTGAAGGCTTTTTGATTATTTGTTCATTTGAGGTATAGTTTAGGGGCTCGAATAACTTATCTGGACGATTTCCTATCCAATTTACCTCCTCATGACCTTCAGTGTCGGATGTGTCTGAATCGGAGGTGTCACTGTCGTCGTTGCTGCCGTGACAGTCTTCCAGATGGCTGTTGTGGCAGTGACCAAATTTAATGTCATGGCAGATCGACCTGATGCAAGGTTGGTCAAGGATTACTTCAGTGATGGCCTTGTATTCTTCTTCTGCATCAGCATGTTTAATTGCCTGGAGAACATTGAGCTTGATCTCTTGATCATTTACTCTCATTGTAAGTTCTCCCTTATCTACATCAATCAGTGATCTGCCTGTGGCTAGGAAGGGTCGCCCCAGGATGATTGGTGCGTTCTCATCTGCTTCAGAGTCTAAAACAAGAAAGTCAGCAGGAAAAATGAACTTATCCACTCCTACCAGAATATCTTCGATATTCCCTTTCGGTTGTACGTAAGAGCGGTCTGCCAACTACAGCATAACTGTCGTGGGTCGTGCTCGTCCAATACCTAATTTTTGAAATATAGATTTTGGCATTAAATTGATACTAGCACCTAGATCACAAAGTGCCTTACCCACGAATTTGTCACCAATTATGCACGGTATGATGAAGCTCCCAAGATCCTTCTTTTTCTGGGGTGGATGCCTGTGCAAGATAGTCATGCATCCTTCTGTAATTTTTACCGTTTCAAATTCCCCAAGTCTGGATCTTTTCGACATAGCATCCTTGAGAAATTTTGCATAACCGGGCATCTTCATGATGGCCTCTAACAACGGTATATTGATGTGAACCTGCTTAAAAATATCATAGATCTTTTTGAGCTGGTACTTTTGTTTCTGCTTTTGTAACCGCTGTGGTAAAGGAGGTGGAGGATGGTAATCTTCCAGACGTCCTTCACATGGTATTCGGATCTGAGGAGGCTTAGGTTCTTCATCATTCTTGTCTTTCTCCTCTGTCACTTCTGCTGTCGTGACAGGTGTGGCGGCAGCATGTTGTTTATCTTCTACCGGGGCAGTGTTCGCGGTAGATGTTTCTAGGGGGGTTTCTCGATTAGTACGGTTTTTATCTCCGACCCTGGAAATTGTTTCCCACTCCTAGTTGTAATGACTTTGCACTGCTCATGTGTGGGTTGTCTAGCGACTTCAGTATCACTAGGGAATCCTTCGTTTTGCCTTGGCTTAATATGCTGGGAAACCTGGCCCATCCGTGTCTCCAGCGATTTCAGTGTAGCTTCATGGTTAGTCATTCTCATCTCTGTTTTATCCATGAACGACTCAGTCTTCTTGACGAAGTTATCCATGTTTGCCATGTAAGCTCCTGTCTGTGACATAAATGTGGCCAATGTGTGCTCCAGTATACTAGGTGCGGCTGCCGGCTGCTGTTGTCGCGGTTGCTGCCGTGTCAGAATTCTGGGTGCCCCCTGGTTTTGAGTGTTCTGCACTTGAGGATTCAGTGCATTGTTTGGGTTACTCCAGGAGAACTTGGGGTCTTTCCTCCAGTTGGGATTGTAATTGTTGGAGTCATAATTTCTCGGCTTGTTATAGTTTCCAACATACATCCCTTCCTCTAGCTGTAATGGGCAGTCTTCCGAACTGTGATTCCCACTGCAAGTTTCACATACCTCTTCCGCAAAGGTAGACAAGTTTTGAATCTTTCTTTAGCAAATTTTCTACTGCCTTTGTGAGGTACGCAACCTGTGTCTTTAGGGAATTGTCGGCTTCATAGTCTTTCACATCTAGCATTCGTTTACCTCTCCTCACTGTGGGAAATTGCTCTTCATTCTTTGCTAAATTTTTCAATACTACAATGGCTTTGTCTGGATCTTTATCCAACAACAGTCCATTTACTGCCGAATCTATTCTCATCCGAGTGTATGTGTTGGCAGCATTGTAGAATTTGATGACTTGATTCGAAACGGGGAATCTGTGCAACGGGCAATTCCTCAGAAGAGTGGTAAACCTGTCCCATGCCTCGTGCATTGGCTCAGATAAATGGGAAGGATTAAAACGAGAAAAAAAATTCACGAGTGAGATCCGCCCAAGTTCGTATTGAACCCGACGTTAGTTTATTCCACCAAGTTTTTGCTCTGTCCCTCAGTGAATGAGGAAATAACCGAAGCCTCAGTATCTCCGGATTTACTCCTGGTAATCTAAACGATCCACAGATTTCTTGGAATGTTTTCAGATGTTCTCTGGCATCCTCTGTAGTAGCACCACTAAATTGGCTAGCGGAATTGATCATGCTGAACATCACAGGTTTTGGCTCGAAATTTTCAGCTTCCACGTCTGGCAGGGTGGTCTCTAGTTCCACATGATCATTGATCATGTAATCACGGTGGGACCGACGTGCGGCCTCAGCAGCAGGCCTTTCGTTTCGGGCATTCTGGGGATGATCTCTAATAACACCCTGGTTATCATCTACCCCGTGGTTCTGTCTTTCGTTCACCATTGCCTCTAGTTGTTCCTCGAGGTAGTCATTTCTTACTACCAAAAGGCGGACTCGGTTCCTGAGATTGCACGAACGTTCAATTCCAGGGTCTAGTTTATACTCAGGTTCTTTGCCTCGTTTAGATCTGCGCATAAGCAAACAAGAAGCCTTGTGAAAAGCACAGGGTAAATGATACCAATAAAAACAGAAAAATTAAAAAGAAGAAGTGTAGTAAAAGTAAGGGTAAAGATATGTTGCCAGTCCCCGGCAACGGCGCCAAAAACTTTTTGCGTATCAAAAGTCCTATCGCAATGTAGTGCAAGTGTACACGACGCAAGTAGTAAAGTGATACTCAAAGTATCGGATGTCGAATCCACAGGGACTGGAAATAGCTTTATCCTTGGATTGCTGCACAAGAGAGAAAGAAAAGAGTTTAAATTATTGAGGAATAATATTGAAGAATACTGAATATAAAGTAACAGAGTTTTCAGAGTTGAGAAATAGGCCGGTATTGATCTGCTTGGTAGTGCACGTGTTGCACTATATAAGAATTCCTGTTTTGTCGTCGTCCCTGTCGCGACAATAGTCTGTTGTTGTCGCGGCAGCGATCACATAACTCTGTACTTCAAGCTTGGCAAGAATCCCTGCTGTGACTTGTCCTATCCCTAGGTCCAAGTACTGTTGATGACACTTCTCGGATGATACCTCCCAGCGTGAATCAAAGGGTGAACACCAATGTTGTTGAATTCTTCGTTAGCCACTTAACCTCGTCCTATCCCTTGGTCCGAGATAGTTTAACCATAAACTGGAGAACCCGCACTTATTCATTTCATATACTTAACTCTCCCAATATTAAGTAAATAGATAATCTCACAATGCTCTCCCGATACTCTTGCAAGATGTTGAAACCAGAATAAGCAAATTTGAAGTTTATTTTATTGAACAGAAAATTCCTAAAAATAGTACAATCCTTGCAACTACTTTACAGAATCAACCCTTAGCCCTAGGGGAAGTTTAGAACATGATGAGAAGGGGGAAAATGACTAGGGTTTTGGGGAAGACGGCTAGAGGATGAGATCTCCTTCCCTAGGTCGAATTACATGCCTTTATATAGGCCTTGGGTTCAAGTTTTCTAATAAGGTAAGAATACAAGTTCAAACTAAAGTACAACTCTAATTAAGATTAAATCTTCTGAGTAGATGCCTTTAATTCGTCCTCTTTTCTTGCTTTGGGTTTCTTCTTTGAACTTTGGGCTTGGCCTTCATTCTGATCTAGGGCTCAGAATAATATAGGAGTGGCCCACGACAGACTGGCTTGAATTCCTCTATATGTCGAGATCCACTGCACTTTTCCCTTCACCATTGCTGTCGTCATGGCTGCCACGGCAGTGGTCACGGCAGCATCCTCCTTCTTGACTCCAGTCCTGTGTTCCAGCTCTGCTTCTTCACTGCCCTGAGTCTGCCACATCAGCTACCTGCAAAAACAACCAAAATCAGTAGCAACTGTGCCATTTTATCTAATTGTGATGTATATGTGAAATATATCATAAATGAAATGAATTATGCTTGAATGCAGCAGAAATATGGGTTAAATAAGGGGTAAAAAGTAGAACTTTTGCACACTTAATAGTTCGATTGGTCAGAAACCAGTTTTTTTTGGTCACCAACTGGTTTTCTTGGCTACCAATTGGTTTTCTTGGTCACCAACTGATTTTCTTGACTACCAACTAGTTTTTTGGTTAATTTCTGGAAAGTTGCTTATTGATCATTGATTGTTAATTGGCCTAATTGAATGAGTAGTTGAACTTGGAATGTCATGAAAATTTGCGTACCCCCACATCTCTGGTGGAATCTCATGGTAATGAGGCTAATTCCAGTAAAGAACCTTTAACACACTGAAATTACAAATTAGTCCCTTAAACATTATAAAAGTTTAAAATGTGTCCTAAATTGATAATCATAACTTCACATAGAGTTACCTACCTTTCCTTACTGCATAGTATTGTATTGTGTTATCGGTTACTGATTAAATGTTGCATCGATTATTGTATTGTTCATTGGTAACATACCCCGACCCGGTTCCCTACCAGGCCGAGAAGGGGGTGTTACATGCAATATAACAGAGCTCATATATTCGTTCCTATGATCAATTCTACTGTAGGTGCAGTGTGTGCTGTGTTGCATACATTCATCACTTAATGAACTTAGAAAATTTCAAGGATTGCTATCTATTGTTTCCCTAGCATTTTTTTCTTTTAAGCACAATGTTGTACTTCCGTAATTCTTTTTAAGTTCATTAAAATGTATCATTGGGGCTTCAGCTTATCACAACTACACATTAGTCCTGAAGATGGAGTGGAGCAAACAACCCATCCTCGTTCCCTACGAGAAGAGTCAAACCGTGAAGATTTTCTATCACTCTTATGCTATGCTACTATTCCTACCAGGGAAAGTTTTTTGGAGCAAACACAAGTCACCTAGTTTACTAAGCTAGCAAGATGCGTATCAGAGTGTCCCTCAACAGTTTGCCTTTGGCATCAAGTTTATCGTTTAATTTGATCTTTTTATTATTTTCTTGATTTTTTCTGAGAGTTTAATTTAAGCCTTTTATTTGCTACATTGAGCATTCAGTTCATTATCATCAATTTATGCTACAACATCAGGGAGTCGACCTAGAATTTCCCTAAGGCTTCTTAAGCTTTTAGAGAGAATGCAACGTAAGAATTATAACTACAATAGTTCCAAACCTAAGTTCAAATCATTAAAGCTCTTAATACATTGCAAAACACATTTAAGCACATATTCACCATAGGAATATCATAATCAATGCAACAATAGTTTTAGTACAAAAATTAACTAAATTTTACCTAATATATACATGGGACAGTACTCGCTTAAACTTGAGAGAAGCATTGTCCCCAATGCAAAAAGAAAAACAAAAACAGAAATACAAACATGCAATGAAAACTAAAAGACAAATACAAAATGTAAAAACAAAAGGAAAAACAAAAGAAAAGATGTTACCCAAGGAGTTACTAGGGAAGGGAAGGTGTAGTTCGTTGCGCCTGGCTCTTAGTTCTCATCCCAGTACGGAGCGCGGAAGATGCAGACACTTGTGGGGACTATGGTGGCGCAGGGGATGTAGGGGCATCCTGTGGTGTGGACGCAGTGGTGGAAGTTGAGGAATCTGAAGATGAATAAGATGATTCAGACGATTCTTGCACGCACCTCAGCTTTTCATCGGGCTCATCGATGAGATTAAGAACTCGACTGGCGGTAACTTTGGTCCATGTTCTTGGAGTGGTGGTAGAAGAAGTGAGCGATGTTTAGGAAGGAGTAGGAGTAGCTTGTGGAACCGATGGTGACGCCTCAGTTGTGTCATCTCTGGCCATGTGGATAGGGCTTGCCAGAGTGGATTGTGCAGGGTGTACGGAGGCCTTGCCCTTGGCTCTTGTCTTCTTGGCAGGACGGCTCGACGTAGGAACGTTAGCAACCGTATCCTTCTCCTTTCTCTTTCTCTTTTTTCTCAGCAACAATATGAGGGTTGTGCAGAGTCTCTTCTTCATCTTCAGCTTCTTATTCTGGTGGTGGTGGTTGTTTAGTAGGCTTGACAGTGGGCTCAATCATGTATTGCTCGGGGAAAGGGGGAAACTCGATAGTAGAGTCCGGAGCAGTTCATTAAACAAAGTTCTTATTGCCATGTTTTTTTCTCGGGCATAATCAAAGTAGGGCTTAAAGAACCCGTCCATGGCACGTAGCAGGACTGCGTGTTTGCACTGGTTGAGGCGGTAGTCACTAAGCCCTTGAGCCTTGGCATTTGAGATGGAAGGGTTCCCGTTTGGGCCTCAATTATCAAGTCCTCAGGTTCTTCTTGAACCTGTGTATGTTCACAGAGATCAATTATCAAAATAGGGATGACAAAAGGACTATTTTTACCTGTGGAAGTTTTCTTCTCCACAATGGACCAGTAAGTCATCTCGCTGATATTAATCTGCCGACCCTTCATCACCGAATGCAGTAGTAGCACCCTCGTTGCAGAAATTGTAGAGTGATGCCCCATTGGTTGTAGATGAGTGTTCATGAAGTGAATCCAAAATTTTGTCTCTGGCTTCAGATCAACCCTCTTTATTACCTAAGAAGTGGGTGATTTCCATATCCATTGCATTCCCGAAACGCAAAGGTCGCGAAGCACTTCTTCGTAAGTGGCATTGGTGATGACCACCTCAAAATCGGTGTGCTCGTTCTCATCACTGTTTAGTCTAAAGAAAGTGTTAATGACATTGGTGAAGAATTTAACGAGTCGTCCTCAGACAAACGCCAAGTCGTCTTGAGGCTGGTTGATGTGGGTATAGAACTCCTGAACCCAAGAGAAGTTATCCGTCCTGGCTATTGAACAAACTCTTCCTAGTCATGGGTGGCGATGACGGTTATGGTTGTAGTGTCAAACTGGAAGTGATGTTCTCCAGAGAACTCCAATCATTCCTCTTCCATGAGTGGCCGATTTTGGAAAATAGCATAACGCTTCTCAGTCTCCTCATTGTAGAAGCGGCAGAATGAGCCAAGTTGTTCAAGTGCCCGAGGAGGACATTGAGAGGCGGAGGAGGTGGGTATCGAAGATGGTGAGGGGTTCACGTCTCTTTGCTGAGCGAAAGCGTGATTTTGGCCAGCACGTGCATTGGTTCTTGTTCTTGCCATTGTTTCTTGAAGGGACGATAGTAGAGAGAAAAATAATTCTAGGGTTATGATAGCTCTCTAAAGAGCACATATTTTCCATTAATTCATGGATTAAGTTGTCCCCGAATTAGTGTTTCATGCATCAATTTCTACATTTTCTTGCTTATTTTTTGCATTTTGTCTAACTCAAGTCATAGTTTCTCTTGTTGTACATATTTCTGCCTTTTGCTATGTTGTCGTTGTATTACTAATGTCCCTGTAGAGGAAGTTTCACCATTGTAGCCAGTTCGACACTACAACGGCAAACTGTCTAGTCTGCCAAGGATAAGGAAGAATCTACCAGCTGGATTTTTTGTTACAACAAATTATGTACAGTAGAAAGTCATGCAAGTCACCTGAAGGACAAGTGTCCTTACCTCATCAGCCTATAAAATATCACTTTTGGAGGAGAGAGAAAGGGGACTCATGCGATATTCATTTTTCCTATCATCTTCAACCTTCTGAACTCTCCTCCTATGGCGACTTAAACTCTATTTTTAGAGATCCAAGGCGAATCAAGGTAGAAATATCCGAGGAAATGAGGAATAAAGTGATAGATCAAGGAGGAATATATGTTATCTTCTTTAAATCTTTCGAGAGATAGATGTTTATTGGATATTTTATTATATTTCTTATGTTAATGATGTTGGTTTAACTCTTTAAGCTTTGTATGAACTTGTTTAGACTTTATTTTTCAGTTCAATATATTATTATTAGCTTTCATCTTATTCAATTGTTGGATATGATTGTTGTAGGCATGAGAGTGTTAAACATTGTCAATTATTAGCTTTCATCTTATTTCAATCGCTGGATCTTCTTTAAATCATTTGTTCTTACTATCACACTTGTTCTTGCATTTAATACTTTATTTCTCTATTACAAATACCATTACACTCACAATATTTCGATTTACAAAACTGCTTATGGCCAGTTAATAGTTCGACTAAATACCTATCCTCGTGGGTTCGATATCCAACAAGAACTACCTATCAACTATACTTGCATCGACGTGTGTTCGCTTGCACAAATTGTGTGACAGTTATTCACCGATCAAGTTTTGGCGCTGTTTTCAGGGATGACGTTATTTGGTTTATATGTTTCTTCTTGCAATTATGTTTCCTCCATCTAGTTTGTAGTTCTTTCTAATAGCTTTTTGACATTTCCTTTTCTTTTTATTAATTTTGTAGGTGTTGTATTACCAGAGACATACCACTTTTCATGCCTGATCGAGAAGTTGAAAGGACTCTTAGAACAAAGTGAGATGGAGAAATAAGTCAACAATGAAGGTATCCCTCACGATCTTGAAAACCCCCACTGTACCCACCAACCCAGAAAAGAATAATTTGCGAGGTTGTAGTACCCTAGTTGGGCGATTTGCATCCGGGTGTTGTTCGACCACCTATTCAAGCTAGAAATTTCGAGTTGAAGCTGATTATGTTTCAAATTCTCAACTCAAATGGGCAGTACGCGGGGTTGCCACATGAAGATGTAAAGAGCATCTTCAATCATTTCTTTTAATCTGTGCTTCTTTTAGTCAACAAGGTGTACTTGATGATGCCTTACGTATGCAATTGTTTCCATATTTTTTGCAGGGAGGGGCTCGTACGTGTTTTTGTAGACTACATGCCGGATCTATTACATCATGGAATGATCTCACAATTGCGCTTTAATCCACCGACAATGAACTCGCACCTGAGGAATGATATCACTGCCTAGTATTAGTTGGATGATGAAAGTCTCCATACTACATGGGAAAGATATAAGTTCATGTTGCGACAATGTCCCAATCATGGCCTTCAACAAGAAACTCAAATTGAGATCTTTTACAATGGGTTGAATGCGGCCACAAGACATCTTGTCGACAGATCATCTAATAGACCTTTACTTGATTTCACTTACACCGCTATTATTGGCTTGTTGGAGAAATTTGCACAAAATGACTCTCAATGTCCTATTTAGAGAGCTGCTTCATGAAAAGTTGCACCAAGAGTTTTCGAGCTGGAATATATTTCTACTATAAAGGCTCAAATTTCATCTTCAGATAACAAAATCAAGAATATGGAGGGCACAAGTGAAGTTTCTCCTATCCAGTTAGCTCAACAAACCACTACTCCTATATTCTCTTATGAGATTTGTGGTGAGAACCATAGTTATGAAGATTGCCCATAGCGTTTAGAAAATGCAATTTATGTCAGCAACATGCAAGGCAATACCATGGGTAATTCTTACAACACAACAAATAGACAATCTTGGGGAAATTCCAATTCTGCACAAAACTCATGAGTATTCTGCTATGGAAATAATTATTTTCAAGAAAACTCTACCGTGCATCAAGAGATTTCAGTTATCCAAAACAACAATTTACACCACAGGTTCTATAGCAGTCACAACAGAATAAGATACAACCACAACATCCTTCTTCACAAACTCAACAATCGTAGTATGGTGCGTTATCACAATATGTAGCATCGTCTTAGATACAGTCACAAACTAGTCATTATGCTCCATCATCTATTTCTGATCCATTTTCTCTATTTGAGGAAATGATGCGCGGACACTTCTCTCTAATAGAAGCTATAGTACAAGGTCACTCTTCACCGACCAACAATTTGTAAGCTCAATTGGAGCATATAGCTACTGACATGAACTCTCGACAACTAGGCATGCTTCCTAGCAATACTGAGAGTCCAGTAATCAAGGGTAAAAAGCATTGCAAGGCTATTACTCTCTGCAGTGGAAAGAAAACTTCTGACTCGATGCAACAAGCACCCATATCTACTCATGAGCAAAGGGAGTCTTCGACAACTGATCCAATGTTGAAAGATGGAATGGAGGATGGCATGGGGAATGATGCTCCTTCAGTAATCACTTGCCTACCACCTGTATTGCAATCTAAGTTGTCGGCGCAATTTCAACCGTCGGCACTATCAACAGATAATCCTTCTCCACCTTTTCCTTAGAGGTTCAAGAATACTCAGTCTGATAATCAATTTCAATTCTCTCAAGATACTTTGCAACAACTTACAGTGCAAATCCCTTTGATGGATGCTCGTACGCAGATTCCTAATTATGCAAAGTTGATGAAGGAAATCCCATCCAAGAAGAAAAAGCTCAGTGCTATAGAGACCATTGCGCTCACAGATGAGTGTAGTGCGTTTATATCAACCTCAATACCAAGAAAAATGAAAGATCCCGACAGCTTCATCATTCCTTTCTCTATTCGAAATCTCTATTTTAACAAATCTCTTTGTGATCTAGGGGCCAATATTAATCTAATGAAATTATCAACTTTTTAGAAGTTAGGAATTAAAGAAATGAAACCCATTGCGGTCACATTGCAACTAGTAGACAGATCACCAACTCATTCGAATGGTCAAATAAAATATATGCTTGTTCGTGTGGACAAGTTCATTTTTCCAGCAAATTTTATTATTATTGATTGTGAGGAAGACAAGGATGTCCCTATTATTCTTGGCCAACCATTCTCAGCAATTGGGAGGGTGATTATCGGTGTATAAAAAGGAGAACTCACAATGCTGGTCGATAATGATCAAGTTAATTTTGGAATGTTTAATGCTGATCTTGGACGAAATACAGAGGAATGTCTCTATATTGATGTTCTAGACAATATTATTCAAAAAAACTTGAATCATCATAGTATTTTCATTGCTAAAGACACTTCACTGACAACAGTAGAAGACGATCTCCCAATTGTGACAACAATTTTAAATTGCTTACTGTTGTTGTTCAACGCAAATGGTAGGTTGAATCTTTAGATCTTGCGCACCGTACAATGCCTACTTTTAAACCATCTATTGAAGAAGTTCCTACTCAGGAACTGAAGCTATTACCAGCTAATCTCAAATATGTATTCCTTGGAGATGCAGACACACTTCCAGTCATTATCTCTATATAATCTGGATGCAATCCAAGAAGTTAGGTTGATAAATATTCTAAAGCGACAAAAACGTGCCATTGCCTAGACCATTGCAGATATTAAAGGCATTACCCCTTCTCTGTGCATGCATAAGATCAAGTTGGATGATGATAACAAACAATCTATTGAGCTGCAACGTCGACTCAATGAAAAGATGAAGGAAGTGGTGAAGAAAGAAATTCTCAAATGGTTGGACGCATGTATTATCTATGCCATTTCTGATAGTTCCGGGGTCAGTCTAGTCCACTGTGTTCCAAAGAATAGTGCCACTACTTAGTCCGTAATGATAACGATGAATTGATTCCAACTCGCATGCCTACGAGTTGGCGGATTTGCATGGATTATAGGAGACTTAATGTAACAGTTGTTATTGTTTTTCATTTTTTTTGTTGATTAGGAAATGGTATGTGATGATAAAAGTTCTTGAGTGTAAAAGAGTAGAAAGAACAATTGTAAGATAGTTAGAATCTTGAAGAATTTTAACTCTTTGCGAGTCTTTTGTTTCATTGATGCGTGTGAGAAAAGAATGATTATACTTGTGAATATGTTTTTCTTGTATGCTAAATTAGATCATTGATTGATGGGGAAAATGTTTTGCTATGAAAATGAATGAATGAACATATGATATGTTTGTGGAAATATTAAGCTTGAGATTAAAAGGTTACTGATAACTTCCCAAAATGCTTACATTTTAAACCTTTTTACTTAGGTATTTGTTTGTTCTCAAGGTCATTTCATAGCATATAGGTGCATTTAGAGCATATAGTTGCATACATCTTTTCTTGTTGGTGGTTTGGCTTAATTTCATGAGATTAGTTGCTGCTTGAAGGGTATGTGCTGGTGTTGTGTTTTGCAGGTTGAAGCCGATGTGAAGCAGGGCAACGATGAAAAAATGATACAACAAGTTGGATAGAAATTTTGGGTGCAGAAAAGGACAAAGTAACGCGCACACGCCGAGAGCCCACAAGTGCGAGCCCCTGTTTTGTATGATTGTGCCCCACATGCATAGGGAATATTCCCAGGACGTCAAAGAATATTAGGGCACAAAACCCTAGGAGCCCTCACTATTTAAAGGACATGAGACCCTCATTAAAGGGAGAGCGTGAAAAAGGTGATAAAAAGGCTAGGGAGAGAAAGCAAAGGCGGCTCTTTTCTTTTCTTCGTCCTCCACTTGGTGTCCTCCATGGTTGAAGCTCCAAGGGTTTGACTTTGCTGACCTTGAGAGAGGCGGCAAGCCTAGGGTGGTTTGTGGCGTTGCAGTCCATCGCGGATTGGGAGTCTCTTCTTCCCTTTCTGTTGCTTTAGAATTTCTTTTATATCTGGAAAATGGGTTGTACAAATGGAGATACTTTGGATGTTATTTTCCCATCCATGAACTGATTTTAGGTGGCTTGGGCTGTTTGGATGATCTATGTTTTAGTTTCTTTAATGTATGTTTATTTATCTCTTGCTTTTATCTATGCTTTGTCTATGTTGTTAAATGCTTAGGGCTGTAAGAGCCTTCGAGAGTTGGCCTTTCCTTAGGTGTGAGTTGAGGTTAGTGGTCAAGAGAGCTTTCTTTAACCTTCATAGACAATGGAGTTGGATGCTGAGAGGCACAACTCTAATCCACCTTAGAGATAAGTGATGGGTTTCAACGGCTAAGAAGGATAGAACTTTATAGGTAGGGGGAGTGATAGAGTTTACACTGAGAGGTATTGCTGTAGCATTTCCTACTCCCAATTTCCTTGCTAGAGATAGTTGAGGAGCAACCTTAGTAAATCCTACGAAGCATAGAGTGCGTTAGAGAGGTAAACCCTAGTTGTGAGCTAAAACATAGGTTAACCAGGCAACCCAGCTAGTCATTCACAAGTAAGTTTCGCACACGTAAGAGGACCTATTAAGTCTACTGATTTCAACACATTATCTTTTATCTTTATTTGCTACATCATTTATCGCTCTGCCTTGATTTGCCATAGCATTCTCTATTTACATTTCGTGACACTTGTGTGCTTAAACTTACCTCGAAACACCTCCAATCCCTATGGAGACGATACTCACTTATCAATGTATTACTTGTTCGACGTGTATACTTGCACCATATTTGCGTATCATTTATAGTACATCACACGCACAAACAAGTTTTTGGCTTCGTTGCTGGGGATTGGCAATTGGTTGTTTTAGGTTTAGTATTTGCACTAGTTAATTTTCTTTTGTATATAAATTTTCTTAAGTTGTTGTTGTTTGTCTTTTTAGGTATTGGGCTATTGCATGCCCCGAAGGAGACATCGAGAGCCTATAATACCTTACATTCCTGAAATTGAACATCTATTTCGTCAGCGGAGACATATATAAGAAGCAATTAGAATCATGAACGGAGCTCAACATCAAAGGGAACCTGCTGTAGTAATTGGAGACCAAGGTCAAAATGCTCCAGGAAGACCCATAGCTATTAGAGATCACCTAAATCCTGTCTTGGATGATCTTAATCTAGGGATTGTAGCTCCCGAAATTCAGGCTGCCCACTTTGAGCTTAAACCTGTAATGTTCAACATGTTGAACTCAATTGGTCAATTTGGAGGCTCGCCTCATGAAGATGCTAGACAACACATCGTGCTTTCTTAGAAGTGTGTGACTTTTTCTGTCAACAAGGGGTGCACGAAGATGTGTTGAAACTCAAACTCTTTCCTTATTATTTGCGTGACAGATCACGAGAATGGTTGAGTGGTGTGCCAGCCGGATCATTAGAAACATGGACACATTTTTGCAAGAGATTTTTGCTGCGGTATAATCCACCAAATAGGAACACTCAGTTGAGGAATAACATCGCGTCCTTTTGCCAGTCTGATGACGAATCTATGTATGAGAGTTGGGACAGATTTAAGGGATTATTGCGCAAGTGCACTAATCACAGTTTTCATGATTGGACACAAGTGGTTATGTTCTACAATGGTGTTAATGCTCCCACTAGAATGATGCTAGATGCCTCAGCAAATGGGACATTGCTAGACAAGTCACCCGAGGAAGCTTTTGACATCCTTGATAGAATTTCCAACAACGATTATCAATTTCCCTCATCAAGACTTGAAATGGGGAGGAAAACTCAAGTATCACGTGACACGAATATGGATGCCTCAGTAGAAGCCCAACTAACCGCCATCACGACCATGCTAAAGAATCTCCAAAGGACTAATGAGGTGAAGGAGGTAAAAGTGGCATCAACTTTCATTCGTTGCAATGGAAACCACCACTTGAGCGAGTGCCCGGACAATCAAGAGTCTGCCAATTATGTAGGGAATTCCAATCGGAATAACAATCCCTACTCGAACACCTATAATGTTGGATGGTGTTAGCGTCCTAACCTCTCTTGGGGAAATCAAGGGAACAACAACTATGGCAATTCAAATCAGCAGAATCTGGGAGAATCACACAGACCACAGCAAAATATGCCGTGGCAAAACAATAAGGGTTTTGCATCTTCATCCAATAGTAACTCGTTGGAAGCTACACTCAAGAATTTCATGACATATACTAAGGAATTTATGGCATCTACTAATACACTACTTCAAGATCACTCCATGACCATTAAAAATCAAGGAGCTTTTGTGCAAAGTCACAGTTCATCCTTGCGATCTTTGGAAACCCAAGTGGGTCAAGTTACTCAAGCATTACATGTGCGACCCCAAGGAAATCTGCCTAGTGATACTGAAGTCACTAAGAAGCATGACAAAGAGCAATGTGGTGCTCCCACATTGAGGAGTGGTACCCAACTTAACACTAAAGATAAGTTTGGGGGAACAAGAAAGAAGACTCTGTACCTAAGGAAGTGCAAAAGGAACCAGAATTGCAAGCTGAAACATCCTGTGTGAAGGAGAAAGATGGGGATTTAGTAAATGAAACTATCGAAGATAGGGAAAATGATACAACAAAAGAGAAACCTGCATCGATAGAGGATGAAGTTAGACCCCCACCTCCCTCCCCTCAACGATTTAAGAAACAAAATGAGAATCTCCAACTTAGGAAATTCGTGGATGTTCTGGACCAGCTGCATATTAAGGTCCCGTTCTTAGAAGCCATTGATCAGATGCCCATTTATGCTAAGTTTCTCAAGGACATCGTTACCAAGAAAAGAAAGGTTGAGCGGTATGCGACAGTTGCTACATAAATTGAATGCTATTCTGTGTGGAGCAAATTGCCTCCCAAGAGACAGGATCCAGGAAGCTTTATTATACCATGTTCAATAGGTGATAACTATCTGGGAAAACCCTTGTGTGACCTTGGATCTAGTGTAAATCTCATTCCAAAGTCAGTCTTCATGAAGTTCGTCATAGGAGATGTAAGGCCAACTACGATTATCTTGCAATTGGCGAACCGATCTCATGTATGTCCGGAAGGAAGAGTAGAATATGTAGTGGTAAAGGTGGACATGTTCATCTTCATAGTCGACTTCCTTATTCTTGATTGTGAAGTGGATGATAACGCACCCATTATTTTAGGGCGGCCATTTCTAGCAACTAGTATAATTCTGATATACTGTGAAAAGGGCGAGTTTACTATGAGGGTGGCTGATCAAGAGGTGACAATCAATGTCTTCAACAATCTCAAATATATGGATGAATATGAAGAGTGTTAGTACATAGATGCTACAACAAAAAGGGAGATTGCAGACTTTTGCTGCAACAATTTCTTAGAAATGGATGAATATGAGCAGATGCAAGAGGAAGACAACAAGGAGGACTACGAGATTGAGTTTGAGGAATTCAAGGAATTATCAGAAGAGGTGGAGCAATCGATCCTACTCGAAGCCAAACCAGGTACGCACTTTGAACCTCTTGATTTTTCAGAATTTATTCCTCTTAAACCTTAACTTGAGCATGCTCCAACATTAGAGTTAAAGCCCTTGTCATCTAATCTTAAATATGCTTATTTGGGTAGTAATGAAGCTTTGTCTGTGATAATCTCATCTAGTCTTACACCTAAGCAAGACTCTAGTTTAATAAATATGTTGTCGCAACATAAATGAGCTTTAGGTTGGACTATGGGAGACTTAAAGGGGATTAGCCCTACTATTTCCTTGACGGATACTCAGGGTACAACCAGATTGCTATAGCACCTAAGGACCAAGAAAAGACGACATTCACATGTCTATATGGTACCTATGCTTTCAGAAGAATGCCCTTTGGACTCTGTAATGCCCCAACAACTTTTCAGAGGTGTATGCTGGCTATTTTCTCAGATGTGGTTGAGGAATTTTTGGAAGTCTTCATGGATGATTTTTCAGTCTCCGGGGAAGATTTTGATTCATGTCTGGGAAATTTGGCCAAAGGGCTAAAGCGATGTGAAGAAGCTGATTTGGTGCTCAATTGGAAAAAATGTCATTTTATGGTGACCGAAGGAACTGTCTTGGGTCACAAAATATCGAAGAATAGCATTGAAGTGGATAGAGAAACGATTCAGGTAATTGAGAAGTTGCCTCCTTCCACCAATATGAAGAGCATCAAGAGTTTCTTGGGCCATGTTGGCTTCTATAGAAGGTTCATCAAGGACTTCTCCAAGATCTCCAAGCCACTGTGTAATTTTCTACATCAAAATTAGCCCTTCATATTCGATGAAAAATGCCTCAGCACTTTCGAAGAACTGAAGGAGAAACTTACCTCAACACCTATTGTTGTTCCATCTGATTGGAGCTCACCTTTTGAGTTGATGTGTAACGCAAGTGACTACGCAATAGGAGAAACTCTTGGACAACGACGAGGTAAACTCTTCCATGTCATTTATTATGTTAGTCGCACATTGAATGATGCACAAATTAACAACACCACAATTGAAAAAGAATTGTTGGCTGTTGTATTTGCCTTTGACAAGTTTAGGTCATATCTAATAGGCACTAAAGTTATTGTTCACACCGATCACTCAACTATTAAATACTTAGTGACCAAAAAGGATGTTAAACCAAGACTTATTAGGTGGATATTACTCTTGCAAGAATTTGATTTGGAAGTTAGGGATAGAAAAGGGTGTGAAAACCAAGCAGCCGACCATCTTTCTAGGCTAGAGAATAATAAAGAAAAACAAGATGAAATGGAAATTAAGGAGGAATTCCCTGATGAGAAAATAGTATATGCTGCAACAATTCCATGGTATGCTGATATTGTTAACTTTCTCGTTGGTGGTATTTTGCCTCCTGATTTGAATAGACAGGGTAAAAGAAAATTCAGGCATGACGCAAGATGCTATTTTTGGGACGAACTATATTTGTTCAAGCAAGGCGCTGACCAGATCATTAGAAGGTGTTTCCTCGAAGAAGAGCACAAGGAGATACTTTTCCATTGTCATTCTTCTCCTTGTGGCAGACATTTTGAAGGAACTAGGACTGCTGCAAAGGTCCTACAATCGGGATTCTATTGGCCCACTCTCTTTAAGAATGCGCACACACTTTGTCAATCATGTGATCGTTTCCAAAGGACAGGTAACATTTCTAGGAGGCATGAAATGCCATTGCAAGGAATCTTGGACGTTGAAATTTTTGATGTATGGGGAATAGACTTCATGAGACCATTTCCCTCATCTTATGGAGACTTATACATTCTTTTGGTTGTGGACTATGTATCTAAATGGGTTGAAGCAGTTGCTACTCCAAGGAATGACTCCAAGACCGTCATGAAGTTCCTTCACAAGATTTGGGGCACCAAGAGCAATTATCAGTGATGAAGGAACCCACTTTGACAAGAAGCTGATTGCTAAAGCATTGCAGAGGTATGGTGTGAGGCATAGGATTGCTACAACATATCATCCTCACACTAATGATCAAGCTGAAGTTTCAAATAGAGAAATCTAGCAGATACTTGAGAAAGTGGTCAACCGAAAAAGGAAGGATTGGTCTCCAAAGCTTGGTGAAGCTCTTTGGGCTTACCGTACAGCTTACAGGACACCTTTAGGAATGTCACCATTCACGCTAGTCTATGGGAAAACTTTTCATCTACCTGTGGAACTCGAGCACAAGGCCTATTGGGCCATTAAGAAGCTTAACATGGATGCACAACTGGCTGGAGAAAGAAGGCTTTTAGAGCTGAATGAAATGGAAGAATTCAGATCGCAAGCCTATGAGAAATCACGCTTATACAAGGAGAAAACAAAGAAGTGACTTGACAAACATCTTTTTCCACGACATTTCTCAGAAGGGCAAAAAGTGCTCCTTTATAACTCTAGACTTAAGCTTTTCCCAGGCAAACTGAAGTCACGCTGGTCAGGTCCTTTCCTAATCGACAAGGTCTATGCCCATGGTGCGGTGGACATTAAAAAGCTTGATGATGATACGATATTCAAGGTCAACGGACATCGTCTGAAGCTGTACAATGGAGCCCCAGTGCTGCACGATAAGTCATCCTTCATTCTCCATGATGCTTAAGAGTTTGAACCACCTCCTTCTCTTTTCTATTTTGCTACAACATTTTTATGTTTTTATGTTCATAAATAATGTAGTTTAATCTTTATTTTTATTTCGTACTCTAGGTTTTTAATCCCATTTGTCTTTTTGTTCCATTATGCTTTAAGGTCAGGTTTGTTTGTTTTCTTTTGAGCACCCCAGGGACACATGTGGCAGGTCAGGGTGCAACGACGCATCATATTTTTGTTTTTATAAGAATATAAGGAATGGGCAATTAAGTTTTTCCAACATGATAGGAAGCCGACTCAAAAAGGGAAAAAAGAGGGGGAATTAGTTAACCCTTTCACCTTTTCATTTAAAGAAAACCCTAGCAATTATTGCCTATGAATTTTCTCTTTCTTACTTTTCACCTTTTCATTTAATACCCCTTTGTCCTCACCTTACACACACGCCTCCCAAAAACCCCAAATACTATTTCTCTATTAAATCATGTCAGTTACCTCCCATTAACTTCCATCACTCTCATCATCAACTCCTACTAACTCCATCCCTCATCACATCGACACAAAGAAAACCAAAAGACTCCGCAATTCATCTTCTCCAACCCCCTCAAAACTCAAAAACCCTAACCAAACCTTTCCCCCCATATAACCCATCTTCACGTTTTTTTTCCTAACAATGGTGCGTTGCAAGCGAGTACAAGGTGCGTTTGGCAGTAGCCAACCCAAGTCCGTGCTCATAAAGAAGTTTTTAGACGACAAGGCAAATCAGCGATTCCAAAGTTTGCAAGACCGAAAATTGCTACCACAACAAGGATTCAAGTTCCCAACTGAAGGAGAACTAGGGTTCGATAAAGACATATTGGATGTCGTCGCAAACCACAAATGTGCTACCTTCATTCCTCACCCTGACCACTTTTGCAAACACATTGTTCAAGAGTTCTATGCCCATCTTACCAATCCTACACAATCCGTCGTGCACGTGCGTGGAGATCAAATCAAGTTCATTGCAGCCAAGATCAACAAGTTCTTTGGCCTAAAAAACTCAGAGGACCACCACACACCTTTCACCGAGAATGCCGACCCACAAACTGTTAAGGAAGTGTTGGAAGACCTATGCTTTGAAGGCACCAACTTGGACGCATCAAACAAAGAATGGGAGCGTACACGACTCAAGCTAGAGGTAAAGCTTTGGATCCATTTTGTCAAGAATAGACTCATGCCCACTTCTCACACGACGACATTAAATGTTCCAAGGCTCCTCCTCCTTCATTCTATCCTACATGGCCGGTCCATTGACGTGGGGAAAACTATTATGGATGAAATTAATATGCATGTTTGAAGAGGAAATCTAGTCCACTCATCTTTCCCAACCTCATCACGACCCTCTGTCGAGAGGAGGGAGTATTCGAAGACCCCATTGCTGATGCGAAGAACTCAGGGAAAGGTTCTATCACATCTGAAATGGTCCCCTCTATCAAAAGATTCGATGAGGATGCTCCAGCAGAGACACTGGCTGGAGGAGCGAAAACATTTGCTGCATTGGTTGCCTCCACAAATCGTCTCCGAGAGGATATGGACAAGATGCGTGAAGACCAGACTATTTTTTATGGGTATGTTAAGGAGAGAGATTCTGTCATGAACGACTATTTTAAGGAAATCCTACCGCACATCAGCATAGACTTCCCATCCTTTCTGGAATCTCTAAAGGCACACGCGAAGGAACCTCCTCCCACTACCAGAAGACTCTAGTCTACAACAAGAGCCCTACTCAGACCCATCCTTCCTCACAGAACCAGGACACAGATGCTACAGCAAGCCCACTACCCAAGAAGAGAAAGAGAACATCAAAACCTACCAAAGCTGTCCCAGCAAAGGAGCCGCCCGTTGAGCCTGTCAACCCTGTGACAGTTGAATCAAAGGATGACGAGCCCACGCACTCTATCCCAGCTCAATCACCTGCACAAACTCCAAGCACTGCCCAATCTATGAGAACGAGAAGCAAACGCACTGCCGGTAGAGTCTGGAGCACACCAGCTGAGAGAAACGAATCCGACACAAGTTCCACCAATCAAGGAACCCCAGACGAGCAAGAACAGACCCCTCCACCAGAGCAGGACGAGGTTGACCCTCCTATCGCCTCATTCAAGTCCTCCAACATCAAGCACAAAGCCACAAAGACCGCCACCACCAAGAAGTAAGATACTTCTTCATCTTGCATTGCATTTAGATTAGTTGCATTTCATTTTAATTTTGTTGCATTGAGGACAATGTACTCTTTAAGTTTAGGGGTGTTAGTGCCATTTAGTTAGTCATTTGCATTTCATTATTAGGTAGAAACAAAAATTATTCTATGGCATTTTGTTTAGCTCTATGATAGTTGTATGGATAAATTAATGATGCCCGATGATGAACAAATTTTTTTATGGCTATGGATTGACATGTATGACCATTGAGATTGGTAGAATTAACTCTAGGGTTTGATGCATGATCTTTTTTTTACACGATTGTATGCTCCTTAGGTTTAAGATTGTTAGAGAATTTTTTTAGAACTTATGCTTATCATTGTGAAATTGATCTGTAATGAGCTTATATAAAAAGAAAAAATGAACCAGTAAAGGCTTAGTTAATATCCTTGTGCTAAATAGAATATAACAAACTGTGAATAAATGCTACATCATATTTTAGAGGGACACTCCACTTTGTGTTGCATTGCCTGGAAATCAAGCTTAAATAAATGGCAACAACATCAAATGAGTGAATGAAAGTTGTCACGGGATGACTCTACCTACTAGCTCGGGATGAGAGGTATGCTCTCTGCTCATCTAGAGTGAGGGATGGTAGATGTGATGAGCTGACACCCCTCTAAAAATAGCTCACTTATGGAAGTAAAATTCTGTGCTAAAATAGTTCAAACACTAGGATGAACTTGAGTTCTATTAAGAAATTTTTCTAGCTCTATTAAGCCTAAATTATATGCAATCACACACACACTAACAAAGGATCTTACCCTAGGGAATCATTCTTAAAATCTCAACTATGTCTTAAGTATTAAAGCCTTCATTTTCTGAGGGCTAAAATTTTGCCATAGCATCTACCTTGAGCTAAATTTTTACCTCAACATTTTCTTTATTTTTCTCTATTCATTGCTTGAGGACAAGCAATAGCTTAAGTTTGGGGTGTGATAACTTGACAAAATGCTTACATTTTACACCTTTTACTTAGGTTTTATTTGTTCTCAAGGTCATTTCATAGCATATAGGTGCATTTAGAGCATATAGTTGCATACATCTTTGCTTGTTGGTGGTTTGGATTAATTTCATGTGATTAGATGCTGCTTGAAGGGTATGTGCTGGTTGAAGCTGGTGTGAAGCACAGCAAGGAAGAAAACATGCTACAACAAGTTGGACAACAATTCTGGGCGCAGAAAAGGACAAAGTAACGCGCACATGCTGAGAGCCCCCTTTTTGTCTAATTGTGCACCACATGCATAAGGAATATTTCCAGGACGTCAAAGAATATTAGGGCACAAAACCCTAGGAGCCCCCACTATATAAAGGACATGAGACCCTCATTAAAGGGATAGCGTGACAAAGATGAGAAAAAAAGCTAGGGAGAGAAAGCAAATGCAGCTCTTTTCTTTTCTTCTTCCTCCACTTGGTGTCCTCCATCGTTGAAGCTCTAAGGGTTTGACCTTGCTGACCTTGAGAGAGGCGGCAAGCCCCGTCTTCCCCAAAACCCTTGTCGTTTTCCCCCTCTCATCATGTTCTAAACTTCCTCTAGGGCTAAGGGTTGATTCTGTAAAGTAGTTGCAAGGATTGTACTGTTTTAGGAATTTTCTTTTCATTGAAATAAAACTTCAAGTTTGCTTATTCTGGTTTCAACATCTTGCAAGAGTATCGGGAGAGCATCGTGAGATTATCTATTTACTTAATATCGGGAGAGTTAAGTATACGAAAGGAATAAGTACAGGTTCTCCAGTTTATGGTTGAACTATCTCGGACCTAGGGATAGGATGAGGTTAAGTGGCTAAGGAATAATTCAACAACATTGGTGTTCACCCTTCGATTCATGCCGGGAGGTATCATCCAAGAAGTGTTCATCAAAAATACTTGGGCCTAGGGATATGACAAGTCACAGTAGGGATTCTTGCCAAGCTTGAAGTAAAGAGTTGTGTGATCTCTGCTCGACAACAACAGACTTCTGCCGCGACAGGTGCTGCCGCGACAGGGACGACGACAAAACATGGGTTTCTTTCCAATACAACACCTGCACTACCGAGCAAATCAATATCTGCCTATCTCTTAAACCTGAATTACTATTCTTTTATATTCATCATCCTCCAATACTATTTTCCAAATAATCTAAACTCTTTTCTTTCTCTCTTGTACAACAATCCAAGGCTAAAGCTATTTCCAGTCCCTTTGGATTCGACATCCGATACTTTGAGTATCACTTTACTACTTACGTCGTGTACACTTGCACTACATTGCGATATGGCTTTTGACACGCAACAAGTTTTTGGCGCGTTGCCGGGGACTGGCAACATATCTTTACCCTTACTTTTACTGCACTTCTTAATTTTTCTGTTTTTATTGGGATTGTTTACCCTGTGCTTTTCACAAGGTTTTTCGTTTGCTTATGCGAAGATCAAGACGAGGCAAAGAACCTGAGTACAAACTAGACCCTGAAATCGAACGTACGTGCAACTTCAGGAACCGAGTTTGCCTTTTGATAGCAAGAAACAATTATCTTGAGGAACAATTAGAAGCAATGCATAACGGGGTAAATAATAATAACCCGAGGAATCCTTAAGATCCTCCCCTAGATGATCGGAACGGACGACCTTCCGCTACCGAGGCTGCACGACAATCCTGCCATGACTACATGATCAATGATCATGTGGAACTGGAGACCACCTTGCCAGACATGGAAGCTGAGAATTTCGAGCTGAAACCTGCTATGTTCAGCATGATCAATTCCGATGGCCAATTTAGTGGTGCTGCAACATAGGATGCCCGAGAACACCTAAAAACGTTCCAAGAAATTTGTGGATCGTTTCGATTACCAGGAATAAATCTTGAAATACTGAGGCTCCGATTATTTCCTCATTCACTGAGAGACAGAGCTAAAACTTGGTGGAATACACTCACGCCGTGTTCAATACGAACTTGGGCAGATATCACTCGTGAATTTTTATCTCGTTTTAATCCTTCTCACTTATCTGAGTGATTGCGTAATGAAATTGCTACTTTTCAACAGGAAGATAACGAGCCAATGCACGAGGCATGGGACAAGTTTACAAATCTCCTATGGAACTCCCCGATGCATGGATTCCCTGTGTGGAATCAAGTCATTAAATTCTACAATGCTGCCAACACACACACTCGGATGAGAATAGATTCAACAGCGAATAGACTGTTGTTGGATAAAGATCCCGGTGAAGCCATGGTAGTGTTGAAAAACTTAGCAAAGAATGAAGAGCAATTCCCTACAGCAAGGAGAGGTAAACGAGGGATAGCTGTAAAAGATTATGAAGCCGACAATTCCCCGAAGACGCATGTTGCATACCTCAAAAAGGTAGTGGAAAATCTGTTAAAAAAGATTCTAAACCTATATATTCTGCAGAAGAGGTATGTGAAACTTGCAGTGGGAGTCACAGTTCGAAAGACTGTCCGTTACAGCTAGAAGAAGGGATGTATGTTGGAAACTACAACAAGCCGAGAAATTACGACTCCAACAATTATAATCCCAACTAGAGGAAAGATCCCAAGTTCTCTTGGAGTAATCCAAACAACGCACTTAACCCTCAGATGCAGAACAACCAGAATCAAGGGGCACCCAGAATTTTGTCACGACAGCAACCACAGTAGCAGCCGCAACAGCAGCCGGTAGCCGCACCTAGTATACTGGAACAGACATTGGCCACATTCATGTCACAGTCAGGAGCTTACATGGCAAACATGGATCACTTCGTCAAGAAGACTGAGTCATTCATGGACAAAATAGAGATGAGAATGACTAACCATGAAGCTACACTGAAATCACTGGAGACACAGATGGGCCAGGTTTCCCAGCATATTAAGCCAAGGCAAAACGGAGGATTCCCTAGTGATACTGAAGTCGCTAGAAAACCCACACATGAGCAGTGTAAAGCAATTACAACTAGGAGTGGGAAACAACTGCAAGGGCCGGAGATGAAAACCATACCGATTGAGGAACCAACCCTAGACACACCTGCCGCGAACACTGCCCCGGCAGAAGAAGAGAAACCTGCTGCCGACATACCTGTTATGACAGTAGAAGGGACATAGGAGCAAGAAAATAATGCTGAAGAACCTAAGCCTCCTCAGATCCGAATACAATGTGAAGGACGTCTGGAAGATTACCGTCCTCCACCTCCTTTTCCACAACGGTTACAAAAGCAGAAACAGGAGTACCAACTCAAAAAGATTTATGACATTTTTAAGCAGGTGCACATCAATATACCGCTGTTAGAGGCCATCAAGCAGATGCCCGATTATGCAAAATTTCTCAAAGATGCCATGTCAAAAAGGTCCAGACTTGGGGAATCCGAAACGGTAAAAATGACAGAGGGATACATGACTATCTTGCACAGACATCCACCCCAGAAAAAGAAGGATCCTGGGAGCTTCATCATACCGTGCATAATTGGTGACAAATTCGTGGGTAAGGCACTTTGAGATCTAGGTGCTAGTATAAATTTAATGCCAAAATCTGTGTTCTAGAAATTAGGTCTTGGACGAGCACGGCCCACGACAGTCATGCTGCAACTGGCAGACCGCTCTTACGTACAACCAGAAGGGAAGATCGAAGATATTTTGATAAGAGTGGATAAGTTCATTTTTCCTGCTGACTTTCTTGTTTTAGACTGTGAAGTAGATGAAAATGCACCAATCATCCTAGGGCGACCCTTCCTAGCCACATGCAGATCACTAATTGATGTAGAGAAAGGAGAACTGACAGTGAGAGTAAATGATCAAGAAATTAAGCTCAATGTTCTCCAAGCAATCAAACATGCTGATGCAGAAGAAGAGTGCAAGGCCATCACTGAAGTAATCCTTGATCAACCCTACATCAGGTCGAGCTGTCATGGCATAAAATTTGGTCACTGCCACGACAGCCATCTGGAAGACGATCACGACAGCAACGACGGCAGTGACTCCTCCGACTCAGACATATCCGACACTGAAGGTCATGAGGAGGTAAATTGGATAGGAAATCATCCAAGTAAGTTAATTGAGCCCCTAAACTATATATCGAATGAACACATAATCCAAAAGCCTTCAACTGTAGAACCACCTGTTTTAGACCTTAAGCCCCTGCCAGGGCAGCTTAAATATGTTTTTCTTGGTTTAAATGATACGTTGCCCGTAATCATCTCTTCCAAGTTAATGCAGAAACAGGAACAACGGTTAATTGGAATGCTGCAGCAGCATAAGAAGGCTATTGGATGGACGATAGCTGATATCCAAGGCATCAGTCCGGCATTATGTATGCACAAAATTCTCCTAGAGGATGATCATAAGACGACCATTGATGCTCAGAGACGCTTAAACGATGCTATGCGAGAAGTGGTGAGAAAGGAAATTATCAAATGGCTTGATGCTGGGATAATTTATGCCATCTTGGATAGTAAATGGGTGAGCACGATGCAGTGTGTCCCTAAAAAGGGAGAAATAACCGTGGTGACCAATGAAGAGAACGAACTAATCCCAACCAGGACTGTGACCGGTTGGAGGGTTTGTATGGATTATCGGAAGCTTAACAAAGCTACCTAGAAAGACCATTTTCCCCTACCTTTTATTGATCAAATGCTTGATAGACTAGCGGGGAAACCTTATTATTGTTTTCTTGATGGTTACTCATGGTACAACCAGATAGCTATTGCACCGGAGGATCAAGAGAAAACAACCTTCACATGCCCGTACGACACTTATTCTTTTCGGAGAATGCCATTTGGATTTTGCAATGCACCAGCAACCTTCCAAAGGTGCATGATGGCGATATTCTCTGACATGGTAGAGGACTTCCTGGAAATTTTCATGGACGGTTTTTCTGTCTTTGGGGACAGTTTGAAGGCTGTTTAGGCAACCTACAGAAGATGCTTGAAAGATGCGAAAAAACGAACTTGGTCTTAAACTGGGAAAAATGCCATTTTATGGTGGATAAAGGGATAGTCCTAGGCCACAAGGTAAGCTGTCGCGGCATAGAGGTAGACAGAGCGAAAATAGAAGTCATTGAAAAGCTTCCGCCACCCACCACAGTCAAGGGGATTCGGAGTTTCTTAGGGCATGCTGGGTTTTATCGAAGATTTATTGCAAATTTCTCGAAGATTACCAAGCCTTTATGCCACTTATTGGAGCAGAATCGTCCCTTTGACTTTAATACTGAATGTACTGAGGCATTCAGAATTCTGAAGGAGAAGCTAGTAACAGCCCTGATTGTACAACCACCAGATTGGAGTTTGCCATTTGAAATAATGTGTGATGCTAGTGACTATGCTGTAGGGCAGCACTAGGGCAGAGGAAGGATAAGCTCTTCCACGTAATTTATTACGCCAGCAAAACACTGAATGATGCCGAAGTGAACTACACCAAAACAGAAAAGGAACTATTAGCAGTAGTGTTCTCAATCGACAAGTTACGTCCGTACATACTTGGAACGAAGGTGGTGGTACATACAGACCACTCAGCACTAAAGTATATGTTCACAAAAAAAAGATGCAAAACCGAGACTGATACGTTGGATTCTGCTACTGCAAGAGTTCGACATTGACATCAAGGATAAAAAAGGGACAGAAAACCAAGTAGCAGACCACTTGTCAAGATTAGAGAGGGGAAAGAGTCTACCGACAGACAAGACCAGCATATCGGAGACCTTCCCGGATGAGCAATTGTTTGCTGCCACAAGCACTGCCGCGACAACCATGGCGGCAGGTAAGTTTTCTGAACTTCCTTGTTACGTTGATTTTGTTAATTACATTGTTAGCGGAGTACTACCTCCTAAACTTAATTACCAAGCAAGGACGAGGTTCCAAAATGATGCAAAACATTATTATTGGGATGAACCTATTCTTTTCAAACATTGTGCAGATCAAATTATCAGGAGATGTGTACCACAGGATGAACAGGAAGTTGTGCTTAACCACTGTCATGCTTCCCCATATGGAGGACACTTAGGTGGAAACAAAACTGCTGCCAAGGTTTTGCAATTTGGTCTCTATTGGCCCACAATGTTCAAGGATGCACAAGCCTTCTACAAAAGCTGTGACAAGTGCCAAAGGACTGGAACATCTCAAGAAGGCACGAGATTCCACTACAAAATATTTTAGAAGTCGAAATCTTTGATGTATGGGGAATCGAGTTCATGGGACCATTCCCAGCATCTTGTGGGAATATCTACATCCTACTGGCAGTGGATTATGTATCCAAGTGGGTTGAAGCGATCGCCACTCAGAAAAATGACGCCAAGACTGTTCAGAGATTTCTGCATAAGAATATTTTCTCTAGATTTGGCATTCCTAAGGTGATCATCAGTGACGAAGGGAGACACTTTGATAATAGGGTAATTGCTGCTGCCTTGAGAAAATACGGAGTAAAGCACCGGATTGCAACAACATACCACCCTCAAACCAATGGACAGGCCGAAATATCCAACCGAGAAGTAAAGAACATACTTGAGAAGATGGTTAAACCTACTCGAAAAGATTGGTCTTTGCACCTCAATGATGCACTCTGGGCCTATAGAACATCATTCAAAACACCATTGGGAATGTCACCCTACAGGCTTATATATGGGAAAACATGCCACTTACCCGTCGAGATAGAGCACAAAGCTTACTGGGCTATCAAGGCAGTCAACATGGACTTAGATAAGGCAGGACAGAAGAGGCTACTTGACTTGAATGAAATTGAAGAAATTCGAGCAATGACCTACGACAACGCCAAGATTTACAAAGATAAAACCAAAAGGTAGCACGACAAGAAGTTGCTGCCACGACAGTTCTGCCCAGGGCAGCTTGTGTTGTTGTTTAACTCTAGGTTAAAACATTTCCCAGGAAAGCTTAAATCTAGATGGTCCGGCCCCTTTCAAGTTGTCCAAGTTTTTCCCCATGGTGCCATCACGATCAAATCCTTAAAGGACGGGTACCAGTTCAAAGTCAACGAACATATATTAAAGCATTATCAGGGGACTGAAGCCCCAAGAATGTAGGAAGTAGTTACTTTAGGAGATTCCCCTCAAGGCATCCCTAATTTAACTTAGTTGTTATTTTATTTCATTTTATTTATTTATTTAACTATTAGGAATTAGGAATTATTTTATTTTATTTTATTTTAGGAACTGTGATTTTATTTTAATTATTTTTAGTAAATAAAGGAAGCAAGGAGAATAGAAGAAGTGAACCAGCCCACCACATCAATAGCAGCCCAAAAAGCCCAACGGATGAGTCTGTCGTCACAGCCTATCATCAGCTGTCGCGACAGACGCGGAAAATACAGCCTGTCACCAAGCTATCGTGGCAGACACGTAAACATGTAACAGACGCACAACAGACACGAAAACGCGTGACAGACGCGTCAGAAACCGCGTAACGGTTGGCCCCGTCATTCACGCCTGCCGTTACAGCTCCAACGGGTAGAAAATCATCCATCTATATAAACCCTTGTTCACTATTCATTTTTCATCTCACTTTTATTCTCTCAACTTGTCTTCTCTAGATCTCAAAATTTTCTTTATTTTCCACAGCCCTTGCAACCATGACTAGTAGACAAACTCGTAGAAGTGCTGCCTCCAGTTCTGCTGCGACAGTCAGCACCCCCAGCCATAGTTCCATCATAGCCCGTTTCGCCTCCACCGACTACGCCGCATGATACTACCGATCCTTCCAGAAGAGGGAGATGTGGGAAGAACGATGGTTCTTCTACACCGAACCCACAGGAAACCTCGGGCTTGAACCATTCATCGCACAAAAGATCCATGCCCTCAAATGGCAGTGGTTTGCTGCCCAGCCGAAAGAAATGAACGTCACACTAGTCCAGGAATTTTATGCTGCCATCGACGGCAAAGATACTACGACAGTGACGATTCGAGGTAAAGAACTTTCTTTCGAGCCTTCTCACATCAACACCCTCTACGGCCTCTATGTCAGTAAAAAGGAGGACGACCATAAGAAATTTGTCAATAGTCTGTCGCCGGCAGAATACGATGCGGTGATGGCAGAAGTGACTGAGAAAGGGACAGAATGAAACACCGACCCAAAGCATCGATGGACGGTGAAAAGAACTCAACTGACTCCCGAAGCCAAACTATGGAATCATTTCGTGAAGAAGAGAATCATGCCATCCTCCCACAACAGTACAGTCGACCGACCAAGGTTAGCACTTGTACATTCGATTTTAAATGAAAGATCCCTAAATGTTGGCCGATACATAAGGGAGGGAATTTTGGAATGTGCTCTCCGACCATCAGGACCCCTTGTCTTCCCGTACCTCATCACTGCAATATGCCGAGGCCACAACGTGCCGGAAATTGTCGAAGACTTTAAAGTCCGAGGGAAAGGGTGGATGGAGCGAAACATCTTCAGCCTCATGGAGCTGAAAGCAGCAACCCCACTATCCTACTTCAACCCTTCTGCCACAGCAGAGCAGCCGGCAGGCCCCAGTCACCCAGAACCTGCCGCAGCAGAGCAACATCAACCAATGGCAGCAGCCCCTCCACCAGATGCATCCACCTAGATTCTGTCAACACTCAAACGAATGGAGGAAAGGCAACTCGGTCTGATGAGCTTCATAAGGGACTTCACGGCAGCAACGGTAAATTTTATTCATAACGATTTAAATTTTACACATGTACCGTTCCCTTCCTTCCCAGAACAATATTTCGCTGCCCCCACACCTACTCCTACACCTGCTGCTACACCGAAGATTCCATCTGCTGCCTCTACACCTACATCGGCCGCGACAGCTGAAGGCGGCAACCAAACCGCCACTGCCAGAGGCGAGAAAAGAAAGGAGCCACTGCCAGAGCTCAACAAAGACTACTTCGAAGGGTTCTCCTCCTCATCCGTCTGGCAGGACTCTGACGAGGAGCCCTCTGTTGCCCGAAACCTCTTCAAGGAGTTCACCCCAATGAAGAGGTAGAAGTCCAAAGAGGCTGGCGAAGGACCCTCCGGCCAGGGCAGGTCTGCCAGCAGCAGCAGCAACTCCGACGATGAGGTACAAGTGCTGGACAAGCCCCCACACATCTCACCCACCCGTGTCCAGCCGCTAAGGGAAGCCAAAAAGAAGACAACACCTGCCTCTCCCAGCACTCTGCCAGCACCTACCATGAAAGTCACTGCCCGCCAGCAGCTTCAGATCAGCGGGAGCAGCGATGACAACTCCTCAACTTAAGTTTTTTTCTTATCATTGTTGCCTCTGTTGCTTATTTTTTTGTGATGCATTTTGTTTTTATTTCTGTTTTTTTACATGTCATCATGCATTGAGGGCAATGCAACCCTCGAGTTTGGGGGTGGCATCCCTCCAGTAATGAAGTGTTATTTGTGTCTTAATATTGTGTCTAAGTGTTAGTTATTATTTAGTTTATTTTTGTAAAAAAAAATTAGCTTAAGTCTTTGGAACTGAACTTACCTGCCGCGACATACTCTGTCGTGCCAGTGCCTTTAGGATGTTTTTTAGGAGCAATTTAGAGCCTTACTACAGTTCTGATCTTTAAACACCCTTTGTGACTCTTATGATGTCTAAACTTCTACTGGTAAACTAGAATAGGAAAGCTTAAACACTTGAGTTGCCCCTAGAGGTTCCTAACACTGGCTCTAGGAAAAGAAAATAAGAAAACTTAGACTCAACACCCCTAAAGGTGCCTAAAACTGGCTCTAGGAAGTTAGCTAGAGGTGCCCAAAAATAGGCTCTAGTCAACTTAAAATAAGAAAAACACCGAGTCTAATTTAGAAAAAACTAAAGGAGCCTAAGAATTGCCTCCAAGAAAAGAAAATTTGGCATAAAAATTCAAGTAAGTAGCTTAACTATTCTAGTAAACTAAAAGAGTCTAGGCACATATTTGTTCACAAAACATGCACATACTACACGAGACCTATAGCATGGTTCTGAATAAATCCAGAAACATCCGACAAGGTAGTGTTCGTGATAGGGTATGTGAGGTAGGTAATGAAACGTTCACTGAATTAAGCCAAACAAAAATCTCGTTTTTTAGTTAGGTCATATTTGCTTGAGGGCAAGCAAGAACTTGAGTTTGGGGGTGTGTTGAGTGTGCAAAAGTTCTACATTTTACCCCTTATCTAACCCATATATCTGCTGCATTCAAGCATAATTCATTGCATTTAGGTAAAGTTTCGCATATACATCACAATTAGATAAAATAGCACAGTTGCTACTGATTTTGGCTACTTTGCAGGCATCTGCTTTGGCAGACTCAGGATAGCGAAGGAGCAGAGCTGGAACTCAAGACTGGAGTCAAGAAGGAAGATGCTACCGTGGCCACTGTCGTGGCAGCCATGACAACAGTATTGGTGAAGTGAAAAGTAAAGTGGAGCTCGACAGATAGAGGAATTCAAGCCGGTCTATCGTGGACCACTCCTATATTTTTCTAAGCCCTAAGGCAGAATGAAGGCCAAGCCCAAAGTCCAATGAAGAAACCCAAAGCAAGAAAAGAGGACGAATTAAAGTCATATACTCAGAAGATTTAATCTCCAATAGAGTTGTACTTTAGTTTAAACTTTTATTCTTGTCATATTAGAAAACTTGGACCCAAGGCCTATATAAAGGCATGTAATTAGACCTAGGGAAGAACATCTCATCTCTAGCCGTCATCCCCAAAACCCTTGTCGTTTTCCCCCTCTCATCATGTTCTAAACTTCCCCTAGGGCTAAGGGTTGATTCTGTAAAGTAGTTGCAAGGATTGTACTGTTTTAGGAATTTTCTGTTCATTGAAATAAAACTTCAAGTTTGCTTATTCTGGTTTCAACATCTTGCAAGAGTATCGGGAGAGCATTGTGAGATTATCTATTTACTTAATATCGAGAGAGTTAAGTATACGAAAGGAATAAGTACGGGTTCTCCAGTTTATGGTTGAACTATCTTTGACCTAGGGATAGGACGAGGTTAAGTGGCTGAGGAAGAATTCAACAACATTGGTGTTCACCCTTCGATTCATGCCGGGAGGTATCATCCAAGAAGTGTTCATCAACAATACTTGGGCCTAGGGATAGGACAAGTCACAACAGGGATTCTTGCCAAGCTTGAAGTAAAGAGTTGTGTGATCGCTGCCGCGACAACAATAGACTTCTACCGTGACAGGTACTGCCGCGACAGGGACGGCGACAGAATAGGAGTTTCTTTCCAATACAACACCTGCACTACCGAGCAAATCAATACCGACCTATCTCTTAAACCTGAATTACTATTCTTTTATATTCATCATCCTCCAAAACAATTTTCCAAATAATCTAAACTCTTTTCTTTCTCTCTTGTGCAGCAATCCAAGGCTAAAGCTATTTCCAGTCTCTGTGGATTCGACATTTGATACTTTGAGTATCACTTTACTACTTGCGTTGTGTACACTTGCACTACATTGCGATAGGACTTTTGACACGCAACAATCTTCAAGAAGTCCTTGAATCCACACTATTTTAGAAGCTGTCATGGCCATGCTTCTATACTCTGCCTCTGCTGATGATCTCGCAATAGTACTCTACTTCTTTGATTTCCATGCAACAAGTGAATCACCAATTTTGATGCAGAAGTCTGTAACTGAACGTCTTGACATTGAGAAAGCAGCCCAATCAGCATCACAAAAAGCCACAATCTTGCAACCTCCTGCAGCTTTGAAAAAAAAAACCCTTTCAAGGATCTTTCTTAATATATCTCACAACTCTAAGTGCTTCCTCCATGTGACAAGCCTTAGGATTCTGCATAAATTCGCTAAGATGGTGAACAAAAAACGTTATATCTGGCTGTGTATGAGTCAGATATATCAACCTCCCTATTAGCCTCTGAAAAATTACTTTGTTTGTCAGCAACTCATCTTCATGATTTCATTTAAAACTCTTATCAAACTCAACAGTTGTTAACTTCTGATTTTTCTCCAAAGGAGTCAGTGCAAGCTTAGCTCCCCCTAAGCCAACATCACTTATTAATTCTAAGGCATACTTCCTTTGGTTTAGAAGTATCACTTCCTTGGTTCTCAACACTTCAATCCCAAGAAAATATTTCAGACTACCAAGGTCTTTCATCTTAAAATTTTTATTCAAGGACTCCTTTAACTCTTGAATTAACTTGTCATCATTTCCAGTTATTAACAAATCATCCACATATACTAACAATATCACAATTCTATCTTCTTTCCTTTTTGTAAATAATGAATAGTCCATCTTGCTCTGAGCATAACCAACAAGGCATAACGCCTCTGTCAGCTTCAAATTCCACTACCTCGAGGATTGCTTAAGTCCATACAATGACTTTTGCAGCTGACAAACCATCCTCTTTCCCTGGCTGCAAAACCCCTCATGCATATCCATAAACACTTCCTCATTGAGATCTCCTTGAAGAAAAGCATTGTGGACATCCATTTGATAGATGGGCCACTGAAAGAGAGAAGCAAGAGCAAGAGTAGTGCGCACAGTAACCATCTCGGCAATAAGAGAAAATGTGTCCAAATAATCAATACCATGCTGCTGATTATACCCTTTAGCCACCAAACGAGCTTTGTAACGCTCAACTTCTACAGAAGCATGATACTTAACCCTATACACCCATTTGCAACCAATAATGGACTTCCCAGCTGGAAGAGGAACCACAGACCATGTATTATTTGATTGTAAGGCCTGAATTTCATCCTTCATCGCCTGAACCCAAGCTGGATCTTGAGCAGCCTCAGAGAAAGAATGAGGCTCAAGAATAGAAGTGGAAGAAAGAAAAATTTGAGTAGACAAAGGAAAATGAGACTAAGAAAATTAGAAGAAGCAAAAGAAATAGAAGAACGGGAGGGGCAAACAAAATCCTTTAACCATCCTGGCCGTCGTGACACGCGAGAATATTTACGAGGCTCATTATGAAAAGAGGGATGTGGAACAGTAGGCAAATCAGACGTAGGAGGAACATTCCCAGAAATAATATCAGTAGACACAGAGTCAGTAGGCAAAATAGATAGATCAAGAGTAGGAGAAGGAGGCTCAACAATATTAGGATTACTTGCAGAAGAAGTAGTAGAAGAAGAATGCAAACAAAGAAAATCAGAATTAAAAGATGAAGATGAAAAATGAAAGAAATGAGAAGTAGAGGGAATAGGAGAATGAAAAGGAAAAAAATCCTCAAAGAATTTAACATCTCTATTCACAAAGATACACTTATCTGCCAAATTGAAAAGGACATAACCCTTTTGAGTGGAGGAATAACCTAAAAGCACAGAAGGAATGGCCCGAGAAGCAAATTTATCAGAAGTTTTAGGACTTGTTGCAAAGCAAAAACAACCAAAAACCTTGAAATAAGAAAGATCAGGGGAGGTTTTAAACAAAATTTCAAAATGAGATTTAGAAGACAAAACAGAAGAAGGAATGTGATTAATAATATGACGAGAAGTCTGAACACACTCACCCCAGAATTTCAAAGGAACATTAGAATGGAATTTAAGAGCACGAGCCACTTCAAGAATATGTCTATGCTTGCGTTCAGCCACACCATTTTGTTGTGGTGTGTGAACGCAAGAACTTTGATGAATAATACCATTAGAACTAAAAAAAGTAGAACTTTCTAAATTAAAGAATTCAGAGCCATTATCACTGCGAATGATATGAATATGGGCAGAAAAGTGTGTTTGAACATAAGTAAAAAACATTTAAGATGCAAAACAACATCAGATTTAAGCCGCAACAAGTAAATCCAGGTCATTCTAGTATGATCATCTACAATGGTAAGAAAAAAAGGATGACCCTGGTGAGTAGATACTCTATACGGACCCCACAAATAAAGATGAATAAGTTGGAAAGGTTTATCTGTTCTAGAATAACTAAGAGGAAAAGGTAATCTAGTCTGTTTAGCCTTAGAACAAACTGAATAATGATGGAAGCAATCAGAAGCAATATGTAAAGAAGAAAAATAAGGCATTTGATTCATCTTAACATCAGAAACATGCCCCAATCGTGCATGCCAGACAGAAGTTTTATTCATAGAAGTAACAACATTTTTACAAAATGTAGAATCAGAAACATGATTCAAAGAAGAAACATACAAACCAGGATGCGAAATAAAGGTGTCAACAACATAAAGGCCCCCAACAGCCTTACCAATCCCCTTGATATGTCCATTGGAGAGATCCTGCAACAGACAAAAATCAGTATAGAAGACAACAACACAATTCAAATCTGTAACTAATCTAGAAACATAAAGGAGATTATGATGAAAATTTGGCACATAAAGAACTTTAGAAAGAACATTGACAGAATAAAAAAAGAAGGAACCCGAATGTGTAATGAAAGTTGTGTGTCCATTTGGAAGGTGAACCAGACGATGAGAACAACCAACATGATTAACCAAATACTTCAAATCAGACAAAACATGGTCATAAGCACTAGAATCCAATATCCAAGAAACCTTACCACCACTACTTGCCAGATTAACAGAAGGCTGATGCAACAGATCCAAGATCTGACGATACTGAGTTTGAGTGAAAGTAGGAACCACCAAAGTTTCAGACGCAACATGTGGTACAGACGGCCCAGAAACGCCATTGGAAGCCGGTGTGACTGGTGCAATTCTCTTGTGGCCAAACTTATAATCAGGTGGAAAACCAATAAGGCGATAGCACTGATCGCGGTTATGACCCTTGACACCACAGTGATCACACGAACAAGAAAAATGACAGCGAGAATTCAAACTGGCGGAAGCATTGGAAAACATGGCCACAGAATCAGAAACGGGGGAAACGCCAGAAAGATGAAGTCATCGTGACTCTTCTTGCACCACCATGGAATAAGCCCGATTGACCGTCGGTAAGGGCTGCATAAGGAGGAGCTGGCCTCGAATTGCAGTATAAGTATCATTTAATCCATTCAGAAACTTGAAAAGGTGTTACTGTTGAACATGCTTCAGATTCTGCTGAGAAGCATCACAATCGCAAGACGAGAAAGGCACAAGAGACACATACTCATCCCACAAAAGCTTTAAGCGAGTAAAATAGGACGACATAGATGAATCACCTTGAGAAAGTAATGAAATCTGGCGATGGAGAAAGAAAATTCGGGAACCATCAATCTTGTCGAAGCGCTCCTTAAGATCACTCCAAACAAGGGCCGCATTCGATGCAAAAATGATACCAGTGGACAACTCCTTACTCACAGTATTGAGAATCCAAGAGAAAACCAACGTGTTGCAGCGATCCCACTGGGAATGTAACACCGACGGAAAATCCTCTTGAGAACGATCGCCATCGATGAACGCCAGTTTATTCTTAGCAAGAAGGTCAATGCGCATCGACCTGCTCCAAACATTATAGGTATCGACACCGGTTAACTGATGAAAGATTATCAACGAGCCCGACGTATATGAAGGATGCAAATAGAGGGGATGATTGAAATCAAGAACGACGGTAGAATTCGGCATATCAGATGCCAACGTGGTGGACGCCGTAAGAGTAACCATGAGGCAGAAAACGGCGGAAACAAAATTGGGAAAGATGGCTGAAGAAACTAGGGCAAAAAGGAAACGAAATTGGGAAAACGGCAGAAGAAAACTAGGGCAAAGACTCGCCAAACAAAAAGAGAAAAAATGGGCCAAATGAACGAGAACCCGAGTAACAAAAATGGGCTAATAACCTGGCTAAACTGATACCATGTTAAAAATAATGAAATGAAAGTTCATTTCCCATTATCTCTTTAATTTACAACCTACATAATATTTATACTTACAAAAGGGACTAACCTGAATCATAACAAACTAACTATACTAGCTAACTAATTGGCTAACAAACTTCTAACTTCTTCTTTCAACAATTTCATATATGATTAAATGTATGAATGTTTAAGTTGCCTTGTGATGTGCATTAATGGATAAACTTGACAGTTTTGGATAAATGAATGAGTATATGTCTAAACTATCATGTTTTATATAAAAATGAAACTAAATGAATTGTTTTTAACATGTAAATATATATGCATATGTCTATTTGGGCAGACTTGTAAGAACATAAGAGTTAATCGACTGCTTTGAGTTAGATTGAATTGATTAGACACCAAGGAGTTGCTTGACTAGCATGTGAATAAGTATGCATGAAAGTAAGGTGTTTGTGAATGAATAAATATAGGTTTAAGGTTGTTTGACATATGCTAAAAGCTTGCTACCTTGATGTGTTTGAGATGATGCTAATACATGTAATTGTATCCTTTGTTAATCTTAGACTATGAAGGAGCTAGGAGGGGAATTGGTTTAGTAGCATTATTGAAAGGGATTCAAGTATCCCATAACTTCGGGATATGAAGTGAGCGTAGTTTAAAGTCTCGGGATAGAGTGAAACTATCCCGAGCAACTTCATTTGTTTATTTTAATTAATTTTGTATGATCTTAAAAGTTTAATTTTGTATAATGGGGCTAAGCTTGGATACAAGGTATGTACTTTAAAAGTATTCAATGATATTTATTATGAAGTGCTTATTAGTTGGATGATATATGCATGAGTAGGTGTGTGATGATATGAAAGTTTGCTAGTTGAAAGTTACCTAAGATGTATGTGGTTGGTTATATATATTGTTAGTAAACGACAACCTAAAAATTTAATTTTATGTACTCTATTAATCAAAGAATTATACCCATTCGAAAATATGTCTATTAAATGTCTGACTTAGATAATGATATAGATCATGATTTGTGTTAATGAATCACCTGAAATAACTACGTGAATAATAATTGTACCTAAATAGTCACTTGGTCACACCCCTTGGTTCGATTAAGTGTGTTGAATCTCATGTTGAGATTGTGGTACCTTAGAGGTCAACATTGCACAACATATAAATAAGAGTCATAGCTTGTAGTATAATTAAATCAAGGCTTCCACATGAATAATTACTAATTTTATTTATGCTTGTTAATCCACTCGGTAGTGTGACCCAAAAAAGGGAAACATAATTATCTATGTATTGTATGATTGAGGAGATTGTAAACCAAGTTTACAAATTAAGTTTGATATCTTGTAAATCAAAATATTGTAGATTCTAACTAAATCATATTAGAATACCATATCGTGACGAAACTATGTTCACGGAATATTTCTAATAGTAACTTCAGTGTCAAGTAATGTTTAATTTTAAGACTCTAAAGAAATTAGTCAAGTAATAGACTAATGTGATCACAGAGAATAGTAAGGAAAGTATTGAGGTCATGAGTTATCTGATAAATCATGATAAGATATAGTACTGCCTGTGACATGCTATATTGTTAATTCATAACTAGTGACCCATTTGTTAATTCGGTCCTAATAGAAGGGAAAATAAAAAAAAGGGTTATGTACTAAGTCAAGATATTAATTCGAGTGTTAGCACATTAGAATAAATCAAGGCTAATGAACAAAATTTTGGATAAATAAATATACCTTAATGGGTTGCCTCTTCAATTAAGTGATTTAATTGTTCAAGTGAGAATGAGTAAGAATATTTAAATTATCTTAAGAATGAATGCTCTTGTTAGGCAGATACCATACACATATGTATGCTTGTGGATGCCCGAGTTATGTTAAATGTCATACGAAAAACTTGTGAGAAGTCTTCTTGCTTATGAAAGAATAATAATAATTTGGTTAGTTAATTCTTTTGTCCAAGTTTAGGATACCACCTTGATAAACAGATTGGATGAGATTACAAACATTAGGATGTATAGTCGTAACTTCTCTTGAACTCTTATATGGTAGCACATGGTTAATTAATAGGCATTTTGCATTTAAAGAGCATCTTTAACTTGGTGTAATTAATTTGATGCTCTAGGAGTGTTATAAGATGTAACGGGCCTCTAATTCTATTTTTTCCCTTGATCAACTGCTTTTTGAATGGGTGCTTTGGTTTTATATGCTGAATGCCTAGTAATCTATGTGCGTCGTAAGCTGATGAATCGTTGTTTCCTTGCATGTTTAAGGGCCAATAGATATATCTATAAGTATGATGACATACATCTCATAACTTATAATAATTTTTAAAGGAAATGATGTATGATTATTGCTATTAGGTTAACCATGATTGATGTCAGTATTTCATGATATAGATTAAATTAAATGCCAATGAGTAGAATTTTACTTACTTCAATGAGGACACACAATACGATAGTCTTGATAAAAAAGAGAGGTTGTAATTATTAATGGTTTTAATTACTACTAAGAAAAATGATTAGGAAATGATGTGTGATGATTGCTACTAATGTTTCTTTATTAATAAACAATTTTCAAGACCATAAATACAATACAATTAATATATCTTTTATAATACATAAATGCTATTAAACCAAATAGCTAAACATGGTTGAAATTTTAATTATTCCAAAAATAAAAAAGCCAACAGAAAATAAAGAATAATACTTATATTTTTAACACACAAATTGTCCTCTAATATTTTTTTTTTTCTAATTTAATACTTAATGTCATTAGTGCTCCTAATTTCGTGAAATTTATTGGCAAATATATCAATATTTTTTTTCAACACAAATTGTCCTCTAATATACAAATAAGTGACTAAACTATATATTTTTTTAACTTTAGGCGCATAAAATATTTTTTTGATAAAAGTATTATCTAACGTTTCTTTTTGTTAATTCTAGATGCCTAAAGTTTCAATCAATTACAGTTCTAAGGTTGCGTTGTGAAAAAAATGTAAGGGTTGCTGAGTTTGAAGGAGGAAGAGATCGTTACAAGAGACAATGTGATAAGAAGTTTTATCCGGATTAGAGGCGTGGTGGTGGCAGTAATGTAGGTTGTGTTCAGCAGGGCCCGAATGTGGGGGTTCGTTTGCATGAGTGTACCCGTTGTGGGAGGCGTTATCCTGAAGAGTGCTGGGGGTAATCCTAATGCTTGTTGGGGTTGTGGTTCACAGGGTCATATGAAGCGTGATTGTCCTCAACAAGCTAGACAAGCACAAGTGTGTGCTGTTGAGCCTAAGAGGGGTCGTGGGGGCGGCCGAGGTAAGTTTCAGCGTAGGGAGGATGGTCAGTGTAACCCCCTTAGCCCGGCCTTGACGGTTGACCCGAACTACGAAGATTACACGGGGAAAACCAAAGTCAACCTGAAAGTCAACCTTGATTCACGACCATTTTTTTTACTTTTTAATCTTGTCTAGATACATATTAACCCTAAGTGAGTACTCATAAAACATATTTGAGAACGGCACAACAATCGGATGTCATACAGGGACTCAATTGCACAAATTATAAGTTTAGGGACCATTTTGTAATTTCTATAAATTAGAAAGTCTTTACTGATTTTAAAGTTACCAATATGAAATAAGTCATGTTGCATGCTTCACTGCCAAATTTCATCTTAAATGAACATCACAAACTCAAGCAATTGCAACTTCAACATTTGGGACTAAAATGTAAAGTTGGCAAACTTCAGCACCATTCAAAACTGTGCCCAACGGTCACCTGTTTCGAAACGTCTACCAGCTGTATCGAAACGATGGATCGAAACAGAGTTGACCGTTTCGATACGCGGGTTGGTTCCGAGACTGGTTCCGAAACGAGCCCTTCCAGTAGCCAAATCGTTTCGAAACGTCCCTTAACGTTTCGAATCACGAAGGCCATTTCAGGCCCCCATTTCGAAACACTAGGGGGTGTTTCGATACGGTTTTCCCAGAAACAGCAGCAAATGCTGGTTTTTCATGCATAAACCCGTTCAAACACGTCCAAAAGACTCCCCAAACATATCAACAAGTCATCAAACATTTAAGGCACATATCTAGAGCCCCTAAACACCCTCATAGCATCAAACAAGAAAATTCACAAGTCTAGAGGCATGTAACCTAATATCCAATCCAAATAAGGAACTCAAACCTCCAAACAAGCAATTAAGGCCATTTACAATTCAAACCAACCAAGGCACACATGCCTCAACCTTAGGGAGTTTAACACATCTCCCAAAACAAAACTTAGGTTCCCATTGCCAATTTATCAAAACTAATAGTGTATGAAAACTTCACCATACGTGAGCTTGGACTTCCTTGGATGAACTTAGCTTCCTTGATGCCCTTAAGCACCTCAATTATCTGCATTATTGGTAAAAGATAGCGTAAGCACAATTGCTTAGTGAGGCATGCTCTAAAGAAAACCAACATAATAATGCATTTTTAGAAAACACTTTCATTGAAGCTTTAAAACCACATGCTCATCTCTTTCTCATGCTTGGAAAACTTCAAAGCAAACTCATTGAAATCACATGTACCTTCATTCTATCTCATGCATTAAAACCAATGCAAAACTCATGGCAAGGCCATTCACATGCTTGTATTGTCAAAGCATTTCTAAAACAAACACATATGCATATCTCATAGCATAAATCATCTCATCAAGGTACATGTGTAACAAAAACCATTTCATCATTTATATTGGCATTTAGCATCTCATCAATACTCGGATATGCAGACACATTTCTACACTAGACTCTTCCGGTGGAATCTCACATCACCGTACTCACTTGTCTAGCAACAACTTCCGGTGGAATCTCTCATCACCGTACTCACATGGCAGAATCTCTCATCGCCACAAAGCTTGGGTATTTCACCAAGTCCTACCCGATGGAATGCCCATCATCGGAAAATCTCCCTTTGGCTTAACCAAAGAGCACATACGAATTTTTAGTTTATAGTGCACTCTCATCCTATTGATCGATCAATTATATCCGGTAAGTTTCTCAACATCTATGCCAATATAATGTGTTAAAATATCATCACACCTACTGTTTTTCATGCAAAATAACTCAAATGTTTTCTCATCACTTTTCAAATCAATAATCATACTTTTCTTTAAACCAAGAGCTCAAATCTATTCAATGCATCATGCCAACTCATGACAACTCTACAAGCATAATCTCATGCTTCAAAACATGCATAAAAATAATAGGAATTTAACAATCACAAACCATGAGCATGTAAAAGCAATTTGGGGCCAAACACCACTTTAGAGAGATCAAATCAAGCCATACTTACTTCCGGACTTAGGAAGGTGTTTCAAACCTCTTCTAAATCCCCAAACCTTGTGTTTTTGTCCTCATGGACTTCAAAACCAAACGCACTCACCAATTTCGTTTCGCTTGCTTGCCGAAACGTCGATTAAGCCTCCGGATCAACTCCAAAAGTTTCCAAAGATGTCTCCACTATTTTAGACACATCAAAGGAGAGGATTAATGCATCATCAAGCATTGAAATCATCAGCCAACACTCCTAAACTAGATGCTCTACCTAAAACCAACATTTCGGCTACCAAACACAACCGAAATCACCTCCAAACTCTTCCAAAACTTAACCCAGCCAAGATCCATCACTTCTAATCATTTCTAAACATCAATTAACATCAAAAACAACTCTCAACTCGTCCTTATACCTCCAGCTATAACAGAACACCAAAAACACCTCAAAAACCACCATTTTCATAAGCAAAAACTTAGGAAACACAACCTATTCGGGATTGGATTGATAAAACCTCATTTCTAACATCATTTAACATCCAAAATTCATTAGAGAACTATCTCAAAACAGAGCCCAATCAATTACAACGAAAATCTTCAAGATCTCTTCCAAAATCTTGAGTTTCAAGCCAAAATCTTGCTTCTAACATTAAAACCATTTATAAAACTTTAATAAAGGATTGACAACTTGAGAATTTCAGTAAAGAACTGAGTATTTAGAGGAGAAGAACAATCTTACCTCTAAATGGTGATTTCTCCTTGATTTGGGCAAAATTCCATGAAAATGCAATGTGGAAATCAAAAGGATTTGTTGCAAGATTGATTAGAAACCAATAGGTGATTGAAATCTCATCAATTGAAGTGAAAATCAAAGTGAATTTTTCTAGAGAAAGCGTGTTTGGATGATAGGATTTTGAGAGAAAAAGGAATTAGGGAAAATTAGAGAAAGGTAGTTATGAAAATCAAAAAGTAGTTTTCTCCTTTCTTTTATTTAATTAAACATTAATTAAATCACCCAAATTAAGGAAAAATCTGGAGAAAAACATTTTGGGTAATTAGCTCCTTAAAGATTCAAAGTTTCAATCCTTTACAAAACAGTCACTACTTAACTTTGCAAAAATTGCATTTTGGTCACTACACCAAAATGTAGTATTTCCAAACCTTATTTTGTAAAATTGATTTCACCACTCTCTTAAATATATTAAATGAGGATTTTTAGATATTTTTCTATATTTTTAAAGCATCTTGAACTAGGCTTTCCCTAAAACCTCCTTTTATATTTGAACCGTTTCTCAGACCGGTCCGATCAGACCCTAAACTTCTAAGCCCAAAATTGGGGTGTTACAACTCTCCCCCTCTTAAGAAATTTCTTCCTCGAAATTTACCTGGAGGAAAAAGGTAAGGAAACTGCTTCTTCATGTCATCTTTTCTTTCCCACGTGGCTTCCTCAACACCACGATGCCTCCACAACACCTTAACCAATTCAATGGTCTTACCTCGAAGAACTTTATTGTCCGAATCCAGAATTTCAACCGGCTCCTCATCATAGGTCAAATTTGGATTCAACTCCACTTCCTCCACATGCATAACATGCGAAGGATCCGATCTATACCTCCGAAGCATAGAGACATGAAACACATCATGTATCTTTCCCAACTCTTGCGGTAACCTCAGCTTGTACGCAACAGGACCCACACGTTCAATCACCTCGTATGGTCCAATATACCTAGGGCTCAACTTACCCTTCCGGCAAAACCTCATCACCTTCTTCCAAGGTGAAACCTTCAAAAACACATGGTCACCCACCGCAAACTCAATCTCCTTATGCTTCAAATCCGCGTAAGACTTCTGTCGATCAGAAGCTGCCTTCAACCGCTCACAAATGAGCTTCACCTTCTCGGTGGTTCCTTTCAACAAAGCCGGCATCGAGACCAACTTCTGACCTGTTTCAGCCCAGCAAAGAGGAGTTATGCACTTCCTCCCATACAAGGCTTCATAAGGTGCCATTTGAATACTTTTCTGGTAGCTATTGTTATAAGCAAACTCCACCAAAGGCAAATGCTTCTCCCAAGAGCCTTGGAACTCAATTACGCAGCACCTCAACATATCCTCAAGCACTTGGATAACACGCTCAGACTGACCATTCGACTGTGGATGATAAGAAGTACTGAAATTCAGCCGCGTACCCAAAGCTTGATGCTAACATTCCCAAAAACACGATGTGAACCTCGGGTCTCTATCCGACACTATAGACTTTGGTACACCATGCAGACGCACAATCTCAGCAATGTACAACTCTGCAAGCTTATCCAAAGTATACGTGGTATGCACAGGTAAGAAATGCGCACACTTCGTAAGGCGATCCACAATCACCCACAACGAATTTTTCTTCGATGGCGACAAAGGTAAACCAGACACAAAGTCCATGGTAATCTTTTCCCACTTCCACTCAGGAATCCTCAACGGTTGCACCAACCCTGAAGGAAACTGATGCTCAGCTTTAACCCGCTGACAAACCATACACTTACTCACATACTTCGCAACATCTTTCTTCTAACCCACCCAATAGTACTCATCCTTTAAATCACGATACATCTTCGTACTACCAGGGTGCATAGCAAAAAGGACTACTGTGAGCTTCAGTCAGAATAGTACGCCTCAACTCCGCATCATTTGGCACTACTATCCGACTTCCAAAACATAGAACTCCATCATCATTAAAACAGAAATCCGATGGTCTGTCCTCAACAATATCCTGAACATGTGGCACCAAAGAATCATCCAACAACTGCTTATCTTTTATCAATTGAACCAAAGATGGTTTCACTTGCAATTCAATCACAAGACCTCCATCTTGCGAAATACTCAAGCTGGCAAACATAGCCCTTAACTCAACCGCCACCTTCCTGCTCAAGGCATCCACCACAACACTAGCTTTTCCCGGATGATGCTCGATCGTTAGATCGTAATCCTTAAGCAACTCCACCCAACGTCGTTGCCTAAGATTCAACTCTTTTTGAGACATCAGATACTTCAAACTCTTGTGATCTGTGTACACAGTACACTTCTCACCATACAGATAATGTCTCCAAATCTTCAAAGCAAAAACCACCGCAGCTAACTCAATATCATGCATAGGATAATTGTGCTCATGCACCTTCAACTGTCGCGATGCATAAGCCACCACCTTACTCTCTTGCATTAGCACACATCCCAAACCAACGTAAGATGCGTCACTGTACACCACAAACTCTTTTCCTGATTCAGGTTGAACCAAAATAGGAGCTTGCGTCAAAGCTGCCTTAAGCTTCTCAAAAGCTTGTTGTCTTGCTTCTGTCTACTCATACTTGACATCTTTTTGCAACAACTTCGTCAAAGGTGCAACAATCTTTGAAAACCCATCCACAAACCTCCGGTAATATCCTGCTAACCCAAGGAAACTACGGACTTCATGAACGGACTTAGAAGGCTTCCAATTCATAACCACCTTGATCTTCTGAGGATCAACACGAATCCCCTCAGCCGAAACCACATGACCAAGGAACACAACTTCCTTTAACCAAAACTCACACTTACTCAGCTTAGCATAAAGCTGATTTTCTAGAGGCGCTTGCAAGACAACCCTCAAATGACCTTCATGCTCCTCCTCAGTACGAGAGTACACAAGGATATCATCGATGAACACCACAACAAACTTATCCAAGTATTCATGGAACACTCTATTCATCATGTCCATGAAAGCCGCATGAGCATTCGTCAAGCCAAACGGCATTACAAGGAACTCATAATGCCCATACCTCGTCCTAAAGGCTGTCCTTAAGCTGGTAGTACCCTGACCTTAAGTCAATCTTAGAGAACACAGCCACTCCACGAAACTGATCAAAAAGATCATCAATCCTCGGTAAAGGATACCGATTTTTGATGGTCAACTTGTTCAGCTGACGATAATCGATGCACATTCTCATAGTGCCATCTTTCTTCTTCACGAACAAGCCCGGTGCACCCCACGGTGACACACTTGGCCGAATGAAACCGCGGTCTAGCAACTCCTGAAGTTGCGTCTTTAACTCCTTCAACTCCTTAGGTGCCATGCGATAGGGAGCAATGGACACCTGAGTTGTTTTTTCATACAGCTCAATTCCAAACTCCACCTCTCGACTAGGCGGCAATCTAGGTAACTCTTCCGGAAACACTTCAGGAAACTCCCGTACAGTTCTGATATCCTGAACGCGCAACTTCTTTGAACTAGGATTCATCACAAAGGCTAGGTAAGACTCGCAACCTTGCCTCAGCATTCGACTCGCTTCTAATGTAGACACCACATTAGCAAGAAACTTCACATTCTCACCAACCACCACCACTTCGTAATCATCTGCAAGTTTCAGCGAAACTCGCTTGCTTTCAAAATCCACTACAGCCCGATGCTCAACAAGCCAATCCATACCAAGGATTACATCAAAACCATAAAATGGCAATTCCATGAGATCAACAAGAAAAACATGGTTTTGCACTTTCAAGGGACATCTTTTATACAACTTTCGTGTCACAACTGTCTTACCAAAGGAACTAGTCACACGCATACCAACATCTAAAGACTCAACAGGTAAACCAAGCATTTGAGCATGTTTACGCAATATGTACGAGTGTGTAGATCCAGAATCAATCAAAGAAAGTAATGATAAGGATTGCAAAGTAAAGGTACCTGCGATCACATCCGTATCATTCCTTCCCTCACGCTGAGCATACACTCGAGCCTGGCCACCACCCTCCGGTTGAACGGCCACAACATGTGCTACATTCCTCCCACCATCATCTCTGCGCTAAAAATTACCACGGCCGCGCCCACGGCCTCTCTGTGGCTCAGCTGCTCTCACCGGAGCCTGTCCCTTCTTCAAAGGCTGAGGATAATCCTTCTTCAAATGCCCACGATTTCCACAATTCCAGCATATACCAAGGTTACCCCAACACTCGCCACCATGCCGTCTACCACAACGGTTACACTCAAGAGTCCTCAGAACAGCATTAGGTCCATGTTGACCTCTACCAGGGTTACCACCTCCACGCCTAGCATCAAAGTGCGGCCTCCTATCCTTATGCCTCTTGTTGCGATATCTACCATAATCGTGTTCAGCCGCTCTCTTCCCAGAGCTTGATCCACCCGCTCGGCTAGACAAACCAAGATTCGACTCAATGTCCTTGGCTCTAGTGACCAAGACATCGAAATCTGTATAGTCAGTCGCAAGCATGAAAGTCTTCACATCCGTTACTAACCCATAACAGAATCGTTCGCACCTCTCCCGCTCATTAGGGATCAGCTCATGTGCATACTGACTGAGGCGGACAAACTGGATCTCGTACTCAGCCACCGTCATGCTACCTTGCACAAGAGACATAAATTCTCTTTTCTTCTCATCTAGGTATCGCACACCCAGATACTTCTGCTTAAAAGCACTCAGGAAGAACGCCCAGGTCACCTCATCATCTTCCATCCCAGAGATAGTGGTCGTCCACCACGTATAAGCATCACCATACAGCAGTGACACAACACAACCTAGCTTCTGCACATTATTGTAGCTCATCTGACCCAAAATCCTCTTGGTGCTTTCCATCCAAGACTCAGATCCTTCCGGAGATAGACCTCTGAACTCAGTCCCTCCCAGACTGCGAAAATGTTCCAAAGGCAATCTCCCATTGGCATCCTCCTGATGCGCAGCTCCATGAGCTCCAGCTACTGCTGCCTAAAAGGCTCCAGCAATAGCCTGAATCAACACGGTCATATCAGGAGCAGCTTGCCCCTGCACACCTTCAGGTCCAGCGACCCCAGCACCAGCACCAGCATTTCCAACTCCAACACCACCATCACCACCAGGTGGTCTACCACCAGGAGGAGGAGGTAAATCCACAACATTCTCAGCATTCTCATCATTCTCATTCTGAGCCATAGCTCTTGTATTCATCCTCATCTCTCTACGTGGCCCCATTTACAAAGAAAACAATGCACTGACACAAATGCAATAAACACAATTAGGCTCAATAAGGTAAGTAATCCAAGTACTCAAGCTCTTTTTCGAAAACAATTCCTTTCATTAGTTTTGATATGGCAATGGGATCCCCTAACACATTCCAACATAGCATAACCTCACAATTAAAACCATGCATCACTATTCATACAACATTTTTTCCACCCAAAAGGCATATCATGCAAATACACATACATCACCCATATGACAATTCCCAATTACACGAGAACTAAGATATGATACCACCAAATGTAACCCCCTTAACCCGGCCTAGATAGTTGACCCGAACTACGAAGATTACACGGGGAAAACCAAAGTCAACCCGAAAGTCAACCTTGATTCACGACCTTTTTTTACTTTTTAATCTTGTCTAGATACATATTAACCCTAAGTGAGTACTCATAAAACATATTTGAGAACGGAACAGCAATCGGATGTCATACAGGGACTTAATTGCACAAATTATAAGTTTAGGGACCATTTTGTAATTTCTATAAATTAGAAGGACTTCACTGATTTTAAAGTTACCAATATGAAATTAGTCATGTTACATGCTTCACTGCCAAATTTCATCTTAATTGAACATCACAAACTCAAGCAATTGCAACTTCAACATTTGGGACTAAAATGTAAAGTTGGCAAACTTCAGCACCATTCAAATCAGTGCCCAACGGTCACCTGTTTCGAAACGTCTACCAGCTGTATCGAAACGATGGATCGAAACGGAGTTGACCATTTCGATACGCGGGTTGGTTCTGAGACTGGTTCCGAAACGAGGCCTTACAGTAGCCAAATCGTTTCGAAACATCCCTTAGCGTTTCGAAACACGAAGGCCATTTCAGGCCCCCGTTTCGAAACACTAGGGGGTGTTTCGATACGGTTTGCCCAGAAGCAGCAGCAAATGCTGGTTTTTATGCATAAACCCGTTCAAACAAGTCCAAAATACTCCCCAAGCATATCAACAAGTCATCAAACATTTAAGGCACATATCTAGAGCCCTTAAACACCCTCATAGCATCAAACAAGAAAATTCACAAGTCTAGAGGCATGCATCCTAATATCCAATCCAAATAAGGAACTCAAACCTCCAAACAAGCAATTAAGGTCATTTACAATTCAAACCAACCAAGGAAAACATGCCTCAACCTTAGGGAGTTTAACACATCTCCCAAAACAAAACTTAGGTTCCCATTGCCAATTTACCAAAACTAATAGTGTATGAAAACTTCACCATACGTGAGCTTGGACTTCCTTGGATGAACTTAGCTTCCTTGATGCCCTTAAGCACCTCAATTATCTGCATTATAGGTAAAAGAGAGCGTAAGCACAATTGCTTAGTAAGGCATGCTCTAAAGAAAACCAACACAATAATGCATTTTTAGAAAACACTTTCATCGAAGCTTTTAAACCACATGCTCATCTCTTTCTCATGCTTGGAAAACTTCAAAGCAAACTCATTGAAATCACATGTACCTTCATTATATCTCATGCATTAAAACCAATGCAAAACTCATGGCAAGGCCATTCACATGCTTGTATTGTAAAAGCATTTCTAAAACAAGCACATATGCATATCTCATAGCATAAATCATCTCATCAAGGTACATGTGTAACAAAAACCATTTCATCATTTATATTGGAATTTAGCATCTCATCAATACTCGGATATGCGAACACATTTCTACACTAGACTCTTCCGGTGGAATCTCACATCACCGTACTCACTTGTCTAGCAACAACTTCCGGTGGAATCTCTCATCACCGTACTCACATTGCGGAATCTCTCATCGCCACAAAGCTTGGGTATTTCACCAAGTCCTACCTGATGGAATGCTCATCATCGGAAAATCTCCCTTTGGCTTAACCAAAGAGCACGTACGAATTTTTAGTTTATAGTGCACTCTCATCCTATTGATCGATCAATTATATCCGGTAAGTTTCTCAACATCTATGCCAATATAATGTGTTAAAATATCATCACTCCTACTATTTTTCTTGCAAAATAACTCAAATGTTTTCTCATCACTTTTCAAATCAATAATCATACTTTTCTTTAAACCAAGAGCTCAAATCTATTCAATGCATCATGCCATCTCATGACAACCCTACAAGCATAATCTCATGCTTCAAAACATGCATAAAAACAGTAGGAATTTAACAATCACAAACCATGAGCATGTAAAAGCAATTTGGGGCCAAACACCACTTTAGAGAGATCAAATCAAGCCATACTTACTTCTGGACTTAGGAAGGTGTTTCAAACCTCTCCTAAATCCCCAAACCTTGTGTTTTTGTCCTCATGGACTTCAAAACCAAATGCACTCACCAATTTCGTTTTGCTTGCTTGCTGAAACGCCGATTAAGCCTCCGGATCAACTCCAAAAGTGTCCGAAGATGTCTCCCCTGTTTTAGACACATCAAAGCAGAGGATTAATGCATCATCATGCATTGAAATCTTCAGCCAACACTCCTAAACTCGCTGCTCTACCTAAAACCAACATTTATGCTACCAAACACAACCGAAATCACCTCCAAACTCTTCCAAAACTTAACCCCGCCAAGATCCATCACTTCTAATCATTTCTAAACATCAATTAACATCAAAAACAACTCTTAACTCGTCCTTATACCTCCAGCTATAACAGAACACCAAAAACACCTCAAAAACCACCATTTTCATAAGTAAAAACTTAGGAAACACAACCTATTCGGGATTGGATTGATAAAACCTCATTTCTAACATCATTTAACATCCAAAATTCATTAGAGAACTATCTCAAAATAGAGCCCAATCAATTACAACGAAAATCTTCAAGATCTCTTCCAAAATCTTGAGTTTCAAGCCAAAATCTTGCTACTAACATTAAAACCATTTATAAAACTATAAAAAGGATTGACAACTTGGGAATTTCAGTAAAGAACTGAGTATTTAGAGGTGAAGAACAATCTTACCTCTAAATGGTGATTTCTCCTTGATTTGGGCAAAATTCAATGAAAATGCAATGTGGAAATCAAAAGGATTTGTTGCAAGATTGATTAGAAACCAATAGGTGATGGAAATCTCATCAATTGAAGTGAAAATCAAAGTGAATTTTTCTGGATAAAATGTGTTTGGATGATGGGATTTTGAGAGAAAAAGGAATGAGGGAAAATTAGAGAAAGGTAGTTATGAAAATCAAAAAGTAGTTTTCTCCTTTCTTTTATTTAATTAAACATTAATTAAATCACCCAAATTAAGGAAAAATCTGGAGAAAAACATTTTGGGTAATTAGCTCCTTAAAGATTCAAAGTTTCAATCCTTTACAAAACAGTCACTACTAAACTTTGCAAAAATCGCATTTTGGTCACTACACCGAAATGTAGTATTTCCAAACCTTATTTTGTAAAATTGATTTCACCACTCTCTTAAATATATTAAATGAGGATTTTTAGATATTTTTCTATATTTTTAAAGCATCCCGAACTAGGCTTTCCTTAAAACCTCCTTTTATATTTGAACCGTTTCTCAGACCGGTCCGATCAGACCCAAAACTTCTAAGCCCAAAATTGGGGTTTTACAGTCAGAGGAATGTTGCTCATGTTGTAGTAGTTCAGCCTGAGGGAGGTGGACCGACTAGGGTGTATGCACACCGCAAAGGAAGAAAGACACATATGTGATTTCAAGTACCTTTACTTTTCAATCCTTGTCACTACTAACTTTGATTGATCCTGGTTCCACACATTCATATATTTTAAGTGATCATGTAAAGTTGCTTAACATACCGGTTGAGTTGTTAGATGTGGGTATGCAAGTGACAAGTTCTTTTGGTGAGACAATTGTTGTTCGGAAGTTGTACATGAGATGCTCGTTGATGGTTCAAGGACATGTATTTGCGGTTGATATGATGGAGTTACCTTTCTATGGTTTTGATGTTATTCTTAGTATGGATTTGTTAACCGAGCATATGGTTGTAGTAGATTGTGAAACAAAGCGTGTTCCGTTGAAGCTTGCCGATGATTATGAAGTTATGGTGGTAGGCGAGAATGCTAAGTTCGTGTCCAATGTTGTTTCAGCAGTAGAAGCACAAAAGTTGATGTATGAAAGATGTCAAGCATACTTGGCGTATGTTATGAATCCAAATATGATGGAAGTCATCCCCAAGATATCCAGCATGTTTGCGATTTTTCGGGGGTATTTCTGGAAGAGTTGCCTGGATTGCCGCCTGATAGAGAGGTAGAGTTTTGTATCGAGACATATATGAATGCAGCTTCAGTGCCTATTGCTCTGTATCACATGGAATGTAATGCCCGAGTTTGGGGCCCGGGAGATAACCGAGTTTGGTTAAATCAGTTCGGGTAAATTTAATCGAAATGAAACATTTCTAATGAACAAAAAGAGGTTTTTTAGGAAGAATAGCAAAAAGGGGTTTTGAGAACTTTTAAAGAAAGAGTTTTTATTTCAAATCACCATCATCTTCTTCTTTCCAACACTTTCCCCATTGCTTTTCTCAAAAACCCCCATTGTTACTATTCCATTTCTCCCACCCTTTTTCCCCCAAACAAGTTTTCAAGGCAAGCATTCCATTGTTTTGATTTCTTTCTTCCCTTAAGTTTTCATTAGTTAAATTTTTCTTAAAAACCCATTATTTAGAGTTATTTCAAAAATGCTTTGAGTTTGAAAAACAGTAAAATGAAGGGATTTTCGTTTGGGTCTTTTGATGCCAGCTTTAAGGGTGTTTTTAATCATGTTTTGGTGTCTTAAAAATGCTAAAATGGTGGCTAATAGTAGGAAACCCGAAATTGGTCTAAAAATAGGATTTTCGGGTTGAAAATGTATAGTTTTTGGCTTGGTTTTGGGTTAAAATCGTGGATGGTGGTTCCTTTGATGTTGGGGGATGTTTTTAGATGATATTGGATGTGTTTTGATGGTTGAAATCGATGGATTTAGTTTGGGGTTTGTTTAAAACGAAATTGGTGAAGTTTTGGGTGAAATTTGAGTTTGAATCAATATGTTTTGGTTGCAAGGAGTAGATTTCCGGGTTGTTGCTGATTTGCAAGTATATTAGCATCTTAAGATTATGTTTTGGGTTGTCTTGAAGCAGAGGAGATTGACTCGGGTACTTTGGGCGCGATACCGGGTGTTACGGAGACTTGAGATTGGTGTTTCGGCTTTCGTTTGAGCTCTATCGGTGAGTGGAAATGTTTTGAAGTTTAAAATGATTCAAAGTGGTTTCTTAGGGGTTTCGGTGGAGCCTTAAGGAATAACCTAAACCCAAGTGTAAGTTTGCCTAATCTACCTTGTTTCGTTAAGTGTTAGTGTGTGCAGATATTTGTGTTGTGGTGTGATATGTGGATTGCCTTTACTCTCTGTTATAATGTTATTGTGTAGTCGTAGTTGATGTCAAGCCTCACATGATGGTTAGTCGTCGTATACGGTGATGTGTAGTCCCACCGGTAGTGACTAGTAGATGAGTATGGTGATGTGTAGTCCCTTCGGAAAAATGCTAGTTGTTGTGTACGGTGATGTGTAGTCCCACCGGTGATGGTTGTGCATGTGCAAACCATGTTTCGTTCATGCTTGTGTTTATTACATCTCTTTCTTAATTGGTTTTGTTTTCAAAACTAAAATATATGTTTTAAACTGCATTGTTGTTCTATTTTAGAGCTCCGCTCACTAAGCTTTTAAGCTTATGCTCTCTTTTTCCAACAATACAGATCGTTAGAGGCTCTGGGAGGCAAGTGGGCAAGGGAGGAGTTCTTGGAGTCCTTCCTAAGCTCAAAGTATAGTTTTGTGGTTGTAATAATGCTTAGATAATAGGAATACTAGATTTTTTTATGTTAGGGAGTTGGTGTTCAAACTCCTATGTTTGGCTATGTTTAAGTTGCTAGCATGTTTTAAATGTTGGTGCGAAGATATGTTGAAGTTTGTTATGGCTTTTGGTAGATTACCTTGCATTTTGACTTGTTGGTGTTTTAGAGCTAACATGTTCTTATGACCTTTGGGTATGAGATCCATTTTGTTGTATGTATGCATGTTTGGAGTCATGTTTAGGGTGTTTGCCTCTAGATTGTTTGTATACCAAGTTGCCTTGTGGTTTGTGATGTTTTGGGGCAAGTTTGGGGACGTTTGGAGATGCTGAAATGTGTTTTTGGGCCAAACTGTGTCTAGGTGTTTCAGAACGCCTGGTATGGTTTCGGAACGGTCAAGCTCCAGGGGTACCCGTATCAGAACGAGGGTGGTGCCGTTTTGGTAGGATTTGCCACTTGAGGTTCCTATTTCAGAACCATATAGGGTTGTTCCGGTACGTTTGGCCACTAGAGGCTCCCGTTATGGAACAAGGCGGGACCGTTCTGGAACGACCTGGTGTTACTTTTTGAATGAAGACCACGTTTCGGAACGGGCATGCCTATTTCAAAATGCATGCAGTTAAAACGGTTGAAAGGCATCTTCGAGGGTTTCCAAATGTTGCGTTTTAGTCCCTATTGTTCGTATGCTTCCGATTTGAATTTAGATGTGTCTTTTGTGATGGTTTTGCCTCGTGTGCATGAAACTTAACTAATAACTACTTGGTAAGTTAAATTATCGTATACCTTCTGATTGGTTCGTATTCAGCTTTCGCTTTTCCGTTGTTGCCTTCACACATAGGATTAAAAGTGCTATTTAGACAAGATAAATAAAATGAAAAAAATTTAGGGTTGCTAATCGAAGTGAGACCTTAACGGGTTTCGCTTTGGTTTTCCCCGTGTAACCCATTCGGTTCGGTCTGTTGGCTAGGCCGGGACGAGGGGGTTACATTTGGTGGTATCAGAGCCTCGGTTATGAGGTCTATCGGGAATGTAAGTCAGGTAAGTTTGTTTGTTTGGTTGTTTGCCATTGCACGGTGTGTGAAAGCATGTTTTATTATTCTTGTTGTTGGTTGAGGTTTAGTCGAGTGTTCCCATTGCTAGGTGTTGTTATTGGAAAATGGTTTTGGTTTAAAGAGCTTGAGAACTCGGTTCCTTACCCTTGCTAACCTAATGTTTTCTTGTGTGTGATGTGTTTGTTGTTTTAGATTTTATCTTCGTTATGGTAAGACCAAGAGGACGGCCTAGAGCGGGTGACCAGGCACCCGGGGATGTGCCTCTTGTTCCTCCTACTCCTGATAGTAATGGGGTGGGTGGCGAAGGTAATGTTTGAGGTGATAGTAATGGACCTCGTGCCGGTGCAAATGTTGGGGGTAATGGAGCTCAAACGGGTCAGGGTCCGGCAAGAGCGGACATGACTCATTTGATTCAGACTATAGCCGGGGCTTTTCAAACAACTTTGGCCGGTATACATGCTGCAGCACCACCTCAGGGTGCGGGGACAAGTTTACCCCTTGAGAGGCTTCGTAGTTTGGGTGGAGTTGAGTTCCGTGGTTTGACTCCCGAAGGTTCAGAGGCTTGGCTCGAGAGCACTACACGCATGTTAGGTCAGATGGAGTCCTCAAACGCTCGTAAGTTGGGTTGTGTCGTCTTCTTGCTTTAGGGAGATGCGTATGCTTGGTGGACTACCGTTACTTCGGGTATGGAAGAAGCGGATGTCACTTGGAAATACTTCAAATAGCCTTTAAGAAGAAGTATCTTGGAGTCCGATATCAGGATGAAAAGAAGAGAGAATTCATGGCTTTGGTTCAGGGTGGTAAGACGGTGTCAGAGTACGAGGTTCAGTTTGTGAGGTTGAGCCAGTATGCTCCCGAGTTGGTTCCCAGTGAGAGGGAACGGTGTGAGCGTTTTCGTTATGGTTTGACTAGGGATGTGAAGACTTATATGCTCGCTTTTGACTACACCGAGTTTGATGTTTTGGTCTCTAGGGCCAAAGATATTGAGCAGAGCTTAGGCCCGAGTACTCGTGCTAGCGGGTCTGATTCCAGAAAGAGACATGCATATTGGGATAGAAATCATGCCAAGAGGCACAAAGATAGGAGGTATCAGCCCGATTAGAGACATAGGGGCGGTAACCATGGACGGGGCTATCAGGGCCAAGGGGCTGTTGTTCACACTCCTGAGTGCTTAGATGCGGGAGACGCCATCCGGGCGAGTGTATGGGTACAATTGGGGTATGTTAGAACTGTGGTTCCTGAGATCATTTGAGGCATAACTATCCACATTCGGGTAAGGTGGTACTGGCTCCAGCTAGGGGGTTTGAGCCTCAGAGAGGCCGTGGGGGTGGTCGAGGTAATTTTCAGCCGAGGAATGATGGTTAGAGGAATTTAGCTCATGTGGTGGTGGTTCAGCCCGAGGGTGGAGGACCGACTAGGGTGTATGCACAGCGAGAGGCTGGGAATGACACGGATGTCATCGCAGGTAATTTCTCGTTACAGTCTTTGACTTTGCTTTCTTTGATAGATTCGGGTTCGACACATTTGTGCATTTTTGGTGAACATGCAAGATCTCTAGGTTTGTCGTAAGAGTGGTTAGAAGTAGGTGTAAATGTTACTAGTTCTTTCGGTGTGACCGTGGTAGTTAGGAAGATTTATAGGAGGTGTCATTTGATGATTCAGGGCTATGCTTTTCCGGTTGACATGATGGAATTGTCGTTCTATGGTTTTGATGTGATTTTTGGCATGGATGACTCATAGAACATAGAGCTAGAGTAGACTTTGAGACCATGAGAGTCTCCTTGAGACTTACGGATGATTTTGAGGTTGTAGTGGTGGGCGAGAACATTAAGTTCTTGTCCAATGTTGTTTCTGCTTTAGAAGCTCAAAGACTGATGGATTCGGGTTGTCAGACGTATTTGGATTATGTGATGAATCCAAATATGAGTGAGGTTAGACCGTAAGACATCAAAACAGTTTGTAATTTTCCGAGTGTTTTTCCAGAAGAGTTGTCGGGTTTGCCTCCAGATAGGGAAGTTGAGTTTGCTATTGAGACGTATTCCGATTCTGCACCCGTGTCTCTTACTCCGTATAGAATGGCACCAAAAGAGTTGAAAGAGTTGAAGACACAGCTTCAGGAATTGTTAGATAGAGGTTTCATTAGGCCTAGTATTTCTCTGTTGGGTGCTCCGGTCTTGTTTGTGAAGAAAAAGGACGGCGATATGAGGATGTGTATAGACTATAGGCAGTTGAACAAGGTAACAGTGAAAAACAAGTACCCTTTTCCGTGGATAGAGGACTTGCTTGATCAGTTCAGAGGTGCTTCAGTGTTTTCGAAGATTTATTTGAGATCCGGTTACTATCAGCTGAAGGTAAAGGATGTGGACATACCAAAGACCGCTTTTCGTACACATTATGGGCAGTATGAGTTCTTGGTAATGCCTTTCGGGTTAACTAATGCGCCAACTGCATTTATGGATATGATGAATCAAGTGTTCCACGAGTTCTTGGATAGGTTTGAGGTAGTGTTCATAGATGATATCTTAGTGTACTCTAGGACCGAGGAAGAGCATGATGAGCATTTGCGACTAGTGCTTCAGACTTTGCCTGTAAATCAGTTGTATGCCAAGTTGAGTAAGTGCGAGTTTTGGATTAAGGAGGTAGTCTTCCTAGGTCATGTGATTTCAGTCGATGGAATTAATGTGGATCCTAAGAAGATAGAAGCCATAGTGAGTTGGAAGCAACCGAAGTCAGTGACCAAAATCCGTAGTTTCCTAGGCTTGGCGGGGTACTACCGAAGAATTGTCGAAGGATTTTCGAAGATTGCGGCACCTTTGACTAAATTGCTTCAGAAGAATGTTTCGTATGAGTGGTCAGATGCAAGACAACAAGCTTTTGAGAAGTTCAAGAAAGCTTTGACCGAAGCTCCTATTTTGATTCAGCCTGAACCGGGGAAAGAGTTTGTGATTTTCAGTGATGCATCATATGTAGGTTTAGGTTGTGTGCTTATGCAAGATGGTAAGGTTGTAGCTTACGCTTCGAGACAGTTGAAGGTTCATGAGAAGAATTACCGCACTCATGATATAGAGTTAGCCGCAGTAGTGTTTTCTTTGAAGATTTGGAGACACCATCTTTATGGTGAGAAGTGCACCGTTTATACCGACCACAAGAGTTTGAAATACTTGATGACTCAGAGAGTTGAACCTTAGACAACGTAGGTGGATAAAACTTCTTAAATATTATGACCTTACAATAGAGTACCATCCGGGTAAGGCTAACGTAGTGGCTGATTCTTTGAGTAGAAAAGTGGCAGTTGAGTTGCGAGCCATGTTTGCAAGATTGAGTGTGTCACATGATGGAGGTTTGACAGCCGAGCTATAGGTTAAACCTTCGTTGGTTCAGTTGATTCGAGAGAAACAGTTGCAAGACGAGTCTTTGGCACCTCACGTGCAAGATATAGCCGAGGGTAGACCCACAGATTTCTAGTTTGGTGAGAATGGGATCCTATTTTTCAAGGATAGGATAGTAGTTCCAGAAGATGTCGAGTTAAGGTGTACTATCTTAAATGAAGCCCATAACAGTCCTTTTGCTATGCATCCGGGTAGTACGAAGATGTATCGTGGGTTAAGGAAGAGTACTACTGGATTGGGTTGAAGAGAGATGTGGCCGAGTTTGTGAGTAAGTGTATGGTTTGCTAGCGAGTTAAGGCTGAGTCAGTTTCCTTTAGGTTTGTTACAGCCGTTGAATATTTCGGAATGGAAGTGGGAACATATTACCATGGACTTTGTGTCGTGTTTACCGTTGACTCCTTCGAAGAAGAATTCAGTGTGGGTGATAGTCAACAGATTCACTAAGTGTGCCCATTTCATACATGTTCATACTACCTACACCTTAGATAAGTTGGCCGATCTGTACATTAGTGAGATAGTGAGATTGCATAGAGTTCCGAAATCGATTGTATCAAACTGAGATCCGAGGTTTACAACTAGATTTTGGGAGTGTTTGCATCGTTCCTTGGTTACTTGGTTGAACTTCAGCACTTCGTATAACCCTCAGTCCGAGGGTCAGTCATAGAGAGTTATTCAGGTGTTGGAGGACATGTTGAGGTGTTGCATCATCGACTTTCAGGGTTCTTGGGAGAAACACCAACCGTTAGTGGTGTTTGCATACAACAACAATTATCAGGCTAGTATTCAGATGACACCATATAAAGCTCTGTATGGTAGGAGGTGTAGAACACCTATTTGTTGGGCCGAGGCTGGACAGAAGCTTGTACTGATGCCAGACTTGCTCAAGGGCACTATCGAGAAGGTAAAATTGATCTATGATCGGTTGAAGGCAGCTTCAGACTGACAGAAATCGTATTCTGATATGAAGAGAAAGGAGGTAGAGTACGTCATAGACGACAAAGTGTTCTTGAAAGTCCCACCTTGGAAGAAGGTGATGAGGTTTTGTAGGAAAGGTAAGTTGAGTCCGAGATTCATTGGTCCTTACGAAGTAGTTGAGAGGATCGGTCTCGTTGCTTATAGATTGAGACTCCTGAAAGAGTTAGAGAAGATTCACGATGTGTTCCACGTTACGATGCCGAAAGAGATTGAGTTGAACCCAAACTTGTCGTATGATGAAGAGCCGATTGCAATTCTTGCTACGGACAGGAAAGTGTTGCGTGGGAGATCTATCAAGTTAGTCAAGGTTTTGTAGAGACACCGAGGTGTAGAAGAGGCTACTTGAGAGAGGAAGGAAGATATGGAAAGACAATTTTCGTATATTTTTCTGTCAGGTAATTTTGGGGACGAAATTCCTTAAGTGGGGTAAAGTTGTAATGCCTGGGTTTGGGGCCTGGGAGATAACCAGGTTTGGTTAAACGGTTCAGGTTAATTTAATCGAAAGGAAACATTTTTAATGAACAAAAAGAGGTTTTTTTTAGGAAGAAGGGCAAAAAGGGGTTTTGAGAACTTTTAAAGAAAGGGTTTTTATTTCAAATCACCATCATCTTCTTCTTTCCAACACTTTCCTCATTGTTTTTCTCAAAAACCCCCATTGTTACTATTTCATTTCTCCCACCCTTTTTCCCACAAGCAAGTTTTCAAGGTAAGTATTCCATTGTTTTGATTTCTTTCTTCCCTTAAGTTGTCATTAGTTAAATTTTCCTTAAAACCCCATTATTTAGAGTTATTTCAAAAATGCTTTGAGTTTGAAAAATAGTAAAATAAAGAGATTTTCATTTGGGTCTTTTGATGTCATGTTTAAAGGTGTTTTTAATCATGTTTTGGTGTCTTAAAAATGCTAAAATGGTGGCTAATAGTAGGAAACCTGAAATGGGTCTAACAATGGGATTTTTGGGTTGAAAAGGTAGAGTTTTTAGCTTTGTTTTGGGTTGAAATCATGGCGGGTGGTTCCTTTGATGTTGGGGGATGTTTTTAGATGATATTGCATGTGTTTTGATGGTTGAAATTGATGGATTCAGTTTGGGGTTTGTTTATAACGAAATTGGTGAAGTTTTAGGTGAAATTTGAGTTTGAATCAATGTGTTTTGGTTGCAAGGAGTGGATTTCCAGGTTGTTGTTAGTTTGCAAGTATATTAGCATCCTAATATTCTGTTTTGGGTTGTCTTGAAGCAGAGGAGATTGACTCGGGTACTTTGGGCGCGATACCGGGTGTTACGGAGACTTGAGATTGGTGTTTCAGCTTTTGTTTGGGCTCTATTTGTGAGTGGAATTTTTTTGAAGTTTAAAGTGATTCAAAGCGGTTTCTTGGGGGTTTGGGTGGAGCCTTAAGGGCTAACCTAAACCCAAGTATAAGTTTGCCTAATCTACCTTGTTTCGTTAAGTGTTAGTGTGTGTGGATATTTGTGTTGTGGTGTGATATATGGATTGCCTTTACTCCCCGTTCTAATGTTGTTGTGTAGTCGTAGTTGATGTCAAGCCTTATGTGATGGTTAGTCGTCGTATACAGTGATGTGTAGTCCCACCGGTAGTGACTAGTAGATGAGTATGGTGATGTGTAATCCCATCGAAAAAATGCTAGTTGTTGTGTACGGTGATGTGTAGTCCCACCGGGGATGGTTGTGCATGTGCAAACCATGTTTCGTCCATGCTTGTGTTTATTACATCTTTTTCTTAATTGGTCTTGTTTTCAAAACTAAGATATATGTTTTAAACTGCATTGTTGTTGTGTTTTAGAGCTCCGCTCACTATGTTTTAAAGCTTACTCTCTCTTTTTCCAACAATGCATATCGTTAGAGGCTCCGGGAGGCAAGTGGGCAAGGGAGGAGTTCTTGGAGTCCTTGCTAAGCTCAAAGTATGGTTTTGTGGTTGTAATAATGCTTAGACAATGGGAGTACTAGATTTTTTATGTTAGGGAGTTGGTGTTTAAACTCCTATGTTTGGCTATGTTTAAGTTGCTAGCATGTTTTAAATGTTGGTGCAAAGATATGTTGAATTTTTTATGGCTTTTGGTAGATTACCTTGAATTTTGACTTGTTGGTGTTTTTGAGCTAACATTTTCTTATGAGCTTTGGGTATGAGATCCATTTTATTGCGTGTATGCATGTTTGGAGTCGTGTTTAGGGTGTTTGCCTCTAGATTGTTTGTATACCAAGTTGCCCTGTGGTTTGTGATATTTCGGGGCAAGTTTGGGGACGTTTGGAGATGCCGAAATGTGTTTTCGGGCCAAATTGTGTCTAGGTGTTTGGAACTCCTAGTATGGTTTTGGAACGGTCGAGCTCCAGGGGTACCCGTATCGGAACGGGGGTGGTGTCGTTCCGGTACGATTTGCCACATGAGGTTTATGTTTCGAAACCATATCGGGCTGTTCCGGTATGTTTGGCCACTAGAGGCTCCCTTTCCGAAAAAAGGTGGGACCGTTCCGGAACGGCCTGGTGTTACTTTTTGAATAAAGCCCGCGTTTCGGAACGGGCAGGCCAGTTTCGAAACGCATGCAGTTAAAACGGTTAAAAGGCGTCTTCGAGGGCTTCCAAATGTTGCGTTTTAGTCTTTATTGTTCGTATGCTTCCTATTTGAGTTTAGATGTATCCTTTGTGATGGTTTTGCCTCGTGTGCATGAAACTTGACTAATAACTACTTGGTAAGTTAAATTATCGTATGCCCTCTGATTGGTTCGTATTTAGCTTTTGTTTTTCCGCTGTTGCCTTTACACATAGGATTAGAAGTACTATTTAGACAAGATAAATAAAATGAAGAAAAATTAGGGTTGCTAATCAAAGTGAGACCTTAAAGGGGTTTCGCTTCAGTTTTCCCCATGTAACCCGTTCGGTTCGGTCTGTTGGTTAGGCTGAGACGAGGGGGTTACATGGAACCTAAAGAATTGAAAGAATTGAAGACACAACTTCAAGAGTTGTTAGATCGTGGTTTTATTAGGCCTAGTGTGTCAATGGGGAGCACCGATGTTGTTTGTGAAAAAGAAAGATGGCACTATGAGAATGTGCATCAATTATCGGCAACTGAACAACTTGACGATAAAAAAAGTATCCTTTACCGCAAATTGACGACCTATTCGATCAATTCCGTGGTGCAACGGTGTTTTCCAAGATTGATTCGAGATCGGGATAATATTAGTTGAAGGTGAAGGATAGAGATGTGCCAAAAATAGCGTTTTGTTCTCGTTATAGGCATTATGAGTTTTTGGTGATTCCGTTCGGGTTGACAAATGCACCTACAGCTTTCATGAACATGATGAACCAGATGCTTTATGAGTTCTTGGATCAATTTGTGGTTGTGTTTATTGATGATATCCTTGTGTATTCATGTACCGAGGAGGATCATGATAGACATTTGTGGATTGTGTTATAGACCTTGTTGGACAATCAATTATATGCTAGTTGAGCAAGTGTGAATTTTGGATTAAGGAAGTGGTGTTCCATGGTCATGTTGTGTCGGCGGAAGGAATTTGTGTGGATCCGCAAAAAGTTGAGGCGGTTGTGAATTGGAAACAACCTAAATCGGTATCGGATGTTCATAGTTTCTTGGGATTAGTAGGTTATTATCAACATTTTTTGGATGGTTTTTCTACGATTTCTGCTCCTTTGACGAAGTTGTTGCAAAAGGATGTTAAGTTCGAGTGGACGGAGATACGGCAGCAAGCTTTTGAGAAGTTGAAAGAAGCATTGACACGAGCTCTGATCTTGATTCAACCTGAACCGGGTAAAGAATTTTTGATTTTTAGTGATGCATCCTATGTGGGATTAGGGTGTGTGTTGATGCAAGACGGAAGAGTTGCGGCGTATGCATCTAGGCAGTTGAAGTGCATAAGCACAATTATCCTACGCATGATGTTGAGTTGGCTATTGTGGTGTTTGCGGAGAAAAGTGTGTGATGTATACGGATCATAAAAGTTTAAAGTATTTAATGTCTCAGAAAGAGTTGAATCTTAGGCAACAAATATGGTTGGAGTTTCTTAAGGATTACGACTTGACGATAGAGTATCACCCTGGTAAGGCCAATGTTGTGGCCGATGCTTTGAGTAGAAAGGTAGATGTAGAGTTGAGAGTCATGTTTACGCAATTGAGTGTGTCCAGGGTAGTGGATTGATAGCTGACTTGCAAGTGAAACCTTCCTTGGTTCAGTTGATTAAGAAGAAGTAGTTGCTTGATGATTCGTTGGTACCGCATGTTCAGGATATAGCGAATGGTAATTCGACAAACTTTTGTTTTAATGATGGTGGTGTATTTTGTTTTAAGAGTCGAATAGTTGTGCCGGAAGATTTTGAGTTGAGACGCACTATTCTAACTGAGTCGTATAGTAGTCCTTTTGCTATGAACCCTGGTAGTACTAAGATGTATTGTGGATTAAGGGATGAATACTATTGGGTTGGGTTGAAGAAGGATGTTGTTGATTTTGTGAGTAAGTGTATGGTTTGTCAGCGCGTGAAAGCTAAGCATCAGTTTCCTTCTGCACTGGTGCAACCTTTGAAGATACCAGAATGGAAATGGGAGAGGATTATGATGGATTTGTGTCGAGTTTGCCTTTGACCCCATCAAAGAAGAACTCTATTTGGGTGATTGTAGACCGTCTTACAAACTGTGCGCATTTCATAGTTGTGCATACTACGTATACGTTGGATAAGTTGGCAGAGTTGTACATTGCGGAAGTTGTGAGGTTACACAGTGTACCTAAATCCATAGTTTCGGATAGAGATCCGAGGTTTATGGCGAGGTTTTGAGAGTGTTTGCATAGAGCCTTGGGTACACGGCTCAATTTCAGTACCTCGTATCATCCTCAGACGGATAGTCAGTCTGAGGGAGTTATCCAAGTGCTTGAGGATATGTTGCGGTGTTGTGTTATAGATTTTCAAGGTTCTTGGGGGAAACAGCTGCCTTTGATGGAGTTTGCTTATAATAACAGTTATCAAGCAAGTATACAAATGGCTCCATATAAAGCCTTGTATGGTAAGAAGTGTAGGACGCCTCTTTGTTGGGCGGAAGCGGGGAAAAAGTTAGTTTCTTTGCCAGATTCGCTTAAAGGAACGACAGAGAAGGTAAAGTTTGTTTGTGATAAGTTGAAGGCAGCTTCGGGTTGTCAAAAGTCTTACGCAGATTTAAAGCGTAAAAAGATTGAATATGAAGTTGGTGATAAGGTGTTTTTGAAAGTTTCACCTTGGAAAAAGGTGATGAGATTTGGTCGGAAGGGCAAATTGAGTATGAGGTTTATAGGACCATATGAGGTGCTTGAGTGCGTTGGACCGGTGGCTTATAGGTTGAGGTTACCGCTTGATTTAGAAAAGATACATGATGCTTTCCTTGTATCCCTGCTTTGGAAGTATAGATCGGATCCATCGCATGTTATGCCTATTGAAAAGGTCAAGTTGAATCCAGATTTAACCTATGATGAGGAACCGGTTAAGATTTTGGATGTGGACAACAAGGTTCTTCATGGAAGACCATAGAGTTGGTTAAGGTGTTGAAGCGACACCGAGGTGTCGAGGAAGCTACATGGGAAAGGAAGGATGACATGAATAAGCAGTTTCCTTATCTTTTTCCACAAGGTAAATTTCAAGGATGAAATTTTCTAAGTGGGGGAGAGTTGTAACGCCCCGATTTTGGGCCTAGGAGTTAGTCAGGTTTAAGATAGACGGTTCGGGAGAACCGGTTCGAACAACTTAGACTAGTTTCTGGATTTAATTATCATAAAGGGTTTTTGTGGTTGGTAAAGTATGGGAAAATGTTTAAAAATCATTATATATATATATATATATATATATATATATATATATATATATAAGATTCTGATGGATCAATTTAGGAAAATGGATTTTGGAAGTTTGACATTTTGGAAATCAGTGACCAAAAAGTAAAAATCGAAAAATTGTTTTAGTGACTAAATTGTAAAAGATCAAAACTTTAAATCTTTAAGGTGCTATTGATCCAAAGTCTAAGTCAGACTTTTTCGCTTTAATTGGTCAATTTTAAAGTGGTTTTAATTAATAAAACGAGATGGGGAGAATTAAATTGACTTTGACTCTTAAAATCTATTTTACGTAACTATCTTTTCTCCCAATCATTTTCTCTCAAATTCTCTCCAGCCAAACGTCAGTTTCTTCTTCAAATATTTGAGGTAAACACTTGATTTAATTTATCTTTTAACAACAAATGATTTCATAATGTTTTCCTATCAAAATCTTATGATTTTATCTTTGTTTTCTCATATAAATCCTTACAATTGAAGGGAAAAGTCGTCATTAGAGGTAAGGTTTCGTTCACCACCTCTAATGAAAGGTTCTTTATTGAAATTCTCAAGTTATTGATCTTTTATGAGTGTTTTCTATTGGTTTGATGTTACAATTATGGAAAATTTGTTTAAATGATGTTTAATTGATTAAATCAAGAAATCTTTGTTTTGAATCTGTTTTGTTGGGTTTATAATGAGATTATATCACGATTATGATGTATTGAAATGTTGATTAAGTTATTTGAAGTTAGGAAACCCGAAACTAGAAGAGTTGGTTAATTTTTAGGTTGGAATCTTTGGGGTTTTTGGCTTGATAGTGTGGTTGTTTGATTGCTGGAGGTTCTTTAGTATTGTGAAGGTGTTTTAGATGTAAATTGATGTTGTTTTGATGTTAAACTCGCTGGGTAATGGCTGGAGATTTGTTAGAAAGGTTTTGCGGTGTTTTCGGGTAGCGAAAGCTTGGTTGTTGATGGAGGATGATGTAGTTTCATGTTGCTAGGGATTTTAATGCAAGGTTGTGCATTAATCCTCTGTTTTCCTTGGGTTAGAAGTAGTGGATGATGTTTTGTTAGCTTCGGAATGAGTTGCAGTTGATTCGAAAGCTTGATTTCGCCTCGACAAAACAAGCGAGGTGTTGTCGGTGAGTGGAATTGGTTTTAAAGCTTTTCAAAGGTTTGAAAGCAAGGTTTGGGGGGGGTTAAATTAAGCTTGAAACGCAAATCTAAGCTCGAAAGTAAGTATGGAAGATTTCGCTCTCGATTTTTAGTTTCTATGGTTTTATTAAATTCATGCTCATGCTTTGAAGATAGCATTGTTTTACCTACTATTATATGCATGTTTTGAAAGTGGAAAACGTCGCATATGTTTATGCTTTGATAATACATGCGTTTAGAAAGTGGTATGCAACATGTTTGAGAAAATGCCTAAATACATGGTTTGATGTATTTGAGATACTTTGATGGAAATTGGTTTGAATGATGCATATGAAAAAAGTGAGGTAACATGGTTTAAAAGTGTATATTGGCAAAGTGCAGTATAAAATGTAAGCAAAACTCGTGCGTACATATGATAAAACATGATAAGTACAGTCGCATCATGTGTTCCATAAGATGGGAACAGCCACGCCACGCCATATGGTGTATCCGCATATCCAGGTTAGTTTATGGTGGGAACAACCACACCTTGTATTTTGTGATGGAGTGTAGCCATCGGGGTCACTTGAATGACAATATATGAGACTACGTGTATCATTGATTTAAATGGTTTTGTATGATGAGCATTATACATGAGATTCTATTTTATAACATGTTGTGTAAGTTAAAGTGTGTGAAGCCTATTTTGAGATTTTACATTGGATCAATGCATGAGCCAAATGATATTTAACACACTAAAATCCGATCTAGTCTGAATTAAGTTCTGGTGATCGGAAATATCATATTGATAAAATCCAAACATTGTGACGGCTAGTTAATTATTGATATCGGACTCTAATTTGGTTAAATCAATGCCATCAGACCCTATTGAATAGTACCAAAAACATTATAGTGACTAAATTGAGGAAAAATACAAGTTGGAAGTCAAAACTATAGTTTTGTGGGAGTTGAGGAACTAATCTTGCGATTAGCCCCTCCCCAATTAAATTTCTATCTACGTGGGATAATTTAAGAGCTTTCCTTCATGTGAAGGAAAGCTAAATAGTTAAAAGAATATATAATAACAAAACAAATGAAAAGAGGATAGAAAGCTTACCGAAATTCTCAAGTAAGTACCTCACCTCTTGTCATCTTCCTCCAAGCTAGCACCTCCATTGGAGAGCAAGCTTTAGTTTAGTTTTTCTTCATTTTATTGATATAGAATCGTTGCTATCGATCGAGTAAGCTATATTCCTCAATCGGTTAATGGATTCCATGGATAAATCAAGTTTAATCTCAAGCTAGGGTTTTGACCATCCATGGATATTTTATTGTTGTTGTTTATATTGAAATCGAATATCGATTTTGATATCGTTGTGTTAATTTTGATATCATAATATCGACCCTAAATATCTCCCTATTGATTTTCCAGCTCAAGAGGTTGAGAGAGAGGTTTCACCATCTCCATTGAAAGCTAGAAGCAAGGGTATTGTCATCCGGGAGCCGTAAGAGCATCGGATTTCAAGGAGAGTGTAGTCGGAGACTCGGGATTAGGTAAAAAACCTTCCTGAATCAATTAATGTTGTCTTCGATCATTTTACTCACATTGCTATTGGAAAAAGTTACATCGGATAACTAAACGGACACCTTGGTAAGTGTTGGTAAGTTTGTCATTGAGTATCGAACATAATTATTGGTATCGTCATTGAGCATTGTCATTGATATAGACATTTTTATAAAAACATTGCAAAGAAATCATTGATTATTGTTATTAACATTGAACCCTGAAACATTGATTATGAGACATATTGATTATTGATAATATTGAAATCATTGGTCATTGGAATACTCATTGATTATTGAAATGGATATTAACATTAGAACCTTGGATTTGAATCGACATGGGATACAATTGGCATGCCATAGAATTCATGAGCTCAATGTACAGGTGGACTACAGTCCTAAGGCTACGACCTATATTGATTTGGCAAGGCGTAGGAATTCGCGTATCCACTATCTTGATTCAATCCAAGGATTAATGATGAAATCAATATGTTAAACATTGTATATTATTGCATAGCATTGACATTCATAAGCATGAGATCTTATATATATAGATACTTGACATATTATTGTTTACATTTTTTAGGACTACCTCACTAGGCATCGTATGCCTAATGTGTCTCATCTCATGCATTTTAAGCTTGAAAGGATCGTGTGTTGAGGGATCAGATTGTCAAGGCAAGACAAGTCATACAAGCCTTAAAGTAATGTATTTTGACCTTGTGAACTCCTATTTTGATGTGTTTGTGAAATGCCTATGTTGTAATATGGTTAATGGCCCTAAATGACATTTTTGGTTGGCTTTAAATGGCTTTAAAGTGCATACTTGGCTCATAAAGGTCAAAACATAGTAAATGTGTTCGTATGATCATCAAATTTGGCATGCTAGTAGTTTTTACCATTTAAATATTGTGTGGGAAGTTTCGTTGCATTTGGACATCGTTCAGTAGGTCAAATTGAATAAATACCAACAAAAATCTGTCATTACAGGTTAGACCGTATCGAAACGGGTGATGGCGTTTCGATACGGGCAAGCATAATTGAGCCTGAGGAATAGAGCGTATTGAAACGGTTCATGGCTGTTTCGGAACATTTTTCACTGGAATCCTTCGTTTCGATACAAGTTTATAGCATATCAATACGGGTCAAAGTGAAAGGAAGTCAAATCGTTTCGATATAGGGCACACCCATATCGATACGGTATAAAACGTAAAGTCAATAAAGGTTGACCATTTTCCACCCGTTTCGAAACAGCTCTAGAGTGTTTCGATACGAGATTAGTTAAGTTAGTTAATGACATATTAAACAGTTTGCAAGGTTCCAATTTAGTCACTCAATATTGAATGATTAAATTGAATGAGCTAATGGTCTCCAAATTGTATGAAATTTTACAAGTATGTTAATAATGTAGTGAATTTCAATATGGTAAAATCGATTGCATTGAAGGACCCCTAATTTGTTGAATTTATAGTTTAGTCCTTAAAACATGTAATAATTGCAATTTAGCCCCGATTGATTAATTATTGCTTCATATGGATTAATTTGACTAAAATGTATTGAGGCATTGTGTTATTGTATGATATTGGTTTAAAGGTTTATATAAAAAAAAAGAAATTGTGTTGCACTGTCTACTGTATTAAACACCGATATCACCTTCCGACTAGATTCTCGACCAGACCGAGAAGGGGGTGTTACATTTGTGGTATCAGAGCTAGAATTTAGTCGATTCTAGGACTAAATCGAAGCTTGTTGCATTGTCATTGTGTTACTTTGCCACCTAGGAGTTATATATTGTGTATATTGTGACTTGTCGACTAATTCGATATTTCATATAGATATATTTGAGATTAACGAAGCTCACATAGACGTGCTTGCTACCGGCTCCTCGATGCATGGCGAGGAGATTAGAGGAGGAAATCCTCAGAACCCACCGCAACTACAAGACCCTCCTGATCAGGGTACTGAGCCTGCAACACCTACCGCTCAGGCTGAGTGTTATTAGAACATGACCGATATGTTCAGGCAGTTTATGACTGCTATGAGGGTCGAACAAGTTGTGCAACCCATCGCCCATGTCGTTCAATACACTCGAGCTCCTATCGATAAGCTCTCACAATATTGAGCTTATACTTTTACTGGACAAGATGACGACAACCTTGAAGTTGCCGAATATTGGTTGGATAACACTTTGCGGATTTTGAATAAGCATCTTCAGTGCTCGAACGAGCACAAGCTTGAGCGCGCCATCGCATTGCTAGCCGATGAGGCACTTCATTGGTGGGAAACTACCATTTTGACAGCTTCGGAGGACACAGTGACTTGGGAGTTCTTTCATAGAGAATTCCGCAAGAAGTACATTAGTGAATTTTACCTTGCTGAAAGACGAAGCATCTTCCTTTTCCTCAAACAAGGTGGACGACCGATCGAACATTACATACATGATTTCTACAAGTACTATCGATATGGTGCAGAATATATAAGAAGGAGGAAGAAAAGTGTTGAATGTTCATTGTAGGGCTCAACGATGAATTGTGCCCTATGTTTACTGCACTTAGCATCTCTGATTTTCAAGACCTTGTAAATCAAGTTAAGGCCACCGAAGCTGCACAGAGAGCTCAATGAGATGGTGGGTCTGGAAAGTCCGAGAAGAGGTTCAGTGATGATTCTCGACCTTCGAGATGGAACAAGAAAGGGAGATATCAAGGCCTCAAATAGAATATCTATCCACAACCCTCCCGTTCTTGAAACATTGATAGACCTCAGACCGTGACGCAATCTTTTGCTAAAGCAGCGTCCGTAGATATTACTAGAGGTTCAAACCAAGGCAACCATCATCCACTTTGCAATTATTGTCAGAACAAGCACCCATCGGGTAAAGGATCGAAGCAAGCATCATCGGGAACTTTTGGACGATCTAGTGGTCCAGGGAAACCCTTTGGTAAACAAGATTCAAAAGCTCCTGCTCAAATGTATCATGTGAGGAGCAGAGAAGAAGAGGATGAACCTGATGTCATTGCAGGTACCATCGAGCTATATTCACATTCCTTATATGCATTGATTGACCCTAGTTCTACTCATTCTTTTATAAGTACCATTGTAGTTAAGAAGTATAATATGTAAGACCCAATAGCATCGAGAATTTCTGTAACCAATCCCCTAGGAGATTGTGTCACCGTAAGGGTAGTGTACAAGAACTGTCCCTTAATGATCCAAGGGATTCCTTTCCCGGCCAATTTGTTGGCTTTACCGATCCACGAATTTAATGTCATCCTAGGTTTAGATTGGCTTATTGAGCATCAAGCCTGGGTAGATTGTTGTAAGAGAAAATTGTATCATCGAGGTTTGGGTAAGGAAAGTGTTGTATTGATGAATGCAAAGAATCCATCATTGTATGCTTTGACACTGGAAACCAAAGGCGAAGCACAACTATGAGATATTGACATTGTATGTGAATTTCCTGATGTCTTCCCTGATGAACTTCCGAGATTTCCCCCAACCAGTGAAGTGGAGTTTGACATCGAAGTGCAACCTGGGACTGCTCCAGTTTCCATTGCACCATACCGTGTGGTAGCTATGGAATTAAAAGAATTAAAAACTCAGATTCAAGACTTATTGAAAAAAGATTTCATTCAACCGAGCTCTTCACCCTGGGGAGCTCTAGTTCTCTTTGTTAAGAAGAAAGATGGTTCTATGCGATTGTGTATTGACTACCGACAATTGAATAAAGTAACCATCAAGAATAAATAGCTATTGCTCAGAATAGATGACATGTTTGATCAACTAAATATGTCTCTATGTTTTCCAAGATCGACTTAAGGTTGGGCTACTATCAAATGGGAGTTAAGGAGTGTGATGTACCAAAGAATACCTTCCGTACGAGGTATGGACACTACGAATTCTTGGTGATGTCTTTTGGGTTAACCAACACACCAACAACTTTTATGGATTTTATGAATCGGGTCTTTCGACCCTATCATGACAAGTTCGTAGTGGTGTTATAGACGACATATTGATCTATTCCAAGAATGAAGTAGAGCACCGAGATCATCTTCGTAATGTGCTTCAGAACTTGAGAGAAAAGCAGTTGTACGCAAAGTTCTCTAAGATGTGAGTTTTGGCTCACCAAAGTTGCCCTTCTGGGACATATCGTGTTGGCTTCGGGTGTTCTAGTGGACTCGAAGAAAATCCAAGCTATCGTAGATTGGCATCCACCGAAGAATATTGGAGAAATCAGAAGCTTCTTGGGCTTGCTGGCTATTATCGAAGATTAGTGAAAGGGTTTTCTATGATAGCTGCTCCTTTAACTAAGTTATTGAGGAAATAAGCTCCTTTTGTTTGGACCGAAGTTCAACAACGAAGTTTCGATCAGTTGAAACAAGTATTGACTTATGCACCCGTCCTAACTTAGCCCGAGTCCGGAAAAGACTACACAGTTTACAGTGATGCATTGCACCTCGGGTTAGGATATGTATTGATGAAGAGGTTAAAGTCACCGCTTATGCTTCGAGACAACTTAAGCCACATGAGATGAATTACCCCACCCATGACCTTAAATTGGCTGCATTTGTCTTTGCATTGAAAATCTGGAGACATTACCTTTACTGAGAAAAATTCTATCTCTTCACCGACCATAAAAGCCTTAAGTACATATTGACTCAAAAGGAGTTGAACCTTTGGCAACGGAGGTGGATCAAACTCCTTAAAGATTACGATCTTGTTATTGATTATCACCCGGGAAAGGCCAATGTTGTAGCTGATGCACTCAGCCGCAAACCTCTTTCCTGGTAAGCATTAACAATAAATTTGGAGTCATACGTATTGTATAGTACGTTAACTTATATTAACATTGCTATATTGTAGCCCCTCGAGCAATTAATGCTCACTTTCGGCTTCAGAAGTATCGTTGTTTTGTAGCTAAACTCCAAGTTCAGTCTACCATTGTTTCGCGAATCAAGGATTTGCAAGAGCAAGATCCTGAGCTTCAATCCATTATCTTTAAGCTATCGGACAACCCTGACTTCAGAATTAACTCTGAAAGACTCTTGTGTTTCCATGACCGAGTTTGTGTACCTAATGATGAATCTCTTCGTACCGATATCCTTTCTGAAGCTCATTCGAGTTCTTTTTCTGTTCACCCTGGGTCTGTAAAGATGTATAAGGACCTACGTGAACTTTATTGGTAGTCAGGCATGAAGCAGACCAAAGTTGATTTTATTTCCAAATGCCTTATGTGCCAACATGTTAAGGCAAAACATGGTGCTCCTATCGGGCTATTACAGCCTATTGATCCACCGAAATGGAAATGGGAAAAGATCACTATAGATTTTGTTAGTGGTCTACCGTTAACTCCCGCGAAGCAAGATGCTATATGGGTCATTGTAGATCGTTTCACGAAGTCGACCCATATTATACCGGTTAGAATGGACTACAATCTCCCTAAACTAGCTGACTTGTATATCAAGAAAGTAATCTGACTCCATGGAATACCTAAGTCTATTATCTCCGATCGAGATCTTCGATTTGCCTCTCGGTTTTGGAGAACTCTACAAGGAGCTCTAGGCACCAGAGTTAATCTTAGCACAACCTTTCACCCTCAATCTGACGGCCAGTCAGAGAGGGTAATTCAGGTAAATCATCAAAAAATATGTCCATTGAAATCTTAGAAACCTGCATTGTTATTGAACCTTCCTATACAGATCTTGGAATACGTGTTTCGGGCATGCATTATTGACTTTGGTGGAACTTGGGAGAAATATCTACCCCTTGTTGAATTTGCCTACAATAATATTTATCAAACATCAATCCAAATGGCCCCGTATGAAGCATTGTATGGTAGGCGATGTAAAACTCCATTGTGTTGGTCGGAGCTTGGCGAGGGCAAGATGTTAGGCCTTGACTTGCTTCGAGAGACTAAAGAGTGGGTCACCATTATCCATGATCATTTAAAGGCTGCCTTTGATCGACAAAAGGCTTATGTTGATCTCAAGAGAAGAGACATTGAGTATGAAGTTGGTGAAAAGGCCTTCCTCAAAGTATCACTGTGGAAAAAGGTTTTATGATTTGGCAAAAAGGGAAAATTGAGTCCCCAATTCATTGGACCCTTTTAAGTCATTGAAAGAGTTGGCCCCGTGGCATATCGACTATTGTTGCCAACTGAATTGAGTAAAATTTACGATACCTTCCACGTATAGATGCCTCGGAAGTATCGTTCTGATCCTTTGCACATTGTGGAACCTGAGTCTGTAGAACTTCGACCAAATCTATCTTATGAGGAGGAACCAGTTCAAATTCTAGCAAGAGAAATCAAGAGGCTTCGCAACAAAACTGCATCGTTGGTTAAAGTGCTCTGGAGGAGCCATACCATTGAAGAAGCCACATGGGAGACTAAAGAGACCATGAAACAACAGTATCCTCATCTCTTCGGTTCAGGTAAAAATTCTAGGACGAATTTTTCTTAAGGGGCGAGAGTTGTATAACCCCAAAATCCGGTCTAGTAAGAATTAGGTTCCAGTGATCAAAAATCTCATATTGATAAAATCCAAACATTGTGTTGTCTAGTTAATTATTGATATTGGACTCTAATTGGGTTAAATCAGTGTCATTGGACCCTATTGTATAGTACCGAAAACATTACAGTGACTAAGTTGAGGGAAGATGCAAGTTGAAGGTCAAAACTATTATTTTTTGAGAGTTGAGGGACTAATCTTGCGATTAGCCCCCCCATTAAATTTCAATCTACGTGGGATAGTTTAAGAGCTTTCCTTCATGTGAAAGAAAGCTAAATAGTTAAAAGAAATTATAATTGCAAAACAAAAGAAAAGAGGATAGAAAGCTTACCGAAAGTCTCAAGAAAACACCTCACCTCTTGTCATCTTCATCATCTTCCTCCAAGCTAGCACCTCCATTGGAGAGCAAGCTTTAGTTTAGTTTCTCTTCGTTTTATTGATATCGAATCGTTGCTATCGATCGGGTAAGCTATATTTCTCAATCGGTTATTGGATTCCATGGATAAATCAAGTTTAATCATAAGCTAGGGTTTTGACCATCCATGGATATTTCATTGTTGTTGTTATATTGAAATCGAATAGCGATTTTGATATCGTTGTATTGATTTTGATATTGTAATATCGACCCTAATCATCTTCCTATTGATTTTCTAGCTCAAGAAGTGGAGAGAGAGGTTTCACCATCTCCATCGAAAGCTAGAAGCAATGGTATTGTTATCCGGGAGCCATAAGAGCATCGGATTTCAAGGTGAGTGTAGTCAGAGTCTATGGATTAGGCAAAAAGCCTACCCGAATCTATTAATGTTGTCTTCGATCATTTTACTCACATTGTTATTGGAAAAAGTTACATCGGATAATTAAACGGACACCTTGATAAGTGTCGGTAAGTTTGTCACTGAGTATTGGACATAGTTATTGGTATCGTCATTGAGCATTGTCATTGATATAGACATTGTTATAGAAACATTGCAAAGAAATCATTTATTATTGTTATTAACATTGAACCATGAAACATTGATTATGAGACATATTTATTATTGATAATATTGAAATCATTGGTCATTGGAATACTCATTAATTATTCAAATAGATATGAACATTAGAACCTTGGATTGGAATAGACATGTGATACAATTTGCATGCCATAGAATACATGAGCTTAGTGTACATGCGGACTACGATCCTAAGGCTACGACCTATATTGATTTGGCGAGGCGTAGGAATTCGCGTATCCACTATCTTGATTCAATCCAAGGATTAATGATGAAATGAATATGTTAAACATTGTATATTATTGAATAGCATTGACATTGATAAGCATGAGATCATATATATATATAGATATAGATACTTGACATATTGTTGTTCACATTGTTTATGACTACCTCACTAGTCATCGTAAGCCTAACGTGTCTCATCTCATGGATTTTCAGGTTGAAAGGATCGTGTGTTGATGGATCGGATTGTCAAGGCCAGACAAGTCACTACAAGCCTTAAAGTAATGTATTTTGACCTTGTGAACTTCTAGGAAGGCGGCAAAGTAGTTGAACTAGTCTTTTATGCCTATTTTGATGTGTTTGTGAAATGCCTATGTTGTAATATGGTTAATAGCCCTAAATGGCATATTTGGTTGGCTTAAAAGTGCATACTTGGCTCTTAAACGTGTTCGTATGATCATCAAATTTGGCATGCTAGTAGTTTTTACCATTGAAATATTGTGTGTGAAGTTTCGTTGCATTTGGACATCATTCGGTAGGACAAATTGAATAAATACAAGCAAAAATCTTTTATTACAGGTCAGACCGTATCAAAACGGGTGATGGCGTTTCGATATGGGTAAGCATAATTGAGCCTGGGAATAGGGCGTATCGAAATGGTTCATGGTCATTTCAGAATTTTTGTCACTAGAATACTTCGTTTCGATAAGAGTTTATAGCGTATCGATACGGGTCAAAGTCAAAGTCAAAGGAAGTCAACCCGTTTCGATACATGGCACACACGTATCGATACAGTCTAAAAGGTAAAGTCAAAGTCAAAGGAAGTCAACCCGTTTCGATACATGGCACACACGTATCGATACAGTCTAAAAGGTAAAGTCAACAAAGGTTGACCATTGTCCACCCGTTTCGAAACAGCCCTAGGGTGTTTCGATACGGGGTTAGTTAAGTTAGTTAAAGGCATATTAAACATATTGCAAGGTTCTCAGTTTAGTCACTGAATATTGAAAGATTAAATTGAATGAGCTAATGGTCTCTAAATTGTATGAAATTTATAGGTATGTTAATAATGTAGTGAATTTCAATCTGGTAAAATTGATTGCATTGAAGGACCCCTAATTTGTTGAATTTATAGTTTAGTCCTTAAAACTTGTAATAATTGCAATTTAGCCCCGATTGATTAAATATTGCTTTGTATGGATTAATTGGACTAAAGTTTATTGAGGCGTTGTGTTATTGTATGATATTGGTTTAAAGGTTAATATAAAAAAAGAAATTGTGTTGCACTGTCTATTGTATTGAACACCAATATCACCTTCCGACCCAGTTCTTGACCAGACCGGGAAGGGGATGTTACATGATACATGTCTTTTGAAGTCAAATTTGTTTGCTTTAATGTGTTTTAAAGCATGAGATAAATGAGCATGATGTGTAAGAGACTTTTTTAGAAATGGTTTTAAAATGCATTGTGGGTTGGTTTTTATTTTAAGCATCCCTCACTGAAAAAATGTGCTTACGCTCTCTTTTTACCACAATGCAGAAAAGTAGATTGAACTGGCAGCGAGAGAGCAAGTGAAGAAGTCCAAGCGTCGCTCATAGCTCAAGTATGGTTTTGGAATGAATCAATAGTAATAAGTTGGCAATGGGAGGTTACCTTGATAATTTGGGAGCGTATGTAGAGAATTCCCTAGTTTGGCACAAGTTTGTAGTGCCCTTATAGACTTGTAATTGGCCTTTAGGTATTTGGTTTGGTTTGCATTTTGATACTTAAACGGCTATTTTGTTTAGGTAGCATGCGTATATTTTGCTAAATATGTGGTATTGATGTTGAAAGCATGCCTTGGTGTTATTTGCCTTTAGTCTCATGTTCTAAGTGATAGCCTATTCTTTGCTAACATGTTGGATTAATATTTTTTGGAATTAAAAAACCAGCAAAATGTGACATTACAGACCCATGCGTAACGATAAGCGGGTTACCGTATCGGTACAATATAGCCAAAATAGGCATACCATATCGGTATTGGGTAGGCCGTATCGATACGACGAAAGGGTAAACAAGGACTTATCAATGCCCTTTTGTGCTACTAGAAATCTGAGAAATTGACAAGATAATGGCATATCGATACGGGCTGAAGTGTATCGATACACTTGGATGTTAAGTTGGTTAATTAAGGCTTTTTAATGTTCTGTTTTCTTCCGTTTTGGTCACTAAATGTTTGGATGTTCAATTGAATGAGTTTGGATGATTGAAAGAAGTTGAAAATTGACATGTAGCCATGAAACTTGACTAATTGATTATCGAAACTTTAATTTGGTTGAAGTCCCTGTAATTTGCTAAAATTACAATTTGGTATCTAACATATGTTTATAAGCAATTGAATGCCAAATCGTTGTATATTTGTGTTGGAGTTTCTTACGTTGCGAGTGAGAATCACATATGATGTTAATGAGCATCTAGACAAGATAAAACAAAAAATAGGGTCGTTTAATGAGGTAAAACTTCACCAATTTACTTCAATATTCCACGTGTGACCCGTTCGGTTCGGTAAACAGTTAGACGGGGTCGAGAGGGTTACAACTATTAAACAGGAAAAAAACTAGAAAACTTGGACTCTACCCTGTTTGGGAAAAGAAGTTCACTTTGTTCTCGGTTTAGAAAACACTATTAAAAACCAAGAACACTTGGAAACTGATACCAAATGATAGGGATGTGCAGAAGCTTGGATCAAATATTCCCTTTAATATAGATCTAGAAAAGAAAGCAAGTATTAATTTATTTTTCCCAACGACTCAATAAAAAAAGGCACAAAATTAAAGAAAGGCCTAAATAAAAAAATAATGAAAATAAATAGGATATGACAACACCCCCTTCTAAGATCTTGTCTTAGACAAACGTCCGCCTGAGTTTGGTAACGCCTAACCCTCTAAGGATCATGCCCTTAGAAACCTAGACGATAGAGAAGAACGCCAAATACTCGATGCCGCACAATTGGACACCCACACTATGAAGCAAGAATAAGATGAGTTTGAAGGTTACTAGAAATTCTATTATTTGAATGCTTTAAGAGAGAATCTGATATTATAAGTTGAACATCTAAAGGAATAAACATTGGCTTGTATGATAAGTTATGCATGTCGTAGGATATGTGGATTAGATCAATGGTTAATTAAGGTTTAAGCGATAAATAGTTGTATGAGCTTTCTTATGATGAATGGTAGGAATAAGTTTAGATAAAGAAAGATTTTTTCTTTAATATTAAGAAATGAGTCAAGGTTTGAATAAAATAGTCTTCTTAGTGATAAGAATTGGAATTTAACCAAGTTGAATTCTAGGATTAGGGAGTTTTGGACCATGACTTATTGTCACCCTGAATAATCTTAGAAAAGATTTATATGCTTTAATTATGGATTCATGTATACAAGTTATTTCAATGTCTAGTTTAATAAGTCTTTGATTAAAGAATCAAATCGAGTTAATTAGTAGAATTAAATAGTTAGCTCGTGTATAGAAGTTGAATATTATCGTTGATGAGTTGCCAATATAATTGATCCCGAAATTTACAATCTTGTATGTACCGATAATTTAAGGTTGGTAATGTTGTTAAACAACCAAAAGTTTTAAATTGCCCTTAAATTTTGTTGTGTACTTGGCCTAGTTGTGCTGAGGCATTAATGGTTTGTTTGGTTTTCCTTTATTAACACTTTCAATTCTGGTTTATCTCCTAGACCGGGTTGAGGGTGTTACAGTGAGTGCATTTTTTGGAGTGGAAAGGTGAGGTTTTGTGCTGGTGATGTTTATATTTTATTTGTGTTAGTAATCATGTCTCAAACATCCGTGAGAAACATTGTTGGTGATAGTAATAATGTTAATATGGATGTAACTAATTCCAATCTTCAAGATATTATCCGATAAATGGACAGGTTGTTGCAACAAAGGTTGGAACCAATGCAAGAGGGACTAGAACATTTAGAGGAAAGATCTTAAAGGAGGCATAATTCAGAACACGAGAAAGAATATGATGACGAGGTGGAAGATGAACACGTAGACGAGCGAGCCTTTCAGCAAAGTTTGAGGCGTCAAGATCCTAGGTACCAAAGAGTTCATCCAAGAGTAGATGACAATCTCAGCAATATCAAAATTATCATTCCTCATTTTCAAGGAAGAACGGATCCTGAATCCTATCTTGCATAGGAAAAGAAAGTTGAGCACATCTTTGAGTGCCACAACTACTTTGAGATTAAGAAGGTAAAACTTGCGGCCAATGAATTTATAGATTATGCACTAATATAGTGGGATCAGTTGACATCTAGCAGGAAACGCAATGGTGAACATCCAAATTCTACTTGGAATGAGATGAAAGTCGTTATACGTAGGAGGTTCATTCCAACTCACTGCCATAGGGAATTGTTCAACATGATTCAAAATCTCACACAAGGAAATAATGTTGAGGACTATTTTAAAGAGATAGAAGTAGCCATTATCCGAGCCAACATTGATGAAGATCGAGAAGCCACAATGGCTCGATTTCTATCCGGCCTTGATCCTAACATTGCGGCCATAGTTGAGCTCCAACATTATGTGGAGATTGAAGGCATGGTCCATATGGCCATGAAGGTGGAGAGGCAACTCAAGAGGAAAGGTACAACCCATGCCTATGGAGGATCCACTGCCAAATGGGGCAATGTAACACTCCACGCCCGAGTTAGGAGTAAAGGGCATTACTGATTAAAACAAAACAGATTCGGACAAACAACTAAACAAATAACATATAACATACAATTAAACATGCATAGAACGTTCATACGAGACTAAATAAAACATACCTAACATGTAACTTTCCTAACAACAAATATTATCTAATCAACATGTGAACATGTATACAATCCACACATCCTTACACAACAAATTAACATTTCGAATTGATCTAAAACACCCTAAGACCATTCGAAATTTCACCACCATATTTAGGATCGTTTCTAACTTATTCAAATTAAACATTTAAATGCACAATTCCAATCTAAATCCACATGATCCATTCGAATCAAACATTATAAACCTCTAATGCCATTCGAATCAAACATTATAAACCTCTAATGCCAATCGAATCAAACAATATGTATTAAGATCATTTCTATCACATATTAAATTATAATACTAGATGCATTCCATATACCTATACATACATGTAGCATTCGAACCAATCAATATCCAAGAAGCATTGATCAACCTATTCACTCAATTATTCGAATTAATCAAGAGACCATGAAGTATTCTAGATGCATTTTTACCTAACCAACCATACATTCATAACATATTAAACATATAAATGGTAACACATATACCAATCTAAATCATATACAAGATTCATATCAAGCTTAATCAAACATTATCCACCTTATATATATCTCAACATATAGTCATTAACTTATCAAACATAAAGTGATTCAACCATTACAAGCCATAATACTTAAGACTTATGTATCCAACTAACTTATATACAAATGATCAAAATGCATGTGACATAACTCTAAACATATACATATCTATGCCACCTCCTAGGAGTCTAAACAAAAGGTCATGTATCATACTTGTCTTTGGCTAGTGATCTGCTCCCGGATCAGATTAGGCTAGCTTTGGAATCAAAACAACCTATAGGTTTGGGAAGAAAGAAACAGAGTGATAAGTACAAAGATATACTTAGTGAGGTAGTACTTAATTCTAATAGTTTAGTCTTATTTCCATTTGACAAGATTACCTAGCTAGGCTTCATTTTTCACAAGCTTTACCTAACTAGTTTAAACACGATCAAGACATACTTAGCTATTCTTAGAATCATAGAAACATTAAGTAGGCATGTAGGCATATTGACAACAAAGAATAATGTAACCAAATCATCATTTAGCAATTCAAAAAAAGAACTCATAGCATCTATTGTACATATAACAAACATGAAATAGATCACATAGTACATAGGCATATCACAAAGTTATCATTCGAATAGATATCTTGGCATATAGATCATGTATGTTCAAGCTAAAATCAGATTATAAATTAAGTCATTAGTATCATAATATAATACTTCACATCATCACAATCATGTAAAATAACCTATTACATACATCATTGATTACATGTCTTATTCAAGTACAAGTATTATTTTGCCTTGGTAGATTATAGAACTAGGTAATCAAGTCTCTTTAGGTACAAGGTACCAATTCAAGGGATGCACAATGCATCAAATCAGAGGATGCTCATTGCATCAAGGTGTCTTTCACCAATTCAAGGTAATCACATAATCAACAGAGAATGCTCAAGGTGTCTATTATACAAGGTGTTAACAACACCAACAGAGAGTACACAAGGAACTAATTTCATAGAAGCTCTAGACTCTAAGGGATGCACTTCTACCTAAGGACCACTAGTCAACCAAGGACTTATTAAGTCTTTTAATTTCCAAGAAGATCAACTAATTGTTTCACAAACAACTTACAAGGTCATACAACACGTACATGTCACCAATACACTAGACCTATTCATTGTCATCATTCAAGCAATTTCCAGCAAGTAAATCTTGTCATTTCACTCTTAAATTCATCAAAAACAGTAGTTTAGAATCACTTATAAGTTCATATCATGAAGCACATATAGTTCATCAATCAAGGGCATGAATCATGTATCACACAATATCACTAATCTAGAGCAAACATAAGCAATTGTCTTTCCATTAAACCTTCTTCCCTTAAGCTTTTACCAAATATTAATTAAATTCATTTCATGCTTTCTATTCATTATATAATTAAGTAAAAGCATTGGTTAGGACACTAGTCCTAACCCTAAGAATTAACTACACTCACAATACTCCAAGCTAGGTTGTTTCCTTGATCACTATGCCTTTGTCCTTTCTATTTGGATGCCCAACTCTTGAATCCTCCAATTTTTCCTCAAAGTATTGGTCTTAATATTCATACACAAACACATATAAGGCATATTTGAAGCCAATTCAAACATACAAGCTCATTTAAACAAGTGTAAACATTGAACATTACAAAACTGTTTTTCTGTGGGCATATTGAGTACCAGTCACTATTTTGTCCATAACTTTTTACTCACATGTCGAAATTTATATTTTTTACCATTATAGAAATCTTATTCATTCAGATTTAAATCCATGTAAATTACATAATTCTATCATTTCTACATCAATACAAAATTACACTTGAAAACAGTGCATTTTTAGGGCCTATTCTGCCAACTTAATTTAGTAAGTGACTTTAGTGTATTTTTTAACTATGATCTATAACTAGTTTAAATCCAGGCTTTAAACCAGAGTTTAAAATGTTTATCCTTTATATTTTCAAGTCTCATTTAGTTCAAAACCAAGGCAATTATGTCCTGGAATTTTATCATTTTCCATATTAGTCCAAATTAGTGTTCTATGTATTCTAGTGACCTTTAACCTATCATTGAAGTCATAATTCATTCCAACCAAGTTATATTTCATTCATTCATCATATCCCATATTTCTAAAAAATATTTCAAGAATTTATTACTTAGCAATTTAATCCTTAATTTTTCAGATTTAACTGAATTGCCCAGATTTTCCATATTCAATATTACATGTGACCAGTTTTGTTCTAACTTAATTTCCAGCGATCCTATGAACATTTTCATCATTCCAAGACCTCTATCCTACAGTAAATTCAATTTTCTACAACTTTGTCCTATAGAAAATTTTCCAGTTCGATCTCTAACATGCTCAAAAATCCAGATTTCAACAAGGTATTCAACAAGTACGAATCTGGGCAGATTCATGTTCTAGCTTGTTTCAACCTAATTTTCCAGTTCATTTTCACTAATATCACAAACCCAGCATCATTTACACATAATCAATCATCTAACAACAATTTTCTAGCAAGATTAAACCGAAAATTCATCAAGATAACAATATAAGTTCAAGGACAATCGAGTAACACAAACTTGTGTGAACATGCATGCAATTTAAGAAATTTTCCAGCAATTATAAGGTGTTCTAAAACTTCTAAATCACTAGGTTTCTCTCAAGCTCTTAACTCTCTCTCTTTGATTTCTTAGTTCGGCGGAGACATGCAAATGCAAGAAGGATGATGGCCATTTGGCGTTTGCTTGTTAACCGTGTATTCCTTGTGAACATTTTAGGTGGGACACATGGTTACATAGTAACCATGTATTTATCCCACTAATTCCACACTATAATGTGTATATATTATAATAGTAATTCCACTAATATGTTTATTTATTTATTTTAGGATTATTTCAATGTTTAATTTCTTATTATAATATGTATATATATTATAGTCATTGTAAGTTTAATTCCACCGAGAATATATATATATATATATATGTATACATTATATAATTCAATTTCCTCCATGAGTCATATACATTATGTGTACATCTATCACTTTAATTCTCACTTAACTTATAATGTATGCTTTCTAATTAGTTTAACATGTCACTTTAATCTTATAATTATACCTTTTATTACTTTAATCTTGTAATCATATTAGGTTTAGTCAAATGTTTACACTTTTCATTTTAATTTCTTATGATTTCTTATAGGGTGTTTTTAGGGAGTCACAACTCCTCCCCCCATAAAAATAGATTCGTCCTAGAATTTACCTGAATTGAATAGATGAGGATATTGTTTCTTCATCGCATCCTCGGGTTCCCACGTTGCTTCTTCGACTTTGTGAATTCTCCATAGAACTTTAGCGAGGGGAATGTTCTTGTTTCGAATTCTTTTAACTTCCCGATCAAGAATTTGGATAGGCTCTTCTTCATATTAAAGGTCGGGATTAAGTTCAACTTCTTTAGGCTCAAGAATGTGAGATGGATCAGATCGATAGCGTTGTAGCATTAGGACATGGAAGAAATTGTGAATTTTATCGAACTCGGAAGGAAGTGTGAGTCAATAAGCCACAAGACTAATTCTTTATATAACTTCAAATGTTTCGATAAACTGAGAACTTAGCTTTCCTCTTTTGCCGAACCAGAATAACTTCTTCCACGAAGAGACTTTAAGGAAGACTTTATCCCCAACTTCATATTGAATGTCTCTACGTTTTAGATCAGCGTAAGACTTTTGCCGATCGAAGGCTTGTTTCATCCGGGAATGAATAACTTGAACTTGTTCTTCGATTTTCTGAAGCAATTGTTGTCCTAAAACCTTGTTATTGCCGAGTTCAGACCAACAGAAAAGAGTTCGATATCTTCTGCCATACAACGCTTCAAAAGGAGCCATTTGAATCGAAGATTGGAAGCTGTTGTTGTAGGCGAAATCGACTAATGGTAACGACTTTTCCCAGATCTTTCTGAATTCGATGATACAAGCTTGAAGCATGTCTTCAAGAACTAGAATCACTCGCTCGGATTGTCCATCACTTTGCGGATGGAAAGTTGTACTCAGATTCAACTTGGTGCCAAGAGCTCGTTGAAAAGTCCTCCAGGAACGAGATGTGATTCGGGGATCTTGATCGGAGACAATTGAGATAGGGACTCCGTGTAAATGGATGATTTTCCGGATGTAGAGATCAGCCAGAGTTTCCAAACTATAGTTCATACGGAGTGGAATGAAATGGGCTGACTTGGTGAATCTATCGACAATTACCCAAACAACGTCACACCTTCTTGGAGAGCAAGGATGACCGAATACGAAATCCATTGTGATTCGTTCCTATTTCCATTGTGCAAATTCGAGAGGTTGGAGCAATCTAGTAGGGACTCGGTGCTCGGCTTTCACACGTTGGCAATTTAAACACTTCGAGACATAGTCGTTGATGGCTGATTTCATTCCGAGCTTGAGATCCTTGTACGTCTTAACCGATCCAGGGTGAATCAAAAATGAACTTTGATGTGCTTCATTTAATATATCTTCATGTAATTCCTTGTTGTCAGGTACACAAACTCTATCTTTAAAATAGAGGAGATCATTCGACTTAATAGAAAAGTCGGAATTAGACTCAAGCTTAGAAGCGATTTTCTGGAGTTCCGGGTCACCTTTCTAGAGTTCTTTAATCTTAGAGATGATACTGGATTGAACTTGCAATTCAGGTAGATATTTCCAAGCTTTAGAGAGTCGAAAATGAGCATTGATTGTCAAGGAAGCTACGAATCAACAATTCAAATGGGTTACTTAGATGAAAAGGCAAATTCAAATAGTTACTTCTTTAGCAAAAAAGAATTCGAACCATTGATTGTTGAGCAAGGTAGAATTCGAATGGTTTATATTTGGAAACAATATGAATGATTTGAATGGTTTAAGGCTAGAATGTCTTACCGAGGGTCAGTTTTTAACTGAGAGCATTTGCAACCACATTGGCTTTTCCGGGATGATAGTCGATCAGATCGTAATCTTTCAACAATTCCATCCATCTTCTTTATTTGAGATTAAGATCCTTCTGGGTAAGGAGATACTTGAGACTCTTGTGGTCGGTAAACAAGTGGCACTTTTCACCGTAGAGATAGTGTCACCAGATTTTAAGAGCGAAGACAATGGCGGCTAATTCAAGATCGTGTGTCGGGTAATTGAGTTCATGTGGCTTCGATTGTCGAGATGCGTATGACACGACATTTTCTCCTTGCATCAAAACACAACCTAATCACGAATGAGAGGCGTCGCTATAGACCATGAATTCTTTACCCGACTCGAGTTGGATTAAAACCAGGGCATGAGTCAACGCTTGCTTCAATTGGTCAAAGCTCCTTTGCTGATTTTGGGACCAATTAAATGGTTGATCTTTACGGAGGAGTTTAGTTAGCGGTAAGGTGATCGTAGAGAAGCCTCTAACGAATCTCCTGCAGTAACCGGCTAAACCGAGAAAACTGCGAACCTCACTAACATTCTTCAGAGATTGCCAATCAAGAATTGCTTGTATTTTTTAGGGTCGAGTTTGATGCCTTCGGTGGATATTACATGACCAAGGAAAGCGACTTCCGATAGCCAAAACTCACACTTGGAGAACTTGGCGAACAGTTGACGGTCTTAGAGAGTCTGCAGAATGATCCAAAGGTGTTCAGCATGTTCCTCCTTATTCCGAGAATAGACAAGTATATCATCGATGAAAACAACCACGAACTTGTCGAGATAGAATATGAACACTCGGTTCATCAAGTCCATGAATGCGGCAGGAGCATTCGTAAGTCCGAAAGGCATGACGAGGAATTCAAAGCGATCGTATCTCGTTCGGAAAGCAGTCCTAGATACATCTTCTTCTTTTACTTTCATCTGATAGTAACCCGATCGAAGATCGATCTTGGAGAAAACCGTTGCTTCCCGGAGTTGATCGAAAAGGTCATCGATTCTTCGCAAGGGATACTTATTTTTTATGGTCACTCGATTCAATTTTCGATAGTCGATACAAAGCTGCATCGATCCATCTTTATTCTTTACGAATAAGACCAGTGCACCGCAAGGAGAAGTGCTCGATCGAATGAAGTCCTTGTCTTGTAATTCTTGCAATTTCTTCTTTAACTCTTTCAACTCGATTGCTGCCATCCGATAGGGCGTGATAGACACCGGGCTGGTTCTGGATTGAATGTCTATCCCGAACTCTACTTCACGAGTCGGAGGAAGACCAAGGAGATCCTTGAGAAAGAATCCGACGAATTTGAAAACAACAGGAATAAGGGTAAGCTGAAATCATATTCATCTTGTAACACCATACCGGCAAAAATTGAAGTCGGTTTTTTGATCAATTAACATAATGGATTCCTTTCCTAAACCCCAAAGATATAATCGTCGGTTTTGGCAATCTATCTAGGCTTGATGTCTACCCAACCAATCTAAGCCTAACACTAAGTCAAATTCACATTCGGGTACTACAAAGAGATATTACATGGGAAGGGTATGTTTCAAATAGTTACATGGCAATTCCTACATATTAGATTAATAGGCAAGTTTCCCCTTATCGGGTTGGACACTACAAGGCTCTTTTTCACTATTTCGGGTTTTAATTTAACTTTGTCTAACATGGATGAACATATAAAATAATGGGTTGATCTCGAATCTATCAAAGCATAAACATGATGAAAGTTTTGTTCAATTGTACTCGCGATTACATCGGGAGATTCTTCTTCCTCCTTGCCTCGAATGTGATAAACACAAGCTAGGGCTCGAGATTCTTGATGAGTCAAGACTTTCGAATGGGAGCTTCTTCACCTCCCTTGATTTCCCGACTGAGCTTGCTTCAAATTTTTGTTTCGATTGGATGGTGCACAGCTCAGATTTGCTGAATTCTGAGTAGGTGCCTAATCGGACTTCCTCGGATAGTCCTTGATGTAGTGATCATCGCCACCACACACAAAAAATAGGTTAGATTGGAGTCGGCATTGACTAAAATGTTGTTTCTGGCAGTGCTTGCAAGTCGGAAATTTCTCGGTGTTTCCCGTGCTGTCAACGGAGACAACAAGGACACCAAGTTTGTTCACTGATTGAGGTCTAGACAGATAATTGCTTTGAGGAGCGGAATTGTAAGACGAAGACCCTTCTTTCTGACTTTTGGTCTTCTTTGATTTCCAACGGGACTGGTCATCACTTTTGCGCTTCTTGTCGCTTCGATAGCCGCTTTTTCTTTTCTCCGTAACTCTTATTTTGGCTTCCGTAGTAATGGCTCGGTTCACCAAGGTTTGAAAGTCCGTGATATCAAGGGCGGTAAACATCAGACTTAGTTTATCGCTCATCCCATCGTTGAACATTCGACATTTATCTTTCTCAGTTTTGATGTATTCCGATCCGTACTTGCAGTACTTGCAAAAATCGGCTACATATTGTTCGATTGGCCGGTTAGTGTGCTTCAAGTACAAGAACTTCTTCCTGAGATTAGCCAAGTACTGTTCGCTTATGTATTTCTTCTTGAATTCAGACACAAAGAACTCCCACATCACAGATTCGGCTGAGGCAGTTAGAATCGTAGTTTCCTACCAACTAAGTGCTTCGTCGGCTAGGAGTGGGACTGCACATTCGAGCTTTTGCTCATCCGAGCAATGAATTTCCCTAGTCATGATTTGAGTCATTCTTTCAAGGAAATATTTGGCTTCCTCCAGCTTCTCCTCGTTCTCGCTAGTGAATATAAAAGCTCGGTGTTGCGCGAGCTTGTCGATCAGGGCTGGACTCGGGGCAGCAACAACAGGAGTTGGTTGTTCACATCTTATGTTCGTCACAAGTTGATCGAACATCTCCTTCATACTAAGGAGACATTCTCTTTGGGCACTTTGAATAGTCGGGTTGTTCGGAGTTTTTTTATTGTGTTCAGGAGGCAGAGTCAGATCTCGAGGTTCCGTTCTTCTCGGAGGATCCGTTTGCTCCGGAATATTGGTTGGTCCCGGAGGATTAGTTCTCATCCTAACACACCATCCTCATTAGAGGATTCTCGGGGACTTCCGTTACTTCGAGCTATTCGTGTCTCGGACATTCTATTAATACTTAAATAAGTTCGGGATAAGAGAAGTATAGTCACAAGCAATTCGATATAAGACTCCTACGTGGCATAGTGTAAACCTACATGATGCATACAAACTCGTATGAACTTTAGGACCTATGACCTAAAGCTCTGATACCACTTTTACGTAACACTCCACGCCCAGGTTAGGAGCGAAGGGCATTACTAATTAAAACATTACAGATTCGGACAAAAAAACTAAACAAATAACATATAACGTACAATTAAACATGCATAGAACGTTCAAACGAGACTAAATAAAACATACCTAACATGTAACTTTCCTAACAACAAACATTATCTAATCAACATGTGAACATGTATACAATCCACACATCCTTACACAACCAATTAACATTCCGAATTGATCTAAAACATCGTAATACCATTCGAAATTTCACCACTATATTTAGGATTGTTTCTAACTTATTCAAACTAAACATTTAAATACACAATGCCAATCTAAATCCACATGATACATTCGAATCAAACACTATAAACCTCTAATGTCATTCGAATCAAACAACATGTATTAAGATCATTTCTATCACATATTCAATGATAATACTAGATGCATTCCATATACCTATACATACATGTAGCATTCGAACCAATCAATATCCAAGAAGCATTGATCAACCTATTCACTCAATTATTCGAATTAATCAAGACACCATGAAACATTCTAGATGCATTTTCGCCTAACCAACCATGCATTCATAACATATTAAACATATAAATGGTAACACATATACCAATCTAAAACATATACAAGATTCATATAAAGCTTAATCAAACATTATCCACCTTATATATATCTCAACATATAGTCATTAACTTATCAAACATAAAGTGATTCAACCATTACAAGCCATAATACTTAAGACTTATGTATCCAACTAACTTATATACAAATGATCAAAATGCATGTGACATAACTCTAAACATATACATATCTATGCCACCTCCTAGGAGTCTAAACAAAAGGTCATGTATCATACTTGTCTTTGGCTAGTGATCTGCTCCCGGATCAGATTAGGCTAGCTTTGGAATCAAAACAACCTGTAGGTTTGGGAAGAAAGAAACAGAGTGATAAGTACAAAGATATACTTAGTGAGGTAGTACTTAATTCTAATAGTTTAGTCTTATTTCCATTTGACAAGATTACCTAGCTAGGCTTCATTTTTCACAAGCTTTACCTAACTAGTTTAAACACGATCAAGACATACTTAGCTATTCTTAGAATCATAGAAACATTAAGTAGGCATGTAGGCATATTGACAAAAAAGAAAAATGTAACCAAATCATCATTTAGCAATTCAAACAAAGAACTCATAGCATCTCTAGTACATATAACAAACATGAAATAGATCACATAGTACATAGGCATATCACAAAGTTATAATTCGAATAGATATCTTGGCATATAGATCATGTATGTTCAAGCTAAAATCAGATTATAAATTAAGTCATTAGTATCATAATACCATACTTCATATCATCACAATCATGTAAAATAACCTATTACATACATCATTGATTACATATCTTATTCAAGTACAAGTATTATTTTTCCTTGGTAGATTAGTAAAAATAGGTAATCAAGTCTCTTTAGGTACAAGGTACCAATTCAAGGGATGCACAATGCAACAAAATCAGAGGATGCTCATTGCATCAAGGTGTCTTTCACCAATTCAAGGTAATCAAATAATCAACAGAGAATGCTCAAGGTTTCAATTATACAAGGTGTTAACAACACCAACATAGAGTACACAAGGTACTAATTTCAGAGGAGCTCTAGACTCTGATGCATGCCCTTCTACCTAAGGATCACTATTCAACCAAGGACTTATTAAGTCTTTTAATTTCCAAGAAGATCAACTAAGTGTTTCACAAACAATTTACAAGGTCATACAACATGTACATGTCACCAATACACTAGACCTATTCATGGTCATCATTCAAGCAATTTCCAACAAGAAAATCATGTAATTTCATTCATGAATTCATCAAAAATAGTAGTTTAGAATCACTTATAAGTTCATATCATGAATCATATAGTTCATCAATCAAGGGCATGAATCATGTATCACACAATATTACTAATCTAGAGCAAACATAAGCAGTTGTCTTTTTATTTAACCTTCTTCCCTTAAGCTTTTACCAAATATTAATTAAATTCATTTCATGCTTTATATTCATTATATAATTAAGTAAAAACATTTGTTAGGACACTATTCCTAACCCTAAAAATTAACTACACTCACAATAATCCAAGCTAGGTTGTTTCCTTTATCAATATGCCTTTCTCCTTTCTATTTGGATGCCCAACTCTTGAATCGTCCAATGTTTCCTCAAAGTCTTAGTTTTAATATTCATACACAAACACATATAAGACATATTAGAAGCCAATTCAAACATACAAGCTCATTTGAACTAGTGCAAACATTGAACACTATAAAACTTTTTTTCTATGGGCAGATTGAGTATAAGTCACTATTTTGTCTATAAATTTTTACTCACAAGTCCAAATTTAGATTCTTTACCAATACAGAAATCTTATTCATTCATCTTTAAATCCATGTAAATTACATAATTTTATCATTTCTACATCAATACAGAATTACACTTGGAAAAAGGGCATTTTTAGGGCCTATTTTGCCAACTTAATTTACTAAGTCACTTTAGTGTCCTTTTTAACTATGATCCATAACTAGTTTAAATCCATCCTTTTAACAAGAGTTTAACATGTTTATCCTTTATATTTTCAAGTCTCATTTAGTTCAAAAACATGGCAATTAGGTCCTGGAATTTTATCATTTTCCATATTAGTATTCTAAGTATTCTAGTGACTTTTAACCTATCATTTAAGCCATAATTCATTCCAACCAAGTTATATTTCATTCATTCATCATATCCCCTGTTTCTAAACAAGATTTCCAGAATTTATTACTTAGCAATTTAATCCTTAATTTTTCAGATTTAACCGAAATGCCCAGATTTTCCATATTCAATCTTACATGTGACCAGTTTTGTTATAACTTAATTTCTAGCGATCCTATAAATATTTTTATCATTCCAAGATCTCTATCCTACATTAAATTCAATTTTCTACAACTTTGTCCTACATAAATGTTTCCAGTTCGATCGCTAACGTGCTCAAAAATCCAGATTTCTACAAGGTATTCAACAAGTACGAATCTGGGCATATTCATGTTCTAGCTTGTTTCATCCTAATTTTACAGGTCATTTTCACTAATATCACAAACCCAACATCATTTACACATAATCAAGCATCTAACAACAATTTTCTAGCAAGATTAAACCAAAAATTTGTCAAGATAACAATATAAATTCAAGGACAATCAGGTAACACAAATTTGTACTTGAACTTGTGTGAACGTGCATGCAATCTAAGAAATTTACCAGCAATTCTAAGGTGTTCTAAAACTTCTAAATCACAGGGTTACTCTAAAGCTCTTAACTCTCTCTCTTTGGTTTCTTAGTTTCGGTGGAGACATGCGAATGCAAGAAGGATGATGGCCATTTGGCGTTTTCTTGTTAATCATGTATTCCTTGTGAACATTTTGGGTGGGACACATGGTTACATAGTAACCATGTATTTATCCCACTAATTCCCCACTATAATGTGTATATATTATAATAGTAATTCCACTAATATGTTTATTTATTTATTTTAGGATTATTTCAATGTTTAATTTCTTATTATAATATGTATATATATTATGGTCATTGTAAGTTTAATTTCACCGAGAATGTATATATATATATATATATATATATATATATATATATATATATATATACGTATACATTATATAATTCAATTACCTCCATGAGTCATATACATTATGTTTACATCTATCACTTCAATTCTCACTTAACTTATAATGTATGCTTTCTAATTAATTTAACATTTCACTTGAATCTTATAATTATACATTTTATTACTTTAATCTTGTAATCATATTAGGTTTAGTCAAATGTTTACACTTTTCATTTTAATTTCTTATGATTTCTTGTAGGGTATTTTTAGGGTGTCACATGCAAGGTCCCTACAAACCGAAGCCATTCTTTAGTCCTAATGAACGAGGCAGACCATCATAGAATGCTAAACCCATTGCCAAAACTAGCAAGGGAAAGATCACATATATGTCAGTTCGATCCCGTGATGTCCAATGCTTCAAGTGTTTGGGGCGAGGACATATTGCAAGACTATGTCCAAACCGCAACACCATGCTTCTTCGCGATGAAGGAGAAATTGAGTCGGGTCAAGAGGAGGCTGAGAATGAAGATGTTTCCATCCAAGAAGAAGAAGAATCAGAGCATGACGTGGAAGGAGAGGCACTTATTGTCAAAAAGAGCCTAAGCATGTAGTCAATTGAAGGAGATGAACAACGCGAGAACATCTTTCATACTCGCTGCCACATAGGTGGAAAGGTATGCTTTGTCATTATAGATGGTGGGAGTTGTACTAATGTTGCTAGTACGTTGATGGTAGAAAAGCTTGGCTTAGAAACAAACAAACATCGACATCCCTACAAGCTGCAGTGGCTCAATGATGGAGGTGAACTCAAAGTTTCCAAGCAAGTCCTTATTGCTTTCTCTATTGGAAAGTATAAAGACGAAGTACTTTCCAACGTTGTTTTGATGCACGCTGGTCACCAACTACTTGGACAACCATGGCAATTCGATAGGAGTGTATTGCATGACGAGTATACCAACCGGTATACATTCACCCATGAGGCAAGGAAGATTACTCTAGCCCCACTTTCACCAAAGCAAGTACAAAAAGATGAAATCCACTTGAGAGAGAGAGTTTCGAAAGAGCCAAAGAGAGAGAGAGACCAAAATTGAGGTAAAAGCAAAATAGAGTGACCAAGATGAGGGAAAGAAAATCAGTGTTCTTTCAAAAGAGAGAGAGAGTTGAGAAAGTGTTTATTAAGGGGAAAGGAAGCACTTGTGCTCATGTACAAGAAGAATTTCTTAAACACTAACCATTTTAATCAAGATTTTCCTTCTTTTGTTGTTTCCTTCTTGCAGGAATTTGATGATTTGTTTCTGGAAGAAACTCTGAGTGGACTGCCACCTATTCGTGGCATAAAACATCAAATTGATTTTGTACCTGGTACCGTCATTCCAAATTGACCAGCTTACCAAAGCAACCCTAAAGAAATTAAGGAGTTGAAAAGGAAAGTATCCGAGTTAATAGAAAAAGGCTACGTGAGGGAGAGTCTTAGCCCATGTGACGTGACAGTCTTACTTGTGAAAAAGAAGGAAGGGACTTGGCACATTTGAGTGGACTGTCGGGCGATAAACAAGATTACGGTAAAGTATTGTCACCCTATTCCCCGTTTAGATGATATGTTGGATGGTCTTAGTGGTTCTAAGCTCTTCTCAAAGACTGGTACTAAAAGTGGTTACCACCAAATAAAGATGCGGGAAGGTGATGAGTGGAAAACATCATTCAAGACTAAACAAGTCCTTTATGAGTGGTTGGTTATGCCTTTTGGCTTGACTAATGCACGAAGTACTTTTATGAGGTTAATGAATCATGTTCTTAGGCCATTCTTGGGTAAGTTCTGCATGGTTTACTTTGATGATATACTAATCTATAGTAAATCAATGGAAGAACATGTTCAACGTTTGAGGTCAGTCTTGATTGTTTTAAGGAAGGAGAAGTTGTTCACTAACTTGCAAAAATGTATATTATGCTCTGACAAAGTTGTGTTTTTGGGTTTTGTTATGAGTTCCGAAGGCTTGGAGGTTGACAAAGAGAAGGTTAAAGTCATTGAAAAGTGGCCAAGACCATCAAGTATTCCTCAATTAAGGAGCTTCCATGGACTCGCAAGCTTTTATCATAGATTCGTTCCCAACTTTAGCACTATAGTCGCCCCATTGACAAGTGTTATCAAGAAGAATTCTAACTTCTTTTAGGGGGAAGATCAAGAGAAGTCTTTTATTGCCATTAAAGAGTGTTTAATTCATGCACCTTTGCTCACCCTACATGATTGGTGAGTAGTTAGTTTGATCTATATTTTCATGCTAATTATGCTCAATTGGTTGCTTTGTGGTGCTGAATTGTGGCTCATTACGTAATTTACTGTGCAGGACCTCGCTGCTGCAAAATACTACGAAAAAGACCGAAATATGCAAGTTTTCTGGATTCATGGCCCGATTAGTGGGCATGAATGCACTGACTCGGTGACTCGTCAGCGGATGACGTCAACAACACGTGAAGATGACGTCAGTAACAATGATTATTGGATGATGACGTGGCAGCAGAAGTGAAAGCTTATCAGGATATTCTGATAGCTTATCGAATTCGGGATGATAGCTTATCGACCAGATTTTGATAAAGACTTGAGAATTATCTCTTTTATTTTATTTTAAATATTTTTTAGGAATTATCTCTTAGGATATATCTTTTGTAATTTGAATATTATCTTATCTCTTAGTATTTTTAAGGTTTTTGAGAACTATAAATACCCCATTGGGGTAAGCCTCAAATCATCTCATATCTCATCATTTTGTTCTTCACTTGTCTTCACTTGTGTTTTATAAAATCTCTCTTCCAGTTTTCTATTTTCTTACTTTATTCTCTTTTGAAAATGATGCTAAGCATGGTTAATTTAATAATCATGTAAAGCTAAATCTTTCTTAAGCCAAAGGCTTAAGCAATGACGTGTTCAAAAGGCGAGGTTTGAAACAACACTTCAAATATTTCGGAAGTCTTTTCTCAATTTCTTCGAACTTCGTTCTTAAAATTAAAAAGATTTTTCAACCCAAAGATTGACCTTGGTCAATAAATTGTTTTGATCTATCTAGTGGGAGGGAGGATCGGTTATGGAAACAAGTACGACTTCCAGGGATCACACTTAGTAAATTGATTACTAAGGGAAATTGAGATCGAAATGTTTTAATAGAAATAACATTTCGAGTCGTTCATGAGCTTTAAAGATTTTATTTTCTCAACGTTGAGTTGGTTTAAACAAATGCTTAGAACTGAAACTAAAAATCCAGTTTAGAAAATTCAGTTTACAAACATAAACTCAAGGATAGATCCTTGTAGTAATTTCACCGACATGACTTCCGATGTTAAAAATCTTTACCAAGGAACCGAGTAGAAAAAGTCAACGTGAAAGCCCGAGGCTGAAAATATCCATATTTACTTTCAAATCTTTTAAAATCTTTCTTTTACTCTCTTAAACAATTACATTTCATTGCAAACAAACCCCCTACCTAAATCACATCAACATAGCTCCATCAACAACTCTTGGTTTAGAAACTAAAAAAACGCGACAAGGAAAGTTCTAAGTCCATGTGGGTTCGACTCCTACTTCCCTATCTACATTTAATTTCTTTATTTATTTTATTATTAAGAAGAAGGAAATTATATTAGGGTAAACTACTTCATTGACCACCATATTATTGGAAAAGTTGCGATTTGACCACATTACTTTTTTTCTAAGCAATTAAACCACCAAACTATTTAAATGATATCAATATGACCACCAGTCGTTAAAAATAACAGAAAATTTGACGGTGCTGTTAAATAAAATTGGTATAATTACACATTCAGTGCCCTATATTTAAAAAATCTATCAATTTAGTCCTAATTTTAATCTAATATAATAAATTAATTATTTAATAAGGTGGTTATTTTTATTTAATTTGATTAATTAATTTTTCCCTCCAATTAGGTGATGACACGTGTCACCTGATTGGAGAAGGAAAAATGAAAGCAATAAAAAACCTCAAGGGGGATCTAACCCACGACCTCAAACGTAAGAAAAAAGGACAAGAATGCTTGCCACTGGGCCAAGCACATTTTTATGATGTAAGTTACAACATTTAATATATGTTTTAAATACTTGTTAATGCCTAAAAAATGAAAACAAAGAAAATGGCCTTTGGTGGATTCGAACCAGTGCCCTTGGAGTAAAAGTAAAGCATGTTTACCACTAAGCCAGGCATATATTTTAAGATATAATGTACAACATTTAATATATGTCTTGAATATTTGTTAATGCCCAAAAAATAAAAGAAAATAAAATATGGTTTTAGGAAAATCGAACATAAAATATTTAACCCAATATAATTTTGATTTATTTAATTAAACTTTGATTTATTTAATTGGGTTAAATATTTAACCCAATATAATTTTAATTTATTTAAGACATATATTTTTCCAGAAAAATAAAAGGAAATAGAATGTGGTTTAAATATTGGGTTAAATCTAACATAAAATATTTAACCCAATTAAATAAATCAAAATTATATTGGGTTAAATATTTTATGTTCGATTTTCCTAAAACCACGTTTTATTTTCTTTTATTTTTTCGGGCATTAACAAATATTCAAGACATATATTAAATGTTGTACATTACATTTTAAAAATATGCTTGGCCTAGTAGTAAACACACTTTACCTTTACTCCAAGAGCACTAGTTCGAATCTAACAAAGGTCATTCTCCTTGTTTTCATTTTTCTGGGCATTAACAAGTAATTAAAACATATATTAAATGTTGTAATTTACATCACAAAAATGTGCTTGGCCTAGTGGTAAGCATGCTTGTCTTTCTTTCTTATGTTTGAGGACGTTGGTTCAATCCCCTGGAGGTTTTCATTTCTTTCATTTTCCTTCTCCAATCAGTTTTATTTAACAGCACCGTCAACTTTTCTATTATTTTTAACGGTTGGTGATCACATTGATACCATTTAAATAGTTTGGTGGTTTAATTGCTTCGAAAAAAAGTAATGTGGTCAAATCGCAACTTTTCCAATAGTATGGTGGTCAAAGAAGTAGTTTACCCATTATATTATTCTTGACACATAAACGACGTGTGTCAATGATTTTAACAAAAAGTTTGAAATCAAATGTGATGCATCAGGTGTAGGAATTGGGGCGGTCTTATCTCAAGGTGGATTTCCTATAGCCTACTTCAGTGAGAAGTTGAGTGGAGCTAGGCTTATCTATCCCACTTATGACAAGGAGATGTATGCTCTCGTTCGGGTTATGGAAACATGGCAACATTACCTTTGGCCTAAGGAGTTCATAATTTACACAGACCATGAGGCATTAATGCACATTTGGGGGCAACATAAGCTCAGCAAAAGGCATGGAAAATGGGTGGAGTTTCTTGAAAATTTCCCATATGTGGTGACCGGTCGAGATGTTTTATAGTTCGAATCGGACCGGTCAAGAACGGTTCGAATCTTAAAGGGAGATTTGGGGAACACCTAGTTCGAGATGCTTTAAAAATATGGAAAAATACCTAAAAATCCTTATTTATTATATGAATGATTATGGTGAAATCAATTTTACAAAATATGGTTTGGAAATACTACATTTCGGTGTAGTGACCAAATCGCAGTTTTTGCAAAAGTTAAATAGTGATTGTTTTGTAAAGGATTGAAACTTTGAATCTTTAAGGATCTAATTTTACCAAAATGTTTTTAATCAGATTTCTCCTTATTTCGAGTGATTTTAATAATTTTTAATTAAAGGAAATAAAGATTGATTAAAGGAAAAACTATCTTTGACTTTTCATAACTACCTTACGTCAATTTTCTTTCATTTCATTTTCTCTCAATTTCTTTTCAGCCAAACATATTTCCTCCGTCAATTAGACTTTGATTTTCATTCCTTTTGATGTGATTTCAATCTCCTTTTGATTCCTAATCTTTTCCTCACCAAACTTCTTGTTTTCACATTAGATTTTCAAGAAAACTTGCCCAAATCAAGGAGAAATCAGCCATTAGAGGTAAGCTTCGTCCTTCTCCTCTAATGATCAGTTCTTTACTGAAATTCCCAAGTTATCAATCCTTTGTTAATGATTTCTTAGTTGCTTTAATGTTAGAAACAAGAAATTGTATTAAAACCCAAGGTTTTTGGAGAGATCTTGATGATTTTCGTGGTTGATGGTTAGGCTCTGTTTTGAGGTTGTTTTCGAATGTATTTTGGATGTTAATTGATGTTATAAATGAGGTTTTATCAAATAAATCCCGAATAGGCTTGGATTCCTAAGTTTTGCATGCTAGAATGGTGGTTTTTGGGGTGGTTTTGGTGCTCTGTTATAGCTGGAGGTATAAGGGCGAGTTTGTGGTGGTTTTTTATGTTGATTGATGTTTAGAAATGATTAGAAGTGGTAGATCTTGGCTGGGCTTTGTTTTGGAAGAGTTTGGAGATGATTTCGGTTGTTTTGGTAGCCGAAATGAGGTTCTTGAGTAGAGCAACGAGTTTAGATGTGTGGCTGATGATTTCAATGCATGATGATGCATTAATCCTCTGCTCTTATGTGTTATAAACAGGGGAGACATCTTCGGACGTCTTTGGTGTTGATCCAGGAGCTTAGATAACATTTCGACGAGCAAGCGAAACGTAATCGGTGAGTGCGAATGGTTTTAGAAGTCCTTGAGGGACAAAGAAACAAGGTTTGGGGATTTAGGAAAGGTTTGAAACACCTTCCTAAGTCCGGAAGTAAGTATTGGCTAGATTGCTCTCTTATATGTGGTGGTTGCCCCTAAAATGCTTTTACATGCTCATGGTTTGAGATAGGTAAATTCCTACTATTTTTATGCATGATTTGTAGCATGAGATGATGCTTGAAATGATTTCATGAAATAACATGTTGCATTGATGAGCTTTGAGCTTTTGTTTAGAAGCATGGCAAATGTTATGGTTTTGAAATGAGTTGAGAAAGATTTGAGAATTGTTGCATGAAAAACAGTAAGTGAGATGATATTTTGACATAATATATTGGCGTAGAAGATGAGATACTTACCGAATATAATTAATCGATCAATAGGATGAGAGTGCACTATAAACTAAAAATTCGTACGTGCTCTTTGGTTTAATCCAAAGGGAGAGACCGATGATGGGCATTCCATCGGGTAGGCTTGGTGAAATACCCAAGCTTCGCGGCGATGAGAGATTCCGCCATGTGAGTATGGTGATGTGAGATTCCACCGGAAATTATGTTTACTAGACATGTGAGTACGGTGATGTGAGATTCCACCGGAAGCGTCTAGTGGTTTGAGAATGTTGTCTGTATATCCAAGTTGTAATGAGATGTGAAATACCAATATAATATATGAAAATGATTTTAATTCACGTGTACCTATTGTTGAGATGGTTTATGCTATGAGAAATGCATATGAGATTTGTATATGAAATGCTTTGGTTTTTACAAGCATGTGTATGGCCTTGCTATGAGATATGCATTGGTTTAAATGCATGAGATAGAATTGAGGTACATGTGTTTTCAATGAAGAGTTGCTTTGAAATAGTTTTCAAGCATGAGATAGAATGAGCATGTTGTAGAAAATGCTTTTGAGAAAGTGTTTTGAATAATGCATTATTGTGTTGGTTTACTTTAGAGCATGCCTCACTAAGAAAATGTGCTTACGCTCTTTTTTACCAATAATGCAGATAATTGAGGTGTTTTGGGCAGCAAGAAGGTTAAGAACATCCAAGGAAGTGCAAAGCTCATGTATGGTGATGTTTTTGTTGCGTGTCAAAAATCCTATCGCAATGTAGTGCAAGTGTACACGACGCAAGTAGTAAAGTGATACTTGGAGTATCGGATATCGTCACCACAGGGACTGGAAATAGCTTTATCCTATAGTTGCTGCACGAAAAAAAGAAAGAGTTTAAATTGTTTGGAAAGTAATATTGGGGAATAATGAATATAAAAGATAAAAGATTCAGGTTTAAGAGATAGGCCGGTATTGATTTGCTCGGTAGTGCAGGTGTTATACTGAAGATAAATTCTTGTTCTGTCGTCGTCCCTGTCGCGGCAGAAGTCTGTTGTTGTCGCAGCAGCGATCACACAAATATGTACTTCAAGTTTGGCAAGATTCCCTGCGATGACTTGTCCTATCCCTAGGTCCAAGTGTTTTTTTTAACACTTCTTAGATGATACCTCCCGGCGTTAATCGAAGGGTGAACACCAATGTTGTTGAATTCTTCCTTAGGCACTTAATCTCGTACTTATCCCTAAGCCGAGATGGTTTAACCATAAACTGGAAAACTCGTATTTGTTCTGTTCGTATGCTTGACTCTTCCGATATCAAAAAAATAAATAACCTCACAATGCTCTCCCGATACTCTTGCGAGATGTTAAAAACCAGAATAAATAAACTTGAAGTTTAATTGCCTTGAACAGAAATATTCCTAAAACAGTACAATCCTTGCAACTACTTTACAGAATCAACCTTTAGCCCTAGGAGAAGTTTAGAACATGATGAGAAGGGGGAAATGACAAGGGTTTTGGGGAAGACGGCTAGAAATGAGATATCCTTCCCTAGGTCGAATTACATGCCTTTATATAGGCCTTGGGTTCAAGTTTTCTAATAAGGTAAGAATATAAGTTCAAACTAAAGTAACCCTCTATTTAAGATTAAATCTTCTGAGTAGATGCCATTAATTTTTCCTCTTTTCTTGCTTTGGGTTTCTTCCTTGAAATTTGGGCTTGGCCTTCATTCTGCTCCGTGGCTCAGAAAAATATAGGAGTGGTCCACGACAGACCGGCTTGAATTCCTCTATCTGTTGAGCTCCACTTCACTTTTCTCTTTCACTAACGCTGTCGTCATGGCTGCCACGGCAGTGGCCACGACAGCATCTTGTTTCTCGACTCTAGTCCTATGTTCCTGCTCTGCTCCTTCGCTGTCCTGAGTTTGCCACAGCAAATACCTGTAAAAGTAGCAAAAATCAGTAGCAACTGTGCTATTTTATATAATTGTGATGTATATATGAAACTTTACCTAAATGCAATGAATTATGCTTGAATGCAGCAGAAATATGGGTTAAATAAGGGGTAAAATATAGAACTTTTGCACACTCAACACACCCCCAAACTCAAGTTCTTGCTTGCCCTCAAGCAAATATGACCTAACTAAATTTAAAATCTTTTTGGTTTGGCTTAATTCAATGAACTTTTCATTACCTACCACACATGCCCTATCACGAGCAATACCTTGTCGGGCGTTTCTGGATTTATTCGGAACCATGCTATAGGTCTCGTGTAGTGTGTGTATGTTTTGTGAACAAATATGTGCCTAGACTCCTTTAGTTTACTAGAATAGTTAAGCTACTTACTTGAATTTTATGCCAAATTTCATTTTCTTGGAGGCAATTCTTAGGCTCCTTTAGTTCTTTCTGAATTAGACTCGGTGTTTTTCTTATTTTAAGTTGACTAGAGCCTGTTTTTGGGCACCTCTAGCTAACTTCCTAGAGACGGTATTAGGAACCTCTAGGGGTATTGAGTCCAAGTTTTCTTATTTTCTTTTTCTAGAGCCAGTGTTAGGCACCTCTAGGGGCAATTCAAGTGGTTAAGCTTTCCTACTCTAGTTTACAAATAGAAGTCTAGACAGCATATAAGAGTCACAAAGGATGTTTAAAGATCAGAACTAAAGCAAGGCTCTAAACTGTTCCTAAAAACATCCTAAGGCACTACCACGACAGAGTATGTCGCGACAGGTAAGTTTAGTTCAAAGACTTAAGCCAAATATTTTTTTAGCAAAAATAAACTAAATAAAAACTAATACTTAGACACAACTAACATTTCATTACTGGAGGGATGCCACCCCCAAACTCGAGGGTTGCATTGCCCTCAATGCATGACAACATGGAAAACAAAGAAAAGAAAAACAAAATACATCAAAAAATAAATAAAACAGCAGAGACAACAATGATAAGAAAGAAACTTAAGTTGAGGAGCTGTCATCACTGTTGCTGTTGATCTGGAGCTGCCGGCGGGTAGTGACTTTCATGGCAGGGGCCTACAGTGTGCTGGAGAGGCAGAGGATGTCGTCTTCTTTGCTTCCCTCGATGGCTGGACACGGGTTGGTGAGATGTGTGGGGGCTTGTCCAGCACCTCTACCTCATCGTCGGAGCTGTTGTTGCTGCTGCTGCTGGAAGATTTTCCATAGCCGGAGGATCCTTCTCCAGCCTCGTTAGGCTTCTTCCTTTTCATTGGCGTGAAGTCCTTGGAGAGGTTTCGGGCAACTGGGGGCTCCCCGTCAGAATCCTGCCAGACGAACGATGAGGAGAACCCTTCAAAATAGGCTTCGTTGAGTTCTGGAAGGGGCTCCTTTCTTTTCTCGCCTCTGGCAGTGGAAGTTTGGCTGCCGCCTTCAACTGTCGTGGCCGGTGTAGGTGTAGAGGCAGCAGACGGAGTTTTAGGGCTCGCAGCAGGGGTAGGAGTAGGTGTGGGGGTAGCGAAGAACTGTTCTGGGAAGGAGTGAAACGGTACATGTGTAAATTTTAAATCATTATGAATAAAATTTACCATTGCTGTCGTGAAATCCTTTATGTAGCTCATCAGTCCGAGTTGCCTTTCCTCTATTCTTTTAAGCATCGACAGCATCTGGGCAGAGGTGTCTGGTGGTGAAGCTACTGCCATTGGTTGTTGTTCTGCTGGGGCCTGTTGTCTGCTCTGCCGTGGCAGAGGGGTTGAAGTAGGACAGTGGGGTGGTAGCTTTTAGCTCCATGAGGCTGAAAATGTTCCTCTCCGTCCACCCTTTCCCTCAGACTTTGACGTCTTCAACAATTTCCGGTACGTTGTGGTCCCGGCATATGGTGGTGATGAGGTATGGGAAGACAAGGGGTCCTGATGGTCGAAGGGCACATTCAAGAATTCCCTCCCGTATGAATCGGCCGACATTTATAGATCTCTCATTTAAAATTGAATGTACAAGGGCTAACCTTGGTCGGTCGACGGTATTGTTGTGGGAGGATGGCATGATGCGCTTCTTCACAAAATGATTCCACAATTTGGCCTGTGGAGTCAACTGAGTTCTCTTCACCGTCCATCGATGTTTTGGGTCGGTGTTCCATTATGTTCCCTCCTCAATGAGCTCTGCCATGACCGTGTCATAGTCTGTCGGCGACAGACTATTGACGAATCTTTTGTGGGCGTCCTCATTTTTACTCACATATAGGTCGTAGAGGGTGTTGATGTAGGAATGCTAGAAGGAGATTTGTTTACCTCGAACTGTCACTGTCGTAGTGTCTTTGCTGTCGACGACAGCATAGAACTCCCTGACGAGTGTGATGTTCATCTCTTCTGGTTGGGCTACAAACTGCTGCCATTTAAGGGCATGGATCTTTCTTGATATGAAACTTTCGAGCCCAAGGTCTCCCGTGGGTTCGGTGTAGAGGAACCCCCGTTCTTCCCACATCTCCCTCTTCTGGAATGAGCTGTAGTATCTCTTGGCGGAGTCGGCAGAGGCAAAACGGTCTGGAATGGCACTATGGCTTGGGGTGCTTACTACTGCGGCAGAATTGGAGGCAGCACTACGACGGGTTTATCTGATAGTCATCTTTACAAGGACTGTGGAAAATGTAAAGAAAATTTGAGATCTTGAGGAAACAAGTTGAGAGAATAAAAGTGAGATGAAAAATGAATAGTGAATGGGGGTTTATATAGATGGGTGAATTTCTGCCCGTTGGAGCTGTAACGGCAGGCGCGAATAACGGGGCCAGCTGTTACACGGTTTCTGACGCGTCTGTCACGTGTTTCCGTATCTGCTACGCGACTGTTACGCGTTTGCGTGTCTATCACGATAGCACGGTGACAGGCTGTCTTCTCCGCGTCTGTCGCGACGGCTGATGACAGGTTGTGACGACAGACTCATCCGTTTTAAAATAAAATCTTAGTTCCTAAAATAAAATAAATCTTAATTCCTAATAAATAAAATAAAAATAAAAACTAAGTTAAATTAGGGATGCCTTGAGGGGCATCTCCTAAAGTAACTATTTTCTGCATCATTGGGGCTTCAGTCCCCTGATAATGCTTTAGTCTCTGTCCGTTGACTTTGAACTGGGGCCCGTCCTTTAGGGATTTGATTGTAATGGCACCATGGGGGGAAACCTGGACAACTTGAAAAGGACCGGACCATCTAGATTTAAGCTTTCCTGGGAAAAGTTTTAACCTAGAGTTAAACAACAACACATGCTGCCCTGGGCAGAACTGTCGTGGCAGCAATTTCCTGTCGTGTAACCTTTTGGTTTTATCTTTGTATATCCTGGCATTGTCGTAGGCCATTGCTCGAATTTCTTCAATTTCATTCAAGTCCAGTAGCCTCTTTTGTCCTGCCTTATCCAAGTCTATATTTACTGCCTTGATAGCCCAGTAAACTCTGTGCTCTATCTCAATAGGTAAGTGGCTTGTTTTCCCATATATAAGCATGTAGGGTGACATTCCCAATGGTGTTTTGAATGGTGTTCTATAGGCCCAGAGTGCATCATTGAGGTGTAAAGACCAATCTTTTCGAGTAGGTTTAACCATCTTCTCAAGTATGTTCTTTACTTCTCGGTTGGATATTTCGGCCTGTCCATTGGTTTGTGGGTGGTATTGTGTTGCAATCTAGTGCTTTACTTCGTATTTTCTCAAGGCAGCAGCAATTACCTTATTATCAAAATGTCTCCCTTCGTCATTGATGATCGCCTTAGGAATGCCAAATCTGGAGAAAATATTCTTGTGCAGAAATCTCTGAATAGTTTTGGCGTCATTTTTCTGAGTGGCAATTGCTTCTACCCACTTGGACACATAACCCACTTCTAGTAGGATGTAAAGGTTCCCACAAGATGCTGGGAACGGTCCTATGAAATCAATTCCCCATACATCAAAGATTTCGACTTCTAAAATGTTCTGCAGTGGCATCTCATGCCTTCTCGAGATGTTCCCCGTCCTTTGGCATTTGTCACAACTTTTGTAGAAGGCTTGTGCATCCTTGAACAGTGTGGGCCAATAGAGACCAGATTGCAAAACCTTGGCAGCGGTTTTGTTTCCACCTAGGTGTCCTCCATATAGGGAAGCATGGTAGTGGTGAAGCACAGCTTCATGTTCATCTTGTGGTACGCATCTCTTGATAATTTGATCTGCACAATGTTTGAAAAGAAGAGGTTCGTCCTAATAATAATGTTTTGCATCATTTTGGAACATCTTCCTTGCTTGGTAATTAAGTTCAAGAGGTAGTACTCCGCTAACAATGTAATTAACAAAATTAGCCTACCAAGGAAGTTCAGAAAACTTATCTGCTACCATTGATGTCGCAGCAGTGCTGGTGGCAGCAAACAGCTGCTCGTCCGGGAAGGTCTCCAATATGTTGGTTTTATCTGTTGATTGACTACTTATCATCTCTAATCTCGATAAGTGGTCTGCTACTTGGTTCTCTGTCCCCTTTTTATCCTTGATGTCAATGTCGAATTCTTGCAGCAGCAGAATCCAACGTATTAGTCTCGATTTTGCATCCTTTTTCGTGAACAGATACTTCAATGCTGAATGGTCTGTATGGACCACCACCTTTGTTCCAAGTATGTATGGGCAGAACTTGTCGATTGAGAACACCACTGCTAATAGTTCCTTTTCTGTTGTGGTGTAGTTCACTTGGGCATCATTCAGTGTTTTGCCGGCATAGTAAATCACATGAAGAGCTTATCCTTCTTTTGCCCTAGTTCTGCCCCGACAGCATAGTCACCGGCATCACACATTATCTCAAATGGCAGACTCTAGTCTAGCGGTTGTACGATCGGGGCTGTTACCAGCTTCTCCTTCAGAATTCTGAATGCCTCAGTACATTCAGTATTAAAGTTAAAGGGATGATTCTTCTCCAATAAGTGGCAGGGCTTGGTAATCTTCGAGAAATTGGAAATAAATCATCGATAAAACCCAGCATGCCCTAAGAAACTTCGAATCCCCTTAACTGTGGTGGGTGGCGACAGCTTTTCGATGACTTCTATTTTTTCTCTGTCCACCTCTATGTCGCGGCAGCTTACCTTGTGGCCTAGGACTATCCCTTCATCCACCATGAAGTGGCATTTTTCCCAGTTTAAGACCAAGTTCGCTTCTTCGCATCTTTCAAGCACCTTCTGTAGGTTGCCTAGAAAACCTTCAAAACTGTCTCCAAAGACGGAAAAATCGTCCATGAAAATTTTTAGGAAGTCCTCCACCATGTCGGAGAATATCGCCATCATGCACCTTTGGAAGGTTGCTGGTGCATTGCAGAGTCCAAATGGCATTCTCCGAAAAGCATAAGTGTCGTATGGGCATGTGAAGGTCGTTTTCTCTTGATCTTCCGGTGCAGTAGCTATCTGATAGTAACCTGAGTAACCATCGAGAAAACAATAGTAAGGTTTCCCCGCTAATCTATCAAGCATTTGATCAATAAAAGGTAGGGGAAAATGGTCCATCCCAGTAGCTTTGTTAAGCTTCCGGTAATCCATACAAACCCTCCAACCGGTCACAGTCCTGGTTGGGATTAGTTTGTTCTCTTCGTTGGTCACCACGGTTATTCCTCCCTTTTTGGGTACGCACTGCACCGGGCTCACCCACTTACTATCCGAGATGGCGTATATGATTCCAGCGTTAAGCCATTTGATAATTTCTTTTCTCACCACTTCTCGCATAGCATCGTTTAAGCGTCTCTGAGCATCAATGGTCGGCTTATGATCATCTTCCAGGAGAATTTTGTGCATACATAATGCCGGACTGATTCCTTGGATGTCAGCTATTGTCCATCCAATGGCCTTCTTATGCTGCTGTAGCATTCCAATTAGTTGTTGATCCTGTTTCTGCATTAACTTGGAAGAGATGATTACGGGCAACGTATCATTTAAACCAAGAAAAACATATTTAAGCTGCCCTGGCAGGGGCTTAAGATCTAAAACAGATGGTACTTCAACTGAAGGCTTTTGGATTATGTGTTCATTCGAGGTATAATTTAAGGGCTCGAATAACTTACCCAGACGATTACCTATCCAATTTACCTCCTCATGACCTTCAGTGTCAGATATGTCTGAATCGGAGGAGTCACTGTCGTCGTTGCTGCCGTGACAGTCTTCCAGATGACTGTTGTGGCAGTGACCAAATTTTAAGTCATGGCAGCTCGACCTGATGCAGGGTTGGTCAAGGATTACTTCAGTGATGGCCTTGCACTCTTCTTCTGCATCAGCATGTTTGATTGCTTGGAGAACATTGAGTTTGATTTCTTGATCATTTACTCTCATGGTCAGTTCTCCTTTCTCTACATCAATCACAGATCTGCATGTGGCTAGGAAGGGTCGCCTCAGAATGATTGGTGCATTTTCATCTGCTTCACAGTCTAAAACAAGAAAGTCAGCAGGAAAAATAAACTTATCCACTCTTACCAAAATATCTTCGATCTTCCCTTCTGGTTGTACGTAAGAGCGGTCTGCCAGCTGCAGCATAACTGTCGTGGGCCGTGCTCGTCCAATACCTAATTTCTGAAACACAGATTTTGGTATTAAATTTATGCTAGCACCTAGATCACAAAGTGCCTTACCCACGAATTTGTCACCAATTATGCACAGTATGATGAAGCTCCTTGGATCCTTCTTCTTCTGGGGTGGATGCCTGTGCAAGATAGTCATGCATCCCTCTGTCATTTTTACCATTTCGAATTCCCCAAGTCTGGACCTTTTTGACATGGCTTCCTTGAGAAATTTCGCATAACCAGGCATCTGCTTGATGGCCTCTAACATCGGTATATTAATGTGCACCTGCTTAAAAATGTCATAAATCTTTTTGAGCTGGTACTCCTATTTCTTATTTTGTAACCGATGTGGAGAAGGAGGTGGAGGACGCTAATCTTCAAGACGTCTTTCACATGGCATTCGGATATGAGGAGGCTTAGTTTCTTCAGCATACTTTTCTTGCTCCTCTATCTCCTCTTCTGCCGTGACAGGTGTGTCGGCAGCGGGTTGCTCGTCCTCTACCGGGGCAGTGTTCACGGCAGGTGTATCTAGGTTCGGTTCCTCAATTGGTATGGTTCTCATCTCCGGCCCTTGCAGTTATTTCCCACTCCTAGTTGTAATTGCTTTACACTGCTCATGTGTGGGTTTTCTAGCGACCTCAGTATCACTAGGGAATCCTCTGTTTTGCCTTGGCTTGATATGCTGGGAAACCTGGCCCATCTATGTCTCTAGGGATTTCAGGGTGGCCTCATGGTTAGTCATCCTCATCTCTGTCTTGCCCATGAACGACTTAGTTTTCTTGACAAAGTGGTCCATGTTTTCCATGTAAGCTCCTGTCTGTGACATGAATGTGGCCAAAGTCTGCTCCAGTATACTAGGTGCAGCTACTGGCTGCTGTTGTGGTTGCTGTCGTGACAGGATTCTGGGTGCCCCTTGGTTTTGGTCGTTCTGCATCTGAGGATTAAGTGCGTTGTTTGGATTGCTCCAGGAAAACTTGGGATCTTTCCTCCAGTTTGGATTGTAATTGTTGGAATCATAATTTCGTGGCTTGTTGTAATTTCCAACATACATCCCTTCTTGTAGCTGTAACGGACAGTCTTCCGAACTGTGGTTCCCACTGCAAGTTTCACATACCTCTTCTGCAGAATATATAGGTTTAGAATCTTTTTTCAACAGATTTTCTACTACCTTAGTGAGGTATGCAACCTGTGTCTTCAGGGAATTGTCGGCTTCATAATATTTTACAGCTATCCCTCGTTTACCTCTCCTTGCTGTAGGGAATTTCTCGTCATTCTTTGCTAGGTTTTTCAACACCACCATTGCTTCGTCTGGATCTTTGTCCAACAATAGTCCATTTGTTGTTGAATCTATTCTCATACGAGTGTGTGTGTTGGCAGCATTGTAGAATTTAATGACTTGATTCCACACAAGAAATCCATGCATCGGGCAGTTCCTTAGAAGAGTCGTAAACCTGTCCCATGCCTCGTGCATTGGTTCGTCATCTTCCTGTTGAAAAGTAGCAATTTCATTACGCAATCGCTTAGATAAATGAGAAGGATTAAAACGAGACAAAAATTCACGAGAGAGATCTGCCCAAGTTCGTATTGAACTCAGCGTTAGTTTATTCCACCAAATTTTAGCTCTGTCTCTTAGTGAATGAGGAAATAACCGGAGCCTCAGTATTTTTGGGTTTATTCCTGGTAGCCTAAACGATCCACGAATTTCTTGGAATGTTTTCAAATGTTCTCGGGCATCCTCTGTTACAGCACCACTAAACTGGCCAGCGGAATTTATCATGCTGAACATAACAGGTTTCAGCTCGAAGTTCTCAGCTTCCACGTCTGGCAAGGTGGTCTCCAATTCCACATGATCATTGATCATGTAGTCACGGCAGGACTGTCGTGTGGCCACGGCAGTGGCAGGCCGTCCATTCTGGTCATCTAGGGGAGGATCTTCAGCATTCCTCTGTTCATTATTTACCATGTTGTGCATTGCTTCTAATTGTCCCTCAAGATAGTCGTTTCTTGCTATCAAAAGGCGGACTCGGTTACTGAGGTTGCTCGTACATTCGATTTCAGGGTCTAGTTTGTACTCAGGTTCTTTGCCTCGTCTAGATCTACGCATAAGCAAGCAGAAAACCTTGTGAAAAACACGGGGTAAACAATTTATATAAAAATAGAAAAATTAAAAAGTAAAAGTGTAGTAAAAGTAAGGGTAAAGATATGTTTCCAGTCCCCGGCAATGGCGCCAAAAACTTGTTGCGTGTCAAAAGTCCTATCACAATGTAGTGCAAGTGTACACGACGCAAGTAGTAAAGTGATACTTGGAGTATCGGATATCGTCTCCACAGGGACTGGAAATAGCTTTATCCAATAGTTGCTGCACGAGAAAAAGAAAGAGTTTAAATTGTTTGGAAAGTAATATTTGGGAATAATGAATATAAAAGATAAAAGATTTAGGTTTAAGAGATAGGCCGGTATTGATTTACTCGGTAGTGCAGGTGTTGTACTGAAGAGAAATTCCTATTCTGTCGTCGTCCCTGTCGCGGCAGCACCTGTCGCGGCAGAAGTCTGTTGTTGTCGTGGCAGCGATCACACAACTATGTACTTCAAGTTTGGCAAGAATCCCTGCGATGACTTGTCCTATCCCTAGGTCCAAGTGTTGTTGCTGAACGCTTCTTAGATGATACCTCCCGGCGTTAATCGAAGGGTGAACACCAATGTTGTTGAATTCTTCCTTAGCCACTTAACCCCGTACTTATCCCTAAGCCGAGATGGTTTAACCATAAACTGGAAAACTCGTATTTATTCCGTTCGTATGTTTGACTCTCCCGATATCAAACAAATAAATAACCTCACAATGCTCTCCCGATACTCTTGCGAGATGTGAAAAACCAGAATAAATAAACTTGAAGTTTTATTGCCTTGAACAAAAATATTCCTAAAAAGTACAATCCTTGCAACTACTTTACAGAATCAACCCTTAGCCCTAGGGGAAGTTTAGAACATGATGAGAAGGGGAAAACAACAAGGGTTTTGGGGAAGACGGCTAGAGATGAGATATCCTTCCCTAGGTCGAATTGGATGCCTTTATATAGGCCTTGGGTTCAAGTTTTCTAATAAGGTAAGAATATAAGTTCAAACTAAAGTACAACTCTATTTAAGATTAAATCTTCTGAGTAGATGCCTTTAATTCGTCCTCTTTTCTTGCTTTGGGTTTCTTCCTTGAACTTTGGGCTTGGCCTTCATTCTGCTCCAGGGCTCAGAAAAATATAGGAGTGGTCCACGATAGACCGGTTGAATTCCTCTATCTGTCGAGCTCCACTTCACTTTTCCCTTTCACTAACGATGTCGTCATGGCTACCATGGCAGCATCTTGTTTCTCGACTCCAGTCCTATGTTTCTGCTCTGCTCCTTCGTTGTCCTGAGTTTGCCACAGCAGATACCTGCAAAAGTAGCGAAAATCAGTAGCAACTGTGCTATTTTATCTAATTGTGATGTATATGTGAAACTTTACCTAAATGCAATGAATTATGCTTGAATGCGGTAGAAATATGGGTTAAATAAGGGGTAAAATATAGAACTTTTGCACACTCAACAGTTTTTATACACTTTAGTTTTTATATTTGGCAATGGGACACCAAGGTTGTATTTGGGAGATGTGTTTTGAACTCCCTAAGTTTGTGGCATGTTTGTGATGGCTTTTATGGATTGTAAATGGTCCTAAAGGTTTGGTTTGAGGTTTGATAGCTTAAATTGGTTTTGTGGCTAGGAAGCATGCATATAGATTGGCTGATTATGTGTTTGATGTCATGCTCTAGCTTAAGGTCCTTAAATATGAACTTTAGTGTCAAAATAAGTTGTTGGTATGTTATGATGCTTTTTGAAGCATGTTTGAGTGGTTTAAGAGCAGAAAAACCAGCAATTTCTGCTGTCACAGGGCAGGGTGTATCGAAACATCCTTAACTGTTTTGAAACGGGGGCTTGTAATGGCCATAGCGTTTCAGAACGACTGAAGGTGTTTCGGAACATTTTGGCTACTAGAGAGGCCTGTTTCGATACCGGTCTCGGAACGCACCCGAGTACCGAAACGGTCAACTTCGTTTCGATACGGGCATTTCGGTACGAAGGTTGGTGTTTCGAAACGGATGACTGTTGGATGATAATTTTGAATTGTCTAAGTTTCCATGTTTTACATTTTAGTCCTGAATGTTGTGGATGCGATTTCTTGAGCTTGGGATATCCTTTTATGCTGAAATTTAACAGAGGAGTATGTAATATGACTAATTACATATTGGTAAACCTAAACTCTACAAAGTCCTTATAATTTCTAAAAGTGTAATTCCTGCAATTGAGTCCCTAAATGATTTCCGATCGCTGTACCCTTCTCTCCCATGATTCTTGAGTGTTCACGTAGGCTTAATGTGCATATAGAAAAGATTAAAAAGAAAAAAAGGTCGTTAATCAAGGTTGACTTTCGGGTTGACTTTGGTTTTCCCCGTGTAATCTTCGTAGTTTGGGTCAAGCGTCTAGGCCGGGCTAAGGGGGGTTACATTTGTTGGTATCAGAGCCAGGTTAACGAATAATTGGGGCTTGGTATGTGGTCATTGTATGTGGTTGTGCATGATTGTGACTTTTCGGTGAAAGTATGATGTATGAATGTTGATGTATGTTTCAATTGAGATGAATTTGTGATGCTATGTTGTGTTTGGAGTATTGTTGGGGATCCCATTGCCATATCATTACTAATGAGAAGAATTGGTTTCGAAAATGAGCTTGAGTACTTGGATTACTTGAATTTGTTGTATTTTGTCAGTGCATTGTTTTTATTATGGGGCCACGTAGAGAGCTTAGAATCAATACTCGATCTATGGCTGAGAATAAGAATGTAGAGAATGCTGAGGATCTACCTCCTCCTCCCCTTGGTGGACCACCTGGTGGTGGTGGAGCTGGGGTTGGTGCTGGGGTTGCTGGACCCGAGGGAGGTCAGGGGCAAGATGCTCCTGATATGACCGTGTTGATACAGGCTATTGCTGGAGCTTTCCAGGCAGCAGTAGCTGGAGTTCATGGAGCTGCACCACAGGATGGTGCTAATGTAAGATTGTCGTAGGAGCGTCTTCACAGTCTGGGAGGGACTGAGTTTAGAGGTTTGACCCCTGAAGGTTCCGAGTCTTGGTTAGAGAGTACCAAGAGAATACTTGGACAACTGAACTGCAACAATGTTCAGAAGTTGGGATGCATTGTATCACTATTGCATGGTGATGCGTATACGTAGTGGACAACCACTATTGCGGGAATGGAGGATGATGAAGTGACTTGGACATTCTTTTTGAATGCGTTCAAGCGGAAATATTTGGGAGTTCGCTACCTCGACGAGAAGAAGAGGGAGTTTATGTCCCTTGTGCAAGGGAGCATGTCTGTGGCTGAATATGAGATTCAGTTTGTTCGCCTTAGCCAATATGCGCCTGAGCTAATCCCTAATGAGCGAGAAAGATGTGAATGATTCCGTTATGGGCTGGTGGCGGACGTGAAAACCTATATGCTCGCAGCCGATTATATTGATTTCGATGTCTTGGTCACTAGAGCCAAGGACATCGAGTTGAATCTTGGATTGGCAAGCCGAGCAGGAGGATCTAGCTCGGAAAAGCGAGCTGGAGAACGTGATTATGGTAGGGATTGCAACAAGAGGCATAAGGATAGAAAGCCGCATTTTGATGCTAGACGCGGGGTGGTAACCCTGGAAGAGGTCAGCAAGGACCAAATGCTTTCTTGAGGACTCCTGAGTGTAACCGGTGTGGTGGGAGAACCTTGGGACATACTAGAACTGTGGTAACCGGGGGCATATGAAGAAAGATTGTCCTCATCCGTTGAGAGAGAGACGGGCTCCGGTGAGAGCAGTTGAACCACAGAGAGGTCGTGGGCGCGGCCGTGGTAATTTTTAGCGTAGAGATGAGGGTGGAAGGAATGTGGCGCATGTGGTGGCTGTCCAACCTGAGGGTGGCGGTCAGGCTCGAGTGTATGCCCATCGTGAGGGAAGGAAAGACACGGACGTGATCGCAGGTACCTTTACTTTGCAATCCTTGTCATTACTTTCTTTGATTGATTCTGGATCTACACACTCGTACATATTGCGTGAACATGCTCAAATGCTTGGTTTGCCTGTTGAGTCTTTGGATGTTGGTATGCGTGTGACTAGTTCCTTTGGTGAGACGGTTGTAACAAGGAAGTTGTATAGGAGATGCCCCTTAAAGGTGCAAGATCATGTGTTTCTTGTTGATCTTATGGAATTGCCATTATATGGTTTTGATGTAATCCTTGGCATGGATTGGCTTGTTGAGCATAGAGCCGTTGTGGATTTTGAAAGCAAGCGAGTTTCGTTGAAACTTGCGGATGATTATGAGGTTGTGGTGGTGGGAGAAAATATGAAGTTTCTAGCTAATGTGGTGTCGACGCTTGAAGCGAGCCGGATGTTGCGTCAAGGATGTGAGGCTTATCTAGCCTTTGTTATGAATCCTAGTTCAAAAGAGGTGCGCGTTCAGGATATAAGGACCGTGTGTGAGTTACCTGGAATGTTTCCGGAGGAATTACCTGTTTGCCGCCTAGTCGAGAGGTTGAATTTGGAATTGAGTTGTATGAGAACACAACTCCGGTGTCCATTGCTCCCTATCGCATGGCACCCAAAGAGTTGAAGGAGTTGAAGACGCAACTTCAGGAGTTGCTTGACCGTGGCTTTATTCGGCCTAGTGTGTCACCTTGGGGTGCACCGGTCGTGTTTGTTAAAAAGAAAGATGGCACGATGAGAATGTGCATTGATTATCGTCAGCTGAATAAGTTGACCGTCAAGAACAAGTATCCTTTGCCGAGGATTGATGATCTTTTTGATCAGTTTCGAGGAGCTGCTGTTTTTTCAAAGATTGACTTAAGGTCAGGGTACTATCACTTAAAGGTGAAAGATGTAGATGTGCCAAAAACAGCCTTTCGAACGAGGTATGGGCATTATGTGTAACACCCCAAATTTGGGCCTAGATGTTTAGAGTCCGAATCAGACCGATCACAAAACGGTTCGAATCTTAAAGGGAGTTTTAGGGAACACCTAGTTTGGGATGCTTTAAAAATATAGAAAAATATCTAAAAATCCTCATTTAATATATGAAAGGTTGTGGTGAAATCAATTTTACAAAATAAGGTTTGGAAATACTACATTTCGGTGTAGTGACCAAATCGTAGTTTGTGCAAAAGTTAAATAGTGACTATTTTGTAAGGGATTGAAACTTTGAATCTTTAAGGAGCTAATTTTACCAAAATGTTTCATCATATTTTCCCTTAATGTTTTAATTAAAGGAAATGAAGGTTAATTAATTTAGAAACTACCTTTGACATTTCATAACTACTTTTCACAAATTTTACCTCATTTTATTTTCTCTCAAATTCTTTTCAACCAAACACATTCTCTCCAGCAAATATACTTTGATTTTCACTTCATTTTTTGAGATTTCAATCTTCCTTTGATTCTTAATCAATTCCTCATCAAATCCTCTTGATTTCTACATTGAATTTTTAAGAAAACTTGCCCAAATCAAGGAGAAATCATCCATTAGAGGTAAGCTTCGTCCTTTTCCTCTAATGATCAGTTCTTTACTAAAATTCCCAAGTTATCAATCCTTTGTTAATGATTTTTAAGTGGTTTTAATGTTACGAACAAGAAATTGTCTTAAAACTCAAGATTTTGGAAGAGATCTTGAAGATTTTCGTGGTGAATGATTGGGCTCTGTTTTGAGATGGTTTTCTAATGTATTTTGGATGTTAATTGATGTTACAAATGAGGTTTTATCAATCAAATCCCGAATAGGATTGTTTTCCTAAGTTTTGCTTGTTAGAATGATGGGTTTTGGGGTGATTTTGGTGTTCTGTCATAGCTGGAGGTATAAGGACGAGTTTGTGGTGGTTTTTGATGTTAATTGATGTTTAGAAATGATTAGAAGTGATAAATCTTGGCTGGGTTTTGTTTTGGAAGAGTTTGGAGGTGATTTCGGCTGTGTTTGGTAGTCGAAATGTGGTTTTTGAGTAGAGCAGCGAGTTTATGTGTGTGGCTGATGATTTCAATGCATGATGATGCATTAATCCTCTGCTCTTATGTGTTTAAAACAGGGGAGACATCTTCGGACGCTTTTGGTGTTGATCCAGAAGCCTAGATAGAGTTTCGGAAAGCAAGCGAAACGTAATCGGTGAGTGCGTATGGTTTTAGAAGTCCTTGAGGGACAATGACTCAAGGTTTGGGGATTTAGGAAAGGTTTGAAACACCTTCTAAGTCCGGAAGTAAGTATTGGCTAGATTGCTCTCATAGATGTGGTGATTGCCCCTAAAATGCTTTTACATGGTCATGGTTTGAGATTGATAAATTCCTACTGTTTTATGCATATTTTATAGCATGAGATGATGCTTGAAATGATTTCATGAAGTAACATGTTGCATGGTTGAGATTTGAGCTTTTTTTTAAAGCATGGCAAATGTTATGGTTTTGAAATGAGATGAGAATGTTTGAGAATTGTTGCATTAAAAACAGAGGTGAGATGATGTTTTGACATAATATATTGGCATAGATGTTGAGATACTTACCAGATATAATTGATCGATCAATAGGATGAGAGTGCACTATAAACTAAAAATTCGTACGTGCTCTTTGGTTAATCCAAAGGGAGAGAACCGATGATGGGCATTCCATCGGGTAGGACTTGGTGAAATACCCAAGCTTTGTGGCGATGAGAGATTCCGCCATGTGAGTACGGTGATGTGAGATTCCACCAGAAATTGTGTTGCTAGACGAGTGAGTACGGTGATGGTAGATGCCACCGGAAGTGTCTAGTGAGATGTCCGCATATCCGAGTAATAATTAGATGTGAAATGCCAATATAAAATATTAAATGATTTTTGATTCACATGTACCTTTGATGAAATGATTTATGCTATGAGAAATGCATATGAGATTTGTATTGAAATGCTTTGGTGTTACAAGCATGAGTATGGCTTTGCCATGAGTTTTGCATTGGTTTAAATGCATGAGATAGAATGAAGGTACATGTGTTTTCAATGAGAAGTTGCTTTGAATGGTTTTCAAACATGAGATAGAATGAGCATGTTGTTAAAAGGCTTTTGAGGAAGTGTTTTCAAGCTATGCATTATTGTGTTGGTTTCCTTAGAGCATGCCTCACTAAGCATTTGTGCTTACGCTCTCTTTTACCAATAATGTAGATAATTGAGGTGTTTCCAGGCACCAAAGAGGATAAGATCATCCAAGGAAGTACAAGCTCACGTCACCATACACTTTAGTTTTAATATAATGGAAATAGGAAACCAAGGTTGTATTTGGGAGATATGTTTAAACTTCCAAGGAAGTACAAGCTCACGTATGGTGAAGTTTCCATACACTTTATATTTGATATAATGGGAATGCGAAACCAAGGTTGTATTTGGGAGATATGTTTGAACTCCCTAAGTTTGTGGCATGTTTGTGTTGGCATTTTTGGGTTGTAAGTGGCCTTAAATGTTTTGTTTGAGGTTGGATTGCTTATGTTGGTTTTGAGATTAGGGAGCATGCCTTTAGACTATGTGATTTTTTGTTTAATGTCATGTTTGTGCTAGAGGGTCCTAAATATGTTCCTTATGTGTTAAATGGTTTGCTGGTATGATTTGGGAATCTTTGAGGCATGTTTGAATGGGTTAAAGGATGAAAAACCAGCTATATCTGTTGTTTCTGGGCAAGGTGTATCGAAACACCCTCAAGTGTTTCGAAACGGGGGCCTGTAATGGTCTTAATGTTTCGAAACGATTGAGACTGTTTCGAAACAGTTTGGCTATTGGAGTACCTTGTTTCGGTACTGGTCTCGGAACATACCCGCGTACCGAAACGGTCAAAACCGTTTCGATACGTGTGTTTCGGTACGGTGGGTAGGCGTTCCGATACAGTTGACCGTTGGATGCAGATTTGAATAGTTTTGAGTCTTCATGCTTTACATTTTAGTCCTAAATGTTGTGGATGCAATTGCTCGAGCTTGGAATGTCTATTTAAGCTGAAACTTGGCAGAGAAGCATGTAACATGATTAATTTCAGATTGGTAATCCCAAAATTAGTGAAGTCCCTCTAATTTACAGAAATTACAATTTGGTCCCAAATCTTGTTTAAAGTGTAATTGTGTCCCTAAATGCGTTCCGATTGATGTGCCTTTTTCTACCATGTCTCGTGGGTTTTCACATAGGCTTATTATGCATCTAGACAAGATTAAAAATATAAAAAAAGGTCGTGAATTAAGGTTGACATTCGTGTTGACTTTGGTTTTCCCCGTGTAATCTTCGTAGTTCGGGTCAAACGTCTAGGCCGGGCTAAGGGGGATGCATTATGAGTTCCTTGTGATGTCGTTTGGTTTGACGAATGCTCCTGCTGCTTTCATGGATATGATGAATAGGGTGTTCCATGAATTCTTAGACAAGTTCGTTGTGGTGTTCGTCGACGATATCCTTGTGTACTATCGTACTGGGGAGGAGCATGGAGGTCATTTGAGGATTGTTTTGCAAGCGTTGTTGGAAAATAAACTTTATGCTAAGCTGAGCAAATGTGAGTTTTGACTAAAGGAAGTTGTTTCCTTGGTCATGTGGTTTCAGCTGAAGGGATTCGAGTTGATCCCCAAAAGGTTGAGGCGGTGATGAATTGGAAGCCTCCTAAGTCCGTTCATGAAGTCCGTAGTTTCCTTGGGTTGGTAGGATACTACCGGAGGTTTGTGGATGGATTTTCTAAGATTGCTGCATCTTTGACGAAGTTGTTGCAAAAGGATGTTACGTATGAGTGGACAGAGGCGAGACAACAAGCTTTTGAGAAGCTAAAAGCAGCTTTGACGCAAGCTCCTATCTTGGTTCAACCTGAATCAGGGAAAGATTTTGTGGTGTATAGTGACGCATCCTATGTTGGTTTGGGGTGTGTGTTAATGCAAGAGGGTAAGGTGGTGGCTTATGCATCGCGACAGTTGAAAGTGCATGAGCGCAATTATCCTATGCATGACATTGAGTTAGCTGCAATGATATTTGCTCTAAAGATCTAGAGACATTATCTCTATGGTGAGAAGTGTATTGTGTACATGGATCACAAAAGTTTGAAGTCCTTATAATTTCTAAAAATTACATTTTGGTCCCTAAAAGTGTAATTCATGCAATTGAGTCCCTAAATGATTTTCGATCGTTGTACCCTTCTCTCCCATGATTCTTGAGTGTTCACATAGGCTTAATGTGCATCTAGAAAAGATTAAAAAGAAAAAAAAGGGTCGTTAATCAAGGTTGACTTTGGTTTTCCCCGTGTAATCTCCGTAGTTCGGGTCAAGCGTCTAGGCCGGGCTAAGGGGGTTACAAAGTACAAGAAAGGTAAGGAGAATATAGTTGTCGTTGCTTTGTCATGAAGGTATACGCTTCTAAATACCTTGGATTCTAAGTTGTTAGGATTTGTTTATCTTAAAGAATTATATGATTCTGATCCTGATTTTGGAGGAATTTATAAGGCATGTGAAAAAGGAACGCTTGGAAAATACTATAGGAATGATGGGTTCCTTTTCAAGAAAGGAAGGTTATGCAACCCACAAGGTTCCACACATGAGTTACTTGCCAAAGAAACCCATGAAGGAGGCTTAATGGGACATTTTGGGATAGCTAAGACATTGGGCATACTTCAAGAGCACCTATATTGGCCCAAAATGAAACGAGATGTGAAGAGGTTATGTGAGAGTTGCATTACCTGTAGGAAGGCCAAATTGAAAGTCATGCCATACAGGCTTTACACACTGCTACCCATTTCGGAAGCACAATGGATGGCCATTTCTATGGATTTTGTACTAGGGCTACCCCGTACAAAGAATAATAAGGGTTCCATCTTTGTAGTGGTGGACTGGTTTTCTAAAATGGCCCACTTTATTCCTTGTAACAAAACTAATGATGCTTCACATGTTGCTAATTTGTTTTTCAGGGAGATCATGGGACTCCATGGCATTCCAAAGACCATTGTATCTGATAGGGACGTGAAGTTCCTAAGCCATTTTTGGAGAAAATTGTGGAGTAAGATCGGTACAAGGCTGTTTTTCTCCACAACTTGTCATCCTCAAAAATATGGTCAAACAGAAGTGGTGAACCGAGTATTGTCCATGTGACTTCAAACCATTATTCGGAAGAATTTGAAAACATGAAAGGAGAACCTACCACATGTGGAGTTTGCATACAATCGCTCGATTCATACCACTACGGGATACATGCCCTTTTGAAGTAGTGTATGGATTCAATCCATTAACTCCATTGGATTTATTACCATTATCCATGGAACAAATCATGAATAAGGATGGACAGAACAAGGCTGAGTTTGTTAAAAATCTCCATCAACATGTGCGGGAGAACATTGAGAAGCGAACCAAGCAATATGAGCAGCAAGCGAACAAGGGTTGTAAACGAGTTACCTTTGAACCGGGAGATTGGGTGTGGTTGCACATGAGAAAAGAAAGGTTTCCGGCCCAATGCAAGTCAAAATTGATGCCTCGGGGATATGAACCATTTCAAGTAGTCAAGAGGATTAATGACAATGCATATCAATGGGACCTCCCATGAGAGTTTAATTTTAGTGCTACCTTTAATGTTGCTGACTTATCTCCTTATGACGTCGATGACGATTTGGGGACAAATCGCTTTAAAGAAGGAGGGACTAATGCGATTCCTAGTAGCAAAGACCCGGAAGAATACCAAAGTGGGCCAATTTCACGTGCAAGGGCCAAGAATTTCCAAGCAGTCGTGGGGAGTTTGTTTATGACAAGCTTGGAACGTCAAGGAGAAAAACCAACGACAAAGGGGGGAAACTTTATTTTACTTATGCATGAATTTGCATGAGAAATTAAAGTTTGCATAAATATTCATTGTATTCAATAAGCATGTTGTTCATTAAAGTATGCAATTGCATTTAGTTCATTTAGTAAGCTACTTCATTTAAATCAGCAAGTTTATTGAATAAAGTTAGTTCATTGATTAAACTAGTTCATTCATTAAACTAGTTCATTTATCAAACTAGCTCTTAATTGTTTCATGCATGTTTTTTTTTAAGTTTGACTCAAACCTACCTTTGTGTCTAGGTACTTGGATGTGTGAATGAAGCTTGAACTAAGGAGGAGTCTTTTCAACTTCAGCCAAGAGACAAGTCATTGGATGCCTTCTTTATGCACCTATTTAAGGCATTCAAAGCTGAGTTTATCATCCAATTCAAGTGGATGTTCAAATTATTCAAGGGAACATGCAATGAAGGCTAGTTTAATTCACTTATTAATACAATATAGTGATGAAGATCATTATGGAATATAAAGAGTCGCCTCTTAATGGATGGAAAGGGTGTCTACATTCATTCAATGTCTACATTCATTCCCCTTTCTTTTCATAGGAAAGCAAGACAATGAAGCCCAAGAGTCCTTCATCCCTTGGAAAAAATTAAGGTCATATTCAACTTCAAATTGTCTAGATCCATTCCCAAATGATTTGTGATATTCGACCAGCCTAGAAGATGAAAAGACAAAGCATTCAAGTTCATTTTATTTCTAATTTGATGAGAATGTTACATCTTTGTGTGACCTTTCATATGATGCCTAGAAATACTATAAATAGGCACCTTAGGATCATTTCGAGACACACAATTTGATATGAAAATTCTCTTAAGAGTTGCTTTCTTTCTAGTTCTTTTGAAGAACTTTATCGGCTTCAAGTTTGTCTTGTAGTCTTCATCCATTCATTTGTTTATATCCTTATTTCCCAGCTCTTCTATAGCTAGTGGGTCACGTTCCACCCTCTATCACTTCGATTCCATCACTTTATATTGCTAGTTCCTAGCTCTTTATAGCTAGCGGGTCACAATCTGTCATCGTTTTCAAACCTACAAAGCCCACGTCACCACCACTATCTTCCATACCCATATTTCCTTCTACCATAATTTCCAACACTATCCATTCATATCTTAAACCCAGTTGCCACGACAAACTTCACAACCTCAGTTGCCACGGCAAACGACATTCATGTCCTTACTCGAATAACGATCGGGCAACAACATATATGATTCGGAACTTTCAACAGGGATCATATCAGTTCTTCTCATCATGATTCTACTATCTACTTCCATAATTTTTCTTCTTCTTTCTCGACTTCCTTCAAAGAAATTTAGAGGCTCTATTTTACGGATTTTAAATAAATAAGAGGGTCAATCTTTATAATTTATAAAGGTTTTACTTTAGTTTTTTCTTTATCCATGTGGAAATTTCATAATTTTATTTTATTTATTTTGCATACCATGTCAACATTTTGTTAAGGTTAACGACACTTAATGCCTTATTGACTAAAATTTTATAAAACAAAAATGTAAGTGACCATAATGTTACTTTTTTGAATTTCGTGAGCAAAAAAAAACATTTGTGACACATAAATTACCAATAGTGTACCCTATAAGTGAACACTTATGAATACTTTTTTTTAAATTTTGTCAAATTTTAAAAAAAAATATGAGAATTTAAATATTTTTATGATTTTTGTTTCATCTTTTTCAATTAAACCCTTACGGGCAATCCATTAACTCCATTGGATTTATTACCATTACCCATGGGAAAAAATCAAGAATAAGGATGGACACAACAAGGCTGAGTTTGTTAAAAAGCTTCATCAACAAGTGCGAGAGAACATTGAGAAGCAAACCAAGCAATATGAGCAGCAAGCGAACAAGGGTCGTAAACGAGTTACCTTTGAGCCGAGAGATTGGGTGTGGTTGCACATGAGAAAAGAAAAGTTTTCGGCCCAACGCAAGTCAAAATTGTTGCCTCAGGGAAATAGACCATTCCAAGTACTCAAGAGGATTAATAACAACGCTTATCAATTGGACCTCCCAGAAGAGTTTAACATTAGCGCTACCTTCAATGTTGCTAACTTATCTCCTTATGATGTCGATGATGATTTGGGGACAAATCGGTTTAAAGAGGGAGGGACTGATGTGATTCCTAGCAGCAAAGACCCGGAAGAATAATCAAGTGGACCCATTTCACGAGCAAGGGACAAGAAGTTCCAAGCAACCATGGGAAGTTTGTTTATGACAAGCTTGGAACGTGAAGGAGAAAGAACAAAAACAATGGGGAACACATTATTTCACGTATGCATGAATTTGCATGAGAAATTAAAGTTTGCATAAATATTCAATGTATTCAATAAGCATGTTGTTCATTAAAGTATGCAATTGCATTTAGTTCATTTAGTAAGCTACTTCATTTAAATCAGCAAGTTTATTGAATAAAGTTAGTTCATTGATTAAACTAGTTCATTCATTAAACTAGTTCATTTATCAAACTAGCTCTTAATTGTTTCATGCGTGTTTTTTTAAGTTTGACTTAAACCTACCTTTGTGTCTAGGTGCTTGGACGTGTGAATGAAGCTTGAACCAAGGATGATTCTTTTAACCTTCAGCCAAGAGACAAGCCATTGAAGGCCTTCTTTATGCACTTATTTAAGGCATTCAAAGCTGATTTTATCATCCAATTCAAGTAGATGTTCAAATTCTTCAAGGGAATATGCAATGAAGGCTAGTTTAATTCACTTATTAAGACAATTTAGTGATGAAGATCATCATGGAATAGGAAGAGTCACCTCTTAATGGACGGAAAGGGTGTCTACATTCATTCAATGTCTACATTCATTCCCCTTTCTTTTCATAGGAAAGCAAGAGAATACAGCCCAAGAGTCCTTCATCCCTTGGACGAAATTAAGGTTATTCAGTTTCAAATTGTCTAGATTCATCCCCAAATGATCTATGATATTCGCCCATCCTGGAAGATGAAAAGACAAAGTCAAGTGCATTTTATTTCTAATTTGATGAGAATATTACATCTTTGTATGACCTTTCATATGTTCCCTAGAAATACTATAAATAGGCACCTTAGGATCATTTGGAGACACACAATTTGATATGAAAATTCTCTTGAGAGTTGCTTTCTTTCTAGTTCTTTTGAAGAACTTTATCAGCTTCAAGTTTGTCTTGTGGTCTTCATCAATTCATTTGTTTATAGCGTTGGTTCCTAGCTCTTCTATAGCTAGTGGGTCACGTTCCACCCTCTATCACTTCGATTCCATCACTTTATATTGTTGGTTCCTAGCTCTTTATAGCTAGCGGGTCACAATTCGTCAACCTTTTCAAACCTACAAAGCCCATATCACCACTTCCATATCCATATTTCCTTCTACCATAATTTCCAACACTATCCATTCAATCTTAAACCCAGTTACCACGGCAAACTTCACAACCTCAATTGCCACGACAACTAACTTGCCACGACAAATGACATTCTAGTTCTTACTTGAATCATGATCGTACAACAACATATATGATTTGAAACTCTCAACCGGATCATATCAGTTCTTCTCATCATGACTCTACTATCTACTCCCATATTTTTTCTTCTTCTTTCTCGGCTTTCTTTAAAGAAATTTAGAGGCTATGCTTTAAAGATTTTAAATAAATAAGAGGGTAAATCTTTATAATTTATAAATGTTTTACTTTAATTTTTTCTTTATTCATATGTGTGAAACCGATATTTTAATTTTGATATAACTAAAGAACCTAAGGACTAAATTGAAAATGTGAAAACGAATTTTTAAGTCCTCAAACATCCCTATATGATTTAAAGAATATGCCTAAGTTAAAAACTATGTTTTCCAAATATTTTCTAAGTGTTCTTAAAGCCAAAACAGTGATTTTTGAGTCCCTGTTTCGAAACGGCCTAAGGCGTTTCGAAACAGTTTTGAAACTGTCAACCCATGTTTTGAAACAGGTATCGAAACGTTTTCAACACTGTCAACCTGTGTTTCAAAACAAGTTTCGAAACGGATTAAGAACATAGAGACACAGTATCGAAACGACACTCAGTGTTTCGAAACGGTTCTTCATTTAATTTGAAAAATATGACCGTTGCAAGTTTTTAACTGATTTTTAAGAAACCGTTAAGGCGTTTCGAAACGAGTTCAAGCCGTTTCGATACGACCCTTGACAGTGGCAAAAGTGTTTCGAAACGGGTCAGACCGTTTCGATACGGGCTCTTTAATGCACCCCAACGGCTCTTTCTATTTTGGTATGTTTTGAAACAGGGTCGGGCGTTTCGAAACGGTTGGTTGCAGACTGCATTTATGGAGGTGAGATAACACCCCCAACGGCTCTATTAATGAATGCAACAACCACAACGGCTAGAAATCAATGAGAAGGTATAAAAGGGACCTCTAAAAGCTCCAGCAATAACTATTGATCCAAAAGCAAACACCCAAACATCAAATCCAAGCATTTGTGCATAAATCCCAATATTGTCTAGAAACCCCAATTGTAATTTTCATTCTTATCATTTCAATTGGGTTGAGTGCTTGTAATTGGGCTACAATTTGTATTGAGAGATACTTTCTTAGCCAACAAAATCTTTGTTTTATTTGGGTGAGGATTGGGTTAAATTTTGGGTAGAAAATTTAACCGAAAATTGTAAGGGTTACCTCCTTAGCCTAGAAAAGAGGAAGAGCAATTAGTGGAATTGTTGCAAATCCTTAGTGAAGCTAAGGTAGTGGATGTAGAGTTTATTTGGAACTTGAACCACTCTAAAATTCCTTGTCTATCTTTTTAATTTGCAATTTCCACCACCTAAACCTTTAAAAATCCAATTCACCCCCTCTTGGTTCATTTCGATCATTCGATCCACTCAACAATTGGTATCAGAGCCTACCTCTTTGAGGATTAACAACCACAAGACGAGTTCCTAGGAAGAGTGTGATCATCCAAAAATCAAGAGATGGCTTCTACCTCCGGTTCGGGCATGTATGAGTCTCAATCCACTACAAAACCTCCCTTCTTCAATGGTGACAACTATCCATTTTGGAAGAATAGAATGCGTCTCTTCATCAAGTCCAATGACTACTTGGTTTGGGATGTAATTGAAGATGGCCCTTACATTCCATTGAAGCAAGATAGTGAAGGGAAGATGGTTTTGAAGAAAAAGGTGGAGATGAGTGAAGAAGAAAGGAGAAAGATCCAAATAAATGACAAATCTCTTGTAACGCCCCGGTTTTGGGCTTAGAAGTTTTGGGCGTTGACCGGTTTGGTCAAAGTGTTGTTCGAATCTAAGAGAGTGAATTTAGGAAAGCTTAGTTCGGGTTGCATTAAAAATATGGAAAAATGTTCTAAAATCATCTTTTAATATATTTAAGTGAACTGTGAAATCAATTTTGGAAAATGAGTTTCGGAAGGGTGACATTTTGGCTAGTGACCAAAATGTAATTTTTGAAAGTTTTGTGACTGTTTTAGAAAGGATTGAAACTTTGAATCTTTAAGGAGCTATTTACCCAAAGGGAGTTTCTCCAGATTTTTCTAAGATATTTTAATGATTAATTCTGATTTTCAAGCAAAAGAAAAGTGGAGGGAAAATCATTTTGGTTATTTTGTAACTAATTTCTCATATTTTCCAATTTCTCTTTTCTTTCATTTTCTCTCAACCCAAACACTTTCTCTCCAGAGATTTCCTTCTGATTTTGTCACTCATTTCTCTCCTTTCAACTCTCTTTTGATTCCTAATCATCATATCTACAAAACCTCTCAATTTGCTACTTGATTCATCAAGCTTTTTGGTTCCAAAAGAGGAGAAACTCAAGTTTGGAGGTAAGAACGTCCTTCTCCTCTGAACTTCAAGTTCTTTAATGAAATTCCTAAGTTCTCAATCCTTAATTGATGTTTTATAAATGGCTTTTAAGATTGTTTAATGGATCTTGGCTTAAAATGCAAGATTTGGTGTGTTTTTGATGAAATTTCGTTGGATCTGTTTAAGCAGTGTTTTAAGGTGTTAAAATGATGATTAATGAATGTTAATTTGATAAGGAATTGATTTTTGATTAATGCAATCCCGGATAGGTTGAATTTCCTAAGTTTAGCTTATGATTCTTGGTTGTTTTTGAGGTGATCTTGTGGATCTGGTGTTGCTGGAGGTATAAGGATGTTGTTAGGTTCTTAAATGATGTTAAAGGATGTTAGGTTTTGATGGTTAATGGCTGGGCTTAGTTGAGAAGTGGTTTGGATGCATTTTCGGTTGTGTTTGGTGGCCGAAAATGGAGTGTGGATGAGAGCAGCGAGTTTTGGTGCTTTCATTGAAGCTATTAATGCATGATGATGCATTAATCTACTGTTTTAATGTGTTAAAACAGGGGAGTCATCTTTGGATCCAAGTGGTGGTGATTCGGAGGCTTGATTTGGTGCTTCGGCAAGAGGCGAAGTGGAATCGGTGAGTGAAATTGGGTTTTCGGCTTTGAAACCAATGTCTTGGGAGCTTAGTTTAAGTCTAAACAACTTTGCTAAGCTCAAGTGTAAGTTTTCGGAAATACTCTCTAGTGGTGGCCATGATTTGATTGTTGTGCAATGTGGTTTATTGCATGTTTTAAATTCTGTTTTGAAAGCATGATTTAGCATGGTTAATGCTGTTTTTGTAAGCCATATGTTGAAGGAAGCTCAAGGTAAGAGCTCCTTGTTTTTGAACATTGATTAAATGTGGTTTGATGCTTTTAAATGCATGATGAATATGGCTTGGTTTAATGCTTTAGAACAGTGGATAAATTGATGATAATGATGTATATTGGCAAGTGATGTTTTGAAAAGGTTGAGGTCACTAAGGTGGTTAAAAGTCCTTGAGTGAGCCTTGTTACTTAAGAACATCAAGGTGGTTAAAAGTCCTTGGATGATTCTTGTTACGGACACAAAGGTGTTTAAAAGTCCTTGTGTGGTCCTTTCTATGGTGTTTAAAAGTCCATAGGCCAAGGTGTTTAAAAGTCCTTGGGGTCAAGGTGTTTAAAAGTCCTTGAGGTAATTTATATCATGGTGTTTAAAAGTCCATGGCCAAGGTGTTTAAAAGTCCTTGGGGTCCAAGGTGTTTAAAAGTCCTTGGGGTGAAAGTTGATGAACTTGTTTTCAAAGAAATGAAATGTATCACTTGTGCCAATATGACATGTAATGAAATGAAGCATGAGATGCTTGTTAAAGTATGCTTTTGAGCATGTGTAAATGATGATTTGAAGCATGATTTTTAAAGTGTTTTATAAATGTATTATTGGATGGTTTTATTGAGCATTCCTCACTAAGCTTTTGCTTACGCTCTCTTTGTTTTCTCAAACCAATATTGCAGAGCATTAAAGTACTTTGAGGGCAGCAAGGAAGGCAAGCATTCAAGTGGTAGTAAAGCTCAAAGTATGGAAGGTTTTCTTAAGTACATTTAGCTTTTGGTAATTTGGCAATGGGGGACCTATGTGTATGTTTGGGAGATGTTTTGAACTCCCTAAGTATGTTGAATGTTGTTGAGAATGCTGGTTTTTGTGGTTGGCCTTTATATGCTTGAATTGGAGGTTTATGCTTGAATGGTTGCTTGTGTAGGAAGCATGCCTATAGATTTGGGGCTTTTCATATATGTGGATGTTTTGATGAATTGTTGATGCAAGTATGTCTCATATATGTTGAATGGCATGTTGGCAAAGTTTGGTGGCATTTGGAGCATGATTGGTTGGTCAATTGCATGTTTAAGTATGCATTTATGGGCAATCTGTGCAGGGTGTTTCGGAACAGCACCTACCGTTTCGGAACGGGTGCCTTAAACAAGCCCAGGCGTCCGAAACGGGAGGGACCGTTCCGAAACGGAAAGGCTACTGCCCGACCCCCGTTTCGGTACGCGTTGCGGAACGGCCCCGTGTTTCGAAACGGACTGTCTCCCGTTTCGGAACGGGTGACCGTTGGGGGCTGACATTGGCAGTTAAATGTTTTGAAATGTTTGCATTTTGGTCCTGAATCTTGTTTGTGCAATTGTATGAGTTTGGGAAGTCCTTTTGAACTGAAATTTCACAGAGAAGCATGAAACATGATTAATTTCAAGTTGGTAACTTCAATTTAGGTTAAGTCCCTATAATTCTCAGAATTTACAATTTGGTCCCTAAAGTTGTAAATTGTTCAATTGGGTCCCTGTTTGATCTCTGATGTTTATGATCTTTGAGTATGCTGTTGTATGATCATATCTAAGGCTTAATATGCATCTAGACAAGTTTAAAAGAAAAAAAAGGTCGTTAATCAAGGTTGACTTTCGGGTTGACTTTGGTTTTCCCCGTGTGACTCTCTTAATTCGGGTCAACCGTCTAGGCCGGGTTAAGGGGGTTACATTTGGTGGTATCAGAGCTGAGTTCTCGAGTAATTGGGAATGAATGTGTGCATGATTGAAGTGTGTATGCTTTGTATGCTTGTTGAGTGGAAGCATGTTGAGTGAATTGCATGTATGTTGTGATGTAGCATGTTGTGGGTACCCATTGCCAAATAAAAGCTAATGAAATGGTGTTGATTTTGAATGAAATTGAGCTTGAATACTTGGATTGCTTACCTTGCTGGGCCTGACTTTGTTTTATTTGTGTTGTGATTGCATGGTAAAAGTATGGCACCACGTAGAGAGTTACGAGGTAATGTGCGGGCTACGGCTCCTAATGAGAACGAGAATGAGGAAAACACGGGTAGTGCGGTGTTACCTCCTCCTCCACCTGGTGGTGGTGGTGTTGGGGCTGAGGAAGCTGGAGCTGCAGCTGGTGCTGGAGCTGCTGGACCTGGGGCTGGTCAGGGGCAAGCTATGCCTGATATGACGATGTTAGTGCAAGCTATTGCTGGTGCTTTTCAAGCAGCAGTAGCTGGGGCTCGTGGAGCGGGGCATCAGGAAGATGCTGGAGTCAGACTACCTTTGGAGCGTCTGCGCAGTCTTGGTGGGACTGAGTTCAGGGGTATGTCTACTGAGAGTTCTGAAGCTTGGCTAGAGAGTACCAAGCGAATCTTGGGCCAGATGAGTTGCACTGATGTGCAGAAGCTGGGTTGTGTTGTGTCCTTGCTGCAGAAGGATGCGTATACGTGGTGGACAACCACTATTGCTGGGATGGCAGAAGCTGATGTGACTTGGACATTCTTTCAGAATGTGTTCAAGCGGAGATATCTTGGTGTGAGATATCTTGATGAGAAGAAGCGTGAATTCATGTCTCTTACCCAAGGGAGCATGAGTGTGGCTGAGTATGAAGTGCAGTTTGTGGGACTCGGTCAGTATGCACCTGAGCTGGTACCTGATGAGCGGGCAAGGTGCGAGAGGTTCCGTTACGGTTTAGAGACGGATGTGAAAATGTATTTGCTGGCCGCCGAGTATGATGATTTTGATGTGTTGGTGGGCCGAGCCAAGGACTTTGAGATGAACTTGAGTTTATCTGCTAAGGGTGCTGGCAAGCGAGCTGCTGAGTATAGTTCTGGAGGTGGACGGAACAAGAGGGGACGTGATCAGAAGTATCAGTCTTCAGCTAAGAGAGGTGGTGGTGCACCTGCTAGAGGAGGCAATGCTAGAGCTGATCCGAGTGCTTGTTGGATCTGTGGTTCACGTGGTCACATGAAACGTGACTGTCCCCGTGCTGTGAGAGAGGTGCAAGCTCCTGTTGCGGCAGCTGGTAATGGGTGCTGGAATTGTGGATCCGCAGACCATTTGAGGCGTGATTGTCCTAGGTTGGCTGGTGATCAGGTGCGTGCTCCTGTTGTTGCTGCACCGCAGAGAGGTCGTGGGCGCGGCCGTGGTAATTTCCAGAGGAGAGAGGAAGGTGGTCGTGGAGTGGCCCATGTTGTGGCTATTCAGCCTGAAGGTAGAGGCCAAGCGAGGGTGTATGCTCAGCGTGAGGGAAGGAATGATGTGGATGTGATTGCAGGTACCTTTACTTTGCAATCCTTGTCATTGCTTTCTTTGATAGATTCTGGATCTACGCATTCATACATTTTGCGTGAGCATGCTGAATTGCTTGGTTTGCCTGTTGAGTCTTTGGATGTTGGTGTTCGTGTCACTAGTTCTTTTGGTGAGACTGTTGTGACTCGTAAGCTTTATAGAAGGTGTCCCTTGGTTGTTCAAGAACATGTTTTTCATGTTGATCTTATGGAGTTGCCCTTTTATGGTTTTGATGTAATCCTTGGTATGGATTGGCTTGCTGAGCATCGCGCTGTTGTGGATTGTGAAAACAAGCGAGTTTCGCTTAAGCTTGCGGATGATTATGAAGTTGTTGTGGTTGGTGAGAATGTGAAGTTTCTTGCCAATGTGGTGTCTACCTTGGAGGCGAGCAGGATGCTGAGGCAAGGTTGCGAAGCCTATCTAGCTTTTGTGATGAATCCTAGCTCTAAAGAGTTGAGGGTGCAAGATATCAGAGTTGTGAAGGAGTTTCCTGATGTTTTTCCTGAGGAGTTGCCTGGTTTACCTCCTAACCGCGAGGTGGAGTTTGGAATTGAGCTGTATGAGAATACAACTCCTGTGTCCATTACTCCCTATAGAATGGCACCTAAGGAGCTGAAGGAGCTGAAGACGCAGTTGCAAGAGTTGCTTGATCGTGGTTTCATCCGGCCGAGTGTGTCACCTTGGGGAGCACCGGTCTTGTTTGTGAAGAAGAAGGATGGCACTATGAGAATGTGCATTGATTACCGTCAGCTGAACAAGTTGACTATCAAGAATCGGTATCCTTTGCCGAGGATTGATGATCTCTTTGATCAATTTCGGGGAGCTGCTGTGTTCTCTAAGATTGACTTGAGGTCAGGGTATTATCAGTTGAAGGTGAAGGATGTGGATGTGCCTAAGACAGCTTTCAGGACAAGGTATGGACATTATGAGTTCCTTGTGATGCCGTTTGGGTTGACAAATGCTCCTGCTGCTTTCATGGACATGATGAATCGTGTGTTTCATGAATACCTGGACAAGTTTGTTGTGGTGTTCATTGATGATATCCTCGTGTACTCGCGTACTGAGGAGGAGGATGAAGAGCATTTGAGGATTGTTTTGCAAGCTTTGTTGGAGAATCAGCTTTATGCTAAGCTGAGCAAGTGTGAGTTCTGGTTAAGGGAGGTGGTGTTTCTTGGGCATGTGGTCTCAGCTGAGGGGATTCGTGTTGATCCTCAGAAGATTGAGGCGGTGATGAATTGGAAAGTTCCTAAGTCTGTTCATGAGGTCCGTAGTTTCCTTGGTTTGGCAGGATACTACCGAAGGTTTGTGGATGGTTTTTCCAAGATTGCTGCTCCTTTGACGAAGCTGTTGCAAAAGGATGTTAAGTATGAGTGGACGGAAGCGAGACAGCAGGCTTTTGAGAAGCTTAAGGCGGCTTTGACGCAAGCTCCTATCTTGATTTAGCCTGAATCAGGGAAAGAGTTTGTGGTTTACAGTGATGCATCCTATGTTGGTTTGGGGTGTGTGCTGATGCAGGAGGGTAAGGTGGTGGCTTATGCATCGCGGCAGTTGAAAGTGCATGAGCGCAATTACCCTACGCATGATATTGAGCTGGCTGCAGTGGTTTTTGCTCTGAAGATCTGGAGACATTATCTGTATGGTGAGAAGTGTACTGTGTACACAGATCACAAGAGTTTGAGGTATCTGATGTCTCAGAAGGAGTTGAATCTTAGGCAGCGGCGTTGGTTGGAGTTGCTCAAGGATTATGATCTGACGATTGAGTATCATCCTGGAAAAGCTAATGTTGTAGCGGATGCCTTGAGTAGGAAAGTAGCTGTTGAGCTGAGGGCTATGTTTGCTAGCTTGAGCATATCGCAAGATGGTGGTCTTGTTGCTGAGTTGCAAGTGAAACCATCTTTGGTTCAGTTGATCAAGGATAAGCAGTTGCTGGATGATTCCTTGGTGCCGCATGTTCAGGATATCGCGGAGGGTAGACCTTCGGATTTCTGTTTTAATGATGATGGAGTGTTGTGTTTTGGGAGTCGGATAGTAGTGCTTGCTGATGCTGAGTTGAGGCGTGCTATTCTGACTGAAGGTCATAGTAGTCCTTTTGCTATGCACCCTGGTAGTACTAAGATGTACCGTGATCTTCGTGATGAGTACTATTGGGTGGGTTTGAAGAAAGATGTTGCGGAGTTTGTTAGCAAGTGTATGGTATGTCAGCGAGTTAAGGCTGAGCATCAGTTTCCTTCAGGGTTGTTGCAACCGTTGAAAATCCCTTAGTGGAAGTGGGAACGGGTTACCATGGATTTTGTATCTGGTTTACCTTTGTCTCCCTCGAAGAAGAATTCTGTTTGGGTGATTGTGGATCGCCTAACGAAGTGTGCGCATTTCTTGCCTGTGCATACCACGTTTTCTTTGGATAAGTTGGCAGAGCTGTACATTGCTGAGATTGTGCGGCTGCATGGTGTGCCTAAGTCGATTGTGTCGGATAGAGATCCGAGGTTCACATCGCGGTTCTGGCAGTGTTTGCATCAAGCTCTGGGTACAAGGTTGCATTTCAGTACATCCTATCATCCTCAGTCGGATGGTCAGTCTGAGCGAGTTATCCAGATTTTGGAGGATATGTTGAGGTGCTGCGTGATTGAGTTCCAAGGTTCTTGGGAGAAGCATCTGCCTTTGGTTGAGTTTGCTTATAACAACAGTTATCAGGCAAGTATACAGATGGCACCTTATGAGGCTTTGTACGGGAGGAAGTGTAGGACTCCTCTTTGTTGGGCTGAAACTGGTCAAAAGTTGGTTTCGATGCCGGCTTTGTTGAAAGGGACCACAGAGAAGGTAAAGCTCATTTGTGAGCGGTTGAAGGCTGCTTCTGATCGGCAGAAGTCTTACTCGGATTTGAAGCGTAAGGAGATAGAGTATGCGGTGGGTGACCGTGTGTTCTTGAAGGTTTCGCCTTGGAAGAAGGTGATGCAGTTTGGCCGGAAGGGCAAGTTGAGCCCTAGGTACATTGGACCATATGATGTGGTTGAGCGTGTGGGTCCTGTTGCGTATCGGTTGAGGTTACCTCAGGAGTTGGAGAAGATTCATGATGTGTTCCATGCCTCTATGCTCCGGAGGTATAGATCTGATCCTTCGCATGTGATGCCTGTGGAGGAAGTGGTTTTGAATCCGGATTTGACCTATGATGAGGAACCGGTGAAGGTTCTGGATTCGGATAGCAAGGTTCTTCGTGGCAAGACCATTGAGTTGGTGAAGGTGCTGTGGAAGCATCGAGGTGTTGAGGAAGCCACGTGGGAGCGAAAGGAAGACATGTTGAAGCAGTTTCCTTATCTCTTTCCTTCAGGTAAATTTCGGGGACGAAATTTCTTAAGGGGGGGAGAGTTGTAACGCCCCGGTTTTGGGCTTAGAAGTTTTGGGCGTTGACCGGTTTGGTCAAAGTGCTGTTCGAATCTAAGAGAGTGAATTTAGGAAAGCTTAGTTCGGGTTGCATTAAAAATATGGAAAAATGTTCTAAAATCATCTTTTAATATATTTAAGTGAACTGTGAAATCAATTTTGGAAAATGAGTTTCGGAAGGGTGACATTTTGGCTAGTGACCAAAATGTAATTTTTGAAAGTTTTGTGACTGTTTTAGAAAGGATTGAAACTTTGAATCTTTAAGGAGCTATTTACCCAAAGGGAGTTTCTCCATATTTTTCTAAGATATTTTAATGATTAATTCTGATTTTCAAGCAAAAGAAAAGTGGAGGGAAAATCATTTTGGTTATTATGTAACTAATTTCTCATATTTTCCAATTTCTCTTTTCTTTCATTTTCTCTCAACCCAAACACTTTCTCTCCAGAGATTTCCTTCTGATTTTGTCACTCATTTCTCTCCTTTCAACTCTCTTTTGATTCCTAATCATCATATCTACAAAACCTCTCAATTTGCTACTTGATTCATCAAGCTTTTTGGTTCCAAAAGAGGAGAAACTCAAGTTTGGAGGTAAGAACGTCCTTCTCCTCTGAACTTCAAGTTCTTTAATGAAATTCCTAAGTTCTCAATCCCGGATTAAGAACATAGAGACACAGTATCGAAACGACACTCAGTGTTTCGAAACGGTTCTTCATTTAATTTGAAAAATATGACCGTTGCAAGTTTTTAACTGATTTTTAAGAAACCGTTAAGGCGTTTCGAAACGAGTTCAAGCCGTTTCGATACGACCCTTGACAGTGGCAAAAGTGTTTCGAAACGGGTCAGACCGTTTCGATACGGGCTCTTTAATGCACCCCAACGGCTCTTTCTATTTTGGTATGTTTTGAAACAGGGTCGGGCGTTTCGAAACGGTTGGTTGCAGACTGCATTTATGGAGGTGAGATAACACCCCCAACGGCTCTATTAATGAATGCAACAACCACAACGGCTAGAAATCAATGAGAAGGTATAAAAGGGACCTCTAAAAGCTCCAGCAATAACTATTGATCCAAAAGCAAACACCCAAACATCAAATCCAAGCATTTGTGCATAAATCCCAATATTGTCTAGAAACCCCAATTGTAATTTTCATTCTTATCATTTCAATTGGGTTGAGTGCTTGTAATTGGGCTACAATTTGTATTGAGAGATACTTTCTTAGCCAACAAAATCTTTGTTTTATTTGGGTGAGGATTGGGTTAAATTTTGGGTAGAAAATTTAACCGAAAATTGTAAGGGTTACCTCCTTAGCCTAGAAAAGAGGAAGAGCAATTAGTGGAATTGTTGCAAATCCTTAGTGAAGCTAAGGTAGTGGATGTAGAGTTTATTTGGAACTTGAACCACTCTAAAATTCCTTGTCTATCTTTTTAATTTGCAATTTCCACCACCTAAACCTTTAAAAATCCAATTCACCCCCTCTTGGTTCATTTCGATCATTCGATCCACTCAACAATTGGTATCAGAGCCTACCTCTTTGAGGATTAACAACCACAAGACGAGTTCCTAGGAAGAGTGTGATCATCCAAAAATCAAGAGATGGCTTCTACCTCCGGTTCGGGCATGTATGAGTCTCAATCCACTACAAAACCTCCCTTCTTCAATGGTGACAACTATCCATTTTGGAAGAATAGAATGCGTCTCTTCATCAAGTCCAATGACTACTTGGTTTGGGATGTAATTGAAGATGGCCCTTACATTCCATTGAAGCAAGATAGTGAAGGGAAGATGGTTTTGAAGAAAAAGGTGGAGATGAGTGAAGAAGAAAGGAGAAAGATCCAAATAAATGACAAATCTCTTGTAACGCCCCGGTTTTGGGCTTAGAAGTTTTGGGCGTTGACCGGTTTGGTCAAAGTGTTGTTCGAATCTAAGAGAGTGAATTTAGGAAAGCTTAGTTCGGGTTGCATTAAAAATATGGAAAAATGTTCTAAAATCATCTTTTAATATATTTAAGTGAACTGTGAAATCAATTTTGGAAAATGAGTTTCGGAAGGGTGACATTTTGGCTAGTGACCAAAATGTAATTTTTGAAAGTTTTGTGACTGTTTTAGAAAGGATTGAAACTTTGAATCTTTAAGGAGCTATTTACCCAAAGGGAGTTTCTCCAGATTTTTCTAAGATATTTTAATGATTAATTCTGATTTTCAAGCAAAAGAAAAGTGGAGGGAAAATCATTTTGGTTATTTTGTAACTAATTTCTCATATTTTCCAATTTCTCTTTTCTTTCATTTTCTCTCAACCCAAACACTTTCTCTCCAGAGATTTCCTTCTGATTTTGTCACTCATTTCTCTCCTTTCAACTCTCTTTTGATTGCTAATCATCATATCTACAAAACCTCTCAATTTGCTACTTGATTCATCAAGCTTTTTGGTTCCAAAAGAGGAGAAACTCAAGTTTGGAGGTAAGAACGTCCTTCTCCTCTGAACTTCAAGTTCTTTAATGAAATTCCTAAGTTCTCAATCCTTAATTGATGTTTTATAAATGGCTTTTAAGATTGTTTAATGGATCTTGGCTTAAAATGCAAGATTTGGTGTGTTTTTGATGAAATTTCGTTGGATCTGTTTAAGCAGTGTTTTAAGGTGTTAAAATGATGATTAATGAATGTTAATTTGATAAGGAATTGAGTTTTGATTAATGCAATCCCGGATAGGTTGAATTTCCTAAGTTTAGCTTATGATTCTTGGTTGTTTTTGAGGTGATCTTGTGGATCTGGTGTTGCTGGAGGTATAAGGATGTTGTTAGGTTCTTTTTAGATGTTAAATGATGTTAAAGGATGTTAGGTTTTGATGGTTAATGGCTGGGCTTAGTTGAGAAGTGGTTTGGATGCATTTTCGGTTGTGTTTGGTGGCCGAAAATGGAGTGTGGATGAGAGCAGCGAGTTTTGGTGCTTTCATTGAAGCTATTAATGCATGATGATGCATTAATCTACTGTTTTAATGTGTTAAAACAGGGGAGTCATCTTTGGATCCAAGTGGTGGTGATTCGGAGGCTTGATTTGGTGCTTCGGCAAGAGGCGAAGTGGAATCGGTGAGTGAAATTGGGTTTTCGGCTTTGAAACCAATGTCTTGGGAGCTTAGTTTAAGTCTAAACAACTTTGCTAAGCTCAAGTGTAAGTTTTCGGAAATACTCTCTAGTGGTGGCCATGATTTGATTGTTGTGCAATGTGGTTTATTGCATGTTTTAAATTCTGTTTTGAAAGCATGATTTAGCATGGTTAATGCTGTTTTTGTAAGCCATATGTTGAAGGAAGCTCAAGGTAAGAGCTCCTTGTTTTTGAACATTGATTAAATGTGGTTTGATGCTTTTAAATGCATGATGAATATGGCTTGGTTTAATGCTTTAGAACAGTGGATAAATTGATGATAATGATGTATATTGGCAAGTGATGTTTTGAAAAGGTTGAGGTCACTAAGGTGGTTAAAAGTCCTTGAGTGAGCCTTGTTACTTAAGAACATCAAGGTGGTTAAAAGTCCTTGGATGATTCTTGTTACGGACACAAAGGTGTTTAAAAGTCCTTGTGTGGTCCTTTCTATGGTGTTTAAAAGTCCATGGGGTCAAGGTGTTTAAAAGTCCTTGGGGTCAAGGTGTTTAAAAGTCCTTGAGGTAATTTATATCATGGTGTTTAAAAGTCCATGGCCAAGGTGTTTAAAAGTCCTTGGGGTCCAAGGTGTTTAAAAGTCCTTGGGGTGAAAGTTGATGAACTTGTTTTCAAAGAAATGAAATGTATCACTTGTGCCAATATGACATGTAATGAAATGAAGCATGAGATGCTTGTTAAAGTATGCTTTTGAGCATGTGTAAATGATGATTTGAAGCATGATTTTTAAAGTGTTTTATAAATGCATTATTGGATGGTTTTATTGAGCATTCCTCACTAAGCTTTTGCTTACGCTCTCTTTGTTTTCTCAAACCAATATTGCAGAGCATTAAAGTACTTTGAGGGCAGCAAGGAAGGCAAGCATTCAAGTGGTAGTAAAGCTCAAAGTATGGAAGGTTTTCTTAAGTACATTTAGCTTTTGGTAATTTGGCAATGGGGGACCTATGTGTATGTTTGGGAGATGTTTTGAACTCCCTAAGTATGTTGAATGTTGTTGAGAATGCTGGTTTTTGTGGTTGGCCTTTATATGCTTGAATTGGAGGTTTATGCTTGAATGGTTGCTTGTGTAGGAAGCATGCCTATAGATTTGGGGTTTTTCATATATGTGGATGTTTTGATGAATTGTTGATGCAAGTATGTCTCATATATGTTGAATGGCATGTTGGCAAAGTTTGGTGGCATTTGGAGCATGATTGGTTGGTCAATTGCATGTTTAAGTATGCATTTATGGGCAATCTGTGCAGGGTGTTTCGGAACAGCACCTACCGTTTCAGAACGGGTGCCTTAAACAAGCCCAGGCGTCCGAAACGGGAGGGACCGTTCCGAAACGGAAAGGCTACTGCCCGACCCCCGTTTCGGTACGCGTTGCGGAACGGCCCCGTGTTTCGAAACGGACTGTCTCCCGTTTCGGAACGGGTGACCGTTGGGGGCTGACATTGGCAGTTAAATGTTTTGAAATGTTTGCATTTTGGTCCTGAATCTTGTTTGTGCAATTGTATGAGTTTGGGAATTCCTTTTGAACTGAAATTTCACAGAGAAGCATGAAACATGATTAATTTCAAGTTGGTAACTTCAATTTGGGTTAAGTCCCTATAATTCTCAGAATTTACAATTTGGTCCCTAAAGTTGTAAATTGTTCAATTGGGTCCCTGTTTGATCTCTGATGTTTATGATCTTTGAGTATGCTGTTGTATGATCATATCTAAGGCTTAATATGCATCTAGACAAGTTTAAAAGAAAAAAAAAGGGTCGTTAATCAAGGTTGACATTCGGGTTGACTTTGGTTTTCCCCGTGTGACTCTCTTAATTCGGGTCAACCGTCTAGGCTGGGTTAAGGGGGTTACAGCTCTCCACATGCTCTTTTGTTCATTCGGTCCGGACATCTATTCTAAAGTGTCATCCATTGAGAGTGCCAAAGAAGTATGGGACATTCTTGAGACTACCTATGAGGGAACCAATGATGTCAAGGAAGTTATGAAAATTTCAAGATGGAGCCCGATGAGACGGTGTCCAAGATGTTTGATCGTTTCTCCACCATAGTCAATGGGCTCAAAGGATTTGGAGAGACAATTCCGGAAGACAAGCTTGTCCAGAAGCTACTCTATTCACTTCCCGAATCTTGGGATGGGAAGAGAACCTCCATCATAGAAGCTAAAAATTTGAAGACTTTAAAGCTTGATGAGCTAGTGGGTTCTCTCCTTACTCATGAGATTATGAAGCAAGGAAGGGAAGAAGAGAAGAAGAAAGAAGAGAAGAGAGTAGAAAAGCTAGAGGTAGAAAAGAAGAAGAAGATGGGAATAGCTCTCAAAGCTTCATTACTTGGGGAGAGCTCTTCTAGTGAGAATGATGAGCTAGAAGAATTGGCTATGATAGCCAAACGATTCTCACGCTTTATGAGGCCCAACCGGGGAAGAAAAATTCAAAGGAAGATGGACTTCAAAGGTAAAAACAAAGAAGAAGCAAGGGATCAAATCATTTGCTTCGAGTGCAATAAACCCGGTCACATACGTTCCTAGTGCCCTCAACTCAAGAAGAAGGGCTTTGAGAAGAAGAAGAAGCTCAAAGCCAAGCTTGCTACTTGGAGTGATGAGGAGTCATCGGAGGATGACGAACAAGAAGTGGACAACCTTTGCCTCATGGCACTTGAGGAAGATTCCTCTATGGTAACCTCTAACTCATTATCTTTTGATTTTACATATGATGAATTAAATGATGCATATGATGAGTTGCAAGAGGTTTATGATGAATTAGTTGACAAATATAAGGAGTCGGTCATTAGGAATAAGAAAATCATTTTGGAACTAAATGATAAAAATGACTTACTCTCTCAAGCTAATTTAAAATTTGAGAAAAAGATATTAGGGTTGAAAGATGAACTAAAATTTTTTCAAGATGAAAATGTTGACCTTAATAATCTTTTATCTCAATGTAATAGTGAACACCAAAAGGTGTTAGATGAGCTAAATAAGCTCAAAGAGTCTTTTAAAAATGTTGGTAGTGTCAAGCATGAAATAGGTGAATCTTCAAAATCAAACCAACCTAAGAAAAAGACTAACTACTACAAACAAGGTAGCTTTCCTAGACATAGTAGAACTAAAAGAATTAGAATTGTATGGGTTCCTAAGGAACTTGTAAAATCTAATAACATTATTGCTATGTCATCTTGGATTCCTAAGGGAACCAAGGTTTTGGGAGCTAACACTCATGGACCCAAAATGATTTGGGTACCAAAAACAAAAGCTTAATATCTTTGTTTGTAGGGGGAGCATTGCTACAAGGCCAAAGCACAAAGTCAAAACTCATGGTACCTTGATAGTGGATGCTCAAGGCATATGACCGGAGACAAGAGTAGATTCATGGATCTAAAGCCAAAAAGTGGAGGAGTGGTGACATTTGGTGACAACTCCAAATGCCACATTAAAGGTATTGGCTCCATAGGTAATCACTCTACTATTCTCATTGAAAATGTATTGTATGTCGATGGTCTTAAACATAACTTATTGAGCATAAGTTAATTGTGTGATAAAGGATTTAATGTTCTATTTGATAAAAATGGATGCAAAATTGTTTACATTAAATCTAATAATATTATGCTCATAGGTCATCGCATAGGGAACATATACATGGTGCATCTAGATGACATACATACATCCCATGCATGCTTAGTAGCACAAAATGAAAATGATGCATGGTTGTGGCATAGGAAACTAGGACATGCTAGCATTAGTGTTTTAGAAAAACTAGTTTCCCTTGATCTAGTTAGAGGTTTACCCAAGATTAAATTCTCAAACGATAAAATTTGTGATGCATGCTCTAAGGGTAAACAACATAAGTCTTCCTTTAAATCCATTAATGATGTTTCTACAAGTAGATGTTTACAATTTATCCATATGGATTTATTTGGGCCAATTAGGACTATGAGCTTGGGTAGTAAATCTTATGCATTTGTACTTGTTGATGATTTTTCTAGATTTACTTGGGTTCTATTTTTAAGTACTAAAGATGAGGCTTTGGAAAAATTCATCACATTTTCAAAACTAACCCAAAATGATCTTGAACTTAGAATTTCACATATTAGAAGTGATCATAGAACCGAGTTTCAAAATTTAGGGTTTGGAGATTTTTTGAATGAAAATAGTATTAGCCACAATTTTTCGGTTCCTCGAACTCCTCAACAAAATGGGGTAGTTGAGAGGAAAAATAGAACTTTGCAAGAAATGGCTAGAACCATGCTTTGTGAAAATAATTTACCTAAATATTTTTGGGTGGAAGCCACAAACACCGCTTGCTATATTGTTAACCGAGTAATGATTAGGCCAATTTTAAAGAAAACACCTTATGAGATTTTAAAATCTAAAAAGCCTAACATTAGCTATTTTCACCCTTTTGGTTGCAAGTGTTTTGTTATAAATAATGGAAAAGACAACTTAGGTAAATTTGATGCAAAAAGTGATGAAGCTATTTTCATAGGATACTCTTTAACATCTAAAGCCTATCGAGTATTTAACAAGAGAACTTTAGTAGTAGAAGAATCTATACATGTTGTATTCGATGATAACCTCCTTCCAAGGAAGGATTCTTGTGATGATGATGATGTAGGAATCATAAATGCCTTTGATGGAGGACAAACTTCAAAGGATGATGAGATTCCAACAAAAGAAGAGGACACACAAGATCCACCTCTTGAAGCCTTGAAGGACTTGGCTCTTGAGGAAAAGGAAGTGAGCTACCCAAGGGAGTTCAACTATGTCAAAGATGGTGAAATCTTGGGTGATCCATCCAAGGGAGTAACCACTCGACCTTCTCTTAGATTAATGAATCATGTTGCATTTATCTCATGCATAGAGCCTAAGAATATAAAAGAAGCATTGAAAGATGATTTTTGGATTATGGCTATGCAAGAAGAGTTAAATCAATTTGAGAGAAGTAACGTTTGGACATTAGTTGATAGGCCTAGTAATCAATCTACCATAGGAACTAAATGGGTCTTTAGGAACAAGCTAGATGAGAGTGGTAACATTGTGAGAAATAAAGCTAGACTAGTAGCACAAGGTTACACTCAAGAAGAGGGAATAGATTTTGATGAAACCTATGCACCCGTAGTTAGAATGGAAGCCATTAGGATGTTGCTTGCATATGCATGTTATCATAATTTCAAGCTTTTTCAAATGGATGATAAAAGCGCGTTTTTAAATGGTTTTATAAATGAAGAAGTGTATGTGGAACAACCACTGGGTTTTGAAGACTCAAAATTTCCAAATCATGTTTTCAAACTCACTAAAGCTCTTTATGGTTTAAAACAAGCTCCTAGAGCTTGGTATGAAAGACTTTCAAACTTTTTAATTGAAAAGGGTTTTGAAAAAGGTAAGGTGGACACTACACTCTTTATAAAAATGTATAAAAATGACATCTTAGTAGTTCAATTTTACGTTGATGATATTATTTTTGGTTCTACTAACGAATGTCATTGCAAAGAGTTTGCTAAGTTAATGCAAGGTGAATTCGAGATAAGCATGATGGGGGAGTTCTCATTCTTTTTGGGACTCCAAATCAAGCAAAAGAAGGATGGCACCTTCATCAATCAAGCAAAGTACATAAAGGATATGCTCAAGAAGTTTGGCTTGGAAAATGCAAAGCCTCAAGCCACACCTATGAGCTCTTCTACAAAGCTTGACAAAGATGAAGGAGGTAAGTGTGTTGACTCTAAGCTTTACCGTTCTATGATTGGATCTTTGCTTTACCTTACCGCAAGTAGACCGGATATCTTGTTTAGTGTTTGCTTGTGTGCTAGGTTTCAAGCTAGTCCTAGAGAGTCTCACCTTATAGCCGTTAAGAGAATCTTTAAGTACCTTAGAGATACTCCTTGTTTAGGTCTTTGGTACCCTAGAGACTCCACCTTCAACCTTCATGCTTATTCGGATGCGGATTATGGGAGATGCAAAATCGATAGGAAGAGTACTTCGGGAACTTGTCAATTCCTAGGTAGTATGCTTATATCTTGGTTCTCTAAGAAACAAAATAGTGTAGTCATATCTACCACCGAAGTCGAGTACATATCCTTAGGGAGTTGTTGTGCTCAAGTCATTTGGATGAAGCAACAACTCTTAGATTATGGTATTAAAGTTGAAACCATACCCCTAAAATGTGATAACACTAGTGCTATATGTTTGACAAAAAATCACATCCAACACTCTAGAACCAAACACATAGAAATAAGGCATCATTTCATTAGAGATCATGTCCTTAAAGAAGATGTGGTTATAGAGTATGTAAACACCTTAAATCAATTAGCGGACATATTTACAAAACCTTTAGACAAAGAGCGTTTTTGGTCCGTTAGGAGAGAGTTAGGTCTAGCTAGCCTATCTTGACCTTTTAGGACTTCTTTTGTGCTTAAAATTGCTTGATCTTGTGAAATGCCATGTTTATATGTTTTTACTCCTAATTTCATCCATGCCTATAGCTAGGGGGAGTATGTTTATGTTTGCATATGTTTTTCCTGCTCATTCAGGTCATTCATGCAAGTTAGGCCCTAGAAAAACTCATTTTTCTGCACTTTTAGAGCCTCATCTGCACTTCCAGGCCCAGGTGTATCGAAACGGTGAACCTGTTTCGATACGGTTGCTTTAAATTTCTATCTGAGAGAAGGGCGTTTCGAAACGCCTTCCAAGGGTTTCGAAACGTTTTGGCTACTGCCAAGGGGTGTATCGAAACAAGTTTCGATACGAGTCAACGAGGCTTCGATACGGTCAAACCCGTATCGAAACGGTCAGCTGAAATCAAAAAGACGGTCAAACCTTCATGCCCGCGTTTTGAAACGGTCAAGACAGTTCCGAAACGGATTCGCGGACTGCTTTAAAGAGGCCTTTAATGATAAAGTTTAACACAAATTAAAACTCTCCCAAACCCTAAAAAAACCCTAGCCCAAATTTTTCCTATAAAAACCCTCTAAACCTCTTTGTTTTTCACCAAATCTTGAGGGGTTTTTCTCTAAAACACAAGTCTAAGCAAGCTTCAACAATATTGTGCAAGGATTTTCATCCATTCATCCAAAATCCCAATTTAAGGTATTTTTCATCTTTTTCTTTTTCCTTCAATTTGTATTCGAATCCTAGGTTAGAAAATTTTATTTTTGTATAGTTTATATGTTTTGATGCTTGGGTTTTTCAAATCTTGTAAAAAAATTAAAAAATCTTCAATTTTTTGATTCGAATATAAAATTTTTCTCTCGTATTTTTATTCACTGTTTTTCTCTTAAAAAAATTTTTGTTTTGTTTTGCTTTGTTTATTTGATTTTAAAAACTTGTTTTTAAACCTAAGTGGGATTTATCATTGGATTGAATTATGAAATATCATGCATACACTTAAATTTTTTTTGTTTGCCTAATGTTTTTAGGATGGCTACGAAAAATATTCACAAAAAGCGTAAGACCAGTCAAGTTAGTGACTCGAGTATTCGCCCAAATCTCACTCTGCTCTTTCAAAAATCTCTTCGTACTCAAGAGATGAAGGGTCGATTCAAGTATGTCAAGGAGTATGAAGTTCATCGTGAGCAGGTTATTGATCTCAACTTCCTTGACTCCGAGCGCTTTCTTTTCCGTTACCTCGAGCGTTTGAGAGAATGGAGTTTCCTTGGTCTTTTGAGCATCCCAGACATTTGCTACAAACACATGATACTTCTCTTTTACTCCAATGCTCAATTTATCAATGATGAAGAAAACTCCGAAGTTGTTGGGATTGAGTCTTTTATTTTGGGAAAAAGGATTGTGGTTAATATCCCTCTCTTGGAGTCTACGTTTTCTCTTAAGAATGAAGGAATTGAGAATGAGAGTCACTTTGGTTCTCACACCGGTCAGGTGCTTACTTTGGATGCGCACGATCGTTTCCTCCATTTGATGGTCTCATGGTTCCTTCGCCCCTCCGGAGGTAAATATTCTCACATCCGTCAAGTAGACTATTTTTGGCTTGAGTGTTTCCGTCGTGGTGAGCGCCCTAATCTAGTTAAGATCATTTTTGCCGAAATTGTTAACAATGTTAAGCTTTGTGACACCGATGCACTGAAATCCTTCACTTATGGAACGGTTTTAAGTCACATCTTTAGCAAGCTTAATCTTGATTGCACCTACGACTCTCCGGAACCTCGCAAGTCAAAAATTGGTGAGTCATCTCTCCGTAAGTCTGGTTTTCTCTATGTAAACAATGGACATTGGGAACGTGTTGATCGGAAAGCACCTCCTCCTCCTCCTCCCGTTGAACCTCAACCACAAGCTCAAGTTGCAAACAATGAAGCTCTCACGGCTTTAATTATCGAGCGGTTCAATGCCATGGACACTAACATGGCTTCGGGTTTTGGTGCTATCAATACTCGTTTGCAAAATGTAGAGGATCGACTCCAATCCCTTGAGAATCAACACTCGGCCATGGATATGTCCTTCTCTACCTTTTATGGCCAATGGATGAAGTTTCGTAAATCTCAAGTGAAGAGTGATGATAAGACTTCGGATGATGATGGTGACGACGAGGCCTAGGTATTTCATGACATATCATATTAGCTATGCATTTTAGGATTAAGTTTGCATCTTTATTTTCATTATGTTTTATGAACCTATGCTTTTAGTTTTATTTGGGATTATGCTTTGAACTTATTGTTGAAGATTTATGTTTTGGATATTTCAATTTTATGAATTAATATTATTGTTGCTTATTGCTTATGGCTTAATGCTTATTGCTACTCACCCTATCTCTTCTCTATGAGCCTTGTTTCTATTTTTGATCTAACAAAAAGGGGGAGAAGAAATCTAAGAGCCAAAAATTCGTTTTTAAATGTTTAAAGTGTTTTTAAGTTTTAAACCTTGAATTTCAAAGATAAATCTTTGAAAAACTTTAAAAACCAATCTTAAATTGAGGGGGAGTTAGAATGTACTCAAAATTTTCAAAACTCTTAAAATATCTAACTTTGGTTTTGTTATATCAAAAAGGGGGAGATTGTGAAACCGATATTTTAATTTTGATATAACTAAAGAACCTAAGGACTAAATTGAAAATGTGAAAACGAATTTTTAAGTCCTCAAACATCCCTATATGATTTAAAGAATATGCCTAAGTTAAAAACTATGTTTTCCAAATATTTTCTAAGTGTTCTTAAAGCCAAAACAGTGATTTTCGAGTCCCTGTTTCGAAACGGCCTAAGGCGTTTCGAAACAGTTTTGAAACTATCAACCCATGTTTCGAAACGGGTATCGAAACATTTTCAACACTGCCAACCTGTGTTTCGAAACAAGTTTCGAAACTGCTTAAGAACATAGAGACACTGTATCGAAATGACACTCAGTGTTTCGAAACGGTTCTTCATTTGATTTGAAAAATATGACCGTTGCAAGTTTTTAACTGATTTTTAAGAAACCGTTAAGGCGTTTCGAAACGAGTTCAAGCCGTTTCGATACGACCCTTGACAGTGGCAAAAGTGTTTTGAAACGGGTCAGACCGTTTCGATACGGGCTCTTTAATGCAACCCAACGGCTCTTTCTATTTTGGTCTGTTTCGAAACAGGGTCGGGCGTTTCGAAACGGTTTGTTGCAGACTGCATTTATGGAGGTAAGATAACACCCCCAACAGCTCTATTGATGAATGCAACAACCACAACGGCTAGAAATCAATGAGAATGTATAAAAGGGACCTCTAAAAGCTCCAGCAACAACTATTGATCCAAAAGCAAACATCCAAACATCAAATCCAAGCATTTGTGCCTAAATCCCAATATTGTCTAGAAACCCCAATTGTAATTTTCATTCTTATCATTTCAATTGGGTTGAATGCTTGTAATTGGGCTACAATTTGTATTGAGAGATACTTTCTTAGCCAACAAAATCTTTGTTTTATTTGTGTGAGGATTGGGTTAAATTTTGGGTAGAAAATTTAACCGAAAATTGTAAGGGTTACTTCCTTAGCCTAGAAAAGGGGAAGAGCAATTAGTTGAATTGTTGCAAATCCTTAGTGAAGCTAAGGTAGTGGATGTAGAGTTCATTTGGAACTTGAACCACTCTAAAATTCTGTGTCTATCTTTTTAATTTGCAATTTCCACCACCTAAACCTTTAAAAATCCAATTCACCCCCTATTGGTTCATTTCGATCATTCGATCCACTCAACAATATAGAAATGTCATATTTTTATTTTATTTATTTTCCATACCAAGTCAATATTTTGTTAAGGTTAACGACACTTAATGCCTTAATGACTAAAATTTTATTAAACGAAAACGTAAGTGACCATAATGTTACTTTTTTGAATTTCATGAGCAAAAATGAACATTTGTTGCACATAAATTACCAATAGTGTACCCTATAATTGAACACTTATGAATAATTTTTTTTATTTTGTCATATTTTTAAAAAATAATGAGAATTTAAATAGTTTTTTATGATTTTTGTATCATCTTTTTCAATTAAACTCTTATGGGCAATTTACATTTTACATCACTAAACTTAACATCCACTTTCATTTAATTAAATTACATCATTAAACTTTAAATATTAATAAACTAAGTAACTTATACGAATAATGTTAAATGATTCTAACGAAAAAAAATGAAATTGACAATTTTACTTAATATATTCTTCACATATCATCATCAAATAATTTTTAATTAATAATTTTATGTAAGAATCTTCTAAAACATTTCATTCGAATAAATTCAAAGGAAAATTACTAAATTTCTTATAAATCCTAACAAAAAATATTTAAATTGTCAATTAAACATTATTTGTTGATGATATGTGAAACATATGTTAAATAAAAGTGTCAATTTCAATTTTTTTCCATTAGAATTATTTAATAGTGTCAATATAAGTGACATAGTTTATAAATAATAAAAGTTGAATGATGGAATTTGATTATATTAAAGATTTGTGATGCAAATGAAAGTGGATGTTAAGTTTAGTGATATAAAATGCAAATTACCCAACCCTTACTCTCACTCCAACTTTAAAATTTCTAAGAAAATTCAATGTAGATATTTTTCGAATAAATATTATATATATGCTTGTAATTGTAATATTATTGTAAGTGACAACAATATATTTTGGAGTTATAATCTGAATTAAATTTTTTATTTAGATTTCATAAGTATTTAAAAATTTTATGTATAACTTCACAAAAAATATGTTGTGAGGAAGATTAATTTACTTGAGTTGAAATGGTTCGTGTTAAGTGTGCAAAAGTCATATATTTATGCTCTAGTTTTGCTCAATTATTGTTGTTCTTAAGTATAGTTTAGTTGCATTTATTAAGAAAACATACACAAAACTGTATAGATTAGATATTTTGTCTTATTCGATAAACTTAATTGTTTTTATATAAAAGATACTACTCAAGTGTGTTTTTTCTCTGTGCGCAGGTACTCGCCCAGGCAACAAAGAGGGCAGAAGAGGAGAAAGCTGGAAACTGATGGAGGAAGTTGTTCGACCATTTGGAGAGCTGATCAAGGAGGAGAGTCCCAAAATGAAGATTTGTGTCAACCCCTGCACACCAACCCAGACCTCTGCCGAGGCAGCAACACGAGGAAGGGTGGAAATATACAAAATGGTATGCGACTGAAAGAGCCCATCAAGCTCGATTTTTGGAGGCCACTTGCACATGCATTGGAGCCCATGAGCCGAAGTAAAGCCATGGTCAAAGTCAAGGTGGAAAAAGTCAAATAGGAATCTAAGAAGATTTAATGTTAGATTTATTTTTTTAATGAGTTGTAATTATATTCTAATTACTATTTTTTCCCTAAACCGACTTAAGACCTAAGCTTCTCCCCTATATATATGTAATCGACTTGAAAGAGAAGAACACAATAGAGATTAGAGAGAAAACTCCTTCTTGTCGAAAAACCCTTGTGCCACCATCCTCCATTATGTTCTAAACCTTCCCTAGGGCTAAGGGTTGGTTGCCTAGTAGTTGTGAGAGTGTTGCTTGTATTTGTTTAGGTTTTTAGTTTTTGCAATAAAATTCAAGGTTTGTTTACTCTTGGTTCTTCATTGTTGCAATCTTTATCGAGAGAAAAAAGAGCATCAATCTATTTGTTCAATATCGGGAGAGTTGGACTCACGAAACGAGTAAACACGGTTTTATCAAACTATAGGATAAAGCTACTTCAGCTTAGGGAAAAGTTAGAAGTTCAGCGGCTAAGAGAGGCTTCATAATCGGTTGGTGTTCATTCTTAGATTCACGCCGGGAGGTATCATCCAAGACGTGTTCGTCAATAGTACTTCAAGCTCGGGGATAAGAGGAAGTCATAGAAGGGAGCATTGTCGAACCTTGAATCATTGCTTAACTACTCAGGCAGTCACATTGGTCTCTGCCGAGGTGGGCATCTGTCGAGGCATACTCGTGGGCGGCTACCGAAAGTTGTTAAGTTGATCTGCAAAACTGTGCCGAGACAGTGCATCCAATCTCCACACTACGAAACATTTCAATACCGGCCCATTTTCTCACTCTAATTTCTCAATTTACTTTATTTGCTTTAGTTTTAGTTTTAATTCATACATCTCTTAATATTTGTGTTTTTACTTTTATTTTGTGCAGAAAAGTGAATTCTGAAGGTTGTCACAATCCCTGTGGAGACGATATCTTAAATACTAAAATTTGGCACCGTGTACACTTGCACGCAATTTGCGCATCACTTTTGCACGCAACAGCCCGTTTGGCCCCTAAAGTATACATAAAATACCAAACTGCCCCCTAAACTATTTTTTGAGACATTGTAGCCCCTGAACTAAAAATCGTTACCCCGTTTGGCCTCTCCGTCTAACGTCGTTAAACAAATTTTCACGAGCCAACCAGAACACGTCACGTATCACTTTATGAACAAAAAAATAAGTTGACTTAAATTAAAGGGGTAAATTGCACGTTAAGTTTGTCAAATTTTATTTTTTGTTTATTTTAGTCCCTTATTTGCTTCTGCTTATTTTGCTTTCGACTCTGATGTTTTCCATTTCGCCATCGTTGTTGTGCTCTTCATCAACCCCATCTCGCTTGCTTCTTTTTGCATTGGATTCATCCATTTCGACAAGAATTTGAAATTCTGGGACTATAAGAACTTTACAACTCAAACAAAATCCACGAGTTTCAATTCTTCCTTTTATGGTTCTGCAAACCAATTTCCCAAGATGAGCGAGGTGATAAAGATGACAAAACCATTCATGGTTTGAATCTGCACCAGTTAGTTTCATGGCTATAACAAGCCTTGAGTCTCCTTCCCCTTCAAGATCTTGAATCGAGATTGAAGGCAAATGAAGAGAAATCATTGCCACTTTCAAAGGGGATTTCTGGGGTTGAATTGAAAAGAGCATAAGAAAAAATTTCCAATCATCAGATATTCCTACTGCTGAAACTAGCAATGTTGCAGAATAAATCAAACATTAGAGACCCATAAGCACTCTGAAACGATTTTTCTTGACAAAAAATCAGCAAATATTTTCATTAATGAACTTACAAAATTGATTTGTTTTTGAATGGTTTTTCCTACATATATAATTGCAATTATAGGTTAAGTTATTTACACTGTATAAGCATCAACATTGAAAAATGGGATTCAAAGAAAGAAAAAATGGAGTAATATGTGCAAGAAATTGAGGAGGAACAATGCAGAATTAGATTACAGAGAGACGAGTCAGATTTTACAGAGTTAAACAGTGGTTGGGGAAGAAGGCAAAGAAACAGAGAGAACCAATCGGCATTACACAGAAAATTCTAATTATTTGTACCAGTAGTGGTTGAATTCTTTTTTTTTTAACTTTGCCTTCTTCTCATATCTGTTCTTTCCCTTGTTTGGATTGCTAAGCTCATTTGGTTCATGCATGCAGATTCGTTGTTTTAGTCTAAAATTTAACATTTCTTTCTTTCATTTTTCTCCAAAAATTCAACAACGGTAATCTCAAGTTTTATATTTATTTACCATTGATTTCCCCGACTCCTTGACCCCAGATCAGTTGTAGAAGATGGCAGGGTTTGTTTGAGGGGGCTATGGTTGAAACGAGGGAGGAAGAAGATGGCTAAATTGAATAAATATAGAACTTAAGAGACTCAACATGCCATTTACCTATTCTTATTAAACTCAGTCTTTTTTTTGTCAAAAGAGCCACATGGCGCGATCTAATTGGGCCAAAAAATTTAAACGGATGTTAGATAAGAGGGGCCAACGGAGGTCTCGATTTTTAGTTTAGGGGCAAAACGTCCTAAAAATAATTTACGGGGCAGTTCTGTATTTTGTGTATACTTCAGGGGCCAAATGGGTCATTAAACCTAGATAAAAATGTTTACTTTTCAAACATTTTTCGACTATATTGATTCATTTTATAATAGGAAAATGAAATGAACATTGAAGTATAATACAGTTTAAACCATCAACTCATACACTGAAAAAAGAAACATGATTTAAACCATTTTATTTCCTCCAAAAACCAAAGCTTGAACATGTTTTAAATTATTTTATGACCAATTCCTTAGTTTGGAATCAGATATGAATGAAGGATGTTGTCAGGAATCATTATTATGGTTGGGTTTCTGCAACACTCCGATGGCCTCTACCTTGGTTTCCTCCAAGTCCTTGCCGTCTTTGAAGATGAGGAACTCCATTATTTCCACGTGGAAGAAAATAAATGTTCCATACAAGTGCGAAATGCAGGACCCAAAGCCTTTCCCAACCACACAATGCCATGCTGCCCCATAAGCTTCATCAAACTTCTGCACACAAAGTTTAAACTCACAAATTCAAAATCATTTTTCTGACGCTGGGGTCAGTGGACTTAGGACTTGAAACTAATCACATGAATTATAAATGAATCAAACAAGTAACTTCACTTAATCCTAAGTGTTCTGGTCGAGTGAGTCGATAAGTTCAATAAAATTTTATTCGACTTGTGCTCATTAAAAAAATTTGTTGCTCGTTAATTTCATCAAAATTTTTACCTTGTTTTTTTAAATATATGTAAAATCTAATAATACTATGTAAGACTTAATATAAACATATCTTAACAAATTTAACAAAAAAAAATGATCAAAATAGTGTGGGAAGCAATTTCAAAATTAAAACTCCTAAGTAACAATCCACAAATACATCAAACTAACATATTATAAAAAATTTAACCAGCTACTCGCGAACTTATTGAGTCGATTTAAACCTTACTCGACTCGACTTGTTAAGGTCTCGAGTCGAGCTCGAGCTGCTAAACTCAATTAGCACCCCTAGTTAATCCTGAATGAAAAAAAAAATCACGGATGATTTGATCTTAAAGTATTCATATTGGCAAACTCGAATAATTCCAACCCTGAAAATTTTAAAATTAAAATTCTACCATGTTGACCCAAGCAGAAACCAACGGAAGTACTTGGACCAAACAATGATTATACTATTCATTTTACAGCTTTATGCTACTTGTAGATGAAGGGTCCAAAGTTAAGAGTAGACCTGTTTGATGTAACGAGCAATGGATTGACAGTCGGAAACCTCATGGAGATCGAGAGCCTGATATGCCAACTCCATTACACGACTCTGCATCTCCATTGGCATATCAGTCTCACGCACCACGGCTTTGCCTTCAAGCATCCCTTGTTGTTTCAGAAGTTCAAACTGTAGTTGGGGACTAGAAGAAGCTTCCGAGCTAATTACTATATATATGGTACAGTGTGAAATGAATGAGAGGTAGAAATTGGGAGTTGCAGGCTCATATTTTCTCCAAGTACTCGTATTTGTTTGTATTAGGAAATATTATGATCAACCACAGCTGGCCTGGCAAAAACGGCCAAAAGGGAAATCAAAATATATAAAAGGTCAAAGTTATACGTCCCCATGCACAATTTGGAGCTCCATAAACATACGGCTGTAATGTTTCGATTCTTTCTTACTTTTCTTGGTGGGTACCAACCCCTTGTCTCGGTCCAATCAGAAATCAGATGTCACGTTTGGTCAAATTCTAGTTTTTTTTATTATTTAATTCTTACATTATAATTTAGTTGTTAAGAACTATCGAAGAAGCAGGAATACAGAGAATAAAGAGAGACGGTACTCTCTGAATATTATTGATAAAACCTGTAATATCTCAATAGAGACCAGGCTGAATTTATACAATGTTGAATGAAGTCAGTAACTAACAGTAACTAACAACTCCCTAACCGTTTGTACTGACTTTCCTCAACAGTTAATGAAAATTACAAACAGAACACTAACTACCTATATCATACTGATAACATTCACCTTGCTTCTTCAGCCTTCGAGACTTTAAGAACATATAACACCTGCAAGACAAGACAAACAAACACAGAAGAACAAGAAAACAAACAAATACTTACACATTACCAGAGGACATATCACAGATCGCAAGTCTCTGTCGAAACCTAGTGAACAAAGGAGCGGACAAGGGTTTAGTCATAACATTAGCAACCTGTTCACACGCAGGAACTTCATTAACACAAAGATGCCCCGAAGCCACCTTCTCACAAACAAAAAACAAGTCAAGTTCAACATGCTTGAACTTCGAATGAAGAACAGGGTTGGCAGAAACAGCTACAGCACTAGAATTGTCACACCAGAGTGTAGGCGTGCCCTCAAAACCAATACATAGTTCAGAAAGTAAAGACAACAACCAAAGAACCTCAATGGTGGCACAAGCAACGGCACGATATTCAGCCTCAGCCGTAGAACGAGAAACTATAGCCTGTTTCTTTGAACCCCAAGAAACAGGATTTCCTGCAAAAAATAAACAAAACCCTGTGGTGGATCGCCGATCATCAAGATCCGACCCCCAATTTGCATCAGCATAAGCAACAATATCCATTCGAATAGCTGACCGAAATACTAAACCATAATCCAGAGTCCCTTGTAAGTAACGCAGAATACGTTTCACAGCCTGAAGATGAGAATCTAGAGGACACTGCATGAATTGACAGACACGATTCACAGCAAAAGCTATTTCTGGTCTAGTAATTACAACATACTGTAATGCTCCCACAATGCTACGATACAAAGTAACATCACCAATAGGACTACCAGAATCCACAGAGAGATACAAATTGGATACCATAGGAGTCGGAAGAGGTTTTGCCTCAGCAAGACCACTCCTCTGTAACAAGTCTCTAATATACTTTTTCTGATTCAACACTAAACAGTCATCTCCATAAGTCACCTCAATACCAAGAAAAAAACTCAGGTTACCTAGGTCTTTCAAAGAAAACCGTTTATGCAAATCATCAATCACCATTTGAACATTAGACGAATCACATCCAGTAATAATTATATCGTCTACATAGACGAGCAGATAAAGAACCTTACCATCCACCATTCGAATAAACAAGGAAGAATCAGATTTAGAGACACAAAAACCAATCGAAACCAGATAAGACTTTAGAGTTTCGAACCAGGCCCGTGGAGCCTGCTTCAAACCATAGATAGCCTTATTAAGACGACACACTAACCTCTTAGAAGACCCTTGTTCATAGCCCGGTGGCTGCACCATATAAACTTCCTCAGCCAAATCCCCGTTGAGGAAGGCATTGTTGACGTCGATCTGCCGCAAGACCCATCTCTTGGTAACAGCTACAGACAAAATTGTACAGACAGTGGCCGGTTTAACAACCGGACTAAACGTTTCGTGAAAATCACAGCCAGCACGCTGAAGATAGCCTTTGGCAACCAACCTGGCCTTATGACGGGCTATCGAACCATCAGCATTTCTCTTCAATTTGAAGATCCATTTACAAGACACCGCTTGTCGATCAGAAGGGAGATCAACCAGCGTCCACGTATTGTTCGCAAGAAGAGCGTCATATTCAGCCTGAGCCGCTTGCCTCCACTGCTCAGTTTGCATAGCTTCACTTATAGTTTGAGGTTCGACAAACGGAGAAGGACCGGAGGAAGCAACCCCAACAGAGAAAACCTTGGGCTTTCGAATGCCATCCTTCGCACGCGTAATCATGGGATGAGAATTAACCACTGGACCCGTAGAAAAACGATCAATCACAGAAGCCCCCAACTCGGAAGCTGGAAACCCTAAAGTGGATTGCGCAACAGGAACCATATCAGAAGCACCAGAAATCCCTAATTCCGACGAATCGGCACGAGTATTGTGAGGAGAAAGATCAGGTGAAGATTGAGACGGACCACCCGAGTTCAGACTGTGCTCTATATGACCCGACGAAAACCCCAAATGGAGACCATAGTCTAGATGCGGTAAATCTGAGCCCACACGAGAGTCCACAGGGTTTATAGGAACAGGACTCGGACTATGAGGAGACACAAAATCCCCAGCTGGCTCAGAAGACCCAGCAGATGCAGAAGACCCAGCTGGCTCAGAAGGCCCAAGTGGCTCAGAAACCTCAGCTGGCTTAGATGTTCCAGTTGGCTCAGAAGACCCAGGTGGCTCAGAAGGCCCAGGTGGCTCAGAAGGCCCAGTTGGCTCAAACCTATGAAGAACCGGAGAAGTAGACATATCACGGGACGTATCATGGGCCACTCCTCCTGTATGAGGTATATTATTCGAAACAAAAACACGGCCTGACTCAGATGAAGAACTTCCAACCGGACTTGAAACAATCTGACCGGAAGAAGTAGTCGCAGTGGGAGACGGGGAAACAAAGTGCAAAGGAAATTCACTATGAGAATATTTTTGCATCAAATCACAATTGTCACATCCACTAGTTGGGGAAGAAGAAGTTTCACATGTCATAGGAAAAACTGATTCATCAAATACAACATGACGGGAGACAATAATCTTACCTTCAGTTGTAAGACATTTGTATCCTTTATGTTTCGAGCTATAACCCAAAAATATACATTGCTCAGACCGAAACTGTAACTTGTGACGATTGAACGGTCTAGTTAACGGGTAGCATGCACACCCAAAAACACGAAAAAATTTATAATCCGGCTTCTGCTCATACATAATCTCAAACGGAGACTTTCCATTAAGTGTCACCGAGGGTAATCGATTGATCAAAAATAATGCCGTAACAAACGCGTGACTCCAGAATTTTAACGACAAGCCAGACTGAGCTAACAACGTTAAACCCATCTCAACAATATGCCGATGTTTACGCTCGGCTTTCCCATTTTGTTCCGAAGTGTATGGACACGACACTCGATGACAAATGCCATTCTCACTCAACCAATTCGATAAGGATTGAAACTCAGTGCCCCCATCAGTTTGTAACATCTTAATACCACATTTAAATTGCACTTCAACCATTTTATGAAAATTAAGGAAACATTGAAACACATCAGATTTCCGTTTAATCAAGTATAGCCATGTAAATCTACTATATACATCAATAAACGAGACATAGTAAGTAAACCCATCTGACTCAATGTAAGCAGGCCCCCAAACATCCGAAACAACCAACTGGAAATGAGCTGTATATTAAGTAGTGGACAATGAAAAGGGAAGCTTATGAGCTTTCCCTTGCAAACACGCAGCACACACATTGGAAAATTTATTTGCAGGAAAAGAAACATTACAAGAACTAAGCACAGACTTCAAGACTGACAACGAAGGGTGGCCAAGACGTTGATGCCACAGATCCAACGAATTCGAAGTAGAAGACACGGCATAGGACTGAGCAGCAGAATAAGAATCAGTACCAACAATACCAACACGATCCTTTGATTGACCAACCGAGCGAAGCTCATAAAGACCCTCAGGAGTGAGCTTTCCCTCCAGAAGAGGCACCTTGGTCTGTGCATCCTTAACAAGACAAAACCGAGAGTGAAACTCAAAAAACACTCCATTATCACGAGCAAACTGAGAGACGGACAATAAATTTTTCTTTATAGCTGGTACACATAACAAATTTTGTAACTGCAAAGACCTATGTTCAGTAGACAACACTCCAGTGCCAATATGCGTAATCTTAACCTTACGACCATCACCCGCTAACAAAGAGTCCTTACCTGAGTAAGCAGCATCAGTTTGAAGGTTACCACGATCATTCGTGATATGGTGAGTGGCACCCGAGTCAGGAAACCAAACTACCTCAGCAGAGTTGTTAGAAGACGAACCTCCTGCAGCTGGATAACTCTGAGGAGCAGCAGTGGGAGAGACTACTGGAGAAGACATCATTGGTGCAAAATAAGGAGAATAGCTAGAGGGAGCAATAGGGGATACAAAAGGAGCTGAAGGCACAAACGAAGGTGCAGGATATGATGCAAGAGAGAAAACATGAGAATATGCCTGAAACTGTGAGGGAGCAGCATTTGAAAAATTCAAAACAGGGCGATGATTGAACCCAAACGATTGTTGACCACTATAACCACCCCGAGAGTTGTTGAAACCTTAACCTTGATAATTAGGATCAAAACGATGGTAACACTTTTGAACCAAGTGACCAAACTTGCCACATAATTGGCATTGAGGCCGATTGGACCCATAACGTCCACGACCCCTTCCTCGAGTGAAATTGGTTCCCCTTTGACCCCTGGAAAATGTTCCTTGATCCGAAAATTGTTCATCAGAGAACTCGTCCTTACCTTCAACATCATCTTCCTTTGTAGTCGTAGTCCTAGTCGCAACATTAGCTTGAATAGAGAAACTATCCGAAAGAAACTCCTTCTGCCTAGCTTCACACTCAAGAAGCATTTCTGAAACACTCTCAAGGGACTGACTTTCACGAGAAGCAAACATAATTACTGACTCAAACTCCGCAGTCAAACCAGCAAGAATCACACTGACTTGTTCTTGCTCAGTCACAACATTGCCAAACGCATTCAAGGTATCACAAATATACTTAACCTTTGCAAGATAGTCACTAACAGACAAGTTCCTTTTCTTCTGAGAGTGTAAACTGTGCCTAAGAGCTGAAATCTTAGAAGAAGACTTGGCACCATAGCGCCTAGTCAACATATTCCAAATCGACTGGGACGTCGTTAGCCCCGTAAGACAATGAAGTACCTCAGGAGCAATTGTAGATAACAACCATGACGCTAACAACTTATCTTGCTTAAGATAAGCTAGAAAGATAGGATTTGCAACTGTATCACCAGACGTCCCAACCATTGTTTTCTCAGGAATTTTATGATCAAACAGAAAAGGAAGCAAACCATAACCTTCAACAATAAGCAACACTTGGTGCTTCCACAGGATATAGGTACTTTCAGTTAGCTTAACCGTATCCAATTTCGGTAATTGTTGCACATTATAGTCACTTACAGCAGACGTGAGAGATGTTGGAATGGTAGTGGAGCTCTCAGTAGATTCAGGGGCCATATCAACAAGTCAAGCAATGCACAAGCAAAGAAACCACACTACACAGGCAATATGCCGAACATGTGATGGGCATAAAACAAGAGAACGACAGATCAAAGCAACATAGCAAACGAACCAGATCACAACTACACCAGATGAAACCAATCAGCAAAGCAAAGAAGAAGCAAGCTAATCGAACAAACAATGATAGCCACTACGCAACCACAGAAGAACAACGAAAACAGACAAATCACCAGACGAACAAACAGACGAGGCTATGATATCTCAATAACGAATAATCAATCATTAAAGAGATTCAGATTTCGAGTCAGAGTTAACTAACGAACCACCAGACTATCCGCAACTCATTAATCATCAAGATAGTCAATCAAAGATTCAACACAGTTACTCTTCACAGAATCGAAATCTGAAGCACAAATCGAAGCAGGATGAGGACAGAAATCTTACCAAGATTACGGATAAACTGTCGCTATTCCAATCGAAGGAAATGCTTACGACACAGAGAATCAACGCAAATCAAGACTGATTATCGAGTCACCAGCTTCGATTCAGCAACCATAGCCCGACGCCCAGAGAGAAGAAGAACTGCACAGCAAAAAGCCAAAACCAGGATTCCCAGCGAATGATACCATGTTAAGAACTATCGAAGAAGCAGGAATACAGAGAATAAAGAGAGACGGTACTCTCTGAATATTATTGATAAAACCTGTAATATCTCAATAGAGACCAGGCTGAATTTATACAATGTTGAATGAAGTCAGTAACTAACAGTAACTAACAACTCCCTAACTGTTTGTACTGACTTTCCTCAACAGTTAATGACAATTACAAACAGAACACTAACTACCTATATCATACTGATAACATTAGTTTTTTTAGTTTTATAGCATCATCATTAATTGTTCGATGATTGTTCTTGTTAAAATGTTGTGGTAAGAATTTATTTAAAACATATAATTCAAAAAATAAGAAGACTAAATCCCGAATCGAAGCATAACAAAAGTATCAAGATCATAATTTGACTGTCATGGGTGGTGGGAAAGGTAACTGTTTTTGGAGGAGAATGCCGGGTATTGCTACCTGTTTACGTGTTTAGTATAGGTATAGCTGATGGAGAACTTTCATAGGATATATATTATATTTTTCCAAGCAATAAAGTGAAATGAAATTGAGGCAATTCAACATTCTTATGCTACATGCGACTTACCAAGAATCTGATATAAAATTCAACAATTCAATCTTCAAAAATAAAAACTAAATGTGGAATTCTACACAAAATCTATTGATTGACATAAGCAGGCATAATGGGTACCAAGGATTCTTCGATTTGTGTTGGGTTTTGCTTCAATCTGTTCGATTTTTCACGGCTTCGTATGTCTGGTCCTCTTCTTGATCAGAAGAAACTTTTTTCCCGGCTCCAAGGAACAAACCTTAAGTTAACTTTCCGCTGCATTTCAAGGAGGGGTCTGCTGTTGTTCGGCCACCAGATGAAGGTTTGGAAGATGGTATTTCAGAATGGAAGCTCTCTTTGGCCCAACCCCAAATTTCAATGCATTGCATAAACTAGTTGATTTGCTTGGGAAAAGCATCTTCGGTTAAGGTAAGCCTCTCCGGCCCTAACTTGTACGTGTTTTCCTTTGCCAAAGCTACTACTCGTGACTGGGCATTGGAGAATGGCCCTTGGCATTTCCAACACACACCGTTGATTTTGAGGAAATGGGAACCAAATATGGTAAATTAGATTTCGATTTAGTTAAAATGTCAGTGTGGATTCAGCTTTTTAATGTGCCATTGGAATTGTGCTCCGAAACTGGCCTTAGTTATATAACCAGTGCAATAGGAATCCCCTTATATATGGATACAATTACAACTTCCCGCGAGAAGCTCCATTTTGTTAAAGTTTGTGTGGAAATAGAAGCATGTGCTACAATTACTAAACAAGTAGAATGTTGTACTGAGGAATGCTACTTCTGTTGCTATTAAGGTCATAGGCCCTTGGTTACCATCTAGTCGTACTAAATGCTCAAGATATGGACTTAGTGACAAAATTTGTGTGATGTAAGCTCCTAAGATTGCTAAAGTTTGGAAGCTAAAAGTTGTAATTGAAGACACTGATGTTAGTGTCCCTGCAGTTGGAGAACTTGGAGAACCATCTCATGTCGGTACTGTATATGACACGGTTGTAGCTACAGAGGAGTTACAACTTTCTGCTGGTAATGATGTATATGAGAATTCTGCAGATAGTGTTGTTGCAGACCTGCAGAATTGTTCAGCTAGATCTATTGATTCTGGAACTGTTGTTCCATTACAGAGGATGTCTGCTATTGCAGTCTTAGTTGATGCTACAGGAACTGGGGTACATATAACTCCGCTGGATGCTACTGCTGTAGTGAAATTGGACAACAAGCTGTTGTGGTGATTGATCCTATAGTTGAATCCGAAAGCATTGAATTTCCTCTCTTCCAAGCCTCACTGCAAAAAAAAAAAAAAAAGAAGGGTAGAGTTCGGCCTACTAAGGAGAGGAAGAAGCAAATGTTTACTGCTTCTGCTAATAAAAAGTATAATTTTGCTGATATTATTATGGTGGATGCTGCAAGGAAGCCTAGAGTAGCTTATCAGGGAGTATCTAATTTGCTTCAGGAAATTAAATCTAAAATGAAGGAAGTAGTTGATTAGTCCAGGATGGCAAACGAGGCAGATGTTAGTTTAGCTGGAGGTAATACGCTTATCCCTCCCGAATGACAGTGCTTTTGGAATGTGATCGGGTTTAACAACCCTCGAAAGCAACAACAAAAATATGTCTAGAATTTCCAAGCTTGATGTTGATGTTTTTGTTTACTGGAAACCATAATTAGACAACACAATTCTACAGATATTGTTTCCAAATTTAATGACGATTGGAATTACAGTTTTAATTATAGGTGAGTTGACAATGGTTGAATTTGGTAATTTGGAGGAAGGGGTTGGATTTTTTTGTGGTGTCTTCTAGTGATCATGCCATCTCAATCAAAGGTGCTAGAAGATATCGGCAAACACCAATCTTTAACTAAAGTATATTGTTGTTTCCAGATATAAAATGCAACAGCTGTTTGCTATTTTTATGTTAAAACATCTACTATTTTGCATCGAAACTAAACACTACAACATCAACCTGCTTTAAACTATAACTATTGTTGTCTATCTCCATTAACTATTGTTTATATTAGCAGTTTTCAACTTTATTTTCAGCATATGAAGTAAACAGAAAAGTTGGTGGTTAACCGAGTTATTTATTTAGGCATTTTAACAGTCAAACATGTCACAACAAATATGTTAAAGTAAAGTACTTCTAACCAAAATTTCCAGCAGTTAAGTATCATGTGATAGCTCTATAAAGAGCACGTCTTTTTCCTCGATTTATGGATTCTTTTGTCTCCACATTAGTAATTCATGCATCTATTCCTTCATTTTATGTTTATTATTTGCATTTTGTCTAACTCTAGTCATAATTGCTCTTGTTATACAATTTTTTTCCTTTTTTGCTATATTGTCCTTGTATTACTAATGTCCCTGCAAAGGAAGTTTCACCACTGCAGCCAGTTCGACACTACAACGGCCAAATGTCGGGACTACCAAGGGTAAGGACAAATTTACCAATTGGATTTTCTATTACAACAAATTGTGTACGACAGAAGTTCACGCAAATCACCTGAAGGACAAGTGTCCTTACCTCAGCAGGCTATAAAATGGTACTTTTGGAGGAGAGAGAGGAGAATACACATGATTATCATTTTTCCTATCATCTTCAACCTTCCGAGCTCTCCTCCCATGGTGGCTTAAGCTTTCTTTCTGGAGAACTAAGATGATGCGAGGCAGAAATATCCGAGGAAATGAAGATGCATGTGCTGGAACAAGGAGGGATATGTGTTATCTTCTTTAAATGTTTCTAGCGATAGATGTTTATTGAAGATTTTATTATATTTCTTGTGTTATTTGAAGATGGTTTAACTTTTTAGCTTTGTATGAACTTGTTTAAACTTGATTTTTAAGTTCATTATAATCTTATTAGCTTTCGTCTTATTTCAATTGTTTGATCTGATCTTTGTTTGCATGAGAGTGTTTAGCATCGTCCCTGACATTGAGAGATGCAATAATAGTTCGAATTAACAAGCCATTTCAACGAGAGTTGAATGGGGATACAACGAGTGTTGATCCACTTGTTCGAGGATTTGTAGTTTTGACGAATAACGAGAGTTGTGGTTGATCTGCATATTTGTGTCATTAGGTGAGAATTGAATGGAAGTTAGTAAGCGAGCTTAGTCTTTTATTTGTCTAATGAAACATCGTATATTGTTTCCTTGTTGCACTTGATAATCTTCCAAGTTAAGCTAAGGGGATCCAGATCTGTACTTAATATTTCTTTTATATTCATTATATTGCTTCCTTTTGCTCTCACAATCGATCTTATATTCAATCCTTTACTCTTTCATAGCAGCCACAATTACACTAACAATTTCTTTATTTTCATATTTGCTTGCAGCGGCATAAAAATACAACTAAATACATATCATCGTGGGATCAATATCTAACAGGATTTACCTGTTTACTATACTTACATCGGCAGTGTACACTTTCACATTTCGTGTGTCATTTATGCACCGATCAAGTTTTGGCGCCGTTTTGTGGATGGCGTTATTTAGTGTTTATGTTTCTGCTTGGAACTCTATTTTCTTTCTGTATTTTATAGTTGTTACTAATCTATTTGCTTTCTTTTATTTTTATTACATTTTTGGTGTTGTAGGACCTGAAGTTCTGCCACACCACTTTTGGTACCTGATCTAGAAGTTGAACGAACTCTTCGATGTCAACTTAGAGAAAAAAGTGCGATGCAAGACAAGTCAACAATGTGGGTATCCCACAAGATCCTGAAAACCCACCACTGCATCCACCAGTTTAAAACAGAACAATCTGTGAGGTTGTAGTCCCTGAATTGGATTATTTGCAACCAGGAGTTGTTCGACCACCTATTCAAACTGAAAATTTTGAGTTGAAGCCATTCATGTTTCAAATGCTCAACTCAAATGGGTAATATACGAGGTTGTCACATGAAGACGCTAGAGAACATCTTCAATCATTTCTAGTAATTTGTGCTTCTTTTAGCTAACAAGGTATTCATGATGATGCCTTACGTATGCAATTATTTCCTTATTCTTTGCAGGGAAGAGCTCGTACGTGGTTTCGTAGACACCCTGTCAGATCTATTATGTCATGGAATGATCTTGCAACGCAGTTTGTATTGTGCTTTAATTCACTGACAATGAACTCGCGCCCGAAGAATGATTTCACTGCTTATTAGCAGTTGGATGATGAAACTTTCCACACTACATAGGAAAGATATAAGTCATCATTGTGACGATGTCCCAGCCATGGCCTTCAACAAGAAACTCAAACTGAGATTTTCTTCAATGGGTTGATTGCAACCATGATATTCTTCTTCACAAACTCAATAATCGCAATATGGCGCGCAATCACCGTATGGAGCACTGTCTCATATACAGCCACGAGCTAGTCATTATGCTTCATCATCTATATCTGATCCATTTTCTCTCTTTGAGGAAATGATGCGCGAAGACTTCTCTCGTACAAAAGCTATTGTACAAGGTCACTCTTCTTCGATCCGTACTCTGGAAGCTCAACTGGGTAGTTGGTTACTGATATGAAATCTCGTCAATCGGACACACTTCCTAGCCATACTGAGAGCCCAGTAATCAAGGGTAAAGAACACTTCAAGGCTATTACTCTCTACAGTGGCAAGCAAACTGCTGATTCGACGCAACAATCACCCATATCTACTCAAGAGCGAGGGGAATCATCGAAAACTGACCATATATTAAAAGATGGAATGAAGGATGGTGAAGAGAAAGATATGCTTCCAGATATTACTCTACTACCACTAATTTTACAATCTAATTTGTCAGCGCAATTTCAGACGTCGGCACAATCATCAAATCCTCCATCTCCACCTTTTTCTAAGAGATTCAAGAACATTGAGTCTGACAATCAATTTCAATTCTTTCAAGATACTTTGCAACAACTTACAGTTCAAATCACTTTGATGGATGATCTTAAGCAAATTCCTAATTATGCAAAGTTCTTGAAGGAAATTCTATCTAAGAAGAAAAGGCTCAGTGCCATAGAAATCATTACGCTCATAGAGAAGTGTAGTGCTATCATTTCTACTCTTTTAACAAGAAAAATTAAAGACCTCGGCAGCTTCATCATTCCATGTTCTATTGGAAATCACTACTTCAACAAAGCTTTTTGTGATTTAGGGGCCAATATTAATCTAATGCCTTTATCAACTTTCCAAAAGTTAGGCATTGGACAAATGAAACCCATTGTGGTCATATTGCAACTAGCAGACATATCTTTGACTCATCTGAATAGACAAATTAAAGATGTGCTTGTTCATGTGGACAAGTTCGTATTTCAAACATATTTTATTATTCTCGACTGTGAGGAAAACAAGGATGTCCCTATTATTCTTGGTCGGCCATTCTTAGCAACCGAGAAGGCTACTATTGATGTCTCAAAAGGAGAACTCACAATTCGGGTCGATAATGATCAAGTTACTTTTCGAATGTTTAATATAGACCTTGGAAGTAATACAGAGGAATGCCATCATATTGATGTTCTTGACAATATCATCCTAGAAGACTTGAATCATCGTAGTATACTCATTGGTGAGGATATTGCGCTAACAAATGCAGAAGACGATCTCTCAAATTATGACAACATTGTCGAAGTGCTCACTATTGTTGTTCAACACAAATGGCAGGTTGAATCTCTAGATCTTGCACACCGTACAATTCATACTTTTAAACCATTTATTGAAGAAGCTCCTACGTTGGAACTGAAACCATTACCAGCTAATCTTAAGTATGTATTCCTTCAAGATGCAGAAACACTCCTAGTGATTGTCTCAGAAACTCTAGATGCAATTAAAGAAGCTAAGTTGATAAATATTCTGAAGTAGCAAAAACGTAATATTACCTGGACCATTGCAGACATTAAAGGCATTAGTCCATCTTTGTGCATGCATAAGATCAAGATGGGTGATGATAGCAAACAATCTATTGAGTCGCAATGCCGACTCAATGAAAAGATGAAAGAAGAGGTCAAGAAGAAATTCTCAAATGGTTGGACATCAGTATTATATATGCCATTTCTGATAGTGCATGGGTGAGTCCAATCCATTGTGTTCCCAAGAAAAGTGGCATCATTGTTGTCCGTAATGATGCTGATGAATTGATTCCAACTTGTATTCCTACAGGTTGGTAGATTTGCATGGATTACATTAGACTTAATACGGACACAAGGAAAGATCATTTCCCTCATCCTTTTATTGATCAAATGCTCGATAGGCTTGCGAGCAAGGAATATTATTGTTTTCTAGATGGGTATTCGGGCTACAATCAAATTGCTATTGCACCTGAGAACCAAAAAAGACTATGTTTACATGCCCATTCAGCACGTTTGCTTTTCGTTGCATGCCTTTTGGTCTTTGCAATGGACAAGCCACATTTCAAAGGTGTATGATAGTAATATTCCCATATATGATTGACAAATCCCTGGAAATCTTTATGGATGATTTTTCAGTGTATGTGAATAACTTTGATCATTGCGTCGACAGTCTTGAAAGAGTATTGCATCGATGTGAAGACACTAATCTTGTTCTGAATTGGGAGAAATATCATTTTATGGTCACATAGGGAAATTTTTTAGGTCATCGAATTTCTAAAGCAGAAATTGAGGTCGATAAAGCTAAGGTGGATGTTATTGAAAGATTGCCTCCACCAACTAATGTAAAGAGCATTCAATTTTTTGTGGGCCATGCAAGATTCTATAGAAAATTTATTCGTGATTTTTCACCATCACAAAGACGTTATGTTTATTGCTGGAGCAGAACATGAAATTTTTCGTTGATGATGCATGTCTTGATGCTTTCAATAAAATTAAGAAGCAGCTTGTGAACGCACCTATCGTCATTGCACCCAACTGGGTGCAACCATTTGTGTAACCCCCTTAACCCGGCCTAGACGGTTGACCCGAATTAAGAAGTTTACACGGGGAAAACCAAAGTCAACCCGAAAGTCAACCTTGATTAACGACCCCTTTTTTTCTTTTAAATCTTGTCTAAATGCACATTAACCCTAGATATGTTCACAAGATAATCATACTCAAAGATCAAAACAATCAGAGAACATTCAGGGACTCAATTGAACAAATTACAACTTTAGTGACCAAAATGTAAATTCTGAAAATTATAAGGACTTAACCCAATTAGAAGTTACCAACTTGAAATTAATCATCTTTCATGCTTCTCTGCCAAATTTCAGCTCAAACGGACATTCCAAACTCATTCAATTGCAATAACAAATTTTGGGACCAAAACGCAAGCATTTCAAAGCATATAACCATCAATTTCAGAGCCCAACGGTCGGGTGTTCCGAAACAGGGAGGACCTGTTCCGAAACGCGGGACCGTTTCGAAACTGGTTCCGAAACGAGGCTTGGCAGTAGCATTTCCGTTCCGGAACGGTTCCTCCCGTTTCGGAACGCCTAGACCATTTCAGGCCCCTGTTCCGAAACGGTAGCACCCGTTCCGATACGGCCTGCCCATATTTGCAGATTCTTGCTGAATTAACACATATTTGACCCATCAAACATGCTCCAAATGCCACCAAAATATACCAGCAAGTCATTCAACAATCAAGGAACATAATTGCTTCAATCATACTCAAGCATGGCATCAATTAAGCAAATCCCCAATTCTATAGGCAAGCTTCCTATTTCATAAACCATTCAAGCATCAAAATACCAAATCAACCACATAAAGGCCATTTACATGTTCCAACAACATTAACAACATAAAACCAACTTAAGGAGTCCAAAACATCTCCTAAAACATCAACATAGGTTCCCCATTGCCAAATGCCAAAAGCTAATAGTGTTTAAGAAACCTTCACCATACATGAGCTTAGTTCACCACTTGGATTCTTCACCTCCTTGCTGCCCTCAATGCACTTTAATGCTCTGCATTATTGGTTTAAGAAAAGAGAGAGAGCGTAAGCGAAAAGCTTAGTGAGGAATGCTCATTTAAAACCACACAATAATGCATTTATGAAATACCTTTAAAAACCTTAAATCATACATCATTTGCACATGCACTAAAGCATTTAAAACAAGCAATTCATGCTTCAAGTTCATAACATGTCACATTGGCAACAAGTGATACATTCAACATAAGATCCACACATGGACTTTTAAACACCATTGTGATCTTATAATTTCCAAGGACCACACATGGACTTTTAAACACCATTGTGTCCTTAACAAGAATCATCCATGGACTTTTAAACACCATGACAAGGACCACACAAGGACTTTTAAACACCTTTGTGTCCTTAACAAGAATCACCCAAGGACTTTTAAACACCTTGTTGTTCTTAAATAACAAGGCTTACACAAGGAATTTTAACCACCTTTGTAACCTTAACCAAGAACCAACCATGGACTTTTAAACACCATGTTGTTCTTAAAATATACAAGATTCACACAAGGACTTTTAACCACCTTTGTGATCTTAACCAAGAACCAACCATGGACTTTTAACCACCATGTTGTTCTTAAATAAACAAGGCTCACACAAGGACTTTTAAACACCTTTGTGACCTTAACCATCACTTGCCAATATGCATCATTAACAACAATATTCCACTGTTTTAAGCATTTAACAAAGCCATAAACATCATGCATCCTTAGGCATCAAACCACATTTAAACAATGTTCAAAAACAAGAATCTCTTACCTTGAGCATCCTTCAACACATGGCTTATAATCTCAGCAAATAAACATGCTAAATATGCTTCCAAAACAGGATTTAAAACATGCAAACAAACCACATTACACACAACCAATCCATGGTTCATCTTCAAGAGAGTTTTTTTCCGAAAACTTACTCTTGAGCTTAGCTAAGTTGCTTAGACTTAAACTAAGCTCCCAAACCTTCAAAACATTGGTTTCAAAGCTGAAAACCAAATTCCACTCACCGATTCCGTTTCGCCTCTTGCCGAAACACCAATCAAGCTTCCGGATCTCCACCACTAGGATCCAAAGATGACTCCCCTGTTTTAAACACTTCAAAACAGTAGATTAATGCATCATCATGCATTAATATCTACAATGAAAGCACCTAAACTCGCTGCTCTCATCCACACTCCATTTTCGGCTACCAAACACAACCGAAAACACAACCAAACAACTCCACAACACTACCCAGCCAAGATTCATCAACTCTAAACATCTTTAAACATTAATTAACATCCAAAATGGATCTCAACACATCCTTATACCTCCAGCCATAACAGATCATCAAGATCACTCCACAAACCATCACTATTACAAGTAAAACTTAGGAAATTCAACCTATCCGGGATTGCATTGATTAAATCTCAATTTCTCATCAATTAAACATTCATTTAACATCAAATTGACACCTCAAAACACTGCCCAATCAGATTATACGAAATTTCATCAAAATCAAACAAATCTTGCATTTTAAAGCCAAAATCAAGAATACAATTGTAAAACCTTTAATTAAACACAAATCAAGGATTGAGAACTTGGGAATTTCAGTAAAGAACTGAGAATTTAGAGGAGAAGGACGTTCATACCTCTAAACTTGAGTTTCTCCCTTTTTAGAATCAAAATTCTTGAAGATCCAAGTAGCAAATGGTGAGGTTTTGTTGAAGAGATGATTAGAGATCAAAAGAGAATTAAAATCTCATGTTTGGATGTCAAAAATCAGAGGAAAAAGCTCTGGAGAAATGTGTTTGGTTTGAGAGAAAAGATGAGAGAAAATGAAAATAGAATTTTAGGAAAAGTTAGTTGGAAAATGCCAAAATATCTTCCCTCTCTTTTTCTTTTATTTAAAAACCATTTATTAAACCTTTAATATTTAGGAAAAATCTGGAGAAACTCCTATTGGGTAAATAGGTC